>CM057450.1:429135526-430385526 GCA_016271365.2 Neoceratodus forsteri | reverse complement strand
ATTGGCAGGCGACAAAATAGTAGTAAGAGACTGCCACATAGGTTAACAGATGACAAAATAGCAAAACGAGACCTCCACATAGGTTAGCAGGTGATAAAATAGCAGTACGAGACCTCCACGTAGATCAACGAGAAAAGCAGAGCAGACAAGACCTGCACATAGGTCAACTGGTGAGACAAGACTTCACAGTCTAGGAAATGGAGAAGACCTCAGGTAATACAGATAATTAAAAGTGAATGGAGTCCTAATAAGATGGATGTTATTAGCTTAAACTTCCTCATATGGCTGATGAAATGCAATTCCTCCTGAGGAGGCAACTTGAGTTTTCACTCTGGAGACCTGTACACAGGTCTAGACTGAGAAGTATATAGCAATTTATGTAATAATTCTTGAATGCAGCTTAAGATATAGTTCCTCCATGAAGAAAGAGGGGACTTAAATGAGCACTGCTGGTGAGGGCTGGCAGTAGGAGCGAGAAAAGAGCAGGAAGGAAAAAGGTAGAGCAGCTGGAGGAAATGTCAGATCAGCAGAGGGGATACCTGTAAGCTAGGCAGTAAGGTCACTTGAAACCAACCTGGAAGAAGAGAGAGAACATTGTAATAAGAAGCATGAGAAAAATGAAAAACCCCAAAAAGAAGAAAAACGAAATGAGGTACACAGAAACTGTATGGAGAGGGATCAGGACAGAACAACAAAGAGCTAGAGAGAGCAGGAATGGCAGCTGCGAAGTAACACTGGGACAACAGCAATGAGACAAATGAAGGAGGGGAACAGAGCAAGACACAGCAGACAAATGAAGGTGGGGGGACACAGCAAGACACAGCAGCTGCATGCAGCAGCCAAAGGAGGGAGGAGGGAAGCAGCAAAAGTGCAGGGAGATGAAAGACAGCCACAGTGAGGTGGCAGACAATAGGAGGAGAAGGTAACAGAATGAAAAGGGAGGGAGCCAGGAGGGGCGGCAACAGGAATGGAGGAGCAGGGGGTTAGCACAAACAGTCATGGGGTGAGCAGCAACAAACACACAAGAGAAAGGAAAAAGGTGGGGGGGACAAAGAAAAAAAAACAATGAGGGAGAGGGAGAGGGAGAGAAAAAGGGCAGACATTAAAGCAATTTGAGGGAAAAGAGAAGCTGTTATGAAGCGGGGAGCACAGCCACAGGGACCACGCAGCGACTCATTCATTATGTCGAAACAAATTAAGCACTGTAGAGTGTGGCAGGCAGGTTTAGGTAGTGTTGGTGGGCTGAGTCATTCCCCCAAATTAAACCATGGGAAAAAGCCCACCCATAACAGCAAGTCATAATATGCAGGTTTCAGATCAAAGTTACAAACACAAATACCCCAATTTACCCTCTACCCAGAGGCAATCTGCAAAATAAATGGAAAAGCTTAACTTCAGTTACAAACCATGTAACATCAATATTAACTTCATGGTCGAATCTGAGATTACCATTATATACCAACGGCAGTGCTGCCCCAGGAGAAACATTTTAGTCCTTCATGCTCAGAGTTACAATCAGGACACAAGCAGAATATCAAAGACAAGAGAGTCAATCAGGTTGATGTAGAACTGTCCCACCAATGACAACATTCCTAGGGGTCCAGTCACTCTACCCTGGGGAATCAGGGTCCAATTCACTGTATGAAAACTAGATTGTGTTTCACATACTCCTCACTCTAGCATGTAGCTTTCATTCCTGTCCTCTTTGTGTGCTTTCCCTTAGAGCCATGAAGATCACTGGCAAATGTCCTGTATGTCAGAATTGGATGAACACTTTACCCAATAGTGGAATAGACTTCCTTTGTGTGCTGTTCAGTGTAAAGTAAAACTCCATTTAAAGTTATTCTCATCTGCTGTCATGATTTGAAGTGGTTCCACAAAGCCACGGTATTCTTTGGTTAGTTTCAGCACTTGCCGAGACAGTATTGCATCATAGATGGTTTTCTGAATGGGAGCATGACACATAGTAGCTGTTACATGCCACCTGCTGTGTGTAAGATGCAGTGCTCTTACTCGATTCAGCCATGGTATCTGTGGCAGCTGCTCACCCTCAGTTGATCACTGTTGCTACCCTTTCATATTTCTTTGATATCTGTTCATGAAGATGAATTGCTATTGGCTATAGAAACTGCAAGTGTAACTTTGCAAGGTTTAGTTTGGTGTTAACCTTATTATTGGTAATTATTTTTCACAATGTCACCAGTAAATTGCTACTGTTTCATGTGCCACTGTGCTCAAAAAAGACTTGTGAGAACTTACAGCTGTCTCAACGTAACGTGAGATAGCCCATTTCAATCCAAGGCATAATGTTTATCTTGCATTGGTTTCCCCTGTTCTTTTTCCATGTGGCCATATCTACTAAATACTTCAGTCTTACTAGTGGTATTTCTATGGTGTGCACTGAGTGAATAGTCAGTTACATCATGTTGTTTTTATTTTGGTTTTGAGTCTGTCTCTGCGAGTCATCTTTTCACATTTTTCTATGTGTACTATTCACTTATAAAGTAAATACACACAAGTCAATTCTGTCACAAAGTATTACTATTTCAGTGCAAGTGACTCTGAATTTCTCTCACACTGTCTGACTGCCACAATCTGCCAGCCTGGCTACAGCTCAATAGCCCGCATCACCGTTTCTGGGATTTCTTGGTAACTGGGTTCAGGGGCTGAGATGACTAGGGGCACGGCAGGAGTGGTTTGGATAAACAAATATATACATAAAATGAAAGAGCAATATGTTGGGGTACTCTCATCATCCCCCTGTTACATGTGGGACCAGGTCAGGTAACTGCTCTGAGTGAAGTGGCCGTGTTTACAATGTGCACAGCAGGAGTGGTTTAGATAGAAAAGAAATTGCATAAAAAGAGAGAGAGTAATATGTTACTGTCATTACTTTCCCCTAAAACATTATGGACCAGATAGGGTAGCTGCATTGAGTGGAGTCCAAACATATAAATTAGCCTAACAGCCTTACTAGCACCCCCCACACACACACACACACCACTCACCTGTAAAAATATAAATCCTATATTTATGGACAATAAACCCTGTGTATTGAACACTTATTTTATTTCTTACATATACAGTTGTGAACATTATTATCTACCATTCATCAGACACTGCAGTAACACTGTCAGTCCTGTCTTCATCCTCACCATGTTCCGCATTTGTCGTATCAGACTCGGCTACTATCTATGAGTAGGGAACTATTGTGTTTTGCTAAAATATGTTTGGGGAACCCTCAGTCTCATCGGACATGCTGAAAATGAATTTAAAAAATCACTGAATCAAAAACCGCTAATTCATCCACAGGCAAATTCCAGTGCTTCTTGAAGTGACTGCTTGGAGGGAAAGCACTTGTGGAGTTCACACCACAGCACAGGAGGTTGCTGTGGTAACAAGATATGCTAATGAGCACCTCCTATGACACATGGACTGAACAGCTTGACTACACAACTTTATTATGATCATACACACAGAAGAAGGGTTAAATTCGATAAATAAATGTAAACCATTTGCCAATGATCTTAAAGGTACAGTTTTGTTGTTCTGACTGACTTTACTCTTTTGTCACTGGGCTTTTACAGTTCTGTGAGTGAAAGGTCCATGGCTGCCCCATTGCCCGAGGCCAGCAAATCATCCACACAACTCTTCAACATCCTGGATGTTCCCCCCATTGTGTAGCCCTGAGTCCTCCTATGCATCTCAGACCTTCACTGGGGATTAGCTAGGGAGGGTATGGCCCCAGAAATCCCTCTCTGTCTATAGGTATAAGTGGCATTCTCACTGAAGGGTCCACCACAGTCTCAACATATCCCAGGTTCCCAGCCATGGGGTTAGTGCAGTTCACACTTCAACTCTGTCAGAAACAGAACACTCACACATGATCAGTTAAGCAGTGATCATTCTTTATTAAACTTTCCAGCAGATATAGTCTTGAACAACAATTCCTTGTCAGCAACTGTCTTTACTGAACTGCATACTGTAAGTTCAGTCCAGGCCCAGGAAACAAGTCAGGAATCTTGGAGCCCCTCAGGAAACAGACTGTGCCGGCATACACATCTAGCACCACATGATCCCCTCTATTACGTTTTACATTTCAGAACCACAAACCAGTAGGTGAGGTAATTCTGTACCTCAAGTCAGAGCCTGATCAACTCTGTGAAATTCATTGTTTCTCCTAGTGTTCTAAGGCTTTGCTATTCACAGGCTGACAGGCTACACATACTTTGGCACCATGGTGCCTGGTCAGCAAGTGTTGGTGAAGGGACTATCATTCTCAGATTTTGGTTTATTGGTATGGTGTCTATTGGTCTTCGGTCCTAAGGGCATTCATACTCTGTGCTAAGCAAGTCTCCCTTCTGGAGCCAGGAGGTCACCCCTTTGGTGAGAGCATCACTTCACAGCTCTACTCACCAGATAGTACACTGAGCACAGCACAACAGCCACTTACTGCAGCCTGACCATCAGCAGCAGCTGCCATTACCCCAACCCCTCTGCTAGTGACAACACCTCCAAAGTACATGCCAGACTTGGCATATCCTTAAGCATAATGGAGGAATGTCTTCTACCTTAATCAGTAGTCTTGTCTGTCTCACTAGATCTCTCTTCCTCAGTAGCTCTGCTTAGCAGCACTACTCAGGCAAAAAACTGCAAAAGCCCCCATGTGATGTCCCCTCTTCTGGGGACCCCTCCTACATGACACATCTGACAGGAACTCCCCTTGATGGAAGACCCTCAGGGTTCCCACACCCTCCCAATGTGTACCCTCACATGACCCCTCTGATTACTATGATTACTAGTGGTCTGCATGAAATGTGCCTGTAGATCCCTTCCCTTGGATCTGCACTGCTATCTGGGGCTTGTCCCTAGTAGCTCCCAGGTAACAGGACATCAAAGTGATCTGGTTTCAAAAATCTGGATCCCATTACATCTGGTAGGCATGAGGTCCTTGCCACCTGATGGCAATAGCTCCCTGAGGGCATCCAGGCACCCTCCTTACTAGTACTAAGCCCTGCCCACTGGGCTATCTAATATTAGAGACACTACTAGAAAGTAGCTTCATGAAGTTTGATAATCAATCCCCTGCCTCTTACAGGTGGGAGGGGTTGCTACATAGACATCAGTAAGCAATAGTAAATACAATTAACGGATTCTGGTGACATCATAAACTATGAAAGTGAAGTGCATGTGGTCAACTGAACAACAGCAGAACCCAGAGCTGAAATTATTTTGTTGTGACTAATGTTCCTTTTTTATTTTAAATGAAGAGCTGAGTTCCCTCCATGACTCACCTGCCAGCTTCTGTTTCCTAAAAAGGTGGGGTGGATTTAGATGTTTAAGATTGAGAAAGGGGAGTAAAGGTCTTCTGTAGATAGGAGAGATAGCACCCCAACACTGTGTGAGCACTGCAAATGCTTTCTGTGAGCTATTCAGGCAAATAACATTATTTGGAAAAATGTATTGGGAAACACAGGATGCTTTAACTGAGTACCGATTAATGGATTAGATATTGCTATAAGAGTATAGTACTGACAGCAAATGGCTTGCTAGGTAAGTGAAGCGGTGTATATAGTCCCTGTTTCAGTGTGGGTCAGGTAGAGGGCAGTTAACACAGTGGCTTGAAAAAGGGTATTGATTTACCAACAGGACCAACCAGATATTATAGTTTTGGAGGGGGGTTATGTCAGGATCACCTCAGTTCTTAATTTAATAAGGAACTGATGCAGATGGAGGGTAGTGGGAGACTACAGGGATTGGAGGAGGGGGCTTATTAATTTCAATAGGGTTATAGCTGGATGAACCAGATATATAAACTAGAAACATTGTGTAGTTTCTTTTACAAAGCTAATCTTCTCATTTAATATTTATAATAGGGGATGTCAGTAGGACCAGCACATTTGAAGGATGTCAGCTGCTTATTACCACTTGTCAGTAATACTGATAATTGTAAATAAACACTTGTCTTCCTACTGACAATTGCGTATATAAGCTGGGTGAGGAGTTGACAACTTTGTAGTAGCAATTTCAGTTCTAAAAACAACTGTACAGTATATTAACAGTTGTCTTCCTATTGATGCTTTCTTATATAAATTGTGTAATGACCTAATAATTGAGTATAAATTTATAATCACTTCATGTCCTCAGACAACTGTATGTAAGCAATTGTCAGCACTACTAGAAATAGCTTTTTTACCGTTGTCTGATAAAATGACCATTGCTTATTAGTACTTGCCAGTTCTTCAGACAGCATAATAAATAGAGTAAATGACAGAGAAGTTTGCCATAAGAAAATAATGTCATTGAGGGGAGTTAATGAGGTAATAATCCATGATTGTGAAGGGCAAGTGAAATTATTAGTTCTGCAGCCCCACAAGATGGCATTATTGAGTGTATGACATTTTTCTGGTATTTGTTTTTGAGTAGTCAGAAAATGGATTTATTTTAACTTTATTTAGAGCTGTGCGTGTGTTACCTGCATGCACAGTTTTAAAATGTAGCACCACAGTGACCTGACTTCTCTTAGTGTGATGAGCTGGTACATGTACTTTTCTGCCTGGTGAAGTGGGCACTTTGCCAGGCAGATACTATATATAGTAGAGCTTTGCTTGAGATAGTGCCACTTTGGGAACTACTGTCAGCCAAAACCTACAGAGAGTGGTGCCTTCCTTCATTAATGAAGTCTCACTAAACATAGTTGTTTTTTCCACAAATCTGTCATTTAAATAACACCCAGCACCCTCATGTAGTATAACACCACTCCTCCCACATAACCATTTAAACTACGTTTGTTACCCCCAACCTCTACCATCTTAGCATCCACCTCATAGCTTCCCAGCAAAGTTGCTTTTATATCGTAAAAAAACCTTCCCTGATCCCAGTGCCAGATAACGCCAATCAGCCAATTAACTGTTACTACTAGCACTGCTGTGTGACCACTGTTGAAGCTACAGTATCATATGAACATACGAACGTGCCAGCAGAAACAGACCACCCGGTCTATCTAAGTTTGCTCGAGTGTGCAGCTAGCACCCCTAGTTTGCAGCTGCCCCACCACTCCTCCCCTTTGTCATCCCACTGCCGTCCCCACCTCCCCCACCCTTACTCTCCCCCGTTCCCTGTCCCATGCCCTTTTAAAGTTGTTCACAGCTTTACATGATACCATCCATTCTGATAGTGCATTCCATTTTGCTACCACCCTCTCCGTGAAATAGAGTCTCCTCATTTCCCTCCTAAATCTTCCCCTCTCTATTCTTAGGCCGTGCCCCCTTGTGTCCCTCCCACTCCTTAGCTTAAAGACCCATCTGCCCCATCCTTATTGATTCCTTTCATATAATTGAATGTCTCTATCATGTCCTCCCTGTCCCTTCTATCCTCCAGTGTGTACATATTCAGGTCTCCCAGCCTGCTCTCATAGTCTCTCCCCTCCACTCCACATATCATCTTCATTGCCCTCCTCTGCACCCCCTCCAGTAGCCTGATATCATGCTTCAGGTGTGGCCACCAAAACTGCACACAATACTCCAAGTGCGGCCTTACCAGTGACCTGTAGAGGGGCAAGATCACCTCTCTTTGCCTGGATGAAAACCCCCTCACTATGCACCCCAGCATTTTGTCCACTTTTGCAGCTGTTCTCCTGCACTGGGCAGTGTTGTTCATGGTCCCTGTTACCATTATGCCTAGGTCCTTCTTCTCCTCCTCAGTGATCCCCAGCTTAACTCCTCCCCCCAGCCAGTATTTTTTTCTTGGGTTCTTTGCCCTGAAGAGCATAACCTTACACTTCTTTGCATTGAACCCCAGCTTCCACCTCTCTGACCACTCCTCTAGCTTGCTTAGGTCCCCCTGCAGATGCTTCCATCCTCCCCCTCCATTCACCACTGCTTCCATTTTGGTGTCTTCAGCAAACAGACTTACCTTGCTCACCACCCCGTGCACAATGTCTGATATGAAGAGCCCAAATAATACTGGTCCCAGCACAAAGCCCTGTGGCACCCTGCTCATCACCAGCTTTGGAGTTGAGTGCTCCCCTCCCACCACCACCTGTTGCAGCCTCCCACTCAGCCAGCTTGTAATCCAGATCATCATTTTTACCTCTACCTCTACCCCTACAGCAGTTAGCTTCCCCCGAAGCCACCTATGAGGCACCGAATCGAAGGCCTTGCTGAAGTCCAAGTAAAGAACATCCATCGCATGACCCTTATTCAGCTCACCTGTCACTCAGTCATAATATTGTATCAGGTTGGTTTGACAAGACTTTCCCAAAATGAACCCATGCTGCCTCACATCCTGGAGGCTGTTGTCCTGCAGGTATGACACCAGTCTTTCCTTTAGTATTGTTTCCATGAATTTGCACACTATGGAGGTGAGACTTACCGGATGATAGTTATTCTGTTTGTCCCTTGATCTGCTCTTGTGTAACGGCACTACATGTGCCATCCTCCAGTCCAGTGGCACACATCCCCGACTTCTGTGAGGTGCTGTACAGATCTGCCATTGGCTCCACCAACACCTCTGCCATCTTCCTCAGCACCCTGGGGTGGATCCCATCTGGCCCTGGTGCCTTGTCTACCCTCAGTGCCCTCAGTTCCTCTAGGACTCTACCTCCCTCAGTTCTTCCATCTGTCACCTCCTCTCCCCCCGTCCCCACCCCCCAGCCCACGGTGGTATCGGTCCCCCCTTTTCTTCTGTGAACACTGAACAAAAGTATTCATTCAGTGCTTCTGCCTGTTCCTCCTCCATTTCTGTCCACTCCCCACCCTTTTTATCCTCACTATTGTCTCATTGCACTTCCTCTTCTCCCTGATATAGCTGAAAAAGTCTTTCTCCCGCCAGTTAATTCCCTGTGCTAATCTCAGCTTCCTCTGGGCCTTGGCTTCTCTCACTTTTCTGGTCACCTCCCTGGACCATCTTGTGTATGCCTCTCTGTCCCCTTCCTCCCCATTCTCCTATACCTCTGGTGCTCCTCTCATTTTGCCCTCATCACCTCCACTACCTTGCTGTTCAACCAGCATGGTTTCCTTGCTCTGGCTCCTCTTACTCTGTGTTTTGGTGCAGGTTTCCATTGCCTCTGTAATCCCCCATTTAATAATATCTAATTTCTGCTCCACGTCCATCTCCTGCCTTGTGCCCTCCAGTTTCCCTCTCAGTACTTCCCACATCCCCCCAAAGTCCATCCCCTGAAGTTTACCACCTGGGTTACTGATTTCTCTGGCTCCTCGCACATCATGATATTAAACCACACCGTCTGGTGATCATTGTCGGTTAGTGAGTCCTCCACCCTTATTTCCCTTACTGCCTCCCCATTCGACAATACCAGATCTAAAGTGTTCTTTAGCCTAGTAGGTACAATGACCAACTGTGTCAGGAGACCCTCCTGGATCACGTCCAGGAGCACTTGTTCCCTACCACTGGAGGTGACTGGAATGCTCATGTCAACCCCCAGCAAGTTGAAATCCCCCACAATGACCACCTTCCCTTTTCTACATATCTTTTTTATTTGTTCCGCTAATTCCCTGTCAAGCTCCTCAGACTGGGACGGTGGCCTGTATAACACCCCAAACCGCTGTTTTCTACCCTTTGAGTCTAGGAACTGCAGCCAGACTGCCTCTGTTCTCCTTTCTTCCCCCTCGTCCCTTGTGCATTTGATCCCATCCCTCACATAGACTGCAACCCCACCCCCTCTCTCCTCCTTACAGTCCTTCCTGTATAATTTGTACCCTGGGATTGACAGATCCCAGTCCCGGTGCTCAGTTGCCCATGTTTCCATGACAGCTACAATATCCACCCTCCACAAAACCAAGAGTGCCTGTAGCTCAGCTGATTTGTTGCCTAAGCTTCTCGCATTCAGTGAGACCACCCTCCATCCTGCCCCCTTCCCTTCATCACCCTCCATCTCCTCCCTTCTTTGCCCTCCCTCCCTTTTCAACCACCCTGAGTCCTTCCCTGCTAGCCTGAGGTAGGCTGTGACTCCAGTCTATCGGATCCATGCCTACCTGCTGTACATTTGCCACCTCCCCAACTAGTTTAAATCCACCTTTGTCACAATATATATCCCCAGTCTTTGCTTTAATACCTCCTTCCCCTCCCTACTCAGGTGCAGCCTATCCCTTGCAAACAGATTGATATTATCCCAGGTACTGCCCCAGCTGCCCACAACCCTGTACCCTTTAGTTTGACACCATTCTAACAACCATACATTCAACTCCCCAATCCTCTCCTTTCTCACTGTGCTTGTGCAGGGTACTGGGAGCAACTCTGAGAAGGCCATAGACTCCCTAGTCTCCTCACACAACCTTCCTACTTCCTCAAACCTCTCCCTTGTTACCTCCACCATTTCCCCTGCAAGGTCATTTGTCCCCACATGTACCACAATGTGCAGTTTCCTCCTACACCTTCTTGAGCACCTTAGGATTTCCTGTCCTGCCTTGTCTGCCTTTAATCCCGGTATGGACTCCACCTATATCCGACTGTGCCTCTCCCCCTTGCTTCCCCATCTGATCCCCTTGAGTATGGAGTTCCATAACACCAGTACACCCCCCTTTTCTTTCCTAGTGCCATCGCTACCCCGCTACCCAGGTTCTCATTCCCAGGGCCACTCAAGGTGGTGCTTTTACCATTTGCCCCAGTGTCTTCCACCTGCCCCTCTCAATTGAGACCCCTCCACCTCCTCCTGTTTGACTGCCTACCTCCCTCTCCCTCCTCACCTCTCCGAGTATTATCCCTCCCCACCATGCCATGCTCAATCTCTCCACTAGTAATGGCTCTCACTCCTTCCTCTTCGTGATTACTATCCCTTGTGCAATCTCCTCCTGCATCATCTTCCCCATGTGTTGCTAGCACAGCAAACATGTTCACTACCCTCTTTGCATTACTATGTGTTTTTACTCCCTCCTGCCTACTGCTGCTACTCTTTTGCTAGGCTCCACCAGAGTCTACCCTTCATCAGCTGGCTTCCTGTCTAGTTTTCCCCTCCTCCTGACCCCTCCCTTGACCCACTATTCCTTCTCTGTGGTGCCCCCTAATACTCTTAGATGTCATCCCTTCTACCAATGCAACCCTCCCCTCACCTCTCAACCTCCCCAGCTCCCTGTCAAGCCACTGAATCTCTTCCTCGAGCCTCCTTAGCCTGTGGCATATTGGGCACCCTCCCAGCCCCCACAGTATGATCAGTTACACTGCTGCCTCACAACAATTGCACCCCACAATCCTACCCATGGTTCACACTACCTATACAGGACAGTGAAATACAGTCACTCTATACTGATTGCAGTTGTTTATGAACACAATTACAAACCCACCAATAGCATTCCCAAGTCTCACAAACACATACAGTCCATAAAGTAGACATTTGCCCCAGGTCCTCTTTAAGCACCTCCCCGCCAGCTGTAAGTGGTGCTGTTGTGCCCCCATTGAGCTTAATTCAAAAAACACAGCCAGAGAAACCTTTAAGCTAAATTCAAAAGACACAGCCACAGGAAACTTTAAGAGTAATTCAAAAAAACACAACCACGGAAACCTTTAAGCTAAATTAAAAACAACAAAACAATAGCAAAACTTACAAAAATCCTCTCCACACTAACTATCTCCACAGCAAGTAGAATTAACTAATCCTTCTCTCCTGCAGTTTGATGGCTCTGTCAGAATTTAAAGGCTTTGTGGGTGGGCAAGTCTGGGCATGCCCAGTTCAATCCCTCCAGCCACAGAAATCTTTAAGCTAAATTCCACTTTAAGCTAAATTAAAAAACAATATATAATAATAGCAAAATGTAAAAAAATCCTCTCCACACTAACTCTCTCCACAGCAAGTATAATTAACTAATCCTTCTCTCCTGCAGTTTAAAAAACAATCGCAAAACTTACTCAAATCATCTCCACACTAACTCTCTCCTCAGCAAGTTGAATTAACTAATCCTTCTTGCTCTTAAGTATCTCTCTTTTCTCTCGTAAGTATCCATTATGGGGGACACCTCCCATTGTTTTAGAAAGTATAAGTTAGGAACAGTATCTTTCTTGTTCAAGTTCACTGAATGAAAAAACTGAAAAAGCAGATTTTAGAAAAATGGAGCAAACTATACAGGAAGGATTATGAAGCGTTCAAAAAATCACAAGTGTAAAGAGGAAATGGCGCCGGCCCAGTGGCGCTGAGGGTTGAGGCACTGGACGCCACACCTCACGCTGCACCGGCGACCCGGGTTCAGGAACAGACTCGGGTCAGCGGGGGTCAGCTGGGGGAAGGAGGATTGAGTGTCCCAACGGATGCTCTCCTCCCTCTGGGGAGGGTTACCAGGGGTGCCTTGTGCACCCGCATCCCGAGAGAGCCGGTGGAAGCATGGGCTCTCCAGGGTTCTGGCGGCTCCATTCACTGGCTGGGGAGGGGGGACGCTGTCAGGCACTTGGGAGAAGGTGTGCATCAGCACATTGACTCTCTGGACATACGTCCTTGCGCTGACACCCCCAGGGGACTGGGAACCACAGAAAAATGGAAAAAGCCTCAGTGAACCTAGGTGATGGAAGCTCCAACAGCCATCCAGGTCCAGAACCCACAGGCAGATCTCCGCTGTGCAGGTGCTCCATGAGTAGGAGGAAGAGGTAAGGAGTAACTGGGCACTCTAGAGACAGACGCCATGGTAGCGGACCTAGGAGGGACATGAGCAATGCCTGAAGGACTGGAGCACTGAGGGAGTATAGGAGGTGTATAAATGGGGCAAGGTGCTCCAAAGTAAAAAAAAAAAAAAGAGGAAATGGACAGAATACCAAAAAAAGTCATTATAGTGGCCACATGGAGCTGTGTCATGATCACAAGAAAAACAAGAGCTACTACATAGGAGACCCGCATGGTTAGGTAGGCAGGTAAAGTAGGTTATTGGAGAAAAAGGGGGCATTCAAGGTTTAAAGGAAAGGCCAGAGAGAGAGAGAGAGACAAACTGAGAAAGGTAAAAAGAATGATTGGGTGTAAGTAAAATGTGTTTAAGGAAACAGAAGAAAATGCAGAATTAAGGCACACAGAAAGGGTAAAGGTAAAGGACGAATCCTTCTTTAGATACATTAGTGAAAAGAGGAAGACAGGGGGCAGCATAGAAAGAATAAAGTGGAAGAGTACAACTGATTATGGGGAAGAGGCAGGCACACTAAATCATCATTTCTGCTTAGTGTTTATTGTAAAGAAGGCAAGTCAACTCCACTACAGCAGGAGGAAATTTATCGGTGATACTGAGGAAAAGTTGGAGATGGGAGATATTAACAGGGAAAGTGTACTAATGGGGTGGGGTGGGAGAACCTAAACATCAGTCACCAGGACTACATGGAATTCATCCTAGAGTGTTAGGGGAAACAAGGCAGGTGCTTGCAGAGCCACAATCAGTCTGTTATATTGAATCATTAGCAACAGGGGTGGTGCCCGTAGACTGGAGAGTGGCTACAGTAATATGGTTCTCCTAAACAAACAGCAGGGAATTAGGGAAAATCCAGAAACTTTTAGACAAGCTAGCCTGACATCATTAGTGGGAAAGCTTTTGGAAACATTTATTAGGGAGGAAATAGTTACATTGTTGAAAGAACAGGTTTTAACACATAGGAACCAAAATGGGTTCACTAGGGGTCAATCATGTCAGACCAACTTGGTAGACTCAGTACCATATAAAATATTGGTTAAGAAAGGGAGCAAACAAGGTTTGTCAGTTAGGGGCATTTGTTGGATCAAAAACTGGCTAAAGGATAAATCCCAGGAAGTGGTTCTGAACAATATATTCTCTGAGTATAGTACAGGGACAAATGCAGTTCAATAGGGGTCAGTCCTGAGATTACTTACTGTCATTTCAATATAGATATATATATATATGTATACTGTATATATGTGATATAAGTGAGGGTATCCGGAGCAAATGAAGTCTGTTTGCATATACTGTAATACTAAGCTTTGTGGGAGTCTTGATAGTGAAGAGGGTGTTAACATAATGAGACAGGATGTGAGGAAATTAAATAGTCTAGTATATGGCAGCTGAAATTCCTGGATATATATAGTAGATACATAGAGCTTGACAACAGAAAAAGACCCAGTGATCTATCTAGTTTGCCCATATGCCTACCTGAAGCCAAGACATGCCTATACCAGACTGGAGTTATTAGCCAGTAACACTAGCTTTTTTTGATGCCCTTTTCCTAGAATAGCACCTAACCTTGTTATATAGTTCATGCTATTCCCTTGTGCTTGTGTAATCCATGTTTGAATCCAGTCACAGACTTTATGTGAATCACCTCATTAGGCAATGTATTCTACTCATCCACCACCCTTTCCATAAAGAAAAAACTTACATCCTTCTTGAACCTTCTGTACATACATTTCTAAACATGACCACTCAACACGGTGCCCTCATTCTGTGTAATCATCTCAATGTATTCCAACCTACTGACTCTCTGCAAGTACTTAGAAGTCTCTATCATGTCATACTTAACCTTCTGGCTGCCAATGTTTACACTTTTAGGCTCACCAGCCTTTCCTCATATGATTTTCCCTGTTGTCCTAGGGTAATTTTTCTTGTCCTCCTCTGGACAGATTCAAGCAGTTCCTGTCCTATATGTGCAGATTCCAGAATTTTGCACATTGTTCCAGGAGTGACCTCACTGGGGATATATACAGGGGCAGTATCACCTCCTCCTTCTACTGGGAATCCCTCTGCCTACACACACCAGAGTCATGATAGGTTTCCCAATTGCTTTGTTGCATTGGGCATTACATACTGTATAAAAACAGACACCTAGAATTTCTTGGCAGGTAAGGACCATTTGACCCACAAAGTCTGCCCATTTTTCCTTGCCTATACTGTCACTGTAGACCCTAACTTATCTCCATCTACCTCCCCCCGCTTTCATACCAAGAGTCCTTTATGCCTTTACCACACATGCTTGAAGCCAACCACTGCTTTATGCCCTCACCACCTCCACACTGTAAAACTGTTCAAGGTATCCACCACTCTTTCAGTGAAGAAATACATCCCCACATCCCTCTTATGCCTTGTTTCCCCTAACACTCTAGGATGAATTCCATGTATCCCCCTCCTGCTTCATTGCATGCTTCCTTGTTGCCATGCACCTTTTCTCAGTATAATACTCCCTCCAGTACCCTATTCACCCCATAAGGTATTTATAGACCTCTATCATGCCCACCCCCAGTCCTCTCTTCCAGGATGTACATATTGAGATCCCCTCAGTCTCTCCTCTTAAGACTTTTGATGCAGACCTTGCACCATTTTACGTGTCCTCTTCTGGACAGCCTCTACCCTATGTCCTTCTTGAGATGTGATCTCCAGAACAGACACAGTACTCCAGGTAGGGTCTCACAAATGATCTCTACAGTGGTAAAACCACCTCTCACCTTCTGCTGGTGATGCACCACTCTATGCACCCCAGAATTCCGCTGGCCCTACCTACTGCCTTTTTGCATTGCTTCACCACCTTCAGGTCATCCAACATGGTTATCCCCAAGGTTCCTTTCCTGCCTGGTGAGTGTCAATACCTCTTCTCCCATTGTATACTCTGCTGCCATTGATGATGATTCTGAGGTCTTCTTCCTCAGAGGTCTGATCCACACACTTACCCCTCCCATTCAATGCTCTTTTTTGTGTGGTTCATTGCCAATGTGCATAACTTTACACATCTTAGTGTTACATTTGAGTTACCATATCCTGGATCCCAGGTCTAAGATTTGTAGGTCCCTTTTCATGCCCCTTATTCCCTCTGTAGTGTCCTTTCTGCCACAGATCTTAGTGTTGTCTATAAACACACATACTGCCCTGGATTTCCCATAAAGACATGTATGTATTGCTCATGCTGTTCTACCTTGTGCTTACTAAATGTTGCCATTTCCACACTCAATACTATTCCCACTTACCTGGAGACCCACACTGGTCTTTTCTTTTTTATGTTTCACTTACCTCATGCAAATTTTTTTTTGTTAACCCTTTCTTGATGATGTCCCATTTGGCATCCACTCCTACTGCTTTCCATACAGCCATCAGTTTTTTGCTAACCTTTGCCCCATTTTCCAAAATCCACCCTTCTGAAGTCCAGGATCACTGTTTCTAAGTTGGATTAGTGGGATCCTAATGCAATACTGGTCATTATTATTTATTATTGTGTTACACAGTTCTGCTGCCTGTACATGTGGTATCCACATGCTCCTACATCTGTAATGATGCCTATGTAACCACCATTTGTTTTATTGTGTCCTCATTTATTTGTCAGATATTCAGTTATAATTCTCAGATATTGTATCATATTCTCTTTGTATTCCACTGGGTCTCACCTGGAAATGAACCTTGGCTCATTATGCCTTTCCCAGTTATCATTTTTTAAATGAAATAAGTTAGTCTCTAGTGGATCCTCCATCCTGACATTCCCAATGATATCTCTACTTGATGGTACCAAATCAAGAATTGTCCCCTCCTAGGCACAGTACATTCCTTAACCCACTGTACTCAGAAGCCCTGCTGCATCACATCCTCAAGAGCCTGACTCATAGTACCTTTTGCCACTGATATTTCCCAGTTTATAACAGGCAAGTGTTGGTCACCCATTAGCACTGCCACCACCATTCAATGCAAGAAAAGGGCAAGCTGAGGCACATTGGGAGGAATAATTTTGGAATAGTGCACTACAGTGGACCCCACCAGGATGCAACACAGTGTCTTAGGTTACTACATGGCAAAAGTGATTAACTGCCATTGAAACTGCCTTGTTTCCTGTAGTACCTATGCTGCAGAATGCTGCAGTATTGTGTTACATCCCCGTGGTCTCCAATACATTTTGATGGGATGTCAGTGGAGAGCATGGAAGAAGACAGACTCTACAGAGTAATGATAACCAATAACCTGAAAGTCACTTTGTAGTGTAATAAGGTATATAGAAAGGCTAACAGCATGCTGGATTGCACAGGCAGAGGGATTTCTAGCAGAAGGATGGAGGTAATACTGCCACTGTATAGATCAGTGGTAAGACCACATCTGGATTACTTTGTGCAGTTCTGGGGCCCACACCTTGGGAAGAATAGGAATAGATTGGAGACAAAATAGCACAGGGGCACAGATTGACCTTTGGGTAACAAGGAAATGCATATGAAGAGAAGCTGAACAGCCTTAATATGTACTCCATAACAGACAGAAGGGAGAAGAGGGACATGATAGCTATTTTCAAAGGTATGTGGGGATTCAATTGAATGAACATAACATTCTTTTTTTTTTATTTAAAAAATATAATGTCCACCTGAGGTCATGTGTTTTAGGTTAGAAGAGGGGAGTTTCAGAAAAACATTAGAAAGTACTACTTCGCTGGAATGGATGTGCAGGGGTGGAGTAAGCTTCAAGGTAATATTGGGGATACCAGTACAAAAGTGGGGTTCAATAAAAACTAGGAAGCATTTAAAGGACATATTAGACAGGATAATATGAAAAGGGAAGAGGTCACAGTGAGGGAATCATCAGTGCTAAAAAGATTTCAGGTTAGGTAATCTTGGTGCAGACTGGATGAACTGTTAAGTCTTTTTTTGTCTTTCTCTCTTTAATGGGCTTTTATGAAATATGTCCCAGTGCATCCGCAGATGTCAGACCGCAGGAGCTAAGAGTCATTTAATTTGATTTAGGTGTCTTAGCTACATGATTCCTCAGAGTTAAAGACACATGATCTTCTCTGTGGAGTATCTCACTGAGAAAGTTTAGAAGAGACTGCTACAACTTTTTATTGCCACTGCCAATAAAAAAGAAACAAGTGCACCTTCCCCTTAGGACATCAACTTGTTGAGTATTGAGAGCCAGAAAACTAGCCTTGGTCCTGCTAATGCAGAATTAGTAGAATGTACCATATGGAGAATGCATGGAACTTTTGTGACAAGCTTTTCTTTTCATATTAAAATAAATGGGTCTGTGGAAAGCTCGCGAGCTGGATTTCAAAAGACTGGATCAAGGTGATATAATTGAGTCCTTCAACACCCACTGAATCTATTACCCACTTAGATGTGTATACAGTTGCACACTGATGAAGGTGTGATTTTCAAAACTACGGTCAACTTGCAACACTTGGTTGTGGTTTTTACAGCAAACATCCAATGGTACATGAAACTATTAGTATCTGTCAAGCCCCTTAGACCAAAAAAAGATGTTCTAAGAGGACATAATCCCTACTGTCCATGTCCACTGATTCATGAAAAACAGTGTGTCACCACTTTCCCTTGCCCACCTTCATATAGGGACAAGGGGCTTATAAAACTCACTTGAAAATAGCCCTGGACTCTGTGCTGACTTTGGAGCTTTGCAAATCTGGTCCATGGCATCTAGTAACTTCTAAAAAGGAGACCAGATTTAACCATTCTAGCTTGCATAGCCTTTGGTATTGCATCTAGTTCTGCACTAAAATGTTTGCACACTTTGTATAAATACTGCATGATTTTCTGGGTTTGTCAGATTTTTCACAATGGAAAATGCTATAACTGCAAGACTATGGAAGAAAAATGATGCAGTTGTAGAACTAAATGCAATTGCATAATTTTCATGGCTGCAATTGCTACAACTTCAAGACAGCAGATGAATTATGTAACTGTAAGACTTACAGTAGTGGGATCACATGATTTTTATAATGGAAATACATTAACAAATGAAATGACTGCACATCTTCTGTCAAGCTCAGGAAAAAAGGAATGACAATGAATGATGGATGGTGAATGGAAAATAAGGTCAAAAATCATTTTAGCTTTCCAAAACTTTACTATGACTTAAATAAGGCCAGAAAACATTTTAGCCTACCAAAAACTTACAGCGACTTAGTCAGGACTTATAATAATGCTCACAAGGAAATGTTAGCTTAAAATCACAATCCTAACCAGAGGGAAAAGTGAACACATGGTACTGAGAGAGAAAATACACCACACTTACTTCAGACAAGTTATAAAGTACACCAAATATTGTACAATATCTATGCTGATCTGATTTAGTTCATGTTACTTTAGGCAGGCAGACTGTCACATTCACTCAGAACTCAACTGAGCCAGGGTTAAAACTGCAGGTTATCCAGTTGGGCAAAGGTTGTGGGGGTTCCAAAGGAAATCACTGATAGTGTTCTGGTACTGTCTTTAGGTGGGGCATACCAAGAGTCTGGAATCTTTCAAACAATGCAACATTTTTTGCATTATCCAGTTGAGAAATCAAAACAGGCATGAATTAATGTTTAAAAGTACTGTTTGCTGGGAATAAACATAATTTCACTGCTTTCAGTTGTCTTACACCCAGGAGGCAGGCTACTCACTATAAAGCCCTGCAAGATGCACTTTAATGTGAGTGTGAGTGGCTTCACCACTTGGTAGAGAAAAGCCTACAGAGGATGGTTTAATTACTCGGGAGTTGGTGTCGGGAGAGCAGTATCAACAGTGCCAGCAATACTGCAACTTGGTAAAAATAATTTAATAGCAACAGGAAGGTATTTGAGCTTATAACTATACCACACTCTGTGTGGACAGTTAGTTTAAGTACAATGTTTTTTATATGCATTAACAATTTGATTTTGCTGGAGTTAGCCCTATTTTGTGGTAACTGCATATCTTCTAAAGAACATGATCTGATTCCCGGGGTGTTTTTACCTGATACATATGTTACTATATTTATTACATTGGATGCTGCTCTTGAATGAGAGTCTGTTAATTTGAATATGATAACAGTTTCTCTGCAGTTAACTAGAAACTGTAGGATTAAACAAACTTCAACATCTCATTTCAAATGTAAAATGCAGTTTATGCCATTTTAAGGCAATTTATTCTATTATTTTTCTTTCTTCAGGAAATATCCATTCTAATCCTAGGCCTGCAGTGTCTAGTAATTATTTTTCCCATCTTGAGTTTGGTGAACAGTTGGGTTTGGGGCTAGTGCATCTTAATGTGAGGAGTTTACTACCTAACATTGATCATGTTCGTACATGGATGCACAGTACCAACTCCAATGTTTTTGTTTTGTCAGAAACTTGGCTAAATGGGTAAATACCTGACATTGAGGTCCAGGTTGATGGATATAACATATTTAGACAGGATCGACTTACTAAGGGTTGGGGAGGTTGCAGTGTATTTAAAAAACAACTTAACCAGATTGGTAAAGGTAACAAAATCCTTGACAAAAAAACTAGACATTATTAGAGCTTTAATTTCATTATTGTGGCTTGTTATAGATCCCATTCAGCCCTATCAGACACCCAGCAACAATTTAGTGCTCTAATTGCTCCTTTTATAGACTGTGAATCATTGGTTATGGGTGATCTAAATTGGGATATGATAAACCCGCCAATTTCTTTATTGAATTAATTAGCCTTAAATTTAACTCAAATTGTTGATAAGCGTACTGGACATAGTAAAACCAATGATGAAAGAAGTACTTTACTGGACTTAGTTCTGACCACAACTCCCCATAAATATATTTTTTTCAGTCTTTCATCCTGACATAAGAGATCATTGCTATGTTGCCTGTGTGAGACAACAATCTAAAATTTTAAATGCAACTCAGATTATGATTTCACAGAACTTTTCAAAATTCTGTGAACAGGTTTTTGTTTTTGATTTAGCCAATGAAAATTGATCTTTAATTTTTCATTGTCCTGACATTGATGTTTTAAGCTATCTTTATTAAACATAGTTGATAGGCATGCGCCTTTCTCTAAAAAAAAGAGTAAAGTCAATCCCTGCATCCTGGTTCAGTGGTCATCTAAAGAAGGTTATTATGTATTAAGGACAGTCTTTGGAAAAAAGCAAAGGACTCTAAAGAGCACATTGATTTGCAGAACTATAGGACTTTCAGGAATAAATATACTCGAGAAGTCAGAGAGACTAAAAGTAGATTTTATAATCAAACACTTTTAAGTGCATCTATTGACAGTAGGAAGATCTGGTCTGGAATTAGATCTATGCAGGGTAAAGTTAACAGGCCACCACTACCCAAAGTCCTAAATTATAATGGTTTATTTCTTTGTAATCCTGCTGACCATGTCAATGCATTCAATGATCATTTTTTGGAAGCAGGTAGTACATTTGATAAAATATTCCCTAACATGTCAAAAAATACACTGGATACTAATGTTTTAAATAGTGGTAACAGGCAGCTTTTTTCATTTAGGGAGAATACTGAGCAAGACATTCTGGTTGAACTTCAAAACTGGATGTTAAAAAAGGGCAGGTGGTGATAAGACAGATCAAATTTTCTATAAAGTAGGTACTCCTGTTCTGGTACATTACTTAAAATGTGTGTTCAGCCCATCACTAAAGTCAGCTGCAGTTCCTCTTGATTGGAAAACAGCCCGTGTCACTCCAATTTTTAAAGGTGGCAATGAAACAGACCCAGGCTGCTGTTGTCCTATTTCAATACTGTTTCCAGTTGTAAAAAATATTTGAAAAGCTGGTTTATAAACAGCTTTCCAGCTTTCTAACAAAACGGGGGGGGGGGGTTATAAGATTACCTGTCTGGATTTCGTAAAGGTTATAACACTACCTTTGTTACTACAAGAGTTGCTGATGATATTCTGACAGTGTTTGACCAATGTATGCAAATTCCAGCAGTTTTTTTAGATCTCTCTAAGGAGTTTGATTCAGTTGACCACAACATCTTACTGAACAAACTAAAAGCCTTAGGTTTAGGAAGGAACCCATTGTTTTGGTTTTCTTCTTATTTATTAACAAGATTACAATGTGTAAAAGCTGGGGGATATTGTTCAGATTATGTTAGCATAAGTAAAGGGGTGCCTCAGGGGTCAATACTGGGGTCCCTCTTATTCCTCATTTATGTTAATGATTTGCCCAACTGTACTTCTGTTGAAACTAAGTTTTTCTTTATGCAGATTATACTATTTTATAAGCCCAACACAAAAATATGTCATTGGCGTTGAATACCATTCAGGGTGACTTTATTAAGATCCAACATGAACTCAAAAAAATGTATGTTTACTGTTAAATGTTGCAAAGACACAATAGGTATTATTTGCTAGTAAACCTAAAACTGATTATGCTAGTCTGACCATTAAAGCTGCAGATGGACCAGCAATTTGTAGATCATCTTTCTACAAATATCTGGGTATATATTTGGAGGATTCTTTAAAATTCCATCTGTGTGTGGAAGCACTTTCTGCAAAACTAAAGAGTTTATTATAATTTTTTTTTATAGAAACAGGACTAGTTTTAGTTTTTCCATACAAAAACAGTTGATCAACTCACTATTTTTATCTCACATTGATTATGGGGACTGTATATATATGAGGGCAACTGATACAATCCTGGGGGTGCTTGATCCACTGTATCATAGCACCCTTAGGTTTCTTACCGGGCTTCCATGGAGGACACACCACTGCAGTTTATATGTAGCCATGGGGTTGTTGTTTTTTTTTTTGTTTGCTTGTTTTTTTTATAGATTTGTTTTGAAAACATTACCTACCTACCTGCTGGAACTTGTACACCCAAAACACATTAGTACTTATGCATTAAGATCAAATGATTTGTCACAGTTTTCTCTACCTAAATGTAAAACTAAATATGGTAACATTATTTTAGCACTCACTGTCACATGAGCTTGGGTTTTTATACAACAAAAATTAATTTACCTCTATTTACATCTTATGCAAGTTTTAACAATCAAATAAGAGTTTTTTCAATTCACAGATGTGATTGTTATAGATGATTAATTGAAACCTTTTTGAATGTTGCTTGCCTGTCTTATTGATTCATGATTCTATGTGTATTTGTATGTATTATACGTGTTGTTATCTATTTATGGACACAATTGAAAATGAGAGTTCAATCTCTATTGCTTTCCAATAAATTTGAATTTGAATTTACTAATGGAAATAAAAACAATAACAAGCATGAAGCAAAGTTCCAGATGAAGATCCTAAAGGCTAGCATCTTGACTCTGAACTTGACTTACTTTAGCTGGGCTCTGTCAGTGGCATTTCAATGCAGACAGGATTTCATGGCAATGTTGCAGTTTTGTGAGTGTTTCAGTGTCCCTATCAGGATAATTTAAGTGTTACCCAACAGTTATAAACATCCCAATGACAATATGAAATGTCACAGAAAGTAAAAGTAGAAAGGTACTGTAATTCAGACAGGATTTAAAAGGTCCCATCTACTATTTAGAAAACTTTGAAAACAATAAGATTTGCATACAATTCATTTTGCAGTTCAAATATTTTCTGTAATTCTTCCCCTATTTTTCTTTATTACTGATGGTAGTTACATTAAAACTGTTCCATTGAGCTGTTTTTCTTTGGGTGTTTCATAAAAATAGCAGCAGGAAGAAGACTAGCAACTACAGGCTGGTTAGTCTCACATTAGTGGTGAAGGAATTTATGGAAACCCTGTTAAAGGAAAGTTTGGTAGAGTATTTTGAATCAAATGAGCTACAAGATCAAAATCAGAATAGATTCATGGTGGGGGGAGGGTGTCATGCCAGACAAATCTGCTTAATTTCTTAGACTGGGTGACCAGGGAAATAGATCACGGGAGGGCATTGTGCGTGGCCTATCTGGCTTTTAGCAAGGCCTTTGACACTGTGCCTCACAAGAGATTGCTAAAGAAGCTGAGTTACCAAGAAGTGGGATCAAAAGTGCTGAATTGGTAAGGAACTGGTTACTGGATAGCTGACAGAAGGTGGTGCTTAATAACTTTCACTCTAATAAAGGGAGATTGACCATTAGGGTACCACAATGCTCAGAACTGGGATCAATCCTCTTTAATGTCTTCATAAGTGACATTGTAGAAGAACTGGGGGGATGTTATGCCTTTTTGCAGACACCGAATATGTAATAGGGTAGATACTCAGTAGGGTATTGAAAGAATGCACAGGGACCTTGGGAAACTCAAGGAGTGGTCAACAGCATGGCCATTGGGGTTCAATGCAAAAAATGTGCAAAATCACACATCTAGGGCATAGGAACCCAGTACCTAAGTATAGGATGGGGAAAGTACTGACAGACACTAAGCAAGAGAGGGATCTTGAGGATATCACATCTGATCTCAAAGTGGAAGGGAAGTGTGACAAAACAGTGGGTAGTGCCAGTGTGACAAAGCAGTGGGTAGTGCCAGTGAGATAATATGATGCATAGGTAGTGCTATCTCCAGCAGAAGGAAAGAGGTGGTGTTGCCACTCTATAGCTTGCTTGTGAGACCACACCTGCAGTGTTGTGTTCAGTTCTGGAGTCTGCATCTCAGTAAGGACATAGAGAGGGTGGTGGCAGCCAAGATGAGGGCAACAATAATGCATCAAAAGCCCTACAAGGAGAGACTAAGGGATCTCAACATGTACACCCTGGAAGAGAGGAGAGTGAGAAAGAAAATGATAGAGACATACAAGTACCTCACAGGGGTGAACAGAGTGTAGGAAGGGAGTCTCTTTCTAATGAAAAAGAGCACCAGAATCAGAGGGCATGTGATGAAGCTACAAGGGGGGATGTTTAAGAGGGATGTGAGGAAGTACTACTTCACTGAAGTGGTGGACTTAGATAAAACCTTTGTGGGAAAAAAAGAGTAGAGAACTCCTGGAACAGACTGCCAATGGAAGTGGAGGAGGTGAAAACAGTAGAGGGGCTTCAAGAATGCATAGGATCAACATAGGTGAATATTAGTAAATAGGCAGAGAGGAGGGAGGGTCACCGGTGACCAGTTAAGTTCTGTGGAGGCAGACAAGCCAGGGAACATCTGGACAGATTGGGTTGGCCAAGCAGTCCTTTTCTGGCAACAAATTCTATGGTTTTATGCTTGTCATGTTCAAGTTGAGTTTATGTGGCCGGCCTGGTGGTGCTGTGGGTTGAGGTGCTGGATGCCACACCTCATGCCACGCTGGCAACCCAGGTTCAGGAATGAGCCAGGATCATCGGAGGCTGGTGGGGGGGAGAGGATGTGAGATGTTGCCAACTGTCAGCGCTCCACCTTGGGAGGAGGAATCTAGCTCTCTCAGAGCTTGGCCATTCCCTGGTGGAGGCCAGAGGGATGGTGCCACTCATGAGGAGCTCTGGACATAGGTCGATGGGGAGGGTTGAGGGGACCTGGTTCAGAGCTGTGGTGCGCATGTGCACCTCCACACACATGCATCACCACTTCCGGGGGTCCCGGGGTAGTATGGGGAGAAAAAATGGAGGAAATCATGGGGGCCAACATGGATGATGTCCGTGGACTGACTCTGGGAATCTGCCAGGGCATGCATGGTGCTAGAAGCCCCCAAAAGACCCTGAGCTTGGTAGGCTCGGCGGACGCAGATGTCTACCTGCCGTAGGAGGATAAAAATAGTTAACAAAAAACAAAAAAAAGCTGAGTCTATGTGTTCACAACTTCACATAAATACATGAAGTTCAAAATATTTACAAAATAATATCCTATACGGATAAAAAAAGTATATAAAGGAATAACTTGATGATGTGGATACTCAAATGCCAAGGCTGAGGGTCGAAACATTTTGTCAACCACAGAAACTGGTTATTCTGAGTATACTCTAGCTAGCTAAATGTTATTACTATTATATGACTAGGAGATTTGAAGCCAGGATTTTAAAACTCAGTAGTACAGTAGTTGAAGTGAAGTTACAGTGATGCTCCCCCCTTTTCTGTAGTCTAGATGTGAATAAATATCATATGCATACCATAAATATGGATATACAGTAACTATTGTGGACATGTCTGAAATATGCATAAATTATCATGGGTATTGATAAACTATTGTAGGCATGTCTGAAATAGGCATAAACTATCACGGGTGAGTCTTAAATGTGAATAATTAACTAAGAAAGTAGTAACAGTAGATTGTGTGACATTAAATGCCAGTTTTCCTCTATTGTGATAGGCTTACAATAGATACCTGACTTATAATATGCTAGTAGTTTGTTTAAAATGTCTTCATTTGTTGATGTAAGTAACCAGATCAGCAGTTTATCAGGTGAGAGATGCAATCTCATAAGGAAGAGTCCCAAATATAGTATAAGTGCCTAGCCTTCTCTTTGAAAGGGCAGAGTAATATGACATGTTTAAGTTATCTGCAGAACTGTTTAACTCACAATATGGGGAAATTGTATGGTTTGACCTGTGTGCCAAGCTACTGCTTGGAAATATTACCATGAGGTATACAGTGACTAATTTTTGTTCTTCAGGAGCTACAGTATAATTATTTGTTAATATTTTATTCAAATATATGATATAAATAGTGTATGGGTGACCATATACAATAAGGCAATGTTTCCATCGATTGGATGTGATGACATACAGACCTCAAGAGTGATGTCTGTGTGATGGCATCACATCCCCAAGATGGACACATAGCCTTGTGTATGATCACTCATACACTGTTTTATATAATATATAGTTCTCTGAAAATTTTGAAAGTTTAATTTCACAGGGTTTCATGTCTTGTGTTCGTGCCCTTGCTTGCTCCCGATCCTTGCTGCAGTCACACTCTGCTCCCGACCCCAAAGAATAACAGCAGCAGTGATTTAAAAAAAAGAAAACTGACAAACTGATAGTTTGGAAACACAGAGCCAACTGTGGTAGTCCATATCCAAACTATCTCTGAAGTGCTCACCTGTTACTCGCTAAGCAGCGCCACCATGTTAGTTTGTATTTTTTTTTTTTTGTGAAGAGTGCTGTTTCCACCAGTTGGGTAGCAGGTCAATGTGGAGAAGTTGTTGTAGTATCCTTATGACATCAGAATGATACTACAACTTTTAGTGACGTTTGAACTGTCCTAGAACAAGAATTTGAAAGCCAGCATTTTCTATACACAATAATCCCTAACCATATACTATATTTCTTTTTTGCAGATAGCCAGCTTAATGGCATTATTGTCATAAAGGATCCAATGCCTTCCTATTTGGCTATTTCCATCACATTGTTTTTGTATAACTTTAGCTCATATGGATCAATATAATCACATTTATAAGACAGCCCCATCACAATCATACTTAACCCCCTGTCTCAACAAAACTTAACCATGGTGACTTGAAGTCTTGTGAAGCATAATTGTATTTTTCTTTCAGATTCATTTTCTTGTGTTATCAAGTCTACAGTAGATACTTTACACAAATTAGTGACTATTCAAGTAAAGGATACCACTGACACCACAAACTGTCTTATTTCTGCTCTGACAGCCCCAGAGGGAGCTTATTAAAGCGGAACTGTCCTAACTTAAACTTCATGTGTAAAAACATATTAATGTTCACTGCAGTATAGTAGTTTGTATCACACTAATTCTGTTTACTTGCAAACTAACATTTTCTGTAATAAAAAATCCCAGAATTCCCGGATGCTGACATCCTCTTAAAAGGGCTGTCCCTATCTTGCAACTTTAAAGGGGCTTCCTCTCTCCTGCCCAAATTTAACACACCCTGCTGCCTACCCATCCATAATCCCATATTCTCTTCCCGCAGCCTCCTCTACCATTGCCTACCTCTACACTACCCCAGTACATTATTTCTCTGCCACTCTCAACTTTGTTCTCCCCACATCATTATCCCCTCACATTTTACTGGCCTTTCACCTACCCTTTCTTTCCACCAGCATGGAGTGCTCCAAGCTGTTCCACCTCCTCTATTCACTCTCACTTTCACTCCTAGTTCTTCCCCTCCGTCCCACCTTGCTGCACTCTACCAACCTGCCCCCTTCCTCCCAACCCCTACTCACCAGTCTTGCCCCCACCTAACCCTTCCCATGCCCGCCCTCCTATCTCTCACTCTCCCCTTGCCCCACACCTCCTCCCTCCTCCCCTTTCCCTCCCATCCCCCATCTGTGCTACCAAATCCGTACCTGTCCATCCCCACGCCAACCCCTTCATCAGCCTCTGTCTGTTCCATGAGTTCTCTCCTTCCTATCACAGCTGTTTATTTTTCATCCTCCACTACTCCAAGCTTTACTCTTCCAAGCTGTTCTCGCTTGCTGACTGCAGGCACTTAAGACTCCTACTCCTCCTGCTACTCCTCATCTCAGGCTCCATCCACCCCAATCCCAGCCTCATACCCCTACCCATTTCACCCCTCTCTCCTCCCCCAAACCCTCTAAGCAGCTTACTTTTGCTCACCTTAACATGCAAAGCCTTGTGGCAAAAAACCCTTGATCGAGTCCTGGGTGGCGGCTAACACATTTGATGTCATTGCCCTCACTGAAACCTGGCTGAAGGAGGATATCTCCTCTAATGAAATCCTCATTGGTGGTTACTCAGTCTTTAGAAAAGACAGGGTGGGGAAGTGTGGGGGAAGCTGCCTCATCTGGGTTGCTGATCACCTCCTTGCCACCGACTTTGACCCCCTACTTCCCATCTCTTCCCTTGAGACCATCTCAGTTAACCTCCTCCTTGGAGTGGACAAAATAGTCACAGTCAGCGTGGTGTACCTGCCTCCCTCCTCTTCACCCCATGATCTTGACCTCTTCCTCAATATCAAGACCTCCCTTCCCCAAGGGAGAGATTGGATCATCCTAGGGGATTTCAACCTAAACTGGCAATCGTCTCTCTGTGAGTCCACCAAGTAATCCATACTTGGCCTTGGCCTCCACCAGCTCATCACTGAACCTACCAGAACCAACTACAAGACTGGGTCTCAGTCCCTCATTGATTGGGTCCTGGTCTTGCACTCCTCCCATGTCACCACCTCCAGAGTTCTGCCCGATTCAATCAGTGACCACTGTGCTGTTTCTGCTGCTGGTCCACTAAATCACCCTCCCACAGACACAAATTCATTCAAACCAGGCATTTAAAGGAGCTGGATGCCTCTGAGTTTGCCAAAGCTGCCCTAGCCCAAGACTGGTCCTTTACTGAAAACATTTAGGAGATCTGCAAAGCACTCGAATCCTTTAACAATAAGTTCCTTGCCCTATAAGACCATTTCATCCCACTTAAGAAAATCCAGGTCAAGGGTTCTAGCCAAAAATGGGTCACCCCTGTGCTTCGCAAGCTAATGAGGGATAGAAACCATGCCTGGAGGTTATACAGGATACATAAAACGCCCCCAACTCCTCCAAAATTTCAAAACCCTCAGGGACAGGTGCAAATCCTCCACAAGAGCTGCTAAATCTTCCTTCATCCTGGAAAAACAACGTACCGCTCAGGGGAACCCAAAGAGGACTTGCAACATCTTCAACAACCTAATTGGGAGGGAACTCTCTGATGAACATATCTGTCTCACCTCCAAAGAGACAACCACCACTGAGCCTGGTGAAACAGCCTCCCTTTTCAATAAATACTTCAGTGACCTAGACCAGTACAAGTCCAGCTCCCTTTTTACCCTGATTACCCCGCCCTCCTCCCAGTCCCCCACCCCAGGTTTAATTTCAGATACCTAACCCTGCAGAAGTTGTCAGGCTAATCAGAACTAACAACCCTAGACCATCCAAGGACACCGACAACATTGACTACTGAGTTCTCCATCTTGTCTGTGACTTTCTGCACGTCCCACTAACAAACACTCTCAACCACTCCCTCTGTATGGAATTCTTCCCCAAAGCATGGAAGTGCACTATTATTAAAACTCTACACAAATCTGGTCCCAAGGATCTAGTATCCAACTACCAGCCCATCTCCTTTCTTGCTCCTCTCTCTCCTAAATCCTAGAGAAAGTGGTCCACAGGCAAACCATGGACTTCTTCTCCAAGTACAATCTGCACATGGATGCCCAGCATAGGTTCCATGCTCACCACAATACTGAAACAGCCCTCTTCATGTTCACCCACTCTATTGACAAAGCCAACAACGAGGGCCTCTACACCAGCACTGCATTCCTGGACCTCACCAAAGCCTTCGATCTCATTGATCATGAAATCCTCCTCCACACCCTGGCTGGCATACATTTCTCATCTGAGGTCAGCCTCTGATTCAAGGATTACCTAACGAGTAGATCCCATCACACCATGATTAGCGATATCCACTCTGAATCCTGCCCCATCAAATACGGCATTCCCCAAGGGTCCATCCTGGGCCATCTTCTTTTCCCTCTAGTCATCAGCTCCCTGCCTAACATCTGCACCTCCTCTGAACTCATTCTCTATGCTGATGATGCAGCCCTATTCTGTCAGGACAAAAATCCCACCACTCTTATTAACAAACTCCAATTCAATTTCAGCAGACTTCATGCCTGGTTCACATCCAAAGGTCTAGTACTCAACTCCAAAAAAACTAAGTTCATGGTTTTCTCCAGCCCCCGCAACCCCCAAGGCCTTGACATCTCCCTTTATGACAACCTTGGCAACTCCATAGAAAGAGTCAATGAATTCAGGTACCTTGGCTTACTCCTGGACAGCCACCTCAATTTCGATGCCCACACAAGCCTCACAATCAAAAAAGCCCACCAATGCCTGGGTATCCTCCACAGAACTAAGCAGTACCTTAACAGGGAATCCAAATCTCTCCTTGTTTCCAGCTTTCTCCTTCCTGTTTTTGACTATGGGTCCCTTGTCTCCCTTCCCCACCTCTCCATCAAAAATTTCTCCTGACTCAGGAGCTCCTATCACAACACTATCTGCTTTGCCTCTGGTCTCCCTAAACTCACTCACCTTTATAAGCTCACAGGTCAGCCCTTCCTTGAGGCCCGCCTCAACTGTAAGATGGCCACCTTCTTCAAACTCTCTCTCGTGGGCTGCTCTCTGATTGCCTCACCTCCCTCTTCCAGTCAGCCACCCCCCACCAGGATCTCTAGACTGTCCTCCACTCTCACATTCACTGTTCCTTTCTGCTGCACTACCCAAGGCCAGAAAACACTCTTTTTTATGGGACCCAAGCTCTTCAACTCTCTCCCTCCAGAACTAAAACTCTGTCCCTCCACTAACGCCTTCAAACTCAGCATCAGGAGACATTTCTCCCTCACCTACTCCTGCACCTGCACACAGACCTAAACTGGCTCCCCTCATGTCCTCTTTCCCCCCTCATCCTCTGGTTTCCTCCTTTGGCACTTAGCCTCCCTCTTGTTTAGCACTTGTGGAATTGTTTAGTCACTTAGGCTAGTCTTGATTGCACTTAACTCCATAGGTCCCAATGTTATATTGTAAAATTGTTTAAACCCCCATTGTATGCATTATGTCACCTGTTGTGTTGTTAATTCACATAGGCTAGTTTTCTCGAGTTTCCTTAAGTCTATATTGTCCAGTTTTTATTGTACCATTGTTTTAACCCTCACTGAATGTTGAATGTTCCTTGGCTCATGTAATGTCATATGATTGTTGTACGTAACTGGACGCTTATGTAAACGGGCACCAATGCTCACAAGCCTTTCCAGTATAACCAACAAAATGAAATGAAAGGAAATGAAAAGTAGGGCTGCATCAGTGGGAGACTCAACAGCCTGCAGTACATGTTAGAGTTTATAAGCTCTGATCTTTTATTTGCTGTTCCTGCTATCCTCCCTGGGCTACGTACAGTCACAGATGACTGTCTTAGCCCCAGGAGTACAGCTGAACCATCAAACATATGATCAGAGTGTATAAAATCTGTAAAATACTCTGCCAGCTATTGAATCTCTAACTGCTACAGCCCTCCTCTGATGTCAACTGCAGGGGATTCTGAAATTTGTAGTTATAAAAAATGTCAGCTTGCAGGTCAACAGAATTAGTGTGATGCAATCTACTATACTACAGTAAACAGTAAGTAAACAAAATATTTTTTCTCACAGAGTTCACATTAGGAGGAGGCCCTACATTTAGCTGTGGGGCTCTTGGTGCTGACAGTTCCCCTTTAAGTAAGCATTCATATATTGTATTCACCTTCCCGGCTACTATAGACATACTGCAAAGGCCCTATACCTCTGAACTACAGATAAACTGTTTTGTCAGTTGAGCTCTCTGATTGTCTGCATTGCTGCAAATGGCAATATTACATGTTAACTACTTGGAACACATATTGGGGCTCCATAACCTCTAAAAGCAGGAAATTAAAGCACTCAAACTGCCTACCTTATAAAGCAACAGGTCTAATTAAGCCTGGCACTAAGCAAAGCTCTGTCTCCCTGTGCACTGACGATAGGACCCTAATTGACCCCACACAGGTTGCAGAGGCCATGAACAAGAAATGTATGCACCTGTCAGAGTATTTGACTAAGCTCCTGTTCAAGTACTCCAAGTCTGCACTCAGAAATAGGAGCCAGGATGTGCTTGGAATCCCTACATTCCACTTCAAAGCCACTTCACCCAAAGATGTCCATTGGCTCTTCATGCCCTCCCCAATTATGGCAGTGCTGGTAGCTACAGTCTGTTCCCCTGGTTCCTCAGATTTATAGCCATCCACATTGCTAAACTCCTAGTCATCCTCTACAACCTATCATTAACCTCCTTAACCATCTCAACAATATGGAAGCAGGTCAGAGATGTACCTATATTTAAATTAGGGGACCCAAAACTCCTTGACAACTATTGGCCAAGGTCCATTCTGTTCCACCTATGTAAAGTTCCTGATAAAATAGTCTTTCAGCAAATCTCAGACAATGTAACTAAGTACAACCTCCTGTACCCCACCAGCATGGCTTTAGAAGGGGCCACAGCACCACCACCACCACACTGGCCTATTTCATGGACCAGATTTTCAGGAGCCTGGACCAGCCAAGCTCACCAGTGCCATTTTTGTGGATGTATCAAAGGCTTTTGACTTGGTAGACCACAGCATCCTGTTACAAAAACTGCTCATCTGTGGTTTCTCAGTAAATAGCTCAGCCTGGCTTGACAACTACTTCTCTGAGCAATTGCAAATGGTCTGACTGGGAGGTCCACCTCCAGCTCCCTAGGCGTAAACAGTGGGATCCCTCAAGGATCCATACTGGAGCCCGTCCTGTTCTCGCTCTTCATGGACCACTTCTTCAGGGACAAAAGGGGTTGGTTGCCACATATTAATGTATGTGGACAACCTAATCTGCTACTGCAGTGACAAGAACCCTAGAAAACTATCCCCCACCCTCAATGGGGAGTTCAACTCAATCCACGGGTGATTTGCTACAAATTGGTTGCTTGTTAATGCCAAGAAGAGGAAAGCCATGCATTTTGGATTCAAAACCAGGCTCACAAAATATGCAGTAAATCCAACTATCCCTAGAGCATCTAGGTTCCAGATGGCTACTACCTCAAACAGGTAACTATGTTTAAATACCTAAGTGGCACCCTGAACCCCTCACTAGCTTTCACTGACCACATTGGAAATTTGATCAAGCTTGTTAACCAGTAACTGGGTGTCTGCTTTAGGCTAAATGACCTCATAACCTCAGAGGCCATAGTACAAAGCATGCTTCTCCCATTCCTGAATTACTTCTGAATTACTGATCCTCTATTTATTCTCAAACCTCCAATCATAACCTCACTAGACTTAACACTGCCTACAACAGTGTTTGTAGGTTTGCCGTGCTGGCCCATTTTAGCAGCCACCACTGCTCCCTTTATCAGATGCTTGTCTGGCTTTCCCTATAGGCCCATCATGACTATCTTATGGGTACCCTTGTTGCAAAGTACCTCAGGGACAAACAGAACTGCCCCCTATCAAGCCTTCTCAGTTTTAGGACTGGTTATGACATCTCAGGTCCTCCTCCCAATTTCTCCTTGACTGTCCTCAGATGGCTACTGAGATGGGTCAAAAAGCTTTCTTCAATGCTGCTCCTAGGCTATAAAATGGTTTGCCAGTCTCCCTCCACTAGCTAGGCACTTCCATCCTATTCAAAACTCATTTTAAAAATGCCCTTCTAACCTACCCTCTATGCAAGTGTCTCACCTAACCTGGAATGGTGGAGATCCTTAGGTCTGGCTATAGACCCCTATTCAGTTCTTGAAGCAGTTGACTACTTAGTTGTTAGTCATGTTTTATATTGTAAGGTGTTATGTCACTAGCTATGATCTACTGTCTAATCCAATCATGACATTATTGTGTCCTATGATGCTAACCACTTCTTCTTCTTCATTGTGGACCTGTGCCTATTTCAGGGCTCAGTACTGTGGGCCATGGCTGTAATTATCTTTATTTCAGGTTCTTGTATTATGGGCCATAACTATCATTGATATGAACTGTGACATTGTATGGCCGTATTGATTCTACCTGCACCATTTGCAATGTATGAGTCTATGACTATGTTGTATGCACCATCTTGATGGCCCGGGTCATTCTTAAAAATGGTCCCTTGGACCAGTGTACCCACCTGGTTACTAAATAAATAAATAAAATAAAAAAAAATCTTTATAGTTTATATTCAACTAAATTTATATGCCTGTTCCTAATATTGTTGCTACTGTTCTAACTCCATATAGTCATAATACTTACAGTATGCAGCTTTTTGGTTTCTAAAACCTCTTATTTCTATTTTTTCCTGGCTACATACTGATAACTATGCAAAATATTGCTAGGAGAGGGAGCAGGGCAGACAGGAACAGGAACTGGCGTATATTACTTTCTACTTCCTCAGTGGAGTTTCATTACCCCATTGGTATGCATGAGATCCCTTTTCTTCTGTATCTGTCTGTACCCCCCCACCTTCCTTTCCCTCCCCTTGCTTCATCAAGATCTACTGTATTCATTAATCTTTGGATGTGGCACTTTTTCTGTTTTTTGTGCCACGTCTGCAGCTGAAAGAATGCTGCTAAGTACACACAATACTGAACACAGAAGGGACAACTGTCATGGACTGAAGAACAATTAAATAATCAACCAATGTAGATCTGACATAGTAGAAACTGTTTTTTTATCTCCAATGTGTTTACTGTGCCTACAGAACAAAATATTTCTGAGAATGAATGACAAAGGCAGTCAGTCATTATGCTGAATGACTCCACTTGTTACACAGGTATCCAGATGGTGGCAATGTAAACTAAGATATGAGCTCTGGATATCTGATCACCAAGAAACACTATCATTTGCATCTAATCTCGGTTAGTTAGAACTGTGATTTGGGACTGTGATCCCTATCATCAAGGAACTGTACCAATCCTAGACCATAATACAAGTACTTACACTGATTTGCATCAGAAAAGATGAAAAAGAACACATATATTACAGGTGAATAATACTTTTTATTGGACTTTTAACTTTTGAAAGCTAGTCTCTAAAACAGTTTCTTTAGTCCAATAAAAGATATTACCTTCATAATGTTTTTATTTTCTTCTACATCAAAGACTGAATTAATATGTCTGCCACATTTCTCCATCTTTCAAATAGACCAAATTGGATCCATATTGTTATGCACAATGTCTTCTGCAGAAATAGGTGACTGTGGGGGAGGACTGAAGAGTAGAAAACAAAGTGAATGAAATTGTTTTCTTGGGAAAGTGCACTTCAGCACCTGCTTCTTAATAGGAGAAGAGAAACCCCATCTTAACCTGTTGAAAACCACCATACTAATGCCTGATATCTAAGGCTGTAAGTTATTCAAGCCACGCACAGAATTCCCAATTTCTGGGTAACCTCACTGCCACCATGAACCCCCTCTGCTGTGAATTAAGCACTGTAACTTTAATCCATCAACAAATTACCCCATTTTTTGATATTTTTAGTTATTTTTTGTTTAAATTGAGCAGAATGAAGCCAAACTGAAACAGATTGCCTGACACAAAGTTTTTTGAAGTTGTTCAAGTTTTTAATTCCTCAAGACTAGCCACAGTAGATGTGTGTGAGGACAACATTTGCAGCTGCATACCAGCATTTGAAGACAATGGTCAGTTATTGCCCTTTGAGGGGCTTACACCCAGCAGGACTGTTGGCAGTAGTTGATTTATCTAGGGTTGTCGTGGCATGTGCGATTGGCACCAGAGAAGTGGTTGCCAAGTGGTTGCCACCTATAATAGGGTGGATGCCATCACACCAGTTCAGTGAGATTCACGTGAGATCCCTGTGGTTTGACAGTGATCTAAGAGTGATAAAGATCAGGGGTCAGAAGTTGGAGCATACCTGGTGGAGGACCCTGCTGGAGTCTGACATGCTGGCCCTGCGTGCCCACTACGGTGAGTACCAGGGGGCAATCTTCCATAAGAAGCCAGAATTCCTGTCCAGGGAGATTGCTGTAGGGAAGAACAGGCCTTCTCAGCTGTTTCAAACTGTAGACAGGCTTTTACATCCTGCCTGTCTGCAACAAAAAAGCTTTTTCATCTGCTTTATGTGGAGAATTTGCTCTGTTCTTCTCTGACAGAGTGTCGGCTATCCAGTCAGGGATTCTGCCAGTTAGGCCTCCGCCTAGCAGTGGTCAGGCTGGGGGGAATAGAGGCACTCTGCCTATCCAGGAAGAGTTTAGGCCAGCTGAGGTGTCTGATGTGACTAAGGTGATCATAGAGCTGAAGCACGCATTTTGTGAACTGGACCGAGCCCCGACAAGGTTCTTAATGGGATGTACAAGGCTGTTGGCCTGGTGTTCACCAGGATTGGCAGGTGCTCAGTGGCAGAGGGGTTCTCCCAGCTGCCTTGAAAGAGGCACTAGTGAGGCCCCTCCTTAAGAAATCTTCCCTCGACCCTGATGTCCTAGCAAATTACCGTCCTATCTCCAACCTGCCTTTTTTGAGCAAGGTTGTTGAGAAGCTAGTTTCACAGCAGCTTGTGGATCACCTGGTGTCCTCAGACATTTATGAGCCATTTCAGTTGGGTTTTTGGGCTAGACACAGCACTGAAACAGCTCTAGTGAGGGTGCATAGTGATCTGCTCAGGGTTAGAGATAGAGGAGACAGGTCAGTTCTTGTGTTCCTTGATCTCTCCTCAGCTTTTGACACTGTGGACCATGTCGTGTTATTGGATTAGTTCTGTGAGTTTTGTGGACTCACCAGCACTGTCATCAGGTGGTTTGAGTCCTATCTCTCAGATAGGGTGCAGCGAGTCTTGATAGGGAATTTCTCCTCCTCCCCAATGCCTCTGTCTTGTGGAGTTCCACAGGGCTCGATCCTGTCACTGATGTTGTTTGCAGTGTATATGCTGCCCCTGGGTGAGATCATTCGACAATACAGTGTGGAGTTTCACTGCTATGCAGATGATACCAACTGTATTTGTCTTTTGCTCCAGGAACATCAGGAGCTATGGATGTGCCTAACACCTGTCTGGCTAAAATCAATGACTGGATGGCTACCAACTGGCTGCAACTCAACCCAGCTAAGACGAAGGTGCTGGTGATCGAGCCTGGTCGTGGGCATGATGGGTTGCTGTCCAGGGCAGATTCTGGTCTTATTCTGGGTTCTACTCCATTGACAGCTTCCCCAAGGGTGTGAAATCTGGGCATGATCCTTGACAGCAGGCTGACTTTTGAAGATCAGGTGTCGTCTGTTGTCAGCAGTGGTTTTTACCATCTACAGAACATTGCCCGGATTAAGCCTCCCGTTCCACCTGAGGATCTGCAATGCAGGTGCACGCCCTTTTTTCCTCCAGACTCAACTACTGCAATGCTTTTTACTTCAGGGTTATGGGAGGGATCCTCCGCAGGCTGCAGCTAGTGCAGAATGCAGCAGCTCAGCTACTGACTGGCCTTTGTAGGTTTAGTCATATAACCCCTGTTCTTCATGCTCTGCACTGGCTGCCAGTCAGGTGGAGGGTCCTTTTCAAGATGGGGCTTCTTACCTAAAAGGCCCTAAATGGACTGGGCCTTGGCTATCTGTTAGAGCTCCTGACACCACTGACCTCTGCCCACTCCCTCCCTACCTCTTCGAGGGGCCTCCTGGTTGTTCCCAGGGTACGGCTGAAGACTTCTGGAGATCATGCTTTTAGCATTCTGGACTGTCCCTGTGGAATGCATTACCATCTGCAGTCCAGGAGGTCCCCTCAGTAGAGGTTTTTAAGCGGAGGTTGAAGGCACACCTTTTTGGCCTGCCATTTAATGAATTCTGAATAACAACATATTGCCTAGTCTCTATGTATGATACCTTATGAGTTTTTAGGTGTTTTATATTTTAGCTTTTAAACTGTATGATGTTATTTTATATTTATGCATTGCATGTATATTCTTATTTCTCTGTGAGGCACCCAGAGCCTCCAGGAATGGGCGCCATACAAATAAAACTTGCCTTGCCAAATGCTGCTTTGTGACTGGTAAACTTTCTTATTTAAATGTCAGTAAATTCCTGCATAACCCACGTATAAAGAGCCAGTCAACCTTATCTTTGACTGTGGCAAATGGAGGTAACATTGTTATCACCAACCACTTACTCCCAGCAGTGGCCACAGATTCCACCACAAGAAAGCACTCCTAAAAAGAGCTCTCTCTCTCTCTCTCTCTCTCTCTCTCTGTCTCACTCTCTGACCATAGGAGGTGGAGGTCAATAGCGTGACCACTGGCCCCCTTTCTTTTGGTAATGGCCACTGATACCACTGTGGGAGCTGCTCACACCATGCTGTATTTACGCCAGATAACCACTCATACTCCCTTTCTAACAAGTTTAAAAAAAAGGAAAAAAAACATTAAAAATGATGCTAAAAAGGCCATCCAGGCAATGAGGAAGGCAAAGACATTGGATGCCTTACCTCCAGCCATGCCGACAACCCTGGTTTGAGAATGGATCCAAGTTGTTTGGAGGTCAGCTGGGTGAGGGAGGGTTCAGCATCCTTAGATGGCTCTGCTTCATTAGGGTGGTGGGGTTCTGAATCCCAACACTTGCCTGCCACCTTGCAGTTGTTGGGTGGCAGCACTGCTAGGGCCACCAGATGTGGAAGGCACATGCTGACACATCACTCATTGGTGTCAACATGCACATGCTTGCATGTGTCAACACGTAGATGCACAGGGAGAAAATGGAGGATACAGCCATGACTTGCTCACCTCCCCCACGGGCACTGAATGACCCTATATGACAGGCCACCTGCAAAACATGGTTCTGTGTAAGAGGTGGTTAATCCTTAAATCCATGGAATAGGTCGGAGATGGGCTGAAGGGATGCTGCCAAGTCCTGGGACACAGGATAGAAGAAGCACAAAAATAATAATAATAATAAAAAGAAATGATGGTTGAAGAAATCACAGCAGGTAAGAGGTAGATGGTTTCTTGTACCATAATCTACCCAGCAATAAAGTACTATTTTATGTAGGGAGGGATGATATTTTAATATTAATGAAAAAATTAAAAAACTATAAACTAAACATTATAATAACTTTTTTTTTTAATTCTTTACTTACTACCAACTGTGTAATCACAATAATCCACTCCATGGTGTTGGTTGTGCTGGGATTTGTCCACTTCTGGTGTGATTTAAAGCACTCAGCCCATGGCCTTGTGTCACACTACACCATGCATGAGCAACTTCCAGCATAATCCACACCCTGGTATGGATTATTGCTTAACTGCATACTAGCTTCTTGAGCTTCTTGACCCCCCCCCCATTTCAAGTTGTTTCCAGAGGGTATGTGAATCTATGCCCCATAAACTTTGTCCCTGTTATCTAGTAAATGTGTGACTTTTTATCACAATAATACAAGTAGATAAAAATCAGCCACACATTATTGTATGTACTTTATCAAGCTAATGCATTAGCATCTGTATTAGCTCTGACCAGTGTTTGTATTTCCTACTACTAATAGTTTTGTTTTGGATATGTCTATTTTCAGAGTGTTAAATTTACATAGTAATGCAAACTTATAAGTTTTCCTCTGGGACACTGTCTGACTACTCAAGAGCTCGACAGTGTTATCTGCATAAACTTTTGCAATCCAGAACAGACTGTAAATTGTATTGTGGGTCATTTATATGACTCAAAACAGCTTACATGTACAAATTACATAATAGTGGCATAAGGATACACCCCTGATTTATCAGCTTGTCTACCTCTGACATAATCCTTTGGTTCTGACATCATAATTGTCTTAACAGCAACATACTTTGCTATCATAAACAGAATTGTGATATCAGGTACAGACAAGCAGACAGTGAACATAAGGCAAATTTAATTTTTCATGCAAATGTCCTTAATGATAAAGACATAAGGGTGATAACTACATAAAAATATTAGCTGAACTGCGACTAAACATTACATTTTGTTGAAGTTGTCCCAATGGTATCAACGACTCTTCAAAGGCTTGCTGTTCAAATGTACACAGTTTCTTAAAATAACTCCATTTATACAATATGTGTGGACACAAATCCAATAGCATCAATCAATCAATCAATCAATCAATATGTTTATCCAGGCGGGCACCACTGAGCAAGCTCATTTACAAGGTGGACCTGCGGTCCTACAGTAATAATACAGAAAGACAAGTTACAATAGTACAGACAGTAAAAATAGCTGCTATTATAGTAAAAATGCACATTTACAGGTAATATACATTGAACATAGAACTACAAGGAGTCCTGGTAATGAACTTGTGCTGGATCCAAGCCCAAAAACTGTGCATTTTGTAGTGGGAAATATTAGGGAGAGAGTAGGCATACCAGATAGAAGATATCAAGTAAATAATGTAGGGAGAGGTGGGGAATAGGGGTGCAAGTGAAGAGGATCCAATTGTTAGAGCAGAGTGAGGGATTGGGAGGGCAGAGGACCATACGAAAGGCAACAAAGCGATTTTTGCCCCAAAATGCGGCAACATATGGAGGAGAAAAGCTGCCATTGTACTAAGTGCAAGAGGAGGAATATAGTAGAAGGGACATAACTGGGAGGGTCCTGGAGGTTGAGGCAGAGGGAGGTGTTGGATGGGTGAGGGACCGAATATTTTTTGGGGCGAAAGACGATAATTATCCCCAAGTGTGGTAGCATGTGCTAGAATCAGGCTGCAGCTGTTCATAGCATCAAAGAATAAGATATGGGAGTTAGGCAATAAATCCTGTGGATCTGTTGGTGGACATGCTAGAGGCAGAGGCACACATTTCAGCTGGGGGGGCCACCATTTGCGGGCCGCCGTTTGAGGGAGGGAGGTTAGTTAGTGTCTAGTAAAGCGGTTGCAAATTTCCGTAATGCCATCACAGTAAAGCCTTTTGAACAAAAGGGTACTTACTGGGGTTTTTAGCTTAAGTATTTTTGGGGTTTTATTCCATATTGATGGGAGTGAGAATCCAAAGGCAGCTCTCCCGACTTGTGTGAGTGCCCTGGGTATATTTAGCAGGAGTTGTGAGCAGCTTCTAAGGGAATAATTCCTGGGCACAATTGGAAACAGACAGTCGATGATGTATTGAGGGAGTTTGCCACTCAGGGCTCTAAGTGTCCAGAGTGCTACATTAAAGTTGCGCCTATAGTGAAGTGAGGTCCAGCCCATGGTGGCATATAGTGCGCAATGATGGATAGAGAAGGGGAGGTCAGTGATGAAGCGTATAGCTCTGTGGTAGAGCGTATCCAATTTTCCAAGATAGGAAGCCGCACAGCTACTATATATGAAGTCTGCGTAGTCAATTAAGGACAGGAATGTGGCTTGGACTAGTCATTTCTTTGCGTCTGCTGTAAGAAGTCTTCTTATCCTGTAAAAAAGGCCAAGTCTTTGCCATAATTTTTTGAACAAGTCTTCCAGGTGGTCAGTGAAGGAGAGTTTACAGTCGGTCCAGACTCCAAGATATCTGAATTTTGGAACGTACTCTAAGCACTCTCCCAGCATCATGGTTATTGGGGGGAGAGAGTCAGTAGTGCTTGTGTAGTTTGCGGGGAAAATAACATGGCTTTAGTTTTCTTAGCATTTAATAGCAGTTTTTTATTGATTAGTTGGAGTTGCAGGAGGTTGAAATCTTTTTGTAGGTCAGTACAAGCTTCTTTTGGTGTGGGATGACTCGAGTACAGCACTGTGTCATCTGTGAATAAGTGAATACTTGAATCCTTGATTCCCTCATCAATGTTGTTGATATACACTGCAAAGAGGAGGTGACCCAATATGGATCCCTGAGGGACACCTCTTTGTAAGAGTTTTAGGGCAGATAGTTCGCCATCCACTTTCGCCTGTTGGTATCTGTCTGTCAGATATTCAGAGAACCAGTTTAGAGAAGTAGCATCCAGTCCTAGAGTTTTTAGTGAGTCGAGGAGCAGGTCGTGGTCAACTGTGTCGAATGCTTTGCTGAGGTCAAGAAACACAGCACATACTGACTTTTTATGTTCCAACTCCAGTTGCCAGACATTGGTTACTTTAGTTAATGCCGAGACTGTACTGTGGTTGGATCTGAATCCGGATTGAAGGGGGTTTAGTAATTTTTCTCTGTCGATGAAGGATCTTAGTTGGCCATTTACTATTTTTTCCAGTAGCTTCGAGAGTGTGGGTAGGAAAGAAATTGGCCTAAAGTTATTAAGGTCGCAAGGATCTCCAGATTTAAATAGCGGGATAATGTGTGCAATCTTCCATACTTGAGGGAGGGTACCTTGTGTTAGGGACAGGTTGAATAAATGAGTAATAGGCACTGCCAATACGTGGCATGCCATCTTTAGGAAGTATGGTTCATGTGCATCTGCGCCGGCACTTTTCTTAGTATCCAGGTGGAGAATCAAGTCTTCCACTTCCTTGAGGGAAACTGATGAGAATGAGAAATGTTGACTAACTGAGCCAACATTTGGTGGGGTCATGCCAAGTTGAGTGAGCAGGCTACATGCAGGCGAGTTATCAAAGGCTAAGCCTGCTGTGGCGAAGTACGTGTTGAATGCCTGCAGTATCTCTTTTTTGTCATTGATTACTGTATTGTCAGAGGTAATTTTTTGTAGGGAGCATATTTTATGACATTGCTCTCTCGAGTTCTTTGATTGTGGCCCAGAATTTGGAGGTACAATTGGCTACAGTATCTAGTTCTGCTTGGTAATAGCAGGCTTTAGCATCCCTAATCAGTTTGGTGCAGCGATTTCTGGCTGTTCTAAAGAGGCATCAATCTTCCTCTTTTTGGGATTTGTGGGCAGTTTTCCAGAGTTTATCCATGGATAGTAGTGCAACCTTGAGATCTTGAGTGAACCAATGGCATTTCCTAGCCTCTATGCATATTTTTGACAGAGGCGCATGTAGACTCATGGTGTAGGTAATGATTTCATGTAGTATAGAATATGCAGTTTCCACTGTTTTAGCAAGGTAAAACCTCTGCCACAAGGGGGAGTTTTTTAGGTCAAGTAAGTATGCCTTTGGGTCGAATGACCTGGTTGACCTTTTGGTGGAGAATTTGGCCGTAGTTGGCACTTTGTTGGCTTCCCAAACTCCAGCTATTAGGCAATGGTCACTAATATCTGCGTCAAAGGTTCCAATGTGGGAGAAGGAATGCGGTTTATTCACAAGCAGGACATCCAGAAGGGTACTTTTGGCTGTATTCTTTTTGTTGATATGGGTGGGCTCTTCATTGAGTAGGGTGAAACCAAGGGAGTCACAGAAATATTTAAGCAGGTGACCGGCTTCCAACATCCAATCATAGTTTAGATCCCCAAGGATAATTGTTTCCAGGGGGGGCTAGTGTCCAAGATAGGTCAAAAGCTGACTACCGGCAGATGGTGGTCTATAGCATCCTATGACTCGGAGTGCTAACGATGGGGATAGGTCAATTTTTATGTCCAGGCACTCAAATCCCGCTACCAGTGAGTTAGAATTAAGTGTTAATGCCACAAATATATCTTTGATGTAGATAGCGACCCCACCTCCTCTGGATTGCCTATCGCATCTAAAGATCTGGTAGTTAGGTATATTAATCACGCTATTTGGCGCAGAGAGCCATAGCTAGGATTGATAACAAGCACATCTGGCATTGTATGGGCGGTCCAAGCCTGGATAAGGGTGAATTTTTTCAGCAGGCTGCACACGTTAATGTGCATAAAACTAATACCTTTAAGAAATAGTGACTCAGAAGGGGAGGTAAGTTTATTTATGGGCCCTTGATTAAGCTCAACATTGCCAAAGCAGAGTAAGAGGAGGAGGAGTATGAATTTTTTCAAGGATTCAAGTGAAAGTCAATGAGCTTGAGGCTTTTTCTGGTTTGGCATGGAGGAGGAACCGGGGTGCCAAGCTTTGTTTTTTAATTTATGCTAGTCTAAGGACACTGAGGCTAATACTCTGGCTGTGTAACACCAGTGGGAGTAACTCAAATTAATTAGAGATAAGGAAGGAGGCGTAGACAAACCTGCAATAGTTGCTCTTCGAGGAAGGTAGTCCACCTGGATCAGTTGGCAAGGAACCTTGGCATAACATATGATGTGTAGAGTCAGATTGGGTAAGCAGTCTTCAGGATGAGGATGTGGTGTACCCCCAGTCTCAAATTTTTTGGATAATAAGCCAGTAAGGGGTATGATACACAGTGCAGTCAGGAGGAGGAATTGCCATGAGGCTGCCATAATTGCAGTTGTTGGGCAAATGAGGGAATTTTGATAACAAGGGTAGCTCGTCGGCTGCTGGTTGTAGGATTCCCCTGGCAGAACCCTGGCAGTAACAAATTGTTTTAGTAAGAAAGAGAAGGCAGGAAATTCATCAGGGATGGGAGTGGGTGGTGCTAACGGGTCTACGTAATAGCACACAGGAAGGGGGATGAGCTGGTGGATGAAAAATTGTGGCTTTGCCGTATCTCTCAAGCGGTGGAGTCCGATGAGGAGGTCTTGGGTGGCAGCTTCAGAAGCGCCAACTGCCCAGTGTCCGCAGTCCACTCAGAGGGCATCTGTGCTGGGATCCCTAGCGGGTTCTTGGCTAGAGAAAGGAGAGAGGAGCTTGAATTAATAGTGGGGCAACACAAAGGCTAGCAGTCTGAGCGAAAACAGCTCAATTAGCAACTGAAAAGCCAGCGATTTCCTTGGCACCTTGCAGTCTGGAAAGAGCTACAAAGTCACGTAACACTTGGTTGCTGGGAATATTTTTAGACAATAAGCACAGTTTTTCGGCAAATCAGTCACAGTTCAGTAATTTGTAGCACAATTTTCAAGTAAAACAGTGCCTTAGCAAGACAGGATATGCTAGTCAGCAATAAGCAGACCTAAAGTACCAAAATGGTATGCCTCAGCAAGACAGAATGAGATAAAGCTGCTAGAAGGCTTAGTTGCAAAAAGGGGATGGGAGGAACTGCATTTGTTGACAGTAAGTAACCAATAGATTGAAACATCAGATAGGAGTGGGTGGAGACTGTGTGCATTTACAGGAGGCCTGAGAGGGAGAGGGGGGGGTGAGATGAAAAATCAAGGGGAAGTTTGCAGAGCTAGCACTGAATCAGTGCACATACAATTGGAGAGAAACTGCAGTGGGGGGGAATGGTAAGTTACTTTGCACAGGCCGAGCAGAACAGGCTAAATTAAAATATATAAATTAGAAGCCGAGTACAGGGATGCAGGCTTACATTAAGCCACACGTCACGGGTGCTCCTGTCTCAGGTGAGTGAGACCAGCCAATCAGGGAGCTCTACACAGGCATGGAGCCAATAGCGCTACCCTGAGAAGGTGCTGAAATTGAAAACAGCAAATTGCAAGTGATGATCTGGTTCAGCATTCACACAGCCCAGAAAAATCGTGACAATTATTCAAGCGTCGTACCTTATCTATCTTTTTTGGGGGTAGGTGGATCACGCTCCTTGCACCGTAGAGGTGCTATGGCTGGATCGTGACCACTGCCCGTGGGGGCAAGTGGCACCATATCTATCTCTTTGGGGGGTAGGTGGATCAGGCTCCTTGCACCATAGAGGTGCTATGGCTGGATCATGACCGTTGCCCGAGCATGAAAATGTTCTCTACATATGCATGACAAATTTTAGAACCCAGAATTTATCACACATATGTCGGATAAACACTACCTGTCAATAATGCCCTCTCAGAAGAACACCAGTCTATTGTATAAAAAGGACATGCAATCGGGACATTTGTGATACATTATTTATCTACTCAGAAGTAGTCTGACCCTGGTCACATCACTCATGACTTATACCATTTGTGATTTTACCCGAGGTCAAACTGCTGTTGTGTATATAAATAATGTATCACATAGGTCCCCTTTGCATATCACCTATGTATTATGTTATGTCTAGTTATTTTTAGTAATATTAATAAAGTATTGTATCTCATGTTTATAATGGGGTATCCTGGGTAGAAGAGTGTGTAGGAAAATCCCAATAAGTTAGTATATGTTGGCACAGCATATGAATTTATCCCTGCTTATGAAGCTGGGAAAGGGACACATTGATGGACCTAGAATCACTTCTGTCATTAAATTGCTATGCTAGCATGATATGATAATTAAACAAATTTTTGACATGTGGAGTTAGGTTTGTAAGCCATGGCATTAATGTGTATCACAAGTCTGTGAATCTTCATTTTAAATTGCTTTTTAAGTGCTATAGCTCATTTTTCAATGGTACCTATTGCTTCCATAGATTAGGGTTACATTTCTTAATAGTGAGCCAGTTGTGGTATTGTCTGCATAGTATCATGACTGGCAGAATGTTGTACTTTTTGGGCCATTTTCTATTCTGTTGCATGTTAGTTTTATGGTGATTTGCATATACTACCTACGTTGCTTTACATTAGGGGTATATGACATTTTGTATACCGCAATCCTGGCCAAAGCTTATACTTAGTATACTGTCACAAACAGGGCTGTTAAGTGCCTAAGTTCATTAGAAAATTATTTTTTGAGCAAACATCTTTAGAATCTAAGTTAGAACAGCAACACGATGGACAGGTTTAAGTTAGGAACCAGATCAACCATCTGTTGGTACACACTGCAGTTTATAGCGAATGGAGCTTTTGTAAATTTGTCTCCCAAAGTATGATTCCATTAGTACAGTTTTCATAGTATTAACAGCCTGCTTTTTTATGTCAAAATAAGTAAATCTAGCCATGTGTCTGTAAATTAACAAAATCTAGTCAAGTTTGGAACCATCATCTAACAGCAATGATGCTGGTTGGGACATCAAGTTATTTATTTTATTTTTTTAAAGGATATCTTACTAGTCAGTCCAGTTGTTTTGTGCAACTGTGACTAGAGTAAAACAAATTCTGGCCAGAGTCGATATGGCTGCAGCTGAGGAATTTGGGGTAAATATTGCAAATTACCAAAGTTACAAGCGTGCATTTGCAAAATGTAACATAGACTCATAAATGTATTGGTTTGTAATATTTTTACACCAGATTTTCAACATAGCCTTGTTATGACCCTGCTTCATGCAGATGGGCAGACAAAATGTTCAACTCCTGACTTAAAGGTGTTTCTGCTCACGGACTGTGAAATCAGCTTTCGTGATACAAAATCACATTTTGGGCAGAAGATAAAAAAGGACAGCTCAGGCCGCTGGGGGTGGGAGGAGCGGAGGAGGATGGATGCTCTTCTCCTCCAGGGGTGGGTTCATGGGGTGCTTTGAGCACCCGATGCACCGGTGCCTGTGGAAGCACGGGCATTGGGGCACAGGTGGTTCTTTGGAACCAGGGAGGGGAGGACATTGTGGGCACTTGGCAATGATGTACGTCAGCATGCCGGCTGCCTGGATGTGAGTCCTGTGTGCTGATGTCCTCAGGAGTAGTGGGACTTAAGAAGGGAGTAAAGTGGAAAACACCCCGCTTGCCGCCAAGATGATGACTGACCTAATTTCCCAGATCACCTACCATGGGCAGACCCCAATGTGCAGGCAGTCCAGAAGGAAGGTAAGGGGGGATACAGGAGTATGCCTCGACACTCTAGGGGCAGATTCCGTGGGAGGGTCTCCGGGAATGGTCAAAGTCTGAAGGAGTGGGGGCAAGTGGGTAGTAAGGTGTGATAAAAATAAAGTATAAAAAAAAGGACAGCTGTTACATTCATGAGGTGCTGTAAAAAAATGGCTATGTTGAAAATCTGGGGTAAAAATATTGAATATTATGGTTTGCAAAAATCAACATAGGCTCATAAATGTGTAGGTTTGTAATATTTATACACTATGGGCCTGATTCCAGAATGGGTTATGCATGTCGCAAAGTGACTTGCACCAAACAAAATGGTGCAAGTAGCACTTTGTGCCATGTGTTACACCAAATGGTATTCCAAAAGGCAGCCTGCGACATGTCACTGGCTGCCTGCACCAAAGCTGTCCTATGCCAGTAGCTATGCCATAAACCCCCCACAACATGGTGCAAGGGGGTTTATGGCAAAGGTTGTGCCCTATTCTGAGATGGTGGCTGGCGGAACAACACATGTGCTTTTCCAATACAACCCCAGGAGCAATTAGCTGGTCTAAGTGTTTGTTGTGTCTACCGGGGATTGCTGGATTGTGCCAGTGCTACTCTACTTCCTTCCCCCTACAATCCCACAGATGCCCCAACCATCCCCAGTGCATTAGAGATGATCTTTATGGGCTGCTGTCACCCCAAGCCCCAATCCCCCTGAAATACAGTGAATGCCCCACAGGGCTATCCCACCCCCCGTGCCCCAATACACTACACTGCCCCGAAGGGCAATATATCCCCCATGCCTGCACCCCCATATGGCTGGCAATATGCCCCACAGGGATGGCAAACCCCTCAAAGGACAAGCCCATTCCTGATTTTGTGCCACACTGTGCACAGTCAGTACAGTGCACACCACGGAGTTCCTGCGGTCTCTTGGTAGTCTAGTGCTTCTCACCCACCCGCAGTGCCAGTCCACCTCCCACCCAGCCCCAGTCAGCAACTGGCAAAACTGTCATTTGAGCACATACTGTATACAGTATTATGCTAACAGAGGGAGCACAGTTGGCAGCTGGCCTTTGAGGTGAGAGGTGGGTTTGCTGACTGGCACTGCAGGGTGGGGGGGCCACTAGACTACCAGGATTTGCAGGGTACTGTCAGGTGTCCAGGCTGTTACCATCAGGGCAGGGAGAGGGGGGTGCTTGAATAGCCCTGCAGGGCATTGGTAAAGCTCTGAGGTGCAGGGATTTTGGGGGGGCTTGCCATTCAGGGATCTGGGGTGGGGAGACTTGTGCCCTGTCGGAGGGCAGTACTATGACTTGCGACACCCTGTATAGGTGAATCACCCCTTTGGTGTACTGCCTGGGGTGCTGCAAGTCACAGGACGTAGCCACTGCGGACACTACCTATTTTGGAATTGGGCGCAGGGTCCCTGGCGTATCGACATATGACGCAAGTCGCAAGTGCCGGTAACTTGTGCCATATGTCTTGGAATTGGGCCCTAAATTTCCAACATAGCCTTCTTATGACCCCACCTTATTGACAAAGGCAGAGAAAATTTTTAGCTCCTGGCAGAAAGGTGATTTCATGCAGGGACCATGAAATCATCTTCCAGGATGTAAAAAAACATATTGGCCTGGATTTGAAAAATGACAGCTGTCACATTCATGAAGTGCTATAAAGATATAGCTATGTTGTACATTTGGGGTAAACATATTGAAAATTACCAAAGTTACAAGCCTTTGTTCAAAAAATTCTATGTGAGCTCATAACTTCATTGTTTTTTAATATTTTTGCACCAGATTTTCACCATAGCATTCTTATGACCCCACCTCATGAACAAGGGCAGAGAAAATGTTCAACTAATGCCTGAATGGTGATTTCACATAGGGACTCTTAAATCACCATTCAGGATGTAAAAATACATTTTGGACAGGATTTGAAAAATAACAGCTATCACAGTCATGAGGTGCTGTAAAGATATGGCTATGTTGTAAATTTGGGGTAAAAATATTGGAAAAATACCAAACTTATGAGCCTGCATTCACAAAATTCAATGTAGGTTCATAACTTTGTTGTTTTTCAATATTTTTACACCCAATTTTTAACGTAGCCTTCTTATGACACCACCTCAAGAACAAGGCCAGAGAAAATGTTCAACTCCTGCCTGAAAGGTGATTTCATGCAGGGATCATGAAATCACCTTTCAGAACAGAGCTGCCTTATGACAATGACATTGTTCATGAGGTGGGGTCGCAAAGAAGGCATGTTGAAAAGTTGGGCCAAAAATATGTAAAAATGCCCAAGTTATGGCACTAATTTCAAACCCCCATTGAAATACATTGAACTGCGTGCCTGTATCTTCAGTTCGTGGTCTGGCTTTGAAGAGTGAAGACATGTCTGTGATCCAGACAGGACTACGGCATTGGACCTCTGATTGGTAAGTAAGGGCTTGGGGAGTGTAGGGTGGTGGATGCTCAGTGGGAGGGTCGGGTGGGAGGTAAGGAATGGCTGCAAAAGACATCAATGGATCATTTTATGTTTACAGGTGAACAAAAAAAAAAATAGACCAATAATCCCTAATCATGACACTGGGGGACAAGGCACCCCCAGTGTAACAGTTACGTGGGGGAAGACATTGATGGACTATTTTTTTTTTTTACAGGTAAAAAAAAAAAAGAAAAGAAAAAAGAAAATACTGACAATCCCCGATCGTGACACTGGGGGATTGGGCACCCCTAGCAACACAGTTATGCTTGTGGGTTGTTGGAAGGGTGGGTGCTGAGAGGGAGGGTCAGGTGGGGGGAATTTTTAAAATATATAAAAAAATAAATAGGTGGTCATGACAGAACACAGTCCACTCTGCCATGACCAAGATGGCCACCAAATACTACTGCACATGCACAACTGCTAGAGCATGCACAGTAGACTGCAGCAGCCATCTTGGACATGATAAAGTGTGCCGTGTTCCACCGTGACCATCGTGAAATAGTGCAGTGCGGCAGCTGGTAGGGATAACAATGGCAGACTGCTTCACAGATGCAGAAGTGACTGATGCAATCCAACATGTTGTTCATTCGGAAGGAATGTGGAGTCCTTTTCTTAGCGATTGTAAAAAAGACTGTAGGGCTCCACCCACTGTAACCCTAGAAATAGTATAACGAATAACTTTGAGTACTGTGAAGGTACAGTTTACTCTGGAGGAATGTAATGCATTGGGGAGTCCTCTTGGGGCATACAGTAGTTTTTTTAAGATTCCAGAGGCTGGTTACAATCCATCTGATGCATGTACCTACACTAGGTAAGTGGTGCAGCAGGACATGAAGTGATACAGGTTTTTGTTTTCTCTTCCATGTGGCTTTTTATGTTTTCTTGGGCATGTACAAAGCAAACATGTTGTATCTATTCAGGACAGTAGGGGCTGGGTAGGTGTGGTACTATAGCATCCAATGCTGTTCAGGTTGAAAGTGGCTTGCCACTGACAGTCCAATGAGCAGCAAGCTGATGGTGATGGTGTTCAGTCTGGCTGAAGGGTGTGAACTCTGCGTAGTTGAAAGGATAGAGCCATTGTTAGATTGCAGCTGCATCCTTTTATGTATGACACGCCACACAGCAGCCAGCTGACCAGTACCATTATCAGCCTACTGATTGATGAGCGCTGGCGCTATGCAAAGGCATAAATAATACAGTGCCCTGACTCTGGTTCCTTCCTGTGCATTGCATTTCCACTAAAACACCTGCAGTGGAGTTATACTAAGCCTCAGTGGGCTGCAGCCAACCTGCCACAGTGAGTGTGACAGTCAGTTCATTTAGTAGTACTACAGACTGTGCTGGTTCTTGTTTGCCGAGATTAATAATGTGGCTGGAGCAAACTGCGATCTAGTGACTTATGGTTGAGATGGATATGCCTTTTGGCATTACTGATATAATGCTGGTTGAGTAGTCCTTATAGAGTTCAGCAGGCTGTATCACTCAGAATTTTCTTTTATAAAGTGTGGGTGCATAATGTCAATGTCTTATAGCGATAGTCAGTCATTCCACTAGCCAATCCAGTCCTTGCTACTAGGCTGGGAGGCATGAGATGTGAGGAAACCTATTGAACCCATGGAAATACCTTTGCTCTAGAGGACTTATTTTTGGGTGACATGTTCATGGACTATTTATTTAGTATACTTCTGATCTGGCAATCATTTTCCAGTCCTGAGCAGCAACAAAACCTAAACCTACTGGCCATATCAGGCAACTGGAATGTGAGTTGTGCTGACCCACATCAGTCTAGACTATGGCTTGGGCCAGCACATAAATGTTAAGATCTATTCCTGCTTGAATCACTATACTGCAGCCTGATTGTCTCTGCCAAAGCACAAACTGCAGGAGTTGAGTGAGTTACCTGCTGCTTATGATGTCCTGTCCTGTGGTGTCAGCTTGTTGTGCTGCCTCCTATTCATGTTGATTAGCCATCCTGCCTATAGTGGTACTGTAACTTGTGATTGAACATGAGTTAACACAAAAGCATATATTTTTTTTACTTAAAAATGTCCATGTTGTACTGCATGCTCCTGCACCAAGCTGCTACCTGCCCGGGCTGTGCACTGCTGAGCAAGTACTGACCCTAATGTCGCCCACTCCCTGCTACCATCTCGCTTTGGGTTCAACTGCTCCTGTTCCTCCAGTTCCCTTCTTCTCTCTCTGGAATCCAGTTCCTGGCTGCTGTTTGTCTCATTTTTCTGTTCAGATTGTGCGGACAGGGATGGATATATCATTAGGCAAAGTACACAGGTGTGTAGGGCCCCAGTCAGCTGAACTGTCTGTGCTGTGCAAATGCAAGAATGTATTTTATTTTTACAGATTCAGAACCAACCAGGTCAGAAGGATACTCGGTGGGGGGGGGCTGGAGCAGGCTGGCTAAACACCACCATGGCACCACATGCACTCACCACACTCATACAATCAGTTTTCTCTAGTTGCTGCAACTCAAAGTCTCACACTGCCCACTCAGAACTAAACTCGCACTCCTACTGTGCCCTCCCTCTTGTCTCTTTCATGCACTTAAAACTAGGAGTCTGGCTTGACAGCAAGTTCAATTTCTCAGTCCACATTGATGCCATTCATGCCAAACTCCACCCAAAACTCGATGCCTTGTACCATAACAAGGGCTGCCTCTCCCTCCAGATCTGCTTGGAGCAGGTAACCAAAATGTTTCTCCCAATTTTGATTATGTTGACATGGTCTATGATACAGCCCCTTCCTCCTCCCTAACCAAACTGGATATCCTCTGTAATGCCTTCCACCATTTCGCCACCAACTCTCCCCTCCTCACTCATCACTTCTCCCTTTATTCCTCCCTCCCCATCCTTCCCCTCCCTTCACATCACCTGTCCCACTGTGCCACCTTCATTGCCAAATATTGGCTCAGATCCATTCCATCCCACCTATCTTCCCTCATCTCTCTGGTTCCTTCCTCTTCCTGATCCCTCTGCGCCAAGGATTCATGCACCTTCTAATTCACCATCCTCACTCATCTGCTGGCCAAGCTGCTTTCTCCTACTGCCACCCCTCCCTCTGGAATCTGACCCCTCCCCCCTCCACCTCTCCTCCTCACTCTCTGCCTTTAGATATCAACTAAGACAACTCTTTGCACCCTCCTGTTCCTGTAAATCCCCTTCCTAATCTCATGTCCTCTTCCTTGACCCTCTCCTGTCAGCCCTCCCTTGTTTGAGACTCTTTAGCATAGTCTCTGCCCCAACATGCACTATGCACTTTGTTTGCTTTCGTCTAGCCACCATATCGTTGCTGTATTTACGCTGCTATTTTATGCTTCCACTCTGTTTGCTGCTACCATTGTATTTTTTATGCCTATATGCATATTTTTGACATGTAATTTGTATCCATTTTCTGCTATGTAAGTTGTTCCTCATTTCCCTTCCCCCAGGTTGCACCTGGAAATGAGCCTTGGCTCAGTGTGTCTTTCCTAGTTACCAGTTTTTAAAAAAATAAATAAATAAAACAAATTGCACATCCACAGTGTACATAAGGAAGTCACACCTCACTTTTGGTGCCTTTCACCTACAGTCATCATGATGTCAAGTTAAGGTCATATGCAGAGCAAACTTCAAACCAGGCCATGGCCATGTCCTGTGCGATCAAACTCAGCCCCCAGGGACAGGCTTGTAACAGCTGTCTGGTGGCAGTGGGGTGGTGGGTTGGTCAGTGTACCCTAAGACTTACAGACACAGAAAAAGTTGCTCAGGAGGCTGGAGGGTGAGAGACAGACCAGCAACCAGTGGGCTGCTGAACGGTTGCAATTGTAGCTGAACTTGGAGTTGGACAGTCAGAGGGGGCCATAGAGTGGGAAGGGGGGTTGATTGAGAAATGAACTAAAACAGCACCAGTTATGGGGGGAGAGAGGTGTCTTGCGTTGGACTTGGGAGTCGTACAGTAGCTGGTGTGAAATGAAGAGGGAAGAGCCAAGGAGGACAACTTGAAGCAGGAGGTCCATGTGGTGATGTGTCAGGAGTGGCTGCTCAGCCCAGGAGTGGATACTGCAGAGCAGCAGCCTAAAAAAAATAATAGTCTTAATCATAAGGTATTAATTATTGATTTTAATTGTTTAAAAATGAATGGTGCCGATCTGATTTAGAATGAGATGAAATTATCAAGGTTTTGTTTAATGGAGACCAGGCAGCCTTTAGCTAGGGTCTTAGGGACACAGTTATGGGGGTATAAGATGTGGAACATAATAAAAATGAAATTTCATGTAGAAGCTAAAAAAAATGTAGCAAAGTAAATCAAATGCACACAACTGGTATGCATTTAGTGATATTTGGCACTGTGTTTTGTGTAGGGTTGGCTACACATGTGCTGTTATATAACTGCTGCCTGTTACTTATTAGTTGAATAATTTGATCTTATGCTTGGTCTGGAAGTGCTGTTGATGTTCTGTTTTAAATGAAGTAATATGATTACTAAGGACTGTGTGTGTGTGTGTGTGTGTGTGTGTGTGTGTGTGTGTTTTATAACAGCATATTGATTGGCTGTTGCACCATGTATCCACTGATACTACACACACTGTATGCTGGCTATGTAGCATATGCTACTTTTGCTGCCCATAGCCCAAAATGCCAATAAGAATTTAAACAATGCATGAGCACTTTACAGTTTTTATTTTTGGTTCTGACTTAAAAAAAAAAACAATCAGACTGCTGCCAGTGTTACTGTTTATGCAGGAGATGTACCATCCCTTATGTGAAAAAAATGTTGCTGTTGGAAAACGTATTGCAAAGTCAAGTCTCACACGTAAAGAATATATGGGCCATGGTAAAAACTAGACCTCCTGACTCAGATTGGACAAGATCAGAAAAATTCAGACTGGTTGGTGTGGACAGATAAGCTGAGCTAGGCACAAGTTGCATGAATATTGCTGCTCCGGCCACTGTGACAGGACAGACCAGTCCAGCTTTTATCTCTCTGGTCCCACACTCCAGATTTTACCTCATCCTGGACAAGGGTGAAAAATGGACTGCCAAAGAATGAGACCGAACTAAATAGGTACAAGCCTGACCGACCCACCCATCCAGAGTGGCTGGACCAGCAACATTCATGTAACTTATGCCCATCCTGGCTGGACTGGCCAGACTGGATTTTATTGATCCAGTCTTGCTTGGAAGGTCCAGTTTTCACCCATAGCCAGACTTATAATGTTTTTCATTTATATTATTGAGGGTGTGGAGGTAGTGTAGTTCCTTACTGTGCTTTATTTATTACATTGAAAGTGCTAACTGCAGTACAGTAAAAAGTTTTATTGACTAAAATTAATTACTGAATATTTCATGGAAAGGTTTTAGCTGAACAATTGTAGGGGGTCATGGTAACTGCAGTGCATAGGACTCATGGCAATGTAGATCCAGCCCTGTATGTGGAGGGGTGACCTTCACTGCCAGACATCCTTAGAAGACCTAGTTCACCAGTCACCACTGAAGTAAGTAAAACATTTGTAAAGTCTGACTAATAAGTAAAAAGTGGCAGTGTTACAGTCTCCTACTCATCCCTGGGTCTGCTTGCTTTCTGCTGTAGTGGTCTTAAGTGTTAGTCACTGATTGCTCCCTTTTTAAATTTAAATCTGTACCATCAATTAGCCTGTAAGTCAGTATCCATGGGCAAGTTATGATAAAATATTAATTTATACCTAGTCGGTTTTAATTTATATATACCTGAGCTGAGGTATGTCAAAAGTGTGCCAATTATTTGTTTCTTAAACTTGGAGCATATAATATTTAAAAATAGATGTTATAAAGTGAAGACACTATAAAATGGGGGGGCAAAAGTAGAGGACTGCGGACCCCTCACATAGTAACTACAGTATGTGAATGCCACATTAGTCTAGTTTTTGCAATATTACTCTAACTTAGTTGCCTTTGCAATGGACAGTTTCCTCTGATGCCTAACTAAATCAGGGTGTGTGGCGGAATAAACTATAGGACTTTGTGATGCCCCAACAAATTGAGGAGCACCATTCCATCAGCCAGCTAACTAAACTGGGAAGTGTGGGGGAAACGAATGAACGGAATTTGTGCTTCACTAGATTCAACAAATCAGGGGGTGGGGGTAGAGGCACAGTTCCATCAGCCATCTGACTAAATCGAGGAGTATGGGAGAATGAACAATCGGGAGTTTGTGCTGTGCTGGCTCCAACAAATCTCAGGGGTGGGGGTGGTGGTTTCACAGTTCCCTAAGCCAGCTGACTAAATCAGGGAATGTGGGGAGTGGAGAGAGAGAGAGAGAGAGAGAGAGCAGACCCCTTGCAGCTTGGGCCTGCAAGGCACAAGTCACAGCATGCTTTCATACATTCTACATTGGCAAATGCCTGTTTCATTCCTGTCAGGCTGTTTCACATAACAGTTGGGTCTCGGCTTGAACAGACAAACGTGAAAGTAAGGGAAAATTGTTTAACCAAGAAAGACACACTAAGTTGAAGCTTCTTCCTAGTTGCAACCTGGAGCACAAGGAAGTTAAGTGATTTACTCAAGATCACATGGTATGCTAGTGGGGGCTGTGGGATTCAACCCAGGTTGTCAGCTTTACAGCTCAGTGCCCTAAATCACAGCACTATACTGTCTCCAAAGCAAATGACTGATGAGTTATTTTACTCTTAAGTGTTAAAGAATGAACAAAAAGAATTGTGAGCTGGATGTTGAAGTTTTAGTTTATAAGTCCTGTACTGTCTACATATCCAATATCTCCAGAAATTGAAATTTTGTCTGAGCAATGAAGCCCAGTAAATGTTCTTCACTTACAGCAGTGGCCACTAACTGCTCAAATAGCAGTTTAGAAGACTGTCAGCTAGCTATTTCCACATGCTTATGGGGAGAAGCACAATAAAACGAAAATGTTACTATTACACAATAAATTAATAATATTTATCAAATGAGTTGGACAAATACTGCATCTTGATGGGCTGCCAACCATGTGATGAAATGCCACCACCTACAGAGAAAAGAAGTACAGGCAATCAGGACACATGACATAAAAAAAACATCAATATGCAAGGAACAGCACATGTATGATCATGTCTAAGAGGGCGGCTTAAAGAGTAGCTCTGCACTTCAACATTTGCTTTCATAAATAAGATGTTTCACCTGTTACAGTTTACTAGATAATACATTGTTTTTTCACTTTTAATTATCCTTTCCAAGATTTACAGCATATCATGTTAGTCCATCTAAAAAGTCTGTATAGAAAACATTTGAAAATGTTTGCCTCTCCCCTGTTAATGTCACAATACCTTTGTTTATTACATCATAGTGCTCGCCATGGCAACATACTGTGATGACACAAAACAGCTATTGTGTGGTTAACAGGACAGGGTCAAAAACCGTTTGAAAGACTCAGTGAAATAAGTACTGCATTACCTACAATGCTTAGTAGACCAATAGCAGGGGAAAGTAAAAAAAAAACCAAAAAAACTAGGAAACAATAAAGTTAAAACATATTTGGTGTAATGCTAGTGTTTTTAAGCTTTTTATTATAATAGAGAGTTGCTCATTAAGGTTTTAGTTCTTCATCCTGTTTAAATAAATTTGGTAAAATACATTATCCTACCCACAAGGTCGGGATATCAAACCCATATCCTAAAGGAAACATCACCAACCCTGGATTGCTGCCCCTATAATCACCCTCCTCAAAACCTGCAATAAAGCCTGGTCCACCTTCAAAGCCTCCCAAACTATACAAGTTAGACAAGCATATACACCACAAGGAATGCTTGCACTAAAGCAGTCTGTCATGCTAAGGCTGACTATTCTAAACACCAGCTCAACATAGCACCCACCTCCTCATTCTGGAATATAGTAAACTCCATTGTAGACCCTGCTCCACAATCCAACACCCCAATGCTTAAACACAGCAGCATTGAACTTACAGACCCTATACAAGTTGTGGATACTCTCAACACCTTCTTCACTATCTGTGCTTCCCCAGACCCTACCACACCTCCCCCTCAAACCAGCAAACCTCTCCCCCCTCAGTCTTTGCCAAACAAAAATTTCCTATTAGCCCCTACTTCCACAAATGAACTACTGCTCACCCTTCTGTCCCTCAACACGTCAAAATCCAACCCGGATGGTTTACATCCTAATCTGCACCTGTCTGCTCCCGCCATCGCACTCCCCTTCACCTTTATTATAAATATGTCTTTCTCCTCTGTAATAGTTCCAAGAGCCTGAAAATCAGCATGTGTCATCCTCCTTCACAAAGGTGGTGATCCCAACTCACCAGGAAACTACTGCCCTATCTACCTCCTCCTCCTTGCCTTGGCCAAAGTACAAGAACACCTCGTACAATCCAGACTGACTGAATTCCTCACTGACACCAACTTCCTAACCCCCCACCAGTCCAGCTTCAGACAAAATCACTCTACCGTATCCTCCCTTCTCCGCTTCACTGGTCATATTCAATCTGCTGCTGATAAAGGTCACCTTACTGCTGCTGTCTTCATTGATCTGGCAAAAGCCTTTGACTCGGTATCCCATCATCTTCTTCTAAACACACTCAGGGATGCGGGCTTGCCCCTTCTGCCTTACGGTGGTTCAATTCTTACCTAAGTGACAGGCATCAGTCAGTAAAAATTGCTAACTCCTCCTCTCCCTCTCTGCCCTATGAGGTGTCCCCCAAGGTTCTATACTTGGTCCTATCCTATTTTCAATATTCATAAATAACCTCCCATCTGCCTGCTCCACCTCCTTCATCCATATGTATGCAGTGGCACCATACTGTTCACCTCTGGCCCAGATCCAACTATTATTCATTTTATGCTGTAACATGACTTCCACTCGGTTCAGTCTTGGTTCCAATCAAAACATCTCAAACTAAATATATCTAAAGCTATCTCTATGATTTTCAGAACATCTCAAAGATTAGCCAAAGCAAACAATGCCCCACCAGTCACCTCTCTCGATGGCACCCCACTTAAGATAATCAAATCCTGCAAGTACCTTGGCATCTGGTTGGACCCCCAATTAAACTTCTCAATTCATATTGACTATATAACCTCTAAACCTCACCCAAAACTTGATATCCTCTACCAAAACAGAGACTCTCTCCGCCTCCCTGTAAGATGGGAAATTTTGACAAAAATGATTATGCCAGTCTTTGACTATGTTGACGTTGTATACTGCGCTGCATCCTCCACATCACTCTCTTGTCTGGACTCCCTCTATTATGCTTTCTGTCATCTCACCTCAAACTCTCCATTCAGGGCTCGCCACTGTTCCTTACTCTCCTAACTGGACCTCCCTCCGCTCTCACACATGTGCCTCATCCATTCTATATCCTTCATCTCCAAATTCTGGTTTAACCTACTCTCCTCCTCTCTCCCGCACCTGCATTGACATACCCCTACGCTCTAGGGACTCATGCTCCTTCTCACTCCCCACTTCAACCTCCAACATGGGCAAATCTGCATTCAGCTATCACCTATCCTCTCTGTGGAACTCTTAGACTCCTCTCCTATGCATCTCGCCCTCTCACTTCTATGTAAAATCACTGCAACGCCTCCAACCCCTCCCTATTTGTCCCCATAACATCTATTTGCACTTGAATTGTTTCTGTTCCCTTAGCATCACGTAGCACTAGAAATGTTTTGTGTCATATTTTAGATGCTCTATGTTTTTTTCCATCACCCTATATCCCAAGAATTAGCTCAGCCTGTTTTGTTGTATTAGTTAGCATGTTATATCTTATTATGCTTCCTGTGTGTACTACTGGATTTGTAGATAGTGATTACCAGGTTTACTAGGTAAGTGAGGACAAAAGAAAGCCATGAAGCCTATCTTGATTGTCCCCTACATGTGTGGGAAATTACACTTTGTTGTAGTTTTTGGAGAGCCAATGATCTACACCCTTTTTAAAGGATTCAAAGGTATTACGGTCTACTAGCTCTTGTGGTAGCTGGTTCCAGAGCCTTGGTGTTCTTACCAAGAAGAAATGAAGCCTCCTGTTTGTTTTTGCTTTACACACCATTTGTTGTTGATTATGAAGTCTAAGTACCATTTTTCTTTGTGTTTTAACAATACCAAATTTGTCCATCAGAGAGGGTGATTTGAGAATTTTATATAAGAACAGAAGACCACCTCTGAAGCGCCTAAACTCCAGTGAATATAGGCCTGTTTTTTGATGCCTCTCTGGATATGGTAGTGATGCTAAATGTGGCACCATTTTTGTTGCCCTTCTCTGAACTCTTTCAATCACTTGAATGTCCCTGACCATGTATGGACTCCACACTGGTGACCCATAATCAGTATATGGTCTGATGTATGCTTTAAACAATGGGATAATACCTTCCTCTGTCTTAGATAATAAATGTATGGTTAATGCGCCCAAGTAGTGAATTAGTGGTTTTAACTACATGATTACAGTGATTGAAGGAGGATAATTTGTCATCTATCAGGATGCCCAAGTCTCTTTCACATATTGAAGATTTAATGATAATATTATGTAGTGTATAAATTTGTTTGGGATTATTGTAACCTAAGTGAAGAACAGAACATTTGTCTGTATTGAATGTCATGTTGTTTTTCTTTGACCCATGCTCTAATACTGAGAGGTAGTTTGCTAATAAGTCCATATTATAGTCAGAATCCACCCTACCACCTAACTTCGTATCATCTGCAAATTTCAAAACTATGTTCCTGGAGCTAATCTGCATGTCTGAGATGAAAATATTGAATAGTACTGGGCCCAGAACTGATCCCTGCGGCGCACCACTGGTGACAGCCATATAACAAGAATAGGCACCATTGATCCTAACATGCTGGGTCCTGTTGGTTAACGAGCAATTGATTAATTTTATTATATTGCAAGAAAAACCTAGGTCTGATAGCTTAGCTAGGAGAATATTGTGAAAAACCTTATCAAATGCTTTGCTATAATCCAGGAGGATGACATCCATGGGAATCTTATTGTCTAGTTCTTGGTTGACAGTATAGTAAAAGGTTATTAAATTGGTAGTGCAAGAAAAGCCTTGCTTGAACCCATGTTTTGAGTGGTCAATAATGCCTAGAGTTTGCATTTCTGCCTCTAATATGCCTTTAATAATTTTTTCCATTACTTTACTTGGGATATAAGTAAGGCTGATGGGGCAAATTATTCACTATGGAACGGTTATCCTTTTTAAGTATAGGCACAACTGTAGCAGTTATCCAGTCAGATGGAACGGATCTTTCTGCTAATGATTTATTAAAAATAATGGAAAGTGGTGTGGCAATATTTTCAGCTGTTTCAACCAAAAATCTAGGATTAATTAAGTCTGGTCCACAGCTAGTATTTGGTTTTAAATTTTTTAACAAGGAAACTACTTCAGCAATAGTTATGGTGTGGTTATTTTCAGTAGAACTTGATACGATAGTATTTGTATTAATTATGGCTGTATGATTTGAGAATACTGATGCAAAATAGGTGTTAAATGTGTCAGCTGTCTCTCTATCAGATGTAATGGTGTTTGTGCTGTTGGTCAATGGCCCAATTTGTCTGTTACTGCCTTTTTTACTATTGAGATAAGAAAATTGGGATTTGTGATTATCTTTGGAAGGAGCTATGTGGAACTAGAGGTTGCGTTTTGCCTTCCTGATAGTCCTTTTTAGTTCTTTAACAGCATTTCTATATTGTCCCAGTATGAGTTCTTTTGTGACTGTTGTGCACTTTTTTAAACGAGTAAATAGTTTTTTTCTTCTGTTTGATTTTCCTATGAATATCATTATTTAACCACAAAGGAATTTTACCTTTATTGTTATATTTTATCCGGGCTGGAATATAAGCTTTTTCTAGGTCTATTATCTTGTTTTTAACAAATACCCAAGAGTCTTCCAGGGTTAAAGGTGATAAAATTGTTTCCCATGGAGTATTTTTTAGGCTGTTTATTGCCTTAAAGTTGGCTTTGTGGTAGTTATACACCTAAGCATTATTAACTATTATGCTAGATGCATACTGTGGATCAAATACAATGGTATGGTGGTCATTATTCCCTAGTGGGTCTGATATTGAAAGATTTAAGACTTTGTCCTCAATATTGGTAATCACAAGGTCTAATATACTGCACCCTATAGTGGGTTCTTGAACAATTTGCTCAAGCTCTAATTCATTGATTATTGAAATAAAAGTTTTTTCGACAGCTGTTGTGCCGTTAGTAGTAAACAAATTTATGGACGGCATATTAAAGTCTCCCAGGATCAGGATATCACCTTTATTCATCATGTGGCTGATGTCCTGTATTAATATGTTTGTATATTCTGAATCAGAGGATGGCGGACGATAACATGTACCCAAAATGAGTTGTGGGTGTCCCTGAAACTGAATGGCTACCCATATACTTTCCGTTGGTGAAGTATGTGGGTATTCATGTGAATGAATTGTGTCTTTAATATAAAGACATACACCACCTCCTTTTTTGTGAAATCTATCTTTTTGGTATAATTTAAAGCCCGCTATGTCTTTCATCCAGATTGAATCTGGGTCCCATCATGTCTCTGTTACTGAAATGATGTCAATATCCAGTCAGTGAATTTTGGTTTCAAGCTCGGAGATTTTTAACAAGTTTAAGGACCTTGCATTAAGAGATAATATTTTGCAAACCTTAGATGTTGGAGGCTTATTTGTTAGAGTCTTGGGTTTCACCCCAAACTCCCTCCCTGATGTCAGTTTAGACAGCTGCTAATGTGTGAGAGAATTCTCCTGCCTAAGATGGAACTACCTCTCCTGCTCAAGTGGAGCCCATCCCAACAGAAGAGAGAAGGGTGTTTACAAACTTTTCCCAATGGGTAAGGCATTTTATTTCCTGTGACAAATACCATTTCCTCAGCTACTCATTGTAGGATGTAATTCTGTTAGTAACATACTCAGTAGCTCTTGGTGCTGGCAAAACCTCCCAAAAACATATTTCACAACCCATTTCGGTCAGGATGTTGTTACGGCAGATGGTATTTAACTTCATTTGGTTTAGGTGGCATCTATTGATGTCATTTGTACCAGCGTGTATTATTACCAGGGGGTTTGCGCCAGAATGTTTCAGTATGTTTGGAGCCATCAAGGTTATATTGGACATACCTGCTCCCCTGAAGCTGCAGCAGGTATGTTTACTTTTATCTGGATTACACACCATCCTGTCAATGTGCTTAATAATGGAGTCCCCTAATATAAATATCTGCCTGGGAGAATTCACCTTGCTAGTTGCTGTTCCAAGGTTAGGTGTAGTCAATTCTAGGGGGACTGGGCTTTTGTTGTTGGATTTCACCTCCATCTGAGTGAGTGTAGGTACAGAGGTAGAGATATTTTTTTGCTGGTGGTCATATGAAGTGGGGGTACCTAATGAGTCTGGGTCCAGAGTATCATTGTCTGGTGTTAGGACCTCAAACTTGTTATGTGTCTGCACCACTGGGGCACTACTGAACACTTGGCCACCCCTGCACTTTGTTTTACCTTTGGGGACCTGTGACCATGTTTCATCCTCTGGGTTGGGTACAGGTGCTAATACTGAAGTGACTACTGAATTTGTTGGTTCTAGTACTGTATTAGTGCCACTACAGGGATAGTAAAGAGATGCCATTTCATCAATGTATGACTCTAATGAGTGTAAGTCTGGGTCAGAGGGGCTTTTAGTGTGCAGAATGTTTAATTCATCCTGTAATACCCTGAGCAACAGACATCTATCGCATACAAAATTCTCAATTTGTGGCACAATGGTGTACATTTGACAACTACCACACAGATTTTCATGGGTCCCCATATTATGTTATGTTTGGCCACACACTTTCACTTAATATACTCGTGGTCTACCTCAGACCCTTCCTAGCATCTATAGTATTTGCTATTGTTGTGAAAGATATATACACAGTTGTAATTTGTTTGACCTACCTCCCTGCCATCCCAGCTGACACAGCAGATGTGCTGAAGTGCGCGTGTCTCTGCGTGCATCTCCACTCATGCTCGATTCACTCACTGGAGCTTTGCCTTATAAGGAGTGGGAGCAACAGGAAGTAGTGTGTCACTTCCTGCCAACCTCTCACCCCAACACAGAATGTTTTAAAGTTCAAAACAGTTTGTTTTAAATTCAACACAGTTGCCACCTCATGTGGTTGTCTTAATATGCTGTTTCTGCACTTTCCCTGTAAAAAAGCCAACTAGCAATGAAGGTGCTGCAACTGGGATGTGGCTAGGTCCTCCACCTTCCCACACTGCCTTTGGGCAAGTAGCTAAGCACCTTTTGAGACAGAATATCTCACTTGTTTCCAAGGCAACCTGAGCCCAAACACAAACCTTTCACCAGAGGCACGTACTGTTCTAATTAAAGTTTAAAATGCTGCAAAGTTAAAAGAACAAGCCAGAGTCAGACAGAATGTAAGAAATAGCACAAACTCCTGTCCCACAGGTCGCACCTGAAGATAAACCTTAGCTCAATGTGCCTTTCCTGGTCACCAAATGTTTAAATTAAAAAAAAAATAAATAAATGCTGAGACAATTTGTTTAATATCTCTTGTGTGGCATTTGGTTGCTCAACATGGCTTCTACCATCGAAAGATGATCTCTCCTCACAGAAACAGCTGCAGTGAGTGGGAACATAGCAGTGACTAACGCAGGCAGCTCCACACAAGATGCTAACTCCACAGACATGCTTGAAATAAAGTCGGTGCTAAAGACTTTAATGCAAGATATCCCCAACATATATAAAAATGTGAGTGAGCTGAGGGAAAAATGGAAACACTAGAGATTCATGTTGTGGACCAGGAGCTCTTTAACAACCAAGTGGATACCAAAGTCTTGAATCAGGAAGACACGGTCCACTATCTTTAGCAGCAAATCTACTTTCTCTGGACCACAGCGGATGATTTAGAAAACTATGGAAGTTGGGATAACGTCCAGATTGTGGGCATACAGATGGCACAGAGAGCAAGAACATCCATGGCATTTTACAATCAATGCTCCCAAAGATGTTGGATTTTTACTGGGACTACCCCTTGGAGTTCAAACATGCCTACAGATCAGTGGGACCCTGATCATTGAGAGGTACTCCCCCAGCCCATCCTGGCTTATTTCTCAAGATATAACATTAAACAGCAAGTCTTGAAATTGGTTAAGAGAGTGGGGCACCCTCACATGGAATTGACATAGGGTCCACATCTTTCATGATTTCTTGAACAATCTTGCTGACCATTGGAAGGATTTTGGACCCCTTAAAAAGAACTTGGCACAAAGGAACATTATATATTCTGTGCGGTACCCATTGGCACTGCAAGTACAGCTGAAAGGTAAATGGGTCTCATTCATGACCTCTCAGGAACTATCCCAGTACCTCAAGGATAGAGACATAGGGCAGTTTAAATGCACTGACAAGTAACCAGCTCGCCATTGTGACAAGGAACAATATAATGTAAGGCAAATCAATGCCATCATGGAGGACCAAGGTAAAGGACAAAGGGTCAGACAAGGGATAGCCCATCCACTGCCACAAAAACTGAATAGCGAGAGCTGGCAGTCGGTAAAGCACAAATGTCTAAAAGCCAGTGGCAGGAACCATACTCCATACACAGAGCAAGGCACCCATCCAGGTCAGTCACACAGCAGGGGCTCATGGTACTCGACCTCTGGCTCCAACCCCCCATTGTCTGGGCAAGACCTTGCCAGCAAGATCCAGAGAGAACCTTCTAGCTGAAGATTCTCAACTGTGCCTGGGAAATGACCTAGCTGGGAATGACTAAGCAGACATGGAAGTGACTTTTGCAACCCCAGCAGTGGATGTAATCTCTCGGAGACCCAGCTTGGCAGCAATAGTGGAGGCAGCTTGGGATTGTGCAAGCTTGTAGCTCAGAGGCTCCTCTCCTCCTCCCCCTTCCCCCTAGAACCTTCTCCCAAGAACAAAGGCAAAGAACACTGAGACTTTTCTATGACTACAGAAGGGAAACTTACAGATACAGGCAAAGGAGGAAAATGCTTGAAGGACTTCTCTTGTATGTAACTTTCTGCTCCATGCCACAAGTTGCGTTTTAGGGCATTTAGTATTGTTGTTACTCATGTTTTCACAAGTTGTACTGCCTTTTTTGCACTCCATTTGGGATGGGAAACACAGTTGTCTCACAAAAGATATGTTGTGCTGATAGGGAGTTGTGAGGGAGAATGGGGAAACCATGTTAGAAGATACAGGGCAAGCTTTATTTATCTGTCCTATGGCCCTTGAGCTGTCCTGATGGTTGAGCGTGGCTGCCAAACCCATTATCGCAATGTTCAATCTGTCTGCTAAGTGTGGTTACTGCATTGGGTGGCATGGGTTGTCAGTCCACCCTCCACTATTTCCCTGTCAGGACTCCAGTCATGCCCACCACAACCCAATCAAGAGATATTAAATCTATTGTGTTATTTCAACAAACGTTTGTTGCCTCAGACCATTTGAGGTAGTTAAAGGGGGATCAAAGACCAGTAAGCTTCATCCACCTCTGGACCAGGCATACCTCTTAGGTGGGAATTACATCCAAGCTACAGTATAGTCAAGTCAAACATCTGTGAGGGAACATTTGCAGATGCATTCTCTTGGTGAGCTGACATGACAGGAGGTTCTATTCAGTGGCTGCTGTAGGTTGCAGCAACACTGTCCTAGATGTGAGGTTTAGGATGCTGAATGTCTAACTCCAACACATATATAGGCAATGAAGCTTTTCAGAATGTGTCTCAGAAATGTTACTAATGATGTCTGACAGTTTGGACAGTATAAATGTGTACTGGCCCTCAGAAGTAAACACTATGGGAGGACTGTTTAAACTACGGACACAGGATTGCAAGGTTTATTTTTTCTCTTGCAGCCTGCATAGTTTGTCACTCTTGTTTTCAGCAAAATTTAATGTTAGGAAGGGAAAGATTGGAATTCAGACAGGAAGACAGTTTCATTTACCACATCCTTGATCTTTGAGCTCCCTAGTCTACTTCTTTAGATGTGTATGCAGTCTTACTAGTTACTTTGTTGTCTGCCCGGGAACAGAGTGACTGGATCATGAGAGGGTCACTTTCCTCATAAGGGAGACTTGCTGCTTTTGCAGAGGTTACCTCATGATGGGTGCTACAAGCCCACAGCAGCTGCTTAATGGAATGGGCTGCCTGAGGAAACTGAAGGCAAGATGCTCCCATACCAGCTGCAGAGCTCCCATCTGCAATCAGGACTCAGACTAAGGTAATGGTAGCGGCAGGGGGGTTCCTGAAAGGTGACTAAACTGCTCTGGGAGTTGGGGGTCAGTTCCTGAGAGAAGACATTGTCCTGACAGCCCTCCATGTATGAAAGGTCACCTTATTCCTGAACCATTTACTAGCCCCCCACATTAACCACCATTCAGGATGCTTATCCTAGGGCGCCATCCAATATTCAAGGGTGACAACCTTGTAAGATCTACCCCTTCATGGATGGGATTGTTTGCAGAGTAGGATGCCTGGGGCTGGGGGAGGAGAGAGACCACTACCTAAATGTAGTCCACATAGCTAGACGTTCCCTGAGGTAGACTATGTCTGCCAGAATCCAGGAGACCACTGCTTTTCTTGCCTAATCTACCTATATGTGGAGAGTGGGTACAGGAGGATCATTCAGGAGTTGGGGCTATAAGGCCCAAGGCAGGATAGGGGCTGACCAATGGGACACATGTCTTTTGGTCCTAAGCCTAAGAACTCCCTTCTTATGATTACACATAGTTCTTCCTGCTATGACATTGGAGGTGATATCCCCATCCTATCCAACTTATAGGAAGGTCTGGCAGCAGCCCCCAGCTTGGAGCATAATGGCAATGTTTGTTTTAAGCAATCTGGAAGACAGGAACAATATTTGTAAATGTATAGAAATAGGACCAGACATGCACGCAGTTCTGCTGGCACCTCTACAAGCTTATCTTTGAGACACTTGGTTCCCTTGTCTGGTTTTGTGATCTGTAGTGGACCAGACACAGTGGACATTTTACTGTCTTAGAGGTCAAAGACCAGTGTGGTCCTTCTGATCCCCCACCCTCATGTTTAAGTTGAGCTGGCAATCTGTGAGACAAAGGCTCCTAGGGAGGATGGGAAGGAAGACACTGTTTTAACTTTTCTCTGATGGGGCTGGCTAAGGAGATTGGTGTGTGAACCATGGGACAGGGGTATGGGTGGGTGGCTGGGTTTCTAGGAATAAGAGGGTAGGGGGTATATTTTTGACTGGTTGTTCTATAGCAGGTATTCGCAGGAATACCAAAGGTTTGTTATGTGCTGGTTGTGAGGGGTACAGGAGTAGGTAGAATGGGGCCACCACCCAATTAATGTTATCCACCGCACTAAGCAATAGGTGGGAGCATTTGTTCTATGGTCATATCAGAAGGGGACACACAGATATGTGATAAGCACAGGTACCAAAGTATCGATGTGGTTCCATCTGTGGGCAGGACTGGACAGGGGTATCAGTTTGAATATCCGCTGGTGATCTCACAGTATCTTCTCCTAACTACAAACTTCCTCTTGATACTGCTGTTGATGTTTTCCTTCCACCTTCTGCTCTGTACCTTCCTATAGCCATATGGGCCACAAGTGGGGAACTGGATGGACTGAATTTCCAGTGATCGGGTAAGGACATCTGGATACTGACTTTCCTTCTTACTGGGCCACAGGTGTCGGAGCAGGAATGGTTGAACTAAATGTAATTTTATGAAATGTGCAAGGGGCCAACTATCTGATTAAGCATAAGCAAATCTTATGTGCCCTTAAAACTATGAAGTGTGGTATTGTGTTTCTACAGGAAACACACCGCCTCCAGAAGGAGACCACTAAATTGAGGAAGTAGTGGGTAAGGGGAGAGCTCCAGCAGTTTTTCCTCCAAAAACCAGGGGGTTTCAACATTAATTTAGAGAGGAACCCTGTTGCAGGTGGTTGTTAGGGAGCTGGATATGGAGGGCCACTGGATAAGGATGCGGGGATGCTGCAGTCCCGAATGAGCCAGCTGGTAAATGTGTAAGCCCCTAACATGGGTAATGCACATTTCTTTCATGCCAGGGCCCAGCAGATCATGGACCTCGCATTCCCCGAAATGTGTCATCATTATGGGGGGAGACTTCAGTTTGTTCCAAGACCCCCAATTAATAAAACTCCCTCGGAAAATGGGTAACCGATGCATCGGGGGCTGGCAAAGCTTTATCCTCACTGAGAGAAGCTCTAGCTCTATGGGATATCTGGAGACTGTTGCATCCTACCGTATGGGGCTGCATTTTCCATTCCCCAGATTTGGCACAAAGAGCAGACTTGATTATTTATTTATTTAAAAGTTTTCCAGGAAAAGAATATTGAGCAATGTTGCTCACTTCCAGATGCGTCCTGGGGGAACTGGGGGGGGGGGACAACCAAGAATAACATGGTACAAACAACAAAATATATCATCAACAATATAAGTGGTAATGAAATACAAGGTACAGTGATAGTAATTCAATAATCTGAACAAAAATACAGAAAACAAGGGTTGCAAGTGTGATGCAAGGAGGGAATTTAGTGTATGTCAGGCAGGCAAATGGGGCTAGAGGAGTGGAGATAGCTGCAGGAGGGGGAGGTGAAGCTATGAAGGAGAAAGGTGAGGGTATGGTGGGATGAGGCATGTCAGATGGGAGGGGGAAGGGAATTCCATATTTTGGAGAAAAGGCAGCCTGACCAACAGAGGTGGACCTAGAAGGGATGGTCAGAATATGGGGGTCAAGGTTACAAAGTGAGTAAGTGGAGGGGGAATAGGGAAGAGGAGAGAAAGGGAGGAAGAGAACTGAGCCAGTATTTAGCTATGAAATTGGTACAGTGGGAGAGGCATCAGTCCTCAAGGGAGGGGAAGAAAGAGATTCGTAGAGGTCACAATGGTGAGTGCGGGGGGGTATGATCAAGAACAAAGTGGCAGAAAGCATGGAAGGGGGTGTTCAGTCTGGCTAGGGAGGTTCTGGGAGCAGCACTGTAGACTACATCACCATAGTCAAATATTGGGAGGATCATTTTTTGGACAAATGCCTGGCGGGCCGGCAACGAGATTCATCCACTGTTCCTGTACAGGGCACCAAGTTTAGGGGGCAGTTTTTTGTGAATGGCATCCACATATCCAGAAAAGTCAAGGTGCTGGTCCAGCCAAACCCTGAGATACCTAAAGGAGGTAACATCCTCAAGCATAATCCCATCAGGAATGTGGAATGAGGGGAGGAAGGGGAGCCTAGAGAGTCTCTGTCTCATGCCAAAGGTCATGGAGACTGTCTTTTTGGTGTTCAGGAACAGCTGATTTGAGCAGAGCCAGTGCTGAACTTTATCTAAGTCAAGCTGGAGTCTGGACTCCACCTCAGAAGGGAAAGGAACAGAGGTATACAAGATGGTGTAGTCAACATACATATGGATAGAGGAGGAGGAGCACACAGCAGGGAGGTCATTGAAGAAGATTGAAAATAGTAGTGAGCCAATGACAGAGCCTTGTTTAATTGTTTCCTAATTGGTTCTATGGCAGTCTAGGAGGTACTGGAGGTGGCAATGCACTCCATCATGAGTGTCTGACCACAGTTCTGTCTCCACTATATTGATCCTTTCACATATAGTAGCTAGAATGCCAAGATGGCTGCTAACCCCCTTTTATTGCAATCTCCTACCTTGTTGAATGGCTTAAAGTAGAAATAAGCACTTATTTTTACATAGGTACCCAGGCAGGCATCTCCACACTAACATTATGGGATGCAATTAAAGCACACATCAGGGGCCATATCATCAGCTAACCCTCTCATATAAATAAGGGTAGGAAACAGGAATTAAGTCAATCACAGGAACAACTAAGAAAGGCAGAAGGGATCATCTATACTAATCTGAACCCCCATCCCAGGATAAAGAGGGACAGACTTTTACTGAAGTCTAAAATCATCAACATACTGAACCAGCAGGCAACAAGGTCCATGTTCTATACCAAACAATACTATTGGGAGAGTGGTAACCAAGCCTCCAAGCTCTTGGCATATAGGCTAAGAAAGAAGAGAGTGAGGACTATATTACCTATCTGAGGGAGCTGGATGGCAAAACAGATAGTCTATCACTTCCAAATTAACCAGACGTTCTGCACATTCTACGAGGACTTATACACACCTCAATCACAGACCCATCCTAACCTCATCAGTAAGTACACATCTCCATCATAGTCCTATATTAACCTCATTAGTGACTTTCTGATAGCTCTGGGCTTGCCAAAACTGCTGAGAATGGTAGTGGAAGCTCTAGGAAACTAAATAATGACACAACAGATTTTAGGTGGCATTAGATCATTGGCAAAGGGGAAGGCACTTGGGCCAGATGGTCTTAGTACTGAGTTCTGTCTAACATTTGCACAAGTAGATCTACACCAGTAAAAGGTGTTCCATAGGTAGACACGGGGGAAGCATTCTCTAGCCATGAGAGAAACAACAATCAGTCTTGCCAAAACCTAAAAATCACCCCTCCCTGTACGCCAGTTACAGACCCATATCCCTCTTGAACATGGATGCCAAAATCCTTGCCAAAATCATGGCATTGAAACTAGAAACTGCCCTTCCACTAAGCATTTACCCCACCAAAATGGGATTTAAGAATGACACGCAAGGGTTCAACAGTCTGAGAGTTTTGGTCCACATACTACACAAGACACAGACCTAAAAAAATGGAAGCAACTCTAGCCTCAAAAGATGCAGAAAAGGCCTTTCACTCAGTGAAGTGGGATTACCTGTTCAAAGCTATGCGGCACTTCAGAGTAGGCTTTAATTTCATTAGGTATGTGACAGACATATATAACTCCCCAAGTTTACACCTAAAAGGCAGAGCATAAATTGTGGAGCAGTACAGAATGCTACATCTTAAGCCAGAAGTTATGTATGGGTGCAAGTGCTATCATGTGTCAAGGGGGTTTTTGACACCCATAGGCTGATGCCATTTTAAGATGGCTCCACAGGGAAAAGCATAGCCTGCCCTGCGAGGGGGCAGCACGAACCTGTGTTGGGAAGGTGTTCCAGAGTTTAGGGGCAAATGCTGCGAAGTCCCTTTCACCCATTTGGGTCCTGGTCACAGGCACCTTGAGTGCAGCTGACCCCTGAGACCTAAGGTGATATGACGAGGATTCAGGATGGGCCAGCAGGCTAGCCACCCCGGGAGGGGTTCCTGTGTTGAGGACCTTGCCAGTGAAGCAGCCAAGTATGAAGTCAATGTGCTTTGCAGGCGAGAGCCAATTTAGCTTATTGTAAAGCTCACAGTGATGAGTGAGCCGGGGGGCTGAAAGGGCGAAGTGGCAGATATTATTATAATCCGTCGACCATTTGGAGAGGTGGGCCTTAGTGGTGCAGGCAAACAACAGGAGTCCATAACACAAAGAGGTGAGAAGCATCCCTCTCGCAAGGGCAACACGCTCCGCTGGTGTGAGGTTGTTTTTAGCCCTGTAGGCCAGACTCAGTTTACAGTTGACTGTTTTACATATCCTCTGGATATGGAGGCCGAGGTCAAGCTGCGGGTCCAGTGTTACTCCCAGGTATTTGAAATTGTCCTTAATAGGGATCGGGACATCCCCCTTCCCGGTCACACAGAACGGCATATGGGCTGCCTTAATCTTAGCCCAGGACCCCATGAGCATGGCCTGGGGTTTTTTTAGGTTAAGAACAAGCTTGTGGTTCAGGATCCATGCCTGAATGTTTGCTAGGTCTACACTCAGGTGTTGATTTATGACCCCAACCTCACGGGAGTGGGATAGGTTAACCAGATTGTCTGCGTACAGAAGTGGTTTACAGTGGGCAATGGTTTCGGGGAGATTATTAATAAAGATGGAGAACAGCAATGGTCCCAGGACGGAGCCTTGGGGGACCCCCATTGTTACCGAGATGGGACCCGAAAGCTCTTTGCCAGATTTTACCCACTGCATTCTACCATACAGGTAGTTGTTGAACCAGTCAAGAGCAGCAGTGGAGAGACCAATCGCTCTAAGCTCAGTCGACAGCATGGCATGGTCGACCAGGTCAAACGCCTTTGAGAGGTCAATGAAGAGGGCCCCCGAGAGTTTACTCTGGTCCATGGCCTCCCTAATCCATGATGTAACAGTAACTAGGGCTGTTGAGGTACCGTGCCCCTTCCTGAACCCATGTTGTACTGGAGTCATTAAGTTATACTCCTGTAAGTACTCTGAGAGTTGCCCTGCAACAACTTTCTCAGAATTTGCTAACCGCCGACAGGATGGATATGAGGCGATAGTTCTCTATCAGCTTAGGGTTCCCTTGTTTTAAGATAGGGACTACCCTGGCAACCTTCCATATGTCTGGGACCACTCCTGTTGCCAGGGACAGATTGATAATGTGCACCACCAGTGGCGCCAGCCAGGGTGCACCGAGACTGAGGAGCTTAGGTTCTAAGCCATCTTGTCCGGCACTAGAGTAGGGGGAGAGTCCCTCTAGCAGTTTCTGTACCTCTTGAGCCACCACTGCCCTGAACCGAAAGGGTGGGTGGGGTGAGGAGGCTGCTGAGGGCTGATTGCCACTACCCCCATCAATATTTGGGAACGACGAGGTGTACTCCGACAGATCCGAAAAGTAATGGTTGAAGGAGTTGGCGATGGTTTCCTAGTTATTACAGCTGGAACCATCAATTATCATGTCAGTGGACTCAGTTCTCTGTGTACCACTAACAACTTGTTTAATGTTCCTCCAGAACCTTCTAGGATCCCTGGCCAAGTTCAATAAGGCAGATTTGCAAAATTCGCTCTTGGCGATCCTAATGTTCTTTTTGCATTCATTTCTGAGTTGCCTATACCTCAGGAAGATAGTTTGGTCAGCAGTGGCCTTGAACTTGGCCCAGCACTTATCTCTGGTGTTAAGGAGTGCCAGGAGGCTACCATGAAGCCATTTAGTAGCCATTCCCCTCACCCGCCACCTGATAAGGGGGGCATGCTTCTCCTGCAGGGCCTTTAGTGTGCTAAGGAAGTGACTGACAGTGGATGCGGGGTCATTGGCATTCCAAACTGCTGTCCAGTCTGTGTACTTGATGTCATTTTGAAAGGAGGTCAGATCAAACTTTGAGTAATCTCTGATTTGGATAATTTTATGGAGAATTTTTTGATGTGGCACCCTCCAGACACAGTACACCAGGGAGTGATCCGAGATGGAGTCCGGAATGATGCCTGACAAGCCGATCCTATCCGGTTTATTTGTCAGGATCCAGTCCAAGAGTGAGCCCTTGCCACCCCCACTTGGGCATCTGGTAGGATCCTTGACAAGCTGAGTCAGAGAGAGACTGGCAAGTGACGGTTCAAAGGCCTTAGTGTTGCCACCCAGCCAATTTAGGTTGAGATCACCCAGAATGATTAATTCATTTTGCCGTGTTACTGAGCCTGTTAGCATAAGGCCAGTCAGTCCCTCTACACCTCCCTTTGGCGGATTGTATGCGTACACAATGTGAATCTTTTTTGTTGTACCTAGTAACAGTACTGCATGCAGGGCCTCACAGGGGGTATGCATGGTTTGTTGGTCAGGTAGCGAGGACAGGTTTAGGTGGTTCCTGTAGTAGACCAGGATACCACCACCTCTCTTACTTCCCGGTCGATCACGCCAGATAAAGGTCGTAACCAGGGAAGGCACATGCTGAGCTGGGGGTGGTCGCCTTCAGCCAGGTTTCAGTAACTCCAAGGATGTCCAGACTGTATTGAGTTACCCAAACCTGGAGTTCCGTTAGGTTTGGGAGCAGGCTTCTGATATTTAGATGGGCCACTTTCAGCCCTTTTACCACTGACCAGCCCACATGTGAGGGGGAGGTCTGGGATAACGGTCCTGGGTTTAGTTCAATGTCCCCTGCCAGCACAAGTGTCATCAACAGGAGCCAGAGTAGATGCCTTAACAGTGGAGGGCTCTCCTTGCTCAGTGACCTACGGTCATTGCGCCTGCATTTTTGAGAGGGTCTCAGCAGGTACCTTAGTTTGAGGCCACCGAGGACCATGATCAGGGGAGAGCCCTCTGCTATGGTGTTAGAGAAGGTAAAATCCACCTCTTCCGGTTGAACACATGTGCACCATGGTGCTGTGCTTAGGGGATCAACCGTCCCTTGGGTCCAGGAGATCCAGAAGATGATAAGGCACGCAGTGGCTATAGTGGCTAGTGTGCCCAGGAATAGCTGACACCGGACTCGCTTTAATGGGAGCTCAGTGAGGCCCATGATTCCTCCAGTACAGTCATCCCCCTAGAACAGTACCATCTTGGGTCACCAGAGGACACCCGACAATGCCCTGGTGCAAGTTGCCCGACAAGTGACACCACACAGTGGCACAGGTGGTGTTGTTTAGCAACAGATAACTTAGGGCGTGCTACCTCGTTGTGCAGCGAGCCCCTGAGACCAGAGATAAACCCTGTTATAACAGTAACTTACAGGGTGACAGCCTAGAGTAACCTTCAAATTAGTATTACTATGTAGGTGGGTAGCCTAGGAAGTGACTAGCTGTGACGTCTGTAGCGGTATACTGGTGGTCTGGAAATTAACCCTACCACTTCACTTATACCTTGCTGGATTGGTAGTCTTTTACCTTGGTAGTCTAGTTTGCTGCTAGTAGAGGTTAGTCATGAACAGAGTACAGCTGTTATTCCCTAGATTCGCCCTCCAAATTGGACTGCTCAGTTGGTGGATGGTAAGGATGCGCAGTTGGATGTCAGCCTGAACAGTATACTGGCAGTCTAGAGTTTACCCATGGCACTAAAGTTACCATGCAGGCATGCAGCCTTGAGTGCAGCTAGAATAAGTAGAATACAAGGGTTAGGCAAGAACAAATTGCAAAGGCTATTCCCTAGTGTAGCAGACTGTGCAGCAGACAACTAGAATACAGGGGTTAGGCATGAACAGAGTGCAGAGGCTATTCCGTTGTGCAGCAGACTGCCTGTAGTGATGAGGTCAGAGTCTAGATAAAAGTGTCTCTGAAGTAAAACAGAATAATGTTTAAAAGCTGGCTTTGCCCACCTCTTTGCATGAGGTCACCTAGCTCCTCCCAGTCAGAATATATAAAAAATATATCTATATAAAAACAGGATATCTTTTCCAAGTATTAAATTCTGCAACATCAGCATAACTCATGTTCTTCAAATGAATCTCTTTGATCTATGATCAGTTTCCCTTTTCCAGGACTTCAAAGCATCTTTTATGATTTCACCCTAAAATGTTACACCCTGCTCTTCTTCCTCTAAGCATTATAAAAGTTTTTTATTTTCCCTCTTAGCAACTACAGCTATAATTAACTTAGTTAAAGTCTGTAATTAGCTTCGGGCCTTCCAGGTAACCTCTTGTATCTAAAACCTATGTGTGTGTGTGTGTGTGTGTGTGTGTGTGTGTGTGATCTCACATGCTGTTTCAGCATTTCTCAAGAGAGACAGTCCATAACCCATTTTTATATTACAAAATATTACAAAAAATGATACAGTGATCAGAACAAACTGTCCAAGTGTCACACAGTACAGTTAGAATGGCTCATATTACTCAGATCTTTACATAATGGTTGAAATAAGAACAAGCTTGAGGGGGTGGTATTTTCTTTTTCCTGTACTATTTTTAAGAATGTTTCCTTAGAGGTAATACATGTCCAGAATTCTCATCTATATGTTGTATTGTTAACTATATAGAAATACTCTGTTTTAGTGGTAGGAAGTTTTGGAGTGGTTCCTTTGTTTTTTTGCCATGACAGCTTTAAAATGACTGATCTGGGCTGGCCCGCGGTGCAGCGGTTGGATTCCACTTGCGACACAACAACCAGGTTGAGAACAGCCCAGTCGCTGGAGGGCGACCAGGGAAGGGAAGGATCGAGCGTCCCGCGACAGCTCTCCTTCTCTGGGGGGAGGGTAGGGGGAAGGTCCGGTACCTGCTGGCATCTAGCGGAGGCTGGGAGCATGGCAGGCTGTATGGCCCAGTTACCTGGGGGAGGAGCGGGCGTCGGTGTATGCCTTGACATCACCATGCTGCCCCCACACAGAAAACCAGAAAATCGCTCACTGGCCACCTAGATGACAGCTCCCCACTCTCTCGAGCACCTCCAGTGCCTGTCCAGGGCCTCCTGCTCCCCAGCAGCATTCCCCAGGCCCTAATGTAGTGTGTGTGCTGGGGGTCTTCCCTTCCGCCCCGGTGCCCTTCCCCTTGGAGGGACCCGCCAGTGATGAGGGATACACGGGATATCCCAGGGATCGGCTGCGATTTGAGGACCCGAGCAGGGCCAGATAAAGGCCAGTGGGGTCGAGGAGCTTGTGGAGCCCGGAGTAGTGGGGGCCAGTGTGGCATGGGAGAGGCGGTAAACATAGCATGCAAAAAAAAAAAAATTACTGATCTGAATTGTGTATTGTTCTGTTCATGCAGGCATTAGTATTGTATTTACATGGGGTCTACCCTGGCCAGGATATTTTTGATGTACTGCTGCTGAATCCATGAAATGACTGAAGTTCTTCAACAATAAGATTATATACAAAAAAACTCAATATGCCCATTTCTTTGAATTTTAAGTAAGCGGTCACCATTTTGACTTAGACTGACTCAATTGAAGTAAAAAAAAATCCCTTAGTGCTATTCATCTTGAAAACAGACTTGACACTTCACATGTTTCATTTCTTAAGTGCAATGCACTATAATAATTGGGCTATTTTGGCTCCAACCCCAAACTGAATGACGTTCTGCTTGCTTGTCAACTCTCTTGCTCAATCCCCCTTCCCCATGTACTCCATTTTTAGCTAATTACATTGATCAAAGAGTCACTGACTGAAATCCCGTGTTTAATGAAAAAAGAAGTCCCTTACCATACTAAATTACCAAAACCCCAAACCAGCAACTCTCTAAAGTAAATTTGGAAGAGTAAACAAAATGTTTCTGCAGCAGTTGTGCCTGAGCCCTTTACCAGCCACCATGCTGCCTGCTCTGTATAATGACTGTGGAACCTGTTTCAATACATTTTTATTTATAAGCAGCATTCCTAAGTTCAAGGTACTGTAAAGAACATTAAAACATATAATATCAATAAATTATAAATCATCAATTAATAATTACATACCACAAAGAAATATATAGTGCAAAATATGGCCATAACACATCCTTAGAAGAAGGTAGACTATTGTCAGTCATATAATGTCTGTCCAAAAAGCCAAATTTTTAAGCAACTTTTAAAATGCTGTACAGATGGGGAAGAATGGACATTTAGAGTGAGGCGTTCTATAACCTGGGACTTGCAACAGAAAAAATATCTGTTTCCAGACAACTTTGGCCTTGACATATACACAGAAACAAGTTGTTGCCCAGTAGAGCACAGAACCCTCACGTCTGTGTGGGTCATGGAGGCATTGAGTGCCTGATCTGTTAAATACAGTGTGCCACCTAGTAGGCAACCAATGCACAGACTGCAGTACAGGGGTAATGTGATCATCTGATTTAATGGCGATCACCAGTTGGATTAAAGAATTCTCCAAAGGCTGAAGTCAATAGGCCCAGTTCTCAAAGCATTTAGAATGTTGCACAGAGCTTGTGACAAACTGAATGGCACAAGAAGCAGCTTGCGACAGGAACTGCTCCAAGAGCAATTCTCAAACTACCCATAGTCTGCATGTGCCAAGGGGGTTTTGCACCATCCTTGTGACACTAAAAGGGGAGTAGCATGGAGCAGGGAACTGTGCACCAGAGCAATGCCACAACATTCTCTTTCCTGACATTCTCTATTGTGTCCTGTGCCACCAGAATCAAATACCCTCTAGACCAGCCAGGGCTGGTCTAACAGTCCATGTGCCACCTGCAAAGCCCTCTCTGGGCTGGAACTGCATGTACTATTCTTTTCTTGTTTTAAAATTGTATAATTTTATGTTTTGGATCTACTATATGTAAATGTTTATTTTTTTATGCTGTATAGCACTTCAATCTATACTTCTGTGCCTGGCTGCAATATTAAGTAATAAAGTATTCACTAATTATTAGTGTCCTGGCACAATGCACAGTAAGGTACCAGGTTTGCCCACCTCTGCAGCAGCATCCCAGTTACATTGAGCTCTGTGTATACCCATCTCTGCATCATGCTGCATGCTGACAAATGGGCTATATGTACAGCTAACACGACCATAGCAGATGTGAAACTTACTACTCTGGGAGATATATTATATACTATATATGCACACCTATTTTGGCATGTTACACATCTGCTATTTTCGAATCAGCAGCACATACTGTCTGTTTGTCATTGTGCAGCATGGGTATTATATGTGCACACTGGGGGACTATCGCAGCACATCTGTCTGGCATGTATGCTGTAGCCTACCCACTGTTGCCACTCATTCAGGTGTGCCACCCGACCACCCTGCAGCCTGCATCCAACCTCTCAGATGTGCCGTCTGTTTGGCACATAGCCACAGTTGCTGCAAGCCATGGGACTTGCTGCCAGGACCGTACCCATTAGAGAAATGGGTTCAGAGTCTCTGGAGCACTGGCAGTCAGTGCAAGCTGCCATTGGCACAGCTTGCACTGCCTTTTGAGAACTGAACCCAATGAATCTGTGGGATCGATTCTCAAAGGGCAGCACAAGCTGCACCAATGGCAGCTTGCACTGATTACTGATGCACCAGGGACCCTGTGCCTGATTCTCCATCAGGTAGGGATCTGATGGCAAAGTCCCACAGCTTGCGGCAAAAGTGGCCATCTGCCAAAGAGATGGTGCATCCTAGATGTTAGTCACAAGCTGTGGGTGCAGTCGGGCAGCACTTATTCATGTATAATATAAATAATTTTCTGTTGGCTAGCAGCTCCCCCAGCCCCGATCTGTGTCCTATTACCTGTAATCACATACCTAGTGGTCTACCACACCACCCAGACCCAATCCCCTTTTTCTTAACTTTAATCATGTCCCTGGTAGTCCAGAGGAGCCCCCTCAGTCCCGATCCCATTCTTATTAGCTTTAATCACATCCCTGGTGGTCTAGTAGACCCCCCTTCCTATCCTTGATCTGCCCGTATAAAAATTGGGGTAGGAGGAAGTAGGCTGCTGATTAACTAGAATCTGCAGCTTATCCATCAGGTAGGGAAATGGGCAGACTGGGTGGACCAAGCGGTCCTTATCTGAAGTCAAAGTCTATGTTTCTATGTAATGGCATATAATGTTCCCTGGTGGTCTAGTGGACCTCCACCCCTAACTCTAGCAGGCAGTGCCCCACCACCCCACCCCACCCCCCATCCCATCCCCAGGCTGGCAACTGGCACAGCCCTCTGCCCTCCACCATGGCTGGCTACCGAATGAGCTGTCAATGATCGCATATTGTACATGTTATAGTACATGCTCATTGACAGCTCAGTTGGTGGTCATACATGGTGGAGAATGGAGGGGTGTGATGGTCGCTGGCTTGGGGATGGGATGGGGGAGTGGAGTGTTGGCACACTGCCTGCTGGGGTGAGGGGATGGAGGGTCCACTATACCACCAGCTAAAGTTACAGTGGTAGTTATATAAAAGTTGACCATGGTTCCGCAGTATTGTGGCAACTGTGTAAAAAATATCACAGATTTACCGCTACCGTGGAAAAACCTGCATATTATTCAATGTGTTTTTTTACTGTAGTAGTGTCAAATGGTGGTATTTTTATCTGCAGTGTTGGCAAATGCCACAGTATCAATCAACTTTTTATATAACTACCACTGTATATGTCATTTTATATGGGCAGATCGGGGATAGGGAGGGGGATCTGCTATACCACCAGGGATGTGATTGAAGTAAATAAAAAGGGGATCGGAGCTTGGGGGGATCTGCTAGACCACCAGGGAAGTGATTAAAGCTAATAAAATGGGGATCAGGGTTGAGGGGTCCTCTACACCCCCAGGGATGTGAATACTGTTAATAAGAAAGGGGAGATTGGGGTGGAGGGGAGACCATGGCACATATTCCCCCTGGGAGGGTTTAGAGAATCCTGATTTAAGGGATATGGCAGCTTGCATCTGCTGCCAGCCCCCAAGTGCTCTGTCATACCAAGCTTCTTGACACAGACCTGGTGCAGGGTTGGTCTGGAGCACTGGGTTCCAAGGGGACTTTGAGAATCATGAAAGCTGCATATTTTGATGCAAAATGCCCCTTGGGCCACTGCTGTGTGACACAGGCACCTAGCGTCAGGATCCGGCTTTCGAGAATTGGGCCCTGTGTTTCTGGCAGGCCCTGGTGCATTGCAGCAATCTAGTGTGAGGTAGCAAAAGCCTGCACTAGGGTCAACAAATCACCTTGCTAAAGCTAGGGAAGCAACCAGATGATATTACTTGGATGGGAAGAGCTAATCCTTATGATGAAAAGTTAAACTCCCCCTTATATTAGCTCTGCAAATAAATGAATCTGTCTCCTAACAAAACAGAATTTAATGCACTTAGGCAACATCAAAATGTTTGAAATAATATTTCCTTACATGCCAGTTCCATGTCAAACACTGCTGAGGTTTACGTGCTTTCTTTTTGTTTCAGGACAAAGCAAAAAGTCCCAGCACAAGCAACGAATGCAGTTCAAAAGTTTCACTGGAATCTAGTTTCATGTCAGTTCCTAGCTTTTGTGGTCTATGGCTATTGTCAATTAATTTTCTTTACAGAATTGGATATTTTTTTTACTTCATGGGGAAAATAAAACCACAACAGCTTAAACAACAGCTTTCTGTTTTTTAAGGTTTTGACCACATTTCACTGCTGCTAACATTTAAAATGATTGCCTAAACTTTATGATCACAGTTTCTGATGCGTTAGTCAATCCAGGCATCACACATGATGCAGATGAAATCCTACTTGATTAAATGCATGCCAGTTCTTTCTGACTTAAAGTAGATTGTTTTTGACCTTGTTTTGTGGTGGAGAGTTCCTAGGCAGTGGCAGACACTCTATAACTTTCTACGCTATGGATATCAGTTAAAGCAGTAGTACTACAGCATTTAATAAAATATATATTTTTCGGTTTTTAGAAAATTAGCTTTTTATTTCTTGGTCTCTGATTGGCTGGTACCCATGCCAGGGGGGTACATTAACTTTCAATAGAGACCAGGAAATAAAAAGTACCAGCCTGCCATGCCTCAGTGTCAAACTGGTACCCCTGTGCCAGTTTGAAATTGAAAATTCAGTAGCCGCCATTGTTTTTCTGCTCGCTAAGCGAGAGAAGCAAGCGAGTCAGCACCCCCCCACCCTCACAACTGAACTGCAGTGTAACTAAAGGAAATTTAGCCATTTTAACAGAAAGCACACTTTTTTTATTCAATTGAAAACTGCTAGCATGTTCTTAAGTTCACCAAGTCATGCCCCTCCGCCCCAGCTGCCGGACCATTTTACTGCTGCAGTTCAACAGCACAACTCCATCTGCGGTACCCAAAATCATAAAATTACCATTTTTGTCACTGTACATGAACCAGTACATTCTCATACTCGATCTTCGCAAGTTGCAGGTCATACAATCCCTCATTTATGTACAGCTGTCCATGTCCTATTGCCACCACACAAGCAGTCAGACCCCCATCTCCTGCTGGCATTCAACATAAAAGCAAAAAAGAAGAATCTCACCTCCATTCCCCGATCTACCACGGCTCCCCTGGACACCCATCGACAACACTCTCACTTCCCCCTGAATACGGTCACTGCACCATATGTGCAGTATTCCTTTCTGGTTAGCATTAAACAAAATAAAGTTTCACAGCATCAGGGAATAGCACCAAAACAAACACAGCATAAAACAAACACAGCACTTGAGGATAATAAGAAATACAAAAAACAGTGAGCTTCCCCTCAGAATAAAACACCTCTGGAACACTACAGTGCCCTCTGCTGGCAAGTATACCAGTAGAGGGACTACTTTGTTAATAAACAACTTTATATTAATTTTAGTAATTTAGAAATTGTTTTTGTATTTTACCAATCCTGCACAGAAATGCCACATGTAGTCCATTTTCTAAGCACAATAATACCCTCTAGGGTTTATGATATTGGGCAATAATGAACCTTTCAGGGGCTATAAGGCCTTCCATCTGTGGCATTGGGCCACATTATTTCCTCGGTAGTCCGGTGTTGCCCAGTACTACCCATCCTGTTGGGTATTATTGCTTACATCAATCACTACATCCTAGAAGCTCTACAACTAGAGAAATAAACTTTTAGTCCTTTCCAACAGATTGTAGTTGTTCATAGATGATTCTAAATTGGGGCAGTGGTAGACAGCGAGAAGGGTAGGAGGGCACTACAGGATGACCTGGGGAGGCTAGAAAAATTGGCTCATGTGTGGCAGTTAGTGGTTAACACACACAAATGTAGCGTTCTGCACCTGAGTGTTAAGAACCCTGAGTATAACTACTACCACTTGTAGGGGTACAGCTGACTGTTGGGATGATGGAGAAAGATCTGGGGATGAAGATTGCTGATAAAGGGAACCACTCAGAACAGTGCAGAAGAGCAGCGGCTAAGGCAAACAAAATGCTTGGGTGTATAGCCAGGGGGATAACCTTCAGGAGAATGGAGGTTATACTTCCCCTGTACACCTCACTGGTGAGGTCACATCTGGTGTACTGTGTGCAGTAAGGACACCACACTGCTGGAGAGGGTCCAGAGAAGGGAGATGAGGATGATTAGCAATCTGGGGGGTTTGTCATGTGAGAACAGACTTATATAGCTGAACATGTACTCTCTGGGGGGCAGAGGGGATGGGGGGATATGATAGGTACCTTCAAATACCTGAAGGGGTTCAACAGAGGGAACAAGGAGGATCTGTTTAAGTTAAGGGAGGAGGGAACTATGAGAGGCCATAGTCTAATGTTGGCTGGGGGGTGGTGCAGAGGAGAAGAGGGGCATTATTTGATGGAGATGGTGGTGGTACCCTGGAATGCACTGCCAGACGACCTGGTAAAAATGATAACTGGGGGAGGTTTCAAGAAGGGTTGGGACAGGCACAGGGGCACGGTACAGGGTGTGGGTTTGGTGAATATCAAAGGTATATGGGGGAAGGGAGGGAGGGGGGAAATGAGGGGGGAAGGTAGAGAAGCAACTATACATTACCAGTGAGCTGGGTCAGGCAGACAAGATAGATCATTAGGCTTAATCTGCTGGCAACTATGTATGTATGTATGTAATTTCAAAATGTTGATTTCTATATGTTACTAGAACCTTACATATATAGTGGTGCCAGCCAGGATGCTACACAGTACCTTGCAGTATTACTGTAAAATGCTGCAGTATGCTGCAGAGAACAGTGTAATTAAATGGTAATTAAACCCTTTTGTCCTGCAGTATTTTGCAACATGTCATTTACTGTAAGGTACTGCTTTGCACCCTGGCTGGCTCTGCTGTACATTAGCACCACCATTTGACTAACAGGGCCCTTTTAGTCGAGTGGTGTTGTTACTAAATATGTATAGTTGTGGTAGCATATAGAAATCAGCATTTTAAAATAACCCCATAGATGAATATAGGGCACACCTCTGCACTCTCCCTAGTTAGACATCACAAAATATCTGAGATGAGGGGGACAGGGCCAGCAGACCAGGACATGGAAGGGATCAACTGGCTGCTTGCTTAGACCAATTTATGATCCCGTACCTTCTGAAGGGGACTAAAATAAAAGTTTTACTTCGGGCATTAAATGATTCACGCCAGATTCAAGTAAGCCAGCACAGATTTCAAAGCCACCAGTTTTGGGCAGCTAAATATCTTAGAATATTCCTTTAATCAGGAATGTATCATGCTAAATGCCTCTCATATATTCTGCAAAAGCAAAAAACAGAAGACACAGTCATATGTTTTATCCTTGTTAGGACTCATCAGTGTGCCTCATCTGTATCTCAGTCCAGGGGAAGGGAAGCCCACCCTATGAAGGCCTTATGGATTGGGGTCATGGTGTGACCAAAATAGAAAAGTAACCTAAAAGACAAAGAACCTCAGTGTAAAAGCACTGAAGCAAAGGTAACCTCAGAAGGACATTGGCAGTAAAGTCACATTCAGCTGTTTGTAATGTTCCTAGTTTTACAAAATTACAATATATAGCACCCCAGTAGTATATGTAACAATACTTGAATAAAAGTGGTGAAAAACTACTTTTTCCATTGTTTGCTTTTTATGTGTAACTGTCTGCACAGTTCTCTTCATGGAACCAGGAACTGGGCAATTTGACTAAGTTACTGTATGGGGCTTCCGGTGACATCACTGCAGGGGATGCAGCACTAGTAGAGAAGCTCTGACACCCCATCCTGAAAAAGCTCCAAAATAATTGAATTGTTCAATTAAAATATAGGAAGTCGACCTCCAGGAGCCTTCAAATGTATATGGATGGTCACTGGAAAGGCAAAAAGAAAGTTACGTCCTCAGATGCAGAAGGATTACTAACCCCAGAATTGTCGATGAGTGAGGCCTCTAACAGTATGGTGGAATTGTAACCCATAACACTCCAACTGAGCAATGCTGCAAACCTTACAGAACTAAAAGAATTCTGTGGAGAGGTCCGCACCTTCCGTAGTGAATTTACAGCAGAGATCAATAAGATCTCTCAGAAGGTGATGGACCTAGAGCAGCATCCGTCAGATCTCGATACTTGGGCCTACCGCCTGGAATGCATAATCCTCCATGTACTCAATGAGCAAAAAGAACTAGCCACAAAGTGTGAGGACCTGGAGAACACGTCACAGAGATGTAACTTATGGATCCATGGAATCCCCAAAGATGAGGAGGGGAGAGAAGTGTGCATTCTTAGACCATTTTCTCAGAGACATCCTGCAGCTAGACCCCTCATTTCCACTTGATATAGAGAGAGCACACCGGACCCTCACACTGAAGCCGCAACAACCAGACCAGCGGCCTCAGTCTGTACTGAAACTTTTGAACTACGCGGTTAAGCAAAAACTACTAACAAGAGTGTGGCACATGAAAGTTCTAAAATACAGAGGTAAAAGGATTTACTTCGATAATGACTACTCACCCATGGTTACAACAAAACACCGACCATATGCTCCCTTTCTTCAGGTTTTGAAGCAGCAGCAGCTGAGGTTTTTCCCTTCTTACCCAGTCTGGCTCAGTATAATGTTTGCAGATGGTCCCCAACACTTTGACACTGCTGAGGAGACAATTACAGTTCTGAGAAGCAAAGGCATTACAGTTCCTCTGCCACAGAAAAGGATGCTGACTGAACAGGAACTAGACCTCAGAAGAGCGGCATGGATTTTGTCGACCAGCAATCAAACCCACAAACAACAAGGACAGGCGACAATGAGAGACATCAAAGCCCTTTACAGCAGTTTCAGAGAGAACCTGAAACCTGAGGATGCATATCAGTTCCTATTTGGAGATTTGTCCAGGTGATGGACCCTGGGAGTTGTTCCTTGGTCAGCTAGACAGTCCGAGGGGGTTGAAACTCTTGGATGCTTTGGGGAGGGAGGGGCACGGAGACATGAGGGTGGGAACCCTCGTTTGATTTAAACAGCTGAACTGAACATGTACAGACATAGGACCTCAAGTGAATGCTAGGATGAACAACACCAGAGATCAAAATGGGAGGAATATGACCCCATATATCAATACATTCAGAAACTCTGGGAACTCCTTGTCAAAATGGGGGAATTTTGATGTTCAAACATGTATAAACTGTGACGAAAAGGCTCACTACATACATCTGCCCCTGAATCAGGTGAGCAATCAAACCCTAAAGTCCACTGCATCAGCTTTAATAGAGAGGGCTCTGCCCCCCTAGACCTTCCTTTTTCTTTTCTTTAACAAACCAGACTTTACAGCTGACCCGGGATCCTCCTAGGTGCCCCAATGTGGCCACCCAGATTCAATGATCCCTAGGTATAGAAGGGATCGGGGTGTTGGGGAATTAAAGATGTGATACTGGGTTTTCACTCTTTGTTGCTCTATTTCAAGACCTCAGTACTGTGTCCCATGCAACAAGACATAATTGGAGATGTGAATCTGTGGCACATGGGGGATACCTCCTGTGGTTCCTTTTTGGGACTCTTGCCCTGCAGGTCATATTGTCCCCCACTGCTCCAGTTTTGAGCGGAGGTGAATGTGGCTTATACAAACATCATAGAACTACCCCCTTGGGAGTTAAATATGACCCCCACATAGGAGGAAGGTTCTGTACCTCCCTACAGAGGAAGTCACTCATACAAAGTTCTCATAAGATTGGCAATAATAAGCCTATAAATGAAATTATATATTTGGCTTTTTTGCACAGTTGGCAGTTATTTGATTATAGATGTTCTTACTGTTTTCTTCTTTAATTTAGGTTTAAAAAAATGTATATTGTTATACAAATAATATCCAGAGGCTGGAATGTTGTCCAGCCTTTACAAACTCTCTATCAAGTTTGTAAATGTTTTCAAAGTTGTATTACTGAATTTTGGTCTAAAAAACGTTGTACTGTCGTGCAAGCAATACCGAGGGGTAGGAAAGCTGCTCAGTTTATACAAACTCTTAACCAGGTTCCCACGCATGACATTAACCATAAAGATGCATTGCTTAAAGGCTACACTGAGCCTTACCAGTGTCTAGTTTATAAATTAATTTGCTTTTAAAAGGAATGCTACAAAAGCACACAGTTGGTACACAATACATTTAACAGTTTGGTAAAAGTTTGGTGGTATAAAGTTTTATTAAAGAGTCAATGTGGCCACCCAGATTCAATGATCCCTAGGTATAAAAGGGATCGGGATGTTGGAGAATTAAAGATGTGATATTGGGTTTTCACTCTTTGTTGCTCTATTTCAAGACCTCAGTGCTGTGTCCCGTGGAACAAGACATAATTGGACACAGAGTTCTCGCAGAGAAGGGGATGAGACCCATCATTTGGCTTTTTTATGATAGTCGCTATGGATAGATCCACATTACTTATGTCTCTCAACATTAATGGAATTCATAGCCCCATCAAACATTCATGATTACTACAGTTCATAAGAAGGGACAAACTGGAAGTAATTCTTCCCCAGAAAACGTGTATGTCCCACGGGGAACAAGATAAACTGAAAACCCTGGGTTTCAATGTGGTGGTGGTCTCTTCCCATCCCTAGGGCAGGAGAAGGGGGGCAACCATACTCATAACAAGGGGGATACCCTTTGAACTACAGGCTCAAGTAGTGAACCTGGGTGGTAGACATGCCATCACGGTGGGTAGCCTTTACAGCAGGCCAATAACGTTGGCATCAGTGTACTTCATAATGGGTTCCACTAAAGTGATGGCTCAACAATTCTTCTCACAACTACTAGAAGTAATGCAGGGCCAATTGATCATGGAGGGAGACCTCAACATGACCCTCAACCCTACGCTTGCTGGTTCAATTCAATTGACTCATAGGGCCATCCCCCTCCAGAAGTACCTAAAGCAGACCCTCTCAAATTTAGGTATGATAGATACTTGGCGTCATTGCTTCCCCAAGACCAGAGGATACATCCATGTAACTGCGAGGACAGGGGCAGCATCTAGACTAGATTATTTTTTCACCATGGTAAGACACCTGGAAACATTATAGGATGTATGGCATGGTCTGATGTTTCTTTCGGACCATGCTCCAATATATTTTAAATTCAGACTGGGTAATAGAAAGGGTTCATCATTCTGGTGACTTAATTTAAGCCACATGAGAGATCTGGAATTTAAGCAGTTGATAAAAGACTCTATACCGCAGATTTTAAGTGATAATAAACAGCCAGGAACATCATTAACCATGGTATGGGATACCCTGAAAGCTATTGTTCGGGGTAAAATAATAGCCTACTCCACACATAAAAAAAGGCAGAGAGAGGCACGTTAGGAGGAACTCCAGTTGGAGCTACAAATATTGCAATCTGACTTTGCCCTGGGAGATAGGACGGTATGACCCCGAATGCTGGCACTCCAAAAACCTGTAAATCAAAGAATAGAACAGCAGTTGTTTTATGTGAAGCATACTTACCATGAGGGAAGCCCTATGGGAGCCAGAAACCTGGCCTGCAGTCTGCAGACTAAGGGGACACAAAGCCAGGGCCTGTGTGACCAGCCTGATTGGCCCAGAATCAGGGACTTTATTAACCCACCCTTCTAAAATTAGATGAGCTATGGCAGCATATTATCAGAAATTATATGCGACCGACCCTTCCCAAATAAAGACAAAGTTCAAGCTTACCTAAATGCTCAAGCCTTGCCTAGATTGACCCCACACCAAGTGAAGACTCTCCAGACACCAATAACAGGGGGAGAGGTAGACCTGGTGCTGGAAAGGGCTAAGACTCAAAAAGCCCCAGGCCCAGATGGCTATCCATCAGAATTTTATAAACAGTTCAGGGACCTCCTTTGCCGCCCAATGATAGAAGCCTTTCACAGGGTACAGGAGGGGGAACCTCCACCCCCTTTATGGAGACATGCGATATTAACAGCAATTCTAAAACCCCCAAAAGACCCTAAACACCCTGCCTCCTACAGACCCATATCCATGTTAAATTGTGATTATAAAATGTATATGAGTGTCTTGGCACACAGAATAAAAAAAATTACTTCCCCAATTGATAGATCCAGGCAGTGTTGGCTTTATCAAGCAGAGACAAGCACATGATACAGTCCAACGCTCTTATCTGTTGGTGGAGTATGCTACCCAGAGAAAGATGCCCCTGGTTCTTCTGGGACTAGACACGGAAAAAGCCTTTGACAGGGTCTCTTGGTTGTTCTTATGGGAGACCCTGTCACAATTTGGCTTCCCCAAAGAATTCATAACACAGCTACAGAATATATATGACGCCCCCCCAAAGCATACCTGAAAGTAGACGAAGCCCTGTCAGACCCTGTCACTTTAGGGCAGGGAACCAGACAAGGGTGCCCGTTATCGCCTCTCTTCTTCACCCTCTATCTTGAACCCTTGGAGCAAGCAATCAGGTGACATGGTGACATCGAGGGTGTCAATATGGGAGGAAGAGCTTATAAGATCTCTCTCTCTTTGCAGATGACATCCTTTTGACCTTGACACAACCTGAACAGTCCATTCCTAAAGTCTGGGAACAACTTGAGCTCTTTGGCTCACTGGTGGGCTATAAAGTCAATGGGCAAAAAACAGAAGTATTATTATATAATTTTACCCCCACAAGGTCCTTGAAACATAGATTTCCCTTCAAATGGCACAAGAAGGTGATGATGTACCTGGAAATTAAACTTACCAAGTATTCAGTGGATGCGGGCCTGCTGAATTACGTGCCAGTTACCAAACAACTGCAAGAAGATAGTAATAAATGGACACAGCTCCCCCTGTGTTTTCTGGGCCAGATAGAAACAGTCCAGCACAATATTTTCCCATTTATCCTATTCTTCCTAAGGACCCTCCCAATTATACCTGTTAAAACCTACTTCCAGACATGGGATAGAATGATATTCTGTTTCATATGGAGAGAAAGAGTACCTCAGTTTGCTGGTACCTACTAAAAGGCCCTGGAGTGCAAAATTTCCACTTCCACTTTCTTTCTGCAACACTGAATAATATTCAACAACTCGGGATCTTCTGTTCAGTATTCCTTCATTTATTTTAAAATTGGAACAATTCACAGCGATAAATCCAAAGTCAAAAACACAAGTGGAGTATAGTGCTGCCTCACACAGCCCCCTCAGACAACCTAGTGTGCTGGTTACAAGCTTCCTGACATGTTTCGAACATGAGTGCTTTCTCAAAGTATGCCTGATACCCTTAACCACCCCCCTTAAGTAGTCCCTTTTCTATACCTGTAAATATAAATCCATGGTCTGCCTTTTTTCTGGATGTGAGAATGGGTATGGCTAGGGCATTTTTCACATCCTCATTTTCAATAGCCCAGATGTGTTCATCTATTCTAGTTTTAAATGCCCGTTTGGTTTTACCAATGTAAAAACTGTCACATCTACATTCAGCCAGGTAGATAACACCACATGTGACACATGTGATGAATCCCCTGACTTCAGTGTCCCTTCCTGTCGCCAAATTCCTAAAAGTCTTTCTGTTCTTTGTCTTACTGCAATATTTGCAGTTGCCACATTTATGGCAACTGTTATTTCTCTGTGGCAACCACATCCTATTCTGTACTGCTCCTGGCTGCATGGAGTGTACTGCATAGTCTTTCACTGTTTTTCCTCCAGAAAACAATCTTGGGACCCATTTCCCTAATATGTCTTAACCCAGGATCTAGTCTGACCATGGGCCAGTGCTTTCTTACAATTTCAGTAATTTCTGATGATTGCAAATTACAAGTACTGACAAATGTGACCTGTGGGTCTGTATGCGGTTCCCTCTTTTTTCTTTTAGAAGATTCTCACAGGGTATATCTTGTACCTGTTTTCTGGCTTCTAATACCAGGTACGGCCATGCTGCTACAGACAACCCACCAAGTATAGATATAAGCAAAAAGTTTTGTACTTAAGTACTAGGGAGCCAGAGGCAAGAATCTTTAAGAAATGATATCCATGGGTCAGAGTGCTGAGGCATACCCCCTTTAATTGAATGGAGTTATTTCTATTATTATTTTATACATTATGATGGCGAGTTGGAGAATAATGAAGGCCACTGTTCTACTAACAAGGCCCTTGTTAGTCGAGCGGTGACCTTCATTAATCTCCAACTCTCCATCAATAATGCATAAAATAGTAATAAAAAATACCCCTATTCATTTTAATGGTGCATGCCCCTGCAGTCTCCTTTGCCCTTTGCTTCACTGGGGGGGGGCATAAGCCTGACTACAGTGGGTCTCCAATAATCTGCGCATGCCATACCACTCAACTATCTGTGAATGCAAGGGACAGCTCTAGAATGTCTGTAACATCTCCAAAAGGTGCAACTTATTTGTTTTGACTGAAAAGTGATATGCAAATCAGGAAAAATTCAAATGTATAAGATTCATCTGCATATACCCCGGAGCAGTGCATTAGATTTGGGCTTAAACCCACCCAGTTCTAACCAATTTTTTTCCTTGCTGAAGTTCTGCCCCCAACCCCCAAAAGAACATTGTCCTGATTTTTCTCCCAGACTCCATTCAATACCCATCCCCTATGAGTTATGAAGCTGCCCAAAGGTGAAGGAACATGAAAAAAAATCAATATTTCAATCCTTCCTCCTTTCGCAATCCCCCTGTAAAAAAATTATTTACTTTTACTGACACGGCCATATGGACAGAACCTGCAGCCTGGTATATTGTGCCACCAGCCCTGTTTTCAGTCCGCTCCCTCTCCCTCTCTCTCCTGCCACCAGAAGCTGGATGTTAGAACCGACCATCACAGGTCCCCAACATGGTCAGCGATCAAGTCACCTAACCAACCAAACCAATCCAACCTGGGTTGCTTTCTTCTTGCTTGGTTGCTGCCGCACTGCACTGATCAAGGCCTATGAAGGCCACCCACACAGCTGTCACCACTGCTGTTAAGCCTAGCTTGCTGCCGTGGGGGTCTGTGCTGTTTTTTTTGTAAGGCGAGCCTAGTAGAGTAAGTAGGTAACCTAGTCTTGAGTTAGCTTCTAGTTCACCCTCTTTCCCTTCAGCCACACAGGGAGATAGAGACTCATTAAGAGTAGACCAACAAAAATATGCTGCCACAATACTGCTATTGAGAGTTCAGTGCTCACGGACTCCTCCAAGCTGTAGTGTTCAGCCTCTCTGTGACTGGAAAGACAGTGTCACATTTGAAAGGCTCATGTGCTCTTTCTTGGCTGGAGCTCATCCACATCACATGTGATTGTGCCACCGCTAATAGGTAGAGAGAGTGGACAACACAATACAGACACAGTCGAGTCTGGAGAGTACCTGCAGCTAAGCACACATAGGCCAGGTGGGCACTTATTGTGCAACAGCTTAAATCCAAATGTAAAGCCATTATTTCTACACCATAAGAACAACCTAGGTACAAATGGGGTGGGGGGCAACTGCCCCCCTCTGCTCTACTAAAAAGGCACCCCTTTTTAATGGTAGAAATTCATTCTCAGGTGCTAATGTAATGGTTTCCACTATGTTCTGAGGTACTGTATCTCCATGTTTATGATGTGTCCTGATCATCATGTGGGTTAGTGTCCCTCATTGTCCCTCGTTTTGAGTGTCCGTGTCCCTCATTTCAGTAACAAACTGTGAGGTATGGTGCATGCTTCTAAGATACTACTCAGCACAAAGAGTGCTGAGCATGGCCGTAGTGTGTATGCTTCATACAGAATGACAAAGGGAAAGTAAGTGAGCTGAAACAGTCATGGAGAAACACATTTGTAGCACTAAATATGCATAAGGGATTTGCGTGGTCCAAAACAAAAGGGATAGGCTTCACAACACAGAGGTCTCTCTTTGCACATCTGGAATGGTGAATGTTGACTGGCTATATCCTAGGCATTTAATGCAGTAAGCAAATAATACTTTACAAATGAATGGCAATTTAAAGACAAAATCAAAAGCCATTAAACAACTTGTAAAAGCATCAGAATTAATGTTTACCTAGTTTTTATGGGAAATCAATGAAAAATATATTTTAATGGCTCTACTTTCTAGCAGTAGTATGAGAAATAAAAACTGATGTGTTTTTAGATGAGATTTGTACCAGCTTAGCTGCTGCACACATGGCAAACATGCAGCATGTGAACCTGATGTGATGTTTAAACGATGCTCACAGCAGCTTCACTACTGCACTCATGTCAAGCATGCAACCCACGTAGCTGATGTAGTTTTCAGAAGCTGTTCACACCAGCTTACCTGCTGCGCACATGTCAAGCTTGCAGCATGCAACCCTGATTTGCTTTTTAGACCTGGTTCGCATAGGTTCACTTAGTGTATGCGAACTGTATGCAAACATTGCACAATTAAGCATGTGGCATACATTCTGAATGTACAAAGCAAGCCTATATTTCTGTAAGGGACTGCTGGAGCTTTAAATATTTTATCTGCCTACTGTCTTGCCCAGAGCCGACTGAGTTGGAGGCAGTACTGATTGTTTTATTCAGCAGGGCTACATCTCCCCGCCCCGACATTTGAGGCCAGAACTGCAGTCAGGGGTGCATAATCCTTTTTCCGGCATTGGAGTGGGCAGAGGGAGTAGAAGACGGGAAGTAACCCTGCTAGTGGCTGTTCCTAACAATACGACTATGTGAGGTAGTCGGTGGTGAGAGAGGTAGAGTGCTCAAAGTTACTCGCAGAGCAAAACGACAGGGAAGTAGAAGGTGTTCACTGTTTCTGACTTACTGTTGTCCATGGCATGCCCTCCTGAAGTAGTGTAGTAAGTCACATTTGCTTCCCAGTAATGCGACATGCCTTTATGAGACTGATGCACTTCCTTCATGGTTCAACCCCTTCCCCCGCCAGACAAAGAGAGAGAGAGAGAGAACAAGTCAGAGTAAGTCCCTTCAGCAAATGTCTGCACTCAGCACAGATTGTAAAGTGTGCAGCACAACAGGTATGTGCATACAGAGGAACTTGGGGCAAGTGTTTGCATTAGGGTTGTCAGAACTAGTTCGGTAAAGATTCGAACCCTCCTTGAACCCTGGTGTTCGAGTTCTAACTTAGAACTCAAACACTGAACGGTTCGCAAAAGGGTTCGAATCACCGCGAGACGCAAGACGACGTGGGGTCGAGTAAGCAACGTGAGCTGAGGGATCTGTGGGGGTATTAAAGAGATGCGCCACGAGGAGGAGCGCCATTTGACTGAGGATCATTGCAGAGAGAGGCAGCAGCAGCAGGCAGCACCAGCAGCCCACTAAACTGTAGCAAAAGCAGTTAGCGCTGTCCGCTACTTTTGTCCAGCAGTCGTGGCCACTTCTTCTCCTGAGACTGGCGAGAACAAGAAAAAGCTAAAAATCGGGGACTGGGAGACGGGAGTGGGAGTACTAGGGGCCGGTTCAGGACAGAAGGAGGGAATCGACTTGAGGGATTAATCAAGATTGGGGAGTGGGGGAATAGGGAGGGATTGATGAGAGACCAATATCAGGAGGAGGACTGAGGAGGACTCGGAGAGAAAAGAACCTTTGTGAAGTGTGATTATTTGAAACTGCAGCACACTGCACACTCAGCAGCTGCCAGCAACAAGCATACAAGGGGGCAAAAAAAAGGCAAATAAATCTGATAAATCTAAATAAGTCTGAACCCTAGTGTGTGTGTGTCAGAGAGAAGCCCAGTGTGTGCCCTTGACTGCACTGTACTGTACCCTACCCAGTGTGTGTTACAGAGAGAAGCCCAGTGGCCAGTTGTGTGGTGGCATTAACCTTACATGACAGAAACGAGGGGGCAAAAAGGCAAATAAATCTTTCTGAACCCTAGTGTGTGTGTGTCACAGAGAGAAGCCCAGTGTGTGTGTACTGTACCCTACCCAGTGTGTGTTACAGAGAGAAGCCCAGTGGCCAGTTGTGTGGTGGCATTAACCTTACATGACAGAAACGTAGGGGGGCACAAAAAGGCAAATAAATCTTTCTGAACCCTAGTGTGTGTGTGTGTGGCATTAACCTTACATGACAGAAACGTAGAAATATAATTCTCATTCCCTGGTTTGCGATGTGACTGCTCTCCTGTGGTCGGTCAGCCCATCACCCTGCTGCTGTGTGCCCTTGACTGCACTGTACCCTACCCAGTGTGTGTGTTACTGAGAGAAGCCCAGTGGCCAGTTGTGTGGTGGCATTAACCTTACATGACAGAAACGTAGAAATATAATTCTCATTCCTGGTTTGCGATGTGACTCCGCCTCCTGTGGTCAGCCCATCACCCTGCTGCTGTGTGCCCTTTGATTGCTATGTGTATGCCTATGCCCAGCAGCCCAATCATTCTGTAAGCCTTGAACCTGGGATCCTTTAGTTGCAAACTGTCATATTCTTCAATTACTTTCAGTCCACGATCACAGTGTCACACAACCAAAATAAAATTTTGGAGTTGTAGCCAGCGATTACAGATCACATTGCTTTGTTACACAGGAATTGTTTGTGTGTTGGTGTGTTCACTGCAGTATACTGGACTGGTAGTACTGGTACTTACTGTCTGTTATGGCTGACACCAACATAGATGAAGCATTTAGTGCTGGTGTTGGAGAGGTGTTGGTGGTAGTGTAACCTGCTGGTGCTAACAGAAATAACAAATGTTTCACGTGATAAAAATTCAACAAACAGCAAAAGAGCAACAGTGAAGTGTGGGTAAAGGGGGACCTTTAAGAAAACCTGTACAGTTGCTGGGGTCACACAGAGAGGCACCATAAGGTATGCCATTCATGCCGTTAAGATCCCTGTGACTAGCAGCAATAATGCAAGTGACAGTGAGTCCTCTCTGACTCAGACAGTAGCTCTTGTCTCAGTCCCACACTGTTGTGTCTCGTGACAAATCATTACTTCCTCAACAAAGTGAAATGAGCAAGTCTGCTGACAATGAATCAGGTAGTGCACTTGCAAATACATCCAGCACTGTTGGCAATGAAAAGGACATATCCATTGAATCCACCACTTGTGTTGGCCAGCAATGAAAATCCATCAGAGTCTTCTGTCCACTCTTCTAGCACCAAGGAGCATGTCCCAGGTTCTGTTAGGACAGGTGAAAAGACACAAACAGTCTTTAGCTATCTTCCTAGCACTCGAACAAAATCTGTCACATCTGAGGTGTGGAATTATTTCTCAGTCAGTAAAACTGATCCATGCAGAGCAATTTGTTCCTTGTGTAAACAGAGTGTAAGCCGTGGTAAAGTTGTGTCATGCCTGGACTACAGCTCTTAAACGCCATCTGAAAAGCATTCGGTTTTGCTTGATCATCCAAAACCAAAACCCATGTCCTCCATCTTCCAGACCGCACGTGAGAAGGGTCAGGATCAGGAATCTGAAATGGATACTGAATTGTTCTGAACTTGATGCAGGCAGACCACTGCCAGCCCTAGTATCACTGTTACCACCAATGCCAGCACCATTAGTATCAGTTGCACATCCAGTGATGGCACTGAATGTATAAGTCCTAGTCCACCATCTCTGCGCCCATCTGCCCATCGAAGCACGTGTATAATAAACCAGCAGGGACATGTTGCAAACAGCTAACACTGTCTCAGGCATTTGAAAGGAAGAATACCTTTACTAGAAATCATCCAAAGACCCTTCATCTTAATCACCAATTGGTGAACTGTTAGCGGAGCCCTTCTCCCATACTCTTTGGTAGATCATGAGGATTTTAGGAGCTCATGACATTAGCAGAGCCTCATTACAATGTTCCTCATCGAAGGTACTTTTCCTATGTTGAAATACCAAACATTTATCAGGCTTTAAAAGCGATGATGCTTGCACTTAAAACTGCAGAGGGTGGGGTTATTCATGTCACAACAGATATGTGGACCAGCACTCAAAACATAGATTACATGTCCTTACGCTCATTGGGTCACGTTTCTTGTGCTTCTTCAAAAACAAAGACACCCCAAAAGATGGCGCTGCTGCATATAAAGAAGTTTGGGCAAAGTCATACTGCTGCAAACATCTTGCAGGAACTAAATGACCTCCTTGACGAATGGGTTTATTCTCACGGTCTAAAATGTGGCTTCATAGTAAGTGACAATGGAGCCAACATCTTAAAAGCAATACAGGATGGAGGATTTCTGCATGCTTCTTGCTTTGCACATTGCTTACACTTAATTGTCACGGGATTTCTCAGCAACGAAACACAAGTGGATGGTATGATTGCTGTTTGCAAAAAAATTGTGACTCACTTTTCACATTCAACCAAGGCTATACGGACATTGTCCGAACTGCAAAAAAAACACAAGCTGCCCCAGCAAAAGCTGATTCAAAATGTTTCCACTCGTTGGAACTCAATGCTTTATATGCTGCAGCACCTCTTGGAGCAAAAGCAAGCTGTACATGAGTACTGCTCCAATTACATTATTGGAGATGGCAGTATGCTGTCTGTGCTGCAGTGGAAATTAATGGAGACAGTGTGCTGTATCCTAGCTCCTTTGAGACAGCTACAAGGGACATGTCTTGAAGGTGCATCTGTGAGTCAGGTTATCCCACTCATAATGCTCATTTCACATCATCTTAGTGTTCTAAATCTACAAATAGAAAAAGACAGATCTGAAGCTTAGACAACATGTCGCCTATATCATGGGAATCTCGTAAAGAGAATGAGCGAGTGCTTCAAAACCAATGACAAATTAGTTGCAATGACGAAATCAAGACACTACATCCTTGCAACTCTCTTAGATCCCAGGCTCAAGGCTATACATCTTCCAAAAACAGATGATATAGAGCAGTGCAAATGTATGTTGCTAGATGAGCTGCAGCACTCACAGGAGTCAAACACAGACACGCACAGTACCATCAGGTTGTCATCACCACAACATGCAGGTTCATCTTCACAAAGGGATACAGAACTGGAAAAGTCACCAAACATTAACAGTAGTTGTTCCACAACTGCCACTTCTTCAGCCCTTAGTAGCAAGCTAAATCTGTGGCAAAACCTTTCCCAAATTGCTGCCATACCAGCTGCTTCTGCTGATTCCTCTTCTGAGCGGTCTCTGTCCAACATGGTAGACAGTTACCTGCAAGAACTGCCTATTCCTATTGATGCATGCCCTTTGAATACTGGAGATCAAAAAGTCAATTTGGACAGAGCTGTATGATGAAGCCTGTAAATATCTTGGTTGTCCTGCAACAAGTGTCTCTTCAGAACGCATGTTTAGTACAGCTGGCAATATTGTGACAGACACCAGAAATAGGTTGCTGCCAGAAAATGTACACACGTTAACTTTTATTAACGTTAATAAGTCAAGATTTTCGATATCCTACAAGAGTATACAAACTGATCCTGAAGTGATTGATGTTGTGGATGTTGATGGTGATGATGACAACTCAGATGGTGGTGGCTGGTAAAATACTGTGTGGGACGAGTCTCTCTGCACCAAAAAGGAAACTTTTACAGACTGTGATGACTTTGGTTGTCGCTCTCTCCTTTCTCGATCTATTACCTTGGACTATATACTCCAAAACTTTCACCATTTCATGGCAAACTGCTTTGTAGCTAGGGTCTAAACTAAAGTCAACAAGTTTTATATACAGGGCAATTTTAACATCAGTGGAACAGGCCCAAATTTGGCATAAAGGGACACTGTCACGTAATCCTTTCTGTATCATATTATTTATAGTTAAAGTGCAAACATATATTTTTGGATTTACCTTCTGTGACTTTGTGGTGCATCAGCATGGGCTGGGACAGGAGACGGTCTATTTTTCAATTTTAAAGAGGACAAAACAATGAGTTCTAATTGGTAGCTGTTTATTATTTTTTCAATTACAGAAATGTTAGCCATAAACGAAAAATGGATGCTAGTACATGGGTGAGGGTTGTGGGTTGGTTTTAACATGGGTGTAAGGGTGGCATGGGTGCTACTGCACAGATGAGGGTGGTGGAAGAAAAGTGGAATGGGTGATGGGGTGAAAGGTGGGTGTTGTTTTAGTTCTTTCATTTACAGATTCGTGATCAGCTGGGGATGGTGAGGAAAAAAATGATGACAGACCGAACCTACTGTACACATAATATATATTCTTATTAAATACATTGCAAACTGCTGCCACCTAGCACAATTGTCCTGTCCCCTTTAAAAAAAGAATAAAGGAATCAGAAATAAAAGAAAATCTGCATCAGCAGTTTTCACAGAATGTGATGTATCATAGTGTTTTTGCTTTATAAGTAGTGATAATTTGATACATAATGGGGTTGACAGACGCTGTCCCTTAAACATCACATGCCAACTGCTGCAGCTACATAAATGTTCCTTAGTAAATTAGTATGTGGTGAGGAAACCACTGTTTTATTTATGTGACTGAAATACAGATTTTATTGAAGTATCAGCTGCAAAATGCATCATCTTAGAATTTTTGTATATATTACTTCAATTTGCCAACAAAAATGTTGGTATATGTATGCATTACCTTAGAAATTGCATGCATTTTGCCAGCAACAATGACTGGCATATTTTTTTAAAGAACAAAAAGACACAGCACCAACACTTCCAAAAATATACTGTATTGTGCGTTTTAACTGATAGCATCACAGTACAGAAGCATCATGCAGGACAAAACAGTTTAAACAGACAAAGGACCTTTTGTCTGTTTAAACTGTTTTGTCCTGGTATGATGCTCTGCACTGTGATGCTACTGTTAAAACTATCAATACAGTATATTTTTGGAAGTGTTGGTGCTGTGTCTTTGTTCTTGGTGCTCAGCTTTTCACACAGGCACAACTTAGGATTGAGCAGCCTTCTTGTGGTTTCTGCAAATATTTTTTTATTCCAATGTCTTGACTGAATATGTTATGACATAATATGTTTTGTAACAGTTCCACATGTTGCTGCTGTAGTACTTGGCTTGACTTTGTTATAAAAGCTTTCTTTTAAACATAGCAACTTTTGATTCACTCATTTAAAACAGAAAGCAGCAAATAGCTGAAATTAGGTAATATCAGTTATTTTTTCTCCTAATTCATGACGATGAGTATATATAGCTGAGTACATAAATGGCTAATGTGCCTCTTTCTTTCACTAAGGAACTATGATGCAGCTGCAGCAGGAAAACTTTTAACATATGGGTGGTGAAGGGCCTCATACGCATTAAGTTGCTGGACTTTAGCAAACAGAAGAAACTATAGATAAACCTAGTTGTATTCCTATCAATGTCACACAAGATAATTTCTCTCCCCCTTATTTTGAACAGTTTTTCCTTTACATGTATTTTATTACTATCTTTGTTACTGGCAGCACAATTAAAAAATAGGGTTCGAGTTCTAAAAAGTTCTAAAAAAGATTAGAACACTAGAACTTTTTCAAAAGTTCTAGACTAGAACTAGAACCCAGAACTTCAGAGGGTTCTGACAACCCTAGTTTGCATGCAGTTGTGAGACAGAGAGGTGTTAGAGAGAGCCAGTAGCAGGTCCAAGCTGTATGTGCATGTGTTGGGGTGGGGGGGGCAGCTAACTGTCATAGGCACAGGACCACAGCATCTTATGCACAAGAAATGTCACAGATCATGTCAGTAGTGTATGTGTGACATTTCTATGTGCATAAGAGCAATGAAATGTACATTTTTAGTGAGGGTCTATTTTGCAAGGTTGCAGGATACAGTAGCTTTTTAGGTAGTTAAACATGAGAAACAACCCTGTTTGAGGGTTTTCTCGTGTTTTTGACACAACCCATGTTATAAGTGCAATAACCTATGACATGGTGTGAGTTTATAGGCATTTATTGCACATCTGGGGTGCCGTGAGGATGCTCAGCCTGCAACCCTGTGCCTCACAATGCACTCCAGGCATGCATTAAACGCCTATAACCCCACAGCCTTTTGCGAGTTATTGCTTACATGTTCCATTTCAGGACAATCTTCCTTAGGACCTTAACCAGAAACCATTGTATGTAACTTTCTTCGACACAGAACTGCTACAGCAATACAAAGGTAAATGTGAAATCCAGCACTGAGAACAAGAATGAGATACCGTAAGCTGACATGTGTCCCATTTCTTTACACTAACGTCTTCCAAAGCTGACACAGTGATGAACGTTCACACAGTAGAAATTCAGATTTGTAAAGCAAAATAAACACTCAAGTGCACGGAAACAAGTGGTATCTCAGGTCACTGTTCAATGCAGAGTCTAGCATTCTGTAGTCTGCTTTTAATAGCCCAGTGTAGCCAGTGTCTCAGCATGCGGCTACGCGGCTGAGCAAGTTCTTTGACCCTGCCGGCCTTTCAGTCCTCTGGGATTGTAAAACAGCAGGACCCACTGAAAACACTATACTTTAGATCTTAGTTGTGATGTCCTCCTGGGCAAATTGATAATTGTAACAATAAAAATGTGCATTGTGAAGTGGTTATATTAATTTGTTCATTATTGCCTCTGCATTATCAGTGCCAAAACACTTAAACAGTACACAGAAGCAAGCAACTTTCGGCATTGACAAATACTTGTTTATTTGAACTTCTCTTTCTCCTACCCAGTGTTGCAGTAACAATGAATCATAAGGAGGTATATAATTTATTTTTTATTTAAATTTCTATTTAAGCCTTCCTTTATTTCTTGACCTAAAGTTACAGTAAATATGAACCAGTTGGGGGTCTCAATGTAATTTCTCTCTTTTTAATTCTATTTCCTCCCTTTCTTTCTCCAACCTGCCTCCTTCTTCTGGCCTCTCCAACCCTATCCCAAAGCGACTCCCAGACTTATGTCTACCTCAGTCTCCCATGGCTTACCCAACATAGTGGGGCAATTGGGGTTGCCCCAAGCATCTACAGAGGCCAAATTCAGTAGAAGGAGTGCCAAGGTTCCAAGTGTGGCGCATGCAGGAGGTCAGCTTAATCCTGTATCGGTCAGGGTCTTTTCCCATATTTCCCTACACCACAGGGACATTGATGGTAAGGGTGCAAATGCATGCAAACATGTTAATATGTGGCACTAGCTGATGTCTCACCTCACTCTAGCACTGCCGCCTGGCACTGCACTAACTGATGTCTCACCTCACAATAGCACAGCCACCTGGGACTGCAATAACTGATGTCTCACCTCACTCTAGCACTGCCGCCTGGGACTGCACTAGTTGATGCCTCACCTCACGCTAGCACTGCTACATGGGACTGCACTAGTTGATGTCTCACCTCACTCTAGCACGGCTACCTGGCACTTCACTAAGTGATGCCTCACCTCACTCTAGCACTGCTACAAGGAACTGCACTAACAGATGTCTCAACTCACTCTAGCACTGCCGCCTGGGACTGCACTAGCAGATGTCTCACCTCATTCTTGCACTACTACCTGGGACTGCACTATCTGATGTCGCACCTCACTCTAGCACTGAAAACTGGGACAGCACTAACTGATGTCTCATCTCACTCTAGCACTGCCCCCTGGGACTGCACTAGCTGATGTCTCACCTTACTCTAGCACTGCTGCCTGGGAGAGCACTAACTGATGTCTCACCTCACTCTAGCACTGCCACCTGAGAATGCACTAGCTGATGTCTCACCTCACTCTAGCACAGCTGCCTGGGACAGCACTAGTTGAAGCCTCACCTCCCTGTAGCACTGCTAACTGGGACTGCACAAGCTGATGTCTCACCTCACTCCAGCGCTGCTACCTGGGACTGCACTAACTGATGTCTCACCTCACTCTAGCGCTGACACCTGGGACTGCACTAACTAATGTCCCACCTCACTCTAGCACTGCTACCTGGGACTGCACTAACTGATGTCTCACCTCACTCTAGCTCTGCCACCTGGGACTGCACTAACTGATGTCTCACCTCACTCTGGCACTGTCAGCTGGAACTGCACTTGCTGATGTCTCATCTCACTCTTGCACTGCAGCCAGGGATTGCACTATATGATGTCTCACCTCATTCTAGCACTGCTACCTGGGACTGCACTATTTGATGTATCAACTCATTCTATCACTGCTACCTGGGACGGCACTATCTCATGGCTCACTTCACTCTAGCACTGAAACCTGAGACAGCACTAACTGATGTTTCACCTCACTCTAGCACTACCGCCTGGGTCTCCACTAGCTGATGTCTCAAATCTCTCTAGCACTGCTACCTGGGACTGCACTAGCTGATGTCTCACCTCACTCTAGCACTGCCACCTGGGACTGCACTAGATGATATTTCACCTTACTCTAGCACTGCTACATGGGACTGCACTAGCTGATGTCTCACCTCACACTAGCACTACCACCTGGGTCTCCACTAGCTGATGTCTCAAATCACTCTAGCACTGCCACCTGGGACTGCACTAGCTGATATCTCACCTTACTCTAGCACTGCTACATCAGACTGCACTAACTGATGTCTCACCTCACTCTAGCACTGCCGCCTGGGACTGCACTACCGTTGATGCCTCACCTCACGCTAGCACTGCTACATGGGACTGCACTAGTTGATGTCTCACCTCACTCTAGCACTGCTACCTAGCACTTCACTAAGTGATGCCTCACCTCACTCTAGCACTGCTACATGGGACTGCACAGACAGATGTCTCAACTCACTCTAGCACTGCCACCTGGGACTGCACTCGCTGATGTCTCACCTCATTCTCGACTACTACCTGGGACTGCACTATCTGATGTCTCACCTACACTCTAGCACTGAAAACTGGGACAGCACTAACTGATGTCTCATCTCACTCTAGCACTGCCCCCTGGGACTGCACTAGCTGATGTCTCACCTTACTCTAGCACTGCTGCCTGGGAGAGCACTAACTGATGTCTCACCTCACTCTAGCACTGCCACCTGAGAATGCACTAGCTGATGTCTCACCTCACTCTAGCACAGCTGCCTGGGACAGCACTAGTTGAAGCCTCACCTCCCTGTAGCACTGCTAAATGGGACTGCACAAGCTGATGTCTCACCTCACTCCAGCGCTGCTACCTGGGACTGCACTAACTGATGTCTCACCTCACTCTAGCGCTGACACCTGGGACTGCACTAACTAATGTCCCACCTCACTCTAGCACTGCTACCTGGGACTGCACTAACTGATGTCTCACCTCACTCTGGCACTGTCAGCTGGAACTGCACTTGCTGATGTCTCATCTCACTCTTGCACTGCAGCCAGGGATTGCACTATATGATGTCTCACCTCATTCTAGCACTGCTACCTGGGACTGCACTCATTTGATGTATCAACTCATTCTATCACTGCTACCTGGGACTGCACTATCTCATGGCTCACTTCACTCTAGCACTGAAACCTGAGACAGCACTCAACTGATGTTTCACCTCACCTAGCAGCACCACCTGGGTCTCCACTAGCTGATGTCTCAAATCTCTCTAGCACTGCTGCCTGGGACTGCACTAGCTGATGTCTCACCTCACTCTAGCACTGCCACCTGGGACTGCACTAGATGATATTTCACCTTACTCTAGCACTGCTACATGGGACTGCACTAGCTGATGTCTCACCTCACTCTAGCACTACCACCTGGGTCTCCACTAGCTGATGTCTCAAATCACTCTAGCACTGCCACCTGGGACTGCACTAGCTGATATCTCACCTTACTCTAACACTGCTACATCAGACTGCACTAACTGACGTCTCACCTCACTCTAGCACTGCCGCCTGGGACTGCACTACCTGATATCTCACCTCACTCTAGCACTGCTACATGGGACTGCACTAGCTGATGTCTCACCTCACTCTAGCACTACCACATGGCTCTCCACTAACTGATATCTCACCTCACTCTAGCACTGCTACATGGGACTGCACTAGCTGATGTCTCACCTCACTATAGCACTGCCACCTGGGACTGCACTAGCTGATATCTCACCTTACTCTAGCACTGCTACATCAGACTGCACTAACTGACGTCTCACCTAACTCTAGCACTGCCGCCTGGGACTGCACTACCTGATATCTCACCTCACTCTAGCACTGCTACATCGGACTGCACTAGCTGATGTCTCACCTCACTCTAGCACTACCACATGGGTCTCCACTAACTGATATCTCTCCTCACTCTAGCACTGCTACATGGGACTGCACTAGCTGATGTCTCACCTCACTCTAGCACTGCCACCTGGGACTGCACTAGCTGATGTCTCAACTCACTGTAGCACGGCCACCTGGGTCTCCACTAGCTGATATCTCATCTCACTCTAGCACTGTTGCCTGGGACTGCACTAACTGATGTCTCACCTAACTCTAGCACTGCTAACTGCGATTGCACTAGCTGATGTCTCACCTCACTCTAGCACTGCCGATTGGGACTGCACTAGTTGATGCCTCACCTCTCTCTAGCACTGTGACATGGAACTGCACTAACTGATTTCTCACTTCATTCTAGTACTGCTGCATGGGACTGCACTAATTGATGTCTCATCTAACCTTTGGACTGCCGCCAGGGACTGCACTTGTTGATGTCACACCTAACTCTAGCACTCCCACCTGGGACTGCACTAACTGATGTCACCCCTACCTCTAGCACTGCTGCCTGGGACTGCTCTATCTGATGTCTCACCTCACTCTTGCACTGCTACCTGGCACTACACTAGCTGATGTCTCACCTCACTCTAGCCCTGCCGCCTGGGATTGCAGTAGTTGATGTCTCACCACACTCTTGCACTGCTACCTGGCACTGCACAAGCTGATGTCTTACCTCACTCCAGCACTGACACCTGGGACTACACTAGCAGATGTCTCATCCTACCCTGGCACTGCCACCTGGGACTACACTAGCTGGAGTCTCACCTCACTCTAGTACTGCTGCCTGCGACTTCAATAACTGATGTTTCACCTCCCTCTAGCACTGTCACCTGGGACAGCACTAGCTGGTGTCTCACCTCATTTTAGTACTGCCGCCTGGGACTTCAATAACTGATGTCACACCTCCATCTAGCACTGCCACCTGGGACTGCACTAGCTGATGTCTCACCTCACTCTAGCACTGAAACATGGGACTGCACTAACTGATTTCTCACCTCACTCTAGCACTGCCATCTGGGACTGCACTAGCAGATGTTTCACCTCACTTAGCAATGCCACATGGGTCTGCATAACTGATGTCTCACCTCATCTATCATTGCCGCCTGGGACTGCACTAGCTGATGTCTCACCTCACTCTAGCACTGCTGCCTGGGATTGCACTAACTGATGTCAACTCACTCTAGCACTGCTGCCTGAGACTGCACTAGCTGAAGTCTCACCTCACTGTAGCACTGCAGCCTGGGACTGCACTAGCTGATGTCTCACCTCATTCTAGCACTGCTACCTGGGACTGCACTAGCTGAAGTCTCACCTTACTCTAGCACTGCTGCCTGGGACTGCACTAGCTGATGTCTCACCTCATTCTAGCACTGCTACCTGGGACTGTACTAGCTAATAACTTTCCTCACATTACCACTGCCACCTGGGACTGCATTAGCAGACATTTTACCTCACTCTAGCACTGCTTCATGGGACTACACTATCTCATGTCTCACCTCATTCTAGCACTGAAACCTGGGACTGCATTAGCTGATGTCTCACCTCAACCTACCTCTGGTGCCTGGGACTGCACTTGCTGATGTCTAACCTCACTCTAGCACTGCCACCTGGGACTGCACTAGCTGATGTCTCACCTCACTCTGGCACTGCTACCTGGGACTGCATTAGCAGATGTCTCACCTCAACCTATCTCTGGTGCCTGGGACTGCACTAGCTGATGTCTCACCTCAACCTATCTCTGGTGCCTGGGACTGCACTAGCTGATGTCTCACCTTACTCTAGCACTGCTGCATGGGACTGCACAAGTTGATGTCTCACCTCACTCTAGCAGTGCCACCTCGGACTGCACTAACTGATGTTTCTACTCACTCTACCACTGCCGCCTGGACTGCACTAACTGATGTCTCACCTCACTCTAGCACTGCCACCTGGGACTGCACTAGCTGGAGTCTCACCTATCTCTAGCACTGCTGCCTGGGACTGCTCTAGCTGATGTCTCCCCTCATTCTATCACTGATACCTGGGACTGCACTAGCTGATGTCTCACCTCTCTCTAGCACTGTCACCTGGGACTGCACTAGCTGATGTCTCACCTCACTCTAGCCCTGTCACCTGGGACTGCACTAGCTGATGTCTCTCCACACTCTAGCACTGCCATCCGGGACTGCATTAGCTGACATCTCACCTCACTCTAGCACTGCTGCCTGGTACTGCACTAACTGATATCACACCTCACACTAGCACTGCTGCCTGGGATTGCACTAGCTGATGTCTCACCTCACTCTAGCATTGCCACCTGGGTGTGCACAACCGATGTCTCACTGCACTCTCGCACTGTCGCCTAGACATCACTATCTGAAGTCTCACCTCACTTTTGCACTGCTACCTGGGATTGCGCTACCTGATGTCTCACCTCACTCTAGCACTGCTGCAAGGGAGTGCACTAACTGATGTCTCAACTCACTCTAGCACTGCTGCCTGGGATTGCACTATCTGATATCTCACCTCACTTTTGCACTACGACCTGCGATTGTACTACCTGATGTCTGTCCTCATTCTTGCACTGCAACCTGGGACTGCACAAACTGATTTCTCACCTCATTCTAGCACTCCCACCAGGGACTGCACTAGCTGATGTCTCACCTCACTCTAGCACTGCCACCAGGGTCTGCATAACTGATGTCTCACCTGACTCTGTCATTGCCACCTGGGACTGTACTAGCTGATGTCTCACCTCACTCTAGCACTGCTACCTGGGACTGCACTAACTGATGTCACCTCACTCTAGCACTGCCGCCTGAGACTGCACTAGCTGAAGTCTCACCTCACTCTAGCACTGCTACCTGGGACTGCACTATCTGATGTCTCACCTCACTCTAGCACTGCCGCCTTGGACTGCACTAGCTGATATCTTACCTCACTCTAGAACTGAAATCTGTGACAGCACTAAATGATATCTCACCTCTCTACTACTGAAGGAGAGATTTGTGGAACATCTGGTTGTCAATGGACTACATGACCCTAGGCAGCATGGTTTCACCAGGGGGAGGTCATGTCAGACCATCCTCGTTGAATTTTTTGACTGGGTGACTAGGGAGGTGGATCAGGGGAGGGCAGTGGACATGGCCTATCTGGACTTCAGCAAGGCCTTTGACACTGTGCCACATAGAAAGACTATTACACAAACTGGGGAATATGGGTGTGGGCAGGACAGTAGTGTGCTGGGTAGGTAACTGGCTGGGTGGCAGGACACAGAGAGTGGTGGTAAATGGCTGTCACTCCACAGAGGGAAGAGTGACCAGTGGGGTACCACAGGGGTCATCTTCATCAGTGACATGGCGCAGGACCTAGAAGGCAGAATTTCACTGTTCGCTGATGACACAAAGCTCTGTAACAGAGTAGACACACCAGAGGGTGTAGACAGAATGAGAAGCGACCTGCAGAAACTTGAAGAATGGTCAGGGGTTTGGCAGCTGAAATTCAATGCAAGAAACTGCAAGATAATGCATGGGGCACAAAACCCTGGCACAATATATCAGTTGGGGGTGAGGATATAGCATGCACCAAGCAGGGAAAGGGATCTTGGGGTTATCATCTCTGATGACCTCAAGGTGGGGAAACAGTGTGACAAGGCAGCAGGTAAAGCAAATAGGATGCTGGGATGTATAGGCAGGGGCATCACTAGCAGGAAAGGGAGGTCATATTTCCAAGCTATACAAGACACTGTGAGGCCCCACCTGGAGTACAGTGTACAGTTCTGGAGACCATACCAATGTAAGGACATAGACAGGGTAGAGAAGGTTCAGAGGACGACAACAAAGATGGTGCATGGATTGCATCACAAGTCCTATGAAGACAGATTGAAGGAACTGAACATGTACTCCCTGGAGGAGAGGAGGGAGAGAGGGATATGATGAGGACATACAAGTGTATCTTACAGGGAGGAACAGGGTGCAGGAAAACACTATTTTTAAGTGAAAAGATGTTCCAGTACTAGAGGGCATAGGATGAAGTTGGAGGGAGGACAATTCAGAGGAAACATGAGAAAGAATTTCTTCACAGAACGGGTGGTGGGAAGTGGAACACCCTGCCAGAGGAAGTGGTGGGGGCTGAAACAATCACAGGATTTAAGAATGCATGGGATAGACATGAAGGAATTCTGGAGGTCAGGGGTAAGGGGCAACAGACTTCTAGGAAAACAAACTGAACTTACAAGCTCAAATGGGCAGATTGGGTGGGCCATAGGCCCTTATCTGCCGATGCTGTCTATGTATCTATGTATCTCTCTCTAGCACTGCCACCTTGCACTGCACTAGCAAATATCTTACCCGACTCTAGCACTGCTACATGGGACTACACTATCTGATGTCTCACCTCACTCTAGCACTGCCACCTGGGACTGCACTAGCTGATGTCTCACCTCACTCTAGCACTGCCGCCTGGGACCGCACTATCTGATGTCTCACCTCACTCTAGCACTGCCACCTGGGACTGCACTAGCTGATGCCTCACCTCACTCTAGCACTGCTGCCTGGGAATGCACTTGCTGATGTCTCAACGCCCTTTAGCACTGCCGCCTGGGACTGCACTAGTTGATTTCTCACCTTACTCTAGCACTGCTGCATGGGACTGCATAGTTGATTTCTCACCTTACTCTAGCACAGCCACCTGGGACTGCACTAGTTGATGTCTCATGTCACCTAGCACTGCCACCTGGGACTGCACTAGTTGATGTTTCACGTCACTCTAGCACTACCACCTGGGATTGCACTAGTTGATGTTTCACCCTTACCTGGCACTGTCACCTGGGACTGCACTAGCTGAAATCTCACCTTACTCTAGCACTGCTGACTGGGACAGCATTAGCTGATGTCTACCCTCATTCTATCACTGCTACCTGGGACTGCACTAACTGATGTCTCACCTCACTCTAGCACTGCCACCTGGGACTGTACTGGCTGACATCTCACCTCACTCTAGCACTGCTGTCTGGGACTGCACTAACTGATCTCACCTCACTCTAGTACTGCTATATGGGACTGCACTAACTGATGTCTCAGCTCCCAATAGCGCTGTCACCTGGGACTGCACTAGCTGACATCTCACCTCACACTAGCACTGATGCCTGGGACTGCATTAACTGATGTCTCACCTTACTCTAGCACTGTCACCTGGGACTGTACTAGCTGATGTCTCACCTCACTCTAGCACTGCTGCCTGGGAATGCACTTGCTGATGTCTCACCTCACTCTAGCACTGCCACCTGGGACTGCACTAACTGATGTCTCACCTCACTCTAGCACTGCCACCTGGGACTGTACTAGCTGACATCTCACCTCACTCTAGCACTGCTGTCTGGGACTGCACTAACTGATGTCTCACCTCACCCTAGTACTGCTATATGGGACTGCACTAACTGATGTCTCAGCTCCCAATAGCACTGTCACCTGCGACTGCACTAGCTGACATCTCACCTCACTCTAGCACTGCTGCCTGTTACTGCATTAACTGATGTCTCACCTCGCTCTACCACTGCTGCCTGGGATTACACTAGCCAATGTCTCACCTCACTTTTGCACTGCTACCTGGGACTGCACTACCTGATGTCTCACCTCATTCTAGCAGTGCTTCCTGAGACTGCACTATCTGACGTCTCACTTCACTCTAGCACTGAAACCTGGGAGGGCACTAACTGATGTCTCACCTCACTCTAGCACTGCCACCTGGGACTGCACAACTGATGTCTCACTGCACTCTAGCACCCCCGCCTAGACTGCACTAACTGATGTCTCACCTCACTTTTGCACTGCTACCTGGGATTGCGCTACCTGATGTCTCACCTCATTCTAGCACTGCTGCCTGGGACTGCACCATCTGATGTCTCACCTCAATCTAGCACTTAAACCTGGGACAGTACTAATTGATTTCTCACCTCACTCTTGCACTGCCACCTGGGACTGCACTAGCTGATGTCTCACCTCACTGTAGCACTATCACCTAGGTCTGCATAACTGATTTCTCACCTCACTCTATGAATCCCGCCTGGGGCAGCACTAGGTGACGTCTCACCGCACTCTAGCACTGCTACCTCGGACTGCACTAACTATGTCACCTCACTATAGCTCTGCTGCCTGAGACTGCACTAGCTGAAACCTCACCTCACTCTACCACTGCTGCCTGGGACTGCACTATCTGATGTCTCTCCCCACTCTAGGACTGCCACCTGGGACTGCACTAGCTGATGTCTCACCTCATTCTAGCACTGCTACCTGGGACTGCACTATCTGATGTCTCACCTCATTCTATCACTGCTGCCTGGGACTGCACTAGGTGATATCTTACCTCACTCTAGCACTGAAACCTGGGACAACACTAACTGATATCTCACCTCTCTCTAGCACTGCCACCTAGGACTGCACTAGCTGATATCTTACCTCACTCTAGCACTGCTACATGGGACTACACTTGCTGAAGTCTCAGCACACGTTAGCACTGCTGCCTGCGACTGCACTAGCTGATGTCTCACCTCACTCTAGCACAGCAACCTGGGACTGCACTAGCTGATGTCTCTCCTCACTCTATCTCTGGTGCCTGGGACTGCACTAGCTGATGTCTCACCTCTCTCTAGCAGTGACACCTCGGACTGCACTAGCTGATGTGTCACCCTACACTGGCACTGCCACCTGTGATGGCACTTGCTGACGTCTCACCTTACTCTAGCACTGCTGCCTGGGACTGCACTAGCTGATTTCTCACTTCACTCTATCACTGCTACCTGGGACTGCACTAGCCGATGTCTCACCTCTCTCCAGTACTGCCGCCTGGGACTGCACTAGCTGATTTCTCACCTCACTCTACCACTGCTGAATGGGACTGCACAGGCTGATGTCTCACCTCACTTTAGCACTGCCACCTGGGGCTGCACTAGTTGATGTATCACTTCACTCTAGCACTACCACCTGGGACTGCACTAACTGATGTTTCACCTCACTCTAGCACTACCACCTGGGACTGCACTAACTGAAGTCGCACCTCACTCAAGCACTGACACCTCGGACTGCACTAGCTGATGTCTCACCTTACTCTAGCACTGCTGCCTGGGACTGCACTAGTTGACTTCTCACCTCACTCTAGCACTGCCACCTGGGACTGCACTAGCTGACGTCTCACCTCACTCTAGCACTGCCGCCTGAGACTGCACTAGCTGAAGTCTCACCTCACTCTAGCATTGTCTACCTGGGACTGCACTACATGATGTCTCACCTCACTCTAGCACTGCCACCTGGGACTGCACTAGCTGATGTCTCACCTCACTCTTTCACTGCCACCTTGGACTGCACTAGCTGATATCTTACCTCACTCTAGCACTGAAACCTGGGACAGCACTAACTGATATCTCACCTCTCTCTCTAGCACTGCCACCTTGGACTGCACTAGCAAATATCTTACCCGACTCTAGCACTGCTACATGGGACTAAACTAGCTGATGTCACCTCACTCTAGCACTGCCACCTGGGACTGCACCAGCTGATGTCTCACCTCACTCTAGAACTGATGCCTGGGATTGCACTAGTTGATGTTTCACCTCACTCTAGCACTGTCATCTGGTACTGCACTAGTTGATGTTTCACCCTATCCTGTCATTGCCACCTGGGACTGCATTAGCTGAAGACTCACCTTACTCTAGCACTGCTGACTGGGACTACATTAGCTGATGTCTCCCCTCATTCTATCACTGCTACCAGGGACTGCATAGCTGACATCTCACCTCACTCTAGCACTGCTGCCTGAGATTGCATTAACTGATGTCTCACCTCACCCTAACACTGCTGCCGGGGATTACACTAGCCGATGTCTCACCTCACTTTTGCACTGCTAACTTGGACTGCACTACCTGATGTCTCACCTCATTCTAGCACTGCTTCCTTGGACTGCACTATCTGATGTCTCATGTCACCTTAGTCCTCGCCACCTGGGATTACACTCAGCTGATGTCTCACCTCACTTTGCACTGCTAACTTGGACTGCACTACCTGATGTCTCACCTCACTCTAGCACTGCCACCTGGGGCTGCACTAGTTGATGTTTCACCTCACTCTAGCATCTACCACCTGGGACTGCACTCAACTGATGTTTCACCCTCACCTAGCACTCACCACCTGGGACTGCGCTAACTGAAGTCTCACCTCACTCAAGCACTGACACATTGGACTGCACTAGCTGATGTCTCACCTTACTCTAGCACTGTTGCCTGGGACTACACTAGCTGACTTCTCACCTCACTCTGTCACTGCTACCTGGGACTGCACTAGCTGATGTCTCACCTCAATCTAGTACTGCCACCTGGGGCTTCACTCACTGATGTCTCATCTCACTCTAGCACTGCCACCTGATACTGCACTAGCTGACGTCTCACCTCACTCTAGAACTGATGCCTGGGATTGCACTAGCTGATGTCTAACCTCATTCTAGCACTGCTACCTGGGACAGCACTACCTGATGTCTCACCTCACTCTAGCACTGCTGCCTGGGACTGCACTAACTGATGTCCCACCTCACTCAATCATTGCCACCATGGACAGCACTAGCTGATATCTTACCATACTCTAGCACTAAAACCTGAGACAGCACTAACTGATGTCACACCCCATTTTAGCTCTGCTACATGGGACTGCACTAACTGATGTCCCACGTCACTGTAGCACTGCCACCTTGGACTGCACTAGTCAGTGTCTCACTTTACTCTAGCACCGCCACCTGGGACAGCACTAGTTGATGTCACACCTTCTCTAGCACTCCGCCTGGGAGTGCTCTAACTGATGTCTCACCTACCTCTAGCACTGCTGCCTTTCACTGCACTAGCTAATGTCTCACCACACTATAGCACTGCTGCCAGGGACTGTTCTAACTGATGTCTCTTCTCATTCTAGCACTGGAAACCTGGGACTGCACTTACTGATTTCTCACCCTCACTCTAGCACTGCCACCTGGGACTGCACTAGCTGACGCCTCACCTCACTCTAGCACTGTCACCTGAGACTGCACCAGCTGAAGTCTCACCTCACCTAGCATTGTCTACCTGGGACTGCACTACATGATGTCTCACTCACCCAGCACTGCCACCTGGGACTGCACCAGCTGATGTCTCACCTCACTCTATCACTGCCACCTGGACTCGCACTAGCTGATATCTTACCTCACTCTAGCACTGCCACCTGGACTACACTCAGCAAATATCTTATTCTACTCTTAGCACTGCTACATGGGACTAAACTAGCTGATGTCTCACCTCACTCTAGCACTGCCACCTGGGACTGCACCCAGCTGATGTCTCAACACCTTTAGCACTGCTGCCTGGGACTGCACTAACTGATGTCTCACCTCACTTTAAGAAATGCTACCTGGGAGTGTACTAGTTGATGTTTCACCTCACTCTAGCACTGTCATCTGGTACTGCACTAGTTGATGTTTCACCCTATCCTGTTACTGCCACCTGGGACTGCATTAGCTGAAGACTCACCTTACTCTAGCACTGCTGACTGGGACTGCATTAGCTGATGTCTCCCCTCATTCTATCACTGCTACCAGGGACTGCACTAGCTGACATCTCACTTCACTCAAGCACTGCTGCCTGGGATTACACTAGCTGATGTCTCACCTCACTTTTGCACTGCTAACTTGGACTGCACTGCCTGATGTCTCACCTCACTCTAGAACTGCCACCTGGGTCTGCACAACTGATGTCTCACCACAATTTAGCACTGCCGCCTAGATGGCACTATCTGATGTCTCACCTTACTTTTGCACTGCTACATGGGATTGCGCTACCCGATGCCTCACCATATTCTAGCTCTGTTTCCTGGGACTGCACAATCTGATGTCTCACCTCACTCTAGCACTGCCACCTGGGAATGCAATAGCTGATGTCTCTCCTCACTGTACTGCCACCTAGGTCTGAATAGCTGATGTCTCACCTCACTCTATCAATCCCGCCTGGGGCTGCAATAGGTGATATCTCACCTCACTCTAGCACTGAAATCTGCGACAGCACTAACTGATATCTCGCCTCTCTCTAGCACTGCCAGCTAGGACTGCACTAGCTGATATCTTACCTCACTCTAGCACTGCCACATGGACTACACTTGTTGATGTCCTCACCTCCAGCACTGCCACTTAGGACTGCTTAGCTGATGTCTCACCGACACTTTAGCACTGCTGCCTGGGACTGCACTAGTTGGATGTCTCACCTCATTCTTGCACTACTGCTTGGGACTGAACTAGCTGATGTCTCAACTCACTCTAGCACTGCATCCCTGGACTGCTCTAGTTGATGTCTCACCTCACTGTAGCACTGCCACCTGGGTCTGCACTAGCTGATGTCTCACCTCACTCTATCACTGCTACCTGTGACTGCACTCGCTGATGTCTCAAATCACTCTTGCACTGCTACCTGGGACTGCACTAGCTGATGTCTCACCACTCTCTAGAACGTCCGCCTGGGACTGCACTATTTGATGACTCACCTTACTCAAGCACTGCAACCCGGAACTGCACTAGCTGATGTCTCACCTCCCTCTAGCACTTCCGCCTGGGACTGCACTAGCTGATGTCTTACCTCACTGTAGCACTGCTACATGAAGTGCACTAGCTGATGTCTTACCTCACTCTAACACTGCTACATGGGACAGCACTAGCTGATGTCTCACTTCACTATAGCTCTGCCGACTGGGACTGCACCATCTGATGTCTCACCTCACTCTAGCACTGTCGCTCAGACTGCACTAGCTGATGTCTCACCTCATTCCAGCACTGCTACCTAGGACTGCACCAGCTGATGCCCAAAATCACTCTGCACTGCCACCTGGGACTGCAACAAGCAGATGTCTCAATTACTCTGGAACTTCCACCTGTGACCGCACTAGTTGATCAATCACCTTACTCTAGCACTGCCATCTGGAACTGAAATAGCTGATGTCTCACTCACTCTAGCACTGCCACCTGGTACTGGACTAGCTGATATCTCACCTCACTCTAGCACTGCTACCTGGGACTGCATTAGCAGATATCTTACCTCACACTTGCACTGCTTCATGGGACTACACTATCTGATGTCTCACTCATTCTAGCTTGGAAACCTGGGACAGCACTAACTGATGTCTCACCTCAATCTAGCACTGCTACCTGGGACTGCATTAGATGATGTCTCACCTCACCTCAACCTATTTCTGGTGCCAGGGACTGCACTTGCTGATGTCTAACCTCACTCTAGCACTGCCACCTGGGACTGCACTAGCTGATGCCTCACCTCATTCTAGCACTGCTTCCTGGGACTGCACTAGTTGATGTCTCACCTCACTGTAGCACTGCCACCTGGGTCTGCACTAGCTGATGTCTCACCTCACTCTAGGACTGCTACCTGTGACTGCACTAGCTGATGTCTCACCTCACTCTAGAAGTTCCGCCTGGGACTGCACTATTTGATGACTCACCTTACTCAAGCACTGCAACCTGGAACTGCACTAGCTGATGTCTCACCTCACTCTAGCACTTCCGCCTGGGACTGCACTAGCTGATGCCTCACCTCACTCAAGCACTGCTACATGGAGTGCACTAACTGATGTCTTACCTCACTCTAGCACTGCTACATGAGGCTGCACTAGCTGATGTCTCACCACTATAGCTCTGCCATTCTGGCCTGCACCATCGGATGTCTCACCTCACTCTAGCACTGCTGCCTCAGCCTGCACTAGCTGATGTCTCGCCTCATTCTAGCACTGCTACCTAGGACTGCACTAGCTGATGTCGCAAATCACTCTTGCACTGCTACCTGGGACTGCACTAGCTGATGTCTCATCTCACTCTAGAACTTCCGCCTGGGACTGCACTAGTTGATTACTCACCTTACTCTAGCACTGCCACTTGGAACTGAACTTGATGATGTCTCACCTCACTCTAGCACTGCCACCTGGGACTGCACTAGCTGATATGTCACCTCACTCTAGCACTGCTACCTGGGACTGAACTATCTGATGTCTAACCTCACTTTTGCACTGCTACCTGGGACTGCACTACCTGATATCTCACCCCACTCCAGCACTGCTTCCTGGGACTGCACTATCTGATGTTTCACCTTGTTTTGCACTGCTACCTAGTGCTGCACTAACTGATGTCCCACGCCACTGTAGCACTGCCACCTTGACTGCACTCAGTCAATGTCTCACTTTACTCCAGCAATCGCCACCTATGACAGCAGCACTAGTTGATGTCACATTTCTAGCACCTCGCATGGGAGTGCTCTAACCGATGTCTCACCTACTCACTAGCACTGCTGCCTTCACTGCACTAGCTAATGTCTCACCACACTATAGCACACTGCTGCCAGGACTGTTCTAACTGATGTCTCTCCTCATTCTAGCACTGAAACCTGGGACTGCACTTACTGATTTCTCACCTCACTCTAGCACTGCCACCTGGGACTGCACTAGCTGACGCCCCACCTCACTCTAGCACTGCCGCCTGAGACTACACCAATGAAGTCTCACCTCACTCTAGCATTGTCCTCCTGGACTGCACTATGTGATGTCTCCACCACTCTAGCACTGCCACCTGGGACTGCACTAGCTGATGTCTCACCTCACTCTATCACTGACACCATGGACTGCACTAGCTGATATCTTACCTCACTGTAGCACTGAAACCTGGGACAGCACAAACTGATATCTCACCTCTCTCTAACACTGCCACCTTGGACTGCACTAGCAAATATCTTACCCGACTCTAGCACTGCTTCATGGGACTAAACTAGCTGATGTCTCACCTCACTCTAGCACTGCCACCTGGGACTGCACCAGCTGATGTCTCAACACCCTTTAGCACTGCTGCCTGGGACTGCACTCACTGATGTCTCACCTCACTTTAGCAGTGCCACCTGGGACTGCACTAGTTGATGTTTCACCTCACTCTAGCACTGTCATCTGGTACTGCACTAGTTGATGTTTCAACCATCCTGTCACTGCCACCTGGGACTGCATTAGCTGAAGACCTCACCTTACTTCTAGCACTGCTGACTGGGACTGCATTAGCTGATGTCTCCCCTCATTCTATCACTGCTACCAGGGACTGCACTAGCTGACATCTCACCTCACTCAAGCACTGCTGCCTGCGATTGCATTAACTGATGTCTCACCTCACCCTAACACTGCTGCCAGGGATTACACTAGCTGATGTCTCACCTCACTTTTGCACTGCTAACATGGACTGCACTACCTGATGTCTCACCTCATTCTAGCACTGCTTCCTTGGACTGTACTATCTGAAGTCTCACCTCACTCTAGTACTGCCACCTGGGATTACACTAGCTGATGTCTCAACTCACTTTTGCACTGCTAGCTTGGACTGCACTACCTGATGTCTCAACTCACTCTAGCACTGCCACCTGGGGCTGCACTAGTTGATGTTTCACCTCACTCTAGCACTACCACCTGGGACTGCACTAACTGATGTTTCACCTCACTCTAGCACTACCACCTGGGACTGCGCTAACTGAAGTCTCACCTCACTCAAGCACTGACACCTCGGACTGCACTAGCTGATGTTTCACCTTACTCTAGCACTGCTGCCTGGGACAGCACTAGCTGACTTCTCACCTCACTCTATCACTGCTACCTGGGACTGCACTAGCCGATGTCTCACCTCAATCTAGTACTGCCGCCTGGGGCTTCACTCACTGATGTCTCATCTCACTCTAGCACTGCCACCTGGGACTGCACTAGCTGATGTCTCACCTCACTGTAGAACTGATGCCTGGGATTGCACTAGCTGATGTCTAACCTCATTCTAGCACTGCTACCTGGGACAGCACTACCTGATGTCTCACCTCACTCTAGCACTGCTGCCTGGGACTGCACTAACTGCTGTCCCACGTCACTGTAGCACTGCCACCTTGGACTGCACTAGTCAATGTCTCACTTTACTCTAGCACCGCCACCTGGGACAGCACTAGTTGATGTCACACCTTCTCTAGCACTCCGCCGGGGAGTGCTCTAACTGATGTCTCACCTACCTCTAGCACTGCTGCCTTTCACTGCACTAGCTAATGTCTCACCACACTATAGCACTGCTGCCAGGGACTGTTCTAACTGATGTCTCTTCTCATTCTAGCACTGAAACCTGGGACTGCACTTACTGATGTCTCACCTCACTCTAGCACTGCCACCTGGGACTGCACTAGCTGATATCTTACCTCACTCTAGCACTGCCAACTTGGACTAGACTAGCAAATATCTTACCCGACTCTAGCACTGCTACGTGGGACTAAACTAGCTGATGTCTCACCTCACTCTAGCACTGCCACCTGGGACCGCACCAGCTGATGTCTCAACACCTTTTAGCACTGCTGCCTGGGACTGCACTAACTTATGTCTCACCTCACTTTAGCAGTGCTACATGGGACTGCACTAGTTGATGTTTCACCTCACTCTAGCACTGTCATCTGGTACTGCACTAGTTGATGTTTCACCCTATCCTGTTACGTGCCACCTGGGACTGCATTAGCTGAAGACTCACCTTACTCTAGCACTGCTTACTGGGACTGCATTAGCTGATGTCTCCCCTCATTCTATCACTGCTACCAGGGACTGCACTAGCTGACATCTCACCTCACTCTAGCACTGCTGCCTGCGATTGCATTAACTGTCTCACCTCACCCTAACACTGCTGCCTGGGATTACACTAGCTGATGTCTCACCACACTTTTGCACTGCTAACTTGGACTGCACTACCTGATGTCTCACCTCACTCTAGCACTGCCACCTGGGTCTGCACAACTGATGTCTCACCACAATTTAGCACTGCCGCCTAGACTTGCACTATCTGATGTCTCACTCACTTTGCACTGGGTTACCTGGGATTGCGCCACCCGATACCTCACCACATTCTAGCACTGTTTCCTGGACTGCACAATCTGATGTCTCACCTCACTCTAGCACTGCCACCTGGGACTGCACTAGCTGATGTCTCTCCTCACTGTACTGCCACCTAGGTCTGAATAGCTGATGTCTCACCTCACTCTATCAATCCCGCCTGGGGCTGCAATAGGTGACGTCTCACCTCACTCTACCACTGCTGCCTGGGACTGCACTATTAGATGTCTCTCCTCACTCTAGGACTGCCACCTGGGACTGCACTTGCAGATGTCTCACCTAATTCTAGCACTGCTGCCTGGTACTGCACTAGGTGATATCTCACCTCACTCTAGCACAGAAATCTGCGACAGCACTAACTGATATCTCGCCTCTCTCTAGCACTGCCAGCTAGGACTGCACTAGCTGATATCTTACCTCACTCTAGTACTGCTACATGGGACTACACTTGTTGATGTCTCACCACCCTCTAGCACTGCCACTTAGGACTGCGCTAGCTGATGTCTCACCGCACTTTAGCACTGCTGCCTGGGACTGCACTAGCTGATGTCTCACCTCATTCTTGCACTACCGCCTGGGACTGAACTAGCTGATTTCTCACCTCACTCTAGCACTGCATCCCTGGACTGCTCTAGTTGATGTCTCACCTCACTGTAGCACTGCCACCTGGGTCTGCACTAGCTGATGTCTCACCTCACTCTATCACTGCTACCTGTGACTGCATCGCTGATGTCTCAAATCACTCTTGCACTGCTACCTGGGACTGCACTATCTGATGTCTCACCTCTCTCTAGAACTTCCGCCTGGGACTGCACTATTTGATGACTCACCTTACTCAAGCACTGCAACCCGGAACTGCACTAGCTGATGTCTCACCTCCCTCTATCACTTCCGCCTGGGACTGCACTAGCTGATGTCTTACCTCACTGTAGCCCTGCTACATGAAGTGCACTAGCTGATGTCTTACCTCACTCTAACACTGCTACATGGGACTGCACTAGCTGATGTCTCACTTCACTATAGCTCTGCCGACTGGGACTGCACCATCTGATGTCTCACCTCACTCTAGCACTGCCGCCTCAGACTGCACTAGCTGATGTCTCACCTCATTCTAGCACTGCTACCTAGGACTGCACTAGCTGATGTCGCAAATCACTCTTGCACTGCTACCTGGAACTGCACAAGCAGAAGTCTCACCTCACTCTAGAACTTCCGCCTGTGACTGCACTAGATGATCACTCACCTTACTCTAGCACTGCCATTTGGAACTGAAATAGCTGATGTCTCACCTCACTCTAGCACTGCCACCTGGTACTGCACTAGCTGATATCTCACCTCACTCTAGCACTGCTACCTGGGACTGCATTAGCAGATATCTTACCTCACACTTGCACTGCTTCATGGGACTACACTATCTGATGTCTCACCTCATTCTAGCTCTGAAACCTGGGACAGCACTAACTGATGTCTCACCTCAATCTAACACTGCTACCTGGGACTGCATTAGCTGATGTCTCACCTCACCTCAACCTATCTCTGGTGCCAGGGACTGCACTTGCTGATGTCTAACCTCACTCTAGCACTGCCACCTGGGACTGCACTAGCTGATGCCTCACCTCATTCTAGCACTGCTTCCTGGGACTGCACTAGTTGATGTCTCACCTCACTGTAGCACTGCCACCTGGGTCTGCACTAGCTGATGTCTCACCTCACTCTAGGACAGCTACCTGTGACTGCACTAGCTGATGTCTCACCCTCACTCTAGAAGTTCCGCCTGGGACTGCACTATTTGATGACTCACCTTACTCAAGCACTGCAACCTGGAACTGCACAATCTGATGTTTCACCTCACTCTAGCACTTCCGCCTGGGACTGCACTAGCTGATGCCTCACCTCACTCAAGCACTGCTACATGGAGTGCACTAACTGATGTCTTACCTCACTCTAGCACTGCTACATAGGGCTGCACTAGCTGATGTCTCACCTCACTATAGCTCTGCCGACTGGGCCTGCACCATCTGATGTCTCACCTCACTCTAGCACTGCTGCCTCAGCCTGCACTAGCTGATGTCTCGCCTCATTCTAGCACTGCTACCTAGGACTGCACTAGCTGATGTCGCAAATCACTCTTGCACTGCTACCTGGACTGCACTAGCTGATGTCTCATCTCACTCTAGAACTTCCGCCTGGGACTGCACTAGTTGATTACTCACCTTACTCTAGCACTGCCACTTGGAACTGAACTAGATGATGTCTCACCTCACTCTAGCACTGCCACATGGGACTGCACTAGCTGATATGTCACCTCACTCTAGCACTGCTACCTGGGACTGAACTATCTGATGTCCCACCTCACTTTTGCACTGCTACCTGAGACTGCACTACCTGATATCTCACCCCACTCCAGCACTGCTTCCTCGGACTGCACTATCTGATGTTTCACCTCTGTTTTGCACTGCTACCTAGTGCTGCACTAACTGATGTCCCACGCCACCTGTAGCACCGCCACCTTGACCGCACTCAGTCAATGTCTCACTTTACTCTAGCACCGCCACCCGGGACAGCACTAGCTGATGTCACACCTCTAGCACCCGACTGGGAGTGCTCTAACTGATGTCTCACCTACCTCTAGCACTGCTGCCTTTCACTGCACTAGCTAATGTCTCACCACACTATAGCACTGCTGCCAGGGACTGTTCTAACTGATGTCTCTCCTCATTCTAGCACTGAAACCTGGGACTGCACTTACTGATGTCTCACCTCACTCTAGTATTGTCTACCTTGGACTGCACTATATGATGTCTCATCTCACTCTAGCACTGCCACCTGGGACTGCACTAGCTGATGTCTCACCTCACTCTATCACTGCCACCTTGGACTGCACTAGCTGATATCTTACCTCACTGTAGCACTGAAACCTGGGACAGCACTAACTGATATCTCACCTCTCTCTAGCACTGCCACCTTAGACTGCACTAGCAAATATCTTACCCGACTCTAGCACTGCTACATGGGACTAAACTAGCTAATGTCTCACCTCACTCTAGCACTGCCACCTGGGACTGCACCAGCTGATGTCTCAACACCCTTTAGCACTGCTGCCTGGGACTGCACTAACTGATGTCTCACCTCACTTTAGCAGTGCCACCTGGGACTGCACTAGTTGATGTTTCACCTCACTCTAGCACTGTCATCTGGTACTGCACTAGTTGATGTTTCACCCTATCCTGTCACTGCCACCTGGGACTGCATTAGCTGAAGACTCACCTTACTCTAGCACTGCTGACTGGGACTGCATTAGCTGATGTCTCCCCTCATTCGATCACTGCTACCAGGGACTGCACTAGCTGACATCTCACCTCACTCTAGCACTGCTGTCTGCGATTGCATTAACTGATGTCTCACCTCACCCTAACACTGCTGCCAGGAATTACACTAGCTCGATGTCTCACCTCACTTTTGCACTGCTAACTTGGACTGCACTACCTGATGTCTCACCTCATTCTAGCACTGCTTCCTTGGACTGTACTATCTGATGTCTCACCTCACTCTAGTACTGCCACCTGGGATTACACTAGCTGATGTCTCACCTCACTTTTGCACTTCTAGCTTGGACTGCACTACCTGATGTCTCACCTCACTCTAGCACTGCTGCCTGGGGCTGCACTAGTTGATGTTTCACCTCACTCTAGCACTACCACCTGGGACTGCACTAACTGATGTTTCACCTCACTCTAGCACTACCACCTGGGACTGCGCTAACTGAAGTCTCACCTCACTCAAGCACTGACACCTCGGACTGCACTAGCTGATGTCTCACCTGACTCTAGCACTGCTGCCTGGGACTGCACTAGCTGACTTCTCACCTCACTCTATCACTGCTACCTGGGACTGCACTAGCCGATGTCTCACCTCAATCTAGTACTGCCGCCTGGGGCTTCACTCACTGATGTCTCATCTCACTCTAGCACTGCCACCTGGGACTGCACTAGCTGATGTCTCACCTCACTCTAGAACTGATGCCTGGGATTGCACTAGCTGATGTCTAACCTCATTCTAGCACTGATACCTGGGACAGCACTACCTGATGTCTCACCTCACTCTAGCACTGCTGCCTGGGACTGCACTAAGTGATGTCCCAACTCACTCAATCATTGCCACCTTGGACAGCACTAGCTGATATCTTACCATACTCTAGCACTAAAACCTGAGACAGCACTAACTGATGTCACACCCCATTTTAGCTCTGCTACATGGGACTGCACTAACTGTTGTCCCACGTCACTGTAGCACTGCCACCTTGGACTGCACTAGTCAATGTCTCACTTTACTCTAGCACCGCCACCTGGGACAGCACTAGTTGATGTCACACCTTCTCTAGCACTCCGCCTGGGAGTGCTCTAACTGATGTCTCACCTACCTCTAGCACTGCTGCCTTTCACTGCACTAGCTAATGTCTCACCACACTATGGCACTGCTGCCAGGGACTGTTCTAACTGATGTCTCTTCTCATTCTAGCACTGAAACCTGGGACTGCACTTACTGATTTCTCACCTCACTCTAGCACTGCCACCTGGGACTGCACTAGCTGACGTCTCACCTCACTCTAGCACTGCCGCCTGAGACTACACTAGCTGAAGTCTCACCTCACTCTAGCATTGTCTTCCTGGGACTGCACTATATGATGTCTCACCTCACTCTAGCACTGCCACCTGGGACTGCACTAGCTGATGTCTCACCTCACTCTATCACTGCCACCTTGGACTGCACTAGCTGATATCTTACCTCACTCTAGCACTGCCACCTTGGACTACACTAGCAAATATCTTACCCGACTCTAGCACTGCTACGTGGGACTAAACTAGCTGATGTCTCACCTCACTCTATCACTGCCACCTGGGACTGCACCAGCTGATGTCTCAACACCTTTTAGCACTGCTGCCTGGGACTGCACCACTGATGTCTAACCTCACTTTAGCAGTGCTACCTGGGACTGCACTAGTTGATGTTTCACCTCACCTAGCACCGTCATCTGTTACTGCACTAGCGATGTTTCACCCTATCCTGTTACTGCCACCTGGGACTGCATTAGCTGAAGACTCACCTACTCTAGCACTGCTGACTGGGACTGCATTAGCTGATGTCTCCCCTCATTCTATCACTGCTACCAGGGACTGCACTAGCTGACATCTCACCTCACTCTAGCACTGCTGCCTGCGATTGCATTAACTGATGTCTCACCTCACCCTAACACTGCTGCCTGGGATTACACTAGCTGATGTCTCACCTCACTTTTGCACTGCTAACTTGGACTGCACTACCTGATGTCTCACCTCACTCTAGCACTGCCACCTGGGTCTGCACAACTGATGTCTCACCACAATTCAGCACTGCCGCTTAGACGGCACTATCTGATGTCTCACCTCACTTTTGCACTGCTACCTGGGATTGCGCTACCTGATGCCTCACCATATTCTAGCACTGTTTCCTGGGACTGCACAATCTGATGTCTCACCTCACTCTAGCACTGCCACCTGGGACTGCACTAGCTGATGTCTCTCCTCACTGTACTGCCTCCTAGGTCTGAATAGCTGATGTCTCACCACACTCTATCAATCCCGCCTGGGGCTGCAGTAGGTGACGTCTCACCTCACTCTACCACTGCTGCCTGGGACTGCACTATCAGATGTCTCTCCTCACTCTAGGACTGCCACCTGGGACTGCAATTGCAGATGTCTCACCTAATTCTAGCACTGCTGCCTGGTACTGTACTAGGTGATATCTCACCTCACTCTAGCACTGAAATCTGCGACAGCACTAACTGATATCTCGCCTCTCTCTAGCACTGCCAGCTAGGACTGCACTAGCTGATATCTTACCTCACTCTAGCACTGCTACATGGGACTACACTTGTTGATGTCTCACCTCCCTCTAGCACTGCCACTTAGGACTGCGCTAGCTGATGTCTCACCGCACTTTAGCACTGCTGCCTGGGACTGCACTAGCTGATGTCTCACCTCATTCTTGCACTACCGCCTGGGACTGAACTAGCTGATGTCTCACCTCACTCTAGCACTGCATCCCTGCACTGCTCTAGTTGATGTCTCACCTCACTGTAGCACTGCCACCTGGGTCTGCACTAGCTGATGTCTCACCTCACTCTATCATTGCTACCTGTGACTGCACTCACTGATGTCTCAAATCACTCTTGCACTGCTACCTGGGACTGCACTAGCTGATGTCTCACCTCTCTCTAGAACTTCCGCCTGGGACTGCACTATTTGATGACTCACCTTACTCAAGCACTGCAACCCGGAACTGCACTAGCTGATGTCTCACCTCCCTCTAGCACTTCCGCCTGGGACTGCACTAGCTGATGTCTTACCTCACTGTAGCACTGCTACATGGGACTGCACTAGCTGATGTCTCACTTCACTATAGCTCTGCCGACTGGGACTGCACCATCTGATGTCTCACCTCACTCTAGCACTGCCGCCTCAGACTGCACTAGCTGATGTCTCACCTCATTCTAGCACTGCTACCTAGGACTGCACTAGCTGATGTCGCAAATCACTCTTGCACTGCTACCTGGGACTGCACAAGCAGATGTCTCACCTCACTCTAGAACTTCCGCCTGTGACTACACTAGTTGATCACCACCTTACTCTAGCACTGCCATCTGGAACTGAAATAGCTGATGTCTCACCTCACCCTAGCACTGCCACCTGGGACTGCACTAGCTGATATCTCACCCACTCTAGCACTGCTACCTGGGACTGCATTACAGATATCTTACCTCACACTTGCACTGCTTCATGGGACTACACTATCTGATGTCTCACCTCATTCTAGCTCTGAAACCTGGGACAGCACTAACTGATGTCTCACCTCAATCTAGCACTGCTACCTGGGACTGCATTAGCTGATGTCTCACCTCACATCAACCTATCTCTGGTGCCAGGGACTGCACTTGCTGATGTCTAACCTCACTCTAGCACTGCCACCTGGGACTGCACTAGCTGATGCCTCACCTCATTCTAGCACTGCTACCTGTGACTGCACTAGCTGATGTCTCACCTCACTCTAGAAGTTCCGCCTGGGACTGCACTATTTGATGACTCACCTTACTCAAGCACTGCAACCTGGAACTGCACAAGCTGATGTCTCACCTCACTCTAGCACTTCCGCCTGGGACTGCACTAGCTGATGCCTCACCTCACTCAAGCACTGCTACATGGAGTGCACTAACTGATGTCTTACCTCACTCTAGCACTGCTACATGGGGCTGCACTAGCTGATGTCTCACCTCACTATAGCTCTGCCGACTGGGTCTGCACCATCTGATGTCTCACCTCACTCTAGCACTGCTGCCTCAGCCTGCACTAGCTGATGTCTCGCCTCATTCTAGCACTGCTACATGGGACTGCACTAGCTGATGTATCACTTCACTATAGCTCTGCCGACTGGGACTGCACCATCTGATGTCTCACCTCACTCTAGCACTGCCGCCTCAGACTGCACTAGCTGATGTCTCACCTCATTCTAGCACTGCTACCTAGGACTGCACTAGCTGATGTCGCAAATCACTCTTGCACTGCTACCTGATACTGCACAAGCAGATGTCTCACCTCACTCTAGAACTTCCGCCTGGGACTACACTAGTTGATCACTCACCTTACTCTAGCACTGCGATCTGGAACTGAAATAGCTGATGTCTCACCTCACTCTAGCACTGCCACCTGGTACTGCACTAGCTGATATCTCACCTCACTCTAGCACTGCTACCTGGGACTGCATTAGCAGATATCTTACCTCACACTTGCACTGCTTCATGGTACTACACTATCTGATGTCTCACCTCATTCTAGCTCTGAAACTGGGACAGCACTAACTGATGTCTCACCTCAATCTAGCACTGCTACCTGGGACTGCAATAGCTGATGTCTCACCTCACCTCAACCTATCTCTGGTGCCAGGGACTGCACTTGCTGATGTCTAACCTCACTCTAGCACTGCCACCTGGGACTGCACTAGCTGATGCCTCACCTCATTCTAGCACTGCTTCCTGGGTCTGCACTAGCTGATGTCTCACCTCACTCTAGGACTGCTACCTGTGACTGCACTAGCTGATGTCTCACCTCACTAAAGAAGTTCCGCCTGGGACTGCACTATTTGATGACTCACCTTACTCAAGCACTGCAACCTGGAACTGCACTAGCTGATGTCTCACCTCACTGTAGCACTCCGCCTGGAGACTGCATTTGGCTGATGTCTCCACCTCACTGAAGCACTGCCACATGGAGTGCACTAACTGATGTCTCACCTCACTCTAGCACTGCTACATGGGGCTGCACTAGCTGATGTCTCACTCACTATAGCTCTGCGACTGGGCCTGCACCATCTGATGTCTCATCTCACTCTAGCACTGCTGCCTCAGCCTGCACTAGCTGATGTCTCGCCTCATTCTAGCACTGCTACCTGAGGACTGCACTAGCTGATGTTGCAAATCACTCTTGCACTGCTACTTGGGACTGCACTAGCTGATGTCTCATCTCACTATAGAACTTCCGCCTGGGACTGCACTAGTTGATTACTCACCTTACTCTAGCACTGCCACTTGGAACTGAACTAGTTGATGTCTCACCTCACTCTAGCACTGCCACCTGGGACTGCACTAGCTGATATGTCACCTCACTCTAGCACTGCTACCTGGGACTGAACTATCTGATGTCTAACCTCACTTTTGCACTGCTACCTGGGACTGCACTATTTGATGACTCACCTTACTCAAGCACTGCAACCCGGAACTGCACTAGCAGATGTCTCACCTCCCTCTAGCACTTCCGCCTGGGACTGCACAAGCTGATGCCTTACCTCACTGCAGCACTGCTACATGAAGTGCACTAGCTGATGTCTTACCTCACTCTAACACTGCTACATGGGACTGCACTAGCTGATGTCTCACTTCACTATAGCTCTGCCGACTGACTGCACCATCTGATGTCTCACCTCACTCTAGCACTGCCGCCTCAGACTGCACTAGCTGATGTCTCACCCTCATTCTAGCACTGCTACCTAGGGACTGCACTAGCTGATGTCTAAATCACTCTTGCACTGCTACCTGATACTGCACAAGCAGATGTCTCACCTCACTCTAGAACTTCCACCTGTGACTGCACTAGATGATCACTCACCTTACTCTAGCACTGCCATCTGGAACTGAAATAGCTGATGTCTCACCTCACTCTAGCACTGCCACCTGGTACTGCACTAGCTGATATCTCACCTCACTCTAGCACTGCTACCTGGGACTGCATTAGCAGATATCTTACCTCACACTTGCACTGCTTCATGGGACTACACTATCTGATGTCTCACCTCATTCTAGCTCTGAAACCTGGGACAGCACTAACTGATGTCTCACCTCAATCTAGCACTGCTACCTGGGACTGCATTAGCTGATGTCTCACCTCACCTCAACCTATCTCTGGTGCCAGGGACTGCACTTGCTGATGTCTAACCTCACTCTAGCACTGCCACCTGGGACTGCACTAGCTGATGCCTCACCTCATTCTAGCACTGCTTCCTGGGACTGCACAGTTGATGTCTCACTCACTGAAGCACTTCCACCTGGGTCTGCACTAGCTGATGTCTCACCTCACTCTAGGACTGCTACCTGTGACTGCACTAGCTGATGTCTCACCACTCTAGAAGTTTCGCCTGGACTGCACTATTTGATGACTCACCTACTCAAGCACTGCAACCTGAACTGCACCAGCTGATGTCTCACCTCACTTAGCACTTCGCCTGGGACCGCACCTTAGCTGATGCCTCACCTCACTCAAGCACTGCTACATGGAGTGCACTAACTGATGTCTTACCTCACTCTAGCACTGCTACATGGGGCTGCACTAGCTGATGTCTCACCTCACTATAGCTCTGCCGACTGGGCCTGCACCATCTGATGTCTCACCTCACTCTAGCACTGCTGCCTCAGCCTGCACTAGCTGATGTCTCGCCTCATTCTAGCACTGCTACCTAGGACTGCACTAGCTGATGTCGCAAATCACTCTTGCACTGCTACCTGGGACTGCACTAGCTGATGTCTCATCGCACTCTAGAACTCCGCCTGGTACTGCACTCAGTTGATTACTCCACCTTACTCTAGCACTGCCACTTGGAACTGAACTAGATGATGTCTCACCTCACTCTAGCACTCGCCACCTGGGACTGCACTCACCTGATATGTCACCTCACTCTAGCACTGCTACCTGGGACTGAACTATCTGATGTCTAACCTCACTTTGCACTGCTACCTGGACTGCACTACCTGATATCTCACCCCACTCCAGCACTGCTTCCTGGGACTGCACTATCTGATGTTTCACCTCTGTTTTGCACTGCTACCTAGTGCTGCACTAACTGATGTCCCACGTCACTGTAGCACTGCCACCTTGGACTGCACTAGTCAATGTCTCACTTTACTCTAGCACCGCCACCTGGGACAGCACTAGTTGATGTCACACCTTCTCTAGCACTCAGCCTGGGAGTGCTCTAACTGATGTCTCACCTACCTCTAGCACTGCTGCCTTTCACTGCACTAGCTAATGTCTCACCCACACCATAGCACTGCTGCCAGGGACTGTTCTAACTGATGTCTCTCCTCATTCTAGCAATGAAACCTGGGACTGCACCTTACTGATTTCTCACCTCCTCTAGCACTGCCACCTGTGACTGCACCAGCTGAAGTCTCACCCTCACTCTAGCACCGTCACTGGAGACTGCACTAGCTGAAGTCTCACCTCACTCTAGCATTGTCTACCTTGGACTGCACTGTATGATGTCTCACCTCACTCTAGCACTGCCACCTGGGACTGCACTAGCTGATGTCTCACCTCACTATAGCTCTGCCGACTGGGCCTGCACCATCTGATGTCTCACCTCACTCTAGCACTGCTGCCTCAGCCTGCACTAGCTGATGTCTCGCCTCATTCTAGCACTGCTACCTAGGACTGCACTAGCTGATGTCGCAAATCACTCTTGCACTGCTACCTGGGACTGCACTAGCTGATGTCTCATCGCACTCTAGAACTTCCGCCTGGTACTGCACTAGTTGATTACTCACCTTACTCTAGCACTGCCACTTGGAACTGAACTAGATGATGTCTCACCTCACTCTAGCACTGCCACCTGGGACTGCACTACCTGATATGTCACCTCACTCTAGCACTGCTACCTGGGACTGAACTATCTGATGTCTAACCTCACTTTTGCACTGCTACCTGGGACTGCACTACCTGATATCTCACCCCACTCCAGCACTGCTTCCTGGGACTGCACTATCTGATGTTTCACCTCTGTTTTGCACTGCTACCTAGTGCTGCACCAACTGATGTCCCACGTCACTGTAGCACTGCCACCCTTGGACCGCACTCAGTCAATGTCTCACCTTACTCTAGCACCGCCACCTGGGACAGCACAAGTTGATGTCACACCTCTTCTAGCACTCAGCCTGGGAGTGCTCTAACCGATGTCTCACCTACCTCTAGCACTGCTGCCTTCACTGCACCAGCTAATGTCTCACCACACTATAGCACTGCTGCCAGGGACTGTTCTAACTGATGTCTCTCCTCATTCTAGCAATGAAACCTGGGACTGCACTTACTGATTTCTCACCTCACTCTAGCACTGCCACCTGTGACTGCACTAGCTGAAGTCTCATCTCACTCTAGCACTGCCGCCTGAGACTGCACTAGCTGAAGTCTCACCTCACTCTAGCATTGTCTACCTTGGACTGCACTGTATGATGTCTCACCTCACACTAGCACTGCCACCTGGGACTGCACTAGCTGATGCCTCACCTCATTCTAGCACTGCTTCCTGGGACTGCACTAGTTGATGTCTCACCTCACTGAAGCACTGCCACCTGGGTCTACACTAGCTGATGTCTCACCTCACTCTAGGACTGCTACCTGTGACTGCACCAGCTGATGTCTCACCTCACTCTAGCACTTCCGCCTGGGACTGCACTATTTGATGACTCACCTTACTCAAGCACTGCAACCTGGAACTGCACTAGCTGATGCCTCACCTCACTCAAGCACTGCTACATGGAGTGCACTAACTGATGTCTTACCTCACTCTAGCACTGCTACATGGGGCTGCACTAGCTGATGTCTCACCTCACTATAGCTCTGCCGACTGGGCCTGCACCATCTGATGTCTCACCTCACTCTAGCACTGCTGCCTCAGCCTGCACTAGCTGATGTCTCGCCTCATTCTAGCACTGCTACCTAGGACTGCACTAGCTGATGTCGCAAATCACTCTTGCACTGCTACCTGGGACTGCACTAGCTGATGTCTCATCGCACTCTAGAACTTCCGCCTGGTACTGCACTAGTTGATTACTCACCTTACTCTAGCACTGCCACTTGGAACTGAACTAGATGATGTCTCACCTCACTCTAGCACTGCCACCTGGGACTGCACTAGCTGATATGTCACCTCACTCTAGCACTGCTACCTGGGACTGAACTATCTGATGTCTAACCTCACTTTTGCACTGCTACCTGGGACTGCACTACCTGATATCTCACCCCACTCCAGCACTGCTTCCTGGGACTGCACTATCTGATGTTTCACCTCTGTTTTGCACTGCTACCTAGTGCTGCACTAACTGATGTCCCACGTCACTGTAGCACTGCCACCTTGGACTGCACTAGTCAATGTCTCACTTTACTCTAGCACCGCCACCTGGGACAGCACTAGTTGATGTCACACCTTCTCTAGCACTCAGCCTGGGAGTGCTCTAACTGATGTCTCACCTACCTCTAGCACTGCTGCCTTTCACTGCACTAGCTAATGTCTCACCACACTATAGCACTGCTGCCAGGGACTGTTCTAACTGATGTCTCTCCTCATTCTAGCAATGAAACCTGGGACTGCACTTACTGATTTCTCACCTCACTCTAGCACTGCCACCTGTGACTGCACTAGCTGAAGTCTCACCTCACTCTAGCACTGCCGCCTGAGACTGCACTAGCTGAAGTCTCACCTCACTCTAGCATTGTCTACCTTGGACTGCACTGTATGATGTCTCACCTGACTCTAGCACTGCCACCTGGGACTGCACTAGTTGATGTTTCACCTCACTCTAGCACTGTCATCTGGTACTGCACTAGTTGATGTTTCACCCTATCCTGTCACTGCCACCTGGGACTGCATTAGCTGAAGTCTCACCTTACTCTAGCACTGCTGACTGGGACTGCATTAGCTGATGTCTCCCCTCATTCTATCACTGCTACCAGGGACTGCACTAGCTGACATCTCACCTCACTCTAGCACTGCTGCCTGCGATTGCATTAACTGATGTCTCACCTCACCCTAACACTGCTGCCAGGGATTACACTAGCTGATGTCTCACCTCACTTTTGCACTGCTAAATTGGACTGCACTACCTGATGTCTCACCTCATTCTAGCACTGCTTCCTTGGACTGCACTATCTGATGTCTCACCTCACTCTAGTACTGCCACCTGGGATTACACTAGCTGATGTCTCACCTCACTTTTGCACTGCTAGCGTGGACTGCACTACCTGATGTCTCGCCTCACTCTAGCACTGCTGCCTGGGGCTGCACTAGTTGATGTTTCACCTCACTCTAGCACTACCACCTGGGACTGCACTAACTGATGTTTCACCTCACCCTAGCACTACCACCTGGGACTGCCTAACTGAAGTCTCACCTCACTCAAGCACTGACACCTCGGACTGCACTAGCTGATGTCTCACCTTACTCTAGTACTGCTGCCTGGGACTGCACTAGCTGACTTCTCACCTCACTCTATCACTGCTACCTGGGACTGCACTAGCCGATGTCTCACCTCAATCTAGTACTGCCGCCTGGGGCTTCATTCACTGATGTCTCATCTCACTCTAGCACTGCCACCTGGGACTGCACTAGCTGATGTCTCACCTCACTCTAGAACTGATGCCTGGGATTGCACTAGCTGATGTCTAACCTCATTCTAGCACTGCTACCTGGGACAGCACTACCTGATGTCTCACCTCACTCTAGCACTGCTGCCTGGGACAGCACTAACTGATGTCCCACCTCACTCAATCATTGCCACCTTGGACAGCACTAGCTGATATCTTACCTTACTCTAGCACTAAAACCTGGGACAGCACTAACCGATGTCTCACCCCATTTTAGCTCTGCTACATGGGACTGCACTAACCGATGTCCCACGTCACTGTAGCACTGCCACCTTGGACTGCACTAGTCAATGTCTCACTTTACTCTAGCACCGCCACCTAGGACAGCACTAGTTGATGTCACACCTTCTCTAGCACTCCGCCTTGGAGTGCTCTAACTGATGTCTCACCTACCTCTAGCACTGCTGCCTTCACTGCACTAGCTAATGTCTCACCACACCATAGCACTGCTGCCAGGGACTGTTCTAACTGATGTCTCTCCTCATTCTAGCACTGAAACCTGTGACTGCACTTACTGTTTTCTCACCTCACTCTAGCACTGCCACCTGAGACTGCACTAGCTGACGGCTCACCTCACTCCAGCACTGCCGCCTGAGACTGCACTAGCTGAAGTCTCACCTCACTCTAGCATTGTCTACCTGGGACTGCACTATATGATGTCTCATCTCACTCTAGCACTGCCACCTGGGACTGCACTAGCTGATGTCTCACCTCACTCTATCACTGCCACCTTGGACTGCACTAGCTGATATCTTACCTCACTGTAGCACTGAAACCTGGGACAGCACTAACTGATATCTCACCTCTCTCTAGCACTGCCACCTTGGACTGCACTAGCAAATATCTTACCCGACTCTAGCACTGCTACATGGGACTAAACTAGCTAATGTCTCACCTCACTCTAGCACTGCCACCTGGGACTGCACCAGCTGATGTCTCAACACCCTTTAGCACTGCTGCCTGGGACTGCACTAACTGATGTCTCACCTCACTTTAGCAGTGCCACCTGGGACTGCACTAGTTGATGTTTCACCTCACTCTAGCACTGTCATCTGGTACTGCACTAGTTGATGTTTCACCCTATCCTGTCACTGCCACCTGGGACTGCATTAGCTGAAGACTCACCTTACTCTAGCACTGCTGACTGGGACTGCATTAGCTGATGTCTCCCCTCATTCTATCACTGCTACCAGGGACTGCACTAGCTGACATCTCACCTCACTCTAGCACTGCTGCCTGCGATTGCATTAACTGATGTCTCACCTCACCCTAACACTGCTGCCTGGGATTACACTAGCTGATGTCTCACCTCACTTTTGCACTGCTAACTTGGACTGCACTACCTGATGTCTCACCTCACTCTAGCACTGCCACCTGGGTCTGCACAACTGATGTCTCACCACAGTTTAGCACTGCCGCCTAGACGGCACTATCTGATGTCTCACCTCACTTTTGCACTGCTACCTGGGATTGCGCTACCCGATGCCTCACCATATTCTAGCACTGTTTCCTGGGACTGCACAATCTGATGTCTCACCTCACTCTAGCACTGCCACCTGGGACTGCAATAGCTGATATCTCTCCTCACTGTACTGCCACCTAGGTCTGAATAGCTGATGTCTCACCTCACTCTATCAATCCCGCCTGGGGCTGCAATAGGTGACGTCTCACCTCACTCTACCACTGCTGCCTGATACTGCACTATCAGATGTCTCTCCTCCCTCTAGGACTGCCACCTGGACTGCACTTGCAGATGTCTCACCTAATTCTAGCACTGCTGCCTGGGACTGCACTAGGTGATATCTCACCTCACTCTAGCACTGAAATCTGTGACAGCACTAACTGATATCTCGCCTCCCTCTAGCACTGCCACCTAGGACTGCGCTAGCTGATGTCTCACCGCACTTTAGCACTGCTGCCTGGGACTGCACTAGCTGATGTCTCACCTCATTCTTGCACTACCGCCTGGGACTGAACTAGCTGATGTCTCACCTCACTCTACAACTGCTGCCTGGGATTGCACTAGTTGATGTCTAACCTCATTCTAGCACTGCTAGACTGCACTATCTGATGTCTCACCTCACTGTAGCACTGCTGCCTGGGACTGCACTAGCTGATGCCTCTTTTCAGTCAAGCACTGCCACCTGTGTCTGCTCTAGCTGAGGTCTCACCTCACTCTAGCACTGATTCCTGGGACTGCACTAGTTGATGTCTCACCTCACTGTAGCACTGCCACCTGGGTCTGCTCTAGTGGATGTCTCACCTCACTCTAGCACTGCTACCTGGACTGCACTTGCTGATGTCTCAAATCACTCTTGCACTGCTACCTGGGACTGCACTAGCTGATGTCTCACCTCACTCTAGAAATTCCGCCTGGGACAGCACTATTTGATGACTCACCTTACTCAAGCACTGCAACCTGGAACTGCACTAGCTGATGTCTCACCTCACTCTAGCACTTCCACCTGGGACTGCACTAGCTGATGTCTTACCTCACTCTAGCTCTGCTACATGGGACAGCACTAGCTGATGTCTCACTTCACTATAGCTCTGCCGACTGGGACTGCACCATCTGATGTCTCACCTCACTCTAGCACTGCCACCTCAGACTGCACTAGCTGATGTCTCACCTCATTCTAGCACTGCTACCTAGGACTGCACTAGCTGATGTCGCAAACCAGTCTTGCACTGCTACCTGGGACTGCACAAGCAGATGTCTCACCACACTCTAGAACTTCCGCCTGGGACTGCTCTAGTTGATCACTCACCTTACTCTAGCACTGCCATCTGGAACTGAACTAGCTGATGTCTCGCCTCACTCTAGCACTGCCACCTGGGACTGCACTAGCTGATATCTCACCTCACTCTAGCACTGCTACCTGGACTGTATTAGCAGATATCTTACCTCACACTTGCACTAGCTCATGGGACTACACTATCTGATGTCTCACCTCATTCCAGCTCTGAAACCTGGGACAGCACTAACTGATGTCTCACTTCAATCAAGCACTGCTATCTGGGACTGCATTAGCTGATGTCTCACCTCACCTCAACCTATCTCTGGTGCCTTGGACTGCACTTGATGATGTCTAACCTCACTCTAGCTGTGCCACCTGGGACTGCACTAGCTGATGCCTCACCTCATTCTAGCACTGCTGCCTGGGACTGCACTAGCTGATGTCTCACCTCACTCTGGCACTGCTACCTGGGACTGCATTAGCTGATGTCTCACCTCAACCTATCATTGCCGCCTGGGACTGCATTAGCTGATGTCTCACCTCACCCCACCACTGCTACCTTTAACTGCACTAACTGATTTCACCTTACTGTGGCACTGCTGCCTGAGACTGCACTTACTGATGTCTCACCTCACTCTAGCACTGCTACATGGGACTGCACTAGCTGATGTCTCACCTCACTTTAGCACTGCTACATGGGACTGCACTAGCTGATGTCTCTCCTCACTCTAGCACTGCCACACTGCACTGCACTAAGTGATGTCTCACCTCACTCTATCACTGCCACCTTGGACTCCACTAACTGATGTCTCACCTCAGTCTAGCACTGCTACCTGGGACTTCACTAACTGATGTCTCACCTCACTTTATCTCTGTTGCCTGGGACTTCACTAGATGATGTCTCACCTTACTGTAGCACTGATACAAGTGACTGCGCTAGCTAAGATCTAACCTCACTCTAGTACTGCCGCCTGGGATTGCACTAGCTGATGTCTCACCTCACTCTAGCTCTGCTCCCTGGGACTGCACTAGCTGATGTCTCATCTTATTCCAGCACTGCTGCCTTGGACTGCACTACCTGATGTCTCAGCATACTCTAGTATTGCTACATTGGACTGCATTATCTGATCTCTCACCTCACTCCAGCGCTGCTGTCTGGTACTGCTCTAGCTGATGTCTCAACTCTCTCTAGCCCTGCTGCCTGGGACTGCACTAGCTGATGTCTCACCTCACTCTAGTACTGCCACCTGGGACTGCACTAGCTGATGTTTCACTTCACTTTAACACTGTTGCCTGGAACTGCACTAACTGATGTCTCACGTTACTCTAACACTGCTACCTGGTACTGTTCTAGCTGATGTCTCAGTTCACTCTATCACTTTCGGCTGAGATTGCACTAGCTGATGTCTCACCTCTCTTTAGCCCTGCCACCTGGGACTGCACTAACTGATGTCTCACCTCACTCTAGCACTGCTTCCTGGGACTGCACTAATTGATGTCTCACCTCACTGTAGCACTGCCACCTGGGTCTGCACTAGCTGATGTCTCAAATCACTATTGCTCTGCTACCTGTGACTGCACTAGCTGATGTCTCACCTCACTCTAGAACTTCTGCCTATGACTGCACTATTTGATGACTCACCTTGCTCTAGCACTGCAAATTGGAACTGCACTAGCTGACGTCTCACCTCACTCTAGCACTTCCGCCTCGGACTGCGGTAGCTGATGTCTCAAATCACTCTTGCTCTGCTACCTTTGACTGCACTAGCTGATGTCTCACCTCGCTCTAGAACTTCCGCCTGTGACTGCACTATTTGATGACTCACCTTTCTCTAGCACTGCAAATTGGACCTGCACTAGCTGATGTCTCACCTCACTCTAACACTTCCGCCTCAGAGTGCGGTAGCTGATGTCACACCTCACTCTAGCACTGCCACGTGAGACTGCACTAGATGTTAACTCACCTCACTCTAGCACTGCTACATGAAGTGCACTAGCTGATGTGTTGCCTCACTCTAGCACTGCTACCTTGTACTGCATTTACTGATGTCTCACCTCTCTCTAGCACTGCCACCTGGAACTGCATTAACTGATGTCTCACCTCACTATAGCGCTGCCGCCTGGGATTGCACTAACTGATGTCTCATCTCACTCTAGCGCTGCCGCCTGCAACTGCACTAATTGATGTCTCATCTCAATCTAACACTGACACCTGGGTCTGCACTAGCTGATGTCTCATCTCACTCTATCACTGGTGCCTGGGACTGCACTAACTGATGTCACACATCTCCCTAGCACTGCTACATGGAGTGCTCTAGCTGATGTGTTACCTCACTGTAGCTCTGCCGACTGGGACTGCACCACCTGATGTCTCACCTCACTCTATCACTGCCGCCTGAGATTGCACTAGCTGATGTCTCACCTCTCTTTAGCCCTGCCACCAGTGACTGCACTAACTGATGTCACTTTATTCTAGCACTGCAGCCTGAGACTGCACTAGCTGAAGTCTCACCTGACTCTAGCACTGCTACATGGGACTGCACTAACTGATGTCTCTCCTAACTATAGCACTGCCACTTGGCACTGCAGTAGATGACGTCTCACCTCATTCTAGCACAGATGCCAGGGATTGCACCAGCCGATGTCTCACCCCACTCTAGCACTGCTACCTGGGACTGCACTATCCGATGTCTCACCTCACTGTATCTCTGGTGCCTGAGACTGCACTAGCTGATGTCACACATCACCTTAGCACTGCTACATGGAGTGCTACAGCTGATGTGTTACCTCACTGTAGCTCTGCCTACTGGGTCTGCACCATCTGATGTCTCACCTCACTCTGTCTCTGCCATCTGAGACTGCACTAGCTGCTGTCTCACCTCACTCTAGTACTGCTACCTGGGAGTGCACTATCTGATGTCTCACCTCACTTTTGCAATGATACCTGGGACTGCACTACCTGATGTCTCACCTCATTCTAGCACTGCTTCCTGGGACTGCACTGTCTGATGTCTCACCTCACTCTAGAACTGAAACCTGGGACAGCCCTATCTGATCTCTCACCTCACTGTAGCACTCCCACCTCGGACTGCAATAGCTAATGTCTCACTTCACTCTTGCACTGCCACCTGGGTCTGCTTAACTGATCTCTCACCTCACTCTGTCACTGCTGCCAGGGACTGCACTGGCTGATGTCTCACCTTACTCTAACACAGCTACCTGGTACGGCACTAACTGATTTCTCACCTCACTCTAGCACTGCCACCTACCTGTAATTAGCCAGATGTCTCACCTCACTCTAGCACCTGCCTGGGACTGTACTCTACTATGCCTCCACCTCAATCTAGTACTGCCGCCTAGACTGTACTATCTGATGTCTCACCAAACTCTAGCACTGACGCCTGGGACTACACTTACTGATGTCTCAGCTCACTCTATCATTGCCGCCTGGGACTGCATTAGCTGATGTCTTGCCTCACTCTAGCACTCCTACCTTTAACTGCACTAACTGAATTCACCTTACTGTAGCACTGCTGCCTAAGACTGCACTAGCTGATGTCTCACCTCACCTCACTCTAGCACGTCTACATGGGACTGCACTGGCTGATGTCTCACCTCACTCTAGCACTGCTACATGGGACTGCACTCGCTGATGTCTCTCCTCACTCTTGCACTGCCACCTGGGACTGCACTAACTGATGTCTCTCCTCACTCTATCACTGCCACCTTGGAATGCACTAACTGATGTCTCACCTCAGTCTAGCACTGCTACCTGGGACTGCAATAACTGTTGTCTCACCTCACTCTATCTCTGGTGCCTTGGACTGCACTAGCTGATGTCTCACCTCACTCTAGCTCTGACCCCTGGGACTGCACTAGCTGATGTCTCATCTTACTCTCGCACTGCTGCCTTGGACTGCACTACCTGATGTCTCATCATACTCTAGCACTGCTACATGGGACTGCATTATCTGATCTCTCATCTCACTCCAGCGCTGCTACCTGTACTGCTGTAGCTGATATCTCAACTCTTTAGCCCTGCGGCCTGGGACTGCACTAGCTGATGTCTCAGCTCACTCTAGCACTGCTACCTGGGACTGCATTTACTGATGTCTCACCCCACTCTATCACTGCCACCTGTTCATGCACTGGCTGATGTCTCACCTCACTCTGACACTTCCACCTGAGATTGCACTAACTGATGTCTCACCTCACTCTGTCACTGCCACATGGGACTGCACTAGCTGATGTCTCATCTTACTCTAGCACTGCTGCCTGGGAATGCACTAGCTGACATATCACCATACTCTAGCACTGCTACATGGGACTGCACTATCTGATGTCTCATCTCCCTCTAGCACTGCTGCCTTGGGCTGCACTAGGTGGTGTCTCACCTCACTCTAGCACTGCTACCTGGGACTGCATTTACTGATGTCTCACCTCACTCTATCAATGCCACCTGGGCATGCACTGGCTGATGTCTCACCTCACTCTAACACTTCTGCCTGGGAATGCACTAGCTGACGTCTCACCGTACTCTAGCACTGCTACATGGGACTGCACTATCTGATGTCTCATCTCACTCTAGCAGTGCAGCCTGGGACTGCACTAGGTGATGTCTCACCTCACTCTAGCACTGCTACCTGGGACAGCATTTACTAATGTCTCACCTCACTCTATCACTGCCACCTAGGCATGCACTAGCTGATGTCTCACCTCACTCTAGTGCTGTCACCTGGTACTACACTAACTGATGTCTCACCTCACTCTAGCATTGCCAATGGGACAGCACTGCCTGATGTCTCACCTAACTCTAGTACTGCCACCTGGTACTGCACTAGCTGGTGTCTCCCCTCACTATAGTACTGCCACCTGGGACTGCACTAGCTGATGTCTCACTTCACTTTAGCACTGTTGCCTGGAAGTGCACTAACTGATGTCTCATGTTGCTCTAACACTGCCATCTGGGACTACACTAGCCGATGGCTCACCTTTAGCACTGCTACATGGGACTGCATTATCTGATGTCTCATCTCAGTCTAGCACTGCTACCTGGTACTGTTCTAGCTGATGCCTCAACTCACTCGAGCCCTGCTGCCTGGGACTGCACTAGCTCATGTCTCACCTCACTCTTGCACTGTTACCTGGGACTGCATTTACTGATATCTCACCACACTCTATCAATGCCACCTGGAACTACACTAGCTGATGTCTCAGTTCACTCTATCACTTCCGCCTGAGATTGCACTAACTGATGTCTCACCTCACTCTATCACTGCCGCCTGGGACTGCACTAGCTGATGTCTCACCTCTCTTTAGCAATGCCACCTGGAACTGCACTAACTGAAGTCTCACCTCACTCTAGCACTGCTTCCTGGAACTGCACTAGTTGATGTCTCACCTCAATGTAGCACTGTCACCTAGGTCTGCACCAGCTGATGTCTCACCTCACTCTAGCACTGCTACCTGAGACTGCACTAGCTGATGTCTCACCTCACTCTAGCACTGCTACATGGGACTGCACTGGCTGATGTCTCACCTCGCTCTAGCACTGCTACATGGGACTGCGCTAGCTGATGTCTCTCCTCACTCTAGCACTGCCACCTTGGACTGCACTAACTGATGTCTCACCTCACTCTAGCACTGCCGCCTAGACTGTACTAGCTGATTTCTCACCTCACTCTAGCACTGCCGTCTGGGACTACACTTACTGATGTCTCAGCTCACTCTATCATTGCCGCCTGGGACTGCATTAGCTGATGTCTCACCTCACTCTAGCACTGCTACCTTTAACTGCACTAACTGAATTCACCTTATTGTAGCACTGCTGCCTGAGACTGCACTAGCTGATGTCTCACCTCACTCTAGCACTGCTACATCGGACTGCACTAGCTGATGTCTCTCCTCAGTCTAGCACTGCTACCTGGGACTGCACTAACTGTTGTCTCACCTTTCTGTACCACTGATACATGTGACTGCACTAGCTAAGATCTCACCTCACTCTACTACTGCCGCCTGGGACTGCACTAGCTGATGTCTCACCTCACTCAAGCTCTGACCCCTGGGACTGCACTAGCTGATGTCTCATCTTACTCTAGCACTGCTGCCTTGGACTGCACTACCTGATGTCTCACCATACTGTAGCATTGCTACATGGGACTGCATTATCTGATCTCTCATCTCACTCCAGCGCTGCTACCTGTACTGCTCTTGCTGATATCTCAACTCTCTCTAGCCCTGCTGCCTGGGACTGCACTAGCTGATGTCTTACCTCACTCTAGTACTGCTACCTGGGACTGCATTTACTGATGTCTCACCTCACTCTATCACTGCCACCTGTTCATGCACTGGCTGATGTCTCACCTCACTCTAACACTTCCGCCTGGGAATGCACTAGCTGATGTCTCACCATATTCTAGCACTGCTACATGGGACTGCACTATCTGATGTCTCATCTCACTCTAGCAGTGCAGCCTGGGACTGCTCTAGGTGATGTCTCACCTCACTCTAGCACTGCCACATGGGACAGCATTTACTGATGTCTCACCTAACTCTATAACTGCCACCTAGGCATGCACTAGCTGATGTCTCACCTCTCTCTAGTGCTGTCACCTGGTACTACACTAACTGATGTCTCACCTCACTTTAGCGTTGCCAATGGGACTGCACTAGCTGATGTTTCACCTCACTCTAGTACTGCCACCTGGTACTGCACTAGCTGATGTCTCACCTCACTCTAGTACTGCCACCTCGGACTGCACTAGCTTATGTCTCACTTCACTTTAGCACTGTTGCCTGGAACTGCACTAACTGATGTCTCACGTTACTCTAACACTGTCATCTGGGACTACACTAGCTGATGTCTCACCCTTAGCACTGCTACTTGGGACTGCATTATCTGATGTCTCATCTCAGTCTAGCACTGCTACCTGGTACTGTTCTAGCTGATGTCTCAACTCACTCGAGCCCTGCTGCCTGGGACTGCACTAACTATTGTCTCACCCTCACTCTTGCACTGTTACCTGGGACTGCATTTACTGATGTCTCACCTCACTCTATCAATGCCACCTGGAACTACACTAGCTGATGTCAAAGTTCACTCTATCACTTCCGCCGGAGATTGCACTAACTGATGTCTCACCTCTCTTTAGCAATGCCACCTGGGACTGCACTAACTGATGTCTCACCTCACTCTAGCACTGCTTCCTGGGACTGCACGAGTTGATGTCTCACCTCACTCTAGCACTGCTACCTGAGACTGCACTATCTGATGTCTCAAATCACTCTTGCACTGCTACCTGTGACTGCACTAGCTGATGTCTCACCTCACTCTAGAACTTTAGCCTGGGACTGCACTATTTGATGACTCACCTTAGTCTAGCACTGCAAATTGGAACTGCACTAGCTGATGTCTCACCTCACTCTAGATCTTTCGCCTGGGACTGCACTAGCTGATGTCTCACCTCACTCTAGCACTGCCATGTGAGACTGCACTAGCTGATATCTCACCTCACTCTAGCACTGCTACATGGAGTGCACTAACTAATGTGTTACCTCACACTAGCACTGCTACATGGGACTGCACTAGCTGATGTCTCACCTCACTGTAGCTCAGCCGACTGGGACTGCACCATCTGATGTCTCACCTCACTCTAGCACTGCTGCCTCAGACTGCACTTGCTGATGTCTCACCTCACTCTAACACTGCCACCTGGGACTGCACTAGCTGATATCTCACCTCACTCTAGCACTGCTACCTGGAACTGCACTATCTGATGTCTCACCTCACTCTATCACTGCCACCTGGGCATGCACTAGCTGAATTCTCATCTCACTGTAGCACTGCTATCTCAGACTGCACTAGCTGATGTCTCATCTTACTCTAGCACTGCTGCCTGGGACTACACTAGTTGAAGTCTCAACTCACTTTAGTACTGCGACCTGGGACTGCACTAGCTTATGTCTCACCTCACTCTAGCACTGCTACCTGGGATTGCACTATCTGATGTCACCCAAGTGTAGCACTGCCACCTGAGTCTGCACTAGCTGAAGTCACACCTCACTCTGACACTGCTTCCTTGGACTGCATTAACTGATGTCTCACATCACTGTATCTCTGCCGCCTGGGACTGCAGTAACTGATGTCTCACCTCACTCTAGCACTGCCGCTTGGGACTGCAGTAGCTGCTGTCTCTCATCATTCTAGCACTGCTGACAGGGATTGCACTAGTTGATGTCTCACCTCACTCTAGTACTGCTACATGGGACTGCACTATCTGATGTCTCATCTCACTCTAGCACTGCTACCTGGGACTGCATTTACTGATGTCTCACCTCACTATAGCGCTGCCACCTGCGACTGCACTAACTGATGTCTCACCTCACTCTAGCACTGCCGCATGCGACTGCACTAATTGATGTCTCACCTCATTCTAACACTGACACCTGGGTCTGCACCATCTGATGTCTCACCTCACTCTAGACCAGCTACCTGGCACTGCATTAACTGATGTCTCTCCTCACTCTAGCACTGCTACCTGGGACTGCATTAGCTGAAGTCTCACCTCAACCTGTCTCTGGTGCCTGGGACTGCACTAACTGATATCTCACCTCAACCATGCACTGCTACATTAAACTGCACTATCTGATGTCTAACCTCACTCTATCGCTGCTGCTTGGGACCGAACTAGATGATGAGTCGCCTCACTCTAGCACTGCCGCCTGGGACTGCACTAACTGATGCCTCACCTCACTCTAGCACTGCTACCTGTGACTGCACTAGCTGATGTCTCACCTCACTCTAGCACTGCTGCCAGGAATTGCACTAGCTGATGTCTCACCTAACTCTAGGACTGCCACCTGGGACTGCATTAGCTGATGTCTCACCTCACTCTAGCACTGCTGCCTGCGACTTAACTAAATGATGTCTCACCTCTCTCTAGCACTGCTACCTGGGAAAGCACTAGCTGATGTCTCACCTCACTCTAGCACGGCTGCCAGGGATTGCACTAGCTGATGTCTCACCTCACTCTATCACTGCTACCTGGGACTGCACTAGCTGATGCCTCACCTCACTCTAGCACTGAAACCTGGGACAGCACTAACTGATGTCTCACTTCACTCTAGCACTGCCACCTGGGACTTCACGAGCTGATATCTCACCTCACTCTAGCACTGCTACATGGGACTGCACTAGCTGATCTCTCAAATCACTTTAGCACTGCTACCTGGGACTACAATAGCTCATGTCTCACCTCACTATAGCACTGCCACCTGGGTCTGCATTAGCTGATGTCTTACCTCACTCTAGTACTGCTGCCTGGGACTGCACTAGCTGATATCTCACCTCACTCTAGCACTGCTACATGGGACTGCATTAACTGATGTCTCTCCTCACTCTAGCACTGCTACCTGGGACTGCATTAGCTGATGTCTCACCTCAACCTATCTCTGGTGCCTGGGACTGCACTAACTGATATCTCACCTCAACCATGCACTGCTACATTGAACTGCACTATCTGATGTCTAACCTCACTCTATCACTGCTGCTTGGGACTGCACTAGCTGATGAGTCACCTCACTCTAGCACTGCCGCCTGGGACTGCACTAACTGATGCCTCACCTCACTCTAGCACTGCTACCTGTGACTGCACAAGCTGATGTCTCACCTCACTCTAGCACTGCTGCCAGGGATTGCACTAGCTGATGTCTCACCTCACTCTATCACTGCAACATGGGACTGCACTCACTGATGTCTCACTTCACTCTAGCACTGCTACTTGTGACTGCACTAGCTGATGTCTCACCTCAGTCTAGCACTTTCGCCTGGTACGGCACTACCTCATGACTCACCTCACTCTAGCACTGCCACCTGGGACTGCACTTGCTGATGTCTCACCTCACTCTAGCACTGTTGCCAGGGATTGCACCAGCTGATGTCCCACCCCACCTATCACTGCTACCTGGGACTGCACCAGCTGATGTCTCACCTCACCCAGCACTGAAACCTGGGACAGCACTAACTGATGTCTCACTCTCACTCTAGCACTGCCACCTGGGATTTCACGAGCTGATATCTCATCTCACTCTAGCACTGCTACATGGGACTGCACTAGCTGATCTCTAAAATCACTTTAGCACTGCTACCTGGGACTACAACAGCTCATGTCTCATCTACTATAGCACATGCTACATGGGTCTGCATTAGCTGATGTCTCACTTCACTCTAGTACTGCTTCCTGGGACTGCACTAACAGATGTCTCACCTCACTCTAGCACGGCTGCCTGGACTGCACTAGCTGATATCTCACCTCACTCTAGCACTGCTACCTGGGACTGCACTAGCTGATGCCTCACCTCACTCTAGCACTGCAACCTGGGACTGCACTAACTGATGTCTCATCTCACTCTAGCACTGCCACCTGGGACTGCAGTAGCTGATGCCTCATCTCACTCTAGCTCTGCCATCTGGGACTGCACTAGCTGATGTCTCACCTCACTCTAGCACTGCTGCCTGGGACTGTGCTAGCTGATTTTTCACCTATTTCTATCACTGCACCCTGGGACTACACTGGCTGATGTCTCACATCACCTTATCTCTAGTCCTGGACTGCACTAGCTGATGTCCAACGCCACTCCAGCACTGACACCTGGGACTGCACTAGCTGATGTCTCACCCTACACTGGCAATGCCACCTGGGACAACACTAGCTGGTGTCTCACCTCACTCTAGAACTGCCGCCTGGGACTTCAATAACTGATGTCTCACCACCCTCTAGCACTGCCACCTGGGTCTGCACTAGCTGGTGTCTCACCTCACTCTAGTATTGCCGACTGGGACTTTAATATCTGATGTCTCATGTCCATCTAGCACTGCCACCTGGGACTGCACTAGCTGATGTCTCACCTCACTCTAGCACTGTAACATGGGACTGCACTAACAGATGTCTCACCTCACTCTAGCACTGCCACCTGGGACTGCACTAGCTGATGTCTCACCTCACTCTAGCACTGCCTCATGGGTCTGCATAACTGATGTCTCACCTCACTCTAGCACTGCCACCTGGGACTGCACTAGCTGATGTCTCACCTCACTCTAGCACTGCCACATGGGTCTGCATAACTGATGTCTCACCTCACTCCATCATTGCTGCCTGGGACTGCACTAGCTGATGTCTCACCTCACTCTAGCACTGCTGCCTGGGATTGCAATAACTGATGTCACCTCACTCGAGCACTGCCACCTGAGACTCACTAGCTGAAGTCTCACCTCACTGTAGCACTGCCACATGGGACTGCACTAGTTGATGTCTCACCTCACTCTACCACTGTCACCTGGGACTGCACTAGCTGAAGTCTTACCTTACTCTAGCACTGCTGCCTGGGACTGCACTAGCTGATGTCTCAACTCACTGTAGCACTGCTACCTGGGACTGCACTAGCTGATAACTTTCCTCACTCTACCACTGCCACATGGGACTGCATTAACTGATATCTTACCTCACTCTAGCACTTCTTCATGGGACTACACTATCTGATGTCTCACCTCATTCTAGCAGTGAAACCTGTGACAGCACTAACTGATGTCTCACCTCAATCTAGCACTGCTACCTGGGACTGCATTAGCTGATGTCTCACCTCAACCTATCTCTGGTGCCTGGGACAGCACTTGCTGATATGTAACCTCACTCTAGTACTGCCACCTGGGACTGCACTAGCTGATGTCTCACCTCATTCTAGCACGGCTACCTGGGACTGCATTAGCTGATGTCTCACCTCACTCTAGCACTGCCGCCTGTGACTGCACAAGGAGATGACTCACCTCACTCTAGCACTGCTACCGGTGACTGCACTAGCTGATGTCTCACCTCACTCTATCACTGCTACCTGGGACTGCTCTAGCTGATGTCTCACCTCATTCTAGCACTGCTGCCTGGGACTGCACTAGCTGATGTCTCACCTCACTCTAGCACTACTGCCTGGGACTGCACAAGCAGATGTCTCACCTCACTCTAGCACTGCCACCTGGGACTGCACTTGATGATGTCTTACCTCACTCTAGCACTGCTGCCAGGGATTGCACCAGCTGATGTCTCACCTCACTCTATCACTGCTACCTGGGACTGCACTAGCTGATGTCTCACCTCTCTCTAGCACTGAAACCTGGGACTGCACTAGCTGATGCCCCACCCCCACCCAGCACCGCCACCTGGGACTGCACTAACTGATGTCTCACCTCACTCTAGCACTGCCACCTGGGACTGCAGTAGCTGATGCCCCATCTCACTCTAGCTCTGCCATCTGGAACTGCACTAGCTGATGTCTCACCCACTCTAGCACTGCTGCCTGGGACTGTGCTAGCTGATTTTTCACCATTTCATCACTGCAACCTGGGACTACACTGGCTGATGTCTCACATTACTTTATCTCTAGTTCCTGGACTGCACTAGCTGATGTCTCAACGCCACTCCAGCACTGACACCTGGGACTGCACTAGCTGGATGTCTCACCCACACTGGCACTGCCACCTGGGACTCCACCAGCTGGTGTCTCACCTCACTCTAGTACTGCCGCCTAGGACTTCAATAACTGATGTCTCACCACCCTCTAGCACTGCCACCTGGGTCTGCACTAGCTGGTGTCTCACCTCACTCTAGTATTGCCGCCTAGGACTTTAATATCTGATGTCTCACCTCCATCTAGCACTGCCACCTGGGACTGCACTAGCTGATGTCTCACCTCACTCTAGCACTGCCACATGGGTCTGCATAACTGATGTCTCACCTCACTCTATCATTGCCGCCTGGGACTGCACTAGCTGATGTCTCACCACACTCTAGCACTGCTGCCTGGGATTGCACTAACTGATGTCACCTCACTCGAGCACTGCAGCCTGAGACTCACTAGCTGAAGTCTCACCTCACTGTAGCACTGTCACATGGGACTGCACTAGCTGATGTCTCCACCACCCTCACCACTGTCACCTGGGACTGGACCAGCTGAAGTCTTACCTTACTCTAGCACTGCTGCCTGGGACTGCACTCAGCTGATGTCTCAACTCACTGTAGCACTGCTACCTGGGACTGCACCAGCTGATAATCTTCCTCACTCACCACTGCCACATGGGACTGCATTAACTGATATCTTACCTCACTCTAGCACTTCTTCATGGACTACACCATCTGATGTCTCACCTCATTCTAGCAGTGAAACCTGTGACAGCACCTAACTGGATGCCTCACCTCAATCTAGCACTGCTACCTGGGACTGCATTAGCTGATGTCTCACCCTCAACCTATCTCTGGTGCCTGGGACAGCACTTGCCGATATGTAACCTCACTCTAGTACTGCCACCTGGGACTGCACTAGCTGATGTCTCACCTCATTCTAGCACTGCTGCCTGGGACTGCACTAGCTGATGTCTCACCTCACTTTGGCACTGCTACCTGGGACTGCATTAGCTGATGTCTCACCTCACCTAGCACTGCCGCCTGGGACTGCACAAGCAGATGTCTCACCTCACTCTAGCACTGCCACCGTGACTGCACCAGCTGATGTCTCACCCTCACCTCATCACTGCTACCTGGGACTGTTATAGCTGATGTCTCACCTCATTCTAGCTCTGCTGCCTGGGACTGCACTAGCTGATGTCTCACCTCACTCTAGCACTGCCGCCTGGGACTGCACAAGCAGATGTCTCACCTCACTCTAGCACTGCCACCTGGGACTGCACTTGCTGATGTCTCACCTCACTCTAGCACTGCATGGGGATTGCACCAGCTGATGTCTCACCCCACTATCACTGCTACCTGGGACTGCACTCAGCTGATGTCTCACCTCACTCTAGCACTGAAACCTGGGACTGCACTCAGCTGATGCCTCACCTCACTCTAGCACTGCCACCTGGGACTGCACTAACTGATGTCTCACTCACTCTAGCACTGCCACCTGGGACTGCAGTAGCTGATGCCTCATCTCACTCTAGCTCTGCCATCTGGGAATGCACTAGCTGATGTCCTCACCTCACTTAGAACTGCTGCCTGGGACTGTGCTAGCTGATTTTTCACCCATTTCTCATCACTGCACCCTGGGACCACACTGGCTGATGTCTCACATCACTTTATCTCTAGTTCCTGGACTGCACTAGCTGATGTCCAACGCCACTCCAGCACTGACACCTGGGACTGCACCTAGCTGATGTCTCACCCTACACAGGCACTGCCACCTGGGACTACACTAGCTGGTGTCTCACCTCGCTCTAGTACTGCCGCCTGGAACTTTAATATCTGATGTCTCACCTCCATCTAGCACTGCCACCTGGGACTCCACTAGCTGATGTCTCACCTCACTCTAGCACTGAAACATGGGACTGCACTAACTGATTTCTCACCTCACTCTAGCACTGCCACCTGGGACTGCACTAGCTGATGTCTCACCTCACTATAGCACTGCCTCATGGGTCTGCATAACTGATGTCTCACCTCACTCTAGCACTGCCACCTGGGACTGCAGTAGCTGATGTCTCACTTCACTCTAGCACTGCCACATGGGTCTGCATAACTGATGTCTCACCTCACTCCATCATTGCCGCCTGGGACTGCACTAGCTGATGTCTCACCTCACTCTAGCACTGCTGCCTGGGATTGCACTAACTGATGTCACCTCACTCGAGCACTGCCGCCTGAGACTCACTAGCTGAAGTCTCACCTCACTGTAGCACTGCCACATGGGACTGCACTAGTTGATGTCTCACCTCACTCTACCACTGTCACCTGGGACTGCACTAGCTGAAGTCTTACCTTACTCTAGCACTGCTGCCTGGGACTGCACTAGCTGATGTCTCAACTCACTGTAGCACTGCTACCTGGGACTGCACTAGCTGATAACTTCCTCTCACACCACCACCACATGGGACCGCATTAACTGATATCTCACCTCACTCTTAGCACTCTTCATGGGACTACACTATCTGATGTCTCACCTCATTCTAGCAGTGAAACCTGTGACAGCACTAACTGATGCCTCACCTCAATCTAGCACTGCTACCTGGGACTGCATTAGGTGATGTCTCACCTCAACCTATCTCTGGTGCCTGGGACAGCACTTGCCGATATGTAACCTCACTCTAGTACTGCCACCTGGGACTGCACTAGCTGATGTCTCACCTCATTCTAGCACTGCTGCCTGGGACTGCACAAGCTGATGTCTCACCTCACTTTGGCACTGCTACCTGGGACTGCATTAGCTGATGTCTCACCTCACTCTAGCACTGCCGCCTGGGAATGCACTAGCAGATGTCTCACCTCACTCTAGCACTGCTACCGGTGACTGCACTAGCTGATGTCTCACCTCACTCTATCACTGCTACCTGGGACTGTTCTAGCTGATGTCTCACCTCATTCTAGCACTGCTGCCTGGGACTGCACTAGCTGATGTCTCACCTCACTCTAGCACTGCCGCCTGGGACTGCACAAGCAGATGTCTCACCTCACTCTAGCACTGCCACCTGGGACTGCACTTGCTGATGTCTCACCTCACTCTAGCACTGCTGCCAGGGATTGCACTAGCTGATGTCTCACCTCACTCTATCACTGCTACCTGGGACTGCACTAGCTGATGTCTCACCTCACTCTAGCACTGAAACCTGGGACTGCACTAGCTGATGCCTCACCTCACTCTAGCACTGCCACCTGGGACTGCACTAACTGATGTGTCACCTCACTCTAGCACTGCCAGCTGGGACTGCAGTAGCTGATGCCTCATCTCACTCTAGCTCTGACATCTGGGACTGCACTAGCTGATGTCTCACCTCACTCTAGCACTGCTGCCTGGGACTGTGCTAGCTGATTTTTCACCTATTTCTATCACTGCACCCTGGGACTACACTGGCTGATGTCTGACATCACTTTATCTCTAGTTCCTGGGACTGCACTAGCTGATGTCTAACGTCACTCCAGCACTGACACCTGGGACTGCACTAGCTGATTTCTCACCCCACACTGGCACTGCCACCTGGGACTACACTAGCTGGTGTCTCACCTCACTCTAGTACTGCCGCCTGGGACTTCAATAACTGATGTCTCACCACCCTCTAGCACTGCCACCTGGGTCTGCACTAGCTGGTGTCTCACCTCACTCTAGTATTGCAGCCTGGGACTTCAATAACTGATGTCTCACCACCCTCTAGCACTGCCACCTGGGACTGCACTAGCTGATGTCTCACCTCAGTCTTGCACTGAAACATGGGACTGCACTAACTGATTTCTCACCTCACTCTAGCACTGCCACCTGGGACTGCACTAGCTGATGTCTCACCTCACTCTAGCACTGCCTCATGGGTCTGCATAACTGATGTCTCACCTCACTCTAGCACTGCCACCTGGGACTGCAGTAGCTGATGTCTCACTTCACTCTAGCACTGCCACATGGGTCTGCATAACTGATGTCTCACCTCACTCCATCATTGCCGCCTGGGACTGCACTAGCTGATGTCTCACCTCACTCTAGCACTGCTGCCTGGGATTGCACTAACTGATGTCACCTCACTCGAGCACTGCAGCCTGAGACTCACTAGCTGAAGTCTCACCTCACTGTAGCACTGCCACATGGGACTGCACTAGTTGATGTCTCACCTCACTCTACCACTGTCACCTGGGACTGCACTAGCTGAAGTCTTACCTTACTCTAGCACTGCTGCCTGGGACTGCACTAGCTGATGTCTCAACTCACTGTAGCACTGCTACCTGCGACTGCACTAGCTGATAACTTTCCTCACTCTACCACTGCCACATGGGACTGCATTAACTGATATCTTACCTCACTCTAGCACCTTCATGGGACTACACTATCTGATGTCTCACCTCATTCTAGCAGTGAAACCTGTGACAGCACTAACTGATGTCTCACCTCAATCTAGCACTGCTACCTGGGACTGCATTAGCTGATATCTCACTCAACCTATCTCTGGTGCCTGGGACAGTACTTGCTGATATGTAACCTCACTCTAGTACTCGACACCTGGGACTGCACCAGTGATGTCTCACCCTCACTCTAGCACTGCTACCGGGGACTGCACAGCTGATGTCTCACCTCACCTCTATCACTGCTGACCTGGGACTGCTCTAGCTGATGTCTCACCTCATTCTAGCACTGCTGCCTGGGACTGCACTAGCTGATGTCTCACCTCACTCTAGCACTGCCGCCTGGGACTGCACAAGCAGATGTCTCACCTCACTCTAGCACTGCTAGCTGTGACTGCACTAGCTGATGTCTCACCTCACTCTATCACTGCTACCTGGGACTGCTCTAGCTGATGTCTCACCTCATTCTAGCACTGCTGCCTGGGACTGCACTAGCTGATGTCTCACCTCACTCTAGCACTGTCGCCTGGGACTGCACAAGTAGCTGTCTCACCTCACTCTAGCACTGCCTCCTTGGACTGCACTTGCTGATGTCTCACCTCACTCTAGCACTGCTGCCAGGGGATTGCACTAGCTGATGTCTCACCACCTCTATCACTGCTACCTGGGACTGCACCCGCTGATGTCTCACCTCACTCTAGCACTGAAACCTGGGACTGCACTACTGATGTTTCACTTCCACTCTCCACACTGCCACCTGGGACTTCCACGAGCTGATATCTCACCTCACTCTAGCACTGCTACATGGGACTGCACCTCAGCTGATCTCTCAAACCACTTTAGCACTGCCACCTGGGACTGCACAATAGCTCATGTCTACCTCACTATAGCACTGCGTCCTGGGTCTGCATTAGCTGATGTCTCACCCCACTCTAGTACTGCTGCCTGGGACTGCACCGACAGATGTCTCACCCCACTCTAGCCTGGCTGCCTGGACTGCACCAGCTGATATCTCACCTCTCATTAGCACTCCTACCTGGGACTGCATTAACTGATGTCTCTCCTCACTCTAGCACTGCTACCTGGGACTGCACTAGCTGATGTCTCACCTCAACCTGTCTCTGGTGCCTGTGACTGCACTAACTGATATCTCACCTCAACCATGCACTGCTACATTGAACTGCACTATCTGATGTCTAACCTCACTCTATCACTGCTGCTTGGGACCGCACTAGCTGATGAGTCACCTCACTCTAGCACTGCCGCCTGGGACTGCATTAACTGATGCCTCACCTCACTTCTAGCACTGCTGCCAGGGATGCACTAGCTGATGTCTCACCTCACCTATCACTGTTACCTGGGACCTGCACCAACTGATGTCTCACCTCACTCTAGTATTGCCGCCTGGGACTTAAATAACTGATGTCTCACCTCCATCTAGCACTGCCAACTGGGACTGCACTAGCTGATGTCTCACCTCACTCTTGCACTGAAACATGGGACTGCACTAACTGATTTCTCACCTCACTCTAGCACTGCCACCTGGGACTGCACTATCTGATGTCTCAGCTCACTCTAGCACTGCCACATGGGTCTGCATAACTGATGTCTCACCTCACTCTATCATTGACGCCTGGGACTGCACTAGCTGATATCTCACCTCACTCTAGCACTGCTGCCTGGGATTGCACTAACTGATGTCACCTCACTCGAGCACTGCTGCCTGAGACTGCACTAACTGAAGTCTCACCTCACTTTAGCACTGCCACCTGATACTGCACTAGCTGATGTCTCACCTCATTCTAGCATTGCTACCTGGGACTGCACTATCTGATGTCTCACCTCACTCTAGCACTGCCACCTGGGACTGCACTAGCTGATGTCTCACCTCACTCTAGCACTGCTACCGGTGACTACACTAGCTGATGTCTCACCTCACTCTATCACTGCTACCTGGGACTGCTCTAGCTGATGTCTCACCTCATTCTAGCACTGCTGCCTGGGACTGCACTAGCTGAGGTCTCACCTCACTCTAGCACTGCCGCCTAGGACTGCACAGGCAGATGTCTCACCTCACTCTAGCACTGAAACCTGGGACTGCACTAGCTGATGTCTCACCTCAACCTATCTCTGGTGCCTGGGACTGCACTAACTGATATCTCACCTCAACTATGCACTGCTACATTGAACTGCACTATTTGATGTCTAACCTCACTCTATCACTGCTGCTTGGGACCGCACTAGCTGATGAGTCACCTCACTCTAGCACTGCCGCCTGGGACTGCACTAACTGATGCCTCACCTCACTCTAGCACTGCTGCCAAGGATTGCACTAGCTGATGTCTCACCTCACTCTATCACTGCTACCTGGGACTGCACTAACTGATGTCTCACCTCACTCTAACATTTTCACCTGGGACTGCATTAGCTGAAGTCTCACCTCACTCTAGTATTGCCGCCTGGGACTTAAATAACTGATGTCTCACCTCCATCTCGCACTGCCACCTGGGACTGCACTAGCTGATGTCTCACCTCACTCTAGCACTGAAACATGGGACTGCACTAACTGATTTCTCACCTCACTCTAGCACTGCCACCTGGGACTGCACTATCTGATGTCTCACCTCACTCTAGCACTGCCACATGGGTCTGCATAACTGATGTCTCACCTCACTCTATCATTGACGCCTGGGACTGCACTAGCTGATGTCTCACCTCACTCTAGCACTGCTACCTGGGATTGCACTAACTGATGTCACCTCACGCGAGCACTGCTGCCTGAGACTGCACTAGCTGAAGTCTCACCTCACTGTAGCACTGCCACCTGATACTGCACTAGCTGATGTCTCACCTCATTCTAGCACTGCTGCCTGGGACTGCACTAGCTGATGTCTCACCTCACTCTAGCACTGCCGCCTGGGACTGCACAAGCAGATGTCTCACCTCACTCTAGCACTGCCACCTGGGACTGCACTTGCTGATGTCTCACCTCACTCTAGCACTGCTGCCAGGGATTGCACTAGCTGATGTCTCACCTCACTCTATCACTGCTACCTGGGACTGCACTAGCTGATGTCTCACCTCACTCTAGCACTGAAACCTGGGACTGCACTAGCTGATGCCTCACCTCACTCTAGCACTGCCACCTGGGACTGCATAACTGATGTCTCACCTCACTCTGCATTTCTGCCAGGGATTGCAGCAGTGATGTCTCACCTCCTCTATCACTGCTACCTGGGACTGCACTAGCTGATGTCTCACCTCACTCTAGCACTGAAACCTGGGACTGCACTAGCTGATGTCTCACCTCAACCTATCTGTGGTGCCTGGGACTGCACTAACTGATATCTCACCTCAACCATGCACTGCTACATTGAACTGCACTATCTGATGTCTAACCTCACTCTATCACTGCTACCTGGGTCTGCACTAACTGATGTCTCACCTCACTCTAACACTTTCACCTGGGACTGCATTAGCTGATGTCTCACCTCACTCTAGTATTGCCGCCTGGGACTTAAATAACTGATGTCTCACCTCCATCTAGCACTGCCACCTGGGACTGCACTAGCTGATGTCTCACCTCACTCTAGCACTGAAACATGGGACTGCACTAACTGATTTCTCACCTCACTCTAGCACTGCCACCTGGGACTGCACTATCTGATGTCTCACCTCACTCTAGCACTGCCACATGGGTCTGCATAACTGATGTCTCACTCACTCTATCATTGCCTGGGACTGCACTAGCTGATGTCTCACCTCACTCTAGCACTGCTACCTGGGATTGCACTAACTGATGTCACCTCACGCTAGCACTGCTGCCTGAGACTGCACTAGCTGAAGTCTCACCTCACTGTAGCACTGCCACCTGATACTGTACTAGCTGATGTCTCACCTCATTCTAGTACTGCTACCTGGGACTGCACTATCTGATGTCTCACCTCACTCTAGCACTGCCACCTGGGACTGCACTATCTGATGTCTCACCTCAATCTAGCACTGCCGCCTGGGACTGCACAAGCAGATGTCTCACCTCACTCTAGCACTGCTACCGGTGACTGCACTAGCTGATGTCTCACCTCGCTCTATCACTGCTACCTGGGACTGCTCTAGCTGATGTCTCACCTCATTCTAGCACTGCTGCCTGGGACTGCACTAGCTGATGTCTTACCTCACCCTAGCACTGCCGCCGCGGACTGCACAAGCAGATGTCTCACCCACGCCAGCACTGCCACCTGGGACTGCACTTGCTGATGTCTCACCTCACTCTAGCACTGCTGCCAGGGATTGCACTAGCTGATGTCTCACCTCACTCTATCACTGCTACCTGGGACTGCACTAGCTGATGTCTCACCTCACTCTAGCACTGAAACCTGGGACTGCACTAGCTGATGCCTCACCTCACTCTAGCACTGCCACCTGGGACTGCACTAACTGATGTCTCACCTCACTCTAGCACTGCCACCTGTGACTGCAGTAGCTGATGCCTCATCTCACTCTAGCTCTGCCATCTGGGACTGCATTAGCTGATGTCTCACCTCACCTCACTCTAGCACTGCTGCCTGGGACTGTGCTAGCTGATTTTTCACCTATTTCTATCACTGCAACCTGGGACTACACTGGCTGATGTCTCACATTACTTTATCTCTAGTTCCTGGGACTGCACTAGCTGATGTCTAACATCACTCCAGCACTGACACCTGGGACTGCACTTTCTGATGTCTCAACTCACTGTAGCACTGCTACCTCGGACTGCACTAGCTGATAACTTTCCTCACTCTAACACTGCCACATGGGACTGCATTAACTGATATTTTACCTCACTCTAGCACTTCTTCATGGGACTACACTATCTGATGTCTCACCTCATTCTAGCAGTGAAACCTGTGACAGCACTAACTGATGTCTCACCTCAATCTAGCACTGCTACCTGGGACTGCATTAGCTGATGTCTCACCTCAACCTATCTCTGGTGCCTAGGACAGCACTTGCTGATATGTAACCTCACTCTAGTACTGCCACCTGGGACTGCACTAGCTGATGTCTCACCTCATTCTAGCACTGCTACCTGGGACTGCTCTAGCTGATGTCTCACCTCACTCTGGCACTGCTGCCTGGGACTGCATTAGCTGATGTCTCACCTCACTCTAGCACTGCCGCCTGGGACTGCACTAGCTGATGTCTCACCTCACTCTAGCACTGCTACCTGGGACTGCTCTAGCTGATGTCTCACCTCATTCTAGCACTGCTGCCTGGGACTGCACTAGCTGATGTCTCACCTCACTCTAGCACTGCCGCCTGGGACTGCACAAGCAGATGTCTCACCTCACTCTAGCACTGCCACCTGGGACTGCACTTGCTGATGACTCACCTCACTCTAGCACTGCTGCCAGGGATTGCACTAGCTGATGTCTCAACTCACTCTATCACTGCTACCTGGGACTGCACTAGCTGATGTCTCACCTCACTCTAGCACTGAAACCTGGGACTGCACTAGCTGATGCCTCACCTCACTCTAGCACTGCCACCTGGGACTGCACTAACTGATGTCTCACCTCACTCTAGCACTGCCACCTGGGACTGCAGTAGCTGATGCCTCATCTCACTCTAGCTCTGCCATCTGGGACTGCACTAGCTGATGTCTCACCTCACTCTAGCACTGCTGCCTGGGACTGTGCTAGCTGATTTTTCACCTATTTCTATCACTGCAACCTGGGACTACACTGGCTGATGTCTCACATTACTTTATCTCTAGTTCCTGGGACTGCACTAGCTGATGTCTAACGTCACTCCAGCACTGACACCTGGGACTGCACTAGCTGATGTCTCACCCTACACTGGCACTGCCACCTGGGACTACACTAGCTGGTGTCTCACCTCACTCTAGTACTGCCGCCTGGGACTTCAATAACTGATGTCTCACCACCCTCTAGCACTGCCACCTGGGTCTGCACTAGCTGGTGTCTCACCTCACTCTAGTATTGCCGCCTGGGACTTTAATATCTGATGTCTCACCTCCATCTAGCACTGCCACCTGGGACTGCACTAGCTGATGTCTCATCTCACTCTAGCACTGAAACATGGGACTGCACTAACTGATTTCTCACCTCACTCTAGCACAGCCACCTGGGACTGCACTAGCTGATGTCTCACCTCACTCCAGCACTGCCTCATGGGTCTGCATAACTGATGTCTCACCTCACTCTAGCACTGCCACCTGGGAATGCTCTAGCTGATGTCTCACCTCACTCTAGCACTGCCACATGGGTCTGCATAACTGATGTCTCACCTCACTCCATCATTGCCGGCTGGGACTGCACTAGCTGATGTCTCACCTCACTCTAGCACTGCTGCCTGGGATTGCACTAACTGATGTCACCTCACTCGAGCACTGCCACCTGAGACTCTCTAGCTGAAGTCTCACCTCACTGTAGCACTGCCACATGGGACTGCACTAGTTGATGTCTCACCTCACTCTACCACTGTCACCTGGGACTGCACTAGCTGAAGTCTAACCTTACTCTAGTACTGCTGCCTGGGACTGCACTAGCTGATAACTTACCTCACTCTACCACTGCCAAATGGGACTGCATCAACTGATATCTTACCTCACTCTAGCACTTCTTCATGGGACTACACTATCCGATGTCTCACCTCATTCTAGCAGTGAAACCTGTGACAGCACTAACTGATGTCTCACCTCACTCTAGCACTGCCGCCTGGGACTGCACTAACTGATGCCTCACCTCTCTCTAGCACTGCTGCCAAGAATTGCACTAGCTGATGTCTCACCTCACTCTATCACTGCTACCTGGGACTGCACTAACTGATGTCTCACCTCACTCTAACATTTCCACCTGGGGCTGCATTAGCTGAAGTCCTCACTCGTAGTGCCTGGGCACTTAAATAACTGATGTCTCACCTCCATCTAGCACTGCCACCTGGGACTGCACATGCTGATGTCTCACCTCACTCTAGCACTGGAAACATGGGACTGCACTAACTGATTTCTCACCCCACTCTAGCACTGCCACCTGGGACTGCACTATCTGATGTCTCACCTCACTCTAGCACTGCCACATGGGTCTGCATAACTGATGTCTCACCTCACTCTATCATTGACGCCTGGGACTGCACTAGCTGATGTCTCACCTCACTCTAGCACTGCTACCTGGGATTGCACTAACTGATGTCACCTCACGCGAGCACTGCTGCCTGAGACTGCACTAGCTGAAGTCTCACCTCACTGTAGCACTGCCACCTGATACTGCACTAGCTGATGTCTCACCTAATTCTAGCACTGCTGCCTGGGACTGCACTAGCTGATGTCTCACCTCACTCTAGCACTGCCGCCTGGGACTGCACAAGCAGATGTCTCACCTCACTCTAGCACTGCCACCTGGGACTGCACTTGCTGATGTCTCACCTCACTCTAGCACTGCTGCCAGGGATTGCACTAGCTGATGTCTCACCTCACTCTATCACTGCTACCTGGGACTGCACTAGCTGATGTCTCACCTCACTCTAGCACTGAAACCTGGGACTGCACTAGCTGATGCCTCACCTCACTCTAGCACTGCCACCTGGGACTGCACTAACTGATGTCTCACCTCACTCTAGCACTGCTGCCAGGGATTGCACTAGCTGATGTCTCACCTCACTCTATCACTGCTACCTGGGACTGCACTAGCTGATGTCTCACCTCACTCTAGCACTGAAACCTGGGACTGCACTAGCTGATGTCTCACCTCAACCTATCTCTGGTGCCTGGGACTGCACTAACTGATATCTCACCTCAACCATGCACTGCTACATTGAACTGACTATCTCATGTCTAACCTCACTCTATCACTGCTACCTGGGACTGCACTAACTGATGTCTCACCTCACTCTAACACTTTCACCTGGGACCGCAGTAGCTGATGTCTCACCTCACTCTAGTATTGCCGCCTGGGACTTCAATAACTGATGTCTCACCACCCTCTAGCACTGCCACCTGGGTCTGCACTAGCTGGTGTTTCACCTCTCTCTAGTAGTGCCGCCTGGGACTTTAATATCTGATGTCTCACCTCCATCTAGCACTGCTACCTGGGACTGCTCTAGCTGATGTCTCACCTCATTCTAGCACTGCTGCCTGGGACTGCACTAGCTGATGTCTCACCTCACTCTAGCACTGCTGCCTGGGATTGCACTAACTGATGTCACCTCACTCGAGCACTGCCACCTGAGACTCTCTAGCTGAAGTCTCACCTCACTGTAGCACTGCCACATGGGACTGCACTAGTTGATGTCTCACCTCACTCTACCACTGTCACCTGGGACTGCACTAGCTGAAGTCTAACCCTACTCTAGTACTGCTGCCTGGGACTGCACTAGCTGATAACTTACCTCACTCTACCACTGCCACATGGGACTGCGTTAACTGATATCTTACCTCACTCTAGCACTTCTTCATGGGACTACACTATCTGATGTCTCACCTCATTCTAGCAGTGAAACCTGTGACAGCACTAACTGATGTCTCACCTCAATCTAGCACTGCTACCTGGGACTGCATTAGCTGATGTCTCACCTCAACCTATCTCTGGTGCCTGGGACAGCACTTGCTGATATGTAACCTCACTCTAGTACTGACACCTGGGACTGCACTAGCTGATGTCTCACCTCATTCTAGCACTGCTGCCTGGGACTGCACTAGCTGATGTCTCACCTCACTCTGGCACTGCTACCTGGGACTGCATTAGCTGATGTCTCACCTCACTCTAGCACTAAGCCTGGGGACTGCACAAGCAGATGTCTCCACCTCACTCTAGCACTGCTACCGGTGACTGCACTAGCTGATGTCTCACCTCACTCTATCACTGCTACCTGGGACTGCTCTAGCTGATGTCTCACCTCATTCTAGCACTGCTGCCTGGGACTGCACTAGCTGATGTCTCACCTCACTCTAGCACTGCCGCCTGGGACTGCACAAGCAGATGTCTCACCTCACTCTAGCACTGCCACCTGGGACTGCACTTGCTGATGTCTCACCTCACTCTAGCACTGCTGCCAGGGATTGCACTAGCTGATGTCTCACCTCACTCTATCACTGCTACCTGGGACTGCACTAGCTGATGTCTCACCTCACTCTAGCACTGAAACCTGGGAATGCACTAGCTGATGCCTCACCTCACTCTAGCACTGCCACCTGGGACTGCACTAACTGATGTCTCACCTCACTCTAGCACTGCTGCCAGGGATTGCACTAGCTGATGTCTCACCTCACTCTATCACTGCTACCTGGGACTGCACTAGCTGATGTCTCACCTCACTCTAGCACTGAAACCTGGGACTGCACTAGCTGATGTCTCACCTCAACCTATCTCTGGTGCCTGGGACTGCACTAACTGATATCTCACCTCAACCATGCACTGCTACATTGAACTGCACTATCTCATGTCTAACCTCACTCTATCACTGCTACCTGGGACTGCACTAACTGATGTCTCACCTCACTCTAACACTTTCACCTGGGACCGCAGTAGCTGATGTCTCACCTCACTCTAGTATTGCCGCCTGGGACTTCAATAACTGATGTCTCACCACCCTCTAGCACTGCCACCTGGGTCTGCACTAGCTGGTGTTTCACCTCTCTCTAGTATTGCCGCCTGGGACTTTAATATCTGATGTCTCACCTCCATCTAGCACTGCTACCTGGGACTGCTCTAGCTGATGTCTCACCTCATTCTAGCACTGCTGCCTGGGACTGCACTAGCTGATGTCTCCTCACTCTGCGCACTGCCTGGGTTGCACAACAGATGTCACCTCACTCGACACTGCCACCTGAGACTCTCAGCTGAAGTCTCACCTCACTGTAGCACTGCCACATGGGACTGCACTAGTGATGTCTCACCTCACTCTACCACTGTCACCTGGGACTGCACTAGCTGAAGTCTAACCGTACTCTAGTACTGCTGCCTGGGACTGCACTAGCTGATAACTTACCTCACTCTACCACTGCCACATGGGACTGCATTAACTGATATCTTACCTCACTCTAGCACTTCTTCATGGGACTACACTATCTGATGTCTCACCTCATTCTAGCAGTGAAACCTGTGACAGCACTAACTGATGTCTCACCTCAATCTAGCACTGCTACCTGGGACTGCATTAGCTGATGTCTCACCTCAACCTATCTCTGGTGCCTGGGACAGCACTTGCTGATATGTAACCTCACTCTAGTACAGACACCTGGGACTGCACTAGCTGATGTCTCACCTCATTCTAGCACTGCTGCCTGGGACTGCACTAGCTGATGTCTCACCTCACTCTGGCACTGCTACCTGGGACTGCATTAGCTGATGTCTCACCTCACTCTAGCACTGCAGCCTGGGACTGCACAAGCAGATGTCTCACCTCACTCTAGCACTGCTACCGGTGACTGCACTAGCTGATGTCTCACCTCACTCTATCACTGCTACCTGGGACTGCTCTAGCTGATGTCTCACCTCATTCTAGCACTGCTGCCTGGGACTGCACTAGCTGATGTCTCACCTCTCTCTAGCACTGTCGCCTGGGACTGCACAAGCAGATGTCTCACCTCACTCTAGCACTGCCACCTGGGACTGCACTTGCTGATGTCTCACCTCACTCTAGCACTGCTGCCAGGGATTGCACTAGCTGATGTCTCACATCACTCTATCACTGAAACCTGGGACAGCACTAACTGATGTTTCACTTCACTCTAGCACTGCCACCTGGGACTTCACGAGCTGATATCTCACCTCACTCTAGCACTGCTACATGGGACTGCACTAGCTGATCTCTCAAATCACTTTAGCACTGCTACCTGGGACTACAATAGCTCATGTCTCACCTCACTGTAGCACTGCGTCCCGGGTCTGCATTAGCTGATGTCTCACCTCACTCTAGTACTGCTTCCTGGGACTGCACTAACAGATGTCTCACCTCACTCTAGGCCGGCTGCCTGGACTGCACTAGCTGATATCTCACCTCACATTAGCACTCAACCTGGGACTGCATTAACTGATGTCTCTCCTCACTGTAGCACTGCTACCTGGGACTGCATTAGCTGATGTCTCACCTCAACCTATCTCTGGTGCCTGGGACTGCACTAACTGATATCTCACCTCAACCATGCACTGCTACATTGAACTGCACTATCTGATGTCTAACCTCACTCTATCACTGCTGCTTGGGACCGCACTAGCTGATGAGTCACCTCACTCTAGCACTGCCGCCAGGGATTGCACTAGCTGATGTCTCACCTCACTCTATCACTGTTACCTGGGACTGCACTAACTGATGTCTCACCTCACTGTAACACTTTCACCTGGGACTGCATTAGCTGATGTCTCACCTCACTCTAGTATTGCCGCCTGGGACTTAAATAACTGATGTCTCACCTCCATCTAGCACTGCCACCTGGGACTGCACTGGCTGATGTCTCACCTCACTCTAGCACTGAAACATGGGACTGCACTAACTGATTTCTCACCTCACTCTAGCACTGCCACCTGGGACTGCACTATCTGATGTCTCACCTCACTCTAGCACTGCCACATGGGTCTGCATAACTGATGTCTCACCTCACTGTATCAGTGACGCCTGGGACTGCACTAGCTGATGTCTCACCTCACTCTAGCACTGCTGAATGGGATTGCACTAACTGATGTCACCTCACTCGAGCACTGCTGCCTGAGACTGCACTAGCTGAAGTCTCACCTCACTGTAACACTGCCACCTGATACTGCACTGGCTGATGTCTCACCTCATTTCTAGCACTGCTACCTGGGACTGCACTATCTGATGTCTCACCTCACTCTGCGCACTGCCACCAGGGACTGCACTAGCTGGTCTCCCTCACTCTAGCACTGCTACCGGTGACTGCACTAGCTGATGTCTCTCACTCTATCCTGCTACCTGGGACTGCTCTAGCTGATGTCTCACCTCATTTTAGCACTGCTGCCTGGGACTGCACTAGCTGATCTCTCACCTCACTCTAGCACTGCCGCCTGGGACTGCACAAGCAGATGTCTCACCTCACTCTAGCACTGCCACCTGGGACTGCACTTGCTGATGTCTCCACCTCACTCTGCACTGCTGCCAGGGTGCACTGGCTGATGTCTCACCTCACTCACCTGCTACCTGGGGCTGCGCTGGCTGATGTCTCCACCTCACTCTAGCACAAACCTGGACTGCACTAGCTGATGTCTCACCTCAACCTATCTCTGGTGCCTGGGACTGCACTAACTGATATCTCACCTCAACCATGCACTTCATTGAACTGCACTATCTGATGTCTAACCTCACTCTATCACTGCTCCTTGGGGCCGCACTGGCTGATAGTCACCTCACTCCTAGCATGCCGCCTGGGGCTGCATAACTGATGCCTCCTCCTCTAGCACTGCCGCCAAAGTTGCACTGGCTGATGTCTCACCTCACACTATCACTGCTACCTGGGACTGCACTAACTGATGTCTCACCTCCTCTAACACTTTCACCTGGGACTGCATTAGCTGATGTCTCACCTCACTCTAGTATGCCACCCGGGACTTAAATAACTGATGTCTCACCTCCATCTAGCACTGCCACCTGGGACTGCACTACCTGATGTCACCTCCCTCTAGCACTGAAACATGGGGACTGCACTAATAGAATTCTCACCTCACTCTCATTGGCGCCTGGGTCGCACCAGCTGATGTCTCACCTCACTCTAGCACTGCTGCCTGAGATTGCACTAACTGATGTCACCTCACACGAGCACTGCTGCCTGAGACTGCACTAGCTGAAGTCTCACCTCACTGTAGCACTGCCACCTGATACTGCACTAGCTGATGTCTCACCTCATTCTAGCACTGCTACCTGGGACTGCACTATCTGATGTCTCACCTCACTCTAGCACTGCCACCTGGGACTGCACTAGCTGATCTATCACCTCACTCTAGCACTGCCGCCTGGGACTGCACAAGCAGATGTCTCACCTCACTCTAGCACTGCTACCGGTGACTGCACTAGCTGATGTCTCACCTCACTCTATCACTGCTACCTGGGACTGCTCTAGCTGATGTCTCACCTCATTCTAGCACTGCTGCCTGGGACTGCACTAGCTGATGTCTCACCTCACTCTAGCACTGCCGCCTGGGACTGCACAAGCAGATGTCTCACCTCACTCTAGCACTGCCACCTGGGACTGCCTTGCTGATGTCTCACCTCACTCTAGGACTGCTGCCAGTGATTGCACTAGCTGATGTCTCACCTCACTCTATCACTGCTACCTGGGACTGCACTAGCTGATGTCTCACCTCACTCTAGCACTGAAACCTGGGACTGCACTAGCTGATGCCTCACCTCACTCTAGCACTGCCACCTGGGACTGCACTAACTGATGTCTCACCTCACTCTAGCACTGCCACCTGGGACTGCAGTAGCTGATGCCTCATCTAACTCTAGCTCTGCCATCTGGGACTGCACTAGCTGATGTCTCACCTCACTCTAGCACTGCTGCCTGGGACTGTGCTGCTGATTTTCACCTGTTTCTATCACTGCAACCTGGGACTACACTGGCTGATGTCTCACATTACTTTATCTCTAGTTCCTGGGACTGCACTGGCTGAGTATACATCACTGCAGCACTGACACCTGGGACTGCACTGGCTGATGTCTCACCTACACTGGCTCAGCGACCTGGGACTACACTGGCTGGTGTCTCACCTCACTCTAGTACTGCCGCCTGGGACTTCAATAACTGATGTCCACCACCCTCTAGCACTGCCACCTGGGATGCACTAGCTGATGTCTCACACACTCTAGCACTGCCACATGGGTCACCATAACTGATGTCTCACCTCACTCCATCGGTGCCACCTGGGACTGCGCTGGCTGATGTCTCACCTCCTCAGCACTGCTGCCTGGAATTGCACTAACCATGTCACCTCACTCGAGCACTGCCGCCTGGGGACTCACTGCAAGTCTCACCTCACTGTAACACTGCCACATGGGACTACGCACTATTGATGTCTCACCTCACTCTACCACTGTCACCTGGGCCACTGCACTAACAAGTCTTACCTTACTCTACTACTGCTGCCTGGGACTGCACTGCTGATGTCTCAACTCACTGGCACTACTGCTACCTGGGACTGCACTAGCGTGCTTTCCTCACTCTACCACTGCCACATGGGACTGCATTAACTGATATCTTACCTCACTCTAGCACTTCTTCATCGAGACTACACTGTCGTCTCACCTCATTCTAGCAGTATTACCAACGGCAACTTTTACTTCAATGTCTCACCTCAATCTGCTTACTGCTACCTGGGGCTGCATTAGCTGATGTCACCTCAACCTATCTCTGGTGCCTGACACACTTGCTGTTATGTAACCTCCCACTAGTACTGACCACCTGGGGCTGCACTGGCTGATGTCTCACTCATTCTGCACTGCTACCTGAGACTGCTCTAGCTGATGTCTCACTCATTCTAGCACTGCTGCCTGGGAACTGCACTGGCTGATGTCTCCACCTCACTCTCTTACACTGGCGCCTGGGGCTGCACAAGCAGATGTCTCACCTCACTCTGCACTGCCACCTGGGACTGCACTTGCTGATGTCTCACCTCACTCTGCCCTTGCTGCCAGGGGTGCACTAGCTGATGTCTCATCACTCTACTCTGCCACTACCTGGGACTAAGCTGGCTGATGTCTCCACCTCACTCTGCTTGCCTGAAACCCTGGGACTGCACTGGCTGATGTCTCTCAACCTATCTCTGTAGTGCCTGGGACTGCACCTACTGATATCTCACCTCAACCATGCACTTCTACATTGAACTGCACTATCTGATGTCTAACCTCACTCTATCCTGCTGCCCAGGGGCCGCACTGGCTGATCAGTCACCTCACTCTACTTTTACCGCCTGGGACTGCACTGCTGATGCCTCCACCTCCCTCTAACACTGCCGCCAAGATTGCACGCTGATGTCTCACCTCACACTATCCTGCTACCTGGGACTGCACTAACTGATCTCACCTCCTCTAACACTTTCACCTGGGACTGCATTAGCTGATGTCTCACCTCACTCTAGTATTACCACCTGGGACTTAAATAACTGATGTCTCACCTCCATCTAGCACTGCCACCTGATGGGACCACACTAAGCTTGATGTCTCACCCTCACTCACCACCGTCACCTGGGATAGTACCAACTGAAGTCTTACCTTACTCTAGCACTGCTGCCTGGGACTGCACTCCAGCTTATGTCTCAACTCACTGTAGCACTGCTACCTGGGACTGTACCAGCTGATAACTTTCCTCACTCTACCACTGCCACATGGGACTGCATTAACTGATATCTTACATCCACTTCAGCACTTCTTCCATGGGACTACACGTTATCTGATGTCTCACCTCATTCTAGCAGTGAAAACCTGTGACAGCACCAACTGATGTCTCACCTCAATCTAGCACCGCTACCTGGGACTGCATTAGCTGATCTCTCACCCTCAACCATCTCAAGTGCCCAGGACAGCACTATTGCTGTTATGTAACCTCACTCTAGTACTGACACCTGGGACTGCACTAGCTGATGTCTCACCTCATTCTAGCACTGCTACCTGGGACTGCTCTAGCTGATGTCTCACCTCATTCTAGCACTGCTGCCTGGGACTGCACCCCAGCTGATGTCTCCACCTCACTCTGCACTGGCGCCTGGGACTGCAAAGCAGATGTCTCAACCTCACTCTAGCACTGCCACCTGGGACCCACCACGCACAGAGACTCACCCCACTCTAGCACTGCTGCCAGGATTGCACTAGCTGATGTCCCAACTCACTCCCCATCACTGCCACCTGGGACTGCACCAGCTGATGCCTCACCCCACCCCAGCACTGAAACCTGGGACTGCACCAGCTGATGCCTCAACTCCCACCTCTAGCACTGCCACCTGACTGCACTCAACTGATGTCTCACCCCACTACGCACTGCCACCTGGGACCGCAGCAGCTGATGCCTCATCTCACTCCTAGCTCTGCCATCTGGGACTGCACCAGCTGATGTCTCCACCTCCTCCCAGCACACTGCTGCCTGGGGCCAGTGCTGGCTAATTTTTCAAATATTTCCATCACTGTAACCTGGGACCACACTGGCTGATGTCTCAATATTACTTTATCTAATTCCTGGGTGCACTCAGCTGATGTCCGCCACCCAGCACTGACACCAGGGACTGCACCAGCTGATGTCTCACCCTACACTGGCACTGCCACCTGGGACTACACTAGCTGGTGTCTCACTCCTCACTCTAGTACTGCCGCCAGACTTCATTAACTGATGTCTCACCACCCCCAGCACTGCCACCTGGGTCTGCACATGGCTGGTCTCACCTCACTCTAGTACGGCCGCCTGGGACTTTAATATCTGATGTCTCACCTCCATCCAGCACTGCCATGGGACTGCACCAGCTGATGTCCATCCCACCTAGCACTGAAACATGGGACTGCACTAACTGACTTCTCACCCACCCAGCACAGCCACCTGGGACTGCACTAGCTGATGTCTCACCTCCACCCAAGCACCGCCCCATGGGTCTGCATAACTGATGTCTCAACTCACTCTAGCACTGCCACCTGGGACTGCTCTAGCTGATGTCTCACCTCACTCTGGCACTGCCTCCATGGGTCTGCATAACTGATCTCCACCACCCATCATTGCCGCCTGGGGACTGCACTGAAGGATGTCTCACCTCACCCTCAGCACTGCTGCCTGGGACGCACCAACTGATGTCACCTCACCAAAAGACCGCTGGAACTCACTTCAGCTGAAGTCTCACCTCACTGTAGCACTGCCACATGGACTGCACTAGTTGAGGTTCTACCTCACTCTACCACCTGGGACTGCATTTCAGCTGATGTCTCACCTCAACCTTATCTCTGGTGCCTGGGACAGCACCTCTCATGACATGTAACCTCACTCTAGTATCAAGCAATTGGGACTGCACAAGCAGATGTCTCACCTCACTCTAGCACTGCTACTGGTGACTGCACTAGCTGATGTCTCACCACTCTATCACTGCTACCTGGGACTGCTCTAGCTGATGTCTCACCATCATCCAGCACTGCTGCCTGACACTAGCTGATGTCTCCACCCCACTCCTAGCACTGCCGCCTGGGACTGCACAAGCAGATGTCTCACCTCACTACAGCACCGCCACCTGGGACTGCGAAACTGGATGACTCACCTCACTCTAGCACTGCTGCCAGGGATTGCACCAGCTGATGTCTCAACCTCACTCTATCACTGCTACCTGGGACTGCACTAGCTGATGTCTCACCTCACTCTAGCACACAAGTCTGGGACTGCACTCAGCTGATGCCTCACCCACTCCAGCACCCCACCCGGGGACTGCACCAACTGATGTCCTCACCTCACTCTAGCACTGCCACCTGGGACTGCAGTGGCTGATGCCTCATCTACTTAGCTCTGCCATCTGGGACTGCACTAGCTGATGTCTCACCACACTCTAGCACCCTGCATGGGACTGTGCTTGCTGATTTCTCACCAATTCTATCACTGCAACCTGGGACTACACTGGCTGATGTCTCACATCACTTTATCAAGTTCCTCAGACTCACTAGCTGATGTCTGCGATCGACACCCAGCACTGACACCAGGGACTGCACTAGCTGATGTCTCACCTCACACTGGCACTGCCACCTGGGACTACACCCAGCTGGTGTCTCACCCCACTCTCCAGCACTGCCACCTGGGACTGCTCTCAGCTGATGTCTCAACCTCACCTAACACTCGCCATGGGTCTGCACCAACTGATGTCTCACCTCACTCCATCATTGCCACCTGGGACTGCACTAGCTGATGTCTCACCCTCACCCAGCACTGCTGCCTGGGATTGCACTAATCGATGTCACCACCAAGACTGCCGCCTGAGACCCACTCAGCTGTCTCACCACCGTAGCACTGCCAAATGGGACTGCACCTAGCTGATGTCTCACCTCACTCTACCACTGTCACCTGGGACTGCACTCAGCTGAAGTCTTCACCCTACTCCAGCACTGCCGCTCGGACTGCACTAGCTGATGTCTCAACTCACCGTAGCACTGCTACCTGGGACTGCAATTAGCTGATAACTTCCTCACTTCTACCACTGCTACACATGGGACTGTATTAACTGATATCTTACTCACTCTCTAGCACTTCTTCATGGGACTACACTCATCTGATGTCTCACCCCATTCTAGCAGTGAAACCCTGTACAGCAACTCAACTGATGTCTCACCTCAATCTAGCACTGCTATCTGGGACTGCATTAGCTGATGTCTCACCTCAACCTATCTCTGGTGCCTGGGACAGCACCTGCTGATTAGTAACCTCACCCCAGTACTGCCACCTGGGACTGCACCAGCTGATGTCTCACCTCATTCAGCACTGCTGCCTGGGACTGCACCAGCTGGATGTCTCACCCCACCTGGCACTGCTACCTGGGACTGCATTAGCTGACGTCTCACCTCCCTCCAGCACTGCGCACTAGGACTGCACAAGCAGATGTCTCACCTCATCTAGCACTGCCACCGGAGACTGCACCTAGCTGATGTCTCACCCCACCCCAGTCACTGCTACCTGGGACTGCTCTAGCTGATGTCTCACCTCATTTTAGCACTGCTGCCTGGGTCTGCACTAGCTGATGTCTCACCTCACTGTAGCACTGCCGCCTGGGACTGACACAAGCAGATGTCTCACCTCACTCTAGCACTGAAATCTGGGACTGCACTTGCTGATGTCTCACCTCACTCTAGCACTGCTGCCAGGGATTGCACTAGCCGATGACTCACCTCACTCTATCACTGCTACCTGGGACTGCACGAGCTAATGTCTCAACTCACTCTAGCACTGCCACCTGGGACTGCACTTGATGATGACTCACCTCACTCTAGCACTGCTGCCAGGGATTGCACTAGCTGATGTCTCAACTCACTCTATCACTGCTACCTGGGACTCTGCACTAGCTGATGTCTCACCTCACCCTAGCACCGCAAACCTGAGGACTGCATCAGCTGATGCTCCCACCTCACTCCAGCACTGCCAACCTGGGACCTGCACCAACTGATAGTCTCACCTCACTCTAGCACTGCCACCTGGGGACCGCAGGCAGCCAGATGCCTCATCTCACCCTAGCTCTGCCATCCCGGGACTGCACTAGCTGATGTCTCACCCACCTAGAACCGCTGCCTGGGACTGTGCTAGCTGATTTTCCACCAGTTCCCATCACTGCAACCTGGGACCACACCGGCTGATGCCCTCACATTACTTCATCTCAGTTCCTGGTCTGCACTCAGCTGGATGTCCAACGCCACTCCAGCACTGACACCTGGGACTGCACTAGCTGATGTCTCACCTGACACTGGCACTGCCACCTGGGACCACACTAGCTGGTGTCTCACTCAATCCCTAGTACTGCCGCCTGGGACCTCATTAACTGATGTCTCACCACCCAGCACTGCCACCTGGCCCTGCACTACAGCTGGTGTCTCACTTCACTTAGCACTGAAAACATGGGACTGCACTAACTGATTTCTCACCTCACTCCCAGCACAGCCACCTGGGACCGCACTAGCTGGGATCTCCCACCTCACCCTCAGCACTGCACTCATGGGTCTGCATAATAAGATGTCTCACCTCACTCTAGCACTGCCACCAGGGACTGCTCTAGCTGGATGTCTCACCACCTCACTCAAGCACTGCCTCCCTGGGTCCTGCATAACTGATGTCTCACCTCACCCACCACTGACACCTGGGACCTGCACTAGCTGGATGTCTCACCCCACCCAGCACTGCTGCCTGGGACTGTCACTAACTGATGTCACCACACTCGAGCACTGCCGCCTGAGACTCACTAGCTGAAGTCTCACCTCACTGTAGCACTGCCACATGGGACTGCACTAGTTGATGTCTTACCTCACTCTACCACTGTCACCTGGGACTGCACTAGCTGAAGTCTACCTCTACCTAGCACTGCTGCCTGGGAGACTGCACTAGCTGATGTCTCAACCCACTGTAGCTGCTGCCACCTGAGACTGCACTAACTGACTTCCTCACTCTACCACTGCCACATGGGACTGCATTAGCAGATATCTTACCTCACTCTAGCACTTCTTCATGGACTACACTATCTGATGTCTCACCTCATTCTAACAGTAAAACCCTGCGACAGCACTAACTGATCTCCACCTCAATCTAACACTGCTACCTGGGACTACATTGGCTGATGTCTCACCTCAAACTATCTCTAGTGCCTGGGACAGCACTCTGCTGATCATGTAACCTCACTCCTAGTACTGCCACCTGGGACTGCAGAAGCAGATGTCTCACCTCCTCTCAGCACTGCCACCTGGGACTGCACTCTGCTGATGACTCCACCTCACTCTAGCACTGCTGCCAGGGATTGCACTAGCTGATGTCTCACCTCACTCTATCACTGCTACCTGGGACTGCACTAGCTGATGTCTCACCTCACTCTAGCACTGAAATCTGGGACTGCACTAGCTGATGCCTCACCTCACTCTAGCACTGCCACCTGGGACTGCACTAACTGATGTCTCACCTCACTCTAGCACTGCCACCTGGGACTGCAGTGGCTGATGCCTCATCTTACTCTAGCTCTGCCATCTGGGACTGCACTAGCTGATGTCTCACCTCACTCCAGCACGCTGCCTGGGACTGTGCTAGCGGTTCTCACCCATTTCTATCACTGCAACCTGGGATCACACTGGCTGATGTCTCTCATCACTTTATCTCTAGTTCCTGAGACTGCACTAGCTGATGTCTAACGACACTCCAGCACCAACACCTGGGACCGTACTAGCTGATGTCTCACCCACACTGGCGCCTGCCACCTGGGACCACACCAGCTGGTGTCCTCACCCTCACCTCTAGCACTGCCACCTGGGACTGCTCCAGCTGATGTTCACACCTCACTCTAGCACACTGCCACATGGGTCTGCATAACTGGATGTCTCACCTCACCCATCATTGCCGCCTGGACTGCACCAGCTGATGTCTCACCTCACTCTAGCACTGCTGCCTGGGATTTCACTAACTGATGTCACCTCACTCGAACACTGCCGCCTGAGACTCACTAGCTGAAGTCTCACCTCACTGTAGCACTGCCACATGGGACTGCACTAGTTGATGTCTCACCTCACTCTACCACTGTCACCTGGGACTGCACTAGCTGAAGTCTTACCTTACTCTAGCACTGCTGCCTGGGACTGCACTAGCTGATGTCTCAACTCACTGTAGCACTGCTACCTGGGACTGCACTAGCTGATAACTTTCCTCACTCTACCACTGCCACATGGGACTGCATTAACTGATATCTTACCTCACTCTAGCACTTCTTCATGGGACTACACTATCTGATGTCTCACCTCATTCTAGCAGTGAAACCTGTGACAGCACTAACTGATGTCTCACCTCAATCTAGCACTGCTATCTGGGACTGCATTAGCTGATGTCTCACCTCAACCTATCTCTGGTGCCTGGGACAGCACTTGCTGATATGTAACCTCACTCTAGTACTGCCACCTGGGACTGCACTAGCTGATGTCTCACCTCATTCTAGCACTGCTGCCTGGGACTGCACTAGCTGATGTCTCACCTCACTCTGGCACTGCTACCTGGGACTGCATTAGCTGATGTCTCACCTCCCTCTAGCACTGCCGCCTAGGACTGCACAAGCAGATGTCTCACCTCACTCTAGCACTGCTACCGGAGACTGCACTAGCTGATGTCTCACCTCACTCTATCACTGCTACCTGGGACTGCTCTAGCTGATGTCTCACCTCATTCTAGCACTGCTGCCTGGGACTGCACTAGCTGATGTCTCACCTCACTCTAGCACTGCCGCCTGGGACTGCACAAGCAGATGTCTCACCTCACTCTAGCACTGCCACCTGGGACTGCACTTGCTGATGTCTCACCTCACTCTAGCACTGCTGCCAGGGATTGCACTAGCTGATGTCTCACCTCACTCTATCACTGCTACCTGGGACTGCACTAGCTGATGTCTCACCTCACTCTAGCACTGAAACCTGGGACTGCACTAGCTGATGCCTCCATCACCTCCAACACTGCCACCTGGAGACTGCACTAACAGAGTCTCACCTCACTCCTAGCTACTGCACACCTGAGACTGCAGTAGCTTGATACCTAATCTAACTCTGGCTAACAGCTGGGACTGCACTGAGCTGATGTCTCACCTCACTCTAACAGTGCTGCCTGGGACTGCTAGCTGATTTTCACCTATTTCTATCACTGCAACCTGGAGACTACGCCTGGCTGAGTCTCACATCACTTTATCTCTAGTTCCTGGGACTGCACTAGCTCGATGTCTAACGTCACTCCAGCACTGGACACCTGGGACTGCACTGCTGGATGACCTCCCACACTGGCACTGCCACCTGGGACTACACTCAGCTGGTGTCTCACCTCACTCTAGTACTGCCGCCTGGGACTTCAATAACTGATGTCTCACCACCCTCTAGCACTGCCACCTGGGTCGTACTAACTGCTGTCTCACCTCACCTCGCATTGCCGCCTGGGACTTTAATATCTGATGTCTCCACTCCATCTAGCACTGCCACATGGGACTGCACAACTGATGTCTCACCTCACTCCAGCACTGCCACATGGGTCTGCATAACTGATGTCTCACCTCACTCCAGCACTGCTGCCTGGGACTGCACTAACTGATGTCACCTCACTCAAGCACTGCCGCCTGAGACTCACTAGCTGAAGTCTCACCTCACTGTAGCACTGCCACATGGGACTGCACTAGTTGATGTCTCACCTCACTCTACCACTGTCACCTGGGACTGCACTAGCTGAAGTCTTACCTTACTCTAGCACTGCTGCCTGGGACTGCACTAGCTGATGTCTCAACTCACTGTAGCACTGCTACCTGGGACTGCACTAGCTGATAACTTTCCTCACTCTACCACTGCCACATGGGACTGCATTAACTGACATCTTACCTCACTCTAGCACTTCTTCATGTTACTACACTATCTGATGTCTCACCTCATTCTAGCAGTGAAACCTGTGACAGCTCTAACTGATGTCTCACCTCAATCTAGCACTGCTACCTGGGACTGCATTAGCTGATGTCTCACCTCAACCTATCTCTGGTGCCTGGGACAGCACTTGCTGATATGTAACCTCACTCTAGTACTGCCACCTGGGACTGCACTAGCTGATGTCTCACCTCACTCTAGCACTGCTGACCTGGGACTGCACTAGCTGATGTCTATCCTCACTCTAGCACTGCCGCCTGGGACTGCACAGAAGTGATGTCTCACCTCACTCTAGCACTGCCACCTGGGACAGCATTAGCTGATGTCTCACCTCACTCTAGCACTGCCGCCTGGGACTGCACAAGCAGATGTCTCACCTCACTCTAGCACTGCTACCGGTGACTGCACTAGCTGATGTCTCACCTCACTCTATCACTGCTACCTGGGACTGCTCTAGCTGATGTCTCACCTCATTCTAGCACTGCTGCCTGGGACTGCACTAGCTGATGTCTCACCTCACTCTAGCACTGTCGCCTGGGACTGCACAAGCAGCTGTCTCACCTCACTCTAGCACTGCCTCCTTGGACTGCACTTGCTGATGTCTCACCTCACTCTAGCACTGCTGCCAGGGATTGCACTAGCTGATGTCTCACCTCACTCTATCACTGCTACCTGGGACTGCACTAGCTGATGTCTCACCTCACTCTAGCACTGAAACCTGGGACTGCACTAACTGATGTTTCACTTCACTCTAGCACTGCCACCTGGGACTTCACGAGCAGATATCTCACCTCACTCTAGCACTGCTACATGGGACTGCACTAGCTGATCTCTCAAATCACTTTAGCTCTGCTACCTGGGACTACAATAGCTCATGTCTCACCTCACTATAGCACTGCCTCCCGGGTCTGCATTAGCTGATGTCTCACCTCACTCTAGTACTGCTGCCTGGGACTGCACTAACAGATGTCTCACCTCACTCTAGCCCGGCTGCCTGGACTGCACTAGCTGATATCTCACCTCACATTAGCACTGCTACCTGGGACTGCATTAACTGATGTCTCTCCTCACTCTAGCACTGCTACCTGGGACTGCATTAGCTGATGTCTCACCTCAACCTATCTCTGGTACCTGGGACTGCACTAACTGATATCTCACCTCAACCATGCACTGCTACATTGAACTGCACTATCTGATGTCTAACCTCACTCTATCACTGCAGCTTGGGACCGCACTAGCTGATGAGTCACCTCACTCTAGCACTGCCGCCTGGGACTGCACTAACTGATGCCTCACCTCACTCTAGCACTGCTGCCAGGGATTGCACTAGCTGATGTCTCACCTCACTCTATCACTGTTACCTGGGACTGCACTAACTGATGTCTCACCTCACTCTAACACTTTCACCTGGGACTGCATTAGCTGATGTCTCACCTCACTCTAGTATTGCCACCTGGGACTTAAATAACTGATGTCTCACCTCCATCTAGCACTGCCACCTGGGACTGCACTAGCTGATGTCTCACCTCACTCTAGCACTGAAACATGGGACTGCACTAACTGATTTCTCACCTCACTCTAGCACTGCCACCTGGGACTGCACTATCTGATGTCTCACCTCACTCTAGCACTGCCACATGGGTCTGCATAACTGATGTCTCACCTCACTCTATCATTGCCGCCTGGGACTGCACTAGCTGATGTCTCACCTCACTCTAGCACTGCTGCCTGGGATTGCACTAACTGATGTCACCTCACTCGAGCACTGCTGCCTGAGACTGCACTAGCTGAAGTCTCACCTCACTGTATCACTGCCACCTGATACTGCACTAGCTGATGTCTCACCTCATTCTAGCACTGCTACCAGGGACTGCACTATCTGATGTCTCACCTCACTCTAGCACTGCCACCTGGGACTGCACCAGCTGATGTCTCACCTCACTCTAGCACTGCCACATGGGTCTGCATAACTGATGTCTCACCTCACTCTATCATTGCCACGTGGGACTGCACTAGCTGATGTCTCCCCTCACTCTAGCACTGCCACCTGGGACTGCACTAACTGATGTCTCACCTCAATCTAGCACTGCCACCTGGGACTGCAGTAGCTTGATGCCTCATCTGACTCTAGCTCTGCCATCTGGGACTGCACTAGCTGATGTCTCACCTCACTCTAGCACTGCTGCCTGGGACTGTGCTAGCTGATTTTTCACCTATTTCTATCACTGCAACCCTGGGACTACACTGGCTGATGTCTCACATCACTTTATCTCTAGTTCCTGGGACTGCACTAGCTGATGTCTAACGTCACTCCAGCACTGACACCTGGGACTGCACTAGCTGATGTCTCACCCTACACTGGCACTGCCACCTGGGACTACACTAGCTGGTGTCTCACCTCACTCTAGTACTGCCGCTTGGGACTTCAATAACTGATGTCTCACCACCCTCTAGCACTGCCACCTGGGTCTGCACTAGCTGGTGTCTCACCTCACTCTAGTATTGCCGCCTGGGACTTTAATATCTGATGTCTCACCTCCATCTAGCACTGCCACCTGGGACTGCACTAGCTGATGTCTCACCTCACTCTAGCACTGCCTCATGGGTCTGCATAACTGATGTCTCACCTCACTCTAGCACTGCCACCTGGGACTGCACCAGCTGATGTCTCACCTCACTCTAGCACTGCCACATGGGTCTGCATAACTGATGTCTCACCTCACTCTATCATTGCCACCTGGGACTGCACTAGCTGATGTCTCACCTCACTCTAGCACTGCTGCCAGGGATTACACTAGCTGATGTCTCACCTCACTCTATCACTGCTACCTGGGACTGCACTAGCTGATGTCTCACCTCACTCTAGCACTGAAACCTGGGACAGCACTAATTGATGTTTCACTTCACTCTAGCACTGCCACCTGGGACTTCACGAGCTGATATCTCACCTCACTCTAGCACTGCTACATGGGACGGCACTAGCTGATCTCTCAAATCACTTTAGCACTGCTACCTGGGACTACAATAGCTCATGTCTCACCTCACTATAGCACTGCCTCATGGGTCTGCATAACTGATGTCTCACCTCACTCTAGCACTGCCACCTGGGACTGCACCAGCTGATGTCTCACCTCACTCTAGCACTGCCACATGGGTCTGCATAACTGATGTCTCACCTCACTCTATCATTGCCACCTGGGACTGCACTAGCTGATGTCTCACCTCACTCTAGCACTGCTGCCTGGGATTGCACTAACTGATGTCACCCTGCTCGAGGGCACTGCTGCCTGAGACTCACTAGCTGAAGTCTCACCTCACTGTGCTACTACCATGGGACTGCACTAGTTGATGTCTCCTCACTCTACCACTGTCACCTGGGACTGCACTAGCTGAAGTCTTACCTTACTCTAGCACTGCTGCCTGGCTGCACCAGGCTGATGTCTCAACTCACTGTGCTGCACCACCTGAGGACTGCACTAGCTGACTTTCCTCATTCTACCACTGCCACATGGGACTGCATTAACTGATATCTTACCTCACTCTGCTTGCTTCTTCATGGGACTACACTATCCTGATGTCTCACCTCATTCTAGCAGTGAAAACCTTGACCAGCACTAACTGATGTCTCACCTCAATCTAGCACTGCTACCTGGGACTGCATTAGCTGATGTCTCACCTCAACCTATCTCTGGTGCCTGGGACAGCACTTGCTGATATGTAACCTCACTCTAGCACTGCCGCCTGGGACTGCACAAGCAGATGTCTCACCTCACTCTATCACTGCTACCTGGGACTGCACTAGCTGATGTCTCACCTCACTCTAGTTTTGCCGCCTGGGACTTTAATATCTGATGTCTCACCTCCATCTAGCACTGCCACCTGGGACTGCACTAGCTGATGTCTCACCTCACTCTAGCACTGCCTCATGGGTCTGCATAACTGTTGTCTCACCTCACTCTAGCACTGCCTGGGGACTGCACTGGCAGATGTCTCACCTCACTCTAGCACTGCCACATGTGTATGCATAACTGATGTCTCACTCACTCTATCATTGCCGCCTGGGACTGAACAGCTGAAGTCTCACCTCCTCTAACACTGCTGCCTGGGATTGCACTAACTGTGTCACCTCACTCGAGCACTGCCGCCTGAGATTCACTAGCTGAAGTCTCACCTCACTGTAGCACTGCCACATGGGACTGCACTAGTTGATGTCTCACCTCATTCTTCCACTGTCACCTGGGACTGCACTAGCTGAAGTCTTACCTTACTCTAGCACTGCTGCCTGGGACTGCACTAGCTGATGTCTCAACTCACTGTAGCACTGCTACCTGGGACTGCACTAGCTGATGACTTTCCTCACTCTACCACTGCCAAATGGGACTGCATTAACTGATATCTTACCTCACTCTAGCACTTCTTCATGGGGCTACACTATCTGATGTCTCACCTCATTCTAGCAGTGAAACCTGTGACAGCACTAACTGATGTCTCACCTCAATCTAGCACTGCTACCTGGGACTGCATTAGCTGATGTCTCACCTCAACCTATCTCTGGTGCCTGGGACAGCACTTGCTGATGTGTAACCTCACTCTAGTACTGACACCTGGGACTGCACTAGCTGATGTCTCACCTCATTCTGGAACACTGCTGGGACTGCACTGGCTGATGTCTCCACCCTCTGGCACTGCTACCTGGGACTGCATTGGCTGATGTCTCACCCTCACTCTAGCACTGCCGCCCACTGGGACTGCACAAACGGATGTCTCACCCTCACTCAAGCACTGCCACCTGGGACTGCACTTGCTGATGTCTCCACCTCACTCTAGCACTGCTGCCAGGGGATTGCACTAGCTGATGTCTCACCTCACTCTATCACTGCTGCCTGGGACTGCACTAGCTGATGTCTCACCTCACTCTAGCACTGAAACCTGGGACAGCACTAGTTGATGTTTCACTTCACTCTAGCACTGCCACCTGGGGCTTGCACGAGCTGATATCTCACCTCACTCTAGCACTGCTGCATGGGGCTGGCACAGCTCGTCTCAAATCACTTTAGCACTGCTACCTGGGACTACAATAGCTCATGTCCACCTCACTATAGCACTGCGTCCCGGGTCTGCATTATCTGATGTCTTACCTCACTCTAGTACTGCTGCCTGGGACTGCACTAACAGATGTCTCACCTCACTCTAGCCCGGCTGCCTAGACTGCACTAGCTAATATCTCACCTCATTCTAGCACTGCTGCCTGGGACTGCACTAGCTGATGTCTCACCTCATTCTAGCACTGCTGCCTGGGACTGCACTAGCTAGATGTCTCACCTCACTCTGGCACTGCTACCTGGGACTGCATTAGCTGATGTCTCACCTCACTCTAGCACTGCCGCCTGGGACTGCACAAGCAGATGTCTCAACTCACTCTAGCACTGCTACCGGTGACTGCACTAGCTGATGTCTCACCTCACTCTATCACTGCTACCTGGTACTGCTCTAGCTGATGTCTCACCTCATTCTAGCACTGCTGCCTGGGACTGCACTAACAGATGTCTCATCTCACTCTAGCCCGGCTGCCTGGACTGCACTAGCTGATATCTCACCTCACATTAGCACTGCTACCTGGGACTGCATTGACTGATGTCTCTCCTCACTCTAGCACTGCTACCTGGGACTGCATTAGCTGATGTCTCACCTCAGCCTATCTCTGGTGCCTGGGACTGCACTAACTGATATCTCACCTCAACCATGCACTGCTACATTGAACTGCACTATCTGATGTCTAACCTCACTCTATCACTGCTGCTTGGGACTGCACTAGCTGATGAGTCACCTCACTCTAGCACTGCCGCCTGGGACTGCACTAACTGATGCCTCACCTCACTCTAGCACTGCTGCCAGGGATTGCACTAGCTGATGTCTCACCTCACTCTAACACTTTCACCTGGGACTGCATTAGCTGATGTCTCGCCTCACTCTAGTATTGCCGCCTGGAACTTAAATAACTGATGTCTCACCTCCATCTAGCACTGCTACCTGGGACTGCACTAGCTGATAACTTTCCTCACTCTACCACTGCCACTGGGACTGCATTAGATGATATCTTACTTCACTCTAGCTCTGCTTCATGGGACTACACTATCTGATGTCTCACCTCATTCTAGCACTGAAACCTGGGACTGCACTAGCTGATGTCTCACCTCACTCTGGCACTGCTACCTTGGACTGCATTAGCAGATGTCTCAAATCAACCTATCTCTGGTGCCTGGAACTGCACTAGCTGTTGCCTCAGTTCTCTCTATCACTTCCGCCTGAGATTGCACTAACTCATGTCTCACCTCACTCTATCACTGCCGCCTGGAACAGCACTAGCTGATGTCTCTCCTCTTTTTAACCCTGCCACCTGTGACTGCACTAAATGATGTCTCACCTCACTCTAGCACTGCTTCCTGGGACTGCACTAGTTGATGTCTCACTTCACTGTAGCACTGCCACCTGGGTCTGCACTAGCAGATGTCTCACCAAACTCTAGCACTGCTACCTGTGACAGCACTAACTGATGTCTCAAATCACTCTTGCACTGCTACCTGTGACTGCACTAGCTGATGTTTCACCTCACTCTAGAACTTCCGCCTGGAACTGAACTATTTGATGACTCACCTTACTCAAGCACTGCAACCTGGAACTGCACTAGCCGATGTCTCACCTCACTCTAGCACTTCCGACTGGGACAGCACTAGCTGATGTCTCACCTCACTCTAGCAATGCTACATGGAGCGCACTAGCTGATGTCTTACCTCACTCTAGCACTTCTGCATGGGACTGCACTAGCTGATGTCTCACCTCACTATCACTCTGTCGATTGGGAATGCACCATCTGCTGTCTCACCTCACTCTAGCACTGACGCCTCAGACTGCACTAGCTGATGTCTCACCATATTCTAGCACTGCTACCTAGGACTGCACTAGCTGATGTCACAAATAACTCTTGCACTGCTACCTGGGACTGCACTAGTTGATGTCTCACCTCACTCTAGAACTTCCGCCTGGGACTGCACTAGTAGATGACTCACCTTACTCTAGCACTGCCACCTGGGACTGCACTAGCTGATATCTCACTTCACTCTAGCACTGCTACCTGGGACTGCACTATCTGATGTCTCACCTCACTTTTGCAGTGCGATCTGGGACTGCACTACCTGATATCTCACCCCACTCTAGCACTGCTTCTTGGGACTGCACTATCTGATGTTTCACCTCTGTTTTGCACTGCTACCTAGAGCTGCACTATCTGATGTCTCACCTCACTCTAGCACTGCCACCTGGGTTTGCATAACTGATGTCTCACCTCACTCTAGCACTGCTGCCTGGGACTGCACTAGCTGATGTTTCACCTTACTCTAACACTGCTTCCTTGTACTGCACTAACTGATGTCCCACCTCACTCTAGCACTGCCGCCTAGACTGTACTAGCTGATGTCTCACCTTATTCTAGCACTGCTACCTAGGACTGCACTAGCTGATGTCCCAAATAACTCTTGCACTGCTACCTGGGACTGCACTAGTTGATGTCGCACCTCACTCTAGCACTGCCGCCTGGGACTACACTTACTGATGTCTCAGCTTACTCTATCATTGCCGCCAGGGACTGCATTAGCTGATGTCTCACCTCACTCTAACACTGCTACCTTTAACTGCACTAACTGATTTCACCTTACTGTAGCACTGCTGCCTGAGACTGCACTAGCTGATGTCTCACCTCACGCTAGCACTGCTACTTGGGACTGCACTAGCGAATGTCTCACCACACTCTAGCACTGCTACATGGGACTGCACTAGCTGATATCCCTCCTCGCTCTAGCACTGCCACCTGGGACTGCAATAACTGATGTCTCACCTCAGTCTAGCACTGCTACCTGGGACTGCACTAACTGATGTCTCACCTCACTCTATCTCTGGTGACAGGGACTGCACTAGCTGATGTCTCACCTTACTGTAGCACTGATACATGTGACTGCACTAGCTAAGATCTCACCTCACTCTAGTACTGCCGCCTGGGACTGCACTAGCTGATGTCTCATCTTACTCTAGCACTGCAGCCTTGGACTGCACTACCTGATGTCTCACCATACTCTAGCATTGCTACATGGGACTGCATTATCTGATCTCTCATCTCACTCCAGTGCTGCTACCTAGTACTGCTTTAGCTGATGTCTCAACTCTCTATCCTGCTGCCTGGGACTGCACCAGCTGATGTCTCACCTCACTCTAACACAGCTACCTGGGACTGCATTTACTGATGTCTCACCTCACTCTATCACTGCCACCTGTTCAAGCACTGGCTGATGTCTCACCTCACTGTAACACTTCCGCCTGAGATTGCACTAACTGATGTCTCACCTCACTCTATCACTGCCACCTGGGACTGCACTAGCTGAAGTCTCACCTCACTGTAGCACTGCCACCTGGGACTGCACTAGCTGATGTCTCACCGTACTCTAGCACTGCTACATGGGACTGCACTATCTGATGTCTCATCTTACTCTAGCACTGCTTCCTGGGACTGCACTAGGTGATGTCTCACCTCACTCTAGCACTACTACCTGGGACAGCTTTTACTGATATCTCACCTCACTCTGTCACTGCCTCCTGAGCATGCAGTAGGTGATGTCTCACCTCTCTCTAGTGCTGTCACCTGGTACTACACTAACTGATGTCTCACCTCACTCTCGTGTTGCCAATGGGACTGCACTCGCTGATGTCTCACCTCACTCTAGTACTACCACCTGGTACTGCACTAGCTGATGTCTCACCTCACTCTAGTACTGCCACCTGGGACTGCACTAGCTGATGTATCACTTCACTTTAGTACTGTTTCCTAGAACTGCACTTACTGATGTCTCACGTTACTCTAACACTGCCATCTGGGACTACACTAGCTGATGTCTCACCTTTTAGCACTGCTACATGGGACTGCATTATCTGATGTCTCATCTCACTCTAGCACTGCTACCTGGTACTGTTCTAGCTGATGTCTCAACTCACTCGAGCCCTGCTGCCTGGGACTGCACTAGCTCATGTCTCACCTCACTCTTGCACTGTTACCTGGGACTGCATTTACTGATGTCTCAACTCACTCTATCAATGCCACCTGGAACTGCCCTAGTTGATGTCTCAGTTCACTCTATCACTTCCGCCTGAGATTGCACTAACTGATGTCTCACCTCACTCTATCACTGCTGCCTGGTACTGCACTAGCCGATATCTCACCTCTCTTTAGCCTTGCCACCTGGGACTGCACTAACTGATGTCTCACCTCACCCTAGCACTGCTTCCTGGTACTGCCCTAGTTGATGTTTCACCTCACTGTAGCACTGCCTCCTCGGTCCTCACTAGCTGATGTCTCACCTCACTCTAGCACTGCTACCAGAGACTGCACTAGCTGATGTCTCAAATCACTCTTACACTGCTACCTGTGACTGCACTAGCTGATGTCTCACCTCACTCTAGAACTTCCGCCTGGGACTGCACTATTTGATGACTCACCTTACTCTAGCACTGCAAATTGGAACTGCACTGGCTGATGTCTCACCTCACTCTAGCACTTGAGCCTGGGACTGCACTATTTGATGTCACACGTCACTCTAGCACTGCCACGTGAGACTGCACTAGCTGATATCTCACCTCACTCTAGCACTGCTACATGGAGTGCACTAGCTGATGTGTTACCTCACTCTAGCACTGCTACATGGGACTGCATTAGCTGATGTCTCACCTCACTGTAGCTCTATCGACTGGGACTGCACCATTTGATGTCTCACCTCACTCTAGCACTGCCACGTCAGACTGAACTAGATGATGTCTCACCTCACTCTAGCACTGAAACCTGGGACAGCACTATCTGATGTCTCTCCTCACTCTAGCACTCCCTCCTCGGACTGCACTAGCTAATGTCTCACCTCACTCTAGCACTGCCATCTGGATCTGCATAACTGATCTCTCACCTCACTCTAGCACTGCTACCTGGGACTGCACTATCTGATGTCTCACCTCACTTTTCCACTGCTTCCTGGGACTGCACTACCTGATATCTCACCCCACTCTAGCACTGCTTCCTGGGTCTGCACTATTTGATGTCTCACCTCACTCTACCACTGCCACCTGGGACTGCATTAGCTGAAGTCTCACCGTAGTCTAGCACTGCCGCCTTGGACTGCACTAGCTGATGTTTCAAATCACTCTTGCACTGCTACCTGAGACTGCACTTGCTGATGTCTCACCTCACTCTATCACTGCCGCCTTGGACTGCACTAGCTGATGTTTCAAATCACTCTTGCACTGCTACCTGGGACTGCACTTGCTGATGTCTCACCTCACTCTAGAACTTCCGCCTTGGACTGCACTATTTGATGACTCACCCTACTCAAGCACTGCAACCTGGAACTGCACTAGCTGATGTCTCACCTCACTCTAGCACTTCCACCTGGGACTGCACTAGATGATGTCTTACCTCACTCTAGCACTGCTACATGAGACTGCACATGCTGATGTCTCACCTCACTATAGCTCTGCCGACTGGGACAGCACCATCTGATGTCTCACCTCACTCTAGCACTGCCACCTCAGACTGCACTAGCTGATGTCTCACCTCATTCTAGCACTGCTACCTAGGACTGCACTAGCTGATGTCGCAAATCACTCTTGCACTGCTACCTGGGACTGCACTAACTGATGTCTCACCTCTCTCTACAACTTCCGACTGGGACTGCACTAGTTGATGACTCACCTTATTCTAGCACTGCCACCTGGAACTGAACTAGCTGATATCTCACTTCACTCTTGCACTGCCACCTGGGACTGCACTAGCCGATATCTCACCTCACTCTAGCACTGCTACCTGGGACTGCACTTGCTGATGTCTCACCTCACTTTTACACTGCTACCTGGGACTGCACTACCTGATATCTCACCCAACTCTAGCACTGCAATATGGGACTGCACTACCTGATGTCTCTCCTCACTCTAGCACTGCCACCTCGGCCTGCAGTAACTGATGTCTCACCTCACTCTATCACTGCCACCTTGGACTGCACTAACTGATATCTCACCTCAGTCTAGCACTGCTACCTGGGACTGCACTGACTGATGTCTCACCTCACTCTATCTCTGGTGCCTGGGACTGCACTAGCTGATGTCTCACCTTACTGTAGCACTGATACATGTGACTGCACTAGCTAAGATCTCACCTCACTCTTGTACTGCAGCCTGGGACTGCACTAGCTGATGTCTAACCTCACTCTAGCTCTGCCCCCTGGGACTGCTGTAGCTGATGTCACATCTTACTCTAGCACTGCTGCCTTGGACTGCACTACCTGATGTCTCACCATACTCTAGCATTGCTACATGGGACTGCATTATCTAATCTCTCATCTCACTCCAGTGCTGCAACCTGGTACTGCTCTAGCTGATGTCTCACCTCACTCTAACACTTCCGCCTGAGATTGCACTTACTGATGTCTCACTTCACACTGTCACTGCCACCTGGGACTGCACTAGATGATGTCTCATCTTACTCTAGCCCTGCTGCCTTGGACTGCACTAGCTGATGTCTCAGCTCACTCTAGCACTGCTACCTTGGACTGCATTTACTGATGTCTCACCTCACTCTATCACTGCCACCTGTTCATGCACTGGCTGATGTCTCACCTCACTCTGACACTTCCACCTGAGATTGCACTAACTGATGTCTCACCTCACTCTGTCACTGCCACATGGGACTGCACTAGCTGATGTCTCATCTTACTCTAGCACTGCTGCCTGGGAATGCACTAGCTGACATCTCACCATACTCTAGCACTGCTACATGGGACTACACTATCTGATGTCTCATCTCCCTCTAGCACTGCTGCCTTGGGCTGCACTAGGTGATGTCTCACCTCACTCTAGCACTGCTACCTGGGACAGCATTTACTGATGTCTCACCTCACTCTATCAATGCCACCTGGGCATGCACTAGCTGATGTCTCACCACTCTCTAGAGGTGAGAACCTGGTACTACACTAACTGATGTCTCACCTCACTATTGCTTTGCCAATGGGACTGCACTAGCTGATTTCTCACCTCACGCTAGTATTGCCACCTGGTACTGCACTAGCTGATGTCTCACCTCACTCTAGTACTGACACCTGGGACTGCACTAGCTGATGTCTCACTTCACTTTAGCACTGTTGCCTGGAACTGCACTAACTGATGTCTCACGTTACTCTAATACTGCTATCTGGGACTACACTAGCTTATGTCTCACCTTTAGCACTGCTACATGGGACTGCATTATCTGATGTCTCATCTCACTGTAGCACTGCTACCTTTCACTGTTCAAGCTGATGTCTCAACTCACTCTATCCCTGCTGCCTGGGACTGCACTGGTTCATTTCTCACCTCACTCTTGCACTGTTACCTGGGACTGCATTTACTGATGTCTCACCTCACTCTATCAATGCCACCTGGAACTGCACTAGCTGATGTTTCAGTTCATTCTATCACTTCCTCCTGAGATTGCATTATCTGATGTCTCACCTCACTCTATCACTGCCGCCTGGGACTGGACTAGCTGATGTCTCTCCTCTCTTTAGCCCTGCCACCTGGGACTGCACTAACTGATGTCTCACCTCACTCTAGCACTGCTTCCTGGGGCTGCACTAGTTGATGTCTCACCTCACTGTAGCACTGACACCTAGGTCTGCACTAGCTGATGTCTCACCTCATTCCAGCACTGCTACCTGAGACTGCACTAGCTGATGTCTCAAATCACTCTTGCACTGCTACCTGAGACTGCACTAGCTGATGTCTCACCTCACTCTAGATCTTCCGCCTGGGACTGCACTATTTGATGACTCACCTTACTCTAGCACTGCAAATTGGAACTGCACTAGCTGATGTCTCACCTCACTCTAGCACTTCCGCCTGGGACTGCACTAGCTGATATCTCACCTCACTCTAGCACTGCTACATGGAGTGCACTAGCTGATGTGTTACCTCACTCTAGCACTGCTACATGGGACTGCACTAGCTGATGTCTCACCTCACTGAAGCTCTGCTGACTGGGATTGCACCATCTGATGTCTCACCTCTCTCTAGCATTGCCGCCTCAGTCTGCACTAGCTGATGTCTGACCTCACTCTAGAACTTCCACCTGGGACTGCACTAGTTGATGACTAACCTTACTCTAGCACTGCCACCTGGAACTGCACTTGCTGATGTCTCACCTCACTCTAGCACTGCCACCTGGGACTGCACTAGCTGATATCTCACCTCACTCTATCACTGCTACCTGGAACTGCACTATCTGATGTCTCACCTCACTTTTGCACTGCTACCGGGGACTGCACTACCTGATTTCTCACCCCACTCTAGCACTGCTTCCTGGGACTGCACTATCTGATGTCTCACCTCAGTTTTGCACTGCTTCCTTGGACTGCACTATCTGATGTCTCACCTCACTCTACCACTGCCACCTGGGACTGCACTAGCTGATGTCTCACCTCACCCTAGCACTGCCACCTTGGTTTGCATAAGTGATGTCTCTCCTCACTCTAGCACTGCTACCTGAGACTGCACTAACTGATGTCCCACCTCACTCTAGCACTGCCGCCTAGACTGTACTAGCTGATGTCTCACCTCACTCTAGCACTGCCGCCTGAGACTGCACTTATTGATGTCTCAGCTCACTCTATCATTGCCGCCTGGGACTGCATTAGCTGATGTCTCACCTCACTCTAGCGCTGCTACCTGGGACTGCACTAACTGATGTCACCTAACTGTAGCACAGCTGCCTGAGACTGCACTAGCTGAAGTCTCACCTCACTCTAGCACTGCTACATGGGACTGCACTACCTGATGTCTCAGCATACTCTGGGACTGCTACATGGGACTGCATTATCTGCTCTCTCATCTCACTCTAGCACTGCTACCTGGTATTGCTCTAGCTGATGTCTCAACTCTCTGTAGCCCTGCTGCATGGGATGCACTAGCTGATGTCTCACCTCACTCTAGCACTGCTACCTTGGACTGCACTAGCTGATGTCTCATCTCACTCTACCACTGCTGCCTTGGACTGCACTAGGTGATGTCTCACCTCACTCAAGTGCTGCTACCTGGGACAGCATTTACTGATGTCTCTCCTCACTCTATCACTGCCAGCTGGGCATGCCCTAGCTGAAGTCTCACCTCACTGTAGCACTGCTACCTGGGACTGCACTAGCTGATGTCTCATCTTACTCGAGCGCTGCTGCCTGGGACTACACTATCTGATGTCTCACCTCACTCTAGCACTGCGACCTGGGACAACACTAGCTGATGTCTCACCTCACTCTAGCCCTGTTGCCTGGGACTGCACTAGCTCATGTCTCACCTCACTCTAGCACTGCTACTTGGGATTGCACTATGTGATGTTACCATAGTCTAGCACTGCCGGCTGAGTCTGCACTAGCTGAAGTCTCACCTCACTCTGGCACTGCTACCTGGGATTGCATTAACTGATAACTCACATCACTCTACCTCTGCCGCCTGGGACTGCAGTAACTGATGTCTCACCTCACTCTAGCACTGCCGCTTGGGACTGCAGTAGCTGATGTCTCTCCTCATTCTAGCACTGCTGCCAGGGATTGCACTAGCTGATGTCTCACCTCACTGTAGTACTGCTACATGGGACTGCACTATCTGATGTCTCATCTCACTCTAGCACTGCTACGTGGTACTGTTCTAGCTGATGTCTCGCCTCACTCTAGCACTGCTACCTTGGACTGCATTTACTGATGTCTCACCTCACTCCAGCACTGCCACCTGGAACTGCATTAACTGATGTCTCACCTCACTATAGCACTGCCACCTGGGACTGAACTAACTGATGTCTCGCCTCACTCTAGCACAGCCGCCTGCGACTGCACTAATTGATGTCTCACCTCACTCTGTCACTGGTGCCTGGGACTGCACTAGCTGATGTCACACATCTCCCTAGCACTGCTACATGGAGTGCTCTAGCTGACGTGTTACCTCACTGTAGCTCTGCCGACTGGGACTGCACCACCTGATGTCTCACCTCACTCTATCACTACTGCCTGAGATTGCACTAGCTGATGTCTCAGCTCTCTTTAGCCCTGCCATCTGGGACTGCATTAACTGATGTCACCTTACTCTAGCACTGCTGCCTGAGACTGCACTAGCCGAAGTCTCACCTCACTCTAGCACTGCTACATGGGACTGCACTAGCTGATGTCTCACCTCACTCTAGCACTGCTTCCTGGGACTGCATTAACTGATGTCTCACCTCTCTCTAGTGCTGCCACCTGGGACTGCACTAACTGATGTCTCTCCTAACTCTAGCACTGCCACTTGGGACTGCAGTAGATGATGTCTCACCTCATTCTAGCACTGATGCCAGGGATTGCACCATCTGATGTCTCACCCCACTCTAGCACTGCTACCTGGGACTGCACTATCCGATGTCTCACCTCACTCTATCTCTGGTGCCTGGGACTGCACTAGCTGATGTCTCACCTCACTCTAGCACTGCCGACTGGGACTGCACTAGCTGGTGTCTCATCTTACTCTAGCACTGCTGCCTGGGACTTCACTAGCTGATGTCTCACCTCACTCTAGCACTGCTACATGGGACTGCACTATCTGATGTCTCATCTCACTCTTACACTGCTACCTGTTACTGCTGTTCCTGATGTCTCAACTCACTCTAACCCTACTGCCTGGGACTGCACTAGCTGATGTGTCACTTCCCTCTAGCTCTGCTTCCTGGGACTGCATTTTCTGATGTCTCACCTTACTCTGTCTCTGCCACCTGGAACTACACCAGCTGATGTCTCAACTCACTCTAACACTTCCGCCTGAGATTGCACTAACTGATGCCTCACCTCCCTCTATCACTGCCGCCTGGGTCTACACTAGCTGATGTCTCACCTCTCTTTTGCGCTGCTACCTGGGACTGCACTAACTGATGTCTCACCTCAGTCTAGCACTGCCATCTGGCTCTGCACTAGCTGATGTCTCAGCTCACTCTATCTCTGGTGCCTGGGACTGCACTAGCTGATGTCACACTTCACCTTAGCACTGCTACATGGAGTGCTCTGGCTGATGTGTTACCTCACTGTAGCTCTGCCTACTGGTGCTGCACCATCTTATGTCTCACCTCACTCTATCACTGCCACCTGAGACTGCACTAGCTGATGTCCCACCTCACTCTAGCACTGCTGCCTATTCTGTACTAGCTGATGTCTCACCTCACTCTAGCACTGCCGCCTGAGACTGCACTAGTTGAAATCTCACCTCACTCTAGCACTGTTACATGGGACTGCACTAGCTGATGTCTCACCTCACTCTAGCACTGCTACCTGGGACAGTGCTGTCTGATGTTTCTTCTCAATCTAGCATTGCCAGCTGGTACTGCACTAGCTGATGTGTCACCTCACTCTAGCACTGCTACCTGGGACTGCATTAAATGATGTCTCACCTCACTTAGCACTGCCACCTGGGACTGCAGTAACTGATGTCTCACCTCAGTCTTGCACTGAAACCTGGGACAGGACTATCTGATGTCTCACCTCACTCTAGCTCTCCCACCTCGGACTGCACTAGCTAATGTCTCACCTCACTCTAGCACTGCCACCTGGGTCTGCGTAACTGATCTCTCACCTCACTCTGTCACTGCTGCCTGGGACTGCACTAGCTGATGTCTCACCTTACTCTAACACTGCTACCTGGTACTGCACTATCTGATGTCTCACCTCACTCTAGTACTGCCGCCTATTCTGTACTAGCTGATGTCTCACCTCACTCTAGCACTGCCGCCTGGGACTGCACTTACTGATGTCTCACCTCACTCTAGCACTGCCACCTGAGACTGCACTAGTTGAAATCTCACCTCACTCTAGCACTGTTACATGGGACTGCACTAACTGATGTCTCACCTCACTCCAGCATTGCTACCTGGGACTGCATTAACTGATGTCTCATATCACTGTATCACTGCCACCTGAGCCTGCACTAACTGATGTCTCACCTCACTTAGCACTGCCACCTGGGACTGCAGTAACTGATGTCTCACCTCACTCTAGCGCTGCCACCTGGGACTGCGCTTGCTGATGTCTCATCTTACTCTAGCACTGCTTCCTGGGACTACACTAGCTGATGTCTCACCTTACTCTAGCACTGCTACATGGGACTGCTCTAGCTGATGTCTCACCTTTCTGTAGCACTGCCTCTTGGACTGCCCTAGCTGATGTCTCACCTCACTCTATCTCTGGTGCCAGGGACTGCACTATCTGATGTCTCACCTCACTCTAGCACTGATACATGGGACTGCACTAGCTGATGTCTCTACTTACTCTAGCACTGCTGCCTGGGACTGCACTAGCTGATGTCTCAGCTCACTTTAGCACTGCAACCTGGGACTGCACTAACTGATGTCTCACCTTACTCTAGCACTGCTGCCTGGGTCTGCACTAGTTGATGTCTCATCTCACTCTAGCACCGCCAACTGGGACTGCACTAGCTGATGTCTCACCTCACTCTAGCGCTGCCACCTGGACTGCACTTGCTGATCTCTCAGATTACTCTAGCACTGCTACCTGGGACTGCACTAGCTGATGTCTTACCTCATTCTAGCACTTCCGCCTCAGACTGCACTAACTGATGTCTCACCTCACTGTAGCACTGCCACCTGGGACTGCACTAGCAGATGTCTCACTTCACTCTAGCTCTGCTGCCTTGGATTGCACTAGCTGGTGTCTCACCTCACTCTAGCACTGCTACCTGGGACTGCACTTTCTGATGTCTCACCTCACTCTAGCACTGCTATGTGGGATTGCACCTGCTGATGTCTCACCTCAATCTAGCACTGAAACCTTGGACAGCACTAACTGACGTCTCACCTTAGTCTGGCACTGCTGCCTGGGACTGCAGTAACTGATGTCTCTCCTCACTCTAGCACTGCTGCCTGGACTTAGCTAGCTAGTATCTCACCTCACTCTATCACTGCTGCCTGGGACTGCACTATTTTTTTTTCAAATCAACGTTTATTGCTTTTAGAATACAGAGAAGAGATCCAGTATAAACAATCTGTGTAATACTTTGAGTCAGAAACAGAGCAATCCTATATACACTAGAACCTGCTCCTCCCTCACCCGACCTTAAACCACCACCTCCCAATATACCTCTCCCTCCCAATTCAGCACAATCTACATCAATCAACAGAGTCCACAGACTCTACCTTTAATATAATAACCTTATATATTAGATGGTGAACAGCGTGTGAACAGGCTCCCATATCTTTTTGTATCTATCCATTCTATTGTTGAGACTAGCCATTATCTTTTCTGTTCTGAGGTTGGCAAGTAGTCCTTTCAACCATTCGGAGAATGAGATATCAACACTGTCTTTCCAATGGCAGAGAATAACCTTCTTAACAGATTGAGAAATCAAAGCTTTATGATATCGCCTGATGGTTACTGGCATTGTGGCATAATCACCTAAAAGGCAAACCTAGGTGGTACAAATATCCGACAAACCTAACAAGGGGTCTGTCTTCCGTTGGATATCCTCCCAAAGCATAGAGGCTTTGGGACAGGTCCAAAATATATGATACATAGAGCCCTCTGCCTGCTGGCAATGAGAACAGGTGAGCGAACCAATAAGTCTATATTTATATAATTTTTGAGGGGTATAATACATATTATGTATGTAACCCCCCTGCAAATGGGGGTTCCCAAAAAGTCTTCCAGGAGCTTGCTTGACTGCTCCAAGCCTGAATGGTGGTTGGCCTTTAAGCCGTTTATCTGTGAGTGCTTTTAGAGCCTCTGGTACTGTCTCTTTTAGAGCTGTCTGCTTGCAGACATAACTAGTTTGTATGGGGGGACTGTGTGTTTTCCTGCTTGAGTCCGCTCGAGCTACTGCCAAATCACTTCATTTCTGCCATCACTAAGTGGGCAGAAGGAGCACTCTTCAAAGATGTAATTGTTTGCTTGTAACCTGTTAGAGTAATAATGAAAATGCAGTTTGATTTAACCTGCTTTCTTGTGGCAAGGACAGTGCAGAGTAGCTCCCACATGTTGGTTCTGAACTGCTGAATTGGACCAATCATGGTGGGGATCCTTTAAAATGGAGCCTGCTCTGGGTGAATCAGAACTTAGACTCTCCTCTGGAGCCTGCTGTAAGGGGATTGTAAGGGCAGTGTCTCTGGGAAATGTAGTTTTGACTTCAGCGCTTTTTTTCCACCAACAGGGGGAGTTTACTGTGAGTGACAGCCAAACCAGTCAACTGAACAGGGAGAAACTCAAAGGAAATGCCCGGCTCTGTCTACTGGAAAGATCAGATCAGTTTGGGCTGTGAAGAGACAGGGAGCTGTGTGCTTCTTCGGTGTGTAGTTTTAATGTGGAATCACTGTGTATGTCTCAAGCTTCAGTCCACAGCGTGCAAGTGCCTGTTCAGACTGAAACCGACCTGTGAAGAGAATCAAGGAGATCTGAAGAGTAGAAACCAGGCTCATCCTGTAGAAGACTGAGAAATTGTTGAATCCACTCGACTGTCAGGAACTGAATCTGCTGTGTGTTCTCCCCGTGATTGTGCAGTAATTGCGATCGGGATAGAGAAGCAGCCTGCCTGATGTAGTACTTTCCTTTTACATATAAATGTGTGTAGTGCTTGTGGGCAATCACATTTCAAATCCCCTGTACAGTGAATAGAGTGCATGAAGCTGGAAGTAAACCCCAGCTTAATCCAGACAACATCCATTTGCCGTAAACTGCAGTGGGGTCCAGTCACAAGGACCTTGTCCACATGGTCTGCTCCTCCTAGCAATCCAGGACAATCTGCCTTCCATCCAGTTCCCAGCACTGAGTTGTGAGTACAAAGCAGGGTAGCTCCCTGCCATCTGTTTGTCAAATTGCAAGTGTGTCATCTAATTGTTGCTTTTTTCATTTCTTCATGAACTGAACCCTCCGGCTCCGGATTACAAATGGGTATTGTGCAAGTGTTTTTCCATCACAGGGCCCCAACCAGCTGCACTGATCCTGGCTAGCCCCCCCATCCTTGGTACCCAGTGAAAGTGACAATTTGGGACTCTGAATATGTGCACAGTACTGTGATTATTAATGTGTTTAACCTAATTAACCTGATTTCACCCTTCCTTGTTACAGCTCCTTAAATAAATCAAATCTGTTTCTTTCAGCAAAGTTACCCTGACTGAGGTATTCGTTTATGTTAAAGTATTGTACTGTGGCTTTTGTACTGTATCATCTTGTTTTACAGGGCGTCCTCAGAGTCCAATCGACAGAGCCAGTCCTGGGGGTAAGTGTATATTTTGAAGATATTTCTGATGCACTGTGTGGGCCACTAGTGGGAAGAAAGGGGGGTTACAGTGTCCCAGAGAGCTGTGGCCAAGTTAGTTTAACTACTGCAAACCCTGACCTCTGGGTGGAGGCACCCACCATTGGACCTAGGCCCCTCAACCTGTTAGTAGTTAAGCAGGCAGTGGTAGTAGCCCTTGGGATAGCGCCACCTAGGGTTTACATGGAATTGAGTAACCCGTAGTGTATCCTGAGTAATATATTTATGACAGTTACGCCATAATATTGTCCATTCTATTTCTTGATGAGGAAAAAATGAGTCCCAGTACTTCTCCAGCACAAAACAAGTTGGGTATACACAATTATATAAAACCTTATAAATAATAGATACCGAATAAGTGGAGTTGGACATAAGGTCCAATTCTTCCAAAAAAGCTTTAGTTCCCTTTGGGGGAGGTGTCACCCCAAATACCACCACTAATAGATTCCTTAACTGAAACACCTTAAATGCAAACTTAGTGGAAATATTGAGAGTTTTTAAAATATCAACGGTTGAAAACCATAAATTATCCGATGTGACTAAATTGGAGAGCCGTGTATCTTGCAATTGGGGAAGCCATTTAAGTGTGATCAGCTTGTTATCTATTTTTAAATTTGGATTCCCCCAATGGGTTGTAGTAAATCGAGAGTGTGGCTGTACTTCATGAAGGCACATATCTGAGTATGTACTCTAACAGAAATTGCAGTAGGGATTGATTTTAAACTTGGTGGAATGGCACGGGGATTGATGTGAAACAAAGTGGCCAGGGTTAAGTAATTTACCTGAATAAGGAACAGTTCAATTTTAAGCCAGACAGGAACAAATACCAAAGGATTAACTTCTTCTGCGTGTCCCAACCATTTTAAATATTTAACAATGTGACTCACCCAATAGTAAAATACTAAGTGAGGGAGATGAAGACCTCCTTTATCCTTAGGAGCCGCTAACTTGTGAAAGGCAATCCTAGGCTGCCTGTTGGCCCAAATGAATTTTGTAATCAGGCCATTAATTTTACGAAATCACGCCAATGGTAACCAGATGTTGAGTAAGTACAGGGGATAATAATTCCTGGGAAAGACATTCATTTTAAGTGAGTTCACCCGACCCCATAATGAAATGGATAATTTGGACCATCTGTCTAAATCTGTCCGTATGGTATTTACTAGCACATCTAAATTTAGTTTTTGAAGTGAGGCAGAGTTTCTGGTAATTTGAATCCCTAGGTACCTTAAGGAGTTTGGTGTCCAAGCCAATCCCAACTCTATAACAGAGGATTTAAGAACCTTGTAATTAAGAGGAAAGACCAGAGTTTTTTCAATATTTAGTTTGTTGTTAGCTAACTGGGAATATTCCTCAATTATAGATAACACAGGGGGGATGGATGCATTTGGATACGATAGTTGTAACAAGAGATCATCAGCATAAGCCAATACTTTGATATTATGCCCTTGAATATTATTGTCTCTGAACTGGGAGAGGTTTAAATGGCGTATAAGGGCCTCTAGGTATAAATTAAAAAGCAAAGGGGATAACAGACAGCCTTGTCTGGTTCCTGAATGTAACATAAAAAGCTTGGATACAGCTCCATTAGCCGTCACTTGAGCTGAAGGAATACTATAGAGGGCCCTAATCCAATTCAGAAAATGTAAAGGAAACTTATAAGCCTTAAGAGCGGAAAATAAAAAATTCCAATCAACCCTGTTGAACGCCTTCTTGGTGTCCAGAGAGACCAAAACAGCTGGAAAAGTAGCATCTCTGGACACCGAAAGGACATGCGACGAGGTCCGAAGGTGATCAATCAAGGAACGACCCTTCATGAATCCAACCTGTTCAGGACCAATAAGGTCAGGCAAAACTAATGTAAAATGATCAACTAGCATTTTAGACAATATCTTGATGTCCTGATTCATCAGGGAACTTGTGCAATAACTAGTGGTTAATTCTGGGTTCTTATCCGGCTTCAATATAAGAATTATTAAGGCCTCCCACAATGTATGGTCAGTAGGTGCCCCTGACAAAACATATTGAAAAAAGGGGAGTCATAAAGGAAGCAACTGCTTTTGAAATACTTTATAAAAATTAGCCGAAAAACCATCAGGATCAGGCGATCTGTCAGAGGACAAGTTATTAATAACACCAAGGATTTCTTTTGAGGAAATCGGGGATATAAGTAGGTTCTGTTGAGAATCAGAGAGCGAAGACAAACCAGATTCCTCTAAATAGGTATCTAAATCCCGGTCTGATGTTGAATTCATCTTAGCCCTATATAACTGTGTGTAATACTCTTTAAATTCAGCTACTATCTCCATGGGGGATGTTTTTAGGGAACCGTCAGAGTGAGAACGAATTGAGGAGATGTACCTGTTAGCTTCCTGTTGCTTAACCAGAAGCGTTAATAGTCTCCCCACCTTTTCTCCCTGATCTGCATAACTTGCCTTCGTTCTCAAAATAGCAAACTCTGCTTTGTCCCTCAATATCTCAAGGTAAGCATCTTTTAACTTAATCAGATCCTGCTGAAGGGTGTCCAAAAAACCCTGAGAGAGCCTTACCTCAGTCGCACGAATCTGTACAAGTAAGGTATTTAACTCTCTTTCCTTCGCTTTTTTCCTTTGCGTAGTTAAACTAATTAAGATTCCCCTAATGAATGCTTTAAATACTCCCCATATAAGAGCTGGTCGGGAAATAGAGTGGAGATTAATTTCAATAAAGTGCTCAATATTTTTATTAAGAATTTCTACTATGTGGGGGTCTTTCAGCATTTGATTATTAATTTTCCACCGGGTAGTTCTCTTCGGAAGAAATGAAAGGGTAATTTGGCAGGATACTAAGGAATGATCGGAGGGGGGACCTGATTGTATAGAAGCATCTATAACCCCAGGAAGATGGGTTTGAGAAAGAAAAATATAATCAATGCGTGAAGCTGTTTTGTGGACTGGTGATAGAAAGGTATATTCTTTCTCCGAGGGATGTAAGACCCTCCAAACATCACACAAAGCATAGTGTTCTACTAGCTCCTGTAGGGCTCTTTGAGCTGGTGATCGAGCCTTACTCAAACCAGAAGAATGGTCCATTAGTGGATCCATGACAGTGTTTATATCCCTCCCTAAAATAATTGGCAGGGATAAGAAAGGATATAGGAGCTCAACCAGCTGCGTAAAGAAATCAGGAGAGTCTATATTAGGCCCATATAGACTACCCAGCAATGAATAAAAATGAACCTGCCCTGTGGGTCTTTGATCACCTGCTTAAGAACAAAAGGAACATTCCTATTAATTAATATCAAGACTCCAGCCCCATTGGAAGCAATCCCTGTACAAAATAAATGGCCGACCTGTTGTCGTCTCATACAACTTGTCTCTGAATCTAATAAGTGTAATTCCTGAATTAAAACAACCTCTAAAGATAATAATGCCAGGTGTTTAAGAACCTTGTTCTGCTTTACTCACTGGCGGAGTCCTTTAACATGACACGTTGCAATCTTAATGTTATTGGACATCATTGCTTATACATTGTAAATTCAGCAGTGCTGGCAATTTGTACAGTTTTTTGAAGACCCAAAAATATTTTAATAAGACTGTGCTGAAATCCCCCCAAACCTTTATATACCCCTTTTCCCGCCCCTCACCCCAACAACAAACAATACACATCACTAAACTACTAACCCAACCCCCCTCTCCCTCCAAGTTACTACAGGCTTCGATCCGCAGACTACCTACACCATAACTCCCCCTCTCCAGCCACCCTTATATAACCCTTATATGTCATTTACTTCTGGGGAGTATGAGAAATAATCCCTACATATTAACATAACTAATATTTAGCTGTGCCGCCATCCATTATTAGCATGAATGGGATTATTACAGTAATTCCCTAACAGATTCTTCTCCCCGAGTCCATTTCTCTTAGAAGATATTATATTCCCCTACACTGTAAAGAGAATAACCCAAGTAGCATTATTTTGCTTAATATGCCATATGTCCCCTCTAAAATATGACATCTAGCTAATACTGTGTAACTGCCTTATGCTTACAACACAGTTATTCTCTGAAACTCAGAAAAAAAAAGGACTGGTCTATTGGCTCCCTCTAGTGATCGCTCGAGGAAGTCAGACATGATCTGAATTAAAAGGCAGAATTTAAGCTTAAAGAGGCACTGTCAGCTTTCTCCGCTCATTTGTAGTCTTATCTAAGCAGTGTACATTCTGACACAGACCCATCCTACATGCGTTACAAAATGCATCCAGTGACATAAAAAAGAAGGTTGTGTACCTGTTTTGCTACATTTTCACAGAACTCAACATTTCCTTGGTCCTAAATAGAAGCTCCAGCCACCGGAAGCATCGGCAGGTTGAAGCGGCGATGGCCAGCCAGCGCAGCCCTGAGATTACAATTTTTTAGCATGACACATAATAAAAAGGTTTCCCTAGTAAATGAAGAAACACTGAGTGGTTTCTGGAGGCTGAAAACAAAAAACGACTACTGTGAGCATTGCGGTTTACTTTTTTAATCGCGACCTGAAATCCCGCGCATGCATGAGATCGGCATGTGTCTTGCGCATGCGCGGGATGTTGTATATGCCTTTTTTGAGCATGCGCGGGATTTCGGGTTGTGATTAAAAATGTAAAATGCAATGCTCGCAGTGCTTGTTTTTGGTTTTTAGGCACCTGAAACCGCTCAGTGTTTAATTATTTACTGGGGAAGCCTTTTAGTACAAGAGGCATGCTAAAAAGTTGCAGCTCAAGACTGCACTCGTACCTGACGCGCGTTCTCATCCTTCTGATGGTGCGTGCTTTCAGATCGGACTAGAGTTTTGTGAAAATTTAACAAAACAGGTAAAAAAAAATGTTTTATATCACTGGGTGCATTTTATAACTCATGTAGGATGGGTCTGTTTCAGAATGTACACTGCTTAGATAAGACCACAAACGAGTGGAGAAAGCTGACAGTGCCCCTTTAATTCTCCCCTTTTTAAGACCTCAGAAAGAGAAGCCAAAGAAACAAAAACAAAAACCCCTGTATAATCATCCCAAATCTCCATCAGCCCCTATAACGATGAAGAGGTTAAACATTTTAAAAGCAAGTTTAGTTGTCATCCGCTATCGCTCTACAGCAAATCAGGAAACAGATGCAAAGTTCTCAGGTAGAACAGTTCCAGCGATCCTATCTCCAGGTGAAGGCAGGTAGATTTTTAACTCATTCTATCCTATTGTCACTTAGAATGTTCAGATACCCTCTGCCTGCTGCTAGAACACCTGTGTGCCTGAAGGGATTTTAGATCTGCAGCATTCATACAAACACACTGTGCTTAAACCTACACATCTTAAAAACCATACACCCAATTTTAAAACTGTAAAAAGAAAAGTTTTTCAGGACAAAAGGTTTTTGAAAATGAGTGAGGTTTGGTAAGGTCTATTTAACTGGATTTAATGTTGTGTAAGGTTGTTTTCATATTTTAATAAATTCTGATGATTTTATCTAAATATAATTATGCTCTGTTTACGTAGTCATGCAAAATATTAAATTTCTGTAAAATTGTTGATTAAAATAGTTAAAATATACAATAAACATCTGTAACTGTCTAAATATAAATTTTGCAAGTTTTTTTACCATTTTTTTAGTTAGAAATCAATATCTGACTCTCTTGTTATTACAGTTTGAGTTTTTTGTTCCATTCCACTGGTTGGAATTTTGCAGTGTTCAATTCTTCCTACCCACTGATTTTAGTTTATGAATCTGATTATCAATTTTTTTTGTTTTTGCCCTAGTTTAGTAAGAACATATTTACACATTACCTTAGAAGTGCATATCAGGAAGTGATGCAGGAAGGAAGTGCTTTGTGAGGTCAAGTGATGTAACTAGGAAGAACATTTCTAGTGTAGGTCAGTGAGCTGGCACAGGAAATGGAGACATTTTTAGTGCTGGAGGTCTGTCTATGATTAATTGCATATGTGCTGTAGTTAAAATATGTAATTTCATTGAAAGAAACTATTTTATTTTATTTTTGCAATAAAATCACATGATAAGTATAGGAAACTGTATTTTATTTGTGCTGTTTGCTTTATCATACTGTAAATGAAGCATGATGTTGTTCATGTAAAGGTTCACAGTCTTTCAGTAAACAGCATGTTACATAAATCTGTGTATTACTTAATTTCCTGGCATAGTTTATTTTTTGGGGTTGTATTATGGGATGGTTTAAGGTGAGGGAATGACTGTATGAGGAAGCACTGTGTGTTAGTGGTGGTGGTGGTGGTGGTGGTGGGGGGGGGGGTTCCTGCATTCAAAATACAGGCTCAGATGCACTTCATATGTTCTGGGGAAATGAGAGGGGCTGTATGCATCTAATAATGGTGCTAACAGACACTGTAGATACATTATGGGTATACGTATAGGATGATGAAATTGCTGAAACGGCACTGGTAATTTGAGGTATACTGTGTCATGGGGAAGGGTGTGTGTGTGCCTGTACCAAGGAATGATGCTCATAGGCACTGCAGTCATTTTGTGTCATGAATTGGCACCCGTCCTTGGGGTATACTCAGTTGTAGGGAAGCAGGTGGGGCTGCCTGCACCTGGTAATGGTGTTCATATGCCTTGCAGAAACATTGTGGGTACACATACAGGGTGATGACATGTACACCTGTAAAGGTTGTGTACTATGTGCTGTCACATGGTTTGCCTGCATACACATGTAATATGTTGCAACATTCAGTATGGCGCACTGTGTGGGTGGGAAGGAGTGTGGGTGTGCCTGCACCATGGAGTGATGCTCATTGGTGCACATGTGTACTGTGTGCTATGTTTCATTTGAAAGGACTGTATACGTCATACACTGGCACTGATCACATCACAGTGCATCAGAGGTAAGGGATGGTCTGAAGCATTATGAGCACAAGGGACTAAAGTGGTTGTGGAGTGATTGAACTTGAATAGAACATTACAGTGCATCTGAGGGTAGTGTTGGAATGAATCTTGATGTGCACAATGGACTACACCATGGTGACTGAGGAGGGATCCATATCAGTAATGCACATCACAGAGTGTCAGAGATAAAGGTTGGACTGAAGACTGATGAACAAATGGACTAAATCAGTGACTCTGGTGGGATTTGAACCTGAACAGCACTTTACAGTGCAGTAGAGGTTGGGGCTGGACTGACACCAGATCAGACAATGGACAACACCATTGGCTGTGGAGGGATCTGAACCTGAAATGCACTTCACTGTTCACTACAGTTTGGGGCTCGATGGATGCATGATACAGAGATAGATTTTACAAGTGGCTGTGGAGGGATTTGAGCCTGAAGAATACTTTACAGTGCATCAGAGATTGGGGCTGAACTGATGTCATATGAACTGATGGGCTACACCAGTGGATGTAGAGGGTTTGAACATCAAATGCACTTCACAGTGCATTATGGGATTAGTCTGGACTGATACATGGTAAGTCAATGGACAACACCATCAGCTGTGGAGGGATCTGATCCTGAAATGCACTTCAGTGTTCACTACAGTTTGGGGCTCGAATGACACATGATAAAGGAGACAGATCTTACAAGTGGCTGTGGAGGGATTTGAATCTGAAGAATACTTTACAGTGCATCACAGATTGGGGCTGAACTGATGGACTACACCAGTGGATGTGGAGGGTTTTGAACATGAAATGCACTTCACAGTGCATTATGGGATTGGTCTGGACTGATGCATAGTGCGTCGATGGACAACACCATCAGTTCAGGAGGGATCTGAACCTGAAATGCACTTCACTGTTCACTACAGTTTGGGGCTCGACTGATGCATAGTAAGGAGCTAGATCTTACAAGTGGCTGTGGAAGATTTTAACCTGAAGAACACTTTACAGTGCATCAAAGTTGAGTCTGGACTGACGTCATATGAGTCGATGGACAACACCAGTGACTGTGGAGGATTCAAAACTGATTTGGCCTTTACAATGCATCAGAGATTGGGGCTGGACTGATGCCAGATAAGTTGAAGGCAACACCATTATTTTTTCATTTTAAACAATCAGCAACTGCGTATAGGGAGAAACTCAAGTGCAGAGCATGAGACAAACATGCTACTGACCCTAACCCACTTATCATCCATAACGCAGGGAGCAACATGCCACATAGATTTAAATATAGCCATAATCCAAACATAAACTCTTTAAAAAGTAACAAAAGGTGCTGAATTCATATGACCTCATCTAGTACATGCACAAGAAACACTCTCTCCCATCAGGAATGCCAGCCGGATCCATAAGATGTGATCACACAGGATGACCAGGAATGATCCCAAAATGAACAAAGTAACAACTATGAAAACTTTTATCATAAATAAAAATAAAAACAAATAAAGTAAATACAGATTACAAATCGAGGTTTTGGCACGAAATGAAGTGAGTATTTTAGGATAAAGCAGCACCTCCATCTTTAAACTAAGTTTCCAGTCACCATGCTCTTCCTGCACCAGTGATGCGCTCTGACTGGTTAATGGAAATAGTGACGTGTACAATAAGCATAGAGCAAGCATGGCAACAGTGAGGATCAATATGACCAAATGGTGGCGCAAGACAGAGCTGAGGCGGGTGTAGGTGAGGCTGTCACCCTAACTGAAACATCAAAAAAAAATCACTGTACACTCCAGAGCCCAGAGAGTCACTTTCCCTCAGTGACGGTTGTAAAAAAATCTGAGTCCTTGCATGAATGCTAAATAAGGATTTAATCTAACGTTTCAGGCACACACATTGAATAGAATAGTGGAAGACACAACAAAAGATCTGCTTGCAGGTTCCTGGCGCTCGACAACTAAGGCGTCAGTGGGATGGTGCCTACATCTAAGACAATCCTTTATACCAGTTAAATTCAGAATTGATGATGTCAGAAAATCCGACCAATCACAGAGCTCGATTTTAAATACAGAAATATTCAGCTCACTTAGTGGTATAAATGGACTAATAGTTATAACAATCATGATATCAGTGACAACATGTTATTGTAGAAAAATACCCCAAAAGACAAAAAAATACACCAAAGTGGTGACGGCCAATCGGATTGCTCGAATAAAAAAAAAAATTATGAAATTAATTATAGTGTAAACCTGATCAGCTTAACATGTTACACTAAAACAAGATGATTTGTTGTTATGATACAAACTAATGGCAGAATGAACATAATACATTTTTCACAGCACATGCAAAAAATAGTAAATTTATTTATTTATGTATTAAGGCTTGTTTTCTCAAAAATAGCCAAGGGGAACACATATTATATTAGGTTAAAATCAGTAAGGGTATGATGTCCCCTATTGGCTGGTACAACTCAATTCATCAAATGTAAACAAATGTGAGCTGCACCAAAGAGAAGATAGACGCCAATTAGGCGTCATCGGTCACTACAGCAAATGATTTAGGATGCCATATGGCGTCATCAGAAAAAAGAGGTATGTTTTTTTATGACGCCATATGGCGTCATCAGGAAGGAATGAGTTAAGCTTCAACGCACCACTGCAATCTTCAGAGCTACCATCCAGCTGCAAGCTCATCTCACCACACTGCTCATGTGTCCCGAAATAGGTCTGGTAAGGCTTTCTTCAGTTCAGCATGTGCTGCCTAAGGGTCCTCATACTTAAGCCAGGCTCCGGAGACTAAAACTTTAGCCTCGCCGGATAAATCATTTTGAATCGGATCCCTGCCACTATTAACTTTGACGCCAATGGGTGGAAGGCAGTGTGTCGCTGTCTCACTGAGGCTGGGAGATCCTGGGCGATCCTCACTTTAATCCCCTCCCAGCTTAACTCCTGGATTTCTTTAACTTTGTTTAAAAAGTGCTGCCTTTCAAGGAAATTAAGGAAATGGAAGATCAGGGGTCTCGGAGGCGATCCAGCTGGGGGGACTGGTCTAAGTGCTCTATGGGCCCTCTCAATGGAGTATTTAGCCCCGAATGGCGAGGGTCCTGCAATTTTTTCCATGAATTTTTTGTGTAAACAGGATGACATCTTGACCTACTTCGGTTTCAGGCAGCCCAACCAGGACCGTGTTATTCCTTCTACTACAACCCTCTAAGTCTTCCAACTTTGCCTCCATCCTAGCGATTTCTGCCTTGTTGCCATGACCTCTGGGTCTACCTTGTCCAGTCTTTTTTTCCAACGAGTACACTTTTGCCTCCGACTCCGACGTCCATCGGGAGACATCCTCCAGTGCCACAGAAATGGCTTTGATCTCTGAAGTTAGAAATCACAATTCATCTCTAAAGGGCTTGGATTCGACTAGAAACCTTCCTAGTGTTAGCGGGTCCTGATCCTCCGACGCACCTGGCATTTCTGATGGGTCGGTCGAACTTGTAGGCCTAGGCTTTTTTGGGCCTTTCTCCGGAGTGGGGGTCTTTTTGGCAATGCTATTCTCATCTCCACCTCCATTCAAAGTTTTATTAAGTGTATTCTCCACTCAATCACTTTAAATGTCCTATATTTTTAGTAATATGTCGGGATATGATCGCGAAAATCCAAACGGGTGGCTGGAGCAGACACAGGGAGCATGCACTCGGCTACCTACATCACGTGCTTTCCCAGGACTGCACTAGTTGAAGTCTCACCTCACTCTAGCACTGCTGCATGGGACTGCACTAGCTGATGTCTCACCTCATTCTAGCACTGCTACCTGGGATTGCATTAACTGATGTCTCACATCACTCTATCACTGCCGCCTGGGACTGCACTAACTGATGCCTCACCTTACTCTAGAGCTGCCACTTGGGACTGCACTAACTGATGTCTCACCTCCCTAGCACTGCCACCTGGGACTGCAGTAGCTGATGTCTCACCTCACTCTAGCACTGCTGACGGGGACTGTACTAGCTGATGTCTCACCTACCTCTAGCACTGCCGCCTAGGACTAAACTATCTGATGTCTCACCTCACTCTAGCGCAGACACCTGGTACTACACTAACTAATGACTCACCTCACTCTAGCGCAGCCGCCTGGGACTGCATTAACTAATGTCTCACCTCACTCTAGCACTGATACCTGGGACTGCATTAGCTGATGTCTCACCTCACTCTAGCACTGCTACCTGGTACTGCGCTAACTGATGTCTCACCTCACTCTAGCACTGCTACCTGGGACTGCACTTACTGATGTCTCGCCTCACTCTAGCACTGCTGCCAGGGACTGCACTAACTGATGTCTCACTTCACTCTAGCACTGATACCTGGGACTGCACTAGCTGATGTCTCACCTCACTTTAGCACTGTCGTCTGGAACTGCATTAACTGATGTCTCACCACACTCTAGCCCTGCCGCCTGGGACTGCAGTAGCTCATGTCTCACCTCACTCTATCACTGCCATCTGGGACTGCAGTAGCTCATGTCTCACCTCACCATAGCTCTGCCACCAGGGACCGCACTAACTGATGCCTCCCCTCTCTCTAGCACTGCTACCTGGGACTGCATAAACTGATGTCTCACCTCACTCGAGCACTGCCACCAGAGACTGCGATAGCTCATGTCTCACCTTACTCTAACACTGACACCTAGAATCGCACTAGCAGATGTCTCACCTCACTCGAGCACTGCTGCCTGGGACTGCACTAGCTGATGTCACACCTCATTCTAGCCCTGCAACCTGGGACTGCACTAACTGATGTCTCACCTCACTCTAGCACTGCCGCCTGGGACTACACCACCTGATGTCTCACCTCACTCTATCACTGCCACCTGGGACTGCACTAGCTGATGTCTCACCAAACTATAACGCTGCTACATATTACTGCACTAACTGATATCTGACTTCACTCAAGCACTGAAACCAGGGACAACAATAACTGATGTCTCACCTCACTCTAGCACTGCTACCTGGGACAGCACTAACTGATGTCTCACCTCACTCTAGCACTGATACCTGCTACTGCACTGACTGATGGCTCACCTCACTCTAGAACTGCTACCTGGGACTGCAGTAGCTGATGTGTCACCTCACTCTATCACTTCTGTCTGGCGCTGCACTAACTGATGACTCAACTCACTCTAGCACTGCCACCTCGGACTGCACTAACTGATGTCTCACCTTACTCTAGCACTACCACAAGGGACAACACTATCTGATGTCTCACCTCACTTAAGCACTGCTACCTGGGACTGCACTAGCTGATGTCTCACCTCACTGTAGCGCTGCCACCAGGGACTGCACTGACTGATGGCTCACCTCACTCTAGAACTGCGACCTGGGACTGCAGTAGCTGATGTGTCACCTCACTCTATCACTTCCGTCTGGCACTGCACTAACTGATGACTCAACTCACTTTAGCACTGCCACCTCGGACTGCACTAGCTGGAGACTCACCTCACTCTAGCACTGCTGCCTGGGATTGTACTAGCTGATGTCTCACCTCCCTCTAGCACTGCTACCTGGGACTGCACTAGCTGATGTCTCACTTCACTCTAGCACAGCTACCTGGGACTGCATTACCTGAAGTCTCACCTCTATCTGTCACTGCTGCCTGTGACTACACTAGCTGATGTCTCACCCAGCTCTAACACTGCAGCCTAGGAATAAACTGTCTGATATGTCACCTCACTCTAGCACTGCTGATGGGGACTGCACTAGCTGATGTCTCCCCTCACTCTAGCACTGCCACCTGGGACTACACTAGCTGATGACTCACCTCACTCTAGCACTGCCTCCTAGGACTGCACTAGCTGATGTCTCACCTCACTCTAGCACTGCCGCCTGGGACTACACTAGCTGATGTCTCATCTCACTCTAGCACTGCCGTCTGGGACTACACTAGCTGATGTCTCCCCTCACTCTAGCACTGCCACCTGGGACTACACTAGCTGATGTCTCACCTCACTCTAGCACTGCCTCCTAGGACTGCACTAGCTGATGTTTCACCTCACTCTAGCACTGCCACCTAAGACTGCACTAACTGATGTCTCACCTCACTCTAGCACTGCCACCTGGGACTACACTAGCTGATGTCTCACCTCACTCTAGCACTGTTACCTGGGACTGCATTAACTGATGTCTCACCTCACTCTATCACTGCCATCTGGGACAGCACTAATGGATGTCTCACCTCACTCTAGCACTGCTACCTGGGACCACATTAACTGATGTCTCACCTCACTCTAGCACTACCGCCTGTGACTGCACTAGCTGATGTCTCACCTTACTCTAGTAGTGATACCTGGGACTGCACTAGCTGATATCTCACCTCACTTTAGAACTGTCGCCTGGAACTGCACTAGCTGATGCCTCACCTTACTCAAGCACTACTACATGGGACTGCACTATCTGATGTCTCACCTCACTCTAGCACTGCTACCTGGGACTGCATTACCTAATGTCTCAACTCACTCTAGCACTGCTACCTGGGACTGCATTAATTGAAGTCTCACTTCACTCTATCACTGTCGCCTGCGACTGCACTAGCTGTCTCACCTCACTTTATCGCTGCCACCTGGGACTGCAATAACTGATGTCTCACCTCACTCTAGGACTGCTACCTTGGCCTGCACTAGCTGATGTCTCACCTCACTCTAGCACTGCCACCTGGGACTGCACTAGCTGATGTCTCAAAACACTCTAGCACTGCTACCTAGGACTGCACTAGCTGACGTCTCACCTCATTCTATCACTTCCGCCTGGGACTGCACTAACTGATAACCAGCGCCCCTGGAAAATTGCAGAAAATGTTACCCAAAATTGCGGGGATTTTCTTGCAAAAATTGCAGGAAAATTGTGGGAGTTCACTATACATCCCAACTGCCCCCTAATAAATATTTTATTGTTTGCTGCAGCATGTATTGATCACATCAATTGTTAGATAAATGTATTGCCACTTGTAAATGCTTTTAACATGAAGAAAGATGTGTGTTTTTGAAATGCACTATAAACTAATCATTATGTAACATATCTTCTAAAAATCAAGACATCTATGTCATGCAGTGCTAACTAGATTTTATTCAATAATTTACAGTTAATCTGTATTAAATACATCCTGAAACAACATATCTTGCCAGTTTCTAGATGTTAAATAATGAAGCCTGTTTAAACTACTTGCTTTGGTGCAAGAACAAAATAAAGAGATAAGCAGGGTGCCTAATAAACGTCTAGTAAGAAAAATATTTATTTTGTTAAAATAATTACTGTTCTTAATCAGCACTGTAAGTACATTTTAAAATCACATGATAAAAATATCAAATCATACCAATAGCTTTTAATTACATCATATAATAGTTTTCAATACATTATACTTTGGTTCTACTCGGTTTGTAGTGATTTTACTTGGGTTGCAATTATTTGTCTATTTGAAGGTAACTGTTTAACTATACGTAACCCGTTCAGCATGTTTTCAGAAATGTTTCCTTTTGTAGGTTTTGTATGTGAGTATGCAGTTGCGGCAGACTGACATGTAAGGAATCACTGTCACCAACCCCCTCAGAAGCACATTCAAGTTTATAATTAGCAAGGTCATCCAAACTCTTGACACACTTGAATCAAGCTCCTTTCAGATTGAAAGTATTTATACAAGGAAAATCTACCCTACCATTCAAAAACAAGCATTGTGGTCAAGGCTTCATTTAGGTGAATGGGGCACTTTGCACCTCTTCTCACACCTATTGTTTCAGTCTCTGTGTCAGCAAAAAGTTCTCTGATAGTCTGCTTTAACACAGATTTTAAGTGTTCAAGTCTACATATGCATGACCAGAGGAGTCTGAAACCAAAGCAGGGAAGTGAAGCACATGAAAGCAGAGTCACATTTGACCCCCTCTCACCTCACACTGTACTGTTTTGGTCAAATCCAAGTCTGTGTACTAAATTGTTAGTATGTCTAAATAGATTTCCTTGAGAATTTAAATATTTTTATACAATTTCAGTCAAAAATTCCATAAATGTAACAAATTGCAAGAAATTGCGGATTTTGTGCGGAGAAGGGTGAAAATTGCGGAAATTGCAGAAAAATTGTGACCGCTATTTTCCAGTGGCCCTGCTGATGACTCATCTCTCTCAAGCACTGCCACCTGGGACTGGGATGGCTCACCTCACTCTAGCACAGCTGCCTGGGATTACACTTGCTGATGTCGCACCTCACTCCAGCACTGCTGCCTGGGACTGCATTAACTGATGTCCCACTTCACTCTATCTGTGATGCCTGGGACTGCACTAGCTTATGTCTCACCTCACTCTAGCACTGCCACCTGGAATGCATTAGTTGATGTCTCACCTTACTCTATCACTGCTGCCTGGCACTGCACTAGCTGATATCTTACCTCACTCTAGCACAGCTACGTAGGACTGCAATAGCTGATGTCTCACCTCACTCAATCACTGCAACATGGGACTGCACTAACTAATGTCTCACCTCACTCTAGCACTGCCACCGGGGACTGCATTAATTGATGTCTCACCTCACTCTATCACTGTCGCCTGGAATTGCACTAGCTGATGTCTCATTTCACTCTAGCACTCCTACCTTGGACTGCATTAACTGATGTCTCACCTCTTTCTATCACTGCTGCCTGCGACTGCACTCGCTGATATCTCACCTCAATCTATCTGTGGTGCCTGGGACTGCTCTTGTTGATGTCTCATCTCACTCTATCACTTCCGTCTGAGCCTGCACTAACTGATGACTCATCTCTCTCTTGCACTGCCACCTGGGACAGCACCAACTGGAGTATCATCTCACTCTAGCACTGCTTCCTGGGATTGTACTAGCTGATGTCTCACCTCCCTCTAGCACTGCTAAATAGGACTGCACTATCTGATGTCTCACCTCACTCTAGCAGTGCTACATGGGACTGCATTAACTAATGTCTCACCTCTCTCTATCACTGCTGCCTGTGACTGCACAAGCTGATATCTCATCTCACTATAACACTGCTACCTGGGACTGCACTTGCTGATGTCTCAAAATACTCTAGCACTGCTACCTAGGACTGCACTAGCTGATGTCTCACCTCACTCTAGCACTGCTACATGGGACTGCACCAGCTGATATCTCACCTCACTCCAGCCCTGGTACCCAGGACTGCTCTAACTGATGTCTCACCTCACTCTAGAACTGCTACCCGGAACTGTACTAGTTGATGTCTCACCTTACTCTAGCAGTGCTACCTGGGACTGCACTAACTGATGTCTCACCTCATTCTATCTCTGGTGCCTGCGACTGCACCAGCTGAGGTCTGACTTCACTCTAGCACTGCTACCTGGGACTGCATTAACTGATATCTCACCTCACTCTATTACTGCCGCCTGGCACTGCACTAGCAGATGTCTCTCATCACTCTAGAACTGCTACATGGGACTGTGAAAACTGATGTCTTACCTCACTCTAACACTGCTGCATGGGAATACACTAACTGATGTCTCACCTCACTCTAGAACAACCACCGCGGACTTCACTAACTAATGTCTCACCTCACTCTAGCACTGCTACCTGGGACTGCATTAATTGATGTCTCACCTTACTCTATCACTGTCGCCTGGTACTGCACTAGCTGATGTCTCACCTCACTGTAGCGCTGCCACCAGGGACTACACTAACTGATGTCTCAAAACACTCTGGCATTGCCACCTGGGACTGCACAAGTTGGAGTCTCACCTCCCTCTAGCAATGCTGCCTGGGATTGTACTACCTGATGTCTCCCCTCACTCTAGCACTGCTACATAGGACTGCACTAGCTGATGTCTCACCTCACTCTATCACTGCCACATGAGACTGCACTAGCTGATGTCTCACCTCAATCTAGCACTGCTACCTGGGACTGCACTAGCTGACGTCTAACCTCACTCTATCACTTCCGTCTGAGACTGCACAAACTGATGACTCATCTCTCTCTTGCACTGCCACCTGGGACAGCACCAACTGGAGTATCATCTAATTCTAGCACTGCTTCCTGGGATTGTACTAGCTGATGTCTCACCTCAATCTAACACTGCTAAATAGGACTGCACTATCTGATGTCTCACCTCACTCTAGTACTGCTTCCTGGGATTGTACTAGTTGATGTCTCACCTCCCTCTAGCACTGCTAAATAGGACTGCACTATCTGATGTCTCACCTCACTCTAGCACTGCTTCCTCGGATTGTACTAGCTGATGTCTCACCTCACTCTCTCACTTCTACATGGGACTGCACTATCTGATCTCTCACCTCACTCTAGCACTGCTATATGGAACTGAACTAGCTGATGTCTCACCCCATTCTAGCACTGCTACATGGGACTGCACTAGCTAATGCCTCACCTCACTCTAGCACTGCCGCCTGGACTGCACTAGCTGGTGTCTCACCTCTCTCTAGCACTGCTACCTGAGACTGCATTAACTGATGTCTCATCACTCAATCACTGCCGCCTGGGACTGCACTATCTGATGTCTCACCTCACTTAGCACTGCCACCTGGGGCTGCAGCAGCTGATGTCTCACCTCACTCTAGCACAGCTGCCTGGGATTACACTTGCTGATGTCGCACCTCACTCTAGCACTGCTGCCTGGGACTGCATGAACTGATGTCCCACCTCACTCTATCTGTGATGCCTGGGACTGCACTAGCTGATGTCTCACCTCACTCTAGCACTGCCACCTGGAATGCATTAGTTGTTGTCTCACCTTACTCTATCACTGCTACCTGGGACGGCACTAGTTGAAGTCTCACCTCACTTTTAACACTGCTACAAGGGACTGCACTAACTGGTGTTTCACCTCACTCTAGCCCTCCTGCCTGGGACTGCATTAACTGATCTCTCACCTCACTCTAGCACTGCCGCCTGCGATGGCACTAACTGATGTCTCACCTCACTCTAGCACTGCTACCTGGGTACAGCACTGTTATGTCTCACCTCACTCTAGCACTTCTACATGGGATTGCACTAACTGATCTCTTGCCTCACTCTAGCACTGCTATATGGAACTGCACCAGCTGATGTCTCACCTCACTCAAGCACTGCTAAGTGGGACTGCACTAGCTAATGTCTCACCTCACTCCATCACTGCTGCATAGGACTGCACTAGCTGTTGTCTCACCTCACTCTAGCACTGCTGCCTGGACTGCACTAGCTGATGTCTCACCTCACTCTAGCATTGCTGCCTGGGACTGAACTAACGGATGTCTCACCTCACTCTAGCACTGCTACCTGGGTACAGGGCTGTCTGATGTCTCACCTCACTCTAGCACTTCTACATGGGACTGCACTAACTGATCTCTCACCTCACTCTAGCACTGCTATATGGGACTGCACTAGCTGATGTCTCACCTCACTCGAGCATTGCCGCCTGGGACTGCACTAACTGATGTCTCACCTCCCTCTATGATTGCCGCCTGGGACTGCACTAGCTGATGTCTCACCTCACTCTAGCACTGCTACCTGGGACTGTACTAACTTATGTCACCTCAGTCTGCCACTGCCGCCTGGGACTGCATTAGCAGATGTGTCACCTCACTCTAGCACTGCTACATCTGACTGCACTAGCTGATGTCTCACCTTACTCTAGCACTGCAACGTCGGACTGCACTAACTGTTGTCTCACCTCACTTAGCACTGCTGCCTGGGACTGCACTAACTGATGTCTCACCTCACTTAGCACTGCCACCGGGGACTGCAGTTGCTGATGTATCACCTCATTCTAGCACGGCTACCTGGGACTGCATTAACTGATGTCTCACCTCACTCTATCAGTGGTGCCTGGGACTGCACTATCTGCTGTCTCACCTCACTCTAACACTGCTGCCAGGGACTGCACTAGCTGATGTCTCACCTCACTCTATCACTGCCACTTAGGACTGCACTAGCTGATGTCTCACCTCACTCTCAGCACTGCTACCTGGGACTGCACTAGCTGATATCTCAAATCACTCTATCACTGCTACCTGGGACTCCACTAACTGATGACTCAACTCACTCTAGCACTGCCACCTTGGACTACACTACCTGGAGTCTCACCTCACTGTATCACTGCTGACTGAGCATGCACTAACTGATGTCACACCTCACTCTAGCACTGCCACCTGGGATTGCGCTACCTGATGTCTCACCTCAATCTATCACTGCTTCCTGAGAAGGCACTAGTTGAAGTCTCACCACACTCTAGTACTGCTACATGGGACTGCACTAAACGTTGTCTCATCTCACTCTAGCACTGCCGCCTGTGACCGCACTATCTGTTGTCTCACCTCACTCTAGCACTGACTCCTGCGACTGCACTAACTGATGTCTCACCTCACTCTAGCGCTGCCACCAGGTACTGCACTAACTGATGTCTCATCTTACTCTAGCACTGTCACCTGGAACTGCACTAACTGATGACTCACCTTACTCTATCACTGCCTCCTAGGACTGCATTACCTGATGTCTCACCTTACTCTAGCACTGCCACCTGGGACTGCACTAGCTGATGTCTCACCTTACTCTAGTACTGCTGACTGGGACTGCACTAGCTGATGTCTCACCTCTCACTCAGCAATGCTACCTGGGATTGCACTAGCTGATATCTCAAATCACTCTATCACTGCTACCTGGGACGGCACTAGCTGATGTCTCACCTCTCTCTCAGCAATGCTACCTGGCATTGCACTAGCTGATATCTCAAATCACTCTAGCACTGAAACCTGGGAGTGCACAAGCTGATGTCTCACCTCACTCTAGCTCTGCTGCCTGGGATTGCACTAGCTGATGTCTCACATCAGTCTAGCACTACTACCTGGGACTGCACTATCTGATGTCTCACCTCACTCTATCACTTTCGCCTGGGAAGGCACTAACTGATAACTCATCTCACTGTAGCACTGCCACCGGGGACTGCACTACCTGGAGTCTCAGCTCACTCTTGCACTGCCACCTGGGCATGCACTAGCTGATATCTCACCTCACTCTATCACTGCCACCTGGAATGCATTAGCTGATGTCTCACCACACTGTAGCACTGACTCCTGCGACTGCACTATCTGATGTCTCACCTCACTCTGACACTGCTACCTGTGACAGCACTAGTAGCAGTCTCACCTCATTCTAGCACTGCTACAAGGGACTGCACTAGCTGATGTCTCAGCTCACTCTAGCACTGCTAAATGGGACTGCACTAACTGAAGGTTCACCTCCTACTAGCACTGCTAAATGGGACAGCACTAGCTAATGCCTCACCTCACTATACCACTGCTATTTGGAACTGCACTAGCTGATGTCTCACACCTAACTCTAGCACTGCTAAATGGGACTGCACTAGCTAAAGCCTCACCTCACCCTAGCACTGCTATTTGGGACTGCACTAACTGATCTCTCACCTCACTCTATCACAGCTACATAGGACTGCACTAGCTGATGTCTTACCTCACTCTAGAACAGCCGCCTGGCACTGCACTAACTGATGTCTCACCTTACCTCTCATTGCGGCCTGGGACTGCACTAACTGATGTCTCACCTCACTTAGCACTGCCACCTTTGACTGTACTAACTGATGTCCCACCTCAGTCAAGCTCTGCTACATTGGACTGCACTAAATGATGTCTCACCTCACTCTAGCACTGCTACCTGGGACAGCGTTGGATGATGTCTCACCTCAATCTAGCACTGCCGGTTGGGACTGCACTAGCTGATGTCTCACCTCACTGTAGCACTTCTACATGGGACAGCACTAGCTGATGTCTCACCTCATTCTAGCTCTGCTAAATGGAACTGCACAAGCTGATGTCTCACCTCACACTATCTGAGGTGCCTGGGACTGCACTAACTGATGTCTCCTTACTCTGCCACTGCCGCCGTGGACTGCACTAACTGATGTCTCACCTCACTCTATGACTGCTAACTGGGACTGCACTAGCAGATGTCTCACCTCACTCTATCACTGCCACCTGGGACTGCACTAGCAGATGTCTCACCTTACTCAAGTGCTGCCTCCTCGGACTGCACTAGCTAATGTCTCACCTCACTCTAGCATTGCCACCGGGGACTGCACTAGGTGATGTCTCATCTCACTCTAGGACTGCTACATGGGACTGCACTAACTGATGTCTCACCTGACTCAAGCACTGCTACCTGGGACAGCGCTGTCTGATGTCCCACCTCAATCTAGCACTGCCGGCATTGACTGCACTAGCTGATGTCTCACCTCACTCTAGCACTTCTACATGGGATTGCACTAACTGATCTCTCGCCTCACTCTAGCACTGCTAATTTGGACTGCACTAGCTAATGCTTCACCTCATTCTAGCACTGCTATATGGGACTGCACTAACTGTCGTCTCACCTCACTCTAGCTCTGCTACATAGGACTGCACTAGCTGATGTCTCACCTCACTCTAGAACTGCCGCCTGGGAGTGCACCAGCTGATGCCTCACCTTACTATAGCACTGCTACCTGGGACAGCACTAGCTGATGTCACCTCACTGTACCACTGCTGCCTGGAACTGCACTAGCTGATGTGTCACCTCACTCTAGCGCTGCTACATGGGACTGCATTAACTAATGTGTCAAATCACTCTATCACTGCCGCCTGGGACTGCACTAACTGATGTCTCACCTTACTCTCTGATTGCCGCCTAGGACTGCACTAGCTGATGTCTCACCTTACTGTAGCATAGCTACCTGGGACTCTACTAACTGATGTCACATCACTCCATCACTGCCAGCTGGGGCCTGCACTAGCTGATGTCTAACCTCATTCTAGGACTGCTACATGGGACTGCACTTACTGATGTCTCACCTCACTCTAGCACTGCTACATGGGACAGGCTGTCTGATGTCTCACCTCAATCTAGCACTGCTAAATGGGACTGAACTAGCTGATGTCTCACCTCACTGTAACACTGAAACCTGGGACTGCACTAACTGCTGTCACCTCACTCTAGCACTGCTACCTGGGACTGCACAAGCTGATGTCTCAAAACACTCAAGCACTGCTACCTAGGACTGCACAAGCTGATGTCTCAAAGCACTCTAGCACTGCTACCTAGGACTGCACTACCTGGAGTCTCACCTTACTCTAGCACTGCTCACTGGGACTGCATTAACTGATGTCACCTCACTCTGGCACTGCCGCCTGGGACTGTATTAACTGATGTCTCACCTCACTCTAGCACTGCTACCCGGGACTGCACAAGCTGATGTCTCACCTCATTCTAGCACTGCTACATGGGACTGCACTAACTGATGTCTCACCTCACTCTATCATTGCTACCGGGGATTGCACTAACTGATGTCACCTCACTCTGAAACTGCCTCCTGGGACTTCACTAGCTGATGTCTCACCTCATTCTGTCACTGATACATGGTACTGCACTATCTGATGTCTCACTTTACTCTAGCACTGCTGTCTGGGACTGCACTAGCTGATGTCCAACCTCACTCAAGCACTGCTGACTGGGACTGAACTAGCTGATGTCTCACCTCACTCTAGCACTGCTACGTGGCACTGCACTAATTAATGTCTCACCTCGCTCTAGCACTGCTAACTGGGACTGCTCTAACCAATGCCTCACCTCTCTCTAGCACTGCTAAATGTGACAGCACTAGCTAATGCCTCACCTCAGTCTAGCTGTACTATATGGGACTGCACTAACTGACGTCTCAGCTCACTCTAGCACTGCTAAATGGGACTGCACTAGCTAAAGCCTCACCTCACCCTAGCACTGCTAAATGAGACAGCACTAGCTAATGTCTCACCTCACTGTAGCACTGCTACATGGGACTGCATTAACTGACATCTTACCTCACTCTAGCACTGCTGCCTGGACTGCACTAGCTGATGTCTCACCTCACTCTATCACTGCCGCCTGGCACTGCATTAGCTGATGTCTCACTTCACTCTAGGACTGCAACCAGGGACAGCGCTGTCTGTTGTCTCACCTCAATCTAGCACTGCCGGCTGGGACTGCACTAACTGATCTCGCGCCTCACTCTAGCACTGCTAAATGGGACTGCACTAACCAATGCCTCACCTCACTCTAGCACTGCTAAATGGGACAGCACTAGCTAATGTCTCACCTCACTCTAGCACTGCTATATGGGACTGCACTAACTGACGTCTCACCTCACCTCACTCTAGCACTGCTAAATGGGACTGCAATAGCTAATGTCTCACCACACTCTTGCACTGCTACCTGGGACTGCATTAACTGATTTCTCACCTCACTCTAGCACAGCTGCCTGGGACTGCCCTAGCTGATGTCTCATCTCACACTAGTACTGCTAGATGGGACTGCATTAACTGATGTCTCACCTCACTCTAGCACTGCCATCAGGGACTGCATTAACTGATGTCTCACCTCACTCTAGTACTGCTGCCTGGGACTGCGCAAACTGGTGTCTCGCCTTACTCTACAACTGCCACCTGGGATTGCACTAACTGATGTCTCACCTCACTCTAGCGCTGCCGCTTGGGACAGCACTAGCTGATGTCTCACCTCACTCTAGCACTGCTACCTGGGACTGCACTATCTGCTGTTTTACCTCACTCAAGCACTGCTACATGGGACTCCATTAACTGATGTCTCACCTCAATCTAGCAGTGCTACCTGAGACTGCACTAACAGATGTCTCACCTCACTCTACCACTGCTACACAGGATTGCACTAGTTAATGTCTCACCTCCCCTCACTCTAGCACTGCAACATGGGACTGCACCAACTGATGTCTCACCTCTCTATAGCAATGCTACATATTACTGCACTAGCTGATGTCTCACCTCACTGTAGCTTTGCCACCTGTGACTACACTAGCTGATGTCTCACCTCACTCTAGCAGTGCTACCTTGGACTGCACTAACTGATGTCTCATCTCACTCTAGCTCTGCTACATAGGACTGCACTAGCTGATGTTTCACCTCACTCTAGCTCTGCTACATAGGACTGCACTAGCTGATGTCTCACCTCACTCTATCACTGCCACCTGGGACTGCATTAGCAGATGTCTCACCTCACTCTAGCACTGCCGTCTGGGACTGCACAAGCTGATGTCTCACCTCACTCTATCACTGCTGCCTGGGACTGCACTAGATGATGTCTCACCTCACTCTAGCACTGCTACATAGGACTGCACTAGCTGATGTCTCACCTCACTCTATCACTGCTGCCTGGGACTGCACTAGCTGATGTCTCCCTTCACTATAGCACTGCTACACAGGACTGCACTAACTGATGTCCCCCCTCACTCTAGCACTGCTACATATTACTGCACTAGCTGATGTCTCATCTCACTGTAGCTTTGCCACCAGTGACAACACTAGCTGATGTCTCATCTCACTCTAGCGCTGCTGCCTTTGACTGCACTAACTGATGTCTCACCTCACTCTAGCACTGCTACATAGGACTGCACTAGCTGATGTCTCACCTCACTCTAGCACTGCGACATAGGACTGCACTAGCTGATGTCTCACCTCACTCTATCACTGCTATCTGGGACTGCACTAACTGATGTCTCATCTCACTCTAGATCTGCTGCCTTTGACTACACTTACTGTTGTCTCACCTCACTCTAGCACTGCTACATAGGACTGCACTAACTGATGTCTCACCACGCTAGCACTGCTAGGAGACTGCACTAGCTGATGTCTCACCTCACTCTGCTACTGCTACATGGGACTGCACTGGCTGATGTCTCACCTCACTCTATCACTGCCACCTGGGACCGCAGAAGCTGATGTCTCACCTCACTCTATCACTGCTGCCTGGGACTGCACTAGCTGATGTCTCCCTTCACTCTAGCACTGCTACACAGGACTGCACTAACTGATGTCACACCTCACTCTAGCACTGCTACATTGGACTGCACTAATTGATGTCTCACCTCACTCTAGCGCAGCTAAATATTACTGCACTAGCTGATGTCACACCTCACTGTAGCACTGCTACATGGGACTGCACTAACTGATATCTCACCTCACTCTAGCGCTGCCACCTGGGAGTGCACTAACTGATGTCTCACCTTACTCTAGTACTGCCACCTAGGACTGCAGTAGCTGATGTATCCCCTCACTCTAGCACTGCTACATGGGACTGCACTAGCTGATGTCTCACCTCACTCTATCACTGCCACCTGAGACTGCACTAGCTGATGTCTCACCTCAATCTAGCACTGCCACCTGGGACTGCACTGTCTGATGCCTCACCTCACTCTAGCTCTGCCACCCGGGACTGCACTAGCTGATGTCTCACCTCTCTGTAGGACTGCTACAAAGGATTGACTAACAGATGTCTCACCTCACTCTAGCACTGCTTCATAAGACTGCACCAACTGCTGTCTCACCTCTCTATCACACTACTACATATTCCTGCACCTTGATGTCACCTCACTTAACGTGCCACCTGTTCTACTGGTGATGTCTCACCTCACTCTAGCACTGCTACATGGGACTGCACTATCTGATATCTCACCTCACGCTTCCTCTGCCACCTGAGACTGCACTAGCTGATGTCTCACCTCACTCTAGCACTGTTACATAGGACTGCACTAGCTGAGGTCTCACCTCACTCGAGCACTGCCACCTGGGACTGCACTACCTGATGTCTCACCTTCCTCTAGCACTGCTGCCTGGGACTGCACTAGCTGATGTCTCCCCTCACTCTAGCACTGCCACCTGGGACTGCACTAACTGATACCTCACCTCACTCTTGCACTGCCGCCTGGGACTGCACTAGCTAATGTCTCACCTTACTCTAGCACTGCTACCTGGGACTGCACTAGATGATGTCTCACCTCACTCTAGCACTGCTACATAAGACTGCACTAGCTGATGTCTCACCTCACTCTATCACTGCCACCTGGGACTGCACTAGCAGATGTCTCACCTCACTCTAGCGCTGCCGACTGGGACTGCACTAGCTGATGTCTCACCGCACTCTATCAATGCTGCCTGGAACTGCACTAGCTGATGTCTCGATTCACTCTAGCACTGCTACACAGGACTGCACTAACTGATGTCCCCCCTCACTCTAGCACTGCTACATATTACTGCACTAGCTGATGTCTCATCTCACTGTAGCTTTGCCACCAGTGACTTCACTAGCTGATGTCTCACCTCACTCTAGCACTGCTACCTCTGACTGCACTAACTGATGTCTCATCTCACTCTAGCGCTGCTGCCTTTGACTGCACTAACTGATGTCTCACCTCACTCTAGCACTGCTACCTAGGACTTCACTAGCTGATGTCTCACCTCACTCTAGCACTGCTACATAGGACTGCACCAGCTGATGTCTCACCTCACTCTATCACTGCTATCTGGGACTGCACTAGCTAATGTCTCACCTTACTCTAGCACTGCAACCTGGGACTGCACTAGATGATGTCTCACCTCACTCTAGCACTGCTCCATAGGACTGCACTAGCTGTTGTCTCACCTCACTCTAGCGCTGCCGTCTGGCACTGAACTAGCTGATGTCTCACCTCACTCTATCACTGCCACCTGGGACTGCACTAGCAGATGTCCCAACTCACTCTATCACTGCTTCCTGGGACTGCACTAGCTGATGTCTCCCTTCCCTCTAGCACTGCTACACAGGACTGCACTAACTGATGGCCCCCTCACTCTAGCACTGCTACATATTACTGCACTAGCTGATGTCTCATCTCACTGTAGCTTTGCCACCAGTGACTACACTAGCTGATGTCTCACCTCACTAGCACTGCTACCTGGGACTGCACTAACTGATGTCTCATCTCACTCTAGCGCTGCTGCCTTTGACTGCACTAACTGATGTCTCACCTCACTCTAGCACTGCTACATAGGACTGCACTAGCTGATGTCTACACCTCACTCTAGCACTGCTACATAGGACTGCAGTAGCTGATGTCTCACCTCACTCTAGCACTGCTACATATTACTGCACTAGCTGATGTCTCACCTCAATCTAGCACTGCCACCTGGGACTGCACTGTCTGATGCCTCACCTCACTCTAGCTCTGCCACCCGGGACTGCACTAGCTGATATCTCACCTCTCTGTAGGACTGCTACAAGGGATTGCACTAACAGATGTCTCATCTCACTCTAGCACTGCTTCATAGGACTGCACCAACTGCTGTCTCACCTCTCTATAGCACTGCTACATATTTCTGCACTAACTGATGTCTCACCTCACTGTAGCATTGCCACCTGTGACTGCACTAGTTGAAGTCTCACCTCACTCTAGCACTGCTACATGGCACTGCACTATCTGATATCTCATCTCACGCTTCCTCTGCCACCTGAGACTGCACTAGCTGATGTCTCACCTCACTCTAGCACTGTTACATAGGACTGCACTAGCTGAGGTCTCACCTCACTCGAGCACTGCCACCTGGGACTGCACTACCTGATGTCTCACCCTCTAGCACTGCTGCCAAGGACTGCACTAGCTGATGTCTCCCCTCACTCTAGCACTGCCACCTGGGACTGCACTAACGATACCTCACCTCACTCTTGCACTGCCGCCTGGGACTGCACTAGCTAATGTCTCACCTTACTCTAGCACTGCTACCTGGGACTGCACTAACTGATGTCTCATCTCACTCTAGCTCTGCTGCCTGGGACTGTACTAGCTGATGTCTCACCTCACTCTAGCACTGCTACATAGGACTGCACTAGCTGATGTCTCACCTCACTCTATCACTGCCAAGTGGGACTGCACTAGCAGATGTCTCACCTCACTTTAACGCTGCCGCCTGGGACTGCACTAGCTGATATCTCACCTCACTCTATCACTGCTGCCTGGGACTGCACTAGCTGATGTCTCACCTCACTCTAGCACTGCTACATAGGACTTCACTAGCTGATGTCTCACCTCACTCTATCACTGCCACCTGGGACTGCACTAGCAGATGTCTCTCCTCACTCTAGCGCTGCCGTCTGGGACTGCACTAGCTGATGTCTCACCTCACTCTATCACTGCTGCCTGGGACTGCACTAGTTGATGTCTCCCTTCACTCTAGCACTGCTACACAGGACTGCACTAACTGATGTCCCCCCTCACTCTAGCTTGCTACATATTACTGCACTAGCTGATGTCTCACCTCACTGTAGCTTTGCCACCAGTGACTACACTAGCTGATGTCTCACCTCACTCTATCACTGCTGCCTGGGACTGCACCACCTGATGTCTCACCTCACTCTATCACTGCCACCTGGGACTGAACTAACAGATGTCACCTCACTCTAGCGCTGCAGTCTGGGAGTGCACTAGCTGATGTCTCACCTCACTCTATCATTGCTTCCTCGGACTGCACTATCTGATGCCTCCCTTCCCTCTAGCACTGCTACACAGGACTGCACTAACTGATGTCCCCCTAATCTAGCACTGCTACATATTACTGCACTAGCCGATGTCTCATCTCACTGTAGCTTTGCCACCAGTTACTACACTAGCTGATGTCTCACCTCACTCTAGCATTGCTACCTGGGACTGCACTAACTGATGTCTCATCTCACTCTAGCGCTGCTGACTTTGACTGCACTAACTGATGTCTCACCTCACTCTAGCACTGCTACATAGGACTGCACTAGCTGATGTCTCACCTCACTCTAGCACTGCTACATAGGACTGCACTAGCTGATATCTCACCTCACTCTATCACTGCCACCTGGGACTGCACTAGCAGATGTCTCACCTCACTGTAGCGCTGCCATCTGGGACTGCACTTGCTGATGTCTCCCTTCACTCCAGCACTGCTACACATGACTGCACTAACTGATGTCTCACCTCACTCTAGCACTGCTACATTGGACTGCACTAATTGATGTCTCATCTCATTCTAGAGCAGCTAAATATTGCTGCACTAGCTGATGTCACACCTCACTGTAGCACTGCTACATGGGACTGCACTAACTGATATCTCATCTCACTCTAGCGCTGCCACCTGGGAGTGCACTAACTGATGTCTCACTTTACTCTAGTACTGCCACCTAGGACTGCAGTAGCTGATGTCTCCCCTCAATCTAGCACTGCTACATGGGACTGCACTAGCTGATGTCTCACCTCACTCTATCACTGCCACCTGAGACTGCACTAGCTGATGTCTCACCTCAATCTAGCACTGCCACCCGGGACTGCACTGTCTGCTGCCTCACCTCACTCTAGCTCTGCCACCCGGGACTACACTAGCTGATGTCTCACCTCTCTGTAGCACTGCTACATGGGATTGCACTAATAGATGTCTCACCTCACTCTAGCACTGCTTCATAGGACTGCACCAACTGCTGTCTCACCTCTCTATAGCACTGCTACATATTTCTGCACTAACTGATGTCTCACCTCACTGTAGCATTGCCACCTGTGACTGCACTAGCTGATGTCTCACCTCACTCTAGCACTGCTACATGGGACTGCACTATCTGATATCTCACCTCACGCCTCCTCTGCCACCTGAGACTGCATTAGCTGATGTCTCACCTCACTCTAGCACTGTTACATAGGACTGCACTACCTGATGTCTCACCTTGCTCTAGCACTGCTGCCTGGGACTGCACTAACTGATGTCTCCCCTCACTCTAGCACTGCCACCTGGGACTGCACTAACTGATACCTCACCTCACTCTTGCACTGCCGCCTGGGTCTGCACTAGCTAATGTCTCATCTTACTCTAGCACTGCTAGCTGGGACTGCACTAACTGATGTCTCATCTCACTCTAGCTCTGCTGTCTGGGACTGCACTTGCTGATGTCTCACCTCACTCTAACACTGCTACATAGGACTGCACTAGCTGATGTCTCCCCTCACTCTAGCACTGCTACATGGGACTACACTAGCTGATGTCTCACCGCACTCTGGCACTGCTATCTGGGATTGCACTAACTGATGTCTCACCTCACTCTAGCACTGCTACGTAGCACTGCACTAATTAATGTCTCACCTCGCTCTAGCACTGCTACGTTGGACAGTGCTGTCTGATGTCTCACCTCAATCTAGCATTGCCCGCTGGGACTGCACTAGCTGATGTCTCACCCTCACTCTAGCACTTCTACATGGGACTGCAATAACTGATCTCTCGCCTCACTCTAGCACTGCTAAATGGGACTGCTCTAACCAATGCCTCACCTCTCTCTAGCACTGCTAAATGTGACAGCACTAGCTAATGCCTCACCTCAGTCTAGCACTACTATATGGGACTGCACTAACTGACGTCTCACCTCACTCTAGCACTGCTAAATGGGACTGCACTAGCTAAAGCCTCACCTAACCCTAGCACTGCTAAATGGGACAGCACTAGCTAATGTCTCACCTCACTGTAGCACTGCTACATTGAACTGCATTAACTGACGTCTTACCTCACTCTAGCACTGCTGCCTGGACTGCACTAGCTGATGTCTCACCTCACTCTATCACTGCCGCCTGGCACTGCACTAACTGATGTTTCACCTCTTTCTAGCACTGCTAAGTGGGACTGCACTAGTTAAAGTCTCACCTCACTCTAGCACTGCTACATCTGACTGCACTTGCTGATGTCTCACCTCACTCTAGCACTGCTACATTTGACTAGACTAGCTGATGTCTCACCTCACTCTAGCACTGCTACCTGGGACTGCATTAACTGATGTCTCACATAACTGTATCACTGCCGCCTGGAACTGCACTAGCTGATGTCTCACCTCACTCTATCACTGCTGCCTGGGACTGCACTAGCTGATGTCACCCTTCACTCTAGCACTGCTACACAGGACTGCACTAACTGATGTCTCACCTCACTCTAGCACTGCTACGTGGCACTGCACTAATTAATGTCTCACCTCACTCTAGCACTGCTACGTTGGACAGTGCTGTCTGATGTCTCACCTCAATCTAGCATTGCCCGCTGGGACTGCACTAGCTGATGTCTCACCCTCACTCTAGCACTTCTACATGGGACTGCAATAACTGATCTCTCGCCTCACTCTAGCACTGCTAAATGGGACTGCTCTAACCAATGCCTCACCTCTCCTAGCACTGCTAAATGTGACAGCACTAGCTAATGCCTCACCTCAGTCTAGCACTACTATATGGGACTGCACTAACTGACGTCTCACCTCACTCTAGCACTGCTAAATGGGACTGCACTAGCTAAAGCCTCACCTAACCCTAGCACTGCTAAATGGGACAGCACTAGCTAATGTCTCACCTCACTGTGACTGCTACATTGAACTGCATTACCAGACGTCTTACCTCACTCAGCACTGCTGCCTGGACTGCACTAGCTGATGTCTCACCTCACTCTATCACTGCCGCCTGGCACTGCACTAACTGATGTTTCACCTCTTTCTACTGCTAAGTGGACTGCACTAATTAAAGTCTCCACCTCACTCTAGCACTACTACATCTGACTGCACTTGCTGATGTCTCACCTCACTCTAGCACTGCTACATTTGACTACACTAGCTGATGTCTCACCTCACTCTAGCACTGCTACCTGGGACTGCATTAACTGATGTCTCACATAACTGTATCACTGCCGCCTGGAACTGCACTAGCTGATGTCTCACCTCACTCTATCACTGCTGCCTGGGACTGCACTAGCTGATGTCACCCTTCACTCTAGCACTGCTACACAGGACTGCACTAACTGATGTCTCATCTCACTCTAGCGTTGCTGCCTTTGACTGCACTAGCTGATGTCCCACCTCTCTATAGCACTGCTACATAGGACTGCACTAGCTGATGTCTCACCTCACTCTATCACTGCTACCTGGGACTGCACTAACTGATGTCTCATCTCACTCTAGCACTGCTGCCTTTGACTACACTTACTGATGTCTCAGCTCACTCTAGCACTGCTACATAGGACTGCACTAGCTGACGTCTCACCTCACTCTATCACTGCCCCTGGCTGCACTGCAGATGTCTCACCTCACTCTAGCGCTGTCGTCTGGGACTGCACTAGCTGATGTCTCACCTCACTCTATCACTGCTGCCTGGGACTGCACTAGCTGATGTCTCACCTCACTCTATCAATGCCACCTGGGACTGAACTAGCAGATGTCTCACCTCACTCTAGTGCTGCTGTCTGGGACTGCACTAGCTGATGTCTCACCTCACTCTATCACTGCTTCCTGGGACTGCACTATCTGATGCCTCCCTTCCCTCTAGCACTGATACACTGGACTGCACTAACTGATGTCCCCCCTCACTCTAGTACTGCTACATATTACTGCACTAGCTGAAGTCTCATCTCACTGTAGCTTTGCCACCAGTGACTACACTAGCTGATGTCTCACCTCACTCTAGCACTGCTACCTGGGACTGCACTAACTGATGTCTCATCTCACTCTAGCGTTGCTGCCTTTGACTGCACTAACTGATGTCTCACCTCACTCTAGCACTGCTACGTAGGACTGCACTAGCTGATGTCCCACCTCTCTCTAGCACTGCTACATAGGACTGCACTACCTGATGTCTCACCTCACTCTATCACTGCTACCTGGGACTGCACTAACTGATGTCTCATCTCACTCTAGCGCTGCTGCCTTTGACTACTATTACTGATGTCTCACCTCACTCTAGCACTGCTACATAGGACTGCACTAACTGATGTCTCACCTCACTCTAGCACTGCTACATAGGACTGCACTAGCTGATGTCTCACCTCACTCTAGCACTGCTACATAGGACTGCACTAGCTGATGTCTCACCTCACTCTATCACTGCCACCTGGGACTGCACTAGCAGATGTCTCACCTCACTCTAGCACTGCCATCTGGGACTGCACTAGCTGATGTCTCACCTCACTCTAGCGCTGCCGTCTGGGACTGCACTAGCTGATGTCTCACCGCACTCTATCACTGCTGCCTGGGACTGCACTAGCTGATGTCACCCTTCACTCTAGCACTGCTACACAGGACTGCACTAACTGATGTCCCCCCTCACTCTAGCACTGCTACATATTACTGCACTAGCTGATGTCTCACCTCCTGTAGCTTTCCACCAGTGACTACACAGCTGATGTCTCCCTCACTCTAGCACTGCTACCTGGGACTGCACTAGCTGATGTCTCACCTCACTCTAGCACTGCTGCCTGTGACTGCACTAGCTGATGTCTCACCTCACTCTAGCACTGCTACATGGGACTGCACTAGCTGATGTCTCACCTCACTCTATCACTGCCACCTGGGACTGCTGCAGATGTCTCACCTCACTCGCCTGTCGTCTGGGACTGCACTAGCTGATGTCTCACCTCACTCTATCACTGCTGCCTGGGACTGCACTAGCTGATGTCTCACCTCACTCTATCAATGCCACCTGGGACTGAACTAGCAGATGTCTCACCTCACTCTAGTGCTGCTGTCTGGGACTGCACTAGCTGATGTCTCACCTCACTCTATCACTGCTTCCTGGGACTGCACTATCTGATGCCTCCCTTCCCTCTAGCACTGCTACACTGACTGCACTAACTGATGTCCCCCTCACTCTAGCACTGCTACATATTACTGCACTAGCTATGTCTCATCTCACTGTAGCTTGGCCACCAGTGACTACACTAGCTGATGTGTCACCTCATTCTAGCACTGCTACCTGGGACTGCACTAACTGATGTCTCATCTCACTCTAGCGCTGCTGCCTTTGACTGCACTAACTGATGTCTTACCTCACTCTAGCACTGCTACATAGGACTGCACTAGCTTATGTCTCACCTCACTCTATCACTGCCACCTGGGACTGCACTAGCAGATGTCTCACCTCACTGTAGTGCTGCCATCTGGGACTGCACAAGCTGATGTCTCACCTCACTCTATCACTGCTGCCTGGGACTGCACTAGCTGATGTCTCCCTTCACTCTAGCACTGCTACACATGACTGCACTAACCGATGTCTCACCTCACTCTAGCACTGCTACATTGGACTGCACTAATTGATGTTTCATCTCACACTAGAGCAGCTAAATATTACTGCACTAGCTGATGTCACACCTCACTGTAGCACTGCTACATGGGACTGCACTAACTGATATCACCTCACTCTGCTGCCACCTGGGAGTGCACTAACTGTCTCACCTTACTCTAGTACTGCCACCTAGGACTGCAGTAGCTGATGTCTCCCCTCAATCTAGCACTGCAACATGGGACTGCACTAGCTGATGTCTCACCTCACTCTATCACTGCCACCTGAGACTGCTCTAGCTGATGTCTCACCTCAATCTAGCACTGCCACCTGGGACTGCACTGTCTGATGCCTCACCTCACTCCAGCTCTGCCACCCGGGACTGCACTAGCTGATGTCTCACCTCTCTGTACCACTGCTAGGGGATTGCACTAATAGATGTCTCACCCACCATAGCACTGCTACATGTTTCTGCACTAACTGATGTCTCACCTCACTGTAGCATTGCCACCTGTGACTGCACTAGCTGATGTCTCACCTCACTCTGCACTGCAACATGGGACTGCACTATCTGATATCTCACCTCACGCCTCCTCTGCCACCTGAGACTGCATTAGCTGATGTCTCAGCTCACTCTTACATTACAGGACTGCACTACCTGATGTCTCACCTCACTCTAGCGCTGCCGTCTGGGACTGCACTAGCTGATGTCTCACCTCACTCTATCACTGCTGCCTGGGACTGCACTAGATGATGTCTCACCTCACTCTAGCACTGCTACATAGGACTGCACTAGCTGATGTCTATCCTCACTCTTTCACTGCCACCTGGGACTGCACTAGCAGATGTCTCACCTCACTTTAGCGCTGCCATCTGGGACTGCACTAGCTGATGTCTCACTGCACTCTATCACTGCTGCCTGGGACTGCACTAGCTGATGTCTCCCTTCACTCTTGCACTGCTACACAGGACTGCACTCTCTGATGTCCCCCCTCACTCTAGCATTGCTACATATTACTGCACTAGCTGATGTCTCATCTCACTGTAGCTTTGCCAACAGTGACTACACCAGCTGATGTCTCACCTCACTCAAGCACTGCTACCTGGGACTGCACTAACTGATGTCTCATCTCACTCTAGCGCTGCTGCCTTTGACTGCACTAACTGATGTCTCACCTCACTCTAGCACTGCTACATAGGACTGCACTAGCTGATGTCTAACCTCACTCTAGCACTGCTACATAGGACTGCACCAGCTGATGTCTCACCTCACTCTATCACTGCTATCTGGGACTGCACTAACTGATGTCTCATCTCACTCTAGATCTGCTGCCTTTGACTACACTTACTGATGTCTCACCTCACTCTAGCACTGCTACATAGGACTACACTAGCTGCTGTCTCAACTCACTCTAGTGCTGCCGTCTGGGACTGCACTAGCTGATGCCTCACCTCACTCTATCACTGCTGCCTGGGACTGCACTAGCTGATGTCTCACCTCACTCTATCACTGCCACCTGGGACTGCACTAGCAGATGTCCCAACTCACTCTATCACTGCTTCCTGGGACTGCACTAGCTGATGTCTCCCTTCCCTCTAGCACTGCTACACAGGACTGCACTAACTGATGGCTCCCCTCACTCTAGCACTGCTACATATTACTGCACTAGCTGATGTCTCATCTCACTGTAGCTTTGCCACCAGTGACTACACTAGCTGATGTCTCACCTCACCCTAGCACTGCTACCTGGGACTGCACTAACTGATGTCTCATTTCACTCTAGCACTGCTACATAGGACTGCACTAGCTGATGTCTCACCTCACTCTAGCACTGCTACATAGGACTGCACTAGCTGATGTCTCACCTCACTCTATCACTGCCACCTGGGACTGCACTAGCAGATGTCTCACCTCACTGTAGCGCTGCCATCTGGGACTGCACTAGCTGACGTCTCACCTCACTCTAGCGCTGCCGTCTGGGACTGCACTAGCTGATGTCTCACCGCACTCTATCACTGCTGCCTGGGACTGCACTAGCTGATGTCTCCCTTCACTCTAGCACTGCTACACAGGACTGCCTAACTGGTGTCCCCCTCACTCTAGCACTGCACATATTACTGCACTAGCTGATGTTTCACCTCACTGTAGCTTTCCACCGAGTGACTACACTAATGATGTCTCACCTCACTCTGCATGCTACTGCCTCTGACTGCACTAGCTGATGTCTCACCTCACTCTAGCACTGCTACATAGGACTGCACTAGCTGATGTCTCACCTCACTCTATCACTGCTACCTGGGACTGCACTGACTGATGTCTCATCTCACTCTAGTGCTGCTGCCTTTGACTACACTTACTGATGTCTCACCTCACTCTATCACTGCCACCTGGGACTGCACTAGCAGATGTCTCACCTCACTCTAGCGCTGCCGTCTGGGACTGCACTATCAGATGTCTCACCTCACTCTATCACTGCTTCCTGGGACTGCACTATCTGATGCCTCCCTTCCCTCTAGCACTGCTACACAGGACTGCACTGACTGATGTCCACCCTCACTCTAGCACTGCTACATATTACTGCACTAGCTGATGTCTCATCTCACTGTAGCTTTGCCCCATGGCTACACTAGCTGATGTCTCACCTCACTCTGCTACTGCTACCTGGGACACACACTAACTGATGACTCATCTCACTCTAGAGCTGCTCCTTTGTGCCCTAACTGATGTCTCACCTCACTCTAGCACTGCTACATAGGACTGCACTAGCTGATGTCTCACCTCACTCTAGCACTGCTACATAGGACTGCACTAGCTGTTGTCTCTCCTCACTCTATCACTGCCACCTGGGACTGCACTAGCAGATGTCTCACCTCACTGTAGAGCTGCCATCTGGGACTGCACTAGCTGATGTCTCACCTCACTCTATCACTGCTGTCTGGGACTGCACTGGCTGATGTCTCCTTCACTCTAGCACTGCTACACATGACTACTCGGCGGTGTCTCACCTCACTCTGCTTGCTGCTTCATTGGACTGCACTAATTGATGTCTCATCTCACTCTAGAGCAGTTAAATATTACTGCACTAGCTGATGTCACACCTCACTGTAGCACTGCTACATGGGACTGCACTAACTGATATCTGACCTCACTCTAGCGCTGCCACCTGGGAGTGCACTAACTGATGTCTCACCTTACTCTAGTACTGCCACCTAGGACTGCAGTAGCTGATGTCTCCCCTCAATCTAGCACTGCCACCTGAGACTGCACTAGCTGATGTCTCACCTCAATCTAGCACTGCCACCTGGGACTGCACTGTCTGATGCCTCACCTCACTCTAGCTCTGCCACCCGGGACTGCACTAGCTGATGTCTCACCTCACTGTAGCACTGCTACATGTGATTGCACTAATAGATGTCTCACCTCACTGTAGCACTGCTTCATAGGACTGCACCAACTGCTGTCTCACCTCTCTATAGCACTGCTACATATATCTGCACTAACTGATGTCTCACCTCACTGTACCATTGCCACCTGTGACTGCACTAGCTGATGTCTCACCTCACTCTAGCACTGTTACATAGGAGTGCACTACCTGATGTCTCACCTTGCTCTAGCACTGCTGCCTGGGACTGTACTAGCTAATGTCTCACTTTACTCTAGCACTGCTACCTGGGACTGCACTAACTGATGTCTTCTCACTCTAGCTCTGCTGTCTGGGACTGCACTTGCTGATGTCTCACCTCACTCTAACACTGCTACATAGGACTGCACTCGCTGATGTCTCCCCTCTCTCTATAGCACTGCTACAGCCAGGACTACACACTGGCTGGTATCTCACCTCACTCTAGCACTGCTACGTGGCACTGCACTAATTAATGTCTCACCTCGCTCTAGCACTGCTACGTTGGACAGTGCTGTCTGATGTCTCACCTCAATCTAGCATTGCCAGCTGGGACTGCACTAGCTGATGTCTCACCCTCACTCTAGCACTTCTACATGGGACTGCAATAACTGATCTCTCGCCTCACTCTAGCACTGCTAAATGGGACTGCTCTAACCAAAGCCTCACCTCTCTCTAGCACTGCTAAATGTGACAGCACTAGCTAATGCCTCACCTCAGTCTAGCACTACTATAAGGGACTGCACTAACTGACGTCTCAGCTCACTCTAGCACTGCTAAATGGGACTGCACTAGCTAATGCCTAACCTCACTCTAGCACTGCTATTTGGGACTGCACTAGCTGATTTCTCACCTCACTCTAGCACTGCTATATGGGACTGCATTAACTGACGTCTTACCTCACTCTAGCACTGCTGCCTGGACAGCCCTAGCTGAAGACTCATCTCACTCTATCACTGCCGCCTGGCACTGCACTAACTGATGTTTCACCTCTTTCTAGCACTGCTAAGTGGGACTGCACTAGTTAAAGTCTCACCTCACTCTAGCACTGCTACATCTGACTGCACTTGTTGATGTCTCACCTCACTCTAGCACTGCTACATCTGACTACACTAGCTGATGACTCACCTCACTCTAGCACTGCTACCTGGGACTGCATTAACTGATGTCTCACATCACTCTATCACTGCCGCCTGGGACTGCACTAACTGATGTCTCACCTCACTCTAGCACTGCTGCATGGGACTGCACTTACTGATGTTTCACCCCACTCTAGCACTGCTACATGGGACTGCACTGACTGATGTCTCACCTCACTCTAGCACTGCTACCTGGTACAGCGCTGTCTGATGTCTCATCTCAATGTAGCACTGCCGGCTGGGACTGCACTAGCTAATGTCTCACCTCACTCTAGCATTTCTTCATTGGACTGCACTAACTGCTGTCACCACACTCTAGAACTGCTAACTGGGACTGCACTCGCTGATATCTCACCTCACTGTAACACTGAAACCTGGGACTGCACTAATTGATGTCACATCACTCTAGAACTGCTAACTGAGACTGCACTAGCTGATGTCTCACTTCACTCTAGCACTGCAACCGGGGACAGCGCTGTCTGATGTCTCACCTCAATCTAGCACTGCTGGCTGGGACTGCACTAACTGATCTCGCGCCTCACTCTAGCACTGCTAAATGGGACTGCACTAACCAATGCCTCACCTCACTCTAGAACTGCTAAATGGGACAGCACTAGCTAATGTCTCACCTCACTCTTGCACTGCTATATGGGACTGCACTAACTGACGTCTCACCTCACCTCACTCTAGCACTGCTAAATGGGACTGCAATAGCTAATGTCTCACCTCACTCTAGCACTGCTACCTGGGACTGCATTAACTGATTTCTCATCTCACTCTAGCACTGCTGCCTGGGACTGCACTAGCTGATGTCTCATCTCACACTAGTACTGCTAGATGGGACTGCATTAACTGATGTCTCACCTCACTCTAGCACTGCCGTCAGGGACTGCATTAACTGATGTCTCACCTCACTCTAGTACTGCTGCCTGGGACTGCACTAACTGGTGTCTCGCTTACTCTAGAACTGCCACCTGGGATTGCACTAACTGATGTCTCACCTCACTCTAGCGCTGCCTCTGGGACAGCACTAGCTGATGTCTCACCTCACTCTAGCACTGCTTCCTGGGACTGCACTATCTGCTGTTTCACCTCACTCTACGCTGCCCACATGGGACTGTACCAGCTGATGTCTCACCTCACTCTAGCACTGCCAGGACTGCACTTCTGATGTCTCATCTCACTCTAGCACTGCTACAGGGACTCCATTAACTGTGTCTCACCTCTCTAGCAGTGCCACGCAGGGACTGCACTAACAGATGTCACCTCACTCTACCACTGCTACATAGGACTGCACTAGTTAATTTCTCACCTCCCACTCTAGCACTGCCATGGGACTGCACTAGCTGATGTCTCACCTCCCACTCTGCTTACTGTTACATGGGACTGCACTAGCTGATGTCTCACCTCACTCTATCACTGCCACCCTGAGACAGCACTAGCTGATGTCTCACCTCAATCTAACACTGCCACCAGGACTGCACTAGCTGATGTCTCACCTCTTTGGCAGGACTGCTACATGGGATTGCACTAACAGATGTCTCACCTCTCTAGCACTGCTTCATGGGACTGCACCAACTGCTGTCTCACCTCTCTATAGCACAGCTACATATTTCTGCACTAACTGATGTCTCACCTCACTGTAGCATTGCCACCTGTGACTGCACTAGCTGATGACTCACCTCACTCTAGCACTGCTACATGGGGCTGCACTATCTGATATCTCACCTCACTCTTCCTCTGCCACCTGAGACTGCACTAGCTGATGTCTCACTTCACTCTAGCAGTGTTACATAGGACTGCACTAGCTGATGTCTCCCTCACTCTAGCACTGCTACATGGGGCTGCACTATCTGATATCTCACCTCACTCTTCCTCTGCCACCTGAGACTGCACTAGCTGATGTCTCACTTCACTCTAGCAGTGTTACATAGGACTGCACTAGCTGATGTCTCCCCTCACTCTAGCACTGCCACCTGGGACTGCACTAACTGATACCTCACCTCACTCTTGCACTGCCGCCTGGGACTGCACTAGCTAATGTCTCACCTTACTCTAGCACTGCTACCTGGGACTGCACTAACTGATGTCTCATCTCACTCTAGCTCTGCTGCCTGGGACTGCACTAGCTGATGTCTCACCACACTCTAGCACTGCTACATAGGACTGCACTAGCTGATGTCTCACCTCACTCTATCACTGCCACCTGGGACTGCACTAGCAGATGACTCACCTCTCTCTAGCGCTGCCGTCTGGGACTGCACTAGCTGATGTCTCACCTCACTCTATCACTGCTGCCTGGGACTGCACTAGCTGATGTCTCCCTTCACACTAGCACTGCTACACAGGACTGCACTAACTGATGTCCCCCCTCACTCTAGCACTGCTACGTATTACTGCACTAGCTGATGTCTCATCTCACTGTAGCTTTGCCACCAATGACTACACTAGCTGATGTCTCCTCACTCTGCACTGCTACCTGGGACTGCACTAACTGATGTCTCATCTCACTCCAAGCTGCCTAGCTGCTGCAAACTGATGTCTCACCTCACTCTAGCACTGCTACATGGGACTGCACAAGCTGATGTCTCACCTCACTCAGCACTACTACGTGAGACTGCACTAGCTGATGTCTCCTCACTCTATCACTGCTACCTGGGACTGCACTAACTGATGTCTCATCTCACTCTAGCGCTGCTTCCTTTGACTACACTTACTGATGTCTCACCTCACTCTAGCACTACTACTTAGAGACTGCACTAGCTGGCGTCTCACCTCACTCTCACTGCCACCTGGGACTGCACCAGCAGATGTCTCACCTCACTCTAGTGCTGCGTCTGGGACTGCACTGAGCTGATGTCTCACCTCACTCTAGCACTGCTGCCTGGGACTGCACTATCTGATGTCTCATCTCTCTCTACACTGCCACCTGGGACTGAACCCAGCAGATGTCTCACCTCACTCTAGCGCTGCTGTCTGGGACTGCACTAGCTGTTGTCTCACCTCATTCTATCACTGCTTCCTAGGGACTGCACTATCTGATGTCTCCTTCCTCTTGCACTGCTACAGGACTGCACTCTCTGATGTCCCCTCTCTAGCATTGCTACATATTACTGCACTAGCTGATGTCTCCTCACTGTAGCTTTGCCAACAGTGGCTTCTACCAGCTGATGTCTCACCTCACTCTAGCACTGCTACCTGGGACTGCACTAACTGATGTCTTATCTCACTCTAGCGCTGCTGTCGGCTGTACTAGCTGATGTCTCACCTCACTCTAGCACTGCTACATAGGACTGCACTAGCTGATGTCTCACCTCACTCTAGCACTGCTACAAAGGACTGCACTAGCTGATGTCTCACCTCACTCTAGCACTGCCACCTGGGACTGCACTAGCAGATGTCTCACCTCACTGTAGCGCTGCCATCTGGGACTGCACTAGCTGATGTCTCACCTCACTCTATCACTGCTGCCTGGGACTGCTCTAGCTGATGCCTCCCTTCACTCTAGCACTGCTACACATGACTGCACTAACTGATGTCTCACTCACTCTGCTTTTCCACCCAGACTGCACTATTGATGTCTCATCTCACTCTAGTGCAGATAATGTCTACACCCTAGCTGATGTCACACCTCACTGTAGCACTGCTACGGCAGACTACCTAACGATTCACCTCACTCTAGCGCTGCCACCTGGGAGTGCACTAACTGATGTCTCACCTTACTCTAGTACTGCCTCCTAGGACTGCAGTAGCTGATGTCTCCCCTCAGTCTAGCACTGCTACATGGGACTGCACTAGCTGATGTCTCACCTCACTCTATCACTGCCACCTGAGACTGCACTAGCTGATGTCTCACCCTCAATCTAGCACTGCCACCCGGGACTGCACTGTCTGCTGCCTCACCTCACTCTAGCTCTGCCACCCGGGACTGCACTAGCTGATGTCTCACCTCTCTGTAGCACTGCTACATGGGATTGCACTAATAGATGTCTCACCTCACTCTAGCACTGCTTCATAGGACTGCACCAACTGCTGTCTCACCTCTCTATAGCACTGCTACATATTTCTGCACTAACTGATGTCTCACCTCACTGTAGCATTGCCACCTGTGACTGCACTAGCTGATGTCTCACCTCACTCTAGCACTGCTACATGGGACTGCACTATCTGATATCTCACCTCACGCTTCCTCTGCCACCTGAGACTGCATTAGCTGATGTCTCACCTCACTCTAGCACTGTTACATAGGACTGCACTAGCTGATGTCTCCCCTCACTCTGCGCACTGCCACCTGGGACTGCACTAACTGATGCTCCCTCACTCGAGCACTGCCACCTGGGACTGCACTAACTAGATACCTCACCTCACTCTTACTGCCGCCTGGGTCTGCACTAGCTAATGTCTCATCTTACTCTGCTGCTCCTGGGACTGCACTAACTGATGTCTCATCTCACTCTAGCTCTGCTGTCTGGGACTGCACTTGCTGATGTCTCACCTCACTCTAACACTGCTACATAGGACTGCACTAGCTGATGTCTCCCCTCACTCTAGCACTGCTACATGGGACTACACTAGCTGATGTCTCACCGCACTCTGGCACTGCTATCTGGGATTGCACTAACTGATGTCTCACCTCACTCTAGCACTGCTACGTGGCACTGCACTAATTAATGTCTCACCTCGCTCTAGCACTGCTACGTTGGACAGTGCTGTCTGATGTCTCACCTCAATCTAGCATTGCCAGCTGGGACTGCACTAGCTGATGTCTCACCCTCACTCTAGCACTTCTACATGGGACTGCAATAACTGATCTCTCGCCTCACTCTAGCACTGCTAAATGGGACTGCTCTAACCAATGCCTCACCTCTCTCTAGCACTGCTAAATGTAGCCAGCACTGGCTAATGCCTCACCTCAATCTAACACTACTATGTGGGACTGCACTAACTGACGTCTCCTGTCACTCTAGCACTGCTAAATGGGACTGCACTAGCTAAGCCTCACACGAACCCTAACTTTTGCTATGGGACCTTGCCTTCATATCTCACCTCACTGTACTTACTACTACATTGAACTGCATTAACTGGCGTCTTACCCTCACTCTGGCACTGCTGCCTGAGCTTTTCAACTGATGTCACCTCCTCTATCACTGCCGCCTGGCACTGCACTAACTGATGTTTCACCTCTTTCTAGCACTGCTAAGTGGGACTGCACTAGTTAAAGTCTCCCTCACTCTCTTACTACATCTCGACTACACTTGCTGATGTCTCCTCACTCTAGCACTGCTACATTTGACTAGACTAGCTGATGTCTCACCTCACTCTAGCACTGCTACCTGGGACTGCATTAACTGATGTCTCACATAACTGTATCACTGCCGCCTGGAACTGCACTAGCTGATGTCTCACCTCACTCTATCACTGCTGCCTGGGACTGCACTAGCTGATGTCACCCTTCACTCTAACACTGCTACACAGGACTGCACTAACTGATGTCTCATCTCACTCTAGCGTTGCTGCCTTTGACTGCACTAACTGATGTCTCACCTCACTCTAGCACTGCTACATAGGACTGCACTAGCTGATGTCCCACCTCTCTATAGCACTGCTACATAGGACTGCACTAGCTGATGTCTCACCTCACTCTATCACTGCTACCTGGGACTGCACTGACTGATGTCTCATCTCACTCTAGCACTGCTGCCTTTGACTACACTTACTGATGTCTCACCTCACTCTAGCACTGCTACATAGGACTGCACTAGCTGACGTCTCACCTCACTCTATCACTGCCACTGGGACTGCACTGTAGTGTCTCACCCTCACTCTAGCGCTGTCGTCTGGGACTGCACTAGCTGATGTCTCCCTCACTCTATCACTGCTGCCTGGGACTGCACTGGCTGATGTCTCACCTCACTCTATCAATGCCACCTGGGACTGAACTAGCAGATGTCTCACCTCACTCTAGTGCTGCTGTCTGGGACTGCACTAGCTGATGTCTCACCTCACTCTATCACTGCTTCCTGGGACTGCACTATCTGATGCCTCCCTTCCCTCTAGCACTGATACACTGGACTGCACTAACTGATGTCCCCCCTCACTCTAGCACTGCTACATATTACTGCACTAGCTGAAGTCTCATCTCACTGTAGCTTTGCCACCAGTGACTACACTAGCTGATGTCTCACCTCACTCTAGCACTGCTACCTGGGACTGCACTAACTGATGTCTCATCTCACTCTAGCGTTGCTGCCTTGGACTGCACTAACTGATGTCTCACCTCACTCTAGCACTGCTACATAGGACTGCACTAGCTGATGTCCCACCTCTCTAGCACTGCTACATAGGACTGCACTAGCTGATGTCTCACCTCACTCTATCACTGCTACCTGGGACTGCACTAACTGATGTCTCATCTCACTCTAGCGCTGCTGCCTTTGACTACACTTACTGATGTCTCACCTCACTCTAGCACTGCTACATAGGACTGCACTAGCTGACGTCTCACCTCACTCTATCACTGCCACCTGGGACTGCACTAGCAGATGTCTCACCTCACTGTAGTGCTGCCATCTGGGACTGCACAAGCTGATGTCTCACCTCACTCTATCACTGCTGCCTGGGACTGCACTAGCTGATGTCTCCCTTCACTCTAGCACTGCTACACATGACTGCACTAACCGATGTCTCACCTCACTCTAGCACTGCTACATTGGACTGCACTAATTGATGTTTCATCTCACACTAGAGCAGCTAAATATTGCACTAGCTGATGTCACACCTCACTGTAGCACTGCTACATGAGACTGCACTAACTGATATCTCCACCTCACTCTACGCGCTGCCACCTGGGGAGTGCACTAACTGATGTCTCACCTTACTCTAGTACTGCCACCTAGAGACTGCAGTAGCTGATGTCTCCCTCAATCTAGCTTGCTACATGAGACTGCACTAGCTGATGTCTCACTCACTCTATCACTGCCACCTGAGACTGCTCTAGGCTGATGTCTCACCTCAATCTAGCACTGCCACCTGGGACTGCACTGTCTGATGCCTCCCTCACTCCAGCTCTGCCACCCGGGACTGCACTAGCTGATGTCTCACCTCTCTGTACCACTGCTACATGGGATTGCACTAATAGATGTCTCACCTCACCATAGCTCTGCTACATATTTCTGCACCTAACAGTGTCTCACCTCACTGTAGCATTGCCACCTGTGACTGCACTAGCTGATGTCGCACCTCACCTCTAGCACTGCAACATGGGACTGCACTATCTGATATCACCTCCGCCTCCTCTGCCACCTGAGACTGCATTAGCTGATGTCTCACCTCACTCTAACACAGTTACATAGGACTGCCTGATGTCTCACCTCACTCAAAGCTGCCGTCTGGGACTGCACTGGCTGATGTCACCTCACTCTATCACTGCTGCCTGGGACTGCGCTAGATGATGTCTCACCTCACTCTAGCACTGCTACATAAGACTGCACTAGCTGATGTCTCACCTCACTCTTTCCTGCCACCTGGGTTTCTGCTAGCAGATGTCTCCACCTCACTTCCAACATGCCATCTGGGACTGCACTGTGATGTCTCCCGCACTCTATCACTGCTGCCTGGGACTGCACTAGCTGATGTCTCCCTTCACTCTAGCACTGCTACATATTACTGCACTAGCTGATGTCTCATCTCACTGTAGCTTTGCCAACAGTGACTACACCAGCTGATGTCTCACCTCACTCAAGCACTGCTACCTGGGACTGCACTAACTGATGTCTCATCTCACTCTAGCGCTGCTGCCTTTGACTGCACTAACTGATGTCTCACCTCACTCTAGCACTGCTACATAGGACTGCACTAGCTGATGTCTAACCTCACTCTAGCACTGCTACATAGGACTGCACTAGCTGATGTCTCACCTCACTCTATCACTGCTATCTGGGACTGCACTAACTGATGTCTCATCTCACTCTAGATCTGCTGCCTTTGACTACACTTACTGATGTCTCACCTCACTCTAGCACTGCTACATGGCCTGCACTGTGCTGTCTCAACTCCTCTAGTGCTGCCGTCTGGGACTGCACTAGCTGATGCCTCACCTCACTCTATCACTGCTGCCTGGGACTGCACTAGCTGATGTCTCACCTCACTCTATCACTGCCACCTGGGACTGCACTAGCAGATGTCCCAACTCACTCTATCACTGCTTCCTGGAACTGCACTAGCTGATGTCTCCCGTCCCTCTAGCACTGCTACACAGGACTGCACTAACTGATGGCCCCCCTCACTCTAGCACTGCTACATATTACTGCACTAGCTGATGTCTCATCTCACTGTAGCTTTGCCACCAGTGACTACACTAGCTGATGTCTCATCTCACCCTAGCACTGCTACCTGGTGACTGCACTAACTGATGTCTCATTTCACTCTAGCACTGCTACATAGGACTGCACTAGCTGATGTCTCACCTCACTCTAGCACTGCTACATAGGACTGCACTAGCTGATGTCTCACCTCACTCTATCACTGCCACCTGGGACTGCACTAGCAGATGTCTCACCTCACTGTAGCGCTGCCATCTGGGACTGCACTAGCTGATGTCTCACCTCACTCTAGCGCTGCCATCTGGGACTGCACTAGCTGATGTCTCACCGCACTCTATCACTGCTGCCTGGGACTGCACTAGCTGATGTCTCCCTTCACTCTAGCACTGCTACACAGGACTGCACTAACTGATGTCCCCCCTCACTCTAGCACTGCTACATATTACTGCACTAACTGATGTTTCACCTCACTGTAGCTTTCCCACCAGTGACTACACTAGCTGATGTCTCACCTCACTCTAGCACTGCTACCTGGGACTGCACTAACTGATGTCTCATCTCACTCTAGCGCTGCTGCCTTTGACTACACTTACTGATGTCTCACCTCACTCTAGCACTGCTACATAGGACTGCACTAGCTGACGTCTCACCTCACTCTATCACTGCCACCTGGGACTGCACTAGCAGATGTCTCACCTCACTCTAGCGCTGTCGTCTGGGACTGCACTAGCTGATGTCTCACCTCACTCTATCACTGCTGCCTGGGACTGCACTAGCTGATGTCTCACCTCACTCTATCAATGCCACCTGGGACTGAACTAGCAGATGTCTCACCTGACTCTAGTGCTGCTGTCTGGGACTGCACTAGCTGATGTCTCACCTCACTCTATCACTGCTTCCTGGGACTGCACTATCTGATGCCTCCCTTCCCTCTAGCACTGCTACACTGGACTGCACTAACTGATGTCCCCTCACTCTAGCACTGCTACATATTACTGCACTAGCTTATGTCTCATCTCACTGTAGCTTTGCCACCAGTGACTACACTAGCTGATGTGTCACCTCACTCTAGCACTGCTACCTGGGACTGCACTAACTGATGTCCATACCGCTCAACTGTCCCTGATTTTCAGGGATGTCCATGATTTTGCCTCAAAATTTTACTCTGTCCCTCCTAAAATTTGTGTTTCCGTGGCTAAACAGTGGAAATTGTAAGCACAAAATAATATCAAGCATTAAAGTTACAGACTTGTTCTTCTTTAGAAAATGCATTCTGCACTAAGCCTCATATTCTACCAGCTTTCTGGGTGGATATCTCTAATTTTGAAGATGTGTCCCTGTTTTTGGTCCTTTGTCCCTGATGTTTTTAAGCCTTGTCCCTGATTTGTGAGCCAGGAGGTTGAGAGGTATGCTGATGTCTCATCTCACTCTAACGCTGCTGCCTTTGACTGCACTAACTGATGTCTTACCTCACTCTAGCACTGCTACATAGGACTGCACTAGCTTATGTCTCACCTCACTCTATCACTGCCACCTGGGACTGCACTAGCAGATGTCTCACCTCACTGTAGTGCTGCCATCTGGGACTGCACAAGCTGATGTCTCACCTCACTCTATCACTGCTGCCTGGGACTGCACTAGCTGATGTCTCCCTTCACTCTAGCACTGCTACACATGACTGCACTAACTGATGTCTCACCTCACTCTAGCACTGCTACATTGGACTGCACTAATTGATGTTTCATCTCACACTAGAGCAGCTAAATATTACTGCACTAGCTGATGTCACAACTCACTGTAGCACTTCTACATGGGACTGCACTAACTGATATCTCACCTCACTCTAGCGCTGCCACCTGGGAGTGCACTAACTGATGTCTCACCTTACTCTAGTACTGCCACCTAGGACTGCAGTAGCTGATGTCTCCCCTCAATCTAGCACTGCTACATGGGACTACACTAGCTGATGTCTCACCTCACTCCATCACTGCCACCTGAGACTGCTCTAGCTGATGTCTCACCTCAATCTAGCACTGCCACCTGGGACTGCACTGTCTGATGCCTCACCTCACTCCAGCTCTGCCACCCGGGACTGCACTAGCTGATGTCTCACCTCTCTGTACCACTGCTACATGGGATTGCACTAATAGATGTCTCACCTCACCATAGCACTGCTACATATTTCTGCACTAACTGATGTCTCACCTCACTGTAGCATTGCCACCTGTGACTGCACTAGCTGATGTCTCACCTCACTCTAGCACTGCAACATGGGACTGCACTATCTGATATCTCACCTCACGCCTCCTCTGCCACCTGAGACTGCATTAGCTGATGTCTCACCTCACTCTAGCACAGTTACATAGGACTGCACTACCTGATGTCTCACCTCACTCTAGCGCTGCCGTCTGGGACTGCACTAGCTGATGTCTCACCTCACTCTATCACTGCTGCCTGGGACTGCACTAGATGATGTCTCACCTCACTCTAGCACTGCTACATAGGACTGCACTAGCTGATGTCTCACCTCACTCTTTCACTGCCACCTGGGACTGCACTAGCAGATGTCTCACCTCACTTTAGCGCTGCCATCTGGGACTGCACTAGCTGATGTCTCACCGCACTCTATCACTGCTGCCTGGGACTGCACTAGCTGATGTCTCCCTTCACTCTTGCACTGCTACACAGGACTGCACTCTCTGATGTCCCCCCTCATTCTAGCACTGCTACATATTACTGCACTAGCTGATGTCTCATCTCACTGTAGCTTTGCCAACAGTGACTACACCAGCTGATGTCTCACCTCACTCAAGCACTGCTACCTGGGACTGCACTAACTGATGTCTCATCTCACTCTAGCGCTGCTGCCTTTGACTGCACTAACTGATGTCTCACCTCACTCTAGCACTGCTACATAGGACTGCACTAGCTGATGTCTAACCTCACTCTAGCACTGCTACATAGGACTGCACTAGCTGATGTCTCACCTCACTCTATCACTGCTATCTGGGACTGCACTAACTGATGTCTCATCTCACTCTACATCTGCTGCCTTTGACTACACTTACTGATGTCTCACCTCACTCTAGCACTGCTACATAGGACTGCACTAGCTGCTGTCTCAACTCACTCTAGTGCTGCCGTCTGGGACTGCACTAGCTGATGCCTCACCTCACTCTATCACTGCTGCCTGGGACTGCACTAGCTGATGTCTCACCTCACTCTATCACTGCCACCTGGGACTGCACTAGCAGATGTCCCAACTCACTCTATCACTGTTTCCTGGGACTGCACTAGCTGATGTCTCCCTTCCCTCTAGCACTGCTACACAGGACTGCACTAACTGATGGCTCCCCTCACTCTAGCACTGCTACATATTACTGCACTAGCTGATGTCTCATCTCACTGTAGCTTTGCCACCAGTGACTACACTAGCTGATGTCTCACCTCACCCTAGCACTGCTACCTGGGACTGCACTAACTGATGTCTCATTTCACTCTAACACACTACATAGGACTGCACTAGCTGATGTCTCACCTCACTCTAGCACTGCTACATAGGACTGCACTAGCTGATGTCTCACCTCACTCTATCACTGCCACCTGGGACTGCACTAGCAGATGTCTCACCTCACTGTAGCGCTGCCATCTGGGACTGCACTAGCTGATGTCTCACCTCACTCTAGCGCTGCCGTCTGGGACTGCACTAGCTGATGTCTCACCGCACTCTATCACTGCTGCCTGGGACTGCACTAGCTGATGTCTCCCTTCACTCTAGCACTGCTACACAGGACTGCACTAACTGATGTCCCCCCTCACTCTAGCACTGCTACATATTACTGCACTAGCTGATGTTTCACCTCACTGTAGCTTTCCCACCAGTGACTACACTAGCTGATGTCTCACCTCACTCTAGCACTGCTACCTGGGACTGCACTAACTGATGTCTCATCTCACTCTAGCGCTGCTGCCTAGGACTGCACTAGCTGATGTCTCACCCACTCTAGCACTGCTATGAGCTGCACTGGCTGATGTCTCACCTCACTCTAGCACTGCTACATAGGACTGCACTAGCTGATGTCTCACCTCACTCTATCACTGCTACCTGGGACTGCACTAACTGATGTCTCATCTCACTCTAGTGCTGCTGCCTTTGACTACACTTACTGATGTCTCACCTCACTCTATCACGCCACCTGGGTTTGCTGCGCAGATGTCTCACCTCACTCGCGCGCGTCTGGGACTGCACTATCAGATGTCACCTCAATCTAGTGCTGCTGTCTGAGACTGCACTAGCTGATCTCACCTCACTCTATCACTGCTTCCTGAGACTGCACTATCTGATGCCTCCTTCCCTCTACACTGCTACACAGGACTGCACTAACTGATGTCCCCTCACTCTAGCACTGCTACATATTACTGCACCGCTGATGTCTCATCTCACTGTAGCTTTGCCACCAGTGACTACACTAGCTGATGTCTCACCTCCTCTGCTTTTACCTGGGACTGCACTAACTGATGACTCATCTCACTCGAGCTGCTGCCCCAGCTGCACTAACTGATGTCTCACCTCACTCTGCTTGCTGCTACATAGGACTGCACTAGCTGATGTCTCACCTCACTCTAGCACTGCTACATAGGACTGCACTAGCTGTTGTCTCTCCTCACTCTATCACTGCCACCTGGGACTGCACTAGCAGATGTCTCACCTCACTGTAGAGCTGCCATCTGGGACAGCACTAGCTGATGTCTCACCTCACTCTATCACTGCTGCCTGGGACTGCACTAGCTGATGTCTCCCTTCACTCTAGCACTGCTACACATGACTGCACAAACTGATGTCTCACCTCACTCTAGCACTGCTACATTGGACTGCACTAATTGATGTCTCATCTCACTCTAGAGCAGTTAAATATTACTGCACTAGCTGATGTCACACCTCACAGTAGCACTGCTACATGGGACTGCACTAACTGATATCTCACCTCACTCTAGCGCTGCCACCTGGGAGTGCACTAACTGAAGTCTCACCTTACTCTAGTACTGCCACCTAGGACTGCAGTAGCTGATGTCTCCCCTCAATCTAGCACTGCCACCTGAGATGCACTAGCTGATGTCTCACCTCAATCTAGCACTGCCACCTGGGACTGCACTGTCTGATGCCTCACCTCACTCTAGCTCTGCCACCCGGGACTGCACTAGCTGATGTCTCACCTCACTCTAGCACTGCTGCATGTGATTGCACTAATAGATGTCTCACCTCACTGTAGCACTGCTTCATAGGACTGCACCAACTGCTGTCTCACCTCTCTATAGCACTGCTACATATATCTGCACTAACTGATGTCTCACCTCACTGTACCATTGCCACCTGTGACTGCACTAGCTGATGTCTCACCTCACTCTAGCACTGTTACATAGGAGTGCACTACCTGATGTCTCACCTTGCTCTAGCACTGCTGCCTGGGACTGCACTAGCTATTGTCTCACTTTACTCTAGCACTGCTACCTGGGACTGCACTAACTGATGTCTTCTCACTCTAGCTCTGCTGTCTGGGACTGCACTTGCTGATGTCTCACCTCACTCCTTTTTTCACTTGAGACTGCACTCATTGATGTCTCCCCTCACTCCTGCTTGCTGCTACGTGGGGACACACTAGCTGATGTCTCACGCACTCTAGCACTGCTATCTGGGACCACACCAACTGATGTCTCACCCTCACTCTAGCACTGCTACGGCTGGCACTGCTAGTGTAATGTCTCACCTCGCTCGCACTCTTTCGTTGGACAGTGCACTGTCTGATGATCTCACCTCAATCTAGCATTGCCAGCTGGGACTGCACTAGCTGATGTCTCACCTCACTCTGCCTTTCTACATGGGACTGCAACTGATCTCTCGCCTCACTCTAGCACTGCTAAATGGACTGCTCTAACCAAAGCCACCTCTCTCTAGCACTGCTAAATGTGACAGCACTAGCTAATGCCTCACCTCAGTCTAGCACTACTATAAGGGACTGCACTAACTGACGTCTCAGCTCTCTCTAGCACTGCTAAATGGGACTGCACTAGCTAATGCCTAACCTCACTCTAGCACTGCTATTTGGGACTGCACTAGCTGATTTCTCACCTCACTCTAGCACTGCTATATGGGACTGCATTAACTGACGTCTTACCTCACTCTAGCACTGCTACATCTGACTACACTAGCTGATGACTCACCTCACTCTAGCACTGCTACCTGGGACTGCATTAACTGATGTCTCACATCACTCTATCACTGCCGCCTGGGACTGCACTAACTGATGTCTCACCTCACTCTAGCACTGCTGCATGGGACTGCACTGCAATGTTTCACCCACTCTACTTACTGCTACATGAGACTGCACTGACTGATGTCACCTCACTCTACTTGCACTGCTACCTGTACAGCGCTGTCTGATGTCTCATCTCAATGTAGCACTACCCGGCTGGGACTGCACTAGCTAATGTCTCACCTCACTCTAGCATTTCTTCATTGGACTGCACTAACTGCTGTCACCACACTCTAGAACTGCTAACTGGGACTGCACTCGCTGATATCTCACCTCACTGTAACACTGAAACCTGGGACTGCACTAATTGATGTCACATCACTCTAGAACTGCTAACTGAGACTGCACTAGCTGATGTCTCACTTCACTCTAGCACTGCAACCGGGGACAGCGCTGTCTGATGTCTCACCTCAATCTAGCACTGCTGGCTGGGACTGCACTAACTGATCTCGCGCCTCACTCTAGCACTGCTAAATGGGACTGCACTAACCAATGCCTCACCTCACTCTAGCACTGCTAAATGGGACAGCTAGCTAATGTCTCCCTCACTCTTGCACTGCTATGGGACTGCACTAACTGGCGTCTCACCTCACCTCACTCTTACTGCTAAATGGGACTGCAATAGCTAATGTCTCACCTCACTGTAGCACTGCTACCTGGGACTGCATTAACTGATTTCTCATCTCACTCTAGCACTGCTGCCTGGGACTGCACTAGCTGATGTCTCATCTCACACTAGTACTGCTAGATGGGACTGCATTAACTGATGTCTCACCTCACTCTAGCACTGCCGTCAGGGACTGCATTAACTGATGTCTCACCTCACTCTAGTACTGCTGCCTGGGACTGCACTAACTGGTGTCTCGCTTTACTCTAGAACTGCCACCTGGGATTGCACTAACTGATGTCTCACCTCACTCTAGCGCTGCCTCTTGGGACAGCACTAGCTGATGTCTCACCTCACTCTAGCACTGCTTCCTGGGACTGCACTATCTGCTGTTTCACCTCACTCTAGCACTGCCACATGGGACTGTACCAACTGATGTCTCACCTCACTCTAGCACTGCCACCGGCGGGGACTGCACTTCCTGATGTCTCATCTCACTCTAGCACTGCTACAAGGGACTCCATTAACTGATGTCTCACCTCTCTCTAGCTGTGCTACCTGAGACTGCACTAACAGATGTCTCACCTCACTCTACCACTGCTACATAGGATTGCACTAGTTAATTACTCACCTCCCCTCACTCTAGCACTGCTACATGGGACTGCACTAGCTGATGTCTCACCTCACTCTAGCACTGTTACATGGGACTGCACTAGCTGATGTCTCACCTCACTCTATCACTGCCACCTGAGACTGCACTAGCTGATGTCTCACCTCAATCTAGCACTGCCACCCGGGACTGCACTAGCTGATGTCTCACCTCTTTGTAGGACTGCTACATGGGATTGCACTAACAGATGTCTCACCTCTCTCTCTAGCACTGCTTCATAGGACTGCACCAACTGCTGTCTCACCTCTCTATAGCACAGCTACATATTTCTGCACTAACTGATGTCTCACCTCACTGTAGCATTGCCACCTGTGACTGCACTAGCTGATGTCTCACCTCACTCTAGCACTGCTACATGGGGCTGCACTATCTGATATCTCACCTCACTCTTCCTCTGCCACCTGAGACTGCACTAGCTGATGTCTCACTTCACTCTAGCAGTGTTACATAGGACTGCACTAGCTGATGTCTCCCCTCACTCTAGCACTGCCACCTGGGACTGCACTAACTGATACCTCACCTCACTCTTGCACTGCCGCCTGGGACTGCACTAGCTAATGTCTCACCTCACTCTAGCACTGCTACCTGGGACTGCACTAGCTGATGTCTCATCTCACTCTAGCTCTGCCTGGGACTGCACTAGCTGATGTCTCACCACACTCTAGCACTGCTACATGGGACTGCACTAGCTGATGTCACCTCACTCTATCACTGCCTGGGACTGCACCAGCAGATGACTCACCTCTCTCTAGCACTGCCGTCTGGGACTGCACTAGCTGATGTCTCACCTCACTCTATCACTGCTGCCTGGGACTGCACTAGCTGATGTCTCCCTTCACTCTAGCACTGCTACACAGGACTGCACTAACGGATGTCCCCCCTCACTCTAGCACTGCTACATATTATTGCACTAGCTGATGTCTCATCTCACTGTAGCTTTGCCACCAGTGACTACACAAGCTGATGTCTCACCTCACTCTAGCACTGCTACCTGGGACTGCACTAACTGATGTCTCATCTCACTCTAGCGCTGCTGCCTTTGACTGCACTAACTGATGTCTCACCTCACTCTAGCACTGCTACATAGGACTGCACTAGCTGATGTCTCACCTCACTGTAGCACTACTACGTAGGACTGCACTAGCTGATGTCTCACCTCACTCTATCACTGCTACCTGGGACTGCACTAACTGATGTCTCATCTCACTCTAGCGCTGCTTCCTTTGACTACACTTACTGATGTCTCACCTCACTCTAGCACTGCTACTGAGGACTGCACTAGCTGACGTCTCACCTCACTCTATCACTGCCACCTGGGACTGCACCAGCAGATGTCTCACCTCACTCTAGTGCTGCCGTCTGGGACTGCACTAGCTGATGTCTCACCTCACTCTAGCACTGCTGCCTGGGACTGCACTAGCTGATGTCTCATCTCACTCTATCACTGCCACCTGGGACTGAACTAGCAGATGTCTCACCTCACTCTAGCGCTGCTGTCGGGGACTGCACTAGCTGTTGTCTCACCTCACTCTATCACTGCTTCCTAGGACTGCACTATCTGATGTCTCCCTTCCCTCTAGCACTGCTACACAGGACTGCACTAACTGATGTCCTCCCTCACTCTAGCACTGCTACATATTACTGCACTAGCTGATGTCTCATCTCACTGTAGCTTTGCCACCAGTGACTACACTAGCTGATGTCTCGCCTCACTCTAGCACTGCTACCTGGGACTGCACTAACTGATGTCTCATCTCACTCTAGCGCTGCTGCCTGACTGTACTAACAGTGTCTCACCTCACTCAGCACTGCTACCATGGGACTGCACTGGCTGATGCTCTCACCTCACTCCGCACACTGCTGAGACTGCACTGGCGATGTCTCACCTCACTCTAGCACTGCCACCTGGGACTGCACTAGCAGATGTCTCACCTCACTGTAGCGCTGCCATCTGGGACTGCACTAGCTGATGTCTCACCTCACTCTATCACTGCTGCCTGGGACTGCTCTATCGCTTGCCTCCCTTCACTCTAGCACTGCTACACATGACTGCACTAACTGATGTCTCACCTCACTCTAGCACTGCTACATTGGACTGCACTAATTGATGTCTCATCTCACTCTAGCGCAGATAAATATTACTGCACTAGCTGATGTCACACCTCACTGTAGCACTGCTACATGCAGACAACACTAACTGATATCTCACCTCACTCTGGCGCTGCCACCAGGGGAATAACGCTGATGTCTCCTGCCTCGTGCTGCCTCCTAGGACTGCAATAGCTGATGTCTCCCTCAGTCTAGCACTGCTGCAGCAGGACTGCACTAGCTGATGTCTCACCTCACTCTATCCTGCCACCTGAGACTGCACTAGCTGATGTCCTCAATCTAACACTGCCACCTGGGACTGCACTGTCTGATGCCTCCTCACCTCTCAGCTGCCACCCAGGACTGCACTAGTGATGTCTCACATCTCTGTAGCTCTGCTACATGGGATTGCACTAACAGATGTCTCCTCACTCTAGCACTGCTTCTTAGGACTACCAACTGCTGTCTCACCTCTCTATAGCACTGCTACATATTTCTGCACTAACTGATGTCTCACCTCCCTTAACATTGCCACCTGTATGACTGCACTGCTTCAATCTCCTCCTCCACTCTATCACTGCTGCCTGAGACTGCACACTATCTGTGTCTCCCTCACTCTACTTTACTGCCACCTGGGACTGCACTAACTGATACCTCACCTCACTCTTGCACTGCCGCCTGGGACTGCACTAGCTGATGTCTCACCTCACTCTATCACTGCTGCCTGGGACTGCACTAGCTGATGTCTCCCTTCACTCTAGCACTGCTACACAGGACTGCACTAACTGATGTCCCCCCTCACTCTAGCACTGCTACATATTACTGCACTAGCTGATGTCTCATCTCACTGTAGCTTTGCCACCAGTGACTACACTAGCTGATGTCTCACCTCACTCTAGCACTGCTACCTGGGACTGCACTAACTGATGTCTCATCTCACTCTAGGCGCTGCTGCCCGGCTACTGCTGATGTCTCACCTCACTCTATCACTGCTACCGCAGAGACTGCGCTAGCTGATGTCTCACCTCACTCTAACACTACCACGTAGAGACTGCACTAGCCTGATGTCTCCGCCTCACTCTATCACTGCTACCTGGGACTGCACTAACTGATATCTCATCTCACTCTAAGCGCTGCTTCCTTTGACTTCACTTACTGATGTCTCACCTCACTCTGCACTGCTGCCAGGACTGCACTAGTGACGTCTCACCTCACTATCACTGCCACCTGAGACTGCACCAGCAGATGTCTCACCTCACTCTGGTGCTGCGTCTGGGACTGCACTAGCTGATGTCTACCTCACTCTAGCACTGCTGCCTGGGCTGCACTGGCTGATGTCTCACCTCACTCTATCACTGCCACCTGGGACTGAACAGCAGATGTCTCACCTCACTCTAGCGCTGCTGTCTGGGCTGCACTGGCTGTTACCTCCGCCCACTCTATCACTGCTATGAGGACTGCACTATCTGATGTCTCCCTTCCTCACCTACCTGCCACAGGACTGCACTAACTGATGTCCTCCCTCACTCTACTTACTGCCCCTTATTACTGCACTAGCTGATGTCTCATCTCCTGTAGCTTTGCCACCAGTGACTACACTAGCTGATGTCTCACCTCACTCTAGCACTTCTACCTGGGACTGCATAACTGATGTCTCATCTCACTCTAAGCTGCTGCTGCCGCGGCTAGCTCACTGATGTCTCACCTCACTCTAGCACTGCTACATAGGACTGCACTAGCTGATGTCTCACCTCACTCTGCTAGCACTGCTACAAAGAGACTGCACTAGCTGATGTCTCACCTCACTCTAGCACTGCCACCTGGGACTGCACTAGCAGATGTCTCACCTCACTGTAGCGCTGCCATCTGGGACTGCACTAGCTGATGTCTCACCTCACTCTATCACTGCTGCCTGGGACTGCTCTAGCTGATGCCTCCCTTCACTCTAGCACTGCTACACATGACTGCACTAACTGATGTCTCACCTCACTCTAGCACTGCTACATTGGACTGCACTGCTGATGTCTCATCTCACTCTAGCGCGCTAAATATTACTACTAGCTGATGTCAGCGTCACTGTAGCACTGCCGTAGAGACTACACTAACTGATATCTCACCTCACTCTGGCGCTGCCACCTGGAGATGCACTGACGATGTCTCACCTTACTCTAGTACTGCCTCCTAGGACTGCAGTAGCTGATGTCTCCCCTCAGTCTAGCACTGCTACATGGGACTGCACTAGCTGATGTCTCACCTCACTCTATCACTGCCACCTGAGACTGCACTAGCTGATGTCTCACCTCAATCTAGCACTGCCACCTGGGACTGCACTGTCTGATGCCTCACCTCACTCTAGCTCTGCCACCCGGGACTGCACTAGCTGATGTCTCACATCTCTGTAGCACTGCTACATGGGATTGCACTAACAGATGTCTCACCTCACTCTAGCACTGCTTCTTAGGACTGCACCAACTGCTGTCTCACCTCTCTATAGCACTGCTACATATTTCTGCACTGACTGATGTCTCACCTCACTGTAGCATTGCCACCTGTGACTGCACTAGCTGATGTCTCACCTCACTCTATCACTGCTGCCTGGGACTGCACTATCTGATGTCTCCCCTCACTCTAGCACTGCCACCTGGGACTGCACTAACTGATACCTCACCTCACTCTTGCACTGCCGCCTGGGACACTAGCTAATGTCTCATCTTACTCTAGCACTGCTACCTGGGACTGCACTAACTGATGTCTCATCTCACTCTAGCTCTGCTGTCTGGGATTGCACTTGCTGATGTCTCACCTCACTCTAACACTGCTACATAGGACTGCACTAGCTGATGTCTCCCCTCACTCTAGCACTGCTACATGGGACTACACTAGCTGATGTCTCACCGCACTCTAGCACTGCTATCTGGGATTGCACTAACTGATGTCTCACCTCACTCTAGCACTACTACATGAGACTGCACTAGCTGGTGTCTCACCTCACACTAGCACTGCCTCCTGGGACTGCACTAGCTAATGTCTCACCTCACTCTAGCACTGCTACATGGGACTGCACTAACTGATGTCTCACCTCACTCTAGCACTGCTACATGGGACTGCACTAACTGAAGTCTCACCTCACTCTAGCTCCGCCACCTGGGACTTCATGAGCTGATATCTCACCTCACTCTAGCACTGCTACATAGGACTGCACTAGCTGATGTCTCACCTCATTCGAGCACTGCCGCCTGGGACTGCACTAAGTGATGTCTCACCTCACTCTAGCTCTGCTGTCTGGGACTGCACTAACTGATGTCTCACCTCACTCTAGCACTGCTACATGGGACTGCACTAACTGATGTCTCACCTCACTCTAGCACTGCTTCACGGGACTGCACTAACTGATGTCTCACCTTACTCTAGCACTGCTACACGGGACTGCACTAACTGATATCTCACCTCACTCTAGCACTGCTACATAGGACTGCACTAGCTGATGTCTCACCTCACTCTAGCACTGCTGCCTGGGACTGCACTAGCTTATGTCTCACCTCACTCTAGCACTGCTACGTGGGACTGCACTAGCTGATGTCTCACCTCACTCTAGCACTGCTGCCCGGGACTGTACTAACTGATATCTCACCTCACTCTAGCACTGCTACATGGGACTGCACTATCTGATGTCTCACCTCACTCTTGCACTGCCACCTGGGACTGCACTAACTAATGTCTCACCTCACTCTTGCACTGCCACCTGGTACTGCTCTAACTGATGTCTCACCTCACTCTGGCACTGCTACATGGGACTGCACTAGCTGATGTCTCACCTCACTCTAGTACTGCAACCTGGGACTGCACTAGCTGATGTCTCACCTCACTTGTGCATTGCCACCTGGGACTCCACTGTGCATGGCAGCAGCGGCCACTTTTCCTCACTTTAGGAGACCATCCGTTATGATGCTTAGTCTTTACCCCCTGGCTTCCTACTGATGGCCTGGGCGCATTATTGAACCATGACTACTGGTGTCACAAGTAGTAGCTGTAATGCTGCCTGGACAGGCCAGCCATTAAAATATTTTCTGAAAACAGGAACAATACAAATGCCTGCACATTGGCACAGATTCTCTATGCCCTTTAGGAAAACATTGGTATCCAACAGCTTTAGTCTGTGCTTGGAGGGGGTTGCATAGTCACAGAAGCAGTACCAGATAAGTAGAATGCAGTGTAGCCTAATAATGGTTTGAGAGCTGAACTATAAATCAGGAAATTCAGATCTGCCTCCCTCTAAACCAGTTTCTCACCATGTGGGTTTGAGCAAGTCATTTAACCTTCCTGGGCTTAAGCATCCCTCTTCCCACTATAAAATAGGAAAACAGAACCTCACAGAAAAAAAAAATATTTAAGCTGAGCTATCCTGTAAATAGATGATTTAACAAAATGCCCTAGGAACCTAGAGTTTTACCTAGCTATGCAATTCTTTTTCCTTTTTTTTTTTAGCTTTCTTTTACCTCTCGGGCTCAGGTGGGGATGTACCCTTATTTCAGCTTCTGGACCACCCACCTGGCATCCCTCCCAAGCTGCCTTGACTGAGAGGCCCACAGCTTACCCCTCTGCAGTGTGGCTCTCCCAAGAGAGAGACTGAGATATATCTGAGACCCCAGCTGATTCTTGCACCTGAGGCGTTGTTTCAGAAGATGTCCAGGTTACTTCATGCTGCATCTGTCCCAAGTGCGTTTTCAGTGTACCCCCCATGGAAGTGTAGCAGTGCAATGATACCTAAGACACATCCAAGTGTGCTCCCATACTTGGTGCTTCAGCATCATCCATTACTTCTAGTTCCTGATGTAGTGATCCCTGGTCACTATGCTCCTAGCCTCTGTTATGAGTCAACCAGATGCCAGGCATGGCTCCCACCCACCCTAGAGGAGCAGCGCAGTCCATCAGATGCTTATTCTGCCTCCCCCTAGTTGGCCATCTCATGTTCTGGATTTATTCTTGTACCCATGTTGCCAGCGTTGCAAGTAGCAGTGCTACCACTGCACCATCAGGTTGGTCCTGCTACACAGTTGTGTTGTATTACAAGCAAAAATACTGAAGTCTGTCTTATTGCTAGTTTCTGATCCAGGCAGATAAAAATTTTCTTTTTGCCATATTGTTTTGCATGTTTCTGCCAGGGCAATTTTGTTAATTTTGGCAAGGGTTGCCAAATTATTTAAAATATTGCTTTCTTATTAAAGTCTCTGAGTTTTTGCAGGAAATATTACAGACTTCAGCGCAATATTGTTGAAGCTTGTGAATTTTAAGCTTTCACTTTTTAAGAATATTCTGTGACATCTAAACATGTTTAGCTTTCACTACAGAAAATCTCTAGGTTGAATGTTTGCTGGTTTGTACAGTGGTTGTTTTAGTAAGGCCTTACAGTGCCTTTACTAATCATCCTTCCCTCCTGAAAAAAGATATTTTCTGCATGCATTTTGCTTATTTTTACACTTAAAGGCAGACTATTTCAGTCCACTCCACCCATTATTTATAGAACCACTTGATTCTCTTTAATTTTGCAAATATTAACTAAAAAGCTACAGGGCCTTTCCTTCCACTTGTTTTGGGACAGTATGTAGCTCTCCAGTTAACAGTGATAATTTAAAATAGTATATGTAACCCCTAGGTGGTGCTATTTCTAGGGTTACTACCTCTGCCAGATTTCCTAACAACAGGTTGAGGGGCCTGGTCCAATACTATGGTGCCTCCACCCAGAGTGATGATAATGGGGGTATCTACCTAACCTGGTATAGCCCTCTGGCAAGTTATAACCACCCACATTCACTCCTAGTGGTTCTGTACCTGTAACAGCAGTAGTTGGCCCACGGTCAGTAAGTAACAGTAATGATACGCACACACCCTTCACACTTACCACCAGGGTTGGATCTTCAGCAATACCTCTGGAGACCCCCTGTAAAACAAGGTTAGCAAAACAACTGTACACTTTCAGTCCTATAACCCAACTAATAATATGCACATAAGCCAGGTTAAATATGAAAAAAGACAATCAGATTGTTTCAGGGGTCGTGAACAAGGGAGGGGCATGAATCTAGTTAAATGATCAGTATTCTGATTTGACTCAGGGTTTTTGACATGCACTTTTAAGTCCCAGCTGTACAGTTTTACAACGCTGGATACCCAGGATGGAAAGCTAGCTAGCCAGAGGTATTGCCCAGGGGTGGCCAGCGTTGCAGCTGATGTTGGAGCCCTTGATAGAAAGAAAAGGCAGTTAGCATGCACAACAACAAGATGATTATTTGTAATCCTGGCCGGTTAGCTCAGTCTTATGAAACCCAAGAATTTGCAAAGAAATCAGATGGTACCACAGATAATTAAATCACTCGACGCAGGAAACTACCCCAATTGTACTCACACTACCAGATTGCTGTGGAATTGCAGGTGATATGTAGACCTTGTGGTATTCACCGATAAGCATGGGTAAACAGGGCCATCACGACACACCTCCTTTTTACGGCCTTTCCCTCCAGGTGGCCACAACCTGCAAGTTGTCTCTGCACAGAGGCTGGATCCCCCAAACCGGTCTCTCACCGAGGACAGTCTTTGGTGTAGGGCAGTCAGTCTGGCCAGATTGGCAAAGGCCCAGGTGTGATGAGCACATTGGCAAAGTTCTTTTTGTTTGGCTGGTGAAACCTCCAGCTGGCGTAATGAATCAGACTGTGAACAGGCAGCTCTCAACCCACAAGAAACATTCAGCACATTTAAATCCACCAGCATCAACTTTCTACAGTTCAGATACTGTCCGGTTGCTATTGCAGTAGCTTCACTGAGCAAACCCCTCGATACAAAATCAGTCTCGCACACTTGAAGGAAACAGCATTTAAGTCTCTACCTCTCAGTTCAGTTCCAAGCTGGCACGTAATGTCAGCTGATTCACTGAGCAAAACCACCAAACTGCAGAAAGGTAGTTCCTAGCAATTAATCTTCTCTTTTCAACCACCAGGAATACACACAAAAACAACTGGGTCTCTTGCAGGCCTGAATCTCTGCAGAGCCTGCTCGGTAGCTCAAGCTGGAGTCTCAACACAGGCCTGCCCTAAACTGCAGGTTGCTCTCTGCAGTCCCTTTCAGTCGGGTCCCTCTGTAGAACTAACTGGAATTCAAACGGTCCCTCTTAAATAAAGGCATAAATCCTTGGAATCCGATTGGTTGTTTAGGCTGCCTACAACAATTTAAGTCCTTTAATTGGCTACAGTTTAGGTGCCCAAACTTTGTCCCAGGAAAGTCTCCCACATGTCCATATCACGCTTCCATGAGTATCTGGATGAAATCCCAGTTCGTGATTGTTTAAGGCACTCTCAAAATGGTGTCTGCAGTAAGATACACTATCCCAGTTATGCAGTCCCAAATGTTTCATAGTCTGGTGCAGCCAGGATGTTTACTTTAATTTCATAACTTCCCACATATATGTAGACGCAACACTTTGCCCTTAAATGAGCCCACTCTTGTATTTGTGCCCCCTGTACTCTTGCTGTCGCTGCCACCAATACACTGTCCTTCTAGGAAGCAGGCAGCAATTTATGAGGCTCATGAATATTAATGATTCCTTTTGATTTAACCCTCACTCACACATTTATTTTAAACCCCTACATGGCTCCTGAGCTGCATTCCTAAGGTCGCTGGCACCTATCTAGCTGGCAGGGCCCTGGAACCACAGAAACAACTTCCTGTTTGCTGCAAAGATTGTGGGGTGGCACATCAATGCGTTCCTGGTATATTTGTGGTCGCCGATGGCACCAGAAATATGCCGGCAACTCATGATGAAGACTTTTATCCCAAACTGGACTGAAATAACTAAATGGATGTTATGGGGGACTTGAGGAACATTAGTGCACCAGAGGGAGTTGCGCTGGATGCCAACAGCAGCAGGAGAACAAACGAGAGACACCAAGGACCTGGGGGAATTTAAAGGTAAGTCCCCCATGGGGGGTTACAGTATATCTGTAGTTTGACATCTGCTGCTTAGTACTTTGATGTTTATTAGTGCCTATGAAGTGCTTTGTGATACTTTTGCATGAAGGACTTTAAAAACTGACTAGATCTGGGGCCAGATTCACAAAATTTTGCCCCAGCGCAAACCCAGTGTGTGCGGCACAAACTGGGTTTTGCAACAAGGTGGTATTCACAAAAGCCCAGCTTGTACCCACAAACTGGTTTTGTGCCAGGGCAATGTCTGGAGGGGGCCGAAATGCAAATTAGAGGGAAGGGACCAGCATATTGGTGCAGTCCCATCCACAAAGCATTTTCTCCTCCCCGAAGCCATGTGCAAGATTCCCTTGCATGGAGAAAATACAGCACAGGAAAATCTCCTCTTAGCTTTATGCAACCCTTGTGGTTTGCAGAGGAACTGTGCCCCCACCTTGCCGACTGCAGTATCAAGTAATAAAAATAACTTTCCCTGGTTGGTAGTGGTCCTTCCCACCCGCCGATCACCATCCTTAGTAATACAAATAAATATCCCTGTTGGTTCAGTGGTCCCTCCCCCATTCTCTGATCTCTGTCCCAGTATAGTAAAAGAGATACTTTGGTAGTCCAGTAGTCCCTCCCTCCTCCCCATCCTCTGATTGCCATCCCCATATAAAAAAATAAATTCCCTGGTAGTCCAGTGGTCCTTTCCCCCTTCTCCATTCTCCGATCGCCATCCCTGTATGTAACCCCTAGGCGGTGCTATCTCCAAAGGGCTACTACCCCTGACTACTATCTAGGATGTAGGCTGAGACACCTGGGTTCCCAAAACTAACTTTAAACTGGTTCTTACCCAAGACAGTACATTTGCGCAGTGCCTCCACCCAGAGTATAGCTTTAAATGGGCCAGAATAAAACCTGGTGCAACCCTCCAGGATGCTGTACCCACCCACATTACCATAACGTCACCTCAGACATGACCCAATATTTCAAAATCCACATTGAATGCATGTTACCATTTAGTGACTGGATACTAATAATATGCTCACAACACAGGTATCTGCAAAACAACAATAACAAGTTTATTTAAATATGGAGGGTTAGGAAGGGCGAAAAAGGAATAGGGGGTTTTGCTATTTTCAGTGTTCACAATGGGATTAATCTGTTTTGATTTGGTTTGGTTCAAGATTAAACAATTTGCATTTTAATTTAAATATCAGTTACATTAACCCTACCAGCCTCTACAATAGTAAGAGCCTTGGCTATCTAACTGGCTGCAATAAATCAGTTAATACAGTTATCATTAATACCCACACTGGTACCAGTCCCCATATTTGGTATGAGATCCCACAATCCCAACCTTAACCTGGGTACCCAGTAACCATAGTCTATAAATGGTGCAGGCCTGATGGTCGGTGCAGCTGCAAGGTGGCCGGCTAGTTAGAAAGATTAAGGATTATGACCGAATGATTAAACCCTTTAAAACTATGCAGTCTCCTTTAGGTGGTGCAAGGAAGGCCATGCATTTTTAGACATATATAGGCAGGTTGAAATTGAGTGCTTTCAGCAAGCGGGCAGTATCCCCGGAGGTTAAACTGCAGTCAAACCAACTGCCAAGTACGCATAAACTGACTGCAAAGATTTTAAAGGTTGATGATGGAAACAATACTTTAACTTCTGAAGACTGGGACCCTCTTTTAGGCTGAGAACACTTGCGGTATAACCAGACTGGTTAGATTACATTCAGCACATTTAAATTTCTCAAGTTTACATTCAGCACATTTATCTATTTAGAACATTTGGCAATTCTGAGGACATCTTTTTACTTCTCCTAGCACATCTATATTTCTTAAGTTCACACTCAGCACATTTATTTATTTAGAACATTTGCCCATTCCAAGGACATCTTTTCACTTCTACTGTAGCATAAACCATGTTCTTGGCAATAACGGTGTACATTAGCACACCGGGCTCTTTCAATTTAACTTGCACTTAGCATTGGCTCACCGAGCTCTTTCAATTTAACTTGCACTTAGCAGTGGCTCACTGGGCTCTTTCAATTTAACTTGCACTTAGCAGTGGCTCACTTGGGCTCTTTCAATTTAACTTGCACTTAGCATTGGCTCAATGGGCTCTTTCAATTTAACTTGCACTTAGCAGTGGCTCACTGGGCTCTTTCAATTTAACTTGCACTTACCAGTGGCTCACTGGGCTCTTTCAATTTAACTTGCACTTAGCAGTGACTCACTGGGCTCTTTCAATTTAACTTGCACTTAACAGTGGCTCACTGGGCTCTTTCAATTTAACTTGCACTTAACAGTGGCTCAATGGGCTCTTTCAATTTAACTTGCACTTAACAGTGACTCACTGGGCTCTTTCAATTTAACTTGCTCTTTGCATTAGCTCACTGGGCTCTTTCAATTTAACTTGCACTTAACAGTGGCTCACTGGGCTCTTTCAATTCAACACATTTATATATACTGGGTGATCCACGGTCACTCAATTGGTAAGGGTCCACCCTCTTTGAGCACCGATCAGATGCAGGGTGCAGACAAGCAAACGGTTCCAATCAGTTTTATATGGACTTCACTGCTCCTGTAAGCATTTCTTTAAGTGATTCTTGCAGATACAATTTTACTCACACAGGCATCCTCGCAGGAATGGCTCTCCTTCATCTGAGGTTCCTGAAGACATCAGCACTCTCGCTGCTGAGGCAGATTCAACTCCCTCACAGCTGGCTTGGCATGAAGTTGCAGGACCCACATTTTTCTTAAACGTGGAAAGGCTTAAACAAGCCCCTGGAGGTCAGTTTCTTGCAACCCCCAGGCTAGCAGGTTCTGCTTTAGGCAGCCACTGATTTCCCCTTTTTGCAGAGGAGAAAACCCTTTCCCCAGTTGAGGGGCTTGCACTGAATCACTAGGCCCATTTTGTTTCCTGAGGGCCTGTGCCCCCACCCCTGTGGGGGGCTCCCACTCGAATCCTGCTTGAACAGCCAGAAACACTGCCTTTTATTGGGCTCTCCTGAGGTTCCCCATTAGCTGAAACTATTTGCTGCTCCAGCACTGATTGTCTGAAGTGCTTGTCAATCTCAAAAATGAATTATCCATAAAGCCTTCTTGATGTACAATTGGTTTTCTATTTTGGCACCTGAATTTAGGTCCCTGCAGTTCCCCATAAGCATTTGGCAATGTCCCATGAGCTCTGGCAAAAAGTTCCACAAGTCCTGGCTTAAAAATCCCAGCTTTTCAATTGGTTGTCACCGCACTGCAATGGCTGCTAAACATACAGTCCCTGTAGCAGATTTAACACAGTCCCAAATAAAAGTCCTGATGCAGCCAGAATAATTGTTTAATTTGCCCACTTGCCCCACAGTTCAATAGCCACATGTGCTCCCTTAAGATCACTGCCCAGATTAACATGGTATTCAGTCCTGAGCCTGTTGCTGCTGCCAATATTTTATAGCGACCATTTGCAGCAGGCAGGCTTTTATCTGAGTCCCAACATTATCTGGTGCATCCAATTCAAACATTTATTTATTTAACATTTTCCTCCTTTTTACAATGTCCCCTTTAGTGTTTAAGCATCAGCTGTTGCTTTTTTGTTTATTTACATTTTGTCCCTGCAGCAGCCACCACTGAAAAATAGTAGTTCTTCCAAGGGCAGACAGAACCCTCATTAATTTTTATGAGGATCTGGGTTCTACTCATTAATATTCATGAGCCCTGATCAATAGCGCTGTGTGGAACTTTTTATTTAAAATGAGAAGAGGGCTCTCTTGGCCCTTGTTTTGGTCACCGATCCCCACTTTGCCTACTACAGGGACCGGGATCGCTGAACACTCTCCCGCTGGACTGCAAACCGAGCGGCTGGGAGATCAAAGATGCAGCTTTGTACGTGCATGATCCCTGCGGCACCAGAGTGCCAAAGAGAACAGTGGGGAGGCTTGGCTCAATGTTTGAGCCCGAAATGGGCTAGAATTGCATTGGATCTGTTTTGGGGGGGGCAAAGGGCACAAAAGAACTCAGGCTGCAGAGGTGAGGCTGAGGGACACAACATGAAGAAAAAGGCAGGCAGCCGAGAGGTGCTTCGAGGCAGGATCAGAACAGGAGAATGGGCATAAGGCAAGGGGAGGCATTACATGTATAACAAAAGAAATTCCCTGATAGTCCACTGGTCCCTCCCTCCTCTTCAATCACCAGTTGCCATCCCGTTATATATTTCATAATATTTCCCTGTTAGTCAAGGGGTCTCTCCCCATCCCTGATTGCTGTCCCATGAAATACTAATTAAAATATCCCTGGTGGTCTAGCTGATCCCCCACCCCGGCAGGTAGTGTCCCACCACCCTGCTCCTCCCCCATCCCAAAACTGAGCCAGAGACTAGCACAGCCCTCCTCTCACCACCACAGCCAGCTGCTGACTGAGCTGTTAAGGAGAGCATACTGTACACAGTACGTGCCTATTAATTGACAGCTCACACTGAGCTGTTAATCAATCAGACGTACTGCAATGTCACTCCTAACTCAGCTCATTCGAGCAGCAGGCTGTGGAATGAAGAACTGTGCCAATCTGGCTGGAAGTTTCAGGATGAGGTAAGGTACAAGGGTAGTAGGGCACTACCACTTCCTGGAAGTGGGAGGGTAGGAAGGTCCAGTAGACCACCAGGGATATGATTAGTAGTATTTCAGGGACAGCGATCAGGGATAGGAGACATGGACTCAGGGTTTAAGAAATATATAACAGGATGGCAATCGGTGATCAGGGAGGAAGGAGGGACCCTGGACTACCATAGAATTTATTATTTTGCAGTATATGGGGACGGTGACTGGAGAACTGAGGAGGGGGAGGGACCACTGGACCACCAGGTACTGTCAAGCTGTGTGTTGGGCAGAGGCTGGGGGAGCTACACTCTGTTGCTGCCCGTATAAATGGGCCTATAATGAGCATGCAAATAGCCACCTACTGTAACACCTTGCATGCTCAATGGGATCATTTACATGGCTGCTTTAGTGAATAGGAAATAGCATCCCTGCGCTATTCCTTGTGGGCCCATGCTCCTGACTGCATGTTGGGGTGGTGCTACTGGGGTTACCGCTACCTAGGACTACCCCTATTCACAATCAGATAGTGTGGGGTGGTATCCAACTGTGAATAGCAATTTCTGACACCTGGGCAGCTGCAAAAGTTTGTTTTACACTTTGAGAATTTTTGTGAATTAGTGCCGTGAGCTTTGTTAGAATGTTGAATTTGGTTTTTTGTACATTCACTGTATTCCAGCATGCTTTACAAAGAAATAAGTTAGATACTGGTAGTTTTTGGGCCCAAATGAGGAATTTATGCATGGCTATTTAGCATGATAACATTATACTCAAAGCCATATTTTATTAGAACCCGTGTTACGGTATCCAGAGAGACAATTCTGACTGAACAGTAGCGGTAACTCACTCACTGTTTCAAAAAGTGTCACTTCTACCTGGGTTGAAGGAACCTCTGTTTAACATCTCATCTGATGGACAGAACCACCAACAGTGCAGCACTCCCCATCCCTCCCAGTGTAGCACTGTAGTGTTAGTTGTGGGTACACATCCTGTATTGTACTGCGATTGTGCGAATGGATATCACAACACCACCACAAGATAAGTGCTCCTTGTTGATTAAACCTAGCAACACCTCCATCACAGAGGCTAGCCCAAAATTGGTGCAAACTGATTTTGAAACTGTTTCTTCCTTGTGAACCCTTTGAGCTATGCTTCGAGGGTGTTGAAGGCCCTTCCACACAAGTGAATATCAAAGTGGACTGGTGCCAAAAGGGGTGGAGTGGGCATGTGAACAATACTATTTACACTGCTAACTACTATTGTCAAACCCAGGGTAACATTTTACCAAAAGCTGGTGCAGGGATCATCTGACTGCCACACAAGGTGTGCTCAGTTGTGTGGGGAAGGCTTTTTCTGTGGAATCTGATAAACAAAGGACCGTAGCAGGCATGTGGGGCTAGGGAGAGGGGCTTCCACTAGGCTACTAAGGATGAGTTAGCATACAGCAAGGGACTGTGAGCCCATTGGACCACCAAGGAGACTGACATGGAACAGGAGCTGTTACTTCAGTGGTGGTCCAGAAATGGACTAAAGGTACTCTTTGGGGAGGGAGAACAAAATTGTTCCATTTACCAGCACAGATATAAATAATACAGGCTGGGTGCCATGCGCATACATTTCTGTGGTGGCATTGTGCACTGTTGTTGTGTGCATACAAAGTTTGCACACAGTAACAGGTGAATGCCTTAAATTGTATGTTTTTTTATCTTTGCCAAAGGTCCCTCCCCAGTGCAGATAACCCCGTTTCAGTATAGCACTTTTATGTAACAGTGCAATGGGGTACACATTGCGCCTCATTTCCTAGTCAATAAAACTGTGGTTGAGAATTGATCTCCTTTTGTTTTCAGGCTACCAGTCCTATTATAAATTAAAGAGCAATGAAAGGTAACAGGTGCTTTACACAGCAAGTAATTATGTAATACACTTGGAGGGAGTGTGCTGCAGTATGATTCAGAAAATATCTTGCACTTCAACTTTTGAGGTATTAATGTTTTTGCATGACTTACAGAGATGGTGTTCTGCATTTCTGAAACTGCAGTTGTTACAGATACAGGTCAACACGTGCAAAGATGGTATTTAATGGATTCTGTGGAATTGATTTGTATGCATCATGCCCTCTATTATTTGTAAATTAGATTTTAAAATACAGTTTAGAACAGCAGTGCAGAAATGGGGGATGTGCAACGTTCTGACTGAAACTAGACAATTTATCTTTAAGCGTGAGGGTTGCAGGACCATATTAAGTGGAATAGTCATGATTAATTTATTAAAGTCCTGCCCCCTTTCAAGTGATCATATAAACTGTGCATTTTGAGTCAGGCCTTTGCATACTCAATTTATACAGTATCAGTTTATCAATTGCAACTTTTAAATTAGCTGTTTAGGTAAAGTTGTAACTGTTTTCTATAAATTATTGGCTTCAGTGCTGCATTCCCAACCTTCAAAATAGTGATTCTGACCTACCTAGCTTGCAAAATAACATGTTACATTGTCTTGTAATTTGGATGCTAAGCTAACACATTAATTTTGCAGTTTATTTTTACATATGTTGTATCAAATGCATGTTAAAGCTTATGCATTATTGTGGTTCAGAGTTAGTATCCAAAGCACTAAAGTGCAAAGGGAATCCCAGAATGACCTGTCTCCCCTTAGACCTAGAGGAGTAAATTCAGGCTGATACAGTCACTTCAATTAAGCCAAGGGAAATACCCCTGTACATCCTTTCGACATCTTCATCTCTTAGGTATGGTGTTTGTATTCTAACAGTTGATCCAAACCAACCCAATCCAAACTAAGATGCAACATCTTGTTTTCAGTGTAGTCTTGCTACTATCAAATTTGACTGCTGGGAGGAATTTATTTTGTTTTATGTAAGCATTTATTAAACCTTTATCTTATGAGGTGGTGTCCCATTGAGACAGCACTCTTTTTTGAAAGGTGACCCGGTTACATATAGCAGTTGTAGGTGTACCTCACATAAAGTAATGCATGCTATTGTGCAGTTTATCTGTCAGTTGGTCAGTCAGTCAGCCAGCCCATCAGTCCATTTATTTGCCATCCATAAATCCTGTCTATCTGTCTGTCTGTCTGCCCATCCATTTGTCTGTCTCTGTCTATCTATCTAGCTCTGTCTGTCCATCCATCTACTTGTCTGTCTGTTTGACTATCTATCAATCTATCTATTGCAGTTTGTTGCATACAGGTGCATCAAAGAAGGTACAAAATAATGAAGCACTGAGACTAGCTTTAGGTCACACTGTAAGTAAATGACTATAGTGTATGTTTAGCCCCTACTGTATATTTATTTACATACTCTCTCAAATGCTGTTGTAGTACAGTATAAAGGTCATGAAAAGTTGTGATAATCATTCTGACATCACAATGATACCACAACAACTTTTCAGCCTTGACATGCCACCTAATTGATTCAAGATGCGGCTACAGAGAAAAAACTCATGGAAAAATGGCAGCGCCGTTTGGCGAGTACAAGTGGGTGACCAACACAGTTTGGATACGGACAGCCATAGATGGATCTATGTTACCAAACTGTACCTCGTTATCAGTTTTTGTATTTTTTGTTTAAAAAAAAAACATTGTAGCCATGGACGGACAGTCAGGAGTGGGAGTGATGAATCCTCAGGAATGACATGTTGAACTCTCAGTGAGGAGCTGGTGTGAGTGGGAGAAATTATTCAAGGTACTGTACTGACAAACTGACCAAGGCTGAACTGCTGAAAAAATAAAACATACGCTATATAAAGCAATGCATGGGTACCCATACACAACTAAGGTTGTGTTTCCATCTCGGGCATGTGACAGCATCATACAGACTGCTCAAGCTTTGCTCTTGAAGTCTCTTTGATGTCATCACATACCCTCGATGGAAATTTGCATACTATTCAATATGTTGTGGGATACTTTTTTCCAGAAAGGATACACTGATTTCAGCCCTGTACTAAAACAACAAGGCACAACAGTTTGTGGTTTATTAAAGGTCTTAAAACATACCTTAAACTATCTACAATTTAATTAAATCCCTTATAATTAATAAGCATTGATTCAGCCAATCAGTATTAAGGACTTGCCTGTGCATGAGGGCTTCTTATAACATTCTGCATTTCAAATAATGAAAGGTTCTACTATGGAAACAGGGACATTCATCTTTTTTAGATTTTAACAAGCATTTTTTAACCTTTAAACATAGTATGCCATTTAATAATGTTTATGGATTTATAGTAATGCCCCTTAATCAGCTGGTACTGCTCATACCTTGAGGATGGGTCACAAGCTATCCATATTGGAGAAATCCTTTTTCCTCCACTCCCTACCTCCCTGCCTCCCAAGGATCTGTCCTGAACCCCGCACTCTTTTCCATATTTCTAAATGACCTCCCCTCTGCCTGTTTCTCCATGTCCATCCACTTGTACACATATGACACTATGCTGTTTGCTTATGGCTCCTCTGCTGCTGACCTTGCTGACCAGCCGCAACATGATTTTGACAGTGCTCAGCATTGGTTCCATTCAAACCTTCTGCCCCTCAACAACAAGAAAATTGTCTCCTTGACCTTTGGCTCCCAGCAGATGCTTGCTAGATTATCTCCTCGCCCCTACTTCCATACCCTTGATGGTACTGTGTTTGCTGATGTCCCCTCCTTTGAGTACCTTGACACCTAGTTGGACTGTCATCTCAACTTCTCAGCACACATTGATGCTATCCACCACAAGCTTCACCAGAAACAGGCTGTGCAGTATAGAAACAAAACCAGTATCTCTTTCCCAGCCCATAGCAAGTTAGTCACGAAGATGATACTTCCATCTTCAACTACAGTGATGTTGTCTGCAGCACCGCTGCCAAGTCCACCTTTGACAGACTTGTCCCCCTCTTCCACTCTTTCTGCTGCTTTGCCTTGGACTGCCCCCCTCATACACACTTCTGCTCTCTCTACTTCTTCCTTTCTGTCCCTTCCCTCAATGCCAGATGCCTCAAACACTATGCTTCCTTCACCTCCAAATTCTGGTTTGGATCTCTGCTGCCTACTTTTCTGCCCGTCTCTTCTCCCTTCTTCCTCCTATCATTTCTGCAACACTGCTTCCCATTCCATTTCCCTCCCCCCAGGAAAACATACATAAGCCAAGCTGCTTTCTCATACCATTTTCCTAAACTTTGGTCCTTCCTCCCCCTGTCTATCTGCTCAACACCATCCTTCTCTATCTTCAAATCCCTTCTCTGTGACCTTGCCACCCCCTCCTGCATCTGTTCCCGATCCCTGACCCTTGTTCTTTGTTGTTAACATCCCTCTTGTCACCCCACCGGCTGTGAGCAACATCCCCCCACCTAGGCTCATTGTGCCTCAATCAATCCCCCTGCCTAGGCTCACTGCGCCTCAATCAGTTAATCCATCTGGAAATATTGTGCCCCTGAGCCTACCTCCTGCACTGACTTTGCAAGCTTGCACCCTAGCAGTTTGGGGTGGTGCCAGCCCGGTACCCTGTTATTTTAGCACTACAGGAACAGCGCCACTCAAATGAGCTCTAGTCTGCATAGTGCTACCATGGACAACGAGTGGGGCTATACAGCTCTTACTATATGCACTCCCCTGGTCACTATCCATGGTGCTGCCAAATGACAAGGGTAGCCAAATACCAGGGACTGGCCAAGATGCTCCTGTGATGTGAAGGGCTTGGGCATGGAGCAGGGAGGGAGTGGAGAACAGGGTTCTAATCATGATTTCCTACATTTTTGCAAAATCGGGACTTGTATTTTGTACCTGGGGCCATGGAAACAGTATTCCACAGGCAGATGAATTTTAACTTTCCCCATGTCCCCAACCCGCCCCGCAAAGTGAGAATCTTTAAGTCCAGGGGGTGTGGGGGGCAGAGCCTACCACGTTGGGGTAATGTGGGGTGGTGCCCCCCCACAAAAGTAAAAATGACGCAATTTTAGCCACACTATTCTTGCCGACGGCATTGTGGTTGGCTATGTTCTGACACAGCACCTGCTAACCCTGCTACTTTATTAGCATTGTTCCCTGTGCTGTATAGCACTTTTATCTTAAATTACAATACATCTCATCTTTTATTTTTGTAACCCTGAATATTCTGTCTGCAAATTGTGACTGTGCGTGGTTATTTATTGTTACTCTTATTGTGTACATTTTTGCTGTATGTATTTTTATTGCTACTGCACCTTAAATTATGTATTTTCACTTGCACATCATGTACTGTATACGCCCCTTCTCTAGTCCCCCCCCCCAGCATATATCTGGAAATGAGCTGTTACAAGCTCAGTATGTCTTTCCTGGTGAAATCTTTGAAATAAATAATTAATTAACAAGTAAATAATAATGAGAGCCAGACTATCTCTTAGTTATAAGGCTGTTACCATTTGCATTCTTAGGGTGTCAGAACTTCTCGCCTTCATTTTGTAGTTGTCACACTTTAAGAATGCACTTGGAAACACTCTTATAGCCATAAGGTACAGCCCAATGTTCCCTATAAACTTATGTGGTATAATAGCAGATACCCTGGAGTGCATTATTATAATTGTGAAAGGAATCCCAGCTTGAAAAAGTTAAAAAGGAGAAAAACATCTTTGCTGAACAGAATTCAAGAGGAATACAAGATTCTAGACCTACAGTATGATTAGTGTAAGATTCATCATAGTCATGAGATCAGAGTTCATCAATCACGGTACAGAATTTCCCCATCCCATTTTAGATTTTGCCTTTAACCTCTGCACTAAAGTACCTGCTAATAGTTGAGACATGCCCTATTACTGAAGAATTCCTACACTATCTTCCAGAAGAGCAATCAAAGGAATCACCATAAAGGACCACTTTACTTATTACAGGTTTCTTTAGTTGTAGGTTTTGAGAATAGCCCACCTCCTGGGGGGCCATGGTTGACCTGCCCACCAATTCACATGAGTAAATTGTAAACCCATACTACTCATTTTAGCCTACAAGAGAGACAAGCCTATTTCCTTAATTATAATAAGCAGAACTGGTTAGGTCTTAAGCACTGAATGGGAAAAGAAACATTTTACCTGCCCTAACGGAAAGCATTTAATTTTAAATCCTTATACCATAATACAGTACCACCATCATTTTCCAATGACATTGCCTCAGCTCTTCTACATAGAACATTGGGGCCACTATTCAAATAGCTCTTTCCAGAAGAGAGGAAGTGGTAACCTTGGAAACTGGCATCTTTGTACCCTACAAGCTAAAGCTTTAAAATAAAAACGTGGGGCGATAGAAGTGTAATTAAGGTGTTTGACTGGAAAAAGTATGAATGAATGTTGGCTTTCTTCCACCCATCTATAGATCAATGGATACACCATTCAGTGAGCAAAATCCATTATCAGGACAAGCACAGGCAGGACAAGATGAGCTAAACTCAACACACCAAAGTAAATTATTTTCAAATGTTGGCTTTCAGTTCCTACTATGCTATAAATTAAGCTTGTTGCACTGCAGCAGTTTACTGATGAAACAGCTACATGTTATGTTTTTATATAGCACTTGGGAAAACATTTTTAGCAAGCCTGACATCTTAAAGCAATTAGCATTATAGCAAAGGGCTGTTCTTTATTTGCATCTGGCATTCTCCATCTTCAAGGTCACTTTTTGTACTTACATGATGTTTTCCTTATAGAATAGAATAGAATAGAATAGCTAAATTAAAACAAGTGAGCTTTGTTTATATCTAGTTGAAGAGACACTGTCCCCCATCCAGTTTTTGCCTTTTAAAAGAACTGCCCATGTTTAAACCAATTAATCTAATTCTGCATGCAAACTGCACAGTTTTATTTTATTTCCTTAATAATTAGGACTGGCGAGATCAATATATGGTCACAAAGTGTGGTGGTACAAAATAGGACACAAACAATTGCTCCATTGCACAGCCATATTTTAAGTTTACACACAAGGACTTCCTTTTTAGTCACAGAGTCTCCATTGTTACTAAGTTGAAGCACAAATGAGTCTTAAATGTATTTGTGGGTGGAGTTGGGTGAAATTTTGTGTAATTTTATGAGATTTTGTGGAATTCATTATTTGGTCATGCCTCAGCCATTCCTGCAGATAGAGAACTGACAATTGTCATGCTTACTTATGGTAAGGATCTCTAAAGGAATGTCAAATTTCATGACATTTGGATGAGCAATTGTGAAGTTACAGAGGCTCAAATTATGGCAATTTATTTTATCACAAAATGTTCTGAAAATATTTCCCTGCTTACAACTTGGCCACCTTTGGAGCTAGATGCCGCAAATTGTGCATGCTTAACTTTCTAGGAAGGGTATTATACATTTCTAAATTTGGAGAGAATGGGTCAAGTAAAGTTTAAGTTACAGGGATTCATCATTTCACAATTTAATAATTCTGACATTGTTATTATGTTGTAGTTTTATGAAGAATTTCCAAACATTTGGATGTCTGCAACTTCACTGCTATTGCAGGTATACAGCAAAAATGTGGCAGGCATACCCAGCATCAATTGGTTATGGACTTTAATAAAGTTGGAGGAATTTAGCATAAGTAGTTTACAATTTACCATGGAAATACTGCAAACTACTAACAGGCAACATTTGCTCACACATTCATGGAAGCATTAAGAGTCTGTAGGTAAGTGCAAGTGTGATCTAAATCAAAAGTGACAGTTAACATTGTGACATTTTTCCACTTGACATCCGATGCCAGTGATGCTTGAATTATTACACCCAAATCATTACACTGTTCCAAGGTCACTCAGCTGAGGAAATTTATTTTTATCATTTTAAGAAACCCCTCAGTTTAAAGGCAAAAAACATGAAGAAAAAAATAAATAATTAATATGAACATATGAAGTTGCCAGCAGATACAAGCCATAATGTTCTATTGAATCTGCTTGAGTGTGCAGCTAGTTATACCAAGTAGCTGTCTCACTACTCCTCCTGGAGTTGCAGTCCCCCTTCCCCTCACTGTAACCCATCTTCCCCATGGACCCTGCTGACCTAATCTTCTTTTTTACCTTGTCCAAACCCCTCTTAAAGCTGGCCACTGATGTTGCCACCACCAACTCCTATGGCAACTCGTTCCACCCTTTCACCACCCTTTCTGTGAAGAAGTGCCTTCTCTTTTCCCTCCTGAATCTGCCCCCCACCAATTTCAGGCCATGACCCCTTGTTGTATCTTCCTTCCTTCCTTAGGTTAAAGATGCCCTCAGTGCTGATCTTGTTTATTCCCTTTAAGTATTTGAATGTCTCAGTCATGCCCTCTCTCTTTCCCTCCTGTCCTCCAGAGAGTACTTGTTCAGCTTCATCAGTCTGTCCTCATATGTTCTGTCCCCCATGCCCTGTATCAATTTGATTGCTCTCCACTCTACCGCCTCCAGTAATTTGATATCTTTCTTATGATAAGGGCACCAGAATTAGACACAGTAATTCAGGTGTGGTCTCACTAGTGACCTGTATAGTGGCAGAATATCCTCCTCCTTCCTAGAGGTGATGCCCCTGGCTATGCAACCCAGCATTCTGTATGCTTTAGCTGCTGCCTTATGGCACTGTGCTGTGTGTTTCATATCACTCTGTACCATAACCCCCAGATCCATCTCTTCTTCTGATACTGTCACCTGAACTCCTCTTAGCTAGTAGCTGACTTTTGGATTTTTGGCTTCCATGTGCATCACTTTACATTTTTTAGCATTAAAACCCAACTGCCAGATGGCAGATCATTTCTCCAGCTTGGCCAGGTCCTCCCTTAGATACTGCCTCCCCTCCTCTTTGTCCACCCTCCCACAGAGCTTAGTATCATCTGCAAAGAGACAAGATTTAACAAACAGCAAATGGGGTCTATGAGATGCCTCTTGACAAACAAGAATATCATCTTATGGCTCCTTCAGGTTCCAAAACCTTTAAAAAATCACAAGAGGACACTGCTGATCAGGGAAGGGAACATTGTTTAACCAGGAGTAGCACACTAAGCCGAAGCTTGTTTCCAGCTATGACCTGGGAGCATAAGGAAGTTACGTGACTTGATCAAGATCGCACAGTATGCATCTAGGCGGCTATGGGATTCAAACCCAGGTCTACAGATCTGTAGATCAGAGCCTTAACCCACTGTGCTATATTGCCTCCATAAGGAAAGGGAAAGGCAACATTGTTTAGCCAGTAGACATCTTGTAGTCCCCATTTCTTATAAAACAGAGATTGTGCTCACTAACACCATGGACTGGGACATTTATAGAGGGTCATGCACGTCAAAGTACCAGTTATATGGCGTTATGCTATACAGAGTGACCTGCTCTACTACCATAGTCTTTCCCTACCGTCCCACAGCACACCTGTAGTGCCATATCTGGGCTGTTGTCATGTATTATTTACTGTTTATTTATTGTCTCTCTTGCCATAGTAGGAATCATACTAGGAAGGATAGATACACAAAAGGCTGAGGCCCATATGTGTGTATCTCCAGCAGGCTGGATTTTCATACCTTATTTAACAAGTATCAATCTAGATTGTTTTTAAAATGTATATGGTGTGTGGAGTATACTGCTGTGTTGGGTAAGGAGTTTCATAGTGGTACTATTCTTTGTGTATAAAAGAAGTGCCTTTTGTTATTCCTTGTATACGTCAGTGCCAATTGGTACTTATGACTTCTTAGATTTACTTCCCATTTACCAAAATTCATTCCCAGTTGTCTCATAAGCGTATTATCAGTAGATAATTTATGCATCAAGAGAAGGTCACCTCTCATTCTTCGTTGTTCCAAGGTGTACAAATTTAGATTGTTAAGCCTGACTTCATAGTCTTTATTGTACATATTTGTAATCATCTTGGTCACTCTCCTCTGGACCCCCTCCAACCTATTTACATCCTTCCTCAGATAGGGGCTCCACAGAGGGGAGCAATAATCCAGGTGTGGTTTTATATAAGCTTTTTATAGAGGCATTATACATCCCCTATCTCTTGCAGTAAAGCTTTGTTTTATGCAAGCCAATATTCTATTTGCCTTATTGGTCGCATAATTGTAGTGGTCATGGAAGGATAGGTTGTTAGAAATTAAAGTACCCAGATCATTATGTACATTGGCTGATGTTAACACTTGATTATTTAGTAGAAATTGGTGGTGGTTATTTGTTGGACCTAAGTGCATTTGGACACATTTGCTGATATTAAAGGACATTTGATTTTGTTTAGCCCAATTTCCTAATGTTATAATATCTTTAGATAACAGGGATCTGTCAGCATCTGTTCTAACTTTAGCTTTGCCATGGTGGTCATCTTCTGCCCCCACCTAGTCTGTAGATCCAAACAGCTTTTTGGTATGTAGTGGAACCCCCTACATATATCCCTTACCCCACCACTACCTAACGTAAAGCAGCAGTGCTTGTTAGTGGTAAAAAAAAAAAAAAATTTTAAATCATAAAATAGTTTTAAAGTAATAATGCACTTCTTTAAAACATCAATATAACCATTTTTCTTTTATTGTTTTTTTTCTTCTGAACTGAGATATGGTGTTTTAAAATTATTGAAAGTAACTGCTCTCTGGTCACATCCACTATAAATAAATGAAACATCTTGGTGGGGTGCTGTGCATCAGAAATGTGTGCTAGCACCCTCCTAATACATCCACAGCAAGACAATATATAAAATCAAAAATAAACCTCAAGGGAAAGGAAGGGATTTTTATAAACTGCCGGTGGTAGCCATCTCTAATGACTTGATTATACAATTAATATTAAAAAATGTTTTAAAAACATCTTACAGAAATGAAAAATATACTGATGTTGGAATGTCATTGTGTTCAAAATATGTTAATACTAAAACAATTGAAAAAAACTATATGATGAAATGTTTTTCTAACAACTACTGCTGATTTAACTGGTAATACTATGGTCTATGTCCCCTGCTAGCTCCACTCAGCTTTATCACTGAGTTCCAACAGTTACACCGCTAACACCTGCCTTTAGCAATTCTACAGGCAGAGGGTGTCCCACAACTCAGCAGTAGGCTTTGTGATGGTCAGATTCATCTCATCTTTTCACATTCAGAAAGGCTAGTGACAGTCTAGTCACAAAGTCACAACTATCACTAAATGGTCCTGTAACCACTTAGCAGCTTTGGGAACTGAGAATTCAGAATGTGGGCTGTTTCGTTACAACACTTACAGTAATGCTAGTTTGATCTAATACTAAATATTTAAACTAAAACTAGTATGATTATAAAAATTCAGTGGCCAGTTAAATTTTTAATTAAGGTTTCTCTAGTCCTATCTTTTTTTCTTTAACCCTTTGTATAGTTCTGGTAAGCAAGTCAGCACTGGGTTGTAAAGTAATTGAATAAAAGCCTTGTTAAAAGGTTAAACAGATCACTGTAACTTTACAGGTTATGCTTGAATATCAAGCAGACTGCTTGATTCACCATGTCACAGTTTAATTATATGCTATCTACACAGTAATTACGACCTATCCTAAAATGTGTGCATGTATGCCTACTTAGTCACTGTGCAGATCACATACCAAAGTAGGTCTCAGTGAAGCAATGAAACAAAATAAGGGATTTTTATATCCCATGACACAGCTTGTGGGGCAGCCAGGTCACTGTCACCTCAGGGTACAATAAACTCAGTAGTGTTTGTTTTTTTATGAGAGGCCTTAGTAACCTCTCCAAGTTATGCAGTTGCCTGCAGTACAGATTATCACCTCCAGGTTATCTCGATTGGCACATTTATCTATTACCATCAACAATGTAACACCTGCTCTTAAGATTCTGTACTCGCTCTCTGGGTTCTAAGGCTCAGGAATGTCCTCAGGCCCTAGCGCCACTTGTGCAACATCATCTCAAGCTGTAAAAATGTCAATTTATTTTATGTCTAGTGGCAGCAGAGGAATTTGGGGACATTCATCATTTTTTAGGGGCATTCTTTGTGTACATGCCATTTCTGCATACTCTTGATTTACTCTGTTTCAGTGCAGTTACAGTCAAGGGAGTCAAAATTTAACTTTTATCTTTAAAAGAACAGATTCAAAAGCAAATGGTTTGATACCTTTTATTGGACCAACATAGATATTACAACAAAAGAACAAAGTGCTCTAGGTTTCTGACCAACCAAGTCCTTTTTCAGACTGGTCCAGGTTTACAAGTGAGGTTAATTAACATGCACTCTAATCCAGTCGTTGGTATAACTTTTTGCTTTTTTATTTTAGCATGCATGGGTTTCAAATGGCAAAACAATGGAGCATGTGAAATGGTTTGATAAGACATTGCTTATTGTACTCAGAGTACAGTATGTAATAATTACAGGGCCGGATATTCAGACTGCGCAGGGCTGTGGTGCAAGCCTGGGTGCACTGCAACTGGGCTGCACTGGGGCCAGGACCAGGCAATATTCAATGGTGATGCATAATGGCTCAGCACCACTGAATATGGCACAGAGGGCACATACATTGCACATGGCACTGCGCCAGCACAAGACACAGAAAGGGAGCACGGGGATGTGTCAGCACAAGTGCAGTTGCGATAGGGGCATCACCCGCGATAGTCAGCTGGGGGTATGCAAATGAGGCCATAATATATGCAAGGTGCAAATGGAGCCATTTGAATGCCATTAAGGCCCCATTTGCATGCAATGCACTGGGTCCTGGCAAATTGAGCCTGTCACCCTGCCAAGCTGCTGCCTTCAGGGGTTGACACCCTGGTAGGCTATTGCAGCCCCCCCATGTTCCTGTACAGGGGACACGGGCATCTGTATGTATTACAGTAATACCTGGTGGTCTAGCAGTCCCCCCATACACCTGATCGCAGGCTGTTGTTAATAGTAAGGATATACCTGATGGTCTAGCAGTAACCCCTCAATATGCTCGATCGTGGGCTGTTGTTGATAGTAAGGATATACCTGGTGATCTAGCAGTAACCCCACCCCTTCTTTCCGATCGTGGGCTGTTGTGGAAATAAAGAATTACCTGGTGGTCCAGTAGTACCCCCCACCCACCCACAGAGGTCCCCTGGCCACCCAGCACCCCCCCCATCATCGGCAGGCAGCAGCATCCAGCCTGCATACTGCTCGGCCACCCGTCGAATGACAGCATACAGTATGATCTGTATGCCTGTTGGTCCATTGTACACCAGTGGGCTTGCGAACCATACTGTACTACACAGGACAGGATGTGTGCTGCTTCCCGCTGATGATGGGGGTGCTGGGTGGCCTGGGGACCTCTGTGAAAAGTGGTGGGTGGAAGGAGGAACCACTGGACCACTAGTCACAAGTTGGGTACCTCAGGGATCAGTCCTGGGGCCAGTCCTCTTCAATATCTTCACTAGTGACATTGTAGATGGACTAGAGGGTAAGGCTTGTCTGTTTGCAGATGACACCAAGATCTGCAACAGAGTAGATGATCCAGATGGGGTGGGCAGAATGAGAAGAGATCTGGATAAACTAGCAAAATGGTCAGAGGAGTGGCAACTGGGATTTAATGCAAAGAAGTGCAAGATCATGCACATAGGGAAGAGAAACCCTGAAGCCACCTATAGGCTGGGAGGGGAGTTGCTGGCAGTCACAAAGGAAGAAAAAGACGTAGGCAGCATCATCATCACTGATGACCTGAAATCATCCATGCAGACCTCTAAAGCAGTAGGTAAGGCAAGGGGGATGTTAGGGTGTGTTACTAGGGGTATCACAAGTCGTAAGAGGGAGGTAATAATCCCTCTCTACAAGACACTGGTTAGGCCCCATCTGGAATACTGCATGCAGTACTGGAGGCCACACCTTCACAAGGCCATTAATCAAATTGAGGCAGTCCAGTGAAGGGCAACCAAAATGGTGCAGGGACTGCATCAGAAGACATATAAAGACAGATTAACAGAGCTCAATATGTATACCCTTGAGCAAAGGAGGGAGAGAGGTGATATGATCGAAACATTCAAACACCTTAAGGGCATTAACAAGGTGAAAGAGTCTAACATGTTTAAATATAAGAAAAATAGCAGGACAAGAGGACACAGCATGGGACTGGGGGGGGGCTGATTAAGGGGGAATGTGAGGAAATTCTTTTTCACAGAAAGGGTGGTGGATGCATGGAACTGCCTACCTCAGGAAGTGGTGACTATGAATACAGTGCAGGGCTTCAAACAGGCATGGGATAGGCATAAGGGAGCAATACAGATGAGTATGAAAAGATAGTCCTCTGACAGAGCAAAGGCCGATGGCACATTTATAAGGTAGAAAAAGAAATGGGCAGACTGGATGGGCCTTGCGATCCTTATCTGCCATCAACTTCTATGTTTCAATGTTTCAGGTAATTCTTTATTTACACAACAGCCCATGATCAGGCATACGGGGGGGAGGGTTAACGCTAGACCACCAGGTGAATCCTTACTATTTACAACAGCCCACGATCTGGCATACGGGGAGACCACTAGACCACCAGGTAAATCCTTAATAAATACAACAGCCCACAATCGGGCATACAGGGTGGGGGGCACTAGACTACCAGTGGGTCAACGTGCTTGTGGACGGTGTTCCTGCTGGGCAGGTGGCCACCCAAGGCTAGTGGCTGTTGTGTTGCGCCTGGCAATACAGTTGCCGCTCTGTGGGTGGCCAGCATTTCAGCCAGTTTTTTTTGGCTCAACTTTGAGCACCAGTGTGTGGCACATTTAGGGATTCTGCTAGGATATGCACCGCACATCCGGGCCGAATAACTCGGGATATGCCGCATCATCAGCGCACGCCCGCATCTGCGCTGCGCTACATTACAATAATGCCCGTCTTCCGGGCTGCACTGCACAACCTACCCTTTGAATATCCGCACCAAGGTGCGTGGCGCAACCTTTGAATATCCCAGCCTCAATGTACAGAGTTGGAGACCATCTAAAAATGTTTTTTTCTGCAGATGATTTCTATACTGTATCACAGATCTAAATGAAAAAGGAAATGGGAACTTGTTTAACCAGGAAAGGCACACTAAGCCAGAGCTTGTTTCCAGGTGCAGCCTGGGAGCACAAGGAAGTTAAGGGTCACACAGTATGCAGGTGGGGGCTGATGGGATTCAAATCCTTGTCCTCATATTTGCAACCCAGTGCCTCATAACAGCTAAAAAAGAAGACTGTGAAAAAAGTGTATTTTTTGTGAATTAGATTGGAATTACAAAACTAGAAGCCTAACTGTGGATCTAGCTCTTTAAGAAATGAAGGCCTTCTGGAATTCTACAGGGACCTATAAAAGTAATTTTATCTCATATGGTACCTTTCCTGTGTGGAAGAGACAGCAACTAATGCCCATTTGGCCTTACAGTAACTCAATATTTTTGGCACTCTACCTAAGGTTACTACTTACCTAAGGTTGGCTAGTGAGGCAAGTAAGGAAGTCCAGTGAACAGAGGCACAGAAGGAGCTTCAAATAGCTGAAGGAATTAAGACAGGGGAGAAGGGTTTATTTCACTATATAAGTGAGAAAAGGGACAAGAAGGAAGGAAGGAATTGTTAAGCTTAAGAAAGGTGTGGAGTGCGTGGAGGATAATGGAGGAAAAGCAGAGATACTAAATGAATACTTCTGTCTGTCTTCACCAGGGAGAAGGATGGACCAGTGCCTTCAGGAGGGAAAAGAGAAGCGGGGTGGGGGAGGGGAACACAGACATAGTGATAGAGGAGGATAGAGTGAGGGAGGGTCTGCTGGCTTAGAAAGTGGACAAATCACCAGGCCCAGACAGAGTGCATCCAAGAGTACTAAAGGAACTAGCTGAGGAGCTGGCAGGGCCACTAACAGACCTATTTAATAGTTCACTAGAGTCAGGCGTGGTGCCATAGGACTGGAGAACAGCACATGTAGTGCCCCTTCACAAAAGTGGTCCCAAGGATGATCCAGGGAATTACAGACCAGTCAGTCTGACCTCCATTGTGGGCAAGCTCATGGAGACCATACTAAAGAAAAGGTTGGTGGGATATCTAGAGGAACATGGTCTCCAGGATGAGAGGCAACATGGGTTCATGGGGGGGGGAGATCATGTCAAATAAATCTGATTGACTTCTTTGACTGTGTCACTAAGACAGTAGACAGGGGCCAAGTGGTAGACATCCTCTATCTTGATTTCAGAAAGGCCTTTGACTCTGTGCCCTGCAAAAGGTTGATCAGGAAGTTGGTGGATCTTGGAGTTGGGGAAAAGATGGTCAGATGGGTGGAAAACTGGCTGAGGGACAGAACCCAGAGGGTGGTGGTGGGGGGAGAGTTATCTGACACCAGAGAGGTAACCAGTGGGGTTCCACAGGGCTCTGTGCTGGGAGCGGTGTTGTTCAATGTCTTCATCAGTTATATTGGGGATGGCATTAAGGGCAAAATGTGCCTATTCACAGATGACTCCAAGCTTTATGGGAAAGTGGACACAGCTGAAGGGATACAGGATCTACAGGAAGATCTGGAAAAGCTGGGGAGGTGGTCCAGGATCTAGCAGCATGGCTTCAATGCCAAGAAATACAAAGTTATACATATTGGAGCCAAGAATCCCAGGACAGAGTATTACCTGGGTGGAGTCCGAGTATCTGCATCAGAGGAGGAGAAGGACCTGGGAGTGATGATCACTAGTGACCTGAAGCACTCCACGCAGTGCAAGAAAGCAGCAGCAAAGGCAAACAAGATGTTGGGATGCATAGCTAGGGGCAGGGCCACAGTAATGGGGGGAAAAGTGGGGAAGTTGTCCGGGGCCCTGAGCTCAGGAGGGGGCCTACCTGAGGAGCTGGCATTACCCCTGGCATTAGCTGCTTTTGGGAAATAAGGCCCATTTCAAGTGACTTGTCCTGGGCTCCAAAATGCATAGCTGTAGCCCTGGCTAGGGGGATCAGTAGTAGGAGAGAGGAGGTTATACTGCCCCTGTACAGATCACTGGTAAGGCCGCATCAAGAGTATGGAGTTCAGTACCAGTGCCCACACCTCAAAAAGGACATTAACCTGCTGAAGAAGGTATAGAGGAGGGCCACAAAGATGATAGCTAGTCAGCAAGGCGAGGCATACGAGGAGAAGTTGAGGGCACTTAACATGTACTCCCTGGAAGACAGGGGATGGAGAGAGAGGAGACATGATTGGGACATTCAAGTACTTGAAAGGGATAAATAAGATTGATAAGGAGAGTCTGTTTAAGCTGAGTGGCAACCATATCACAAGAGGGCACAGTCTTAAGCTGAAGGGTGGGAGGTTTAGGAGGGAGGTCAGGAAGCGCTTCTTCACAGAGAGGGTGGTGGACACTTGGAATGTGCTGCTGGAAGAGGTCATCTCATTGAAGACAGTGGACAGCTTTAAGAGGGGCTGGGATAGGCATGGGGAAGGTAAGGATCATGGATAGGGAGGATGGAAGGAGTGGGGAGGGAGGGCAGGGATATTAGCTCAAGCTGTGGACCCTGCAATATGAGCAGACTTGATAGACCAAATGGCCTTCTTCTGCTGGCTTCTTTGTATGTTCGTATGTTCAACACTAAAGAAGGTATAGAACTACTGTACTTTATCATAACATCTTATTGCCCAATTTGTGAATATACCATACAAAGCAGTACCATCTGATTGATCTATGTGGAATTTACAGTAGTTCATATACCACCTAGAAACCCAACCAATATCAAGCAATGTACAGTCTCACGTGGAAAATAAATATATTAGAAATATATTTTCTTAATTAATATTACAAATATGTGTGTAAATTAATTAAAAATATATTTTTATTAATATTGCTGAAATATATATGTATCTGATATTGGCTCATTTAGTATTTCTGATTTATACATTAAATTGGGGATGCAGTTACTAAATATACTGAAGATATATGCATTATATGTTTACTGTGTATCTTGCGACTGCATTTTCACTAGCAATAAATGGTGCTGCTGAAGACAAACTGTTCTGTAGTTTTAAACAAATTTATTTAGCTTGGATTGTCTCAATTATGATGATGTTTGTCTTCTGTCCATTGTGGCTTTAAGAGGGATCTGAAGTAGTCATGTAACTTGTAGTCACAAAGTGAGATCATTGCTGTGGTGGGCTTGAAATCCAGGTTCTCCGGGTACACTGTTTGGTGCTTGGAACATTGGAATCCATGGCCTTTTTTGAGACATTTAGTTCCACAAAGTAAGTGTGGACTACTTGCAACATTAGAAGTGAAAAGTGAATTTCATGTTACTAGTATAATATTAATTTCATCAAGCTTATAGTATAACTTTCCTCCTTTATCTTTCACAGATATACATGGTGCTGACCACATCTTATTTATTTTTTATAATTGATGAAGCATCTCAGTTATGATGTTAGCCTTCTTTTGGGTGTGGCTCTAAGAGATAGACCAGCTGATGTGCAACTTTTTATTTTTGCTGCAGGGTACAGCATTGACCCAATTTTGCAGCTGGGTAGACTGGGGTACTGAGAAGTTAAGTGACATGCCTAAAGTCACACAGTAAGTATTTGACTCTAGCACGGTTGGAACCTGCCATCTTCTAGTTCCTAAGCTGGTACTCTAACCGGTATACCACATGGACTCTGTCAGGAATAAGGCTCCTGGATTATTTTACTTTTCATTTTAACTCCAAGGAAATGTTTCTGTGTTCTCCTGAAAATTATATTACTCTGTTTCATATGGAACCCAAAATATTTTTTCCTGTATATCCAATTTATGCGTACGACAACACTATCCCTGTAGCCAGCTCAATTGCCCTGTAGAATACAAGAAACTCTGTACATCTGAGATCCCTGTAGCAATAATCATGTAAGACTGTGATAAATTATTTAGCTTTTAGGGGACTACCTGTACAATGTTTCACTTTCCTACCTTTAAGCCCATCTCAAAGTGTTAAAAGAAAACAAAGGACAAGTTTAATTTAAGGAACCCATCAGGGGCAATGTTCAAAGAATATGTACTTTAAAGTTATGCTGCCCTCTTTGCCCTTTGAGTGTGGTTCTGTGGGTACCAAGGATGACTTCCACAGGTACTCTTTATGTCTTTGTTTCTGTTCATCAGGTAAGTGTACCGGGTATAATATTTTTTTCAGGCATGACCTTTAAGATTAAAACACAATAAAAACAGTGGCATCATGGTAATACAAACTAACTGAAATATAAAAATACAAGACAGGCTAATGGGATGATAGCTGATCAAATTAACAATCACAACAAAAACGCAGAGCACAATAAGCAAGGCAGCAACTGCAGTATAAGCATAATAATTTAGAACCAACCATGTAGAGAGGAGATATCTAATTTCCGAGAAGGAAAGCAGAGATAGACAAGTGGTATCCAATGACCACCAGATAACATCAGCTAGGGCATTCTAATTCCAGAAGTATCCATTTACTGGCCAGTGGATCAGTTAGCCATTATCCACTTAAAATACTTCACCCATTCAAGAAGATACATTTTATATGTATGCCCCTCATACATGGGATTTGTTGAGCATGGTTACTAGAGGATGATCTTTAGGACTAAAACTTAATGATCAATGAAAATTTGAAATTTAGGTTGTTTTATTGTTCCTGCTTGCATGTGACAGCAGTAGGAACTGTGTTTAAGTAGAATAAAACCTTCCTCAGACTTATCATGGGGTTGTGCTGGTGTGGTTTTATTACTGCTGTTCCTGTCCTGATTTCTCAGAAACTCAAAGGTTTAATGAAATCGTTTAGTCAATAGTATGTATTTTTACCCCAGCCATGTAAGAAAGCTGTTTTTCTTTTAAAAAAATAATAATATATAAACCTATAGTGAACCGATTAATTTGTATGTATAAAGGAGTTCAATATTTCAGGTGTTCAGTATTTGTGTTTTTAGCAGAAAGAAAACTTTTGAGTCTAGAGTTATATCATGTTGTTTTCCACAGAATGCTGTGCATCAGAGAGCTCTGGGCAGAGATAAAAACACAATTTAGTGTCACACTTCAACATTGTTTTTTTTTTAAACAAAGAGTGTATTGTTATAAATTCATTCATTCATACATTTCATTTTATTTTTCATTCTGGTAGGCTGATGAGCAATACATGTCCATTTGCACAAGTGAACAAGAGCATTTAGGCATACATACAAACAGAATAAAAAATATACATTAAAAACAGATAAATAACATTTCACAAATAGGAATTACATCTAGACTTTTCAAGGTGCCATGTCTTCAGTTGACTTTTAAATGAGAAGTTTTGTGGGTGTGTTTTTTTTTTTTTTGCACATGGCATCAATTTGTGAACTATTATATGAATGAACAAATAAAAATAGGAATACTTTCTGTCCAAAGGTGATTTTTAGAGTGTGGTATTTTGAAAAGATGCTTTAACAGAGATGTGGTGCAAAGTTCGTTGTTTAATTGAGGAAAACAAATAGATATGCTGGAAGGTGTGATTCCCAGCCCGATCTTGTGCAAAAGCTAGGCAGAATGTGGCATTCACCTTTCCTCAAATAGGAAGCAACCAGTAACCATGTAAATATGATCACGGTGAGTGGATCTCAGTTGTCCAGAGACAAAATAGCATATACTGTATTGTTGTAAGTGATCTTCAGTTTAAATAGCACTCTCTCTCTCTCTCTCTCTCTCTCTCTCTGATGCAGCCATATAAACAATTGATGCATAGTTGATAATAAAAAAAGAGGCTATGTGCCAACCACTTTTGTAATTCTGGAATCAAAAAAGCACATGCTCTAAAGATGGCACAGTCTGCAGTAAATTTATTTTGTTTACTGAGACACATGAGACTCAACGGAGAGAGTGCTATCCAAAGTGATTGTCAGATACGTTAAATTATCGACATATTCAATACTTTCCTTGTTTATATCAATGATATTTAATTGTCCTATGCTATTCTTCCATGGTCCCCAGAAACACAGAAAAGTCCTAAGCCACCTATCAAAAATCAACCTGTACCCTTGAAGAAAGAGCTTTGATATCCTCTGCCACACAGAATACAACCGCATCGTCTGCATACAAGATCACCTCTGCATGCTGACAGACTGTAGGGGTAGTATACAGGAAGAGAGAAAATAAGAGGGGACCTAGAATGGGCCCCTGGGGAACTCCATAGCAGATGGACAAGTAGTCTGACTTTTCACCAGTAATGTTAGACAAATGCAATCTGTCTTTCAGGTAACTTTTAACCAGGACAATGTATCAGGTGAAAAGTTTGCCTCAGTCAGGGAGTCCAAGAGCAGTTCATGATCAACAAAATTGAAAGCCTTGCAGAGTTCCCAAAAAAAAAAAAACTGCAGTGTAGAGACCCTTACAGAGACTTTTTACACATGGCTTGTGAACTGCACCAAGGCTGTCAGTACTGCTGTCAGGCCAGAAACCCTGCTGTGACACTGTTAGAGTACCATGACTGTGAAGAAACTCAAATGATCAAACACCACCATCTCACATATTTTTGATTGTGAGGCAAGCAATGAGATAGGGTGGTAGTCAGATACCATAGGTGTGAATACACCCATGTGTATTGGTTGGATTGTTGTCATCTTCCAAACCCTTGGAAGCACCCCTTTACATAGGGAAAAGATAAATACCATGGTAAGCAGGAGTGCCATGACTTCCCCTGCCAATTTCAAAAGACAGTAGTCCAAACCATCAAGACCAGGTGTTAGATGAGTATTACATTGCTGTAGTAATCAAAAACAATGTCATGGGTAAAAATTCAGAAATGAAATTTGTAGTAGTAACGACCTTTATTTTTATACAGGATATAACTGTTAGGGTTACAAACCCTGTTTACAAAGCTATCATGTTAATTTGGGCTTTCCTGAGAATGCTGTTACCTTGGAGACCAGACATAATACCAGTTGGCCAGGAAATATATTCTGTATTTCTTGAGATAACAAAAAAATGTATTAAAGATGGATGCTACCTGACCTGGGTCCTCCACCATCCCATTCTGATCTAGAAGAACTAGTTTTCTTGAATTCTTTCCTTTCCCAATTAAGAGTTACCAAGCTCATTCAGTTGTTTTGCTCTAAAATAATTAATTTTTGCAGAACAAACTTCTGATTTACATTTGTTGCACAGCCTATTGTATTCCTGTAGCATATGGGGATATTTTGATTTTTCTATATTGTCTCCATTTTTTTATCTATTTCCTTCATTTGATGCAAGCATTCAGAATTAATCCATTCCTTTTCATTTGCCTTGAATCTCATTTTCCTAACCGGAATGAGCCTATCACACACTTTGGTAAACAATTCAAAAAGTCTGCCTAAATAAACTTCAGCAGTAAAAATAATGCACAACACATACTGTAGAAACATACTGTATAATCTGATGGCAGATAAGGACCACTTTTGCCCACCTAGTCTGCTCATGTTCCTTACCTACTTTCACACTGTAGACCATACTTGATCTGTGGCTTTATCCCCCCCCCCTTCCTTGCTTCTAAGGTTCCCTTATACCTATCCCAGGCTTTCTTAAATCCCATTACAGTTTTTTGCTCCCACCACCTCCTCAGAGAGGCTGTTCCAAGCATCCACTACCCTTTCTGTGAAGATGTGTTTTCTTATATTTCCTCTGATTCTACCCCCTTCCAGCTTTGTTGCATGATCCCTTGTTCTTGTGTATCCTTTTCTCTGAAAAGAGCTTCCCTCTTGAACCTTATTTATACCCTTAAGGTATTTGAAAGTCTCTATTATATCCCACAGTCTCCTTCCTTTCCTCCAGTCTATACATATTGAGGTCCTTCAGTCTTTTCTCATAGAGCTTCTGATGCAGATCCTACAACATTTTAGTTGCCCTCCTCTGGACTGCCTCAACTCTGTCTATGTCCTTTCAGAGATGAGGACTCCAGAAATGGACACAGTATTCTAAGTGGGGTCTCACCAGAGACTGATGCAGAGGTATCACCACCTTCCTCTTTCTGCTGGTGATATCCCTCCCTATGCACCCTAGCATCCCACTGGCTCTCCCTGCTGACTTGTCACATTGCTTGGCCACCTTTTGGTCATCAAATATGATAGCACCCAGTTATCTTTCCTGTTTGGTGGTTGCCAGTACCACTCCCCCCATTTTGTACTGTGATCCTGGGATCCTATACCCGAAGTGCATGTTTTTGTATTTTCTTACATTGAAAGTTGGTTGCCACTTTCTAGACCACTCCTCAAGCTTATCTAGAGCTCTGTTCATTTTTTACACCTCCCCAGAGTGTGTACTCTATTGTACATTTCTGTGTCATTTGCAAAAAGGCATACATTCCCTTCTAGTCCCTCTGAAATGTCTCTTATAAAAATATTAAAGACACATTTGATATTTTGAATTTTCTTTAAGTTAGCCAGTGTGTGTCCTTGGACCACTGAGGTCTCAGATGCTTTGGGTAGGATTGATATTATTGTCAGAGCTGGAATAGGGAAACTAAGGCACTAGATTTGCTTTGACTTTGGTTGCATTTTATCTATTGTAGTAATTTTATAAATTCGAGACATGAGGAAAGGGCACATTCCTGGTTTGAAGGAAGAAAACCTTTTATTTTTTTTCCCAAAAATGAGAGATCCCTAGATTGTGCTCATCATATTTTGCAAAAGAAGAAATGTAGATAATGTGACCAGGCAAAAGTAGAGCCACCACAAGGTTTGGGTGCTCAGTGACACACACATATACAACTGACAAAGGCACCCAGAACATGCCAGTGCTTATAGATGATTTCTTTTACTCTCCCTGACCTCATATATAGTAGGGTACTAAAGCACCGGCATCTGGAATGCTTGAAACAAGATCTAGCCAGCACCAACTGGTCACAAATTGACGACACTCCAGATGTCAATACTGCCTTGGAATACTTTATACAACAGTTCACGAAGGTCTGCGGCATGCATGCCCCTCTTAAAAAGCTTAAAGCTTGGGGGTCAGTGAACCCTTAGTTATCATCTGATCTCATATACAGACTGAGGAATTGTGACCACCTCTGGCACCTAGCTAGAGAGTCGGGTAAACCCTCAGCTATACAAGCTTACAAGCAAGCCAGAAATGCCTGCACTCAGGACATATGCCTTACTAAATCCAGCCACCACAAGGAGTTGCTTACTGCCTCCTGGGGCAATGGAAAAAATTTCTGGACTAATATGAAGGATGTCTTAGGAAAGGATGTAAAGACATCAACTAACCTGATCAACATTCAAGGTACCCCAACCCAGGGCCCTCAAATTTTAGCCAATGCCTTCAATGAAGCTTTTTCGGACCTATCCGGTATACTCCCCCTGACTTCTTCGAGGACTCACTACACACCAACACCACTACTATTGACTCACCATCAGCCTGCCCCTCTTTTCACTTCAAGAAGCTAACTCCATCGCTAGTCAGAAAATACCTCAGCAAAGTGCTTGGAAAATCACGACACACTGGACCTCAACCTTATTGCACTCACTGTTGATGAAGTTCTTCTTCCCATAACTAAGATCCTCAACCTGTCACTCCGTCATTCGCAATTCCCACAGGTGTGGGAATCTGCCATCATGACTCCAGTTCACAAGAATGCGCATAGGGCATCGCTGTCAAACTACAGGCCCATCTCAATTTTCCCACTGCTCTCCAAAGCACTAGAATACACAGTGGCCTACCAGTTGGTCAAATACCTCAAAAAGTACTCCATTCAAAGCCCTGAACAGCATTGCTTCTGTAAAGGCCATAGTACTTCCATGGTATTACTAGAACTCACTGGGTTCATACACCAGTCATTGGATCAAGGAACCCTAGCTGGGGCAGTGTTCATCGACCTCTGAAAGGCCTTTGATACTATCCACCACTCCCTCCTCCTAAACCAATTAACCTTCATTGGCCTCTCTGCAAAGTCAACTCTCTGGTTCAAAGGCTATCTAGAACAACGCTCACAAAGGGTGAAAATTAACAATGTCCTCTCCGACTATCTGCCTGTAAGATCTGGTGTCCCTCAGGGCTCCATATTAGGACCGCTCCTTTTCAGTATCTTTCTCAACAATCTACCATGCCACTGACAACAACAGATGCTCCTCTACGCAGATGATGCAGTAATCTTCACAAGCAGCCCAGATCCAGAGAAACTTAAGGGCAATCTGCAAAGTGGCTTTGGGATAGTCGAGGAATGGTTCCACAGCCATAAACTAATTCTGAACAGCAATAAAAGCAAAGTCATGATGTTCTGCAGCTCTCAGAACAAGCATAAGTCCCATGCACTTAACATCAGTACCCGCTCTGGAGCTCAGCTCGAACATACCCAGCACTTTAAATATCTTGGGGCCACCCTTGACAGCTGTCTATCCTAAGACCAGCACATCAGCAATGTTTCCAGGGTTGTCAACTCCAAGATCGGTCTCCTCCACAGGCACAAGCACTGTCTTACCTTGTAGACCCTTAGACTTGCCATCAACAGCTCCATCCTTTCTGTAGTAGACTATGGCTTAGTAATCTATGATGCTGCTTGCCACTCTGCTCTCTGCAGGATATCAGTTGCCCTGAACAAGGCTTGCAGACTGCTCACAGGGGCCGCACATTTCACCCACACTTGTGACCTCTATGCCCAAATGGGCTGGCTTCAACTCAGTGGGAGGATACACTACCAAACCTGTCTGCTCACCAAAAAGGCTCTTCTTGGTATCTTTCCCCTGGCACAGTTAACCTACTGCAAGTGCACAGCAGCTCGCAATGCACAAGAAGCCTTAGCACTCACTTCTTCCATGTTCCTCATCTTCAAACGATGCAGGATCAATGCTCCTTCACCTTACAGAGCACTCCTCTGGTTTAATGACCTCAGCTGGGACATTTCCAACCTACCTTCTCTGGGCCCTTTTAAAAGACTGCTTGGTCTACAGCTTTCCACATCCAGCACCTGTGACTGCAACACCTAGCCCCCCTCTGCCAACAGTCTCTTCCCTGCCACATAGCAGCTCCCTGCACTGACAAGGCCTCTGGCTGCCTTCATCCCACCCCCTCACTCCCTCCCACTCTCCTTACTATGGCAATGTCAATGACTGCTGTCCCTTTTCTGCACCTCACTCACACCTCCTCCCCAACCCACTTACTCCCATTGCCCCTTTCTAACTCCTATCTGCCTTTTTCTCCTACTATTTGTTTGCCACTATGCTCAAGTTTGCCTGCATTGACTGCTTACTGTGTACTCAAACCTATTGTATTGTGACTATAATTGCCATTTTTTTACTGTCTTGCTTGTATAACCTTTGTAAGTATTGTCTACCCTCCCACTGACGTGGAACCTTTGAAAACGAGCTTCTAGATCAAAGTCGTTTAATCCTAGATTTCAATAAATAAATAAATTTATTAATTAATAAATAAAATATAACATGTGGTCACAAAGTTAATTTGGTTCTGGGTGTCTTTTTTTCCTCATCTTGCTTCCTGACACAAGGGTTACTCTTTCCACAATGCTTAAAAGACATGAAATTAAGCTTTCCCATTCCCTTACTTTTTTTTTCTCTCCCCTCTTCTGATAAAGAGTAGGGGAAGTTCCCCGGTGTCCTGGCCAAATTTCCCTCATTCACTAAAAATACCACCAACAGCTTAATCTGGTTCAAGGTCAGTTTGCATTCATCTGTATCCCCCTTCCCCCGGGTCGTGCCTGAAAATAGGCAGGATTTGTCTAGTGCAGTTACCCTGACAACAAAAACTAAATAAATAAAATAAATAAAAATATTACATGTATTAGAATGTAAGGAAAAGTTTTTCCAAGTGTAGTGGTACACACCAGGATGTTAATCCATGCTTTAGCATTTTTGGGGGAAAAATGAAATGAAAAGAGATCAACTAGAAATGTAAGGGAACTTCTAAATGTGTCTTTCTAGTACTGTATTTTGTTATCACTTTAATGGTGGTTTTAATTATTTATTGGGTTTATAAAATGTTTATAATTTGACATGCACTACTAGCACTTTAAAAGTTAACATGTGACTCAAGCCAGAGGAAGCTATTTTAGAGGATAATTCACAAGATGGCACTATCTTCGTTAAAGCCAATAGTTTGGTGAAACATTAGAAGCTACTGTTGCTGATTTCTGAGCCTGTGCCTGAATATGCTGTACACTTCTGTGGTGAGAATAAACCATGGAAAGTTGACAAAATATTGTCTATAGACTCTTTATGTTCACTTTGTGTGGGGAGTGCTGTGACTGCCTTTGCCAAATGTAGATAATGCTGGATTCTCAAAATGAGGTGCACCTTGTGTCTCCTGTGTGTCCCCCCCCATGCACACATATGTGCACACTTAGCTGCCTTTTTTAATGTGCTCATACCACACCTGCCCCCCTCCTCCTGGGATTCCAGTGAACACCCCCTGTGCCCCTGTAGCCTGCTTCATTTTTTTCTTGTCTTGCTCCATACTATGGTACATTCTCCTATTCTTCTCCACACTGGCTACTTGTACTTCTCCTCAAACCCTGTTACTTTTGTACTACTGCTTTTGGATTAATTCCATTCCATCCATTGCATCTTCACTTATTCCTGTAACAGCCTATAGTCACATCACTCATTTTTCTTCTCAAATATTTTGTTTAAATAAGAGATTTTCCAGTGTCCAGCAAACAGCTCACACTAGCATCAGCAGAACCCAGTTTCCTAACATTTCCCAAAAATTTAATTTTAGGACATTCCATTTTTTTGCAATAATATAATTTTTTCAGACCTCACCTGTTTCTGCTGCTTAAAGGATACCCAAACAACACTTTGACAACAAACTATTTAAAAATCTGACTTCATAGGGGACTAAATGAAAGGCTGCTGTATTCATTAGTGCTAAAACTACATTTATAATTTACATAAATGTGGTTCAAAAGCATTTGAAAAATGTAAAATCAGCCTTCCAAGTTCAAAAAAACTGCTCTACCTGCTTCCTAAAATGGCCGCCAAATGTGTTCAGTGATGACATCATTGGAGCCAGAGTCAGCAAGCTATATGGCTCTCTATAGTGCTAACTAGTTCTTTTTTTCCTTTGTAGAGAATGATTTCACCAAAATGGTCAAAACCATGTGTATTATTTTGATCAATACACATGTTAGGCTATGATTCTGTTCATATTGTTTACTTCAACATGCTGAAATTGTGTTTTAATCCAACTGACTTTCTCTTTGGCAAACCACAGTGCAGTACAAATCTTAAATAACCTGGTGGTCTAGTGGTTATGGTGGATCCAGGATGTTACAATGGAGGTGCTGGAGCAGTGTACATGCTTGCTATGCACCTTTTAACATTTTTATGAAACCTTTATATTTTCTGTTATTATTCTTTTCTAGTACATTTTTGACAGAACCTACAAATTTAATCCACCATTTTGAATGTAAACATTTGTACAATCAATAAATCAGACTTCTTCAACAAAGTGAAATGCAGCAGCAAGCAAGTGAGTTACACGGGGGGTGGGGGTAGGGTGCAGCTGCACCCTTCGCCACACCCTAGATCCACCACTTGTTTGTAACAAAGTTTTTGTGTAGTCCAATGCCAGAGTTCATACTTTCTCGGAAATCAAAAATATGCTTGTCTTGTCTTCTTTTTTCATGGAAAATAATAACAAAAAAAAGAATCAGCATTTATATAGTGCTTTTCATACAAACTGTATCCCAAAGTGCTTTACAAGCAATGCTAGACTGGTAGTGAAGTGATTGAACATGTAGTGGCAGCCATTTCACACATTAATGCCCACACACAGCCTTGGACAATTGCATGAACTGGTTTTATGGGAAGGTAATGCTGGGCAGAGCAATGGGGTCAGGTAGTGATCTTGGTGCTGGCAGCCCCACATCTTATTTCTCACAGTAATCTGCTCATATTTCTCCCCTTCTGTCTTCTCCTTCCGTGAATGTAGCAATACCTTGCAGGAGTGGCCTTCTCAGTCCCCCTCTGGTATTCATTCTTCAATCCTTCTGCCCTCACCGAAAACTGGTGAGATCATCACCTTTCTGCGTCATGAATGCAGGTAGTACAGTCCCCGGGTTTTTGACATATCAAAACTAAACACATTTTTTCAGTAAGTCAGGCTGATAGCAGCAGGGAACAAGGGGAAATATGGTCTTTCCTCTCCTTAAAAGATCTAGGCTATCTTTTATTTACTTATTTAGCTTTTGTTAACCAGGTAGGTACACTAGACAAAATATTTGCCTATTTTCAGGTACGACCTGGGAGAGTACAGGAAATACAAGTTCAAATACATTGGACAACATAATACAGATACAATCAGAATACAGAGTCAGGGAAAGCATTACATGTTCAAGTAGCTATACACAGTAGAACATATGCATAGAGATACAAGCAGTGCAATATATTCTATTAGAGGTGCAATAAATACTATTATATATAGCTATAGGACCCCAGAAAAGTGGAGCCACAGTCAGGGCTTGCCCAGAGCATATTGTGGAGGCATTACATGCCAAGCCAAACCCCAAGCAGTCCGGCAAGTCTAGAAGAAAGTAGGGGAACAGTGTTGGGGGCCAGGTGAGATCATGGAGGCTTGAAACAACCACATGCAGAGGAGAACTTCAGGTGATTCCATAGGGAGGATCTAAGACAAGCATTTGAGGGGGAGGAGCGGACCTGGACAGGAAGAGAGTTCTACAGCCTGGGTGCACACAAGGCAAAATCTCTGTCTCCCATTTGAGTGCGAGTGGCAGGTATCTTAAGGACAGCAGGGCCCAGGGACCTAAGGGAATAGTAAGAGGAGACAGCTGATACAAGGAACTCCTCCAGCCAAGGGGGGATGCCAGTATGAAGAACCTTATCCATGAAGCACCCCAGGACAAAGTCTAAGTACTTAGACAGAGAGAGAGAGAGAACCAATTCACTTGCTGTACAGGTTACAATGATGGGTGAGACGAGGGGCAGCAAGAGCAAAATGGCAAATATTATTATATGAAATGGTCCACCTAGAAAGGTGCGCTTTGGAGGTGTGAGCAAACAGAGGGATCCTGTAGCAGAGAGGGGGAGGAACACACCTTGAGCCAGTGCAAGATGTGCAGTGGGGGTGAGGTTGCTCTTTGCTCTATAAACCATACCAGTTTGCAGTTAACAGCTTTGCATACATTCTGGATATGATGCCCAAGATCAAGCTGTAGGTCGAATGTCACTCCAAGGTATTTGAAGGTGCCAGTGACAAGGACTGGAGCACCATCAAGTCCAGTGATACACAAAGGGACAGGGGAGGCCTTAATCTTGGCCAGGGACCCAAAGAGCATGGTCTGAGTTTTTTAAGGTTGAGAACCAGCTTGTGGGACGAAATCCAGGACTAGATACTCCTGAAAACCTCACTCAATTGGTGGTTGATGACCCCAGTGTCCCAAAAATGAGTGAGGATGACTAGATCATCTGCATACAAGGTGGATCTGCAGTGGACAGTGGCAGAGGGTAGGGAGTTGACAAAGATGAAGAAGAGCAAAGGCCCCAGGACTGAACCCTGGGGGACTCCTGTGGATATGGTAGTAGTGCCCGAAAGCACCTTACTGAATTTGACCAGCTGCTGTCTACCTTGTAGGTAATTGGAGAACCAATGAAGGACTGGAGGGGACAGGCCAAAGGACCTAAAGTGAGAGCAAAGCAGGGTATGGTCAACAAGGTTGAAGGCCTTGGAAAGGTCTATGAAGACAGCACCAAAGAGTTTACCCTGGTCCATAGCTGTTCTTATCCCAGAGGAGACAGAGACTTGGGCAGAGGATGTACTATGTCCTTTCTGAAAGCCATGCTGCGCAGTAGACAGCAGCTTGTGATACTGAATATACTCTGAAAGCTGCGTAGCTACCACTTTCTCTAGTTGTTTACTGACCGCAGACAATATGGCTATCGGACGGTAGTTGTCTAACATTTTAGGGTTGCCCTGCATTAGAACAGGGACCACCCTGGATACCTTCCATATATCTGGAATAATTCCAGATGTTAGGGACAAGTTGAAAATATGAGCCAACAGGGAGGCAATATAAAAGGCACCAAGACGGAGGAGCTTGGGTTCCATGCCATCGTAGCCTGCACTGCAGTAGGGGAAAAAGACCAGCGAGTGATCTCTACATCTCTTGTGTCATCACAGCCTTAAAGTAGAAGAGTGGATGGGAGACCGGGGACAATGGTGGGGCACTGACCTGGTCATAACTAACACGCCCACTAGAGGAGAATGGAGAAGTAAATGCAGACAAGTCCGAAAAATGTAAGTTAAATGCATTAGTGATGGCAAGAGGATTGTTATAGCTAGAACATCAATGAGTATGTCAGAGGACCCACAAGAGGAGGAACCACTTACAATGTTTCTACTGTTCCTCCCAAAACTCCTGGGGTCCTTAGCTGAATTCAGCAGTGCAGCTTTGCAGAATTCACTTTTGGCCACACGTATTGCTTTTTTACACTCATTTCTGAGCTTCCTGTACTGCTGAAATATGGCCTAGTCCATCGTGACCTTAAAGTTGGCCCAGCAGTTGTCTCTGGTCTTCATGAGGGCAAGGAGGCTTCCATGCAACCACTTGGTAGCAGACCCCTAACCCTCCACCTAATGAGAGGGGCGTGCTTATCCTGCAGTGCCCCAAAGGTGCTGAGAAATTGACCAACTGTGGAGAAGGAGTCCTGTGCATTCCACACCTCAGTCTAGTCAGTATGCAGAAGATCATCATGAAATGAACTGAGGTCAAACCTGGAGAAGTCCCTAACCTGAATGATTTTATGAGGAATTTTCAGGGAAGGAATCTTCCATACACAGTATACTGGTAGTGGTCAGAGATGGAATCAGGAAGGATACCTGATGAACTAATCCTCTCAGGCCTGTTGGACAAGACCCAATCAAGGAGGGAGTTCGAACCTCCAGTGGATGACCACCAAGTTGGTTCCTTGATGAGTTGTGACAGTGGTAGACAAGCAAGCAAAGGCCCGTACGACTTGGTATTCCCACCAAGCCAGTTTAAGTTAAGATTGCCCAGTATCATTAACTCATTATGCCCTGTCTTTGATCCAACAGTATGAAGGAGGGAGGACAACCCCGATATACCTCCCATTGGGGGGATTATATGTACGTACAATATGTACCTTCTTTGTTTCCCCAAGTGACAGTACTGTGTGTAGTAGTTCACAGAGAGACTGCAGTGGCTGTTGCAGGACAGGACCAACAAATTGAGGTGGCTCCTGTAGTAGACCAGAATGCCACCCCCCACCTTTTTACCCTGCCAGTCCAGCCTAACAAGACCATAGCCAGAAAGCGTGCATGCTGAGTCCGGGATTGATGGTTTCAGCCAGGTTTCGGTTACTCCAATGATGTCAGGCCTATGGTGAGTTACCCAAGCAAGGAGTTCAGCCAGGTTGGGCAGGAGGCTACGGGTATTTAGGTGGGCTATTTTTAACCCTTTGCCAGACATTCAGCCCTCTGGTGAGGAAGAGGCATGATAGGGAGGACTAGAGTTGGGCTCAATGTCTGCTGCCAGGGCAAGGGTCACCAGTAAGAGCCAAAGGAGATGCCCTTAGAGGGGGGGCTCACCCTAGCAGGTGGCTTGCAGCCATATCGCCTGACCATAATGACAGGACCCAGGAAGTACCTTAGGTCAAGACAGCATATAGTCAGGGGAGGCTGTCTAGCACAGGCTATTAGGTTGGAGAACATGAAGTCTGACTCCTCATGCTGGCCATGTGTGACCCAGGGTGCCCCCACAGGAGTGGTGCTGCCATCAATAGGCAGAGGGAGGCATAGCTCAGTAAGCAGACCTTTGATTAGACACTATTAAATGATAGGTGTGTGCATCATTATGCAAGTCATTTTATAGTGCCTAATCATAAGTGGCTTAGATCTTATATGGGTAGGAAAGCCTATTTTTCCCCTTGTGCACTGCTGCTATCAGCCTGGCTTACCAGAAGATTGCAAATATAATTAATATGTAAAGATAACATGGGAGACTGTACTAACCGCATTCATAATGTGAAAGGATAGTGAGCTCACCAGTTTTTGGCGTAGGGAGCAGGTGAGAAGAATGAATGCCAGAGAGGGACTGAAGAGGCCATTCCGGCAGGGTGCAGCTATATTCAGGTTAGGGGAAGACAGGAAGGGGATGCTGAGCAGATCATTGTGACATCTGAGATGTGGGGCTGCCAGCACTGTGACCACTACCTGACTGTGGATAAGAGCAGCCAGTGATGACACCTAAACTGTTACTTGAATTCAGTGTAGGGAGATTACCCTCGGGTGGGAGGGATGTTGGCATTTGTTAGGACAGTATTGAGGGAGCTGTGTATAGCTCATTCATGATTCAGAAGGGTGGTAGCCAGTCAACTCATACTGTGGAGTAGGACATGGAAAAGTACTGAAAAAGAACTGCTGGGAACTGTCCTGTGGGGTTCTGCAGATCACAGATGAAGGAGTAGACCGACACTGGAAGTCGGGTGGATTCGCTCAAGGCATTAAGTACGCCACTCCTGTGAATAATATTGTTATCAATAGTAAGTGCAGCCCTTATGAGGGCATGAACAGCAGTTTTTCTGGTGGGTCCTGATGCTTATTGCTTGGCCCTCCAGGAAGACCAACTTGTTGGTTAATGAGGTGTTAAAAACACAACAGGGGGACTGTACATACTGCCTTCACTTTGCAGAAGAGTGGTGGTCCACTCAATGTTTACTGTGGGAGCAGAAGTCAAACACTGAGAAAGTTGACTGGAGAGTGATTTGAGAGGCATTTTTTAACAGTGCCAGCTGATGAAGCACATCGGTATAGGTGTGCACAACTCTCTGAGGTAGAAGATTAGAATCTGAGGTGTGATAATTCGCTTCATGAGACCGCAAGCTCATATGCGACCCCAGGCAGTACTAAGGACAGAGTATGGATGGTGGGGTATTCAACCGAAGGCAGGCTATGGGCAGGGGGTTCATGTGGAAAAAGACTAAAAGAGAAGCTTATTTGTGGATTACCAAGAAAGCATGAGCTTTGGAATTGGACCAGACCAGTACTTCACTACAAAATTCAGGGCATCACATAACCACTAAATCATCAGATATTTGAAATGTTGTACTGTACTGTGGTTTGCCAAACAGAAAGTCAGCTGGATTACAAAACATTTTCAGCAAGTTAAAGTAAACAAAATAAACAAAACCACAGCCTAACATGAGTTAATCAAAATAATCCACATGTTAACACATGGTGTTGATCATTCTGGTGAAATGATTCAAAACAAAGGGGCAAAGAAGAAGAACTAGTTAGCACTATAGGGAGCCATGTGGGGCTCTGCCTCTGACACCAATGATGTCATCATGACTTATCACTTAACACACTTCATAGACATTTTAGGGAGCAAGCCAGACTGTTTTTTGAAAGTGAAAGGCTGATGTTTGCATTTTTCAGAAGCTATGAAACTGCATTTATGTTATTTACATGAATGCAGTTTTAGCATAAATGTAAACAGCAGCCTTTACTTTACCTCGCAATGAAGCCAGATTTTAGAGTTTACAGTTTTAAAAAAACTGCTTGTTTAGGTACCCTTTAAACTGACACTGAAGTCATAATCTTCTGCTTGTGACATTACCATCAGTTGCTGGGCAAAGTATTTGTATGAAACAAGCAGAGGATTATGACTTCCGAGCAGGTGAAAACAGAAGAAGCATCTTGGGAACAGGTTTTCAAAGACCCCCTGAAATTGGTGCAGGTGTAGAAAAAACTTGCACACATGGGTCTTCACTTGCAGAGATGCAGTTTTTCCCACATACACTGGGTTTTCAGACATGGAGCTGTTTTGCTGTTTGGCCATTTATTGGGTACAGCTGCATCAGAATGCTATTCCTGGTAGGACCAGCCAAAACATCATCCACAGCTGCACCTGCCACCCATGCAGAGTATGTGCTGAATACTGACATGCCCGCTGGTGCAGAGATTTTTTTCTGCACCAGTGACCAGGAAGTGGGATATAGTCCCAAAACAGGCTGAAAATCTGGCCGCTGAAGTCTGAGAAAAAGATTATGTTTTTTGGCAAATGCCTTCAGTCATAAAGAATGGAATGACCTGAAATTCAGTGTTTTTAGAATGTTATGAAACTTGAGTCCTGTGGATGCTGTTATTGTTTTTCAGGCAACTGGAAAATCTTGTCAAACAAATCTCCTTCTTGAGGTTCTCCAGTGGCACTATCCTTTTTAGAAAATGATGTTAGCAGCTGGCCCATTGGCACAGTAGTAGACCTCTTGCTCTTGATGCTGGTGATCTGAGTCCAGCAGTGAGGTTGAGGCATCAGAGGGTTGGTCAAGGGGAGGAGGATTGAGTGTCCAGAGCACTGCTCTTCTCCACCAGGAGGAGGATTTGCAGGGCCCAGTGTCTGTCTGGCCCCTAGCAGAAGTTAGAGGAAAGTCACCCAGAACTACCTAAGGAGGCTGGAGGAGTATAGCAGACACTGACTTGCAGTGCACAGGAGAGCGCAGCACGTGTCATGGCACCATTGCATGCCATGCCCCGGGGGAGAAAATGGAAATTGCACTGACTCGAAGGATGATGCTGGTCTCCTGCAGGTCCTCCACTCGGCTATCAGGTGCTGTCCATGCAAACCAGGTCCTGGTTCCAGTGGGGGATTGAGACACCCCACTAACACCACTGGGAGGTGGGAAGCCATGGGGAAGAGCCGGACAAAGGTAAATCCTGAGGATACCAGGTGGAAAGTGCTGGGGAAGGGGAACTGGAGGGGGGCCGGTCAGCAGTGGGTAGGAAAAAATAAATAAAATAATGTTAGGTACCACAAGAGAAGAAAAGACTATAGGAAACACCAGTTGGTGTTGCACTCAGTGCTGACCTTTTCCCCTCAATCAGATGCCTTATTTGTAAGTGAAGCAACACTTTCAGCCTTATTTGGTATAGAAACAGAAATGCCCATATTCATCCTTTGGTGGTATCAGGTGCAAAGTTGCTGGTTTGTGGCTGCTAGTTCATGCCTCTGAGCCAAAGGTCATTTTGGAACCGGACTGTTGCACTACGGAAAATATGGAAAGTTGAGGAGTTAGTGCCCCCCAGTGAATCTGTTTTGGCATCACAACACGATGACCATATTATGGCCAGTGAACCTGTAGCCATTCTGTATGTTGCAGGGTTTCTGGGCCCTGGGCCAAATGTCCAGGCCATGATCCACTTATCAATATTGAACAGGGCTATGAGATGCCTGAATATATCTGAAACTGGTGATTGGGCTACTCATCCCATGATCAGCTAATATGTCTCCAGTCCAGTTTTTAGCCCCTCAAGTGTGGGGACCCTTGTTTCTGGCAGTAGACCCTTACTAAATGCCCCAGAACCTATCCCTGCTGCTTAGTGGAAAGTATAAAAGGCATGCAGCTTACTCTGTACACTCCTAATGTGGGAATACACTCTGATGCTGCCAATAGCTGGTGGGCCTTTGTCTTCATGAATCTTGTTTACACTAACAAATTCCTTTGTGAGTGTGAGAGGGAACGTGGCTAGCACAGAGTTCTCATTAATGTCATCTGTTGTTAATGATTAGCACCCAACAAACAGAATGCAAATCACATCTAGCAGGTGTTAAAAGAGAGGTTGAAGTTTGGCTGGAGAGCAACAGTAATATTCAAGTCATCTAAAATATATTAGTAATGCATCAGGTATGAATAGTGGTGCAAGAATAACACTGTCGCCATCCAGCAGATGTCACATTTAAACTTAGGCCAAGCATGACACAGTACCATGATGAGACCTGATCAGATGCGTAATCCAGCCTGTTGCTGGGCACAACCCCATTTGCCCCCACTAACAGATGGACTGTAAAGTTGCATTGTGCATCTGTTGCAGGGGGACTCTACTCTCCTAGCATCATGCACCAGCATTTAAGACTAGTTCTATCTGGTGCCACCCTCAAAAGTGACTGAGAATGGGGCCACCTTCTCAGCAAGAAAAAGAGAAACTTATGAAGTGAAGAAAGAGACATTTAGCAGGGACTTTGTAAGCATCACAATGTTACTTGAGGAATGATTGGAGGAATACCAAAAGTCAAATGTTGCTTATATTTTAGCAGTTAATTCTAAGAGGCTAAAGTCACTCACTACTAACCTAGATGTAATTAAAATTCAACACAGCTGAGTTCTTGAGGTTAAATTATTCAGTTATTAAATACTCTGCATGGTTTGATTTATCACATATTTAATTACAGTTCTCTCCTATCAGCAGAAAGTGATCCAAATACAGCATATGGTCAGAACGCAATGCTGAAAGAGTGGCACGAAGAGGTCATCTACTTGTAAGCACAGCTATACTGGTGGTATGTATTTAGTTTAATTCTACATTATGGCAGGTTCACCGATCCTGCTCACTGCCTCAGAAAGGATTTTTGGCTGACTCTTACCACCTAATCATGCATCCTCAGATCTCTGCTCCTAGTTCTTCAGATCTGGATGCTGAAACTAGAAACAGATGGATGAGGCCAGCCTAGGGAGAGAATGGGTGAGCTATGTACATGTGAAGTGAATACAAACAGCAAAACTATGATTGCAAGTAAGTAACATCTTTTATTTCTATATTCAGTTCACTATCTACACTGAAAAAGACTTCCAGCAGTCCACCAGGAGTAGGTTGGGGCTTAGTGCATGCCACTTACGAAAAAAGAGACTGGAGGACAGAAGTCCCCAAAACAGCATCCCTGAGGCTCAGCAGATCAATACTGTAGGGGCAATGAAAGTATTTACATTTGAGCAAGCTACAGCCCTGTAGATCTCAGCAATGTGGATGCTCAAGGCAACAACAACAGCAGGATCATGTCTAGTATAGTGATCCCATAACTAGTTGCCGGTGAAATGAAAAAAACTCTGCAATTCATGTAGCACAGTACAGAAATTCACGTAGTAACATTTGTGTCAATTGCACAAGTTTCACTATGTAAATTGCCACATAACATATGCACTGAGCACCTTGCAGCAAATTTTACTACATAAATTGACAGGCTTTGTGTCAAAAATTCACTGCAAAGTCTGAATTGTGTCAATTCATGTAGTAAAAGTTAATGCAGTTATGGCAAATTGTGTAGTGTACACTATGCAGATACTACATGTAGTGTGTAGAGGATGAAGTCATCATACTTCATACGCAAATGTTAAATTTGCAACATTCCTACCCATAACCTAGCTAGGGGCTCTATAACAACAAGTGTATAACAGAGGACAATACAGGGTGTCATCAATCTGGTATTTGACTGCTTTCCTACCAGTTTACCCGTAGCAAAATCTGAGAAGGTTATGAAAAGCATGTGCATTTCACAAAAAAATTTCTATGTATGCTCTCTGTGAAATAGCAGTGTCTTACATACATCAAGTAAATGCAGAGCACATTCTCCTTCTGAGTTGTTTGGCCTTGGGGGGAAAAACAGACACACTGAGAGAGGTCCTGTATGTTGAAGACCAGACGAAGTCAAGAACCACAGGCAGTCACGGATCTGACTCACAGAGCATATTAATGATGAGAGGGATTGGTCCAGACACCAGAAGAACCTGTTTCAAGATCTCACCAGAAGCCATAGTGCCTGTTATTATAGCTTCTTAAGAACATGCCCATCTCGTAGAGGGACTGCAGGTCCAGATATAGGACAACTCGCTTGGACCTCATCTGGTCAGTCTGATGTGGAAGCGGACAAGGTGACTTGTAGCTGAGACTGAAGAGATCATTACATCAGAATTGGTGTGACCAGTTCAGAGCAATCAGGATAAGGGATTCTCAGTCTAAGTTCTTTGATTATTACCTTGTGAATCAGTGGGAATGGGAAAAGTGTACTAAAGTCTCTTACTCTATGGGGAGGTGGAGCTATGCCCTGTCAGGGAACCACACCATTGTGGACAAACACAAAACAGCATCAGCTTCTAGTTTCCTCAGGAAGCACAGAGGTCTACTTTCAGGGTTCCTTATTCCTTAAACATAATGGACATCCCCTTGCAAATACAGTGTCCACTCATGGCATACCTCCTCCAATTGGCTGACAGTATCCACTAGCTGGCTGGTCAATCACACTACATGAACAGTCAGCAGGTTTATCTGGAGTGTGCAAGCTGACTCCCATATCCTAGGAGATTTCTGGCAAAGCCTGAAGGAGTGGGCTCCCTACTTGTTGATTTGAAGCACTGCAGTCATGTTGGCCCTATTGACTTGGATTACTTCAGCAATAAACCACGACAGGGTGCTGGTTTTACCCACGCCTGGCATGGTTCGGTCACGAGGCCGCAGGCCGAGTGAGTAAACCTTGCCAGGCGTGGTTAAAACCAGCATCACCAACACCCTGGAGTGGGTTATTGCTATTATACAATATTGTCCTTTTTTTTAGGTTTTAAAAAAAAACAACAAAAAACGTTTTCTTTTTATTGTACATTCTTGCAAAGTAAAAAATAGTTCTTGGTTGCTGCCTACTGCCATTCTTGTAAGGTTGTTCCGTAGAGAGGGAGAGAGCTTGTGAAATGCTGTGTCTTGCGCATGCCTAGTATCACGGCTGTGGTTTTCAGTTGTGAATTCTATAACGTCCAGTGCTCGTTTTTATTTCAGAAACACTTCTCCCACTTGAGCATTGTTGAAAGTATTTAAATATTTGTTTAGCTGCAGGGGGCTGGTGCAGTGTGTGCCGTTTGCTAACGTGTTGCGATCAGGTGTTGGGTAGAAACAGGAAGAGAGCGAGGTGTCTTCAGTGCTGCGTTGCATCAGAGATCGTGGTTTGTGTTTAGGTTCAAGGTATGGGCAGAAGGGTGTGTAGGGAAATATAAAGGTTCTTTTTCTGGCAAAATTTGTGTTTTTGTTGTTACGAATTAGGGAGTAAGTGGTACAGCAGTGAAGAGAGAGGCTGGTGACAGAGCGGAGTGCAGGAATGTTTACCAAGGAAAATAAGATGGCGGCTCGGACTGATTTTTAATTTTTTTTTTTTTGCAGTTAGTGCAATGCGGCTGGCTGGCACTTGTTCCTGTTGGTGATGCTGAATTTTACAACAGTGTGATAGTGCCAACTGACCAATGAGAGCAGGGTATTTTAATTGCCATTGTATAATTGACTACAAACCGTGGAAGCATTTTGGTTATAGACAAATTAACTGTTCAGAGCTCCAATAGGTTGATGTGTGTGTTGGGGGGGGGGCACTCTGTGATCAGATGTTGTGCACCTTGCTGTTTTGCAGATGCACCTCCCAGCCACTGATTTATGGGCTGTGTTATCTGAACTGTCTGGGTCATCAGTGAGTGGATTTGGGACTACTGCCAACTGTGCTATCACTTCAGGGGATGCATGCACCAGTAGGCCCATCACACAATGAACACTGTGAATGCTATGTACTACAGGAGCTGAAGGAAATCCCTGACTAGTGGCAGCTGCACATCTTGAAATAATTGGGCAAAGGGCAAGAAGACCTGAGCAATGCCATCTGAAGACCAAGTCTGAGCTGAAATGAGCCCGATTCTACACCAGTAAAACAATTACCTGCTTAGGAACCAGTTGAGAGTTTTCCAGGTTAATGAGGAATCTCAACTAACCAGTCTGTCATTAGTCAATCACTACGGTAAGGGAATACCTCCCCCTGCAGCAAAGAAATAGAAGCACCATGGAGAGGCCCTTGCTAAATACCACTAGGGCAGAGGACTGGGAAGAGAAATTCCACAGATCTGATACAAGTGATTGTCTACTCTAAGATGCAACAAGCATCAGTGTAACTGACAAATCAGGATTTGAAACCATGTACCCTTGAGGTCCAGGAAGCATAACCATTCCTTTTAGTTCAAGGATGTAATAATCTGATTTAGCATGACAATTGAGAACTTTAGCTTTTGAAAGTCATGGTTAAGGATCCATTGGTCCAGGACTGGGAGCCATCTGCCCATCCACTAGGGTATAGGGAAGCACTCTGTCTGACATGACAGTTGCTGAATCTGATTTTCTTTGATGCACAGTAAGGCCAGGAGGGAAAGAAGCTTTTAAACATCTGAAGTCCTGCAGTGCTACTTGATACATCTCCAGCACAGGCTTGCAATGTACATTGGATCAACCTGGAGACTCAGTCTTGTTCTAGAGAAATAGCCTCTCCAATCGCTTCCAGGTTCTATCTGTCCAAAGATATTGTTAACCAATAGGGGCATACATGGCCTGAATATTATTTCACCAATATCATGAATAACAGAGTACACAGTAGGAACTCCACACTCGGTACCAAGTATTTTTCACTATTTGTGATTTTTAGGGGGAAACATATTAAGTTAAATAAAAAATAAAACAAAACAAAAACATTCCATCACTTCCCAGGTGTCCAGAGCTAGATTCTGAGTTGAGTTGCCCACGTCAGTCATTTCCCACCCTTCATCTGTATTCACCATAATTATAGAAGTTTTTAAAAAAAGTAATCTCTGACTGACACTGTGTTAGGAGTGGACAGCATGATTTTGAAATAGTATCCTTCCATAGCCTGATCCTCCGATCCCCCAAATAATTGTTTTAAAATAGGTGCCCTACCTGACCCCAATTCATGATTTGTGAGGGTTAATACTCTTTAAATTGGCTGGCAGTACAGTCTAGAAGTTACATTAACAAGCTTTGAATGTGCTTGGTATATCCAGTAGATTTGATTCCCACAACCTGGATTTGATTCCTCCAACCTACACTTGCATATTGCATGATTCTGAGCAAGTCTGTTACCCTCCCCAGCGCTCCCAGGTCACCCCTGAAAATAGGTACTTGTGCCTACTGGGCCTTATCCATTTACCAAAGAATGAATGAATGAATAACCAGTTAATCCCATCACTATCATCCTGAAAGCACACGATGCATATCACGTGAATACTGTCATCTGAAGGTCGGCATGAGCTGGAAGATGTTATTAGTGTATTTGATCTTAATCGATAAGCTCTCTACCTGCAGGCCAAATAATTCCATCACTTGGAATGGCAGTTCCAGCATTTTCTGATTTATTTTAGTAGAGAAGGGGGATACACAAGAAAATATCCTATAGTAGAGGGTGATGTCAGCTGCCACCACTGAAGAGGAAGAGTCCACTAGGTCCAGAAAAACATGCAACTAGTGCAAGGCCACATTCCACCACCATGTCATGAATACTGATAAGGTCCCCTCGCTACTTCTGAGGAAGAAGGGGCTAAATTAGCTTCAGACAAGAGAGGATTTCATGGGTATAATGTACTTTAAAGGCAGTGTACATCAGTGCCTGGTTCCCAGGATCACCACTGCATAAATGTGCTGTTGATGTGAGCTAGATTTTTCAACCCTATGTCCTGAAATGGAGCAGGATGTGAGGATGCAGACTTCATATCCATTGACCCAGCTGAAGAGACAATGATTTAATCATGATGTATCATGAATTATCATTACCAATTATGTTCAAAGCTCATGTTCAGTCTTAAGAAACACCAATTATGTTCAAAGCTCATGTTCAGTCTTAAGAAACACCGATTATGTTCAAAGCTCATGTTCTGTCTTCAGAAACCAAGATTTGGATCATAACTAACAATGATTAAACATGATCACTAAATGGATTGCAATCAAAAATCCTGATGTTACAGAAATGATGATTGTGATGAATGATGATCTTTAATCGTATTTTTCATGAGTGACCTTGGGCAAGATTGCTGCAATAAATTCAGAAAAAAAATTTCAATGTATCCTCTTTTTTTGTACCTCTGGAATTCATCTTGTTTGCCTACTGTTAGCTATTTAGGCATCTCAATTGGAATCATAATTTACAAACAGAATAACAGATAGGTATTTATTAATTACAAACAGAATAATAGATAGGTGAGTGTCTATTACAAGGAAATAATATCACCGAGAGGTTCTGGGGACAAGAGAACCTCAAGAGCGAAGCTCGAAAGTTTGCCTTGCCCCCAGAACCTCGAGATGGTATTATTCCCGAGTGACAGACACTTGCCTATTTTTTATTTTTTGTAATATGTGGATGCGAATTTACTTTGCAGTTTGTGAGGTGTTGACACCAGGGCAGGCTGCCGTCGCAGGGAGGACTCAGACGCTGACTCTCTCCGACTCCACCCCCCAACCACCTGCCTGCTCGCTTGCTTGCTTGGTGTCTTTGTTGAGCTACTTATTTTTTTAGGCAGTCCTATCTTTCATTGATTTCCTGCGATGCTGTATGCAGGATTATCCAAACAGTTGTGCGGCAAAGAATCGGCTGTACAGTGAACGGATCAGTTTCTCTCGCTAAGCGAGAGATAAACACCATTTTTTCTAACTGTTTTGCCCACCCACAGAGACACTGTGTCTAATGAGGAGGCACGATTTGTGGTATGTTACCATGCATTAAGTCTACGGTATTGGAGGGTTTTGAGATTGCACTGTTCTGGTTTGGTGATAATACTATCGTTCAGAGCTCGAACTATAGTATTACGAGTTCTGAACGATACTATTATCACTTTGGCTGCAGTGTATTACAGGGAATTTTTTGTATGCTTTAGGACACCATTATTTTAATGATCCATATATTATAAAGCTATAATTCCAACAGGTGGTTCTGGTGACATCACAATCACAAGAGCACAGCTTGACTGGTTCCATGATGTCACCAGAAATGTAAAATGAAATTATAACTGAGTTATTGAGAGTTTCCCATACTTTTTTCTTGTAATCTACAAATCAGATTAGTTAGATATTTATGAGAGAGACAGTCATTTTTCTGCAATTTTGTTAGAAGTAAGCTTTTACTGTTCTGTATGTGAAAGGGTTACTGTAAAAGATTTACATTTCATGGTTTCTCTAAAGGAAAAAAAGTAATCACCCAGTATTGCAATGCACCATCTACCCAAGAACACAGCTTTTATTAAAATGTATCTTGACAACTCACCTGTCTCTATTATGTTTTAAAAATAGTTAAAATGAATATATGCGAATATATGCCTATCTATCTATCTATCTATCTATCTATCTATCTATCTATCTATCTATCTATCTCTATGAAACTCCCCAAAAAGTGATTTCCTTTATGACTGCAGTGAGATTCTTCAAGTATCTGGGTTGTGTGTGATACCTTCATATACAGTCTGAAAACTAATACTGTCAAATTAAAATGATGTTAAAAAGAAATGGTTTTGTTTCATAAATTGTGTAATGAAATATGTAAATTAGTTATGCAAATGTACATATACAAAATTGCCATTTATTCTTTTTAAAATGGTCTAAAAATGTACATCATATAATTCATTTCATACTTATTACTGGCAGACATTAGAAAATTAATATTTTTATATTTATCACAAATAAAATGTTTAATATTTCCCATAGGACTTACAACGCATATCTTGACATGGATATAATCATCAGTTATCATCACATGAGCATTTATATTGCATATAATTGAAAAGTCATCATGCCGACTTAATCTTACAAAAATTATCAATAATCATTAGTTGTAAATTTGAAAGTTGAATCTTTGCTGATTAAATCAATATCTGCATGATGATCTCTCATCATAATCATTTCCTTGATGATCATACGAGGACATTTTATAATCAGTTATAATTGGTTTTCAGAAAACATGAATGGCAATTTAGCCATTCATCTGGGATTTGTGAATACCTTGGAGTATGTGAGCTGCCTTGACATTATGGGTGACTCTAGCTCTGTCATTAGGATCAAAGATGCCCATGTTTTGTCAACATGCCAGTCATCAAGAATCTAATAAAGAATCACAAATGTAGACTCTGTATATCAAGCTCAACATTGCAACCTAGGCTGAGGTTGTCAGAATGTCTGTGGAGCGGTTAAGTGGAGTGGACATAATGATTGAGCAGTTCTCCTGTGAACTTCAAACTCTTGGTCATCAACCCAAAGTCAAGGCTACAAGATGCTGAGACTGATCACAGGGATAGCCATCTCATTGTGTTACAGTTCATCAGCCCAAGATGCCAACTGGGTCCCAGAGTCCTGAATCACCACCACATGGAAACTAGAAAAGAACAGGCTTACCTTTTTAAGCCTGTGGAAGACAACAATGCAAGGATTTCAGATGTACTGTACAGTATCTGCTGGCATAAAGCACACGTGTTGATGGTGTAGTACAAACATAACCAGTGGACACACAAATCATGACCATTGGGGATGGACATAATGAAGCAACATGCTACACACATTTTGAAACCTGTTTGTGTTGCTGATCCATGGTCCAATCATGGACCTGGAAACAAGAGACACAGAGCATTGAGCACAATCAGAGGAGTAGCGGAACAACACTGTGAAAATGAAACTAAAGCACCAAATAAAAATAGAAAATCTAACCACACAGCAGGAGCATTTAGGAAGACTTCAGAGTCTGTCTGACAAAAGAACGATCTAGAAATAGCTGGCCCGCCAGTGCCACGCTAGTACTACTGCTTGCAGCACCAATGACCCAAGTTTGGGAATGAGCTTGAGTCATCAGAAGGCTAGGCGGCGGGGGGGGGGCAGGATGAGCATTCATGTGACTGCTCTCCTCCTGCAGACTGGGGGACTGCAGTGCCCAATGATATGATGACTGTCAGTGGAGACTGAGAGAACAGCAGCTTGGGACCACACACATTTGGAGAAGGCAATGGCTGACATCAGCACACTACGCATTGGAGCATGCAAGACTGTGTGCTTGCCATTATTGCACAGCTGCACATCTAGAGAAAATCAGCACTGAGAAACCCTCTGGCGGGGAAGCTGAATGATGCCCAGAGCCCAGTCTACACTGTCTGCTGAAACAACTCCAGTGAAAGTCTCGGTTGGGGTCTCAGTGTGATTCAAATCTCTCCATGCAGGGAGCCTATCTGTAAGGGGAAGTTACGGTCTTCAAAGTGCCTGGGGGGATGGAGGTGTCTGGGGACCTGGGGCAGTTAAAGGGATATGTCCCCACCCTGGCCAGAGATCCAGAAACAGAACTGAAATAAAAAGAAAGATCTAGGAAACTAGTGGGCAGAGACTCGAAGGCATGGTGACTGGGTGGTAGGAGGATTCAACTTAGAATACATTTCATGGCCCTGAGTTGCAGTGTGGATAATAAACTGACTTCAGGCAGATACGGTTCACATTAAAAAGTAAACTTGCTCCTGGATAAAGCAACTTCAAAATGTCTTAGTTTGGAGATCACCTAACGGCAATAATTTATTATGGTTATATAGTAAATGTATCTCCATAAGCACCCTCAGTATTGCTCCATATGGTCAAAGGAAGTGATGTTCCTTTAAAGGTGAAAGACAGTCTGCTATGAATACAAGCAAATAAAATCATCATGTTTATTAAAAAAAATAACCTTTATTTTTAAATTGAGGAAAAAAAATTAGTTCTTCAGGGATTTGAAATATGCAGAGTGCTCTACTTACTTAAATCTTGGTCACAGGGACCCCACAAGGTAAGGATGAAGACAGTTTAGGCAATGATTGGATTATACAAGTGGTGATGATTTATAATGAAATAAAATCCAGTACATGTGTTCAAGATTATATTTGTAGAATATTTTCTTCTCCTGTTTGTAAATGATAGGTCTACCCACATATTGTATCTTTTGGCACTGTCTGCTTCAGAAAAGAAAAAAATACTATTTTTTAAATAATAGACTAACATTTTTCTTACTCTGATATTATACAAGACCCAGACACTCACCACACAAGACTTTATGACTCCACAAAGATGTAGCAACTTGACATCAAAGACTTCCACATAAAGCAAAAACAACAAAACTCCTTTTTGACTGTGAATTTGTGATCTTGAAATAGCAGCTGTCCACTTCCTACATTTAAAGCAGCCCACTCTGAGGATAGAAGCCACTTACAATGTGATACTGATAAAATCATACAATACTTCTTTCTAAGGGGGAGGGGGGAATGGTTGGGTTCAAGTCCTATGGTGGGATGAGCTAATGTGTAATGCCGACACAGTAGTACAGTACTGGAAAGGATGGATTCTGCACAGTAGAAAATGCCAGTTTGGTATACATGGACAGAGATGCTGTGAAACTTTTATTCAACAGCAAAGTTGGGAACTTTGTGCTCCAAGTAGTGGGATGATGTTTCCTGACATCACCCTAATTTTGCACAGTGAAGTTCTTTTTTCTACACCAAGCCATGAAACTGTAATAACCACCCAACTGCCCTAACCCATAAATACCCAGATTCATCAATGTGCCCGCACTCTACTTACCCTCTGGCACCCTGCCCTCATAGCTCCCAATGTATAAAGATGTAGTGACACCTATCAAAACAGAAAACCATCATGGGGTGGAATGATCATGCTCATTCTTCAGTGTCCTGAAATGCAATGAATAAATTATAACTTCCTCCTATAGCAACTGCTGATTGGTTGACACGTGGCCAATCGTGTTACAATAGGAGGATGCCATCATTCATTCATTGCATTGCAGAACACTAGAGAATGAGCATTATCACACCACTGTGAGACAGTCTTATTTTCACAGGTGTCACTGTATCCTTACACTTTGGGGGGGGTGCTAGAGGGGGTGTAGAAACTAATGAATCTGGGTATTTATGAGGTGGGGGAAATGGGTGGTTATTCTAATTACATGACTTGGCACAGATGGGGGAAGTGATTATTATGCCCAGCCTGCCTGCTTCAGGTTACTTAATTTTGGGAAGTTTCACTGTGGCAGATTGGAGGGGTGCTGTAAGGTGGCAGAGGGAGAGCAATATTTTAAAAGGTTTTGCTGGTGGGAAAGGGTGTGAGTCATTTGCACAGTGGGTGGTGTGGATTATGTGTAAAAATAAAAAAAACTTTCTTAAAAAAAAAAAGTTATGCCTAGTTTTCACTGGGAAAGTAATACTTTGCCCGAAGAAATTCCATATAGTGGCACTTCACCCATACTTTACTTTTGTAGCTGAACTGCCACTATGAGTAGTTTAACTAAGCATAGCGAGTACTTCACCAGGTGAAATCTACACAGTGTGCGTCCCTTGGCAATGTAAAGTCATGGCAACCTTGTGAAGTACCTAACAAAATGAAGATCCTGACTTTGCCCATCTCTATAGATGAGGCCTACACAAGGTGGATTGCTGGCTAAGTTAGTGCCAGGAAGAAGAGGGTTTTGATAGACATCCATTATTCAGAGTGCAATAGGGTGCTTTCAGTAGTAACCCTCATAAATGAGTACTGGGGCTACTGTTGTTCAACATTTTCACCAATGATGTAGAAGCTGTTGTCCCTAGCCAACTGCTTAAGTTTGTGCATGGCACTACGCTTGCCAAGATGATGAACTTTATTAAGAGGACCTCATAAACTGGGTGGCTGGTCAAATTTCTGGAATCTCATACTCAGTGTAAGGAGCTACACTTGAGAAGGAAAAATGGGTAAAACCTATACACTGTGTGGGGCTCATCTTCATGCAGTGGAGTAGCAAATGGACATGGGGGTGTAAGATGATAAGTAGTTTGTGACTGCTATCAAGATGTCTGGCAGAATGCTGTGGTTATTAAAAGGGGCATGATCAGCAGTGCAGGGGATGTTATTTTGCCTCATTAAAAGACCTGGTCAGGACCCTCATGGATTACTGTGTGCAGTGTTGGTTCCTTAGTACAGAAAAATTGATGTAGTATGGAAGGTGCAACATAGGGCTACCAAAATGATCAGATATATGGAAGACAAAAACTATGAAGAGACTTGGTTGTCCTAAACATGATTACACTGGTTAAAATGAAGCTGAGAGGGGACATGATCTCCATTTTCTGGATACTCATGGCATGGGTATTGACAAGGCTGAATAGAGATGTAGGAGAGTATATGGGGACATGGGCTAATGCTCTGAACTAGTAAATTCAGTGGCAGTGATACTGTAGTAATCACTTGTTTTTCCAGCAGGTGTTGAACCTATGGAACACACTACCAGTGGAAACAGTGTACATGAAGACTGTACAGGTCTTCAGTGCAAGCCTACCAAGGGAATCACTTGATACCCAGGGTAGCAGATTGAGTAGGAAACTGCTTCAAACAAAGTCTGTTTGCATAGCATACTTAGTTACACCTGCTTATGAAGTGGGGAGAATGAGACGACGGACATAGAGTTCCATCACACCATATGTTACTATTTTACTAGGCCATCCATCTCTGGTTGACTGGATGGACACTAAAGGCTCTATGTAAACTGCTGAAAAGAGTAAGGAAGGAGATATTACTGCTGTCCTGGTCAGCATTCCCTCTCTCAACATGGCAGGTTCTGAAACTGTTTATGACTACGTGTATGTGCTGTTGTGCATAAAACAGTTGCAATTCCCTATGTTCAGCTGTCCCCCTGCCCTGGTTGAAAAATCTATTTGGATGATATTGGGTGAAGAGGGGATGGGGAGAGATGTATCCAATGGCTCTCTAGTACAGTACTGCTCTGGACTGCAGCTGCCTAATATGGCAGGCTGGGCCCCACCGCCTCTGCCACTCAGATTTAAAGTGTAATTATTCCATATATGAAAGCACTCCTTCTGCCCAATCTTTTTAGGCAGATGCTAGTACCCACCACTGGGGTCCTTGCTATTATGGTTCTCAAGGTGTGTGACAGCTTTTAACTGAAACACCATAGAAGGCCAAGTATTGAAGTACAGTGCTTGCAAACAGAGAGCAGGAACATTTAATTTTAATGGCAGCAGCAACAGAACAAGGTCTGCCAAGACGTTCAGTGACAGACTATGGCAGTACTGGTCGTCAACAGAAGCCCTTCCCAACATCAGTGAAATTGATTACTTCAAGAAGGTATGGGATATCTGAACTTTTGAATGCGAATGCCACTCCCAAAAGATATTGAGGTACTGGCAGTGAGGGTTGGGAACAGTGAGGAATTGTATTTCTGTTAAACTTCTCATTTGGAGGGAGGTGAGTGAACCATGAGCGTAAAACTCACCCATGGTTCCTAAACTCAAAACTCAGCTTGGTTAAAATGGTTCACTGTTTAAACCTTTTGGCTACATTTTTTCCCATAATTTGTTTTTTTGTTTGAGCAAGAAAGCATCTGAATCTTGAAGTGTTTGAAACTTTGGTACAGCTATACATAAACTTTAGAACAATGCTGTCACACACCATCTCACTAGTGCAGTTATAACTGCTCCCAAAATGCAGCCAGTAACTTGGGTAAGATTGATAGATTATTTATTTCTTATTTTAACAATTTTCCTAATAACTGGAGGCAGGGACATGGGAATTCATTAGGTGTTTAGTTCCTAGTCATGCATGGTCATTAGATGCACCCAGGGTTCAAGAGGAAGACTGAAAAGCAGGGGAGATAACAGGATACATTCCAATGCTCTCAGTAATCTCAGAGAAGGTGTTACTACTGTACTGGAAAGCTAATGAAGAATGATTTTCCACACCTCACTCCTGAAAGCTGCCTTGAAAAAAACAGCAAGTCACAGTCTCAGAGAGACTGAGGTAGAGACACAGACAAGTAAGTTTTAAATTCTAAGAAACCAACCAAGCCTTGTAGTCCTGTATTTGTACTCACATCTCAAAAAGTACAATCTTATCAAAAGCAACTGCATTATAAACTAAATACCTCTGTAAAGATTCATTAAAAAAACATTTTTGAACAATAGTTGGTTGTTGTTGAATGAGTTTCACACAGAATGCAGTGGACAATGCCCTCAAAGATACAGCTTTTGGGCAGAGTTATAATGATGCCAAGAGGTTTCAAAAAATAAAGTCAGTGAGATACACATGGCACAGGAAATTATGCACAAACAAATCTAGACAGAAAGGGATGGGCAGCTAACAGAGAAAGATGGATATAAGGCAGAGGTACTAAATGGATACTTCTGCTCAGTCTTCACAAAGGAATAAATGGGAAACAGACCTTCACTAGCCAAAAAAACCTAGCCTTACAGATGGGGTGGACATGAGTCCCTTCATGGAGGAAAGGGTTCTGGAAGGACTCAACAAGTTTAAGGTATAAAAAACAATGTGGCCAGATGAGATACACTCAAAAAATTCTAAGAGAGCTGGGGAAGAACTTGCAGCATCACTAGCAAAACTCTTTACCATGTCATTAGAGATTGGAGAGATTCCAGAGGACTGGAAAAGGGCTACAGTGGTGCCACTTTGCAAGAGTGGGAGCAAAGAAGAGCCAGGGAATTACCACTCAATTAGCCTCACCTCAGTGGTGGGTAAGCTGATGGAATCCCTATTAAAGGAGAGGATATTAGAATTTTTAGAAGCAAGCAATCAACTAGACTCAAAGCAACACAGCTTCACAGCAGGAAGATCCTGCCAAACAAATCTGGTCGATTTTTTTGACTGGGTCACTAGGGTGGCAGACCAGGGGGGTTGCAGTTGATGTGGTATACTCGGAATTCAGTAAGGCCTTTGACTCTGTGCCACACAGGAGGTTGATCAGTAAACTGGGGCACATGGGAGTGGAGCATAAAAATAACTTGTTGGGTGCAGAACTGGCTAAGTGGGAGGACTCAGAGGGTACTAGTGAATGGCACCCTGTAAAAAGAGGGTATGTCACCAGTAGAGTGCCCGAGGGATTGGCACTGGAACTGATCCTCTTCAATGTATTCATCAGCAACCTTGCAGTGGGTCTGGAGGGCAAGGTATGCCTGTTTGTGGATGATACGAAGATCTGCAACAGAGTAAATACACCAGATGGGGATACAAAGGATGGAGTCTGACCTCAGGAAACTAGGGGAATGGTCAAGAAACTGGCAGTTGAAATTCAATGCAAAAAAATGCAAAGTCATGCACCTGGGAAATGTAACCCAGGAACAGTGTACTTCATGGGAGGGGAACAGCTAATGTTGACAAAAAATGAGAGTGATTTAGGCGTCGTCATTTCAGACGACATGAAGGTAAGCAAACAATGCAAAAAGGCATCACTAAAGGCTAGTGGAATCCTAGATTGCATAGTGAGGGGAATCACTAATAGGAGAAGGGAGGTAATCATGCCACTGTATAGATCACTCATGAGGCCACATCTGGAGTACTGCATCCAGTTCTGGAGGCCATACCTCAGGAAGGAAAAAGATCAATTGGAGATGGTGGAGAGAAGGGCAACAAAAATGTTGCAAGGTATGCATCAGGAACCATATGAGGCACAGCTACATAGTCTAAACATGTACTTCCTGGAGCAGCGTAGGGATCAGGGGGACATGACAGAGACATTCAAATATCTGAAGGTCATCAACAAGGTTCAGACACAGAACCTTTTTCAGGTGAGAACCTGTACCAGGATAAGAGGACACAAAATGAGTCTCAAGGGAGGTAGATTCAGGAGTAATGGGAGAAAGCACTTTTTCACAGAGAGGGTGGTGAACCCATGGAATGGCATGCCCCAGGAGGTCATGGGTGCAAAGATAGTAAGGGAATTTAAACTAGCATGGGACAGACATAAGGGTACCCTCAAAAATAAAACAAACTGAGAGGGGAGGTAGGAAGAAAAAGGCAGACTAGATGGATCTTGTGGTCCCAATCTGCCAACACATTCTATGTTTCTGTGTTACATAGTGCACAGGCCATAATCACATTAAATGTCAGATTACACAAGAGTAACAAAGCTTTTTGGCATCTTAAAAAGGTGCTTGTAGAGCAGCTCAATGCAAACATTAGCTGATGGTTGTGATTATTTATTTTGATCATTTTTAGGTTTTTATTATTATGTTGTATTTATTGATAGTTTGTAATTTCATTAGTACTGTTTTTAAATAAGTATACTTGTTTCATTATTAGTAACAAGTCACAATAAATAAAAAAAATAATATCTGAAGAAGGCAATGATCCAATTTGGTCACAGTAAAAAAGACATGGGTTGGGGGCTGAAAGTCCAAACCATTCATGATGGCAGGTGATTGAAGAATGCAATAATGGGTGGGGACTAAGTGAAATAGAGTGTCACAGTGAAAACAACAAGGGCCATGGTCTTGTGATTGTGTCCGAATAACCAACGACGATGGGTGGCTGAAGAATGCAATAATGGGTTAGGGTCCCAGAGAAGCATGATATCCAAGTGAAAATACATGGGTTGTGGATGTGTGAATAAGTCTAAATAATTAATTATAACAGGCAACTGAAGAACGCAATGGAATATGGAATTTGAGCAAACTGAAGTTCCATGGTGCAGAGAAGAGAACATGGGGTTTCGTTGCATGACTAATTCCAAATAATTGATGACAGGTGGCTGAAGAATATGATAAATTATGGGATATAAGAATTGTGCCCAGTTAAGTACAGCACAGAAACCATGGACTCGATTTTCAAAAAAGACTGATACAAGATGCCTGCTCCAAACAGCTATGATGCAACTGGCATCATGTGCCATAGTTTGTGGCAATCTCAAGTTTGAATGCAGGCTGTGCTAAAATCAGGATGCCATGTGCCAAGACTGCCCTGCACCACCCTTGTGGCATAAGTGCCCTTGTACATGGTCACAAGGGGGCTTTCACCATGGCAGGGCTGCACCGTCTCCTTATTCAGCATTCCAGAAGCCCCACTATAATCACAAGTGGGAGCTCACTTCAGACCAGCCAGAAGGTGGTCTAAGGGCTCTGTGCCACTGTCTGGCAGTGCGGCAATTAAGGGGGACCTGAAAGGTTGGGACTGGGAGCTGATGAAGCCCTAGCAGTGCCATGGGGAGCAAGGGGGGCACAACAGCAGTGGGAGGGATGTGTGGAAACACCTAGCAGAGTTGCCTTGTGAGTTGGCACACATCCGAATAGGCCTGGGTGGGAGGGGCATGGCCAGACCAGCATGACCCAGACCACAGTTGACAGCAGCCATGGCACCTGGCCCACAGGACCCAGAGTCCCCTAAAGGCAGCAGGGGGCAGTGGGTGCAGGTTGCAAGGTGCACTGCATGGCCAGGGATGTGCCCCAGAGACCATGACATTGAGAAGGTAACTAATCCACCATGTGGTTTCTGGTGGATGTCTGACTTCAATGCCAGGGTCCTGTGGGGCAGGTGCCAGGGCAGTTGTCAACTAGGGTCTGGGTCATACTGGTCTGGCTGTGCCCCCCAAACCCAGCCCATTTGGATGTGTGCCAACTCACATGGCACCTCAGCTGGATCCAGTCAGATGTCCCTCCCACTGCTGCTGTGCCCCCATTGTCCCCCCATGGCACCACCAGAACTCTATGGGCTCCTGGTCCCCACATTCCAGGCATAGCTACCCATCAAGCTCTGTGGGTTGTTTAGGGTTATGCTGGGAGGGGAGTGTTGGATCTCTCCATCAAACCCAGCAGGTGCACCCAATGTCTGGTGCAACCCTGTGGCAACTCCTGGGTGGGGTTGCACATGGACCCCCATATTTTTAAACTAGACCACAGGGTCCTTGATGCACCCAGAGTTTCCCACAGCCATGGATTGCTGAAAATTGTGGCTATCTAAGGGCACTCTGAAAATCTAGCCCCATGTGTTTTGGTCACGTGAAGGGGTCTGAAAAATTCATACAAAATACATTTTTAAAAAAGTGGTGCAATACTGGTGACAGTGGGTGTCACTTTAACTGATGACAATGATATGGGGTAGGGCAAGGTCCACTAGTCAGATTTACACTACAAAAGAATATAGGACACTGTATTGATCCCCTACCAAAACACACACACACACACACACACACACAATTTTTGTCTAAAAAGTGGTTGCTGTAGATAGGACATGACTCTCACTCCGTCCACCCACATCATGATCCCTTTTTTGGCAAAGTTCTGGTAATATCATACATGAAAATTACACTTCATATGGGAAATTAAACTAAGGTGCCATCTGCCTATTCTAGTGACTTGAGGTTTTCCTGCTGTCTAGGACTGCACCCACATAGCTTTTCCTCTTTTGGAACAGTGGTGTCATCACCCTATCTTGATAGCCAAATCAAATCACTCAAATCTAAGACAGGGAAAACACCACATAATTGTAGGTCTTGTAAGTTGATTCAGTAAGATTTCAACTGATGTATCTTTTAATAAAGGGGCAGTGAAGATAAATGACAATTTTAGGTTGTACTATAACTGCAAAATAGGATTGTCTATTAATATCAGTACTCTTTGATTTGTAGATGTTACGCGTAAGTAAGGTATCCATTTCACCCTGGGCCAACCACAAGAAACCTAAGGTATCTATTTTACCCTGGGCTAACCACAAGAAGCCTAAGATATCGATTCCATCCTGGGCTAACCACAAGAAACCAGTGAACACTGGATATAATTGGTCTATGACAAATAGCAATAGAAAGGCATTTTCAAAGTAACTTACACATATTCTTCATTTTCATTATAATTTCCTCAGTCAATAGGAACCAATGGAAAGCAACAGGCTCCAGAATAGAAAACAATATAGATTTCTGCCTGGAACATCTTGTCAGAATAACCTGATTTTTTTTTTTGACTTGGTAACCAAGGAAGCAGACAATAGCCATGCTGTGGGTCTGCTGTACTTTGACTTCAGCAAGGCTTTGAGATTCAGTACTACATAAAAGGTTGCTGAAAAAGATGAAAAACCTGAGTGCAGCTAAAATCATTGTGAACTGGGTGGGTAGTTGGCTAGAAGGGTGGCAACAGAGGGTGGTGGTCAACGGGGTTAAATCAGAGGAAAAGGAGGCTACAAACGGATTCCACAGAGATCTGTCGAGGGTCCAGTCCTTTTTAGCGTGCTCATTAGTGACATTGGTTGAGGGAATCCAGGGCAAGCTGTGTCTCTTTGCACACAAACCTATGTGGGAGGGTGATAGTGATGATATATATATAATCTATATATATATATATATATATATATATATACACTATGCATTGCTTACTCACATTTAGTGATTAGATTATTTTATTATTGTAAAGGTAGAGCCTAATCCTTGAAGAAGCCCATGAGGGGTGAAACATTGGGTACTGTCAGGGGTCTCTTGGCTTGAGATACCTAATGAATAAAGACTAAAAAAATCCATTCTCTGATGTACTTGGCTTCTTGAATTTTATGCTTGAAAATTTCATCTTGTCAGCCCCAAGTTACGTGAATTGGACATATAATAGAAAGGGACCCACCCGTGATTGGTTCTTTCTGTCTTTTTTTTAGCCTGTAAATAAGCAAACATTCCTTGGTGAAGTCTCTATGCACAACCACCCAACTCACCACATTCTGACCCCCCCACTCAGCACCCACCACCCCACAACTTCCCACAGCCCTCATTCATCAAAAACCATCCACTGCCGTAATGCACTCTATGCTTCAAGACCATCCTGTTGCTTCAGCACTGACCAAAGATTGTCTGAAACAAGGTGAGTGCAATCAAGGGCTTTTTAATTTGTTTTGAATTTCTTTTCTTGATGTGGTCATTTTTTTTACCAGATTTTCATCATAGCCTTTTCTCGACCCACCACATGAACAAGGGAGGTGAAATTTGTCAAATGCCCCTAAAACATGTTTTCACATTCACTCCAGGAAGTCACCATTCAGGAGGGATTTGAAATATTTCACCTACTTGGTTCATTAGGTGGTATAGAAAAAAAGACCATGTTGAACATTTGGGATGAAGATCTCAAGAAACAACTAAGTTATAAATGAACATTGAAATTTTGGAACATTCACTCATAACTTTGCTTTTTTCCAGGATCTTGACCTCACCTTTTCAACATAGCTTTTTTACTGTACCTCATAAATATGACAGGTATTGTTTTTCAAATCCTACCCAAAATCTGCCTTCATGATCATGCTGTAAAATCATATTTTGCCCAGAATTTGATAAATGACTTCTATGATGTTCAGAAGGTGGAGTCATAAAAAGACTGTTTGAAAATTTTGGCTCAAAATCTCTAAAAAAAGAGTTCTGAAGAAAAGTTGTGTTCATGGCTGCTGGCTGGTCCAGTGGGTAGCAGGTTGTATTCTTGTGTGGGTGGCTTGAATTTTAGGATGAACTTAGGAAGCTGACTGGGCAGCACTATGATAAGAGTCAGTGCTGTCATGTACCTCTGCTCCTTGCCTGGGAAAGAATGGTGCAGTGTTCTGCTAAAAATGTGACACCGTGTGGATGGCAGGGCAGCCTTCCCTCAAAAGTGGTTAATATACAATTCAAGGCCTGATGGGGCCACACATAACAACTGGAGAAGTGGTTTGGCATGAAAAATAGCTACTGGCAGGATGAAGGTTCTACTGTTGCAGGACCTGCACCACCGACAGGGTGCTACTGCTGCCAGTTGCCCAACCCTGTCACCCACCATCCCAGGGACTTAAATTATACCTTTGCTATCCTCCCACAGATAGCACCCATGGCAGCCAGGAGGGTGGAGAGCCCCTCCTTGACTCAACCAGTTTGGCAATATGGCACACTGCCTATGTTGCAGGGCATACAACAGTTGGTGGTTTCATCCTGCCCTGGTGGTGGTCAATGAGCAGAGCTACATGTCATCTCCCATTACTAGCCTCCCTCAATGACCTGAGTATGTTCCCAAACCTTGGTCACTGACATGGAACAGGTATCTCCACTCCAGCCCAACCCACTAACAAAAAGAATTGCATGCGCTTTCCACCCAACGCAGCTGATTGGTATTTTTATTACTCATATTAACCCATTTCCCTTTTATGTCTACAGGTCCAATGGAACAATGACCATGCTATCATAGGGCACCAATCCTAGTGTGGCAGGACACTGACCAAGTATATCAGATAAGCATTGTTTTTATGTTTGTACTACCGTACCTTGTTTGTTCTAGTTAGTTACTAAAGAGTTGCAGATTATTTGTGACCCCCCTTGCTATTCTTATTATATAAGTACAACTGTTCCCTCAGCCCCCCCAAAACCATCCCAGACTTCTCAGTGCCCCTAAGATCACTTTATTTATTTTATGTATTTATTTATGACTTTGATAACCGGGTACATGCACTGATCCCAGGGACCATTTTCAGGCACGACCTGGGCCATAACACAATGGCTCAGGTGGTAGTGAATACAGTAGCAATAATACATAGCACAAGATTAGACATACTGATGCAACGACAGAAATAGCAATGTACAGTTGTGGTGCAGAGTCCCAATGTGAGACCAAGCAATGCTAGACTGCAGTATGATGTATACATGGATTAGATACAAGCAGCAGTTGTCAAACATCTGTACAAGGTATGCTCACATTGGTACAGAGGGCATGCATGATGTCATATACACAAATAGGAAGGCTAAGACATGCTTAAATATACTGTATACAACAATATGTACAAGGCAGTGAAGCCGCAAATGCAACAATTATAGAGTATAAATGAAGCACAGCTGATTATTATCAGTATTAATTATTAATTAATTATGAATTAATTATTATTAGTTGATTATTTTATTATTAATACAGTTGACTTTAGTATTATCTATGCTAGGATAGTAAGGCATAATGGTTCAAGTAAAAGTATTAAGACACTGTAGTCATTCACTGTTTAGGTGGTTGGTGATGCAAGGCATGAAATAGCTCCACTATGTTTATGGGGATACAATTATGTTGTCTCAAAAAGAAGGGAAATTAATTTAAAAAAAAAATGTTCATACATTAGCACTGAAAAATACAAATTGCAAAGTAACGAAATGAAAAACAATAAGGTCTGGAGTCTCAGGAGTCTTGACAAATTGGTGGTGTGGCGTTCCTTTGGGGTTGTCAACCCTAATGCACACCCTCTCCTCTAAGCAAAACAAGATTATACATGCTCTCTTGATTCATGCATTCCCACTGGGCCCTGTGTGAAGAAATCTATGACTGATTCTGTGCCTATTAGGCACAATTGGGGCTGTATCTTGTGATTTGCACAGCAGGCTACAGGCTGGGATGAGAGAAGGAAGTGTTTTTTATTTATTTATTTCAGTGGTTTAAGTTATTTGTAAAGCCTTTTTATCCCACAAAAACTCCCTTAGGAGTGCATTGAGTTCAGGTTGTGTTGGGCCTGTCTGCTCTGCAACAGCAGCACCTGACAGTCTATGCCATCCTTCCTCACTCCGCTACCCCTTTTGATTTTATTCCTTTAGTCCCTCCCACCTGCAGAAGTTAAATATAGTACATTTCTTTTTTGAGAGAAATACAAAAATCTTGTCCTTTTTACCATTTATAAGGTTTTGCAAGACTTCTTATGTTCGCAAAAGCAAATTGGTTATAGCCCACATCCTTCCTCTCTCACCACCATGCAACAGTGATGAGAGAGTGTGACATACCATGATAACAGTACTTCATGTGGCATTTTGGCCTACTTAAACCCAACCATGTGAATTTTCTTAGGGTAAATTCTGAAAGAAGCAAGTAAGCTTTTGTGGTATTTCTTCTGCCTTCCTTCCAAAGTGGTTCACTAAAGATGTCCACACTGCTCAATGGGAGAGGACAGTAAGTCTAAGCACGGCACACAAAGACCGCCAGTTATTACTTAATGATCACAGCTTAATCTGATTCAAGGTCAGTTGGCATTCATCTGTATCCCCTTCCCCCGAGTCGGGCCTGAAAATAGGCAGGATTTGTCTAGTGCACTTACCCAATCAACAAAAATGAAATAAATAAAAATAAATTTCCAGGAGCTTTCCCACTACAGAGGTCAAGACGACCAGTTGGTGATCTTCTAGGTCTTCTGTGCTCTGACTGCTGTGTAGAGGACCATTTTTCAGGGCCGACTCAGCATTAATCACAAACAATATAGTCATACAACTATCAGACACAGTGACACCGTTAGTTACAGGCAGAACATACAGATCCCTTTCCAGGGACATCCCAGAATGAATTACAAAAAATATATACAGACATCTGACATATACAGTAATGGTATTAGCTATAGCTACAGGTAGAGTATATAGAGAACAGTCAGGCAAGGATCATAAATACTATACATTACGTGGTATTTAAGTACATCCATATAGCTTAATCTATAACCATAACACATACATTGTCATACAGTGTCATAAGGATGTAAAGCACAGCGGGATACGGGGAGAAAGGAAAAGTGCAGGGAGATGCTGTAGAAACATCTCTATGGTCATTGAAGGAGGATGAATAGGAAGTTAAGACAATCATTTAGCAATAGCAGGAGCAATGGCATCTTTCTAGTAGTAGAGTTTTATGTCCTTTTTTTAAAAACCCCTAGAGAAGAGCAGTTTCACAACTCAGCAGGGAATGAGTTCCAGTGAGAAGGTGCAGAGTAAGCAAAGGATCACTTACCACTATTTGATTTAACCCTGGGGACTTCCAGCAAGCAGCAGTTAGAAGACTGGAGTAAGCACCTTTCTGGTTTGGAGACTAATATACCTACTAGATGGGAGGGGGTATAAACATTAGTGAGCTTCATTGTGAGGCCAAAAGGAGTAAGTTGTACTTGTGCTCATGTTCCCTTTATATGATTGAAAAGGTAGTGGTGCCAGATAGCAGGGGTGTAGATCGGGGAACCCTCTACTGTATTTGACAGTCTATCAGCACTCTAATAAAAAGCTGCATGGCATATTTTAACTGTAAAGGCTTTCTTTATTATTTCAGGCAGTTTAGACAAATGTGTCTATTCCACACTCTAAATATGGACATAGGATTTTTTTCAGGTGAGGTCAGTCTCACTGTTTGAAAGCAAAATAAAAAAATCTATTAAAAGTTTTTTTACTGACTTCAGCGGCTTTTCTTGGCTCAATTGCCTAATCCAAATGTTGTCTCTCTTTTTAACCAAAGTGTATCCAAATTGCCATCTCCTTCTTCAAGAGTGCATCGGTTCTCGATCCAAACCAAGAAGAATACGTAGAACATCCATTGAGAGGAAGCTTGTCCTTTAGTGATCTCAGGCTAAGGGTATCTTCCAGTTCGGCCTCTGCTCTTCTACTTGTCAACAGGTGTGTATCTAACATAATAACATGCTGACGTTTTGGAGTCATGTGACTCCATCTTCAGCGAGAGAACTGGATACAAAATGACTAATTCTGTTGTATAGAACCTGAAGCCTGTTGAACTCTGAGTTCCTGAAAAACTGCAACAATGGGGCACCATACATCAATGTGGGAAGCAGAATACTGCTTGCAATTGCAGCCTCATCTCAGGGAAAAATACATTGCCTAGTCAATATAGCAGACTCATTTTTTTATACAAAGCTTTGGTGATATGATCTACTTGGAGACTGAGAGAGGATTCTTGGTCTAGATAGACCCCAAGGCATACCATGTGAAAATGGTGTTTCCAGGATAATGTAGGGAAAAACTGCACTTCAAGAATAGCATCTGACTAGACAGCTACAGGGATAACTTAGCGCAAGGCAGTTACCGCAAGCCATGTAGCTGTCTAGTCACAGTGGACGAGAGGAGAGGACAAGTATAAGGCAGCATGGTGCTCTGCTGAGCTGCACTTGTGGTGGAGGGGGCTAAGGTACAGAGGAGCAAGGGCAGTGAATTGTCCTGGAGTCCAGTGTTCTGTTCCTTATTTCCTGACTATTTTTTGTTCAGCTCCCTCAAGTGTTATTTTTGGTTTGGTCTCCCCACACCCTTCACAGATGTATTCCACCCCCCAAAAATTTCTCCCTGTCCCTGAGTAGGAGCCCCCCTCATAGTTGATTATATGTAGTTTGGGGGATGCAGGGGTAACTCCCCTTGCAAAAACTCAATTTACATGTTAGGTCTTGTTAGCCATGGTAGCAGTTGGTGTGTCTGTAGACCAATACCATTGGCTTTGTTGCTGCAGTCACTCTTTTGGTAGGGTACTGTTACTGTAAGCACCATTTTCTGTTCACAGTTTTTGACTGTGCTGTTGTGGTCTTCGCAGTATTGAGCTAATGCCACCCCAAAGTACTTCAGGTTGTCATCCACCTCAATACATGTGCCTGAGGAGGTGGTTAGTGAGAGCAGGTACTGCCTGTTGGTATCAATATGTTTGTGTCCAAAGAGAATCACTTTTCTTTGTTTTTTTTCCATTTAAGGCAAGCTTGTTGTCCGGGAGCCATTTTTCTAATGTGCAGTAGTCAGAGGCAAGTTGGGCATTGATTACATTTACATCTGGAGAGATCCTATACAGGACCACATCATCTGCACAGAGTAGTAAGTTTCCCTCACCAGTTTTTAGGCAGATCATTAATGAATATGGTGAATAGCAAGGGTCCCAGGATAGATCCCTGGGGAACACCATCTGTGATAGGCTTCGGATCAGAGTGGGTACCGTTCCATTTGACCTCCTGAAGCCTGTTTAATAGGTAGCGTGAGAAACAGCAACTTGTGAGTTTGTCAAAGCCCAGACAATTTCAGCTTATGAAGGAGCAGGCCGTGATCATCCAAGTCAAAGGCTTTTGTTAGGTCAGTAAAGACAGCTCCTGTTCGCATCTCTCTATCCATCACCCCCAGTACATCAGTGATAAATTTGTTTAGAGTAGTTTTGGTAGCATGTTGTTTCCGAAACCTATGCTGCCTATGTGAGAGCAGGTGGTGCAACTCCAGGTAGTCCAGGATTTGATTAAATACTAGCCTTTCCTGTACCTTAGCCAGGAGGTTAAGAAGAAAGATAGGGCAGTAATTTTTAATAGGTTCTTTGGGGCCACCTTTGTGGACCGGGACCACCATAGTAACTTTCCATTTATTTGGTACCTAACCCTCAGTGAGGGATGTATTGATGAGCAAGGTGACAAGTATGGCAATTACAGGGGCTGTAATTTTAAGTGGCTTGGGTTCTAATTTGTCATACCCAGGCAAGCCATCAGTTTTAATTTTCCTTAATAAGGTATACACTTTCTACGTCTGGACTAACCTGAAGTGGAAATAGGGTTGCTGGTCTCTTGTGTCATACCATTCCTTGTTGCCCCAAGTCCATCAACATTCTAGGATGCAGCCCAATGGTTCAGGAGACTTAATCAGCTTGAGAACACTCACACCATTTAATATTCTTTCCTCTAGAGCCATTTCTAATTCCCTCTTTACCCTCCTATAGTCTGCACTCTACAGTCAGTGACTTGGTCCCCATACTGTACATCCACTGTAGAGACTGAGCAAAACTATGCATTGAGAATGTCAGCCATCTTCCAATCATACTCTACCAAATTATTTCCTGATTTTAATCTCACTATACCATTTTTGTTTTTTCTTTCTCCCTGATATATCTAAAGCAAGTCTTGTCATTTCCTTCACACCCTCTTCAGTTCTTATTTCAGTCTCTGTGTTTGTCTTCATATGACTCTATTTACCTCTTGCAGTTAAGCAAATCTCCTTGTTACCCACAGATACATTCCTGTATACATTCTGAATGCATACCACTTTCTCCAGACTGTTTCTCCCACTACCCTGGAGAACCAGACTTTTTTTATGTTTTTGTGCTTTGTAGCATGCTTCAGACAGCTTTTTCTCTACACCCATATCCTTTCTATCACCCTCAGTTTACCCAGGAGGTTTCTCACCCTCTTTTTATGATCTGTCCTCCTGAAATCTAACACCATTATTCTTGTCTTTGTCCTCTAATCCACAAGGACAGAACTGAACCACACCAACTTATGGTCACTCATCCCCACAGACTCCTTTACCCTGACCTCCACCACCATGTTATGGTTTGACAGTACCAGGTCGAGGATGGCTCCATCTCTGACAGGTTGTTTTACCCCCTGTACAAGCAAGCACTCTTGCATTGAATCTACAAGAGCCTGGTTCCTTGTACTTCTGGCTCCTAATGTTTCCCAATGGGCATCTGGTAGATTGAAATCCCTCATTTAGTACCACACTTGCTAAGGTGGTAGTCCATATGATCAGTTCCCTATCAGCCGCCTGTATCCCTACACAGACTGGATTGGTGACCTATAGGCTACTTGCACACGGATGTTCCTCCTCTTTTTGTCAAATTTTTTTTTTTTATTGTTTTAGTTTTTGTTGACCGGGAAGGAGGACTAGACAATTTATTGCCTATTTTCAGCCTTGTCCTGGGGATACAGATGGATGCCAACTGAAATTGAACCACATTTTAAGCTGTTGGTGGTATTTTCTTTAGTAAATGGGAGAAATTTGTCCATGACACTGGGGAAATTCCCCTACTGGTTGGTAGGGGAAATTGCTGCTCTGCTCTTGCAGGTCAGCAGTCGGCGTCAGGATGGTGAGTGACACGGATGGGTCTGTGTTGCTGCCAGAGGTTTTATCCCTGACTCTTGCAAGCACTGTATCTGGGGATGTTGATGTTCATGTGGAAACAATTCCAACTGATTTGCTGGATGCAGTTCCAGTAGAGGAGATGCCTTTTTTAAATGAGAGTGAAGTTTCACACAGTGTGGTGCCTATCCTGAAAACAGCTGCTTTTGAAGAGCGGGTTGCAGTTGCAATACCGCAAGCTGCAGACTGGGAGATTTCTTTGCGCCATATGGAGATAATGAGCAATTTGAGAACCTTGCTGACAGCTTCTGCAGCTGGACCTGACAGTCTGCGAGTTGTGCCTCAGCAGATTTTGGCTGACGTTGGTGTGACTGTTTCTGAAAGAATGCGGAAGTCTTTTCATCTTGTAGTGTCTGAGGTTCCTTCGTCTATAGCTGACTGGTCTAAAGAAACTGCTTTGCAACAGGCGGGCTGGATACAGACTGAAGTGGGGAATTGGATTCCTGACCCAAACTGGGTCTCTTTCTCTGCAGGTGAGAAGTTTTGCCATAAGCCTACTATTTCTACTGACAATAATGACAAATCTGTTTCCTCTAACCCCCAGTCTCATTCAGTCCCACAATCACCAGATGAGGCATATACTGTTTTGGATATTACAGATATTCCCGAGGAACCAACTGATGATAACACCCCTCCTCCTTCCCCAAACCATGATAAACGATGAACTGGACCTAAATACTCAGATTTTTTTAAACATAACAAAAGTAGAACAGGCTCCTAGGCGGAATGCGGTTCTCCGTTGGTATTGTGGAGGGTTGCCAGAACACCCTGATAGACATTACATAGCCAGAACCTTGTTGATGGATTCTATGTCCTTCGTAGCATCAGACATTTATGCTTTAGTTAATGTTCATGGTGAAGATACATTTGATATCAGTTTTCGAACATTTTCTAGCCTGGACATTTTTTAGAAAAAATATGAGGCCTTTAAATCTTATGGACTCCTTTTTGGGCAATACCCCTCACTAAACCACTGTATAAAACTGTTAATATATTATTTAGGAATGAGGGAGTGAATGTGGGTGATGTTTTGTTTTGGTTGGAGAAAAAATGGCAAGTTTTAGGTTTACCTGAAGCTGTTATTGATGCAGAAGAGATCTGAACAGGGGACTGGAGGTTTAAAGTAAAACTTCATATGCTTGGTTCTGATGTTCTGCATATCCCTAACAATTTTTGGGGGAAAGGATAGAGGAGTTGTTTTCTGTCTGGGACAGCCAAGGGACTGCTACACGTGTGGTAGTCCTCGACGCCTTAGTAGAACCTGTGATAGGGTGCTTTACGTGTTGTGTGGAGATTACGATCATGATAGTTCAGTTTGCAGAAACCTGTTTAAATGTAATCTCTGTGATGAAACGGGCCACGCATACCATCAATGCCCTTGGGTGGGTCAGAACAGACAGGGAGGCCTGAATCCGGAGGATTTGGTTAATAATGCTCAGGAACACCATCGGCCTACCCGGCCGGAACAAGCCCCTCAGGAAGACCCTCAGACAGATCCCCCACAGCCTTCCTCTGAATCCTCGACTACAGAGCAGGCTGCAAACTTACTTTCACAGACTAGTTGTGTAGTCTCTGATGAGACCCCTAGTATCTCCACAACTGGACAGGAGAAATTCCCCATGCCCCCCCCCCCGACAGAGGGTGGTTCCACCTTAGCTAAAAGGGTTAAGAGATCCTCAAGTAGGCCTAAGGGCCCTAGTCCTCCCATACCTACTATGAATCCTTTCCAAACCCTTCAAGATATGGAGGGGGCTCTGAATCAAATATTTCCTCTGTGTCTGGTGTTGTATCTGATATGGAGTTTGAAGATGCCTCTAATTGCCCAGTTAGTGAGACGTAAAAAAAGACTGTCAGAAAGAGGAAAATAGATAAAGTAATAGGTTGAGAATTTTTTCTGTTTTTTTTTCCACCTTTCTACTTACAGTTTATGACGTCCTTACATTTGATTACCTTCAACACCTGTAGCATCAAAAACTTTAAGAACCGAGTTGCTTTAAACTTTTAAACATTTTTCTTTTGATTTTCTTTTTTTACAAGAAACCAGATTTTCTTCCCTTTCTGATGTTTCACAGGCTAAATCTTTTTGGCCCTGGGGCCCATCTTTTTGGTCTTTTGGAGAAGATGCTGCTGACGGCATTGGCATTCTTTTCCGTTCCCCCATGTACGAGTCCAGAGATCGGTGGATATTTTACCTGGTAGAGTCTTGATATTAGACTGTCTTTATCAGGGTTTTTGTTTATGTCTTATTAATACTTATGCTCCCAGACTAAAAGCTTAAGAATACAATTATTTAATAGTATTAAACCTTGTGGGCCAGATATTCAAAACTTTGCGCTGGGCAAAAACCGTTTGCGCATGTTTAGCGATGGATTAGTGCGGGTCTGCTATATTCAAAAGGCCAAATAACGCGGGCAAACTGCATTAGCACCGGGCAAAATTATAATGTATGCAAGGGGCAAACTGACATGAATACAGATGCAATGCTATATTCAGTGACTAGCACCGCGCTAAGTGGTTTTGCGTGACTTAGCACGACACTTAGCGTGGTGCACATTACTGCCCAGGAAAAGCTTGTCTTAACCCTGGGCAATCAGCTTTGCACGACACTATGGCTTTGCGCAGTGTTTGCGCGGGTGTAGCGTGGGTTTTGCGCACCCTAATAAATAAATATGACACATAGATAAAGCCAAACATAGAGGAAGCATGCTGCTAACTGATGGCATCACAATGATGCCATCATCTGCCACCAGTCCCAGCCATGCCAGACAGTAAGTGGTGACCCTGCCACCAGTGGACAGCATGGCAGTGTGGCCATACAGCACACACTTGCGGAACACACTTCTGTGGACACCAACAGATGCCAGCACACACATGCAGCACTGTGGGCATAAAGGATGTTGAGGGGAGCATGTATGGGTGGTGAGGTTGTGCAACAGACTGGGTGTGGCCACAAGGCTGGGACACATCATGCAGTGCACATGGGCCAGTATTGGGAATACCCCAACACCAGTGTGCCTTTCGGATAATATATGCCCCCCCGGCCACATACTGCACAGCTGTACAACTGCCATAGCACACAAAGCCAGACATGTACATGTCACTGTGAGCATCCCATGCCACAGGTGCAGCATCTGTGGGTCACACAATAGCGTAACAGTAATGTCCACTGTCAGTAAACACCTGCAGGTTGGGCCTCTCACTGTGTATAGTTCAGTCATCATCACTGCCCTATACACCATAGGCATTGCTGTGTCCGCACACTATTGGCTCCCGTGCTACTGTAGTTTCTGTTGTGCACTGTAGCATGCCCTACAGTGTGACAGTTGCATGCAGCACCACCACCACCTGTGCCTATGCTGTCTTGTCCCCTGGGGTACAATATGCTATGCTATGCTGTACTGATTACATATAGCCTGCATCTATCATTGTGCACTGCCAGACTGACCTGCAGGTGGCTCTGTGGGACCCTGCAGTAACGCTGCGCAAACTGCATGCAAATCAGGGCATAATGAGATACTAATCTGGTTGTTTGCCCAGAGACTACCTAAGTAGGCTCATTTGCATGGCACTTTTGAATATGGCACATTTTAGCTCTGGGCAAACGTGTTTGCACCGGGCTAACTGCTTAGCTCTGCGCTAATGTGTTAGTGCAGCGCTAACGATATGGGGAATATTATACAGTTTTGATCCCTGTTCTTTCACATCTGCTGCTTCCTGCAGCTGTACTGAGTCCATGCATTTGCTGGCACACACATTGACCACGTAGTTCATCTATACCTACCCTCACGTTGCTGTGCACTGTGTTGTTGTTGTGGGTTGCACTTCCTGGTTGCTTTATTCAGTACTGTCTTATTCCAGGGCTATGTTTGCCCTGCACTCCCAGCCCAGTTTGCATGGCCTCATTACCATGCTATATTCGGAAACTGTTTGCCCAGGGATATTCCTTATGAATATAGCTTGCTCTGTGCTCCGGGCTAAATTTGCCCGCCGGGCAGTGTTAATTTAGCCCTGGAGCAAAGTTTTGAATATCTGGCCCTATTTGTTTACGACAAGAATAATACTTTTCGGAGTAGACATGAATTGTAGTTTGGATGTTAAAATTTGGGATTTCATTCAACAAAAAGTTTATTGTGATTCTCATGTTTTGCGTAATATTTTAACTACAGCTAGTGTTTATGATGTTTATAGGACACTTCACTCTGATGGGGGTTTTACTTATAGGAGGAGTGCTTTTTCCACATGCATTATTTTTTTATCTTTGACTGCTGATAATTGTTAATTAACATATAGTGAATTTTCTGATCATTTTATTTTTTAGTGTGACATTCATCTGCTGTCTGTTCCTCCCAGTTTTCCTTCTGTTCTTAGATGTTGGAAGTTAATTTCTTCTGTCTTGGATCAGCAGGAAATTGGACAACACATTTCTCTTCTGTTTCAGTATAGGAAATCTGCTATTGAATTCTATGATTCCTGGTTGGTATGGTGGCAAGACACTAAGGTAGATTTAAAACATCTACTTATTTCTTTAGGGAAAAAAAAGGAAATATTGAGTATATACTAACATACTAATTCCAAGCAGATTAGGCCTTATGGTCAATCAAGTCTGCTCGAACCTCAGACCCCTAGTTGGGTGCCGAGGCCCTCACCCCCTTGTGTTCCAGAAACCCCTATCCTCCATCCCCACCCCCCCGGGCCAGGCCATCATCTGATACATCCACTTTCTGTGTCTGTCCCACCCTCTCTTGAAGCTCTCCACTGTGGATCTCTCAATCAGCTCGCCAGGCAGTGCATTCCAAGGGTCCACCACCCTCTCGGTGAAAAACCTCCTCCTCTTTTCCCCCCTCACCCTTCCACCTTCCAACTTCAAACCTTATCTCTGGTGATACCTCCCTGCTTTAGTCTAAAGATCCCCTCCATGTTTACCCTATTTATTCCCTTGAGGTACTTGAAGACCTCAATCATGTCTCCCCTGTCTCTCCTCTCCTCCAATGAAAACAGACAGAGCTCCTCAAGTCTGTACTCATACGTCAAATCCCCTAGTCCTCGTATCATCTTAGTTGCCCTCCTCTGTACCCTCTCCAGGAGCTGTATGTCCCTCTTCAAGTGTGGTCTCCAGTACTGTACACAGTACTCAAGGTGTGGTCTAACCAGTCCATTGAACAGCGGCAGAATCACTTCCTTGCTCCTAGAGGTGATTCCTATGATGCATCCCAACATTCTGTTTGCCTTGCTAGCCTCTCCTGCACTGCTCAGAGTTATTCATACATGTATCCACCATGACCCCTAGGTCTTTTTCCCCTATTGAGGCCTCCAGCACCTCCCCTCCCAGGGTGTACCGGTGTTTAGTGTTTCCCGGCCCAAGATGTAACACCTTGCACTTGGTGATATTGAAATTTAATTTCCATGTGTGAGCCCAGCTTTCCAGGGTGTACAGATCCCCTTGCAGGGCCAACCTCCCCTCTTCTCCCTCAAATACTGCACCCATCTTGGAGTCATCAGTGAAGAGACTCATTTCACACCCTATACCCTCCCTGATGTCCAATATGTATGCATTAAACAGGATCGGACCCAGGACCGAGCCCTGCGGTACCCTACTACCGACCTCTCTAGGGTTTGAGAGCTCCCCACCAACCACTACGCTCTGGGTGCATCCAGCTAGCCAGTTTTCAATCCATCTGACCATCAAAGGTCCTACTTCCAACCCCATCAGTTTCTCCACCAGACCATTGTGGGGGACAGAGTCAAACGCCTTGCTGAAGTCCAAGAATAATACATCCACAGGCTTTTCCCTGTCCAGTTCTGATGTTACCCATTCATAGAACTCCACAAGACTGGTTTGACATGATCTACCTGGCACAAACCCATGTTGCCAACTATCCAGACCTCCCACCTCCTCCAAGTACACCCCCAATCATTCCTTTAGTATACTCTCCATTAATTTTCCCACCATCGAGGTCAAACTGATGGGTCTATAGTTACCTGATACTTCCCTCGACTCCTCTTTATGGATTGGCACCACATGTGCCTCTCACCAATCCCTAGGTACCCTCCCTGTCTCAAGCGACCTGTTGAAGAGCTCTGCCAGGGGTGCAGCCAGTATGTCCGCCAATTCCCATAGTACTCTCGGATGAATGCCATCTGGCCCAGGAGATTTGTCTTTCTTTAGGGCCTTGAGGGCTAATCACACCCTTTCGGTGGCGATAGCATCATCCATCCCCTCCACCTTGCTGGCCTTTTTATCCTTATTCTGATGTGACACCCCTGGGGTACCTCTCCCTCTCTCTTGCTCCATTTCTGTTGCTCCCCTGATCCCACTCACTGCCGCTTCTATCCCCACCATGCCTTGCTTTCTAGATATCCCATCCCCTCCCTAGTGAACACAGAGGTGAAGTACTCATTTAATACCTCTGCCTAGTCCCTCACCTCTTCCACCCACCCTCCTTCTGATCTCAATCTGATGAGATGCCCCTTAGTGTTTCTCTGCTCCCCAATGTACTGGAAGAACCCTTTTTCCCCTCCATGTATCCCCTGTGCCAGCCACTGCTCTTTACTGGACTTTGCCCCCCTCACCATCCAGGTGATTTTCTAGATGCAAGATGGTACATTTCCTTATCCCTATCCCTCTTGTTGTTTTATATTTTTTAGGCCACCTTCTTTTCTCTGACCACTACCTGAACCTCACTGGACCACCAGCATGGTTTATGTGACCTTGCTCCCTTACATTCACCTTAGCGAGGTCCTGACTGCCTCATGAAGTCCCCGCTTTATGACCTCCCATCTCTTTTCCACATTTGTCATTGATGTAATCCCTTCAAGTGATCCTTGAGAATATTTCCATGCCCACAAAGTCTGCCCCTGAAGTCCACTGCCAGTGTCCTAGATCTCACCCCCCTCCCCCATGCTTATTTGAAACCAGACAGTGTTGTGGTCGCTCCCAGTCAGGGGATCCTCTACAACCAGATCCCTTACCAGATCCCCATCTGCCAGAACCACATCCAGAACATGACCCTCCCATGTGGGTTCCATCACATGCTGTGTTAAGAACACATCCTGGAAGCCGTCCAGCAGCCTCTGCTCCTTGGCCACCTTAGAGGACATGGTTCCCCAGTTTGTACCTGGCATATTAAGGTCCCCCATCAACTCCACTCCTTCCCTTTTGGTCCACACTGGGCAATGATGTTGTCCAGCAAACCATCCTCCAGAACATCACCCATCCCGGGGGGCCTATATACTACATCCAGCTTGACCTTATCTCCTGCTGGGGTTCATAAGGTGACCCATAAGACCTCCACGTTTCCCTCTGTCTCGTCTACCCTACCAATTTCTATGTGATCTCTAATGAACATAGCCACTCCACCCCCCTCTGCCCTCCTTTCTATCCTTCCTAAGCATAGTGTACCCCCGCACGTTTAGGTCCCAGTCATGGTTTTTGTTGGCCCACATCTCCGTGACTGCCGCCACATCCACCCCCCCCAAACAGCATGGCCTGGAACACTGACAACTTGTTTCCCAAGCTCCTGGTATTTACTAACACCACCCCTCACCCCTTATCCCTGATCCCCTTTGTCGAACCCCACCCAGGTTCCTTATACTTCCATCTTCCCTCTGTTCCTCCTGAAACCTCCACCCTCAGTCTGTTTCCCCCTTCCCCCCCTTGGGTTTGAAGGCTACTCCCCTCAACTGGAGGAGAGGGCTTCTGGTCAGCCCCTCCCTTATCCCTCCCCCCTCACAAGTTTAAACCCCACCTTTCTTGAATGTAGTCAGCCATCCCCTGTTTAAGGACTTCCTTCCCTAATGGGGCAAGATGAAGCCTGTCCTTGGCATACAGTCCCTTATCCTCCCAAACTCCTTTCCAGTTCCCTAACACACCCAACCCACTCTCTTAACCCCACTTCCTGAGCCAGTTATTAACCTCTGTGATCTTTATTTTTTTCTCCACTGAGGCCTTTGGTACTGGCAATATCTCCGAAAAGTAAATGTTGCATCCATTATCCTGACAGACTCTGGCAAGTTCTTGGAACCTTGCTTGGATTTCCAAAACGCTATTTCCTCTAGATCGTTAGTTCCCAAATGCACCAGGAAATGTGGTTTCTCCACAATCCCTAACCAGTTCGTGAATTATGAACTTTGCTCTGTGCACTGTCAGCCCAGAGATATTCACTACCTTCACCTGGCTATGGCATCCACCCCCCTGTCCCTCCCACTGGATACCCCTAATCATCGAGTCTCCCAATAACAGAACTTTAACACCGCCATCATCCTTATGGTTACCTCCATTATGCACTCTCAACCCCCCATCCCCCCCTTTATTTGTGATCTCAATTCCATGGGAGTCTTCCTGCCTTATTAGAGACCCCCTTGTCACCCTCCTCTTTCTGCCTCAGTTATTTGAATTTTAGAAACCAATTTTATAAATTAATGTCCCTACCTAATGTCTCAGATGTTAGAATTAAGCTTCAGATTGATGATTTAAAATGTCAAATGCAGAATTATCAATACAACAGAGCATCTTCTTTATTTGCTGAATTTAAATTTGGAACAGTTTCCCAACCTTTTTCAGATCCTTTTGATGCCTGTAAGTTTATATTGGAGTATAAAGTCATGACTGGCCTGTATGATTCTGAAGGAGTCCTCAGGAAATCAGATGCTGAAATGCTAGACATTATCTCTCAGTCAGTGTACAATACCCTAGGGAAGAGGTTTGAACATAAAACTAGTTGGGAATCTTTGGTGTCATATGATATTCCTACTCTGCCTTTGATTGTTGCTAGAGATATTGAAGGTCCTATTCTATTATCTGAAGTTCAACAGGCCATTTTGACTCTCAGACCAGGAGTTTCTCCAGGAGAAGATGGTCTAACAAATGAATTTTACCATTTTTTTACCTGTTTTGGCAGAAATTTTGCTAGAGGTTTTCAATTCCATACTTTCGGAAGATACTTCTCTGCAAACTTTTATGAGTGCTATTATTATTTATTTACTCAAAAAGGGTGATAAACAGAATATTCAAAATTGGAGACCTATTAGCCTGTTAAATACAGATTATAAAATTTTATCCCAAATTTTATGTAAAACACTACAGAAAGCGGCAGTCTATTTGATACATCCTTCTCAATCTTGTTCCATTCCTCACCATAACATTCAACAAAATTTGAGGTGTTTGAGGGATATTTGTGAATTTAGTGCACAACAGAAGTTAAGAGTTTTTTTTAATTTTGCTTGATCAATGTAAAGCATTTGATAATGTGTCTCATGTTTTTTTATTCTGGGTTTTACAAGAATATGGCATTCCTTCAAGTTTGATTAGTTGGATTAAGTTGTTTTATATGAATTCTGTAGCTGTTCCCTCTCTTCATGGTTTGTTGGGGGATCCTGTAGCTGTTAAATAGGGAGTTAGGCAGGGTTGTCCTCTCAGCCCTTCATTATATACTTTCTGTTTAGACCCACTTATACGAGCAATATTAAATGATCACACCATTGTTGGTCTCTCACCTAATCCAGCTCTTGATTTGCAGAAAATATCTGTTTATGTGGATGACATCTGTCTTTTTGTTAGGGATGTAAAATCAGGAGAAGCTGCTTTACGTGTGTGTGTGTGAGAACTTTATGGCTTTAACAGGAGCAGGTATTAATTATCAAAAAAGTACTGTAAGTACATTGGAGACTAATATGGGTATACCTGTTTCACATATTGGACACATTTTGGTATCCTTTCAACCTATTGATATTTTGGGTGTCTATTTTGGTGATGGGGACCTAGCAGCTAGAAACTGGGAAGATAAACTTAAGATAGGTGAAGCCTGGGTTGCACAATGGAAATCATGGTCCATGGGGGAAAAAAAAGGTAATGCTAGTTAAAAAATTTCTTCTTCACAATTTTTTATGTATTTCACACATATACCCAATTCTGCAGGTTTTAGAGACTCATTTGTTTAGCTGTTTTTTTTTTCAATTAATTTAGGGGAGTCATTTAAATCCTATTAAAAGGGATTTTACATATCTTCCTATCAACAAGGGAGGTTTGGGCATGATCGATCCATTGTTGTTTTTTTCATTCCTTTTTCCTTTTTTCTTCATTTAGTTCAGTAGGAAGGTCTTGGGGTTTGTGGGACTCTTGGACTGATGCCCTTTTGTTTCCCTATTTGGATCATTAGACTGATCCTTTACCCCGGTTACATGCTTCTCTCTATGCTCCAGATTTTGCTAAATCGTCTTTAAAGAAATTGAGGATGTAGAAACTTTTGAAATCTGATATTTTAACATTAAAATAGAAAGGCTTTGTATGCTAAGATCATGGAACAGAATCATGCTTTACAAGTGGATTTTCCTAGATGCCTCCCTACAAAATTAAGAAATGCGTTGTTTATTTTAACAGATAAGAGAATACCAGTTCATATGTGGGATGTACAGTCGTTGAGTGCACATGGGAAATTAGGGGTCAAAGGGAATTGGAAGCACAAACCACTTACTGAGAGGCAATGTTTGAGGTCTGAATGTGGGGGACAGGAGGAAACCTTACAGCATTTTTATAGTTCCTGTTTTTTTTGCAGCTAATTTTTGGTCAGATTTGGCTGCTCGATGGCAGTGGGGTCCCGTAACACATATTTCCTATGAGTGTTTGGTTCTAGGGGAATAGATGGGTTTTTATAAAAAATATCACCCTAGTACTTTGACTGTGATATTTTCTTGCATTAAGTATTTCCTGTGGCAAGCCTGGTGTAAATATTCATTACAACATATTAATACTCCTTATTCCATTATTGTGAATCAAATCAAAGCAGCTTTGAAACAATTGAAACAGAAAGAGAATGCACAATTTGATAGGGGGAAATGTTCTATGCTGTGGCAACATATTCATTGGTTGAATTGATTTCATTTCATGGGTTGTTACTAGTCATAATTTTCATTTTCTTATGTGAAGGCTTGGCTGTTTATGTTTTATGTTTTTTGACTGTTTTCTTATTTTTCAATTTTATATTTGTGTTTTATTTGTGAGTTTTTTTCTCTTATGTCTCAAAACTGATGTAATGTTTTTTTTCTTCAAATAAAAAAAACCTACTCTGTTTGTGAAGTGCCATGGGATCTTTAACATCTACCTGAACTACCACCAGAAGAGGCAGATGGGACCCCATTTTAACATATCATCCAAAAGACAGAATTGCTGCTTTCATACTGTTTTTACCCTCTGTCCCTTCCCAGATCCTTGTCTTCTGTTGCCTTTATGCTGTCACCAATATATAGTGCCAGCTTTCCCCCTCTGCCAGTAAGCCTGACTCTTCTGAATAGAGCATATCCTAAGATACTGTAGTGAGGTTACAGTCATGGTTTTGCACTGCCTATATCTCTATGACTCCTACAATATTCAGTTGGGAAGTAGTTTTGTTTACACTGTATGTTAGGGTAAAATTAGTATTTGAGTCATAAATGTTTTTATAACTTATATGTCAGCTGTCTTCACCCCCTAGGACTGAAAAATATGGCATTCATAGTCTTAGTCATTGGGCAAAGTGTTTGGGAATTTTGGTAAAAATCAGTTTGGCAGTTTCAAATTTATTGTGAATTTAAATAAAAATCACAGATTTGTGTCTTTTGTAGTGGCTAGCAAAACAGCTAGGTTGTTTAATTATGAAACTCACAGGTTAGTTAGAGGTTGATCCAAGGAACTGCCTTTTTGGTATTTTTTAAATAAAATCTAATTAAGTTATAGAGTTTTAAATTTTGTGCATGAGTAAAAACAGTTGAAATTCAATGTTTCTTTCCAATTAAAAGTTCAACTCAAACAAAAAGCTGCAAACATAAAAAATACTTTTCAAAGGTTGACAGTTGTGTGAATTGTCAGTAGACAGTCTAACAAGACATCTGAGCAGACTTAAAGAAATTAATTAGACTTAGTATTGTAATTAGTGGAAAATACTCATGATTGTGTCAAAACCCTTAAGACAAACTTTAACTATTTCAGTGTATGCATAACAGATAGCGCATGGCTGGTAACACAAGGCCAAAAGAAAAACACTTAGAAATAACAGTCAAGCAGACAGTCAACAAATAGAAAAACACAGTTTTGTTTCCTTTGGTTCATGTACGACTTGTTACAAGAAATAACAGTAATGAACGATACTTTAAATCATACATGAACAAAATGTTCAAAGCCCAAAACCAAGAAAAACAGTCAAGAACACAACTGAAAAAAATGTGCATTTTGTACTGCAATTTGAGTCATACTAAAACAAAATATTTGAAGTCATAAAACAACACACTTATGACTCTTGTACTACTCAGAGTCCTGCACAGAGCAAATTATTACTCACTACTTTGTTCAAGGCCTGCAGGACCCTTTGTTAAGCAAGTTACAACTCATTTTATGCTTCAAGCAGGGTCCAAAGAGCCCTGTGAAAAGAAATCTAAGACTCATTTTCTGCCTCACACAGAGCCTGAAGAGCTCGGATGCAAGTTATATGTCTAGCAATACACTCACTCAAGAGGAAAGGACATTCTTGCAGAAAATAATGTTAATGCATATGCTGGGATTACAAAGTCATGCAAGAAGAGAAATGCAGTGTTGGAGATTTCAAACCTAATGCCAACCTTCCCATCCCATACCATTGTGACCTGAGGCAATCTACAGGTCTGGGGGCATGCCCAATGGATATGCTGCTTTAAACTATAGCTCTGAGGCCTTGCCCCAGAAGCCTGTTGCTTCATGTAGAGCCCTGTGCAAAGAACACTACAGATCTGGAGCTGTGCTCCACAGGTCTGCTAACAAAACCCAATGTGAAGCAAGATACATGTCCAATATGATGTCCCATGAGTGTTCTGCCTTAAGTAGCGGGTCCGGGGTTGTGCCATATGTGTCTGTTACTTTATTTAGGGCCCATAGGGCCCTACCTGAAGCAAGTTAAAGTCTGTTGCCATTCCCAGCCATTGTGCTGCTTCACATTGTGCCCAAAAGGCCTTGTGTAAAGCAAGCTCCAGCTCCAGGGTTGTGTTCCAAGGGTCTGCTGCTTCATATAAGGTCTGCAAGTTGGGGGTCATGCACCATGGATATGCTCCTCTGACCCCACAAGTCTGCTTGTTTGTGTATGACATCAAATAAGAGACATATGGGACACCCATGGGGCATGATCTCAGACCTGCCGCTTGATCTTGGGTCATGAGGGTAGCCCTGCATCAACATTTGAAAATCAAGCCCAGGATGTTTTACCACTGTCATAAACTTGCACTTCTCAGTCAACTGTAAGGGAACTACAACTGCTAACATGTAAGCATTAATGCTACCAGTGGAATGGATAAGCAGCTATCCCATACATATATGTCTGAGGATCATAGAAACCAGATACTGTGATGTACACAAAGTGGATAACCCTTTCCTATGTGCACCAACTTCCAATGCCCTGAAACTGATATGACGTGCCTGGCTAACTTACTGCTCAGAACAGGAGCAGAAACAAGAAATAGATTAGAGCAGTTTTGAAATAGTTGACTTATGAATTTTTTTTTCCCAAAGCTTGGAACTGTTCATAAAAATATTCTTTTCAAGCTCAATTGTGGTCTATGGGAATTGAAACTTCTGTTTTGTAATATAAAAAAAATCCTTAAAAAATGAATTAAGTTTAAAACAAAATAAACAATGAAAGACATTACTAATTACTTTCTGGTCCCTATGGGTGTGCTGAATATGTCTGCAGTTTGGAATTAGGGTAGTTCAAGCTGAGGTCAGGATTTTGAGATTCCAAAATATTCCCAAGGAAACTCCTGAACACCTAACTCCCAAAGTGGTGTCAATGCTTGAAGGAACTAAGTGTAAGTGAAAAGGTTAAATATACAACTGCTTCTTCAGATACTGCAAACCACACGTGGTCAGCACCTTGCAATGTGCACAGTTAAAAACACTAAAAGGTGCACTGCAGCAGGTTCTGGATGGAGGTTACAAGAACCCCAAGTGACCAAGTATAAAAGTAGAAGACCATGTTCGGATCCATTCAATTATTCTGAGCGACCCCCAGCAAATCACTAAGCTGTCCCATATAGACAGACCCTCATTTTGCCATTCAGAAGCCCTATGTTCCAGATGAAGAGGGATGCCCCACACTGTGCAGTGCACTAAGGTTTGGATGCAAAAATTCTTAGCAATCTCTGTCACTCAATAAACAGCACACTTTTTGAACATGAAAGTCTGCATTTTCAAAGTATTCTGCACTCCTTCTGTATATCTATAATTTGATGATGTAGCACACATTTTGCCTCTGTTTTCCACATTTTGGGAGACAATAGACCACATTTGGTCAATGAAGAGTTAACAGGCAGACCTCCAGTGGGATACAGATTTCTCGGCATCATGCTGATTGGTCCCTCAGGTGCAGACTGGAGGTGTCTATTTATTTATTTGCTTGTTTACCAGGTGGGTGCTCTGATCCCCAGGACCATTTTCAGGCATGACCCAGGCCATTTAGATGGCACATCTATTACAATGCACAGTTACTTAACACATGCAGTGGAGATAAAAAGAAAAATAAATCACCAGGTTACAGCACAGATAATGAAGATACAGTAGCAGGACATTAGCTGTTCTAGAATCCAACTTTTAGCAGTAAGTGCAGCTGTGTTACTGAACTAGCCATATGCTTTAACTGGGATGCCCAGCAGACATTTACCGACACTTAGTATAGCATCATTACTTCCAGAAGGTTCTGTTCGAATGTATGAGGTGAAGCCAGACCCTGCAGTTTGTTAAGGAGTGAGTTCCATAGCTTGGTTGCTGTGTAGGAGAATGCTTTCCTTCCCACCCCAGTATTACATCTGGGACATTCCAGTAACCTACAACCAGAGGATCTCAGTTCATGACTGTTACTTCTTAGAGTCAGTAGTCCCTCCAAAGGTGGTCCTGTCCCTTCTTGCAAAGTTTTTGAAATGAATGCTCTGAGCATGAGGTCTCTCCAATCTGAGAGGGTGGGAGCCAACCCAGAGATTGGTAAAGGTGACAATGGTGAGTACAGTATGAGTCTAGGGGGACAAATCTGCATACGTTGTTATAGGCTGTGTTGAAGTGATTTAGTAGAGAAGGGGGTGCAAGAGCTGTTACTGGAGAGCAGTAGTCAAGTCTTGGGAGGAGGTGACCCCTCCCATTCGCTACTCTTGCCTCAGGGGACAGGAGGTGCCTAAGTCTATAACACATTTCTATTTGCTGGTTCACCTTCTTTATTGCTGAGTCGATGTGGTGCTCAAATGTAAGAGCAGGGTCAAGTGAGACTCCCAGATATTTAAAGTCTCTTACCTGCTCCAGGGTTGAACCATCAGGGTTTAGTGTGTAGAGGGTTATAGTGTTATTGAGGGTACACTTCACGAGTTTCTGCTTGGAGCCAAACAGCATACATTTTGTTTTCTTGGTATTTGCAAGGAGCCTATGCTGTGTGAACCAGTGTACAGTTGCAGTAAAGTCTGTGTTTAGATCGAGGTTTAGCCCAGGGAGGCTGTTCCTGCTTTTGAAGAGCATGAGGTCATCCACATGCATAATTCTGTTACAGTTTGAGGGTTCAGCAAGAAAGGGGTTCACAAAAAGAGAAAACAATAAGGGACCTAGTACAGAACCCTGTGGTACACCAGTATGCACTTGGAGGGGGGTTGATAGGGCATGCCCTAATTTCACCAGCTGAGTTCTGCTGGTTAAGTAGCTATGTACCTAGTTAGTGACATTGGTGGGAAAGCCCTGGGAAGGTAGGGTGCTTAGTAATATCGCATGGTCAACCATGTCAAAGCCTTTTGATAAGTCTAGAAATATAGCACATGTGAGGCTACCTTTATCTGCTTTGCTGAGCACGTGGTCTGTGAATTTGGTAAGTGCAGTGGTGCTAAAGCCCTTACGAAAACCATGTTGGTCCTTGGATAGCAGGCTATTATTATCAATGTGCTCCAATAACTGATGATGGACCACTTTTTCAAGTATTTTTCCCATGTGGACAGTATGGATACGAGTTGGCAGTTATCAGGAAGGTACCAGTTACCAACCTTAAATATGGGGACTATTCTGGCTTCTTTCCAGAGTGCTGGCACCTTGGTAGTGATCAGGGAAAGGTTAATAATGTGCGAGAGTGGTTTTGCCACAGCTACCAATGCTAGCTTGAGGAATTGTGGTGTAAGCCCATTTCTACCTGAGCTGCCTGTATTGGGCAAAGACTTTAGTAGGCGGTATATCTTTGACTGAGATGTTTCTTTAAAATAAAAAGGTGGAGTGTCGGTTGTTTTATCCTGCTTGACAGTGCCCTGAGACATGGAGGGAAGCTGGGTTAGGTAAGAGTCAAGGTTCGAGAATTTGCTGTTCATGAGGTTCGCCACAGTCTCAGGATCCATTTGAAGGCCTACATCTCTCACTAGGGAGATAGCTCCTTGTTGTTTAGCTGGTTTAAGGACAGAGTTGACTGCTACCCAGAAACTACGAGGTTCACTAAGGGTCTGAGATTGTTGGGCCTTGAAATAAGAGGCTTTTAAGGATTTGGTGTCTCGCTTATAACGGTTATGCAGTTGCCTCTACATAGCCCAGTTCCCTGGGGTAGGTGTGGCCTTGTGGTTTACTCATGCCTTGTCTCACTCTTTCATCAGGGCAACTAGTTCCCTGGTAACCCATCTAGTGTTTCCTCCCCTTACACGCTGAGTAGTCATGGGGCAGTGTTTGTCTTGTACAAAGGTTAAGGCAGCAGTGAGGAATCCCAGTGCTGTGTCCACATCCTTTAATGTGTAGAAGGTGGACCAGTCTAAGCCACCCAGATCTCTGATTTGGGCATCCGTGTCTACCTTAGTAAAGTTCCTGAAAGAGATGATCTTTGAGGTGGGTTTGATTTTTTGGCAAGACCATGTACAGTAAGTAGAGGAGTGGTCGCTGATGGAGTCTGCGATGACTCCTGCGGTGCTGACCCTGTCAGGATCCAATCAAGTAGCGTATGACTGCCTGTTCTGGAGTTGTGGCACATGGGTGATTCAACGATCTGTGTTAGGTTTGTTTCTTTCAGCAGTTCAGCATAACTGTGTTGCTTGTTGTCTAGCCAATTTAGATTGAGGTCACCTAGAATGATGGTGTCCCTTACTGGCAAGAGACTGGAAACCTCGGTAATTATATTTCTTAGTCCATCGATGCCTCACAGTTGGGGGTTATATACACAGCCCAAGTGTAATTTGAGTGTGTTACCAATGGTAATTTCCATTAGCAGCCATTCCGGTGTCGCCTCCTGGGCTAAGCTGGAGGCAGTAATGGAACCAGTTATGTGGTCCTTCAGTTAGATCACAATCCCATCCTCTCTCTTTGGGCCAGGTCTGTCATTTCTAAAAATATTATATCCCTGAATGTGGCATAGAGTGTCAGAGGATATAGGTTTCAGACACGTTTAGCTGACACCAAGAATATTTAGCCCCAAACATTTGCTGACCAAAAGAAAAATCAGTTGCACACTACCTGTCTTGAGGGAAATTGACTAAACTTTCATTGTAAAAGAAAGTACCACATTAAATAATGATGCAAAAGTGTCTGTTCATATATTGAAGCAGCCACCACCACATTCCTGTTCCTTTCTAGTTCAGGGTTGTTAAATTCCCTTATCTGAGCAGCTGCATACCCCCTTTTGTCGTTTCTTACCCATGCCTTTTACACCCTGCTGAGACTGATTTTTTGTTATGTTTTTGTATTTGTTTTGTTTTTGTATTTATTTATTTTACCAGGAAATAAGTACCACTGAGAAATGACCATATACAAGTAGGTCCTGGTTAGGACAGGTGAGATTGCAAAAAGTAAAATGACTGTACACATAATACAGAACATATAATATAGATGTTAAAATTAGTGTACTTTAATAGTGTCTAGCAACAATACCAATGAATAAGTATGTTTTACAGCAAGGAAAAGGCAACAAAATGCAGTGTTTCCCAAATAGTAGAACATAGTTTACATAGTATTTTAATACCATACACATTTGTCAGTACAGAATTGTTTATGGAACAATGGGCACCCTTTTCATTGGGGCAGGATTAGTTTTATTTTCTGTCACAAAGGATATCCAGGTTAGATCAATTGGCATCCAGCATTCTGTCTTCTACCCAGTTGTACAACTGGGAGAGCTGAAGCACAGGAAAGTCAAGTGACTTTCTCAAGGTCTCACAGTGAGCCAATGATTGTGGTGGGATTTAAACCTAAAGGGCTGGATTTTCAAAGAACTGAGGCAATGTTCTATTACCATTGTACCAATTAGCCAAAAAGTGTTAGACCACAAAAAAGCACACAAGTGACACAAAATATACATCAAAAATGACACATGCATTACAAAACTGATGCATGCATTATTTTTCTTGGCCCGCTGGTGCAGCGGTAGTGTTACCACTTGAGGCACTGATGACCCATGTTAGGGAGTGAGCACAGGATGTCAGAGGGTCATCCAGGGGGAGGTAGAATGAGCATCACACAGACAGCTCTCCTCCTCTGGGCGGAGGGTCATGGTTTCCCTGGCATCTAGCAACACCCAGTGGATGCTGGGTGTGCAGCAGCAAGGGCCACTCAGCAGCTGGGAGGCAATGGTGGACATCTGTGGGATGGGTGTGGAAGCGTGCCCATCCCACATTGATATCATTGTATTTCTGCACCTCCATAGGATACGTAAAAGGGAAAAATCACTCTGGTCCAAGCACTGTGACACCCCCAAACCTCTGCCCCAGTGACTTCCCAGGCTATTTCCATGGCTGAGGTCTCTGGTGGATCTTACTCTCTCCCTCATTGTTCCACCTGGGGGGAAGCCCCACAGTATAGCCTAGAGGTTAGAGGAATGAGGTGTGAACAAGCTTGATACATCCAGCAGACCAGACCTGAGTTTGATCCTCACAACCTCCACTTGTATACTGTGTGACTCTGAGCAAGTCACTTAACCACCCAGTGCTCCCAGGTCGCCCCTGAAAACAGGCATTTGTGCCTAGTGGGCCTTACCTGGTTACCAAAGACTAAAATAAATAAAAAATAAGCTGCAGATCTCACAAGTCTGGAGCAGGCCTAGTGGGGGTTGCTGGGTGTGGGGTCCAGGTGTAGAAAAAGGGTACATCCCCATGACTCTGGGGTGAAGAAAGAAAGAAAGTTGAAAAAAAAAATGTCACAGATACATCCAAATGTTTGAAAATTGCCTACAAACATGTTGGCACATTTGCAGTAAAGCAACTGTGGCAGAACAACTTCTGTGAATCGAGGATCATTGCTGTAGTTTTGAAATTCCAGCCCAAGATCTGTGCCGCTCTTTGGTGCTTAAACCACTAGGCAACACTCTTCCAAACCACATCTAGGAAACAGAAAATATGCACTCTTTCTCTAGGGATAGTAGAGACTAGCTTTAATATTCTTTCCCTCCATTTGAAACAAAACAAAACAAAAAAACAAACAAACCTTTTGCTCCATTGGTGTCTTTTTCTCTGCTCAGAAATGATTGCTCAACATTTCCTAATCAAGAAAAATGCAACACCATATGTGATGAATTAATCCCACTCATTTATACCAAAATCAACACATGGGCATTTGGATAAAGAGACACTGCTACTGCATATCTAAACATACCCCACGATCCAGATGTTCACTTAACACAACTCTCTCCAGTGATAACCAGGACTGGTGACAGTAATAGTGGTGGTAGTGGTGTGTTTATCTAGTCCTTAGAGAGATGTTCTCCTGTGTTCCAAAAATTAACTTTTTTGTAACTACAGCAGGCGTGATGGGGCACTGTTTCTCCCTGTCCCATGTGTTCCTTTATGTTTCAGAAGGTACCACCCTTTCTAATCCTGTTATTATTATTATTCTTGATTTGCTTATTTGGAATTTTTGGCTGGGAAAGGCACACTGAGCCAAGTCTCATTTCCAGGTGCAACCAAGGGGAGGGGGTAGAGCAGGAGGGAGAAGCACAATGGGCCCGATTTTAGAAGCAGGATGCAGGGCTTGTGGTCATGCCCTGTATCCCCACAAGTAATGCTGCAGCTCCGTCCAAGGGTGTGCCACAATTTGGTCCCTATATTAGAAGAGGAACGCAAATTGTGACAGATCCCTCATTTTACGGCAGCTTCACCTGAAGTTGTGGTGCAAGCCCCATTGCATTGCTGCAAGGATACAACACAGAGGACCTGGTATAACAGGAACCATGTCCCCCACAGTGGTAAAGGAGGGGCATAAACATATGGAGGGGATCTGCCCAGCACACCAGTGCTTTAGGAAGGCAACATCATGGGGTAGCCTGTGACAATGGCAACCGCAATTGAGCGCTTTCAAAAAAGGTGACTCAAATGCAGCGCCAGTCCACAGGGCTACTGGGCAGGGAGGGCAACTGGATGGGGGTGTGTGAATATAGTGACAGGATGTCATTATATGTACACGGTGTGGGGTGGGGAGTGAGCACACTGAGTGATGGGAAGGAGGGTTTGTGAGGTGTAGTGTGGTGGTTGGATGCCGAGCTGCCCCATGGCATAGTGGGTGTGTAGCAGGCTACAGTTGTGATGGTGCCGGGTTTAGGTCCAGGTACGTGCTCATGCTGCTGAGCCCGGCCATGAACTTTTTTCTATTCCGGCCCCCAACATTCACCCCCCCAGAGTTGAAAATCCTTTAATGCGGAGGTGTGGGGTGTGCAGCCCCCACATAAGCAAAAAAAAACTAAGTCCCTGGTGCCCTTTTGCCATGCACTGGGTGTGTACATCGCAAAATTGATTTTCAGCAATGTACACTCGCCCTAATGGCAATCTCCTTTCCGTGGTCACCATTATGACATGGAACTGATCATGGAAGGGGACATGGCTCTCCAGTGCCTCCTCCATGCCAGGATGCAAGTGTCCTGTTGGGATGTAGGGGACTTGCCTCCGGGGGGGGATGGGGTTTGCAGTGCCACAGTTTGAAAATTGTGCTTAACCCCCTTGTTGGACGCAGGTTGCAACTTGTATCCCAGTCCTGGCTGCAAGTCCCCTGCATCCCTCTTGGACGCTTTGAAAATCGGGCCCAATATATCATAAAACAATTCAAAATACAATAAATACCACAACCTAGTACAATGAAAGTTAAATAAATTGGCTGGTAGTACAGCTTAGATGTTACAGCAACAAGCAGTGAATGAGCTTGGTACATCCAGCAGACCTGGGATTAATTCTTACAGCCTTCATTTGCATACTGTTGTAACCTTGACCAAGTCACTAAATGTCCCTTTGCTCCCAGGACACACCTGGGAATGACCTTGGGCTCAGTGTGCCTAACCTGGCTAAAACTTGTAAAATAAATAAACCTCTGGTATACACAATCAATAATAAATAAAATAAACACAAATATGTGGCTGACTGAGATAACACTTGGGCATGTGGGGGAGGAGAAAGGGTGCAGGAAAATTGCTAAAGGATAGAGGGGGAAACAGGAGAGACTAATTGTAGCACTAGTTTGTGAAGAGTGCTGAAGGGGGAGGGTTTTAAAATTTAGGGAGCAGGATCAGAAGCATGGCACAGAGAGGAGGATATTCTAAAAAAGGGGGTATAAGATAAAAAGCAACATGTCAGTCTGAGGTTTGGGGGCAAGGGATTGAAAGGGAGTGGGATTCAGTACAGAAAAGAGTAAGGAAGGAAGGTAGGTAGGTATCACAGTAGCCCATGGGTGAGAGGCATGATTTGGTTAAGTTCAGTAGGCTTTGTCTGGGTACTAGCTTTTTATGGACCGCATTGATGTGGATGGAGAAGTTAGGGTTACAATCCAGCATGCACCAGCAGACTTAAATTTGTGCACTTCTTCAAGAGGGAGTCATCTAGAACTGGAAAGAAGGGGCTATTATGATGCAGAACCTGGCAAGTTATTATTTGCTGCAAAAATGTCATGAAAACATAGGGGATATGCAACCGGCTAACTCAGAATATACAATTTATCTTCACATGGAATTAAACATGGACATAACGCACAAGTGGCAGAGCCATTGGTAAGTTATGAAAGTCCTGCCCCCTCACGAGTACTGTAATAATCAAATATACATTTTGAGTCAGACTATTGCATATTCAATTGATACAACATGACTTTACCAGTAAGAGCTTTTAAATCTGCTGTTTGTGTGCATATTGTGCTGTTTCACTTTGATTTTGACTGCTGGCTTCATTGCTCCATGTTGTAATTATGAAGTCATCAGCATTGTTAAGGCACTATGTGATTATTTTAGTATTCAGTTGTGATATACCCAGCAGGACTAGATATAATTGATGACATATCCAGCTCACAAGATAGCACGATAGCTTGTGAGTTGGACATAAGATATCACGTTTTATCTTGCCATGTGTATCTCTACTGGTATTGTATAACAATTTTTGTCACTGAGCAAGTCGGACATTTTTAGTCATACGTGAGGTTGTTTCCAGCTAGGGGACAAAGGATCTAAAAGGGGAGTACAGTGTGATGTGCATACATGTGTATGTATGTGGTGTCACAGATTCAAAGTAGATCAGTTAGGAAAATGGAAATAGTACTGGGCACAGAATAGAGCTGTAGGAAAGCCTGAGGTGATAGGAGGGTGGGGTGGGGCAGGTTATCACCTTATAGACCAACAGGTAGGAGTAGAGTCAGGTATCCAAGAGGTTAGAAAGACACCTTCTCTTCCTTGCACTATTCACACCTTGCCTCAGTTCTGCAGCAAAAAAGAACGATTTACTGTTTAACTGCTTTGGATTGATAAGTACCCTCACTTTGGTTTAAACTACAATATTCCCTATTTTTGCTAATTTTCAGGTCCTGTAACAAGACTGCAGTAATGCTTGTTAATGATGCCCACCTTACTCCTAGAACTAGATTTTTTATCTCATAGCACTTATCCTGTAACCCTGAACTTTTAAATAAAAAAATAAATAAAAAATACCAGAATAATAATATGGCCAGCATCTTCAGTGGATGTGAGCTAATAACATGGTACACACATAGATACAAACTTTCTGAAATTTTAAGATTCCAGCTTGAGTCTGACATCCAGACTTAGTTTGAACCTCACTGCTGAGCAGTGCTGAAGAACGACCCTGACTAAATCACATCAAAAGACATTCACTGCAGCTCTAAATGAAATGCACGTGGTGGATGTCTAATAGCTTGAAGTAGGATATCACGCTTGTTTGAGTGCTGAAGACAACATGACTCATAAAGGCTGTCCACAATATTTTGGGATTCATGGTCTTTCTTGTGAGTCACAAGTGAAATGTGCATGACATTCACCTGGAAAACATGGAATATTCTAATTATCCCACATTCTGAAGAAAATCGTGTTATAAGATCTATTTTTAGATAGTGTGCCAATTGTTTTCATGCTGAAAACAATTCTACTGTATGATAACAGAAAAATAAGTCAGTAGGACAACACCCTTTTAGTGATTTATTATTTAGCGTTACACATCTTGCATGATAAAACTGTCAGGTTGTAAACAAATCAAATAAGAATCTCACCTGGGCAGCGGGGCATTTTATGTGCTACAGCTGTACCACCGATAGGACGTCCATTAGGTGTGACACACCAGCAGTAGCCTGTGTAACTGTGACATTGAACCTGTCAATAAACAGCATTGAAAATGTAAGACCTCTCTCAACAACTTTAACAAATACTGCAACAACATCTTGTTCACTATGTACAATATAATCTTGAAAGAGGGGCTGAAGAGCTTCTTAGCAGGGCTATGCAGAACATGGCATCGTGGCAGCAGAATTCATGGGAATTCCTCTCCAAAATGCTTTTTTTTTAGAATTCCTTGATATGTTCTGCAAAATTCCAAAAGTTAATAATACGATTAATAAAGATGGCACAGGTAGAAGAAGGCCACGTGACCCATCCAGACTACCTTCCCCACTGCTCAGTGGTCATACTTAAAATGTTCTACCTTGTCAATAAAATCGGCCAATAATTTTTTTGAATGTGTTCTTATCTTTTGCCTAAATCACAAAAAATGGGCAAGCTATTCCACAGCCCCACCACCCTTTGCATGAACTAATGCCCCATAGTAGTGGTTTTGTCATTATCCCTTAGGAACTGCAGATTGTGCCCTCATATGATTATATATTTTAAATTCAGTTCCTGTATCTATAAACAGTACATAATCTTTCAGTATTTGGTACTATTGAAAGTTTTAATTTAAAACACAAATTAATTTTCTACAGTTTATATAAATTGCAGATACCTATTCTACAGTTCACAGAAGACTAGTCTGTGCTTTATGTAAACCAAACCACAGAACACTAACCTGTAGTTTATGTAAACTGTGAATTATTAATCTGTGGTTTAAATAAAAAGCCACAGAACAACTGTTGGAATTCTGCCTCAGAAAGAATTCCACTTCTGATAGAATTCCACAGAATTAAGTGGAATCTCAAAAATACTGCAGCATTCCATCATCAGCAGAATTTGAAATATCCATGCTGCTCTACTAGTTAGCTAAGATCCCAGATGATGTGAAAATTGGCAGAATAACAAAACAAAAAACAGAACACTCACAAGCATAACACAGGAAAAAATCAAACTCTAAAAAAATGTTTAATTGGAAAAAAAACCTTCTGGCTAAAAACAGACACTCAGTCCAGCCAGATTTTTTTACATCACTTCTTTATGTGCTGTTTTGCACATTTTGTCAGAAATTTGCTTTTACAATGATAAATTGGTACTTAGTTCAAGGTGGTGTGCTAGCTCTGTGGTCATTTCTCACTCTGCAGGGACTATCAAGCATTACACTGGAACCTAGATACCTCCCAATATACTATATTCTAGTTTTAGAAAATTCTAAATTCCTGCCAGGAAGAACATATAACATATATCACCTTTGACAGGATAATGGGGTCAGTTCAGTGAGACTTTGATTTGGAGAGCAGGATTTCTGCTCTTCAACACACGTTTGGAATCAATTAACTGTAGGCACTTTTACATACAGGTTTTAGAAATGGAATGAGCGTTACCTGTGTTGCGCCGTTGTTCTCTGTTCTGTTCTTGGCTCCCTTTACACTCTGCGAGTATTCCGGCAAGCCCCGCATCCATTTGTTTCAGCTCCCCCACAGAGTATGCTGCTCTATGGCTGTCTCTGCAGTGCTACTGGGAATGGCTGTTTTACACAGCTGGATGAAACGGAACACATCAGGGCAAACCATGAAAAGCAGAGATTGGGATTTAGACGAATGTTCACCAAGGGAACGGAACAGATGCACTTTACACACAAAGGAGGTAATGGAATACTGTTTCTTAACAGTCATTCCATTATAGAAACCTGTGTGTAAAAGCGCCTTATGCCTCACATGCACTTTTTCTATTATTTGCAGCCTTTGGCATTCATTTCTTGATTTGAAAACACCACGTTTATCTTTCATTAAGAAGATCCTTTTGTAGGCTAATAAAAAACATTTAGGGCTGGATTTTCAAATGGGTCATATGAACTTACAAATACATGCTGCACCTGTGAATGCAATCTTCCATTTGTGACCCAGCAGTCTAGTTGTGTATTTTCAACAGATGCATTCATTTGTCACAATACGTAATGATTTTTGGTAAGGAGTTGAAGTTATGCAATCCACATAATTGTTTGCCACAACTGTGTCTTATTTTGGACCTGAAGTTCAACTTCAGTTACATCATCTAATAGATGGTCTAACACTTTGGATGGTTTTCCTATTTGTAAACAGAGTTGGGTGAGTTAGGAGTATATCTTTTGGAAAATCCTCCCTTTGAGCTTCAAAATAGATAACTCTTTGATCCAAGTGAATTCCAATCAATTGAAGGAGCAACAACTGAAATGGGAATTCAATTTTAGGCTGTCCATTACCAAGGAGGAATGGCAGGATATTTTTTAACAAAAGAGACAAATCTGTCTTAGCAAATGCTTTGAGGCAGATTCAATTGACCATTGCCCACCAGACGTACTTATACCTGGCACAGTTGCATAAGATGAACAAAGCAAAATGATAATTTTAAATACACGCTAAAAATAGAAAACAGAGTTAGAATAGATGTTTCAAAGGTTAAAACATCGATTCTAGCTCTATTTTCTATTTTCAGCGTGCATTTAATATTACTGTTTTTTATTTTTGTTTTCAGACCACACACTGACACAGCACATTGTCTTCTGGTTTTAAGATGACAAAAGCTATTTCTCCACTTTGCACCCACTGAGTATAAGTTGATGGCCTGCTTTTGCACATGCTAGTCATATGCTAGTTACTTATCCACTATTGCATCTTTTTGGTTTAGAATTTTTAAACTACTAGAAAGACTACTTTGGAAACTGAACATAGAACCAGAATATTGCTGAGCCTTAATAATACTCAGTTAGTGTAAACAGTTGCTGTTGCATCTTGGCTGTCTACCTACATGACAATGTAGGTCGCTTCAAAGAAATTCTGGTGAGCCACTGGTGACTACCATGTTGCTACTGGAGGCCTGTACACAACCCCAGTTTGTATGGCTGTCCCATTTCCTGTTTCCAGGGTGACCTGCAGTTCTTCTGGCTCCTTATGTGTATTCTGAATTTCTGTAGCTTTGATATTTTCATTGACATAAAGGGCCACTCCACCCCAACCCCCACTTTTGCACCTCGGTCTCTTCTGAACAGTACATTGCTGTGTACTGAAGTCTCTCAAGTGTGGTTACTAGTCGACCATGTCTCGCTAATGGCTACTATGTCCTGTTCAGCCTCTGTCATTATTGCCTGCAGGTCTGGGATCTTGTTTCCCAGACTGCGAGCATTTGTGTACATGATTTTCCATTGGCCAGATTTCGGAGTGTTAGTTGTTGGGTGAGGTCTGGCATTTCCCCTGTGCATTGTATGGGGAGCTGGACCTTTTTCCTTCCCTGGTGATGCAAATGAACTACAAACATGCTGAACTCCTGTTTGACCACTAGCTGAGGGTGGAGGGGTGTTGTTCTCATTTGACGTATGGGGTGCTGCACCCCTCTCCCCATTTGCTAGTTTAATATTCTGCAAAGATATCAAACTTCTGCCCCAATGCACTGACTTCCTCCGTAGTCAGATGCAGTCCATCAGATTTAAAGAACATACACTCCCAAAACTGTTGCCAGATCCCTACAAATGTGTGTCCTTTTTCCTGGCACCAGCCCTTGAGCCACAGGTTTAGCTCCTCTATCTCCCCTTCTCTGACCTTCTGTCCTTCTGCCCCCCTCTCCCAGACTGGCAGGATCTCAGAGAAGGAGATGCTGGATGAAATGGATGATAGTTTGTCACCCAGCCTGGTCAGGTGTTCCTTGGTCTCCACAACTGACCAACTGGTGAGATTGTTAGTCCCTGTGTGTACCAGGACATCAATGTTTTCTCCTGCTTCCTGAACAATTTTAGCAATGCAGTCAGTGTCTCTCCATGCTTATGTACCTGGGAGACATCTGACCATTACCCCTGGCTGGAGATATGTATCAACTCCCCAAATCATGGAGTCTCCTATGATCAGAAGTTTTTTGGATTTTCTTTTTGCTTTTTTTGTTTTGGTTCCTGTTTTGGTCGAGTTCTGTTGTGCTAGCTCCTGTGCTGCAGTGTCCTGCTCTGCAGTGTCCTCTGCCCCTTTGTTTGATTTTGGAGATATAGACAGATACCTGTTTGTAGTTTTTATATGGTTTATGGAGGTGATGTGTTGGAGAGCACTGAGTGCTGGGGCACCCAATTTACCCCTTCTAACCACCTGCCAACCTCCTGGACCAACTACCCTCTGTGTCGAGGTGCTTCTGTTGGATGTTGGGGAAATGGCAGGCAGTTTTTATAATATATTTCCTCCTGACTATGCAATTTGAGGCATGCAATCTCTGCCCATGCTGCCTGGAGCTAAGCCCTTAGATCTCCAATGGCCCAGCATGTAGGACAGTGTCCTAAATCCTGTAAAACTTCCCTTCTGAAAAGTGCTCTGCAGTACCTGCAGTTAATGATATCCGTTCTAGATAAGATGCTGGGTTTATAACCTGGTCAGAGTAATTAGAAGGAAGAAAATGAAAGCAAAAGTTTGATTTTGTGTTTTGTTTGTTTGTTTTTGTATAACCTGTTATAACAAGTTAAATTACTAGTGCATCTGTAAATGAGGTCACTGTGTGGATACCCCTCTGATCTGCCTCTTCCTGTTTTGCTACAGGAAATGTCACAACTGTGCTACCCTATAAAAGGAGTGTAGTGTGGGGTGGTTTGGGATGGGGGTGGGTTGCTGGGCTCTTCCCCTGCCAAAAAAGAAGAACCATGGATGAAAGAAACAAGGAAGTAACTTCAGAGACAATCAGCCAGCAACAAATGCAGCAGTCCTGAAAGCTTATCCTAATGATATATAAAACTGTAAAACCTGTAAAATACCACCTATAATAATTTCACCGAAGATATACCCTGTAAGAAATACTTTGCTACAGAGAAAAATAAAGCAGTAACAGAAGATATACCTTGCAAAAGACAATTTGAATCAGATGATTATAGCAGTAATCTGTAAGCACACACCTGTAGGCACACCCTGTAATAATGCAGCAGAAGGTATACCCAGAAACAACAATCTGAATCAGAGAAAAATAAAGCAATACAATGTTAACAACAAACAGTAACAATCACTGTGAGTACAAAATAAAAATAACAACACACAGTAAATATGCCTAGCCAAAAGAAGCCTTAATCTTTTTCCTTGCTCTGGTAAGGTTCTTTGCTCTGTCCTTTCAAGCAACCTAGAAGACAAGAGCTCAGGTGAAGCTAGGTGCCTTGGCCAGCAAACCTAGTCTTCTGAAGACACAATTATTATGTGTAGCATTCCCAAATTTAAGTGAAATTTAGTGTTCTGCCATAAATCCTAGTCATGATTATGCTTCAATTTTAAGCTTATTTTAAGGTTGGTAATATGGATTTTATTATTTTATGTACAACGCTTTGATCTATTTGGAATTCTGCTTATAAATAAAATTTGATTTGATCTGATATTCAACCCTAACATGCTAATGTGCCCATTGGGCATGCAAAGCACAATGGGCCCATTAGTAAATGTGCACTGTCTTACCTCCCACCCTGAGCATCCAACATGATCTGTTCCCACACTACCCTTATAGTCTAGTGCTCCCCCCCTTGATCATCCATCAAGTAGCTATGAGGAAAGGTGAAAGGCATATCCCTCTCTCAAGAAAAATAAGTAGTATATTCCCCTCTCATATGCCCTGTGTAAATTCTGGTCACAGAAAATGAAATACAATGTAACAATATGAAGCAATGAATAATCCTAGTGATCTAGTGAACCCCCCTGAAAGATCATCTGCCCCCCAACCCAGACCTGCACACTCAGGACCTGCCTCCCCATGCCACCTTGCTCTGGTCACCTAAAACAAACTATGATAACAATGACAGTGACAGGCACAGTCCTCCGCTCACTACCTCAGCCATCTGCCATATTTCTGACAACAAGCAATCTCGAGTACTGTAGAAACAGCGAGAACACAAAAGCAGCACACTCAGAAGAAGTTGAAAGATGCTAATTGCAAATTGCTGCAGAAATATTGAGTTCACTGTCATGACAACAGCTAGTCCAGCACTTCATGGCACACTGCTACTTCCACGGGAGATAACTGGTTTGGGTAAGAAACCACTGCTGCTGTCTGCTACCTAGCACTGACTGAATGATAACTAGGGGTGAACCAAAATTAAAATGGACTTTGGGTAAACAACCCAAATTAGTCATTCATTCCAGGAGTGTGCTCAGCATTTTCTGCTTCTCATGATGGTTTGGCCAAATAGCATAGTAATGCCTCCACAGCTGCCTAGGACTAATCCCTTTGCCACTCCCTTCCCCACCTATTATTTCTTCCCCTCCACATCTTCTTCCCCATGTTACCACCCAGTTTCAAAAAAAAGAGAAGAGGGCATCATTTTAAAGAATCTTGGCTCTGCTACTGTTGTTTGAGTCCCAGTTGTGGTTATGTCCTCCTCCCTGCCACCCAGCATAGCCCTGGTTTGTTTGTGCACCCCTTCTGAGGAGCTGTGGTGAGAGGTCCACTCTACCCACAGCTTGATTTGATTGCTTCCCAAATACAAGGGGGTTGAGAAGCCAAGAAGAGAATAGGAAGGGCCAAAAAACCACACTGGTGTTCACACAGCATACTTATCCCTGCCTGCTTATGAAGGAGGGGCAGGCATGATGGACATAGTCCTGTTCAATTTTAATTTATTATGCTGCTATGCTGCATGAACATATAAGAACACATTAGAAGCATTTTGCTCACATGTATGTCCAGCAGTAGTCATGGTGCAGTCCTTATTTTGGATTTGGACAATAACGAAAAAACAAACAAATTTGAAGATGCCTAACATTTTATTTTCTGTGGAAATAGGCTAATCGGGGACAAGGAGTAGTGTTCTGTTTTAAATAAGTACTGTATTTTCAGTTTACCCAACACCTCTGACTCTTTCTTGCCCCCCCAGACAGCAGGCTGTAGAGAAACAAAATGTAGACAAGTTTTAAAAGGAAGGAGGAAACTGAATGCATGGGAAATGAATGTAAGTCACTTCAACTATAAATGACCTCAAACACTGTGTTATTTTGAAACAAATAGTGGAGTGCGTCCATAGGTTTCAGTGGGACACTGTCATCTCAGAACTTCTCATGGTATCAGCATTGCAGTGGCACACCTGGATACCTGGAAATTTCCGGGTGCCCCCTCCCTTTTCTGGGTTCCTGACCACCTTTTAAACTCTGAAACTCTTTATTGGTACTGGGTAAGGATGGAGTGGGGCCACTAGACTGCCATGGATAGTATTTATTTACTGTTGCTGGGAACGGGTGAGTGAGGGGTGATCATGCAACTGCCAGGAATTTTTTTTTTTACTTTTTCCAGGACAGGTTGGGTGGGGGAAACTAGACTGCCATGGATGTATTGTGCATGAGTTGTAACCCCAGCACACCAAAATACTCGCTGTGTGACCTTGAGAAGCTTGCTTAACCTCTCAGAGCTTCAGAAACTGGTAGAAGTAGGGCACTACTGGAAATAGTGAGTTTCATTTCAGGTGATCTATCCTGGGTACATATGCTGTGTAGTTGTCTACACAAGGCACAGCAAGAGAACCACATAACTTGTCTGTGTGTGGCTCTGTCACAAGTGAATGCATAGACTCCATGCAACCCAAGTAGCAAAATAATTTTCAACTCGGATGAAATGAGCCAATAATGAGAGGTTAATGGTGCTGTTAGGGCCTTCCATGGGAACTGAGGTCGTGTGCCTGTTGACTTTTGGAAAAGGTTTACTTAGTACAACAGTGCTAGTGCCTTTTGGCTGCTCTAACTGTTACTTTGCTCTTTGGCAGGCTGTTATTTCTACTAACCCTGACACCCTACAGTGGACAGCATCAGTTTCTGCTTTGTGCCTGACCAGGTGTCAGGGCTTTTGCTTGCGCTGCTCTCCAGTGGCTATTTTTAACTATGCACTGGGCACCCAAACTGTGAGATAAGCTTGTTTAAATATAGCAAACGTTGTGCCTTGCCAAATTAGTGCTTTGGGAAGGGACTTAGTGTAGTGTAATCCTTAACTTTCAAAATCAGATCCTTTGTCCTTGCAACAAACTGTGTGCATTTCAATAATCAGGTCACTAGCTGTAAAAGCATGTGAGTTTTAAGCAGCAAAATGTTGTAACAGTTTTAAGAAATGTTGCAAGTAAGTAAATAGAGAGATGTTAAGCCTGCATACCCTTGCAGCTAGATAACACAATTGATTCAATTTTCAAAATCAGACATTTGGCACAAGGTGCCTGTGCCAAAAGGAATTGAGGCAAGTGGCACCTTGCACCAAATACAGTGGTAGTTCCAATTTTTGAATGCAGGCTGTGTCAAAAACAAGATGCTGTGTGTTGACCCCCTTCCCCCGCACCACCAATGTGCCAGGAGAGGTGGTGCACCAGAACATAAGGGGGCTTGTGCCATGGTGGGACTGCAGTGTCCTCTTATTTGGTATTTTGGAAGCTCTGCCTTGGTCGCATGATGGGGCTGAGGTTAGACCAGCCATGAGCTGGTCTATGGACCCTGCACTGGTGATCTAGAGGGAGACGAGTGGGGGAGAGCCTGCAAGGTTGGGAACCAGTGCATAGGGACCAGTGGGACTGCCAAACTGGGGAACAGGGGCATGGCAGCAGTAGCAGGGTACAGAGGTGGCACCTGGAAGAGGCACCATGGTCAGGGGGACAGAGCCACTTGAACTGGATACACTTTGGTAGACACACATGGACCCTGTCCTGGACCCCCAGGTACCACCAGCCCTAGCACCTGCCCCATCCTGACACAGTCCCAGACAGATGGCAGGTGGTATTGGCTGCAGGGTACTAGGTGCAGTTGGAGGATGGGGATGCCTGACTACACTGTGAGGGACTGTTTCAGTGATGGGGCAGCTGCCAGGACTGGCGGCACCTGTGGCTGCAGGACAGGGTCTGTGCAAGCTGACAATGGTGTACCCAGTCCAAGCAGTTGTATCCCAGTGGCCAAGGCACCACCACTGTGTGCCACCTCTGCATCCTGCCACTGCTGCCATGCCCCATCACCCACTTTGGTACCCCCACTGGTCCCTATTCCCTAGTTTCTGACCTTGCAGGCCACTTCACCCCCCAGTCTCCGTGGCTGTACCAGCATTGCTCCAGTAAGGGGGAGCTTGACGGGACCCTCTGTCAAACCCCTCCAGCATGCCACTTCTTTGCCACAACACTGTGACTGTGGCAACTCTTGGGATTTTGATGCAGGGACCCCCTTTCTACTGGAATAGGGTGCAAGGTCCCTGATGAACCTAGAGTTTGCTGCTGCTGTGGATCTGCACACTGCACCAATCTTGTGGCTATATGAAAATCGAGCCAAATGTGTCAAATCTGTCAGATGCATAGATCCATTAAGTGAGTGTGTATATATTAACTTTCAAATGAATTGCTCAAAATGCGACTATTCTATAAGAAGCCACATACTGCAAATTAGAAGATGTACTTAAGGTTCAATTTCATATGTTTATGCAAAAATCATGAACTTTCATGATAAGTTTACAGAAATCGTGTCCAGGATTTTGCACAATCATACACCTGACCTGACATTAGGAGGAAGGGGAAAGGCAGAGTGAAGTGGTAAAAAGGTAGCATTCTTTTGGAGCTTCACTGTCAGGGCAGTGGGTGAGGTAAAGGAGCATTGCAAAACCATGATGGTGGTACAGATGAGGGTTTGTCAGACTGCAGCACAGGTGGAATAAGGGCGATCCAGAGCCAGGCAATGCAACTGGAGGGAGAAGCAAGGCATTAATGACATAGGGAACACAAGTCCAGAGAGTGTGAGGAAGTCATTCATAGAAGTAGGGATGTACCAAAAGCGCAGGTATCCAGGGTGATCTTTTCTAAGATCCTCACGATCCTAGGGGAACCTTTAAGAAATGATGGTGGATAACTAGGCATGATAATGCTTGTTAAGGGTCCATTGCAAGATGGAGGGTCTTCTTCCTGTGCCTAGCTAGAGAGCATTCATAAGCCAGGGATACCTGCACATTCATGGTTGGCAACACCTACACCTGGAGGAAATACTGTAGGAGTACTGGCTTAGAGAATGGACAAGGCAGTCATGGGGCATTTTAACTAGTAGATAAGGTAGTGGGGATAGTGCAGAGGTTCACTAAAGAAAGGAGTCAGATTAAGGGATTACCAAGGAAAGGACAGTATAGCTGTGTAAAACCAGAGGGAAAGACCCCGGCAAGCAATGACACATAAAGAAGCAGCAATTTTCACATAAATGCAGGTCAGTATTAGAGTCACACCCAGCGAAACTGGCCAACTGGAGAGCCTTATGCACATGAAAAGCCAGGATTTGATGTCACTCACAGTGACCTGGTGGGGGGAAGCAACTGACTGAAACACCAAGAAGAAGGAACTTTGGCTCTGCTGAAGGGATATATCAGATAGGGATGGGAGTGGGTGGCTATCAGAACAGGTGGTGTCACTAAGGAGCACATGGGGGATATTTGGGGCACACAGTCCCATACAGTAAATCTGGATCTAGCTAGGGTAAAAGGGACAAAGTTGTCTCCAAATGATGTGCTATGAGACTCCAAACAGTTCAGCAGAGCTGGATGCCAAGCAGGTTGTGGAAATTAGGAGAACAGCAAAATCAGACACAGTGCTGGTTTGTGCTTTGTGAAATTAAAGTTCTACCAGTTGAACTGAGGCAGCCTTACTTATTTCAGTTTTGACAATAAGTACTGTAACTTGTGGTATTGCTACTGTAAATTTTAAACTACTCGACTGAATCTCTCTAGATTTGAAATATTCAGGACCTATAACCATTTGGTAAGCTTGTGAAATGTAAGTTCTATACCTCTAAGGGCAGTAGTTATCACCCTTGAAAAAGCACTGGAAAGAATGTGAAATGTTATCTTTTATGCTGCAAACACAGGTACCACTGGCAAACTATTTAAAGCATTGATTTTTGAGTATTCATAAAAACTCATTCAGATTATGGAAATTGTGTCCATTTTTATGTGAGAGAGAGAGGGCAGTGTTTCGTGTTTGGTTCGGTAGTTTCCCTTAACTTTAGCACCATGCTCCAAGGGTAGACTCTGTTTGCTATGGTGTCATACAGTAAGCATACACATTTGGGGACATTTTCACAAAATGCTACAAATAAGTAAACTACTAAATGATGCGCCTCTATAACTTAAAAACACATTAACCAAATGTTGCAAAATTAGCAGTGCCAATACCCTTCCCAAAAGTTACACATGCAAATAGTTTAAGTATCTAGCTCCAAAGATGGCTAAGTTATTAAAAGCAAAATATTTTGGATTTTTTCACAAAACTTCACAAAGAAATAAATGATCAGAATCTGGGTCTTTATAAGTTCAAAACCATATAATTAAATATCTGTAAATTTGGCAAGCCCTTGGCTTGTTAATCCATGAATAAACATAAATTTAATTTCTCTAACATAAAGTCTGGTAGCATTATAGCCAGCTGAAAATATTTGCAGAATTTCACAACATGTTGCAAAGAAATAAACTGCAAGCTTTTGATCCCCTGTAAGTGCAACACTGAATACTTAAATGTTATGCAATTGGGCAGAAACTTAGCATGTTAATTCATGGGTGAATATGCCAGTTTTCTGACCATTAGCTGAAAGAATGACAGTGTTGTAACCAGGTGAAAATGCTGGTGACATTTTATTTAATGTTGGGAATTTTGCACAGTTCACTGAATATTGCAAACATTTTGGAGAAGGGGATTCTGGTAATTTTGCCCATCCCTATTTCATCCTTGCTATTTAGAACTGTCTATCCTCTGAGTAACGTCTAAATGACTGACCAGTAGAGGTGTGTGAAGTAGGGAAAATTCCTATTCACAGTGACTTTGTGAAGTCCCACAATGTTGCAAAGTTACTCGTACTTTGTGAAGCCAGACTTTGAGATACTGGCAACTTCGCGAAGTTGTGAATTTACAACTTCACTGGTGAAGTTCATTGGGACTTTGCAAAATGGCTGAGTCATTCAGTGCTGTTGCTGCACCATATGACCTGCAGATCACATGGTTATGTTGCAACAGGAAGCAGACCAGACAAGCTGTGCTGTGTACAGTTCTAGGAAGTGTCTTCAGGAGAAAGGTTCTGCACGGTACTTAGAGCTCAGTTTTGACTCAGTTTGCACTGCTGTTCACTACAGAAAACAAACTTGTTTTTCAAAACAACATATTCTACTTGGTGTTCTGTATCTGTAGACTTAATTTTGAATGTTTTTGCTTACAGTATAATTATTTTTTCCCCTGTGTCTTTCTGTGTGCTGCTGCTGTGCTGGACTAGTGCTGTATGTAGTGGGAAGAGCAGACATTTGCCTGCAGCCAGCAACAGCTTTAGTTTAAATGCATTTTCACTGTCACTGTCAGAAAATTCATTTTTCTCAAGTCCCATAATTTCTGCACACTCTCAGTGTCCCAGTTCTGCTAAAATACTAACATCTATCCAGGTCTCTGGCACAGGCACAAGGGAACCTTGAGAGGGGAGGGAGTGATAAAAATCTATTGATCACATAGGGTCAGTGGCCACATGCAATGTGTAGGGCCTATGGAAAGACTGGATGGGCCTAGCGGTCCTTATCTGCCGACAATTTCTATGTTTCTGGCAGGTAGTTGTAGAACTTTAGCATTTTAACATTTCTAGTTATTATTTTTCATAATACTTTAATCCTTTCTTGTCATTTTGATTTGTTTTAATTTGCTCATAATTAAAGTGGAAGTTCCCTCAACCCATTTTCTGTATACCTGTGTAGTTTGTAGTCATGAACAATGATTCCCTCTCTTACACCTCCTAATTTAATCCTCATTTAAATTTAAATGAAGTTACTTCACTCTCTTTTGGCGTGGTGTGAAAACCTGTTTAACACCATTGCAAAGATTATGACCCCACTCATGCAAGATATCATGGGAGTTGATGATGCATACATGCTGAAGTCAGCAAAAGTGCTGTTGTCAGTCAGTTCTGTTGTATGTCTTCAGAAGTCCCTGTATTCTTGTCTTGTGCTGGCCATCAAACTTTTCAAGGCAAGTTCCCTAATACATTCTGTTGCTTAAAGTGTATCTGAGTTGAAAATATGCAGTAGGAAGGATGCGGTGCTTGTGAAGTTTTATTATTCAGCTGATCAGTTCCTATGCGGTAGGAGCTCTTTGCTTACTCCCAGTCCCTTTGATGTACAAATATGCGTTATCAGCTCCCATGTTTTCTTTTATGACTGGGGTCATGTCTTTTGCCATGGTATCAAACAGGTTTTCAGACCAGGGCAGAACAGAGTGAAGCAACTTCATATCATAGTCTGAGAGGGGACCTTTGTTTAGTTTTTTTTGTACTTTTGATAATCCTGATTTATGGGATATGTTTGTCTTGGAAGCAAGAGAGTTATGGTATAGCACCAGGTCACATCAACACCTGCTTAAAGGAAACTTGAATCACTCTAAAAAAAGAGCTGCATGGTTTTCAGAAAGGGTTGTGTCCATATGGAACAGATTACCATTGGAGGTGGTGGGCTCTAGGTTCATGAATGAATTCAAAATGAAACAGGATGTCTCCTGTAGTGGTAGTGCAATTATGGGTTATAAGTTTTAAGGTTTGTCAAGCAGTTAAAAGACAAATTGTCTGACTCTGCTCATAATAACCTATGAAACTTTATTTAAATTTAAACTAGGGAGAAATTAGGGGGTTGCAAGAAAGAGAATCATTGCTAATGCCTACACATTACACTGGGAAAAAGATAAAAAAAGGTTAAGGGGACTTTCCCTTTAATATTTCTCTTTCTTGTCATTTTGATTTTTTTTTATTTGATAGTAACTCTTAATATTTGCAGTACTTTTTTTCTTTATTGTTCAAGCCACTAGCACTGCTACACATTACCATGTTAGAATAAGTGGTAGAGAGAAAGCAAAGGGTAAATAGGGAGGAAATGCAGGGAAGGTGACAGTAGTGACCACTGGTCGCGGTGGATGATGGTGTGGTATGGATGCAGGAAGTGACAGTGTATCTGCAGTTTGTGATGATAGTGGCACTGTTAAAAAAAGGCGCCTTTACATGGTGCCCTTCTGCACCATAACAATTTGATCCATTCCCACCCATTCCCTCCCATTGTGCAATGTTCCGTTATGTTCTGCTTTTACACAACACTGTGGGAATCAGTCCTGGAGAGTGTCTTGTGAGACTTTCCGGGATCTTGGTGGATTGGAAATGCCTACTTCCTTATGGTGGGTCCTGATGCTGGTACAAAGAGTATTGGTCTTGAATTCAGCTACATATATTGTCTGATACTACAAAGAAAACTGAACTCGGGCAAGTAAGCAGTTTTTGAAAATGGGTGCTAAAACTGCTATCAATGGTTCCGATAGTGGCTCAGTGTTACTAGCCACATGCTTATGCATATTCATATTCCTTGGGATACTAATATGCATACGCACATACACAGTAACATGGAACCACTTTCATAAACATTTTATAGCAGTTTTAGCATCCTTTTCCAAAATCTACTTACTTGCCCGAGCTCAGCTTTCTTTGTAACAGACAATATATGTAGCTGAACTCAGGACCAATACTCTTCACACCAGCCTTGGGACCCACCATATGGAAGTGGGCATTCCCAAGCCACCAAGATCCTGGAAAGTCTCACGAGACACTCTCCAGGATTGATGTAGCCATAACAATGGGTTTACACAGTGGCACTCAGCAGTGAAACAGCACAGAAAGCAACGGAATGCAATGGTGAACCATGGAAAACAGGGATCATCTGGCAAGCGAACGCTCACTTGTGTTGCATTGCCGCTTGCCTTTACATGACCAAAATGTACCATTACAGTTGCTGTGTACTGCTCATTGCAGTACAGAGCCTGTCATGTAAAGCTGCCTAAAATGTGTACAGCACTTGATTTGGCTGCTCTCTTAGTTGAGGGAGGTGGCAGCCAGAGCCAAGATTTGTTGTTTGAAATTTACTCAACCCCAACAACACCAGTGAGAAAGTACAGTGGTGTTGACAAATATCAAAAAGAGTCCCTAGTGGTAAGTGGTAATGGACCTGAATCTGGGATGATACAACAACAGAGTTGTGTTTGCCACTGTTATCTCAGGAAAATGTGGAGGTGGAAGACCTGCGAAAGGAGGAGGGGGAGAAAATGGAGTGCAAAGGTCAGGATGACACTGTCATCGATCCTTTGTGGGAGCCTGGAAGGAAAAACACAAAGCATGATAGCAAAGTGCATGAATTTGTCAAACTGAAGTGTAGACAACCTCTGCCACGAAAGATAAAATATGATGACACATATCCCAGAGCAGAAACAAGGGTGGGGGGATGACCACCACAACTGGTGGTCCACATACATTTGTGTGTCCACTAAAATCTCTTGTGTGGGGCTTTTTATTACTGATCCCAAAAGATGTCACTGTGGCAATATGCCAACTTTGTCAGGTCCGAGTAAGACATGGCAAGAAAGGATCATGTGTTGGAACAGGTCCGCAGCATACCCATCTTAAAGTCAAACACATGGCTAGGTGACAAGCACATCAGAAACAAGCATTTGTCAATGCTGAATGTTTGCTTGCTGGCATTGGCAGTGGTAGTGTAGAAGTTACAGAGCTGCATAATAGGAATGGCAGTGAAGTATTGAACTGAAGCCAACCCCACCATCACCCTGCAGAGAGTGACAGGCATTGGGGTGTGCCTTTGGGTTGTCAGACATAACGGCCATGCCATTTCACCATACCCCACCCTGCAGACACTGACAAGTGTCACAGTGTTCCTTGGGGTCTTTGGCCCTTATGCGCACCCCATTCCATTAGGAAATACGGTGAGATGGGTGCCATATAGGAGAATGGGGTGAACTTTGGGGCCAAAGAGTCCAAGGCATACCTCAATGCCTCTCACTGGCTGCAGGGTGTGGAATGGTATAAGCATTACAGGCAAGAATCCCAAGTCACACCTCTGATGCCTGTCATTCTCTACAGGGTTGGGCGTTATGGTTGGAAACCCTAATACCTCAGGCATTCATTGGTATTTTCACTCCAAATTTTCAACATGTTTTTTTTGTGACCCCACCTCATGAACAGGGGGAATATCAGTTTGTTAGCCGAAAGCTGATTATGCACAATGACTACGGCATTTAGCACCACAGGTGCAAAAACATTCTGAACATGATGTAAAAAATGACAGCTGTACTGTTCATGGGGAGGTGTAAAAAATGGCAATGTTGCAAATCTGCAGTAAAAATATAAAAAAATGGTGAAGTGACGAGTGTACATAGAAACTGTGCAATGCACACCCGTAATATAATTAGGTTGGGGATTTTTTACAGCAGATTGTCAACTCAGGCATTTTGGTGCCTCCAACCATGAACAGTGTCACTGTGATTTTCTTTATCTGTCCCGAACAATGATTTCCCACAGCGACCATGCATTTCTGCGCTGAAAGTGTGAAAACACACTTCGGCCATGTTGTGAAAAATGACAGCTGTACTGTTCATAAGAAAGTGTGGAAAAATGCCACTGGTGAAAATCTGGACTGAAAATATTACAAAGTCATGAACTTACAAGGGTGCGTGGAAACTGCTCAATGCTCACTCGTAATACAGTCATTTCATGGACTTTTGTCACCAAATTTTCAACATAGTCATTTTAAGACCTCTGCTCATGAACAGTTTAACTGTGATTTTTGTAATCTGTCCCAAACATTGTTTTCGCACACCAACAGCACCATTGTGCGCTACATGTGCGAAAACACATTTTGGGTGACATATGAAAAATGGCAGCTGTACTGTTCATAAGGAAGTGTAATAAAATGGCAATATTAAAAATCTGGAGTGAAAATATTAAATTCGCAAACTTATGAGCATGCATAGGAACTGCGCAACGCACGCCATTAAAACAGTCATTTTTAGGAATTTTTTCACCAAATTTTCAACATAGCCATTTTAAGACCTCTGCTCATGAACAGTGTCACTGTGATTTTCTTAATGAGTCCCATACATTGATTTCGCACATCGACTGCGCCATTGTGCGCTACATAGGTGGAAACACGTTTTGGGTGAGATGTGAAAAATGACAGCTGTACTGCTCATAAGAAGGTGTGGTAAAATGGCAATGTTGAAAATCTGGAGTGAAAATATTGAAAATTTCTTGAACTACTGGCGTGCATAGGAACTGCACAATGCTAAGTAAAACAGTCATTTTAGAATTTTCCACCAAATTTTCAAAATAGTCTTTTGAAAGCCCACCTTATGAACACTGGCAGTGTCGTTTTGTTAATCATTCCGGAAAGGTGATTTTGTGCAGTGGCTGCGAAATCACCCTTTGGGCCTGAGTAACACCATGACAGTGCAAGAATTCATGAGGAGGGGGCCCAAAAACCCCATGTTGAAAATTTGGTGCAAAAATTCCAAAAAATGCCTGAGATATGCAATAAAATTTGAAAAACCCCTAGCTATCCCATTATACAGCTTACCGGCATTTCCTCAGTTCGCGGTCAGCTTTGAAGAGTGCAGATGTGTTCCTGGTCCACCGAAGATCATCGCGCCGAGCTCCAGAGGTAAATATGGGGTGAGGGGTGGGGAGCAGAGTGCGCAGTGGGTTGGTGCGGGTTGTGGGGACCAGGAAGACTGCATGGGACCATTTTGCTTTTCAGGGTTTTTTATAAAGAGCGGCGGGATGTTTGCCACACTGGGTGGGCTCCCAGCATGGCATAAGGATGGCTGGGGGCGTGAAGCCAGCAGGAGGTGGGCAGCCGTCGGCCATAGATCAGTTGCCATGCTGGGTGGGCCCCAGCATGGCACCCAGTACTTTCGGGGAGGAGGACAGTGGAGCCGACGGGGATTGGGCACCCCGTCACTATCTGATAACCTTACATGCTGGGGTGGGCACCCAGCGTGACATTGGAAGGCTTTGGGGGAAATGCAGCACAGCCCGGCGGGGATTGGGCACCCGTCGGCTATAGAGTGTGTAAGCAGTGAGGGGCAGCACGAGCATGCATGCGTGTGTGTGTGTGTCTGTCTGTGTGTAGGGGAGCTTATGAGCAGGCGATATCTATCACTGCTCACTGAAGCATAGCTCCCCCTTTCAACTGTATGCCACTGCATTTTGGAGCTTGTCATAGACAGCTCCAGCATGCACTGGCGGACAGGGGACGCGCCTGCCAACACACTGACTGAATTGGAAGAGGGGGTGACACACCTCCGAAAACTCGGATGATGGCACTATGTTTCTTGCACATGTGTGCAAGCAAACATAAAAAGTGTCTGCAGGTGGTTTCTGAGGTAGAAATGAGGCAGAGGATATTGTGGAGGAAAAGACAATTGAAGAAGAGGAGGAAGAGGTCAGCAGTACCCCTGAAAGTATGAAATCACTGTTGAGCATCAACAACAGGAGCAGTAGCAGTAGTAGTAGTAGCAGCAGCAGCGACACCCTGACAAAACCCCTCATCTAAGTCACAAGTTTCTTAACACCCTCTCTGTCTGTAACATCCTCCAAGCAACATGGTGCCCACACAAAACTGTTCCCAAAAAGCACCACCCCAAAACGATTCAGCCAGCTATTACTAGCGTTCTATCTAAGCAGTGTAACCCCCCCCCCAATCATTTAGTGGTCAGGGAATTGAATGCTGGTGCAGCAGAGGTGATCACTATTGATCTTATCCCATTTTCTTTTGTGGAAAACAATGTTTTCCTTCACTTTATGTCCAAAGTATGCCCCAAGTGGAAAGTGCTATCCAGGACCTACTTTAAACAGTCGGTAATTCAGGGATGTTGCTGATAAAGAAGTTTCGCATGACCTGCAGCATTTCTCCTGTTCATACATCCATCTTACCACAGATATGTGGAGCAGTGGGCCAACAGCTACCAGTTCATTTATGTGCTTAACAGTACATTGGCTAAAACTGAAGGGGGTTGGTCATTACTTTAGCAGCAGATGCAAGTGATCTATTTGTAAAGGAAATGGCATGCCTGCAACTCACAAGCATTCAGTACTGGCTATGAAGAGCACACTTGAGTCGCACACTGGGGATAACATTTTGCATCAGTACTGAAGAGATTGGCCCCTTTATCCTTAAAGGAGGTCTTCATAGCCAGTGACAATGATGCAAACGTTGTCAAATCTATTAGTGATTGGAGTTTTGTTAGGGTGCTGTGCTTTGCATGCTGCCTGAACCAGATTGTGCAAGAGTTCTTGTCACAATGTGACATTAAAGAAGTGCTCACCCTGTGCAGTCAAATTTGTGGCCATTTTACGTGGTCCAGAAAGGCCAGAGACCAATTACATATGCTGCAATTAACAAAATGGCCACCTCAGCACCGATTAAAATCTGGACATTGTCACACAGTGGAATTCAACCCTGCATATGTTGGAGTGGCTGTAGAGACAGTGTAAGGCCTTATCAGAGTATATGCTGCTTCATACAAGCTGTGAACATTCTGGAGCTTCTATGTCACTGACAACAGAACAGTGAAGGTTTGTGGACTGGCTGATTTTGATCTTGAGGCCATTTGATCATGCCACATAGGCAGTCAGTGGGGAAACTGCCTCTATTACCCAGGACATCCTACTGCTCTGGGTCCAGAGGCAGACCAGCTGTAATGGGCAGCAGCAGATTGAGGCACCAGGTGACTCTGTAAGCTGTGCATTTTCTGAACACATGCTCAATGTGTGGGACCATAACAGACAGCTGAATGTTATCCTGACATCTGTGGATTTCAGTACTGTAACAGTGCTGGATCTACAGTACAAACGGGGACATTCAGCCATAATTGAGGGTGGTATTCAGAGAGCTGAGCATCTGCAAGGACTGCTGATCCATCACATGCAGAGTTTGCAAATGCTAAAAAATGTCCAGCATATTGAGATGAGATGCACTGTGTCACCCTCACCAACAGTCAGCAAGGGAAGTGAGAGATGTGCAGATGCAGCTTTGACATCTACCAGTAAGACAAACAGAAAACCATCTCCAAAATCAAATCATCTATAAGCAGTTCTTGCACTGGTTGGCACTGCAGATTGTGAGGAAGAGAAGGAGGAGGAACCATTGGAGGATGCTGAACTAAAGGCAGCAACCAGATCTGTTGAGGCAAATATGACAGACCCCAAACACCTTGGAGCTGATCATGAACCACTGCTGTATTGAAAAAACAGAGTTAAAGAGTGGCCTGCACTGGCTTTTAAAGATTTAAGCTGCCAGCCGGCCCAGTGTCGCTGAGGGTTGAGGCGCTGGATACCACACCTCACGCCACACCAGTGACCTGGGTTCGGGAATGGGCTTGGATCATTCAGGAGTCAGCCGGGCAAGGAAGGATTGAACGTCCAATAACAGCTCTCCTTCCTCAGGGGGAGAGGGGGGACAACTTAATGTGTTGTAGACTGACACCCAGTGGAGGCTGGGGGTCAGCACAGGCGTGCTGCTCAGAATGAGGTGGACCCAAGTACAGGGTGTAAGACTGCCTACACAGAGGCATGGGCAGTTGTTCTGCTCATTGCATGTGTGTGGGTCTGGTGACAAAACCTGAGGAAAACACCTCGCAGCGGTAGGATAGTGACCGACCCCCCCACATGCACTGTGCCAGTGACACCAGCAGTTCCAAGCCACAGACGGCTAAGGTAAGATCCCAGAGGAGCTGAGTGATGGGGCTGGGGGGTCGGTAGGATGGGAGCCTCCATGAGGAGATTGGGGAGTAAAATGTAAACAAAAAAAGATTTAAACTGCCCACCATCCAGTGTTAGTTCCGAATGTGTGTTCAGTGCAACAGGGCCAATCATCAGAGACCAATGTACAAACCTATCCCCCCAAAATGTTCCTATGTTGACAGTGCACACATATCTTCATTAAGGAAGTGCATCACTGTGGGCACCACTGACACACCAGGATGAAGCAGGGAAGGACAATCACCTACCACAAAGGTAGATGTGGATTTAATGGATGCAGACATCCCATGTGGTGAAAAGTCAGATATTGAGGATGCAGATGGGTATTTGTTATGGGGTATGAGAAGCAGTAGAATGACTAATTTGGAGGACACAGAAAGAAGGAGGAGACTGTAACTCCTCACTTTGTACTCCTCCAGTCCTCCTTACATGGGAACAACATAGGCCCCCTCCTCTTCCATCTGACGCATGCCTCTAGAAAACCCTGGACTCAACCCAACATAAATACCAGACACCAACCTAATGTGAACCTGCTGCCATGCCTTCCCCCACTGGTGATGCTCCCCACTCTGGCTTCCTCCAGTCCTCCTCACCCAGGAACAACATGGGCCTCCTCCTACGTCTCATACTGTACATGCCTCCAGAAAAACACAGACTCTTAACCCAACGTAAATGTCAAACACATTGGTTAATGTGTGAACCTGCTTCTGTGGTCCTGCTGCCTTCTCCAGCCACCAAAATACCTACTTCTCCTCCTCCACCTCTGAGTCACCTCACATCATGGCCATCACTAATGTGACGGTACATATCATTCCATTTTTTTTGTTTGTTTCTTTAGTTTTCTATCTTCGTTTTCCTCTTCCAGGTGCTAAAGAATATGAGTGGGGTAGACTCTAAATAATTTCCCACTTGTGTTCACAGGTGTCTTTTCTTCCTGCCTTGTCCTCAGCAGCCAGCTAGCCTCTTCCTCCTCCTCCTCCGACTCTGGGGCACCATTGTGCCATTACATGGCATGGCCATCACTAATGTGAAGATACATATCATTTCTAAAAGCTTGTTTTCCCTTATACTTTTTTATTTTATTTTTGCTTTCACAGCCAGCCTGTGGCTTGGAAGGCTGAGGCAGCAATGCCTTACCTCCTGCCACACCGGTGACCCATGCTAGTGGGTCGCCGGGGGTTGGCCAGGGAGGGAGAGGATCGAGCATCCGGAGGACAGCTCTCCTCTCCTGGGGATGGGTGAGACTGGAGCTAAGCACATGCTTGGCCCCTAGTGGTGGCTGGAGGCTGGCACACCGATTCCACAGATGGGGGGGTGGAGATGAAGCAGACGCCCGGAGTGCTGCATGCAGAAGCACGGCCATTGGCGTCATTGCACGCTTGCTCCATCCTTGAGGGAGGGGAATAAAACTGGAGGATAAAAATATCACAGACTGGCGGGATGATTCCAACCCTCTGCAGGCACTGAGAAAAAATGGGAAATGACATTTTCATATAGTGCAATACTGGGCACTAAAGTGAATTATTACTTAGAGGTGCTGTTGCTGTGGTGAGAGACTGATTTTTTTTTTTGATTCTATTTCCCTCCAGACACAGTCCGTGGAGGCATCTCTCAGGCACCCTGCCTGTTCCTGCACACCTGAGGTCCCCCTGAACCTGTGCCTCCTCTCTCCCCCCACCCGTCCCACAGCCAGCACCACCAGCTTAACCCCTCTGGGGTGGGACCACCCCTCTTCATTGGGCGCTCTTCACTTTTAGACTCAGGCTGTGGGAGTGGGCCCCTGGGTGGAGAACCTGGAAGGCCAGGCAGGGTGGATCCGGTGGTGGGCATGGGGGTCAGGTGCCATTGCCTCCCCCTCAGAGCCAGGCTTTTTCCATGTTCTTGGTGCCCTGCCCCCTGCGTGGTGCATCCATGATGCTCTGGCACAAGGCAACCCTGCCAGCATCATCCATGCAGTGTGATGTGCAGCCGACACACTGCAGCTCCCCCGATCTCCACCAGGAGCTGCCTGTGAGCCAAGCTATCCCCCGTCCTCCCCCTTGGGGAGGAGAGCAGCCCTGCAGGTGCTCAGTCCTTGCCCTGTCCCAACCGACCCCAGTGCCCGAGCTCACTTCCAAACTCAGGTGGCCGGCGTAATCAAATTTACTATTGTTCTTATTATCATTGATCCTACTGACTGTCTCTTTGGCATGTACAGGAAATTGTACTTTTCTCTACATTGTTTTGCTTTGCTTTGTTCAATGTTCATCCTTATCTCCCTACTCCTGTGTAATGTTATGACCTTATACATTTTGTATTTTTTACTGTTTTTGTAATCTCTGGGGTTGTGCCCCAAAAAATAGGCATTTTTTACTGTCTAGTGCACCTACCTGGTCAACAAAAAACAAGTAATGGGACTTCAGAAAAAATAAGAAATGAGATTTTCATATAATGTGCATTTCTGGGCACTAAAGTGAATTACACTCACAGGTTCTGTTGCTGTGGTAGGAGACTGACTGACACAGCTCAGCAGCATGTAGCAAGTATATATAATTCCTGGGACATGAGAAAAATAGAGGAATTGAGAATTTAAGACACATGGTATGCATTCATTGCTATGGCCTGGGTAAGACAGAAGGTGCTCCCACTACCACGGAGTTCCGCTGTTTCCTCTAGCAGTGTCTGCTGGTTTGACAGTAGCATCTGCAGTGTGGACTCTATGGACACAACTCTGTGCCTGAGGTCCCCCATCTTGATGTGGAGTTGTGCCACTTCATTTCTTAACTAAGATCTTGAAGGAGGAGGATCTGTAGCTGGAGTCTCATGTGCTGTCCTTGGCTACAGCCCCAAAAGGCCGGCCACAGGTCACACTTCCCTCATTGGTGCCCCCCTCCATAGGGTTATCACCTTTTAAGAAGCACAAAGTGGGACATTTCTTACTGAAACATGATTTTTCACAGTACTACAGGGAGGGGGGGCACAGAGGGTTTATCCCTTGCAGGTTCTTCCTGCAGCAGAACAGCAGTTATAATGGGAGGCGCTGATACCTACTGCTGCTGCTGCTGCTCTGCTGTGGGTGAGGGGTTCCTACAGACAAAGAAGCCATTGCTGCTACAGGCTTCTTACTGGCCCTTCTTCTAACACCCAGTGCTGCTGGTGCCACCCATACAGGTGTCCTCTTCAGATTGATGAGATAGTGTGTCCCATCTGTTGACCACATGATGGTCCCGCTCGACTGTCTCCTCATTGTTACTCCCACTCCTCCTACTCTCCTCTCCTCTCCATTTCCACTCATTTTTATTTAAAAGACAAGGTATGAAAAGTACAAATAACATAAAAAAAAGAGTGAATTTAGAAGAGTCAGAAAAATGGAAGAAAAACAAATTGTAAATAATAACTAAACAAGAATTCACAGAACAGAGCATCTGAACACAGAACTAAAAGAAAAATACAGATAGAAGGCTGTACAAAAAAGTACAGATACATAAAGAAAATCAGACATAAACCACAAACTAAATAACTCCTAAAAACTTCTAAGACAAGACAAGCTGTATAAAATACAAACAAAAGCTGTAAAATGTAGAGTTAGAATCTGGTTTTCAAGGCTCAAAAAGCAGCAGATCTGCACCCTTCCGCTCACTCACATAGACTGCAAAGTGAAACTGAAGGACGCTGTGTACACAGATCTGTATCATGTGACCTGCAGGAACTGTTGCATGTTACGTGCAGCCTCTTTCTGAGGAAATGTTGCCTGAATTTGGCTTAAAGCAATGTCTAAGGCAAAGTTATATGTGATGTGCTGGTGAAGTTTTTCAAAGCTGAAGTTGTCACAAAATGGCCAGCTTCGTAAAGTGCTTTGAGATGTTGAAGTCGGTGACTACACCGGAACTTCGTCAAAGTAAAACTTTGCTGCATCTCTACTCCCCAGGCTCTGAGTACTAAATAGAAAAGGTTATTTTTCATTGCTTATGCCACTCACCTGCCACCAAAACCACCCACCACTTCCCTTTTTTCTTCAATCTGTGCTACCTTCATTAAACCTAGTCTTTTACAAGTTTACAGAAGCATTATACTATTATAATGTACAGATTTTTATACCATATATACTATTTTTGTAGTCAAATTGTGAAGCAGATTATAATACCTTTTCTTTGTACAGTACTCAACCTTCTCTGGGAAAGGTGCTTTAGAAATAAAGTTGATTGGATTGGACTTCAAACTGGGATGCCAGTGTGAAACAGTTTCAGAAAAGCAACACAAATATTAGGCTATGAAGAGAAACTGAGTAAGCAGATCCAGGGAAGTTCTGTCACCACTGTGCAGAACATATGTGAGATCACATCTGGAGTACTACTACCAGTTTTGGAATACATATCACATGGAAGGATAAAGAAAGATTAGAGAGAGTTCCAAGAACAGCACCAAGATTAATGATAGGTGGAGGCACCATGAAAATAGGGAGAGTCTTACTGTAATGCTCTAAACAGGTTTAGCTCAGAGCAAAGGCAGATAGGGGAGACCAAACAATGTGGTTTGGCTACTTTAAAAAATCCAGAAATATGTATGTATCTGGGAGTAAAAACTAGACAAATAGCAAGCAAAACTGCTCTGAGAGAAGTACTGTAGTTGGTGCAAGGCAAATTTCAAATAAGTAGTCAGAACAAATTTCCCCACACACAACAGTCCAGGCAAAATGAAAGTTACAAAAGCATACATACATGCCAAAATAGTGTCAAAATTCTGTTAAATGCATTTTAAAAGGTTAAAATATGCCAACAACTTGGCAGGAAAAAACTCAGTGCTTCATGCTGATATGAGCACTTTATCAAGAGTACTAGATGCTAGCACACACACAGTTTATATAGTGCAAATAATTAAGAAAATGTGTCCAAGTGTGAAACGACAGTCATAAATAAATCAGTAATTTATTTTATTTAAAAATTGGTTACCGGGAGAGGCACACTGAGCCGAGGCTCATTTCCAGGTGTGACGCAGGGAAGGGGGAGAACAAAATTACAAAGATTGCAGCAAGTCAGATGATGCAGTTACAATGACAGTGACAATAAAGTGCAAAAGCAGAGTGCAGAACAAACAAAAGAACATGATTGTTGCATATAACAGAGGATAAATAAATTAGCATACAAATCAGCTGTGCAACTGTACACAATCAGAAAGTGCTTAGTGCCTGAATGAGTGGAGACTGACCTAGACTTGAGAGCAGTAGTGAAAAAGGCTGATTAAACTACACATGAAATAACCAAAACCATGTGGTTGGGGGGCAAAGGTTAGAGGAGGGCAGAATCGCAGGGGAAGAGTTAGGAAATGTACAGGTAGAGGGTTGCCTGGTGCGGGGGGAGAGGAAAGATTTGGCTGGCACCTGATGGAGGAAAGGGAGGTGGAGAGATGGACGGAGGAAGGTAGCTGGTTCCAGTGGGAGGGGATGCAATAAGAGAATGCAGATTTCCCAGCTGAGGAGTGAGGGGAGGGAGAAGGTGCAAAGATCCCTAGAGCACAGGGAGAAGGAGGAAGTGAGGATGGGGAAAGAGGATTGAGGATAGGTATGAGGGGAGGGACCCAAACCAGTATTTAGACATAATGAAAGCACAGTGGGACTGGCGATGTGAAGGGAGAGGGAGGATGGATAAGGAGAAACACAAGGAACACTGGTGGGTATGAGATGGTGAGTTGATAGCAAAGTGGCAGAAGGCATTGCAGAGGGTGTCCAGTCTGGCAAAGGAAGTTGAGGGGCAGTGCCATAGACCACATCTGCATAGTTAAAAACTGGGAGAACCATTTTGGTGACCAGGTCTTGGCAGACCTATGGAGAAAGGTACCTCTTATGGCAGTACAAAGCACCGAATTTGGCCTTGTGTTTGGCCTGGATGGCATCAATGTGGGCAGAGAAGGTAAGCCTGCTATCTAACCATACACTAAGGTACTTGAAAGTTGGGACTACGTCAAGGGGAGTGCCATCCAGTGTGGATAAAATGGAGAGGGGAGAGCCTGGTCAGCATCTGGGTGGTGCCTACGGTCATTGGCACTGTTTTTGTAGTGTTGACCCAAAGTTGATTGGACTGGAACCATCATAGAATATTGTGACAGTCTTGCTGTAGCAAGACTTCCACAGATGAAGTCTAGGGACTGGAAGAGTAGAGAACTGTGCCATCTGCATACATGTGAATCTTTAAGTTGGCACAGGCAGAGGGGAGGTTGTTTAGGAAGATAGAAAACAGGACTGAACCCAGAATGGTGCCCCAGGGGATCCTGGTCTGGACAAGGAGGGGAAGAGACAGGATGCCTACCATCTGTACCTACTGTTGACAGCCTGAGAGAGAGAGATCAACAGAACCATTTGACCATGGGCTCTGAGAGGCCAGCAGAGCTTAGTTTTTCCAGGAGGAGTAAATGTATCACCGAATCAAAGGCTTTGACCAGATCAATGAAAATGGCCACAGGGATGTATCCTTGATCAATTCCGGAGACAACGGAGTCAGTGGCCCAAAGCAGGGAGGAGATGATGGAATGGTACTTCCTAAAACCAGACTGGAAAGGGGAAAGGAAGTTATAAGAGTGAAGAAAGTCTGCAAGATGTGAGTAGACCAGTTTCTCTGGCAGCTTTGCAAGCGAGGGGTGGAGCGAGATAGGGCAGCAGTTGCCAGAGCTGGAGGGATCACACCCTTTGTGGAGGCGGAGAACCATGGTAATCTTCTAATACTGAGGTACAGCACAAAGGGTGAAGGAGAGGTTTAGGAGGTGAGTAAAAAGGAGGTGATGGCAGGAGCAGACAGATGGAGAAGTGTGGGACCCAAACCATCTGGTCTGGATTTGGATGGTTTGAGTGAAGAAAGGGCAATCAGGGTTTTCTAGTGAGTGACAGGTGGAAAATCAAACCTCAGGAAGGAGTGAGGTAAGGGAGAGGGAAGAAATAGGGGAGAGTAGAGGAGCCATAAAATGGGGGGGGGCACAAGTGGTGAAAAATTAATTGAAATGAGCAGTAACAGATTGGTGCTCAGATGTTGGTGAGTCATTAACCATAAGCGAATCACATTCCAGAATTTGGCAGGGGAGTTAAGATTTTTCTGAAGGTTGGCCTTAAAATAGAAGGACTTGGTAGTATGAACAGCCTTTGTGTAAGAGTTCCTAAGTGTCCTGTAGGAGAAGAGGTGTGACAGGGAAAGGGATAATTTCTACCTGGCCCAGGCATGAGAATGGGACTTGCACATGTCTATGAGATCATAGGAGATCCATGGGTGATGAGAGGCTTCAACCCTGAATTTCCTGCTGGAGGCATGCTTGTCTCAGATAGTGGTAAAAGTAGAGTGGGAAAAAGAGAGTGCCATATTAATGTCTGGGGTGGAGAGCATGAGGACCAGTCATTTGCAGCCAGATTACTCAGTACAGCTTGTTTGTTCAGCAGCTGGAGAGACCTGAACCAGATTTACTTGGGGGAGGAAGGAGGGAGGGAGGGAGCCAGACTTTCCTGACACAAAATGTTATGCAGTGGTCATTGAAGGTATCCAGCAATATGCCTGCTGGAACAATGCAGTGGGATGTGAGGCAAGAACCCAGTCCAGGAAGGTATGGTTTGATGAATGAGGACTGAGACAGGTGGGTTCAGTGATGAGGAGTGAGAGGTTAAGGGACTCAGTCCTATGGGAAGTCAGCCTGGAGGCCAGGGAATGTCAATGAATGTTAATGTTCCTCAGGAGGATGAGCTCACCAGCAGAGCAGTGAGAAGTGAGGGCAGAGAGTGAGTCCACCAGAGAGAAAAAGGAAATTCTCAGAGAGGCATAGAAAACAACAATAAAATGGGTAATGACAAGGGAAATTAAAGTTTATGATTAATTTTACAAACATGACATGTACCATTTATAGTATATTGGTTGAAATGTCACAAATACATCTTGTCCAGGATTTAAAAAATGACACGTTACGTTTATAAGGCGGTGTGGAAAAATGGCTATGATGAAGATTTGGGTTCAAAGTATTGAAAATTAGTGAAGTTATGAGTGAACGTTGAAATAGTGTAACATTTCGTTATAACCTAGACATTTTACTGTATTTGTACACCACATTTTCAGCATAGCTTTCTTATCACACCAGCTCATGAACCTGGTAGGTGAACATTTTCAAATCCCCCACTGAAACATAATTCTATGCCACCGAGATGTCATACTGCGCCACAGGTACGAAAACATATTTTGGCAAGGATTTGAAAAATGACAGCTGTCACGTTTCTGAGGTGGTGTGAAAAAATAGTAATGTTGAAAATTTGGAGTCAAAATATTTAAAACCATCAAATCTATGAGAGGTAATAGAAAAATGTCAACGTATGTGCATAACTTTGCCATTTTTATACATTCTGACCCCAAATTTTTAACATAGCCTTCTTATGACCCCACCTCATGAATTAGGGTGGAGAACATTTTCAAGTCCCACCTGAAAGGTGATTTCACAATGTGACCACAAAATCACCTTTTGGGCCTAATTTGCATAATTTCACCACCCTTAGTCATGAGGTGGGGTCGCAGAAAGGCCATGTTGAAAATTTGGAGCCAAAACATGCAAAAATGACAAAGTTATGTATCAAAGTTCAAAACCCCATTAAAATACATTGAACTGCACTTACCTTAGTTTCTCATATTGCAGATGGCAGTCCCATCAGTAAGACGTGTTCTCAATCAGAAAGTAGATCTTTGCCCTGGAACCTGTTCAGGTGAGTAAGGGTGTGTGTGGTGGTGGTGGTGGGGGGATATGGGGTGGTGACTGCTGAGTGGGAGGTCAAGGTGGGGTGGGTGGGGGATGTGCGGGGACCGATCAGTGAGGAATGGTTTTCTGATTTACAGGTTAGAAAAAAAACCCATAGAGGAACGTTTTTCTTTATTTAATGGATATTCTGATGCTGGGATTAGGCACCACAGTGCTGGCCTCATTGGGGAATGGGAGCAGGCAACCTGCAGGGGATGGGGGTCAAGAGAAGCAGTACCATGGGTGGGCACCCTGGTCTGTTTATATTTTAAAAATACTTATAAACATTGGGAAGAGTGGGTGAGTGACCTGGAGGAGACGGGGAGCAAGAAGCCATACTGGGGTGGGCACCCTGGAAAGAAAGAAAGAAAGAAAGAAAGAAAGAAAGAAAGAAAGAAAGAAAGAAAGAAAGAAAGAAAGAAAGAAAGAAAGAAAGAAATATTGCATGATCACTATTTGTGCGATCATTCAGGGCCTTGATGCTAAAAGCGAATCAGCTGCTTGCTGACTGAATTCATACAGATGAAAGGACGAAAGCCCCCTCTGCTATGAGTGGCTTCAGTCCTTCCAACTACATGAAGTTTCCACCCAGCAAGCAGCGAGTGGCGTCATGACCACAGTGCGTGGTCATTGGTCTGGACTGCCATGCCCCTTCCAGTTTGAGCTGCAATGTGCTTGGCAGTGGCAGACCTCTGAAATGCCATTAACTGTAACAAAACATTTCTTGCCAATGCACAAGCAAATGTAAAATGAGACAGAACTCAGGAGGGGTATAACCAGTATAGTTATCCTAGTAATAGTAGTAAACAGGGTACATGTACACACAATGGTAAGCTAAAAAGTAACCCAAATCACTATAGTAAAGTGTGGGGTAGGGAGACAAGGTGTGCCCAGCTGAGATAAAATTAGAAGACCCTATTTAAGCCCCTTCAGATATTGGCAGGTTAAACAAGCAGTGGCTACCTTTATGCAAAATCCATCTGGAACAGTACCTCCTAAAACAGAATGATACTCCCTCTTGCAGATAGCTGACCAGCCCCACTCAGCTTCCAGAGTTTACCAAGAACTGCAATCCCTTGACCCTCTGTTACCCCAGGAAATGTTTTATTACTGGGTTCACAAATTATCCCTGACAGGGGATACTGATACTTGACAACAAGCCTGGAGTAACACGTACAGGTTCATCAAGCAGGATCGACTTCGATTAGTGCAATACAATATAATGCACAATTTATACCTTACCCCTGCAAGGTTGCACAAGATTGGGAAATCTCCTTCCCTGCAGTGTCACCGGTGCATGGGTGCATATGGGGATTTATACCACATGCTCTGGACTTGTTCAAAGGTTCAGGTGTTTTGGCGAGCCATACAAAGCTCATTAGACCCCCCCTGCTGGGATTAGATTAATTGTTTTTGCCCCAAATTTGTCTGCATAACTATTTCTCTTCAGGGATAATTAGGAGGAAGAAAGCTTATATGGCTTTAATATCTGTTGTGTCGAAACTGATAGTCATGATGCATTGGATAGAAGACTCCCTGCCCTCTGTGTTGGAGTTGCACAGAGAAATATTGAATGCTCTTTAGTTGGAAAAACATGTAGCCATGATGAATGACAGATTGCAATCTTACCTGACTAAATGGGGTACCCTTGATGCCTTACTAGTAGCATGGAAGCCTTAGAATATTATATAACCTGCCTTATTGTTTTTGCCTTTTCCTTTTTTCTTTCAAAATGGATTGCTACACTTGGTACTAATCGGAGGTAATTGGGTATAGGTTCTGATACATGGTAAACATGTTTGAAAAATCAGAAAATATGGCCTCATAGACCTGTGTAAATCTTTGGCTTTGTAATCGAGGCTACTTTGTGAATCTCCTTCTGTACTATGGCAACTATGAATAAAGTATATTAAATTTAAAAAAAAGAATACCCTATTTTAAAAAAATATATATTTCAAGGCAACAGTAGTTTGAGCAAGCTGAGTAAACTATGCAGTCTGAAATTTGATCAGGATGCTGCAGTTAGGGCTGACTGAGATAGGGTGACTTAGAATTTATTTATTTATTCATTTATTTATTTGTTTTTGGATTACAATACCTTTGAACCTGAGGCTCTTTTATAGTGGTTCCACGTCGAAAGAGAAATACAATAAAATATAACATTATACAATATAATGCAACAATCAGAGCCAGAGTGTCACAATAACAAGAGTATAATGTTCTGACAGGCATTAAAGGGTAGACAATAAAAATACATTTTGGAATAAGTATAAAATAGGTGAACATAGAACAGCCAACAATGGCCTTGTTGTTTGAGAGTGAGGGGGAGAAAAGTAATGGGGAGTGGAATATCGGGGCATCAGGAAAAAAGGACAGGAGGTGGGAGGGGGACCATGGGAGAGGACTGGTCTAAAGAGTCATGGACAGTGGAGGGGGGAGAAACAAGAGCAGGGGAGGGATAGGGACAGTGGATGGGATACAGGCCTATGTTTACAAGGGGGTGGGATGGTGGACAGGATACAGGTCTATGTTAACAAGCGGTAGGGAGATAGGTGGTGGGGCTGCAGTAGCATAGAGGGAGGCATAGGGGGTACAGAGAAATAGACAGTGGCAATTAAGCATGCAGACATACAAACTAGGATACAAAACTAGCAATAGGGCTGTACCCAGATAGTGTAATGGTGAAAGCAACTGAATAAGACGTGCTGCAGAATTATTGAAGCAAAAATCTGAAATGAGGCTATACTCGGATAGGGTGTAGTTAGGATACTTGAGTTAACAGGGTAGCAGTTTAATACATTAATCCACAATTTCTACATTCATTCTGCCATTCTTAGTCAGAATTTCCCAGAAAGTTGCCAAAATGCATTCCAAAATTTAGCAAAAGTGAAATTCCAACTTTTGCCAAAATTCTGCTGGTGGAAATTTAATTTCACACAGCCCTAGTAGTTACACTGTGTGTCACTGTTTTCTAGGTAGCCAAGGGATTAGTGAGCGTGAGTCTATCACAGGAAAACAAAGGAAAGCTACCAGGGAGTCAGACTAGTCCTGGTGTATGACCATTGTAAAAGGGGAAAGTCTCCATTAGAATGTGATTGGAGCTTTAGGTAAACATTTGTTTTTCTTGCTATTTGGCTTGAAGCGCATCACTGTTTTTGCTCCAACCCCCTCTGCTGGCAGATTGTTCCAAGTGTCCATAACTCTTTCAGTGATGAAAGAGCTTCCTTGCATCCTTTCTAAACTCCCCCTCCCCAGCTTCATTGCATGACCTTTTGTCCTGGTGCACATTCTCTTCTGAAAAAAACCTTTCCTCGCTACCTTGTTCACCCCCCTGGGGTACTTACAGGTCTCTATGATGTCCTCCCTCCCCATTCTCTCTTCCAGGATGTACGCAGTGAGATCCTTCAGGCTCTCTTCATAGGGCCTTTGATGTAATTCCCACACCATTTTAGTTGCTGTCTTCTGGACAGCCTCCATACTATCTATGTCCTTCCTGAGATGTGGTCTCCAGAACTGGAAACAGTACTCTAGGTGGGGTCTCACCAATGATCAATGCAGTGACTACACCACCTTTCTCCTTCGGCTTGTTATTCCATTCCTTGTGCTTCCCAGAATCTGCTGGCCCTACCTACTGCCTTGTTGCACTGCCCCACCACCTTTAGGTCATCAAATATGATAACTCCAAGGTCTCTTTCCTCCTTTCTGACCTTGAGGTTATCATATTTATTTATTTAGTTTTTGTTGGCTGGGTAAGTGCACTAGACAAATCCTGCCTATTTTCAGGCATGACCCGGGGGAGGGGGATACAGATGAATGCCAACTGACCTTGAACTAGATTAAGCTGTTTGTGGTATTTTTTGTGAATGAGGGAAATTTTGGCCAGGACACTGGGGAAATTCCCCTACTCTGCAGGCGGATGGCGCTGTCCATCAGTCTGCAAGGATGAAGGATTCCAGTCTTGCTTTGGATGTTGGAGGAGAAGGAGCTACTGCTGGAGTGCAGGAGCTCATGGAAGTTACACTAGAGATGCCTGCAGTAATTCTGCAGAGCGAGGTTGAAGATACCGAATTGGAGTTTTTGGATTCAGAGGTTGTTTGTAATCAGGATATGGACAATTTGACAGAGGCTGATAAATTACAACGCTAGCTGGATTTAAAGAAATCCCAGTTGTTGGCTATGATTACCGTGGCTGAAAAAGATTTCATGCTGTGTCTGCAAAAACTTGAAGAGGGAAAAAAAAAAAAAAAGAAAATGATCAGTGGCAAGTCCTTTACCTGCAGGACACAAATGGGTTACAGGGGGAAAGTTACTGGAAGGTCCTCTAGAGGCACAGGTTTTACAAGAACCAGCAAATCAAGGCTTGAAAGACAGCACTACAACTCTGAATGAAGTAGAAACCACTTCTGATTGGTTTCCTGGTGATGTGCTGCAGAGAGCAGGTTGGTTACTGCAGAATGGGATATGGATACCCGATCCAGTTATCCCTCTACCATGGTCCACGGCACAAGCACAATCGGGTATAGGAACTTTGGTTTCTGGTATTGAAGGAATTTTGAGACCCCTGCTTTGGATGGTTCTCACCCTGGACCAATTTTAAAAGTGGCTGCTCAAAGGATTGAGAATGAGGGCGAAACACAACCTATGCCAGATGCAACCTTTCCGGTCCTGCAGGGTAATCAAGTAATTTTGGACAATATAATATGGATTGGGGCTTCCCCTACAGTTTCTACTTCTAAGAATGGCTCCCAGGCACCTGTGGCCTGTTTAGATACCCCTATTTTGGATACTCACCATTCCCCATGACAGATGGCACAAGAACAAACCCACAGCCTGGGCCTTCTGGTCAGAAGGCTTATGCAGGTTTATTTCAGAAACTCACAGAGTCAGCCAAACAATGATTTTTAGTATGTCTACGCTATCAGGGGAAGGCCCTGGTAGTTCCAGATCATTTATGGGTTGGTAAGACTCTACTTATGAGCAGTATGGGTTTTACGCCGGCAGAGGTGTATGCGTTCATACACTCCCCGAGGGACCAAAACTATGACATTAGCTTTTGCACAATGCAACTAACGGATAAATTCTGGAAAAGTTATTATGAGGTAAAGGAGACAGAAAATTGGTGGAATTTTTTAGCTATCCCCATCACTAAACCTGCTATGAAGATTATTACGGTTTTATTCTCAAATGAAGGAGTTAACGCCTCTAATATTATCTTTTGGTTGGAGAAAAGATGTACATTGTTGGATCATCCTAAACCTATTTTGGATGACAATGGATTTTGGACAGGGGGTGGACTTTTCATGTACAATTATTGCATACAGACACAGGCATACAACATCTCCCCAGCTCCTTCTTTTTAGGACGAGATAGGGGTATCATTTTTTACACAGGGCAGATGAAAAGCTGTTATAAATGTGGATATTTAGATAATTTAAATAACGATTGTCACAGGTAAAATGTTTTGGTTGTGGGTTATTGCGGCATACTCTGATGCAATGTGAAGCCCTTCCAATGTGTAATTTATGTGGAGATTTAAAACATTCCTTTGCTACATGCCCCTGGGCTACTCATGACAGAGATGAGGCATCTGACCAAGAATTTTTTTAAGTCAGGCAAAACAATCCTACAATGTAACCCTTAACTTTGGGACTGATTCAGGAGCCCAAGGGAGAAGGAGAGGAAGGGGTTCAAGATCTAACATGGGAGATAGGACTTTGTGAATTTCCCTGGGGCCTGGCTCAATACAGAATGCCCCAGTTATTATCCCTACTCAGTTTGGTGAAACCCCTGTTTTAAACATTCCATCAGTCTCCTTGGAATCCCAAGCAACCCCTTACGCTATCCCACCAGGTTTTCCTCAAAGAGGTGGAAGAATGTTACCCCACAGCTCTTCACATAGCCAACGTTTTAATGACTCTATTTTGGAAGGTCCTAAACAAAATTTGGAACCCTTCCTTCAGGAAACAGAAGAAAGGATTAATATAGAAGTTGAGACAGAGAGTGGAGGGAACTCTAAGATTCCTTTATCTCCACTACCACTATCAAATAGATTTGCCCTTTTTGAATCCTGGGGAGACTGTGTAGAACAAGAACATCCTATAGATGATATAGAAATATCTCAATTTGTGGCTAATGAATTAATGGAGAGGGGGGATGCTCTACAAACCCCGAAACAAGTCTGTGCCTAAAAGGATAACCAGGTCTAGTGGTAAAATGATTAAACGTCCTCCTTGAGCCTTGTGCTTTAAATTTTGCTAGTCTGAATGTTAATAGTATCAAGTCTTCTACACAACGAATGACGACTTTCAGTGTAATTCAGTCCTTAAGATTTGATGTGATTTTTTACAAGATACCTAGCTTCACACTTCGGGGGAATGTGTGCAAGCTTCAAGAAACTGGGGGGAGGGGTCCACATACTGGTCTTTAGGCACAGAATTATGTAGTGGGGTTGGATATGTTTTTACTACACAGGAGTTAAAGGTACATCGTCAAGTAGATATAATTCCTCGGAGGGCACTATTACTGGATGTTACGATTAAAGCGTTATCTTGCAGATTGTTGAATGTGTATAACCCACAACTGAAGTGTGCTCAGATTAAAGTACTTAACAAAATCCAACCATTTCTGCATACAAGTAGACAATTTTTTTTGGGGGAGATTTTAATATTAATTTACTCCCTAAAACAGATAAGAGGAAACAAATTGTGATAAAGCATTTTTAAAACAAGTGCTTCATCATGCTAAATTGAGTGATGTTCAGGATAGTTTACAGTATGGTCCAAAACCAACATTTTTTAAAGGTTCAGTATTGTCCCATATAGACTTTATTTTTGTTAAAAATACATTAAAAGTGACTAACGTCCGAGTTCTACCCATAGAACCCTTGGATCACTTGTTATTAGGAATGGCAATTGATTCAGCCCCTTTAAGAGTATCTGGTAGAGGGTATTGGCAGTTGAACACCTCTCTATTGTTGGACAAACAAATACGGTCAGATTTGGGTATTATAATACAAGATAAATTGACTACAATAATTCTATATGATAATATTAGTAATTGGTGGGAAGATTTTAAGAAGTGTCTTATTGCTTTTTTTTCTCAAGTAGGGCAATACCGAGCTAAGGTTAAACAAGAGAAGTATGATGCCCTTTGTAAAGATTTAGGTGCATTGCTGACTCAACAATTTGAAACACAAGTTTATCTTAGTGCAGAGATTGGAGCCCTTAAGGTAGAACTGGAGAAATTTCAGTATGATAGAATTTGTTCATTGTATAAGGAGCAAAAGTTTGGAACTCAAAGGAAGTCCGAAGTCATTAATCCTTGTTTGGCTAGCCATGTCAGAATGAATAAATGACTCTTTACGGGTTTATGAACTAATACAGGAGTAAGTTGGGAAGATAATAAAGGCATAATGCAGATTTTAGATAAACACATTCATGAAACCTTTAGTTGCCCAATGGAGGACTCTCAGTTTGTGGCTCAGATTTTACAGGCTGCGAATCCTCCTCAAGTTACACCTGAACAGAGGAGATCTCTTGTGCGCCTGTTTACAGTTGTGGAAATAGAGGTGGTAATAACATCCTTACGGGATGAGGTATCCCTGGGGTCAGATGGATTATCAAATGAATTGTATAAATACTTAAGGAAATATATGTCGGCAGAGTTGGTACAATTATATAACTATTTTTTGACAGAATGTTGTTTACCAACACAATTTCATGAGGGTTTAATGTTTTTTTTTATATAAAACTGGAGATCGGGAGGACATAGGGAATTGGAGGCCGTTAACATTGTTAAATACGGATTTTAAAATTTTTTACAAACTTTTAAGTAATAGACTATCTGGGGTAATGAGGGATTTAATTAGTATACAACAATTTTGTGCTGTCCCAGGATGACATATTTCAGATGTTCTTTTAATTTTATGAGAATTGATGGAACCCCCAAAAAATAGCATTCTGTGAAGGGAACATGGAGGATATTTGATTAGCTTAGACCAAGCTAAAGCATTTGATGAAGTATCCCATTTTTATTTAAAGTCAACATTATGATCATATGGCATCTCAGAGGAATGTATACAGTGGTTATATTCATGTTATGCCTTGGCTTATGTAATTCCGTATGAAAATGGTTGGCAAGGTACACGCCATCGCATTTTGAGAGGTGTTAGACAGGGGTGCCCATTAAGTCCCAGCCTATATGTTTTTGCCTTGGATCCCTTGCTAAGGATATTATTAATTTTAATTTAATGGGTTGGGGGTGGTATTGAAGAGCAAATTAAGGTGGTTGCATATGCGGATGATTTATGTTTGATATTACAGGATGAATCTTCCTTTAAAATAGCATGTGATGTAATATTAAATATTGGGAGGGTAACAGAAGCATGGTTAAATTTGTCTAAAACAAAAATTTTACAAATAGCTGGTTTTCCAACATCCACACAGTATATGAGTGGGTTTCTGGTAGCTAGGGAACCAAGTCGGATTTTGGGCTTATATTTTTTTGGGGGGGTTCTTATAAAAACATTTTTAGTCCCCCTTTTTTGATATGTTAATATGATTTTTTCCTTGCCTAAAGTATTGGAAGCTTCTCTAATGAGCATTTTCTTGAGTTGTTTTTAGGGGAGTAGATTAAATCTCGTTAAACGGAATATATTATATCTTAGGATTCATGAAGGGGGGTGAATATGTTGAACCTGGTGGTGTTCTTTTTTCTATTTTTGTATATGCTAATTTGGTACCTTTTATTAATGATGGTAATCCAATGTGGGCATCAATAGGACAATCACATTTGGTTGGGATTTTACATGAATGGAAAGAGAATAAATATTTGCATAAAAACAAACGAAAGGTGAGACTATTAAAAAGATGGGAAGAAGTATTTGATAAGATCAAGATGTGGGGTATAGAGTTTGAGTATATTTTGACCATTAAGCATAAGGTCTTATATACACAAATTTTAGGTAAATGGTTTGCTGATAGCCCTTTTGTTGCCTTTTCAAAAATTAATCAAGCATATATATCGGATTACGTTTTGGATACCCAAATCCCAGTACATATGTGGGATACAGTATGGTTGGGCCTGCAGGGGAAAAGTAATGTTAAAGGGAATCATAAATACAAGACATTACAGGATCGATACCATGGTAGACCTGGATGTGAACAAGAGATAGAAACGATGAATCATTTGTATTTTCAATGTGCATATGTTCGTTTTTGGGACATTTTGAAGGAACATTGGAAACATGGTTTGGACTTTCCACCTCATTCAGATCTGTTAATGTATGAGATCCCATCAACTGCATATGGGAATGAAGTACTTAGTACCCTTCATATTATACATATTCATGTGTTATATTGGCTTTGGATAAGCAGATGCCGCTTGGTGCTACAACAGCAATTTATTTGTGAGCTAGAACTGTTCTATATTCTACAAACAGATTCACGCACCTTAAAACAGAAGGAATTTAAAAGATATAATATACAGACTTGGTCAGCTTTTTGGGATCATTTTATTGATATTTGATTGATTCTTCTTTTTATTACAAAATGTTGATATAGAGCTATTGAATTTAGCTTTTGACTTTAGGAGATTTTTTTCGGTTTCACTTTAGCTTAAGAATTTAATTAAGATGGATTGATTATGAAGCTGAACAAAGATTTCACTGCCTTAAAGGGGGGGATGGATAAATGTAGTTAGGTAGGAAACTAAAGTAGTAGGAATACCTACAAAAGTTTAAAATTTTTATTATGAACCATATACTGCAATACTGTTTTTTATAAAAAGTTTCCCCTTATCATGTATGGGAAAGGGCGAGGGTGACAACGTAATTTTTATAATCAAGTATTGTATGAATAATATTTATTTATGGTTGTTTCTTTTCCTTTTTTCCTTTAGGAAGTAACATTTACTTTGTTATAATTGTTGTTTTGAATTAAAAAAAAACATTCCCATACCTTTGTGTGTAGGGGGAACAGTTATAAGGATTTCTTTATGTTTAATAGTATGAAATAATACTTATTATGACTATGATTTTCTCCTCCTATATGATTTTGTATGATGTAAGAGTGATCTGTATATAATTTGCTAGGAAAAAAAAATTCCCCTACTCTTGTAGCGGGGGTGGATGGACCCTTTTATGTATTAGGATTTGGTTTAGGTTATTATTAATTTATTTTCAGACAAAGTATGACTTTAATACTTATCTGATTTTCTTATGATTTGTATTTTCTTTTTGTGTGAGTTCACACTGTCTGTATTTGTTGGATCTTTGAAGTTTATAATAAAAAAATTCCCCTACTCTTTTCTATAAGTGCCATGGGATCTTTAACATCCACCTGAACTACCACCAATCCAGGCAGATGGGACCTCGGTTTAACATCTCATCTGAAAGACGGCACCTCAGAAGTGTAGCGCCCCTCTCATGCTGCACTACAGTATCAGTACTGGGATATTAACCCAAGTGCCAGATGTGGGAACTGAACCCACAGCCCTCTGATCTCCTGGCCTCAGTGGTGAATGTGCTGTCTACTGAGCCACTGACACTGACAATTGACATTAGATAACCCCAAAGTCTCTTTCATGCTTTGTGACTGTTAAAACCCCCCCCCCATTTTATACACTGTCCCTGGGTTTCTGTGTCCTTGGTGCATGATTTTGCACTTTTTTTGCATTAAAACCCAGATGCCATACCCTCAACTACTCCTTGAGTTTTCACAGGTATCTACTCATTCTCTCAACCCCGCTGGAGTATATCCTATTTCAGAATGTGGTGTCATCTGCAAAGAGGCATACCTTCCCTTCCAGTTCTTCTTCAATGTCACTTATGAAGACATTGAAGAGGACTGGTTTCAATACTGAGCCCTGAGGGACCCTTCTAGTCACTCTCCCTTCAATATTGTGAATGCCATTTATCACCAACCTCTGTTGCCTATCTATCAACCAGTTCCAGACCCAGTTTACCACCTTGGGTCCTACCCCCAAATTTCCCAGTTTCCTTGTTAGTCTCCTATGAAGGCCTTGCTGAAGTCTAAGTAGACCACATCAGTGCCCCACCCTGATCTATTTCCCTGGTCACTCAATCAAAGAAATCAATCAGGGTCATCTGACATATCCTCCTCCATGAATCAATGCTGTCACACATCTTGTAACTCGTCAGATTCAAGATAATCTACTAGCTTTTAGTTTAATAGTGTTTCCATTAATGTCCCTACCACTGATGTTATAATAGTCTATAGTTTCCAGGTTCCTTCCTGCTGCCTCTGCTATTGAGCAGAACTATGTTTGCCCTCCTCTAGTCCTGTGGATCTACTTCTGTTTCCAATGAGTTGTTGAATATGGCTATTAGAGGTGCAGTCAGTACTTCCCTGAGCTCCCTCAGCACTCTTGGATGTGCCCCACCCAGTCCCACATCCTCATTCACTTTCAGATTTTCAACTCCTCTCAGAACTATTTCCTCTGTGAGTGGACTAGTGTCCACTTCCCTCCCCCCAGTGTTCTTTCTGCTTCAATGTGGTATATTCCCCTATCCCTCCACTGTGAAGATTGAGCAGAAGTATTTGCTTTTTCCTGATCCTCCCCTGCACAATTTGCCCTGACGTTCTTATCCTAACAGTCCCTCCCCTTGTCTTCTTATTGCTTATGTATCTGAAGAAGATCTTGTCCCCGTTGGCAGCCCCCTTGGCTATCCTTGCCTCTGTTTATGCTTTAACACCCCTCATCATCTTCCATGCTTCCCTCTTCTTAACCTGGAACACCGCCCTATCTTCTCCCCTCTGCATCTTTTTTACTTCCTGAATGCCACTTCTTTTGCCTTTACCTTTGCAAGCACTTTCCTTGGGAACCATATTGGTTTCTAATTCCTCCTGTTTTTGCCCTCTTCCTTTGTACAGAGGTTTGGTGCCTTCACTATGCCATTCCCACTGTTCCTCCACCCCACCCATGCAATCCCACCCTACTATGTCATCTCTGAGACATTCACTCATGTTTTTATAATCCCCCCCAAAGTCTAGGATCCCTGTTCTTGTGTGGTTTGTCTCTGCCACTGTCTTTAAGTTAAACCACATTGTATAGTGATCACTGGTCCCCAGGTGATGTCCCATACTGACATCTGCAATTCTGTTCCTGTTTGTAAGCAGCAGGTCCAGTATTGCCCCAGTTTGAGTGGGTGCTTGATTAGTTGCCTGAGAAATACCCCTTGCAAGGAGTCTAGGTTGGCCATTCTCCTAGACAAGGCTGTGACTTGGAGGCTCCAATCTGTATATGGCAGACTGAAGTCCCAACCAGCAGTACCTCCCCCTTTTCTGCCATTATGCTAATGGCTTCCTCAGGTACCTTATCAATTCTTCCCCCTGCATTCGAGGTCTGTATATCACTCTAGTGAGAACAGCTGCTCTGGCTCCTGTCTCCAGTATGACCCACAGCACCACCAACTCATCCTTTCCCACTAAGTTCCCTTGTACTTCCATCACTCTGAAACCCTCACTCACATTCAGCATAACAACTCTACCCTTCCTCCCTTCCCTATCCCTTCTGAACTGAGTGTAGCCTGTTATGACCATGTACCATTCATGGTTCTCTGTGCACCATGATTTAGTTATGGCCACAAGATCCAGTCTGTCTCCACCATGATGGCCTCCAGGTCTGGCATTTTATTAGCAAGACTTCTTGCGCTGCCACACATGGCTCCCCACACTTTGCTCCCACCCTGCCTGCAACCCTCTTCCTGCCTCTCCTGCCACTTGAAACTTTCCTCACTTCCTTTCCTCCTTGCTACCCTCTCCATGCCTTGCCACCTCAACACCCTTCTTTCCACATCTTCTGTTCCTTCCCCTTTGTCCCCTACTATGCCTATGCATCCTTTAACTTGTGACCTGGGGGAATTTCTTCCCCTCAGACCCTCTCTTCCTGTTGCTTCAGTCTAGGGTGGTGAGTTTATGCCTCCCTTGGTAATACCACCTCCCCCCATGGTTAGTCTAAATGTTTATCAAAGTAACATTTAAGCCATCCAGTGAGGACCACAGTCCCCTTCCCAGAAAGATGCAGGCTATCCACTCTGTATAGCCATATATCCTTCCAGGTTAGCCCCCAGTCCCCATTGAAGCTGAGCCCCTCCTCCCTGCACCATTCCTTCAGCCAGCTGTTGAAGCTTTTAATGCAGAGTAATTGAAACTCCTGGTGTCTAGAAATCTCCGCAGTGCTTCCATGTTGCCCCTAAAATAGACCTTGAGCCTAATGGGCCTCACCCAGTTACCAAAGAATAAAAGAAAAATTAAAGGTTGTTATCATATCCTTTCTCTCCCTCTTGGCCTCCAGGGAGTACATGTTCTTACTAACTAGATGCTCCTCATACATTTTATCTGACCCTGTATAATCTGTGTAGCTTGCCATTGGACCGACTCCGTATGGTCCTTACTCTTATTCAGGTGTGGGATCCAGAGTTGGATTCAGTATTCAAAGTGTGGCCTCATCAAGGATCTATGGGCTGATGGCTTAAGACTGTCACTAATAATTACCTCCTAAGTCCCTTTCTTCTGTGGTCACATTGACTGTTTCATCCCACCCCATCAAATAACCTCTCTTAAGGTTTCCCTTTCCTATAGTATGTGTACAACGTTGGACTTCTTAGCATTAAAATTCAGTTGCCACATCTTGGATGACCCTTCCAGTATTTCTAGATCCCTCTTCATATCCTAAATCCTCTCTTTGATGTCTGCTCTGCCTGAGAGTTTAATGTCATCTGCAAAGAGCAGATTGGCAGATTGTGCCCTTAAGTCCTTCACCAATGTCATAGATAAACCCTTTAAACAGTACTGGGCTTAGCACTGATGCCTGTGGCACACTACTTGTGACATTCCTGATCTTTGAGTGCTCCCCATTTAATTCCACCCTTTGGGTCATTTCACCCAACCAATTTGCTGCCCAGATGGTTAGGTTTGCATCCACCCCTGGGTCCCCCAGCTTCTTAAGAGGCCTTCTCTGAGGCACTGAGTCAAATGCCTTGCTTAACTCTAGGTACAGCAGTGACAGCACATTGGTCATCTGTCCCTTGTCCACAGCTCTTGTTATTGACTCAAAGAACTCTATCAGGCTGATATTAATGTCTCAATATGCAGAAAAGATGAGGTTATCATGATGTTATGAGTATTATTTATTTATTCCAAATGTTTTACCAGGAAATACATACTGAACTGATAACAGCTTGTTTTCAAATGCATCTGTGTGTGAGGGGGGTGTAGGGGTATGGAAGATAGTACAAGAGGAAAAAAATAAATTCCAAACTGTAAGTGGTATGCCCTCTGTTTGTATGCTATGCTATTTAGCTCTGAGCTGTAGTGAATTTCTTCATCTGTAGATAATCAAATGAACTTTAACAGACTCTTTTTCTGACTGTTGAAATATCTTGCTAAAATAATCCATCCTTGTAAGAGAAATTCCACCTTAGGTTGTAAAATTGAAATGTGTTATAGTAAATGTTAGATGTTTTAATTGTAATGCACAGAGAAGCAGGGTCAGCATATCTCAATTGGTGTATGCACAGCTGAAGTCTGTAGTTCTAGAATGGTGGAAAAGTCTGCCAAGAGTTAAGAACATCACAATGACAACATGTTTTTTTGTGCTGAAGGGTCCCTGTTGTTAACATAAAATTTTACCTCCCTGTTACCTGGCAGAGCTCCTGTATCCTGTGCAGTCCTTGCACTCCCTTCATTCCTCAGAGAAAGGCCTCCTTTTGGTCCCGAGGGCCAGGCTAATGTAATCAGGAGATCATACATTTGAAATAGCTGTCCCTGTCTTGCCTAGGGGACAGAGGGAGGCCCTCTCAGTGGAGGCATTTAAAAGGGTATTAAAAGCCTATTTGTTTAGCCAGACTTTGGGGATTACATTTTTGTTTGTTTTCATTATCCTTGTTTCAACTACCGTATATATGTTTTTAGAATATTATTTAAGTTATTTATTCATTGTTTTATTTATTTAATTACATATTATTTATGTATGGTGCCCTGAGCCTTTGGGGAAGCGCACCTTATAAATAAAGCTACTGCTATTACTGTGCATCACTTCTCTCATCTGTAGCATTGGATGGTAAGCAGGCACCAATTGATTTAGGAGTAATTAGATAATTAAGTTTTGTACAATTTGTATGAAATGCACATAATTTTTATAAAGTTTTTTAATAATTTTAAAGTGCACAATTTCTTTTTCAAAAATGTGCTATTTTGCCCATAGCATTTCTTACGTGAAAATGTGCACTTTCATGTAATCTGCCCATAAATATTACACATTGTGCATTTTTGAAAGCCTGGGGCCCAATTCTCAGTTGCAGTACTTTCCAATGGAAAACAGAGTGCAGTATATGCATTATTATTCAATCATAAAAATGCAGGAAATTACACCTGGAAGTGGGGCCTCTTGGTGCAGATCCTAATACAGATGTTACTGTGTTGGTTTGTGCATAGTAATGGCACTGAATACCACCACAACCATGTATGCATGTTGTTCAGTGCCATGCACATACAGGTATGAACTGGTCCATCACTGAAAACCATTACCCTGCTTCCAACTTACCTGTACCTGTAGGATATTTCTGGCCCTCCTCAGCTGTCATTGATTCTGTCCTTTGCTGCTCCTTTTTGCATTCCAGTGGAAACCCCCTCCCTAGCACCATATCTCCTAAATGGTCATCTGATGCTCTGGCCCATCAGCAGTTTTTATCATTCTGTCTCTTGTAATGGGGCCACACCTTTGTGATGGCTCTACTGACTGCCAAAATAAGTCTACAGGTAGGGGCTATCGCAAAAGTGTGATCAGTCTATGAGGGATCACCATGCCCATTGTATATGCTGCTGTGTGACATTTACATGGTGATGCCAGCCTCTGCTGTGCACCATGCTCTGTGATGTGCACTGGCATGGAAGGACCCCATAAACCCTTTGAGCATAGCAGGAGGGGTCACAAGCAAGACACTTCCACAAAATTAGTTCTCACCAATTTTGTGACAGTCATTTGTGACTGTGAATTGGGTCCCTAATTTTTAGAAAGTTACTATTTGTAGTAAAGAGAAGCATTTTCAATTATTTTGCACATAAAAATTCTAAACTGCACATTTTAAATACCTGATTTTAAAAAAAGAGTACCGAGGACAAAAAGGAGCACTTTCCCATATTTCGCACATAAAATTGTCCAAACTACAATTTGTTTTTTAAAAAGTGAGTTTTCAAAATGCACAGCTTGGAAATAATTAATTAAAGTTTATATATTTTGCACAACAAAATTTCCAAAGTGCATATTTTAACAAGCTGGATTTTTTTAATGGGCAATTTGGAAAAAATTGCAGTATTGGTGAGTTTATGTGATTTTCGTGCAATTTTGTAGCACAAATGTCAACTTTGTGCTATTTTGCAGGCATGATTTAAACTCCACCTAGCATTGGTTGACTCTCAGTTGGGCTATCCTGTATAAATAAACAGTAAAAAAAAATTACTAAGGATGATTTTTGTCAGATTCGACTTTGGTGTGCCCTCTGCCCTCCCTTTGAACAGATGTTTTTGCAGTGCTTTGCAGTCAAAAACTAGTGATGATCTGTGACACCATTCTCTTGTAAGTACAGTTACTTTTATTGCTAAAATGAAACAAAATTGGCAGTCTTGTGTGAATGGTCTAATGGCGGAATGGTCTAATGGCTCATCACCTGTGCATTCAGCAAAGTGTCTTTGATAACAATTGCTGTGGCTGGCTTCTGTTTTTAGTTGAGATTGCTCATTGCTCAAAAAACTATTATGTTACCTACAGATCACTCAATTAAGCAATAAGGCACAACAGGGTGTGGCTTATTAGGGGATTTACCCATGCCTTGTGTGGTGTGTCATGAGGTGCAGCTGAGTGACTTAACCACAAAAGAAGTGGGTAAATCCCACAATGATCCACACCCTGGAGTGCCTTATTGTGATTATACAATGGATCCATGTGTAAAATAAATTCAAAAATGTGTTTAATTATGTTTTTTATAAACGCCATTTCTCAGCCGTGGGTTATTGCAGGATATACCCAAGGTCATGTGATGTGTTTTGACCAATGAGGTTACAGGATTTTCATACCCCATTGCATAATTTAACATAAACCCCTAAGCAGCTGAACTAAACTGATGTAATCTGGTGGGCAGTGGCTTATTTGAGCTTTTCCTGGTTCAGTTAACCATGCTAATTTCAGCAGTCTTTCATAGTCTCAAGCAGTTTTATTTATAGTGTCACTCAGCTTTATGTTTATCTCCGAATATGATGTAGTATGCTGTTTATCACCCTGATGCAAATGAATAAACTAGAAGAAATTTTGTGGTTCTTCTTGACAGGATACCACTATTGTATTAGTAGGCCCTATTAACCCCTTCTAACTGAGAAAATGCCAATATACAATGTCTTGAAAGAACTGGCAACAGCAATGTGTTAGCAAAAATGCATCTTGCAGTGTGACATGTGCAGCTCAAGAGTCTCAATGAGTTTCTGATCATCTACACCTCACTCTGGTCCATTCTTTACCCCAATGGTCCTTCTAAGCAGTCCCAGATCCAAAAAGTATGGCCTCCAGATGTATACCTACCTCCAAGGTGAGTGGTGCACTGAGCTAGATGATGTGAGCCTATCCCCATCAGATGGCTCTTCACCTGCCCGACAAGCCCATTGAGGTTACCCCCAAAACAGCCCAAACCAGGCACCTGGTCACAGGAGCTTCACCTCTTTTCAGACTGGATGGGAACTTGTGCAGTATTGAAAGCAGATTCCCCCAGTTTGCCCTATGTAGTACTCCTTGCAAGACTACTGTGCTGTGATATGTTTACAATGACTATGATGGTAACATACTGCTAAATTTCAAACAGTGCTAAAAGAGGTAAAAAATCCAGGAAAACTGAGTGGGAAAATATGTGAAAATCCTCCCGAACCCTAAGGATATCCCATGTAGTGGGTTGGCAGGGTTCTCTAAACTACAATAGCCAGCTGAAGACCCTGCTATAATGAGGGTGGGCAGGTGGGAATTCCAGCCAGAGGGAGAGAGCAAGAGGGGAGACTAGGTGGTGTAGGGTTTGTTAAGCCCCTTGTTCCATCCATCTGGTCAGAAGCCTATGCCCAATGGGTGGCCTTATCTGGCCCCCCTGTGTGGGAGGCAACTACCTGAGCTTCAGTATTAAAGGTTTAGCAAGCTCAGCCCTGGCCAATACATAAAGATTTTTATCAAATGTTTCTTAAATTTTTTTAAGTTTACAGGGGTGCACTTGGTGTTTGACCAACCAAAAGCAAACAGTTATAATACCAGTGCCCCCCAAAGCTGCTTTAAAACCTGCAATTCATTCAAATCCATTCAATATTCTTACTTGATTTTTTTCAACTTTACTACCTGTGTTGTCTGACTACCTAACCAGTTCATGTATCCAGAGGAGGAGCCACCATCAAATCCTTATCTGCTGCAATGCTTTGCAGGCCCCATTATCCCCTTCTACCTGAACAAATGACCATATACAATGTCTTGGAGGAAATGACCATAGCCATGTGATCATTAAGCTTATGCAAAAATATATCATGCAGCATGGGGAGCACAGCTTGGGAGTGTCAACAAGGTTCTAGATGGTTAACACCTCACACCAGTGCATCTCTTAACCTAAGGGGCACCATGAGTAGAACCAGGTACAAAATATATAGCCTCCAGAGGAATACCCATCTCTGAGGCAAGGGAGGACCCTAGGGCCAAGTGACATGTGCCCATCCCCTGTTGGATGGCACCTCAACACAGGACAAGCATTATGAGGTTATCCCTTGACTGGCCCAATACCAGACCCTGATCACTGGGGCCTCACCTCATGCCTGCCTGCAGGGGAATTTATTAAAAACAGAAACAAATTCCACATGTTTCCCCTTTGTTCTATGTCTTGCGAGAATATTGCACCACCACCACAGTTGAGATGAAGTGCATCCATCCCCCCAGGAGAGGGAAAAGGTCACCAAATCATCCTGCTGGAATTACTGTTGGCACAGTCCTAACTCTAGCTGAAGGGAATGAACAAAAGGGGAAGACTTGGCTCATGCATGGCATTTTAGACCCCTTGCTTGACCCCTCCAGCTATAAGTCCCAGTTCAGTGGGCAGCCCTACCCAGCCCTCCCCTTGGGAAAAGCAACTATCTGTGTTTATCTAAGCAGTTCAGGTATAGGGGAGAGGGACTACTGGCAAATCCTTGCCTGCTGCAATGCTTCGTTTGCTGTCCAGTATCTTCCAGTGCAGATTCCAATATTCTATCAAGCACTGTCTACCTCCATGAGCAGCTGAACACCTGCTTTTTTGGTACATTTAAAGTGTACTGACTCATAGTAAAGAGGACAGGAAATTATTTCTGTCAACTGTTTTTATGTCTCTGTTTTCAGAAAGAATATTCATACCCCTAAATAATCAATATTTAACTGTACCTGAATGAAAGTGCTGCAAAAACGATTTTACATTCTTTTGTTTTATGCAATAGACTACATTGGTTCTCTTCATGGAACTAGTGATCTGTGCCAAGATTCATAAAACTTTGCCTTTGCACAAACTGGTTTTTGCTCCGAGTTCCTATTTACAGAAACCCAGTTTGCATGCTCAAACTGGGTTTGTACAGGGGCAAAGTGTGGAGGGGAGATTGATGCAAATGAAGGGAAGGGGACTTGAATATTGGCACAGTCCAAATCACAAAGCATTTGCTCCACGTAGGGGCCTTTTGCGTGGTTCCCTTGCATGGAGCAAACACCACCGACTGAGACCTTGCCTTAATCCAGTGCAACCCTAGTGGTTGGCAGAGGTACTGCAGCACCCCCCTGCCCAACCCTCAGTACAATAGTCTTTAGTGTCCAGTGGTTCCCCTTCCCCCCACTTGATGCCTGCCTGGGAAGAAAATAGGTTTTCCCTGGTGTCTAGTGGTCCCCCCCCCCGCCGATTGCTGGACTGATTGTAAAAGATAAGTTTTCCCTGGTGCTAGCTGTCCCCCATCACCAATTGCCGGCTCAATTGTAAAATTAAATTTTCCCTGATGTCCACTGGTCTCCCAACCCAGTGCCCTGTCTGATGTAGGAAATCCGTTTCCCTGGTGTCCAGTGGTTCCTTGCCCCAACCTGATCCCCTGCCTGATATAAGAAAACATATTCCCTAGTGACCTGTGGTCCCTCCCCAACCCGATGTGCACCTGATAAACATATATCTTACTCCCTGGTATCTAGTGGTCCCTCCCCCACCTGATCTCTTGCCCAATCTAAGCATACATTTTCCCTGGTGTCCAGTGATCCTTCCCCCCACCCAATCCCTCCCCGACCTGTTAAACATAGTCCCTGGTGTCCCCATCTGGAGTACTGTGTCCAGTTCTGGAGACCCCATCTCCACAAGGACATAGACAGGATGGAGGCAGTTCAGAGGAGGGCAACTAAAATGGCACAGGGCCTGCAAGAGAAGCCATACGAGGAGAGACTAAAGGAGCTTAATATGTATACCCTTGAGGAAAGGAGGGAGACGGGGGACATGATAGAAACGTTTAAGTACCTCAGTGGAATCAACAAAGTCTAAGAGGGTAGTATCTTTCAGAAAAAGAGATGTGCAAGAACAAGGGGACACAATTTGAAGATAGAGGGGGGACGGCTCAGGGGCAATGTGAGGAAGTATTTTTTCACAGAGAGGGTAGTGGATGCATGGAACAGCCTTCCTGAGGAGGTTGTAGGGTCTAAAACTGTGGGAGAATTCAAGAATGCATGGGAGAGACATAAGGCAATTTTTGTGGGGGGAAGGAAGAAATAGGCTGTTGGTTAAGTAGGATCTGCCGCTTATCCTCTAGGTAGGAAAATGGGTAGACTTGGTGGGCCAAGCGGTCCTTATCTGCCGTCAAAGTTTATGTTTCTACGTTTCTATGTAGTGGGCCCTCCCCCTATCCTATCCATGTCTCCAATGTGACAACCCCCACCAAAACAGTGCCCCAACCCGGTCCTATCCTGTCATCTCAACCCCTCAGCCCATCCCTTGTTGTGGCCAGTGACCCCCCCTTTGATCTGCTAATAGATCTATATGTACATCCTTGTGTCTAGTGAACCCCCCTTCCTAACCCCAATCTGATGAATGTTCACAATTATATTTCATTCCCTGGCGTCCAGTGGACTCCCCCACCCTGGCAGGTAGTGCCCCCCCATCTCGGTCTCCCCCAAATCCCTTCCCTTAGCTGGCGATTGGCACAGTCCTCTGATCTCCACCATGGCTGGCTGCCAACTGAGCTGTCAATGAGTGCATACTGTATGCAGTACATGCTCATTGACAGCTCAGTCGGCAGCCAGTCATGGTGGAGAGTGGAGGGCTGTACCAGTCACTGGTTCAGTGAAAGGATTGGGGAGGGAGCGGTGGTGGGGCACTACCTGTCAGGTGAGGAGTCCACCACATCAGGTAATGAAATATACAGTGATGTACATTCATCGGAATAGTGAAGGAGGGGTCCACTACAATGGGGAATTACACATAGATATACAAGCAGATTGGGGAAGGGGCCAGTGGCCACCAATGAGGGATGGGCTGGGGAGTGGAGATCACAGAATGGGACCAGGCCCTGGGCAGTGGTTTTTTTTTGGGGGGCTTGCCAGACCATGGACAGGGATCAGATGGGGGCAGGTCCACTAGACACCAAGGAATTTGTTTAACAGGTCAGGCGGTGATCAGGTGGGGAGAGACTACTGCACTCCAGAGAAAATGTATGTTTACATCGGGCAAGGGATAGGGAGGGGGGAGGGACCACTAGACACCAAGGAAAAACAAATCTGTTTATTGGGTAGGCATCAGGTGGGGGGGAGGGACCACAGGCCACCAGGGAATATGTATTTTTTCATCAGGCATGGGACCAGGTGGGGGGCGAGTGAGACCACTGGACACCAGGGAAACACTTGGTATATATCGAGCAAGGGATAGGGTGAGGGAAGGGACCACTGGACACCAGGGAAATGGATTTCCTACATTGGACTGGGCATCGGGTGGGAGGGCCACTGGGCACCAGGAAAACTTTTATTTTTACACTCGGGCTGGTGATCAGCGGAGGACCACTAGACTCCAGGGAAAAGTTATTATTTTACAATCGAGCATGCGATCAGCAGAAGGAGGGACCACTAGACACCAGCGAAAACCTAACTTTTTATTATCAGGCTGGTGATCAGTTGGGGGGGATCACTAGCATAGAAACATAGAAGTTGATGGCAGAGAAGGACCGCAAGGCCCATCCAGTCTGCCCATTTCTTTTTCTACCTTATGAATGTGCCATTGGCCTTTGCTCTGTCAATGGCCTATCTATTCATACTCATCTGTATTGCTCCCTTATGCCTATCCCATGCCTGTTTGAAGGCCTGCACTGTATTCATATCCACCGCTTCCTGAGGTAGGCCATTCCATGCATCCACCATCCTTTCTCTGAAAAAGAACTTCCTCACATTACCCCTTAATCGGCATCCCTCTAATCTCATGCTGTGTCCTCTTGTCCTGCTATTTTTCTTATATTGAAACATGTTAGACTCTTTCATCTTGTTAATGCCCTTAAGGTGTTTGAATGTTTTAGATCATATCACCTCTCTCCCTCCTTTGCTCTAGGGTATACATAATGAACTCCATTAATCTGTCATCATATGTTTTCTGATGCAGTCTCTGCACCATTTTGGTTGCCCTTCTCTGGACTGCCTCAATTTGGTTAATGTCCTTCTGAAGGTGTGGCCTCCAGTACTGCACACAGTACTCCAGATGGGGCCTAACCAGTGTCTTGTAAAGAGGGATTATGACCTCCCTCTTACGACTTGTGATACCGCTACTAATACACCCCAACATCCCCCTAGCCTTACCTACTGCTTTAGGGGTCTGCTTGGATGATTTCAGGTCATCTGTGATGATGATGCTCAAGTCTCTTTCTTCCTTTGTGACTGCCAGCAACTCCCCTCCCAGCCTATTGGTGGCTTCAGGATTTCTCTTCCCTGTGTGCATGATCTGGCACTTCTTTGCATTAAACCCCAGTTGCCACTCTTCTGACCATTTTGCTAGTTTATCCAGATCTCTTCTCATTCTTCCCACCCCATCTGGATCATCTACTCTGTTGCAGATCTTGGAGTTATCTGCAAACAGACAAACCTATCCTCCAGTCCATCAGCATTGTCACTGATGAAGATATTGAAGAGGACTGGCCCCAGGACTGATCCCTGAGGTACCCCACTTGTGACTTGCATTTCTTCTGACTGAATACCATTTGTCACCACTCTGTTTTCTGCTCGTCAACCAATTTGCCACCCAGTTGACCAACTTCTGACTCACCCCGAGCCTACCCAGCTTATTAATCAATCTTCTATGTGGAACAGTATCGAAAGCTTTGCTAAAGTCAAGGTAGGTGACATCAACTGCTTCCCCTTGGTCCACCACTCTGGTTACCCAGTCAAAGAAATCTATGAAATTAGTTTGACAGGATCTTCCTTTTGTAAACCCATGCTGTCTTGGATCCTGTGCTTCTATGGACTCCAGGTGTTGCACTATCCTTTCCTTAAGGAGTGTCTCCATAATCTTGCCTACTACTGAGGTAAGACTGACTGGTCTGTAGTTCCCTGTCTCGTCCCTGCTACCACTCCTGTGGAGTGTGATCACATGAGCCCTTCTCCAGTGTTCTGGGACTCTCCTGTGCTCAGAGACTCACTAAACAGTTCTGATAATGGCTCTGCTAGTTCCATCCTTAGCTCCTTTAGTACCCTGGGATGTATGCCATCAGGTCCCATTGCCTTGTCCACCCTGAGCTTATCGAGCTCTTGTAGGACCCTTTCTTTTGTGAAGGGTCTAGTGCACACCTCCCTCCCCTCTGTGTCCATGGTGCTGAGCTGTGGGCCCTGCCCTACCTTCTCTTCAGTAAATACCGAGCAGAAGTCTCTATTTCGGAGAGATGCTTTTACATTGTCCTCCTCCTCACATGCCCCCTTATCCCCTTTGATCTTAGCAATACTACCTCTGGACTTTCTCCTTTCATTAACGTATCTATAGAAAGTCTTGTCACCTTCTTTTACTGTTTGTACTAGTGTTTCCTCGGTTTGGGCCTTTGCCTGCCTTACTGCTTTCCCTGTTTCCCTTAGGGAAGTTTGGTATGCCTCCCTATCTTCATCCTGCTGCGTTCCCTTATACTTCCTGAAGGCCAGCCTTTTGGCTCTGACCTTTTCTGCTACTGTTTTTGAGAACCAAAGTGGTTTCCTTCTTCTTTTGCACTTCCTTTTCTGTCTAACACAATGGGATGTTGCTTCAAGTATTGCATCCTTAATGCTTGCCCACTTTGCCTGTACCCCCCCTAACCTGTATTTATTTTTGCCAGGGCTAGCTTAACTCTGTTGGCCATCATATCAAAGTCAGATCCTCTGAAGTCCCATATTTTTGCCTTGGAATTGGATGATTTAGTTCTAGTGGCCAAATTGAACCATACCATGTGATGGTCACTGGCCCCCAGGTGACCTTCTACCTAGAGATCTGAGATCCTTTTCCTGTTAGTCAGTACTATATCTAGAATAGCCCTGTCTCTTGTGGGTTGTTGTACCAGTTGTTAGAGGCCCTCCCCTGCAGGGAATCCACCATGTGTCTAGTTCTGGCAGATGATCCTGCTGGTACTGACCAATCTGTATCTGGCATGTTGAAGTCTCCCACTGGGGAAAACTTATCTTTTAACAATTTGGCTGGTGACCAGCAGGGGGGGACCACTAGCACCAAGGAAAACTTATAGTTTTTCCATCTGGCCAGCAATTGGCCAGGGTGGTGGTGTGCTAAACTCCATTGTGGCCTACGTAAATGGACCCTTAATGAGCATGCAAATAGCCACATAGCATCATAGCCTCCTAGATGAAATACCTGCCTGCTCCTCGCTTCTCTATGCAGATGACCTGGTCATCTATGCCAGCTCTCACAACATTGAGCATATTAACTTATCACTCAATAGAGCCTACTCCTGCGTCCAGAACTGGCTAAACTCCCATTGCCTTATTCTCAATTCCACCAAGACAAATGCCATGCTACTGGGCACTACACAGAAGCTTCGATCGTGCACCACCCCTCTTAATATTCTTGATCTAAATGGGAAACCTGTACAAGTCGTCACCTCCTTCCATTATCTGGGCATCCTACTGGACCAATCTCTCGACTTAAATCTACACATCCAAACCACATGTAAAACTGTAAGCTGGGAGCGGCATACAGAACCAGCTATATGCTCACTTCTTCAGCAAAGCTAGCCATAGCCAGGGGGATCCTTCTACCTACACTTACCTACTGTGCGCCCATTCTCACTTCTGCCTACAAAACTGCCCTGCATAAATGGGATGTCACTTACAATAATGTCTGCCGATATGCAGCTAAAGCTCCACGACTTCAACACCATTGCCAGCTATACACTGATCTTGGGTGGCTCTCCCCCTCTGCCACCAGGCGCTACTACCTGGGCTGTCTAAATGACTCTATTCTCAGACAAAGACAACCAGCAGCACTTGCCAAGTTGCTTCTTCCTTCTAGACCAAGCTGTGAGTTAAGATCTGCAGACAAAGCCCTCCTGGTTGTTCCCCGTTGCCAGACCAACAAAGGAACTGGTTCCTTCAATAAGCAGCCCCTAAGTTGTGGAATCAGCTCCCTCTGGATCTCAGGCAAGCATCCTCGCACCCTGCTTTCAAACGTGGGCTGAGACTCCACCTGGCCTCCCTAGATCAATGCACCTGCTTTGACCCTACCTGATTTCCTTTTCGGCTTCTACTCCCTCCCCTCGCAACCTGCCCTCTCATTTCTCTCCTCCCACTCCTCTTACGACCTACCCCTACCCTTAAGCTCCCCTGCCTGTACTACCTCCTTATTAACTTCATTGGATACAAATGTACTATTTTAGTTATGTATTTGTGAATGATCGCACTGCCTTGTTTAAATGCTACTTGTAAAATATTCTCTCCTGAAATCTGTTGCCAGGTATTATCATTATTTCGCTAATTGTCACAGACTAACTGGCTACCTGGCAGGGCTACCTCCGAACAGTCAGATGTTGGTACTGCAAGGATCACTACCCCCATCCCCTCCTGCCCCTATTCACTACCCCTGGACGTCCCTAGCCAGGGACCGTTATCGGTTATTATGCCCAGTCTTGGAACCACAAGCCCGGCTGCACATACCTTCCTATAACCGCTAAAGCTGTAAGTGCGCCGAATCTTTCTCTCTCACCTCCAACCTCCCTTTCTCTCATGCCTAATAGCAGGACCATGAACCCGGCGCTCCCCCTAGCTCACTGCCGCTAAAGCCGTAGGCTTATCTTACAGTCCCCAGAAACCACGGGCTGCCTGCTGCCGTTCACCCATCTACGGCACCTCCCCACCAAGCTCAGCTTTCTAACTTGCTGCTTTAGCCTCCGGCTAGGTGCCTTAAATTCTCCCCCCCCTTATCGCTCTCTTTACCTCCTCCGTTCCACGATACCGTTTGACTACCCCCGCCATAGTCTATATGGCTTGAACCTTCTCGGCCGCTCCTCACCTTCTTGCCCAGTGGGGAAACCACAAGCCCGGCTACTACCCTTTGCTTTTACCGCCAAAGCCATAAGCATACCTTACGGCCCCCAGATCTCTTTGCTGATTGCCGCTTGCACACCTTACCACGGTACCCATTGGCTCCCTGTCCCATCCCCTACCCCGGCCGGGTGCCGTGATTTTTTCCCTCCAACTGCCCCTCTTCGGCCCTGGGGAGCATGCTTCCCCAACCTGGAGCCCGGTCCTCTCTACAACACTCCCTCCCCCCCGCCTTTCTCCTCACCTTGGATACCTTTTCCCTGAGGAATGAGTCTAGACCTTGACCTTATACCAGTACCAACACCCCGTTAACCTCTCTTGTACTGACCTATTGTTTTGCCTAGACTAGCCTACACCATGTTAGCCTAGCCGAAGCTGCCTCCCTGTATGAATGAATGTACTCTGTAATGATTGCCTCAAATTGTATTGTTGTTTGCTTCCTTGGTTATTCTGTATTGTACTCTCCCGGGTCATGCCTGAAAATAGTCACCTGCTGGCTAGTGCACTTACCCGGTAAACAAAAGCTAAATAAATAAAATAAATAATCTTGCATGCCCAATGGGCTCATTTACATGACTGCTTTTGTGAATTCCAAATAGCGCATCTGAGTTATTCATTGCAGAGCCATACTTCTGGCTGCATGTTGGGGTGGTGCTACTGGGGTTAGTGGTGTCACTAATGGGGTTAGCAATGACTCATCCAGGCCTTATTCATAGTCAGATAGTGCAGATGCATTATCCAACCATGAATAGCAACCTTTGACACCTGGGCAATCCGCAAAGCGCAACACAAATGTTTGCGCTGTGCTTTGTGACTTTTTGGGAACCTAGCCCCTGGAGTTGTAACTATGTCACAGTATTTGTACAGAACTCTTAGCATGGTTGAGACAGGTTAACAGCTCATGCTTAGCATTCTGTACACAAACTGTGACATACTGTAGTAAAAACTCCAGAATTATTGCTTCCATGAATGAACTGTGAAAACAGGTTGCTCATCAAAAAGAAAACAATTAGGGGAGTCAGGTGATGTAGAGCACCGGATAACAACTTCCTCCGAGAGCTCCCAGCCGCCCGTCTATTTAACTTTCATTAAACTTGTTCTTTATCTAGGATCTGTGGGCTGGCATTGAACGAACTTATTCCGAAAGCATACCTTAGCTCTTTGTGGGGTTCAATGGAGGTAGAAATGAGAAAAGCCATGCCGAAGCATACCCCTCCTACAACTCCCGAGAAGGCTCCAAAAAAGTCTAAGACCTCTTCAGCTTTAAAAGTACAGAGACCAGCTGCTTCCAGCCCGGACCAAGAACCTCTTATACTTGCAAGATTTTTAGAGGAGTTTAAACCTTTTAAGGCAGAAATGCAGCAAATCGCCGGAGATATCAAGTCCTTCTCTCACACCCTGGAGGATCTTACTCAACGAACCTCAGATAACGAGGCTCGCATCCACTCCATAGAGTGCAAGCAGGACAAATTCGAACCCAAGCTGGTGCTTGCCCATCAACGCATAGTTAAACTTGAAAACAAGGTTGAGGACCTGCAGGAACGTGGCCACCGCAACAATGCAGTATTGATAGGCCTACCCAAAAAAGAAGAAGGTCTAGACCCGATTGTGTTCACACAGAAATTTGTCAAGAAAATTGCTGGACCATCTTCTTTTGGGCCCAGATGTACAGTTGAAAGAGCCCATCATGCGCTCTGCCCGATGCCACCACAAGCTGCACCCCCTCACACCTTTATCTTTCGATTTTTAAACTATCAAGAGTGGCACCACTTTTTGATGAAATCCCGAGACATTCATGAGTTGAAATGGGAAGGGACAAAAATCAGGGTAGCCCAAGACCTCCTGCTATCTGTGCAACAAAACCAGGCCTCCTTCCACCCACTCGTTACTAAGCTAGTTGCAGCTGGGCTTAAATTTAAGATGGGGTACCCAGCTCGGCTTCAAGTTTTCCTCTCGAGTTCCTGGGTTACCTATGATGATGTGGAACCTGCAATGGCCAGCTTCAAAACAGCACTCCCAGACCTCTTCTGAGATCCCTGAATGGCCGTTCACCCACACCAAGGCTCTAATTTTCTGTCTACATCAGTGATGCATCTTCACTTGGACTGACAGTCTCTTACCTTGATAAAGGTTGGCAGTACACCTGCTTTGGTACTGTGGTTCAACCCCTGTTGTACCTGGACCATCCCAATGAGAGCAACTTTATTGAAGGAATGGATTGCAGTGGTAATTGCTTCGGTCTGTGCACTTTGGCGAAGTGCCACGCTCCCAGATGTTTTCCAGACTTGTTCGCTCTCCCCAACATAAGGATTAAGTCTGACTGAGCTAACCCAGGCAAGCTTGCGCTGCAGCTGTAATTTAAAATGAGCTACATAAATGTTGTGAATCACCACTAGATGGTGCAAGAGATAACCTTTTCCACATTGCTCCATATGAAAAAGTTCACTTTCTTTTCTCCTTCCCAGACAAAATTACCTTTAAGGACACTGCACCCCGTTTTTATGTTTTTGGGTTCATTATCACTTCTAGTGGAGTAGGTGCAGCCTTTTCTGGTTACTGTTTGGCAGCCTACACAAGGATACCATCCTAATTTTACATATACTGCAGGAGTATTAGTTACATTTGCTTTTTTGAAGATGGTCCCTTTAAGTTCTCTATTTTTATCCATTGTATTGCAATTTTTGCCACTTTGTTAATTTGCGAAGGCTAAGATTAACCAATAATATTTCTCAGGAGTGTTCTTAGATTTTAGTGGTTAATGGTAGACTGTCTCCTCCTGATAGGAAGCTATGTAAGTGCCCAGTTTCATTGCAATAAGGGCACAATTTTTCTAGTTTAAGTAGGAATATTATTACAGACATATAGATGTTTATGGGTCTATTAGCAAAATTTGGCCCCCCCTAGAGATGGGCTATTTTTTCTTTTTTGGGGGTCCTCTGTTACCTCATGAAGTTCTACATCTACTGAAACCTTGATAGCAGAATCCGGTATCATACCTGCCTAACAACTAAGAAGATCCTCCTAGGACTCACCCCTCCCTCGCTCTCCTCTATTATCTGCCCAGCTGACTCAGCCAGATCCACGAGAAACTCGAACAAGCAGCTGCTATGGGTTCCCCGCCCTCATACCTCCCAACTTCAAAGGACTTTCTGCTACCAAGCCCCTAATCTGACAAACTCTCTCCCTATCTAAATAGCAAATGAAATGAGGCTAGGTCACTTCAAAACTAGGCTGTGGGAATTCCTCCAAGACTCTAACGTATGTGATTGCACCTTACACTATCCTGCATCTTGCTGTCCCACCATCTCCATCCCTGTTCCCGGTGCAAGTACTATCCTAACCCTCTACCGACAATCAGCCAGTTAAAGACTCTTCTGCAACTGTTTGGCTGTGCTTTACTGTGACCCCTCTACTATACTAACCTAATTCTCCCTCCTGATCTACCCTGTACCTCATGTTATGAATTTGTAATGTAATCCTTCGTTATTTAAATATCCTGTACTGCCATCTCTGTTTATCAATTGTTTGTACTGTCCCTGTTGTATGACGTGGAACTTTTGTAAATGAGTCTCTGACTCAAAGGTCTTTCTGAATATTTCACAATAAACAAACAATAAACAATATTGGAATTTCTGACCATAAAGACTAGTTAGTTTTTTCTGTTTTTCAGTTTTAGCTACTAACATTAGATGGACTGCCTCTGTTTGCAAGGTATATACATTTTAAGTTCCATTGGAGTTTATAGATATCACTTTAAATGCGGGACTTGGATTAGCCTGTCCACAGCAAAATGTGTTATGTTACCACTACTTATTAAGAATTAGCAGGGACGGGGTGGCTGGGCGGAGGGGTGTAAAATGGGTGGGCTGTTCATCATGGGCCATAATAAGAGGGGGGTGGGAGGAAATGGGGTCTCATTGGTGTTTACTGTGTCTTGCTTTTGTAGTGTTAGGTTTGGGGGATGAACTGTGCTGAATGGGGTTGGTGGGGGGGTGGGAAGCACAGAGCTTGCATTACTAGAGGTATGTAGGGATCATACATGTATTAAAGAATCTACAGGCATCTCCTTAATCATAATGATGTTTTATGGCAGGGATCTTAGGATGATTACCTGGAATGTTAAAGGGGCCCGACACAAGATTAAACAGTATAATATTTTGAAACATTTAAATCTCATGAAGGCGAATATTATGTTAATCCAATAATCCCACTTGCTTAAGTCTGAAGCAATTAAAATGAGGTGGCAACAGATAGGACAGGTTTTCGCCATGGAAGAGAACACTCAAAGTAGGGGTGTGATAATTTTGATACATAGATCTGTCCCGTTTACATCACTCCAAACCATTTGTGACCCTATGGGCAGATTTCTGCTAGTTAAAGGTAGATTACACACACTGGACATTCTATTGGGCAGCTTATATGGCCCAAATACTGATACCCCTGGTTTCCTTGTACAATTAGTTGAGGGTCTAGTTCCATTTTTGAATATCCCAATAATTATTGGAGGGGACCTAAACATCACCTATGATCCAGCTTTAGACCAGTCCGGTACCTCCCATAAAGGCCTTTCTCCTGCTTAATGGGCATTCACAGAATTATCAGACCATGCTGGCCTGTGTAACATCTGGAGAATCCTCCATCCCACTGAGAGGGAGTACACTTTGACTTCACAGGTACGTTGGACATCCTCCCATAACGATTACCTACTCATCTCTCAAACCCTTATACCTGGAACAATAGACTCTACCATCTGCCCAGGACCACCCTCAGATCATTCAGTGTTCATCTGTCTGATTTCTTTTCCATCTCTCCCTAGACAAGGAAGCAGATGAAATTTAATAATCAACTTTTAAAAGACCCGGAAGTTGTTAAATACATACCAGACCAAATTACACAGTTTACTTCATTTAATCACAATTCCATAAAAAAACCTGACTTAGAATGGTGTGCACTTAAAGCATATCTGTGAGGGGTTTGATCAGTTTGGCCTCCCAGAGGAAGGAAAAGTGAGAGAAGTGAATATCTTCCCTCCTTTCTCAAATTCGGGATAGAGAATCCAAGCTTACTCCTCACTCATCAGAACAATACAGGCAGGAATTAGTACAACTGAAGGACTCCTACTTAGACCTTTTAAGAGAGCAGATAGAGTTCACAATCCTTAAAACTAAAGCAGCCTATACTGATCAAGGTGAGAAGGTGGGTCGCATACTTGCACTTCGAATCAAACAACAAGAGTCCTCCAGATTAATTGCTGCTGTTCGCTCCACAAAAGATAACTCCTTAAAAACCTCCCCGGCAGAAATAGTTGCAGAATTTAGTTGTTACTATAAACAGCTTTATGGTCCCATGGTTGACCCCCCACCTGAACAAATTCTAGACAATTACTTAGCAGAATCCCATTTGCCTTCTCTTTCAGAACCTCAGCAAGTTTTTCTCATATTTGCTATTTCCCAGGTTGAATTAGACAGGGTAATTAAGGATCTTCCCTTAGACAAGACCCCCGGCCCGGATGGATTTTCCTCTAATTTTTACAAAGTATTTTTAAAACAATTAATCTCTATTCTCTTGCCACTCTTTCAAAAAGTCCTGTCTGGCAACATGTCTGACACATCTTTGTTTGAAGCGTTAATTGTTCTTTTACCTAAACCTGATAAGCCCCCAGAATTAGTGACAAGCTATAGATCAATATCGCTCCTCAATCATGATATTAAAATCTTGACAAAACTCTTGGCAAATCATGTGAACTAGGTCCTTCCTGACCTTATAGGATTGGAACAGGTGGGTTTCATGAAGGGAAGGTCCTCAGTGGACCATCTGTGTACTCTTGCTCACATCTTCTTGACCTCCAGTAATGCCAACTTCCCAGCAGCTCTGGTCTCCCTGGATGCAGAGAAAGCATTCGATAGGGTTAACTGGAGCTATTTGCCGAATACCCTGAAGGCATTTCGGCTTCCCCTCGGAATTCCAGAAATGGATCAGTTCCCTCTACAAGTCCCCAGTGGCACAGATATCTAGCAATGGGATACTATCTAACTTGTTCCCGCTATATTCAGGGATAAGACAAGGTTGCCATTTGTCCCCACTCCTTTTTAATATTTACTTAGAACCCCTAATATGCCGGTTAACAGATTGCCAAGAAATCCAAGGTATTCCCTGTATGGTCAAGTAGCTAATGTTTCTGCCTACACAGATGATCTTCTCATCTTTTCATAAGCTGGTAGCACCCAAAACGAAGGGAGGGTGACGACTGCCACATATGGGGCTATATTACTGGGCCAGCCACACTAACAATTATCTTAGATGGATAACTATGGAAGACCCCCAGTCCCATCTCCCTTTTATCCCGGTTTGACCTAAGGTTAAATTAGCTTTTATAAAAGAACGTAGCCTTTCCCCGTCAGCATTGTTATACACAAACATAAGATCCCTTCCTTTACCTTTACAATATTCCCCTATAGCAATGTCCATTAGGGTCCATTCTCAGCTCTGTGCTTTTCTAACTACGACCACATGATAGATCTATCTCAAACTCTATGGGGTAATCCCAATTTTCAGATAGAAGGCAAAACTCTCTCATCCAGCTGGCTCCCACAATTAGGGGATTGCCAACGTAATCATTTTGTCAAGGATAGTGGGCAGTGGCTTTCCTCTCCAGAACTTATGAATAAATGTAATATTCCACATATCAGTATTTTTAAAGTTTTTCAGCTCCACCACCTTTTGATAAAGGTCATGGGGGTTACCCCCCCTCAACCTGCAAATTTAGTTTTTCAGTCAGAACTAAGTCCTTTGGTAGGCTCCCCACAAGCAGTTTCTAAAATATATGGTATCTTCTATAACTGGTTCTGTCCCAACACTCTTGGTCCTACAGCTTTCTGGTCCTTTTCTATTCCTGGGCAAAGAGTTTAACTGGCCTTTCCTATGGCAAAATTGCCATAAATTCCTTATTCAAGACAGAATCCGGCTTATGCAATTTAAAATACTGCATAATATTTATTACTCTCCACAAAAATTAAATAGGCTAGGTAGCATACCCTCCCCTATCTGTGCTCGATGTCAGAAGGACGAAGATCTGCTTCATATTTTTTGGAGCTGCTCAAGAGTAGCCCCTATTTGGACCATTATTAAACAGAGGGCAGATTCCTTACTAGGTTTGGCTGACCTGTTTACAGCTGAGATATGCCTCTTGGGGGACTTTTCAGCTATTCCAGTTCTCAACAGGAAATACCACATGGCACTAATATCATTATCTGTTGAAAAAGTGGCCCTGAGGCACTGGAAAGATGCCATGGAAATTACTTACATAGAGTGGCTACAAGAACTCCTGGCAAATCTCAGAACTGAGCGGACCATTGCTAGTCTCCAACATAAGTCCAATAGGTTTAACAGAATTTGGAGTCCCCTGCAATCCCTGTATTTCCTACAATCTACTGGTTGCACTCCCTCTACCTCTAACTGTGCTGGTACCAGAATGTAACTCTGTGCTGGGTATGTGGGGGGGAGGAGGGAGAGAGAGAATAGATCCCTTCTGTATCTGAATATCTTTTGACCAAATTATGTATATCGTGCTGAGGATTTACTCTCTGTATTGTAAAACCTTAATAAAGTTTGAATGGAAAAAAAAAAACAATTGAAAATGAAGTTTTTCGCATCCTTGTTCATTCAGGTACAGTTAAATATGGATAATTTAAAGGTATGAATTTCATTTCTGCAAAACTGAGCATTACTAACTGCTGCCAATTAGTGCACATTTCCTGTTCTCCTTAAACTGAATACATATTATGGTTAAAACAGCATTGGTGTATATTAATAGCTTGCCATTTAAAACATTTCCAAGCTTTAGTGGTTCCAAAGTTTATAATTTTCAAAGAAATTATCTGTAAATGTGGTTAATTTTTGAACTGTTAAAGCTAGGAATCTAATTTGTTTGTGACTCAAAGCTCAGAGTCAGATTGATATTTATGGATACGCTAGAAATTCACTTTAACTATATTGATAATAATGAACTTCCACTATTTTGCCAGAAAGCTATTGTTTCAGTATATCAGTACAGTGTAAATGGTATCACTACTAGAATCCGACACACACTTCCCTGACACACTGTTGCCCGAGCCCAGAATCCAGAACCACAAAATCCCAATAGTGGGATTTTGCCCCTCCTCGGAGTTTGTTATAATAATTCCAGGAGGTGTGGGGGGGGGGGCAAAGCCCCTGAAACACAGAAACAAACAAAATCCCAGTGTCAGGATTTTGTGTTCAGGATTTAGGGCTCTGGCAACAGTATGTCAGGGAAGCACATGTCGGGTTCTAGTAGTAAAGCCATGTAAATATACATATACTATATTGATACACCAACAATACATAGCAACAGTCATTTGAGGTCTGAAGGGACCCCAGGTCTATCATGTATACCCTTCCCCCACACACCATTTCTCAAGTGAGGCTGTAATAAGTATGCTGTGCATACATCTTTACTATATACATAGAAAGGACATTTAAGGAAAAAATTTAGACATTTCAACATTTTTTGATTTATTTCTCATACAAAAGCAAAATAATCACAAATGAAATCATTCATGAAATCAAAATATATTTCCTATGTGGTCTGATCATGTGGAAGCACCAAGGGAGGTCAACAGTGAAAATGCCGACCTCCCGCACAGCGACGGCACAATACCAATACAGGTATTGTGCCACCCGATCTGCGAGTGTTTTCTGTAGGGGTGCCCCCCACACCCTCCAGACTTAAAGATTATCAACTCCAGGTTGGAGCTGGTCCAGGAAGGGGGCAGAACAGTGGGGGAAAGCAAAACATGGAAAAGGACCATTACAGCTACTGTCACTGTAATGGTCTTTTTCATGTTTCCCAGTTGGGGTGTCGAGCAGAAGGGGTGTACCAGATCAGGTTAAGTAAATTTTTCATTTTCAGTTTAGTAATCATGTGCTCAGTTCTCAGTTCCAAAACAATAGAAAGTGCCAAGTGAAAATTGCAGGTGCAAGGTGAGATGCTGTACACAGTCATTTGAAAAACATGGTAGCAGTGTGATGAAAGGACTATGAAGCCACACATCCATACTACAATCAAGTTCAAATTGTCAATAGAAGTAGGTCACTGTTTATGCTGACCAGCTAGTGCGCTATTCCCGAGTTTGGCAAATATTCAAGTCAGGTCTAAACTCTAGAAACTGCAGTTCACAATGTTCGTTGTCCTGAGCCCTCATATAATCTACAGTAACTGTGATCCATTAGGATGGTGTTGCCTAACAGTAAAATGCCATTATGGCAGTAATACAACCCATTCCTACACAGAACTGTCTGCCACAGGCTCAGATATAGAATGAATTAGAGCAGGGTGAGAAATGAAGAGTGTTGAATTCAGGTTTGTGTTTGAAATGGAGGGAAACTGGCTAGAAATATATTTGCTATTTACCAAAGTTCTGTTTTAAAAGAACACAAGAGGACATGAGAACACAAAACTGCGTAAAAAGCAAAATATATTGATGTGCACAGTACCAAAGAAAACTCACAGGAAGAGATTCAAGCACTGCTGGTGGCTGTAATATTTACTGACCGAAGCCATTAATTATAAAACTAGTCCTAAACTAGATTTAAAATATTTCAAGATGAAATACAAATCTAGTGATAATGAACTGGAGGAAAGTCAGATGTCAGAGGTACTGAAACTCCTGAAAGGACTTGATGCCTCCAAAAGTTGACAGAAAACATCACTTTTACTAAAACTGGCAGTTGAGCAATTAGCATTTTTAATACAGCACTATATGACCTCTCTCTCCTCTTAGGTAAAAATCTATGAAATATGGACATTAGTAATCTCATGTCATAAGTCTTGATATGCTTCAATATCCAATAATTACTAACCCATCTCAGTCCTATCAACTTTAAGCTGGTGACATGCAATATAAGCACCCCCTCCCACCCAACCTCCCCCCTTGCATAAGTGATAAACAGTTTATAACAATAAATTGTAAGGACCCCCTATACTACTTTAACATAGAAGAAATGGAGTCTTTTGCATAAAGTTCCAAAAACATTTATTTTTTTATGTTCTGTTTATGGTCTGGAACCGAGGATGAACTAAATGAGTTCTATGAATATTTAAATAATTACAATCAGAATTAAAAGTTTGTCATGCAAAATGACCAACAGCAGATACCATATTTAGATTTAATGATTATAAAGGAAGCTGGCAAACTAGTCCCTAGTCTTTTTCGCAAACCAACAGACAGAAACATGATTCTGCATGGTAACAGCTACCATGCACCTCAGTTAAAAAAGAGTATTCCATGCTCACATTTACTGAGAATATGTAGAAATTGCACCATGGATGAGCCGTTTGAAATCCGTAAGCAGGATATGGTGACCAGGTTTGAAGAAAGGGGGTATAACAGAAGAATTGTCAAAGAGGCTGAGGACAAAACAAGACAGCAGGATGGGAACAGACTCTTACAGCCTAAGGCACAGTCACAAAAACTGGAAAGAGTAGTGTTTGGAACTAAATACAGTAATCACTTCAATGATATTAAAAGAATTATAAACAAACACTGGCATCTGGTGAGCATAGGCTATCAAGACAATGAGGTGTTGAAAACTAAACCAATAGTGGCAGCTACAAATGTTGCCACTATCAAAGACAAGGTAGTCAAATCTCAATTTGCACTACCCAGGGCAGATAAACAACTTTTATTAGGTCCTCTGCAACCAGGGATGGTTCTGTGTACAAGGTGTTCAGTATATGGACACACGTCCAAAAAAAATGTTTTCTAAGATCCTAACATGGGCCAGAGACATGGAATAAAGCAACATATAAAGTACACCTCTGAAGGAGTAATTTATGTAATCCTATGTCCCTGTGATAAGATGTATGTATGACAAACTACTAGACAATTAAAAACAAGAATCCAGGAACATAAGGGGGACATAAGAAGGAAAGAGGATTCGTCATAGGTGGCTATGCATTTTAATCATGCTGGTCACACAGGAGCAGCACTTAGGTTCTGGGGATTAGAACTAGTGGCCCCATCAGAGGGGAGGGAACTATCAGCAAAAAATAGATAAGAAATTAAATGGATATGTGCATTTAACACGCTGGACAGAAATGTAGGAATGAATTCAGACACAAACTGGCAAGCTTGCTGGTGATAGGAATATGAAGGAATATACAGAGACACTTCATTAGAAGCAGTCAACACAGGGACCATATACGCTCAGATTTAAAACAATAAGCCAGTCTAACAGGGACAAATAGTGCTCTGAGAATTAATTATAAAATAAGTATTTAAAAGAAGAGTTAAAGTAATGGTCACACCTGCCCTGGTGGACCATCACTCACCCAACACCCACTGACCTGTATTCCCATGCATGCCCTCCCCCACAAGGCTCATTAGTATTGATGAAAAATCAGTATATAAATTTGGTGATAAAATGTAGCTATCAGATATAAATAAGAGAGGTGGATATATTGACATGCCCTAACGGGCAACAGACAGTTTAAAAGTGTCTAAAAGAATGTTAAAAATATGCAAGACAGTAAACACAAATAGGCTGGGCACCCGCTTGTGTATTAAACAGCAAGCAAGCTGTTGATAGTTGCTTGGCAACTAGATATCTCACAGAACATCATGCAAGAACACAAGTGACGTCATCACTGGTGACACACATGAGCGGGCTCAAGAGGAAAGGAATGGCAATGGAGCCTCAGCTACTACATTCCAAACCAAGAGACAGCAGGAGAATTGTTTCCACATTACTAAGGTAAAACAAACCTAAATTAACATTTGAAAGCTGCACCTTACATGGTAATTGTTTTTTATTCACATATTTATTTAGGGTTTAACCAAGAAGGGGCTTGTAAACTCTGTTTATCTTGTTAGTAACTTCAGAAGGATTTAAATACTGCATTTGGGTAGGTCCTTGGAGGTAGCTAGATTGTCTACTAGGATTTGCTGACAGTTAAACTATTTTTAAATTTCAGGTGGCTGAGCAGTTGAAAAAAACTTGCAAACTCTGCTTATCTTGGAAGTAACCTCATAAGTGTTTAAATACTTCATTCTGGTTGTCCCTTGGGAAGCTGGATTGACTACTAGGCTTTTGGGACTGAAACTATTTTAAATAATTTACTGGTGCGTAGGAGTTTGTGATAGTTAAACTCTTTTTAAACAGAGTTACTGGGGTTAAGGAGTGGTCAGAAAATCCTGCAGTGTGAACTGAAACACAGACAGCCTTAGGGGGCAGGACATTGTTTTCAGACCAAACAGGTTGTATTGGAACAGGAAGGGCTACATATAACCATTGGCAACAAATTGCCCTGGGTGGAGATATCCAGACTAGATCAGATTACTATAAGTCACTACAGGCTGCAATTTTCAAAGACACAAAGCACATTTGCTGGAGCTGGAAGGATACTGCTTTCTTCAACTGCGAGCTGTGTGAGAAATTCTATATTGCACTTGATATCTGCAACAAACGTGCACTTTTGCTTAATTCTGTGGGAGGTGAAAATAACTACCCTTGGTAATTGCTTTTTATTCACATATTTATTTAGGGTTTAACCAGGAAGGGGCTTGTTAAACTCTTTTTAAACAGAGTTACTGGGGTTAAGGAGTGGTCACAGAAAAACCTGCAGTGTGAAACAGGAAAAGACGGTCTTTCAAGCAACAGAGGGTGGTGGATTAAGGTTTACGTTTGTTTGTTACAATTCTTAAGATTTTCAGTGCAGGAAGAGTTTAAAGCACAGCTGACTTATTTTGGGGCGGACAGCTCTCAGAGCACAAACCACCAGGCCTGTTTTGGGGCTGGGAAGGTTTCTGTGTCTGACTTGGATGTGGATTTTTCTCTGATTGATTAGCAGGGTATTTCTCTATCAAATTGTTGTGTAGGGCATCTTCCTGACAGGAAGGCACTCATTGCAGCAGTGGGTCAGAGCTTCTTAGCTGATTGTTTTGCAAGGCACAGTTTAGGCCCAACCCTTCCCACCCCTCACCCCACCACCCCTGGAAATAGTTCCTTTATACCTGGGTTCTGACATCATTTCCTCAAGAGTGCAAGGTGCATGTCACTGTCATATCCTCTCTAGCACACTGCACTGACAATATAAGCATAAACATTGTATAATATAAATATATATTTCTACATTACAAACCAATCACACACAAAAAAAAAAAAAAATGGGGAGTAGTGCAATGTAATGGCTGTGGGGCAGCAGTCTTCCGGGAGTCTTTCTGGAGGCTGAGATGCTGCCCTATTTGCAGACAACTGTCTGCCCTGAGGGAGGAAGTTGCCCGTCTTCAGGCCACACTGGACAGTAGTATGGGGACCTTCCCCCAGGCCACAATGGACAGTAGAAAGGGAACCTCCCCCACCCAGGGAGCACCAGAACCACCACCACCACTACCTCAGAGGTTGCAAAGAAAGCATAGCAGTTGGACCACAGTGGGCTCAGGGAGGATGAGGATGGTGAAACAGAGGCACACCCAGTCAGATGTTACACACCACAATCCATACACCATTCTGGGGGAGCACAGCTCCCCTATAGATACACGTGCAGAGGAGACTAAGGAGGCTGAGGACAACTGTCACAAGGGAAGCCCACAGGAAGGAGGCGGAGGACACCACAAGGAAAGGAAGCAGCTCCTGGTGGGGGACTCAATTATTAGGGGGATAGAACTGGGAGGAGCTGGGAAATCTGAAGTAAGGTGCCTGCCTGGTGCCATGGCTTGGAGGGACAGGAAGCGCATCCTCAGGATCACAACAACAGCTGCAAGAGATTCTGAGCTGGACGTAATTGTCCACCTAGGGACAAATGACTTGGCTCATCATGAGGTTAGAGCAGTGCAGGAGGACATTGCAGAGTTGGGGAGGGGCCTAAGACAAGTAGCAAACACAGTATCCTTCTCAGAGGTGCTGCCTGTCAAAGGCATGGGGAGGCGAGGTAAGTGGCACCATGCAGTTTAATGAATGGTTGAAAAAATGGTGGAGCACAGGGGTTTGGCTTCATTGGGGACTGGGGTTCCACCTGGAGGACACCAGCCTATACTGGCAGGATGGTCTGCATCTGTCCAGGAAGGAAACAAGTCTTTGAGCAATCGGTTTAAATGCTTCATTGGCAAGCTTTTAAACTAGTCAATGGGAGGCACTGACAAGCAGCAGAAAACATCCCAGCCTCTCCCTACAAAACAGGGTACTAAATGAGAAAAAGACCAAGGTAGAAACGGTCAGTGGGGATGCTGCAACAGAAGGTAAGGCCATCAAAAATGGAGAGCAATGAGTACCAATGCCCGTAGTCTAGGTAACAAGCTTCCTGAATTAGTGGCCTTGATGGAGGAGGAACATCTGGATATCGTGGCAGTCACAGAAACATGGTACACACAAAACCATGACTGGGACGTAAACATACCAGGATACACTATCTACAGGAGGGACAGGAGGTAAAAGAGGGGAGGGAAGTTCTTACATAAGGGAAGGAATAAAAGCAACAGAACAAAAGAGTAAACAGGGAGGAGAAGAAGCACTGTGGGTAAATTTGGAGACAGGCAATGGCACCACAATCCGCACAGGGGTTGTATCTAGACCCCTCTCAGAGGGAGAAATGGACAAGAAATGATAGAAAGTATACTTAGAATGGCAGAAAGGGAGATATTGCTGATGGGGATCTGAATATGCCAGATGTTAACTGGAGCGCAGTTGCAGCTGCCACTGAAGAGTGCAGTTATTCTAGATGCCCTACAGGGGCATGCCTTAGACAACTAGTACTGGAGCCCACTCGAGAGGGAGCAATATTAGACTTGATACTCTCAAATGGAGATGGAGAGGATCACAGATGTAGAAGTGGGTAGCCATCTGGGAACTAGCGACCATCGAACAGTATGGTTCACAATAAACACAGCAATAGAGTCAAGCCATACAAAGACAAAAGTACTGGACTTTAGGAGGGCTGACTTTCCAAAAATGGGTGAGTGCCTAAGGAATGCACTAGCAAATGGGTGGGAAGGAGGGTGGAAGAACAATGGGAATAATAAAACTGCCATCACAGAGGTAACGAGCCTTTGTATGAAGCAAATAAACAAAACAAGACGATGTAAGAAACCACTATGGTTCTCAAAGGAAGTGGCAGTGAAGGTTCAAGAGAAAAGAAAGCATTCAGGAAGTAAAAGGAATTGCAGCAGGAGCAGACAGAACTGTATCAGTTAAAGCAAAAGGAGGCTGGGAAGGCAGTCAGAACAGCAAAGGCCCAAACTGAGGAAAAGATAGCCAACCCAGTTAAGAAGGGGACTAAAACCTTTATAGGTACATCAGGGAGCAAAGGAAGACCAAGGAGGGATAGTGAGGCTTAATAAAGGGAGGGAGGGTGGGCAGAGGGAGAATGTGAAAAGGCAGAGATACTAAACAAATATTTTGCTCAGTATTTACAAAGGAAAAGGAGGTACATAAAACAAACAGTAGTAACACTCTGGATACAGAAGTTGATACCAGCCCATTTACAGAAGAAAGGGTTCTGAAAGAACTCTTAAAACTGAAGGTGGACAAAGCAATGGGGCCTGATGGGATTCATCCCAGAATTCTAAAAGAACTAAGGGTAGAACTAGTGACACCACTGACTACCCTCTTTAACAAATCATGGGAGGATGGGGTGGAACCCGAGGACTGGAGGAGGGCAGATGTGATTCCCCTTCACAAAAGTGGGAGCAAGGCAGAAGCAGGAAACTATAGACCTGTTAGTTTAACCTCAGTGATAGGGAAAATGATGGAATCACTTCTAAAGGAAAGAATTGTCGAGTATCTAGAGGCCAGAGGGCACAAGACCCTAGACAGCATGGATTCACAACGGAAGGTCATGCCAGACGAATCTGATAGATTTCTTTGACTGGGTGACAAAGTAGTAGATCAGGGAGGGGCTGTGGACATGGCCTACCTAGACTTTAGCAAGGCATTTGACACAGTCCCACAAAAAGATTAATATAAGTTAGCCAGCCTGGGAGTGGGTCCCAAGATGACAGCCTGGGTAAAGAATTGGCTGGAGAATAGGACACAGAGTAAAAGTAAATGGAGTCCCTCAGAAGAAAGGAGGGTTACTAGCGGGTACTCGCAGGGTTCAGATTAGGACAGTCCTTCTTCAATGTCTTTATGTTTACATTGCAGAAGGACTGGAAGGAAAAGTATGTCTCTTTGCAGATGACACTAAGATCTGCAACAGAGTTGATGCACAGGTGGGGTGGAAAGGATGAGAAGGGACTTGGCAAGGTTAGAGGAATGGTCAAATGTAGGCGCTTAGATTCAATGCTAAGTGCAGGTAATGCACCTGGGAAACAAAAACCCAGGGAAGAGTACACAATGGGGGTGAGATACTAACAACAACAAAATGGAAAGGGACCTGGGGGTAGTCATATCAGATGACCTAAAGGTGGGCAAGCAATGTGAGAAGGCAGCAAGGAGGGCTGGGGGATACTGGGATGCATAGGGAGAGGCATCACCAGTAGAAAACAGGAAGTTATTATCCTCTGTACAGACAGCTGGTGAGACCCCATCTGAGTACTGTGTGCAGTTCTGGAGACCCAATCTCTGCAAAGACATAGACAGGATGGAAGCTGTCCAGAGGAGGGCAACTAAAATGGTGCAGGGTCTGCACCGAGGACATATGAAGAGAGACTTAAGGCTTAATAGTATAGCCTCGAGAAAGGAGGAGAGGGGGGACATGATAGAAACTTTCAAGTACCTCAAGGGAATCAACAAAGTCCAAGAGGGTAGCATCTTTCAAAAAAAGAGGTGTGCAAGAACAAGAGGGCACAATTTGAAGATAGAGGGGGGCGGCTCAGAGGTAATTTAAGGAAGTATTTTTTCACAGAGAGGGTTGTGGATGCATGAAATGGCCTTCTGGAGGAGGTTGTGGAGTCAAAATCAGTGGTGGAATTCAAGCATGCATGGGATAGTCATAAGGCAATTCTGGGGGGTGGGGGTAGAAAGAAGTAGGCTGCTGGTTAACTAGGATCTGCAGCTTATCCAGTAGGTAGGGAAATGGGCAGACTGGGTGGGCCAAGCAGTCCTTATCTGCCATCAAATTCTATGTTTCTATGTTTCTATGTTAGAGTGGCATCTCAAGGAGAATGTCAGAGAAATAATGATCAGATATGTCTTTTTAAACAGGGTTTCAAATGAATGGGGATAGTGAGTTATGAGTGACAAAACTGAGCATTCAAGAAGTACCCTAAGGTATACATGCTTAATAATACATAAGAACAAAGTTAATGTTGTAAAATGAATTAGATGGACATTAAATAAGCTTGATTACATGGAAAAAATTTTGCTCAGTAGGAAACAATAGCAAAAGGGGTTTGAGAATTAAAGTAAAAATGCTGCTAGACAAAAAGAACAAGCAGCAATCTGATGACTTGGTAAACGATTGTCTAAATAATAAATACGACCAGTGTTTGCAGAATGGGCAAATAAATAATTAAAATTACATTTATCTCAGGCTGGGAAAAAATGGAAACCCCCACTTCTAAGGGGAAGTGAAGTCCAAAAAATGCAAAGCAGCCATGAGGTACATACAGTATGCTACTCTCAGTTAAGGGGTTACAGGCCTAGGCAGAAGTTACATAAAACTGTTGTGGATCTGCTGTTGACATTTTTTTTCTTTTCAAACAGGGAACTATAGCTATATGTATAGTAATTAGAAGCTAAGATGAGATATCAGTGAATGAGAGTATAACCGAAGCCAAGTAAATTAAATGTATAGTTACCTAATCAAATAAGGTTCTATTTCTGTGGAAGATATGAAACTGTACATATGAGAAGTGATGAATTACGATGTATTTTTGATATTTCTGTATTCTTTTTTAGAACAAAGAAGTCCTTTGAAAAAGATTCTTTTTAAGAATCAAAACGTCAGAGCAGTGACTAAAAAACTAAGAAAATTAAAAAAAGAAACTTTTTGGGGACTTTATGCAAAAGACTCCATTTCTTCTATTTTAAAGAAGAATAGGGGATCCTTACAATTTATTGTTATGAACTGATTTATCACACTTCAGGGACCCCATTGAAACTAAGAAGAGATTCCATTTCCCATGGACATAGCACAGTAAGTGATAAACATCCTGGAACTTCAGTAGTTGTCCCTACTACTGCACCAATTCATGTTTTGAAATTGACAAACACCCTGGTAGCCCAGTGGTACCCCCCAGGCTGATCCTGTTGTGAAACTGATAAGCATCCTGGTAAGCCAGTGTTACCCCATCCCATTTTAATCCTGTTGTGAAAGTGACAAACATTGTGGTAGTCCAGTGGTACCCCCTTCCCACGCTGATCACCACTGTGAAAGTGACAAACAACCTAGTAGTCCAAAGATACCCACCTTCTGCCCAATTGCCTTTGTGAAAGTGACAAATGACATGGTAGTCCGATGATAACCCCTTTTCTGCCCCAATTGCAATTATAATCTGATGTTTTTCCCATCCTCCCCACCAACCTACTCAGAACCTACCTTCCACCACCCCCCATCTGGCACCTGACTCACCCTAAAAAGCCCCAAAATGTTTGTGGACAGAGCAGTGAACTGTGACTGGCATAGACCTTCCTCTCACCACCACAGCCATCTGCCATCTGAACGACTGGGACTGTGTATGTGCATACAGTACAAACAGTTGTCCAATGTCAGTGGTGCTGAAACTCCTAAAAGGACATGATCCCTTCAAAATGTCTGAGGCTGACAGGATAGAACCTGATTTACTAAAAATGGCAGCTGGGTGACTAGAGCTCTCCAGTTATAGTGCTACAACATATGACCTCTCCCTTGTATCTTGGAAAATCCAGAAAAGTGAAATATATTTATCTATTATAGTTTGACACAGAAGGAAATCCAGATTCAAGCACAATACCATTTTTCAAGTGAGCTCCAGGAGGATTGTTACTGTAGCAGTGTACTATCCAACATTTCAAGACTAATAAAGTGAACATAAATCATAGACAAGTTATGGACCACATCCTGGAACATCTCCTCCTAATGGCTGCACAATCATGCTTTCCTTCCAAACATTCAACCAGCACCACACAGTCCTGCTGAAAGTAATTAACGATCTGGCATTTGGCTTTGATGAGGGATACCATACTGTGGACAACCTCATTGATCTTACAAAGTCTTTTGATATGGTCAATCATAAACTTCCGCTAGCTCTGCTCCATAGGAATCTCAACTATACCATTGCTTTGGATCAAAACACTTCCTTCGTAACCAACCCTAAGTCATCAAAGTGATGGGATACACTTTTCTTCCCTCTTAATCTTGGTGTTCTGCAAGGTTCCATCTTGGACCCCTCTATTATTCAGTCTCTTTCTTTACAAATTACTTGCAGACTCCGATAAATGTATCTGAATACTAGCACACATGTTTCTGCTGATGACGCAGTCATCTACACCAAATCCAATTCAATCAGAAATCTCAGTACTTCACTACAATCTGTTTTTGATGCAATGAAGTGATGAATGACTAGCAACTGTATCCAGCTAAATAACTCAAAAACAAAAATCATGCTGTTCTGTGTTCAGGAACTTCATCCACAAACATATCACTCTAAATTTATCCACTGAATGGAACACCCTTAGAAGTTGTGCAACTATTTAAATATTTTAGGTTTTGGCTAGATCCTAAGCAGACATATACAAATCACGTTTCCAGGAAAGAACGTACAGAGACCTGAAACAACTCAAGGAATGGTCAGGGGCATGGCAGCTGGGATTCAATGTGAAAAAGTGCAAGCTCATACGCTTAGGGCACAGAAACTCAGAGGTGGAATACAGAATAGGAGAAGAGAGATTAGCAGTCCCCAGACAGGAAAGGGACCTGGGGGTAATTATATCTGATGACCCAAAGGTGGCCAAACTGTAGTTGGTAAGGCCAGTGGGATGTTGGGGTGCAGAGACAGGGTTATCACCAGCAGGAGAAGGGAGGTGGTGTTGCCACTAAATTGCTGGTGAGACACTACCTGGAGTATAGTGTCCAGTTCTGGAGATCACATCTCCAGAAGGATATCAACAGAGTGGAGGCCGTCCAGAGGAGGGCAACTAAAATGGTGCAAAGTCTGAATCAGAAGTACTACAAGGAGAGACTCATGGATCTCAATACGTACACTCTGGCAGAGAGGATGGAAAGGTGGGATAGGATATAAACCTATAAATACCTCACTGGGGTAAATGAGACAAAGGGGGGAAGTATTTTTCAGAAAAAAAGATGCACAAGAACAAGGGGACATGCAAAGAAGCTAAAGTGGGAGGGGTGTAAAGTCAGGAGAGATATGAGGAAGTACTTCTTGACAGAAAGAGTGGTGGATGCTTTGAGTAATCTTCCATCGGAGGAGGTGGTGACAAAAACAGTGGTGGGATTCAGAATGAATGGGATAGGTATAAGGGAATCTTATTAAAAAGCCTGGTGGGGGAAGCTACAGTAGAGATCAAGTTGGAACTGCAGAGACACTATAGTCAGGGAAAAGGTAGGCAGGCTAGGTAGGCCAAATGGTCCTTATCTGCATTCAAATTCTATGTTTCTACGAGTGAAATCAACAGGAAAGTCAATACCACAGCCTTATCAAAAATAACTGTCACTTTTAACAATATGTGCCTGTTTGCACTTGTATGTGATAACTCATCACTGCACTCTCTATAGTAAACATGGACTTCTCGACCCAGATAAAAGAAAGGAGCTCAGATGGGCCACTCTTATTTACAATTCTATCTCCAATACAACATTTAAATGGCCTCTTCATCAGATCAATACAGAACTATCAATTGCATTCTCAGTGTGAAATATCGTTCCTGCACTAAAGTCAAGCACACAAATCTATCCGAGCAAACGCCTTCAGCAATGCCACCCCAGGCACCTGGAATACACTACCTGAAAGTGTGAAGAACCCTCACCAGCCTACAGCCCTTCAGGAAGGCATCATTCTAACACTTACAAAACCCTTGCGACTGTTAATGCATAGTCCTCCTTCAGCCTCTCCAGAATGACATCCCCTCCCTCACACTGTCCTCTACTAGCCCATCCCTTTTTCATACGAACATACGAACATATGAAAAAGCCAGCTGAAGAAGGCCATCTGGTCTATCGAGTTTGTTTGGTAAATGATGCAGGGTCCATGGCATATATCACTTTTCCTATCCCCTGCCAGAATACTGCTTCTGATCATTCCAGAATGTGCTTATGTTAATATATGAATATGCAATGGAGACATGATAGACACCTTCAAGTATCTCAAGGGAATTAATAAGGTACAGGAGGGCAGCATCTTTCAAAAGAGAAGCTGCTCTAAAACAACAAGAGAGCATGACATGAGACTGGAATGGGGTAGACTAAGGAGCAAGGTGAGAGAGTACTTTTTCACAGAAAGGGTGGTGGAGGCATGGAACAGCCTCCCACCAGAGGTGGTAGAGATGGAGACTGTGTGTGTGGGGGGGGGGGTTACAACTGCATGGGATAGACATAGAAGTGCCATAGCAGTTCAAAAGAGGAGGAGAAGGAGAAGTCACAGATAAACTAGGATATGCAGCATTCTGAAAAGGTAGGGATAAGAGGCAGACTGGATGGGCCTGTCAGTTCTTATCTGCCATCAAATTCTATGTTTCTATGTTTTTTAACTTTATTCCTAGCTGTATTTGTAACCTTCACATACTGTCTCTGCTGCTGTAACTGTCCCTCTGGACGCTCTTGAGAAATAGGTGTGAAACCTAAATGAGTCTATCCTGGTGTATACAAATTGTAAATAAAATGTATCACTGTTTAACAGCTGCCTGATAAAATGTTTGTGATTATTGTAAAAGCTACATTAACTATTATAAAGCACATACCAGAAATGCTTATCTTTATTTTTTACATTATGTTTAGGCTGTCTGTATGTCAGAACACAAACACATTGGATTGTTGATCATTTTAAAACCAGCATATATTCCAGTGTAATTGAAATAACAGGCTGTAGCATAGAGGTGGGCACTGTTAAAGAGCTAGTGTACTGCCCAAAACTAATGTTAGTTTTTAAGAGCAGTCAACCATTACCTTTTATATCTGAGGTACTCTTTCTTTTCCCTTTTGTTAATTAGAAGGTTGTTTACCTGATGCTGGTAGTGCAGAGTGTGGGAAAGCACTCTGCCTGGCAGCTGACATATCTATCTCTATCCTCCCCCACCACCACCACATCATCAGCTTTGTGACCACCCTGACTGTGACATCACTGTTGCTTAGGAATAGCCACTCAGTGGATGCTAGGTCAGTCACCTGTAATTCACTGTCAGTAAGATCACAATGTAGATGATGTAGTGGGGGAATAGAGATTGATATGTTGGCTGCCAGACTGAAAGCTGTTCTACACATCCAGTACAATATTATCACATAGAAGACCAATGAGCAAAAGGAACAAGAAAAATACCTCAGAAATAAAAAGTTGCAACTGACTACTTCTTAACATTTGTATTATTTATCTCTGACTGTTTTGGTTCCAGTAGCTCTTTAAGAAGCTACACAATGCTTTTTATGAAGCTACTTATGCCTATTCACATGTGCACTATTTAATCAGGCAGCCAAGGTGGTGGTGGTGGGGGGGTCTACTGTTCCAGACATCATCCCTCCTCATCTCTCTAGACTTGTATACTTTCTTTGCTGGGACTGGTGAATGAGGGAATAAGGGTGGGCTTGGGTGTTTTACAAAGCTGGGGGAAATAGGATTCATAGGAATATACAAGCACAGTTAAGCTACTGGAGCCTTTATAGTGCTCACCATTTCAACAATGGTTGTATCCTTGGATGCAATGCACCTTCAGTTACTTGTCCAGACTAGCTTTAAAGCATTTCATATTTTGACTCCGAATCACAGAATCAGGCAATGAATTCCACATGGAGACCACCGTCTGTGAAACCCATATCCCCCTTCATGTTGTTTTATGTCTCCCTTTATTTGTCTGCTATTTTTACTTGCTGGGAATTAACCTTCATTTGAAATCCTAAGCACCTCCACAAATCATTGCTTTGGAAAGCTTCAAAAACAAGGCACATATCCCCTTTTAGACTTCTGTTTTCCAAGCTGTACATTTCAAGCTTTTGCAGTCTTTCCTCATATCATCTTTTGTTTGTTTTATTTTGAGGTTATGACCATTGAACATAAATGTATTCACAATGGTGACCTTTACAAATAAAAATACATATAACCATACCAAACATACCATAACATATACAGTTACATAATTAAAAAACACTTAAAAAGTACAGATCTTTTGAAGAGATATTAAACAATGTTTCTACACTGACACTGATGAAGGTTTTGTATGTAGCTTTCTAAATTCATGTAGAAGTTTATTCCAGATAATGGGAATGAACTGACTAAAAAAGTTCATAGATCTTTTTGATTTGGCACATGGTGTCACTAAGCCACTTATGAGGGTCACATCACTGAGCTCACAGTGCCCACCCCTAAGTGCAATCTGTGACAGGGAGGGGGAAAACAGGGATACCCTCCTCGTGTCTGCCCAGAGTCCTCACTAAGTTTACAACAGAACACTTGCCACGAGGTCCCAGAGTATCCCTCTATACTTTGGATCAGGGCACAATACCAGTCTCGAGTCTTGTGATCAAATATGAACCCTTTTTGTGGCTATTACACACAGGAGGAAGGCCCAAGTAAGTACACCTTCTTCGGGGTAGCAGTGCAAAAACCTGATTTGGCCTTCACCCTACAGGACATGCAATAGCCCAGTTCACAATCCCTGAAGACTTGTATGAGACTCTGGTATTCTCCCTAATCCTACCAGACCCCCTACTGACCCTTTTCAATTTGGTTGCAACTGGTGACCCTTCTGAGCACTAACAGTTGTCACAGATTTGTAATAAAACCTTCTACAGTCATACATACAATATAAGGAATCTCACACTGCAGAATTCTTTAGAAAAAACAAAAGTTGTTACTAAAATTATTAAACAAATGCACTTAGTAGAACATATACAAATTTAGGTTACAGTATGGAAAACAAATTTTGTAATGTATACAGTTTAAACATTATCTAACCAGAGAGTCAAAACAGAGACTAATCCAGGCCTCATTTCTATCTCTCATCGATTATGCAGATTTCCTATATGGCCACTGTACTATGTCCTATTTAAGTAAACTGGATACCTTGTACCATAGAGCTCTAAGATTCATCACAGATCTTCCCTTCAACGCTCACCATTGCTCTCTCTATACTGCTGTTTGCTGGACATCCTTACACCTTAGGAGGAACAAAAATGCTGCTTTATGGATTTACAAAGCTCTGTCAAACAAACTTTCATCCTATATTTCAGATTGCTTTATTCTGGCTACATCTAGGTCATATGCCCTAAGAAGCAATAGCCTCATCACCTTGAAGATACCAAAAGCCTGTACCCGGCATGGGAGATCCGCAATCAGCTACTTTTTAGCATCTGCCTGGAATTCTCTGCAGAAGACCCTAAAGTTGAACACCTTTATTCCTATAGCATCCTTTAAAAGCTTTACACAAGTCCTTTCGAGATATGCAACTGCTTTCACAAAGCCTAGTCCCTTCTTACCCTCTACCCCCCTCTTCTTTTTATCTCCTTTTATTTGCTTTTGCTAAACCTTAGCTATAACATCTCCTGCAATTCATTGCCATTTCCTTTTGTATTCCCCCATCTCTATTTGTTTAAGCAACTATCCAATTACAACACACCAGACCAGTTCCACAATCCCAATACCTTACCTATACTTTAGTCAAATCTGTCTGATTTACTTTGCTTTGGGGCCCAAAACCACTAGCTACCTTGCTTGTATATATGTTTATATTACTGTACCTGTTTATTTTTAAAGTTTTTGTTTGTTTTTTTTTCTCTCTATTTGTATATGTATGTCACTGTACCTTTATGTTGTTTTTGACCTATCAGGTCCATCTTGTAAATGAGCTTCGCTCAATGATGTCCGCCTGAATAAATAAAGATTTTTGATTTTGAAACGCCTTAAACCTGTTTTAACTACTTTTCTACCTTAAAGATGAAAATGTTCAAAGTCCTTTTTCTGTGTAGCAGCTTGGCATTTTCTGTTGTGCTCAGGAGAATGTCCAAAACCAGAATGACCCTGAGTGACTGCGTTTAGATTTTAACTATTTTTTCTGAACTGCAGTGTTAGCAATATTCCAGTCAGTGACCCACAATTTCCTGGCCACCTCATGATATCACTCAGCTTCAACACAAATCCTGCCTCCATAATTAACTAGTGTAACAGGACAGTAACTCTTAACTTTAATGTACCAGTATACATCATCTGAGCTAATTTATTGTGTCATGTTAGAATTTCATATAGTACTTCTAGAATGTTCACCTGGCATCCAATTCCTGGCTCAAACATCCTGTTACCTCATAAAGTGTGATATCCTAGGATAGTGTCTGAGATTAAAAACATTTTGTAAGATTTTATGATTATACAGGCTGGTTTATGACCCCTGTGTTAGCTAGGCAGGAAATTCAATGTCTAGATTCCCTGGGAATCCCAGGTTACAGGCATATTAGCCATTTTAAAGAGCCAATCCACTCCCTGTTACATTGGCATTTAAACATACACAGAAATCACATAAAACAATATCTAACAGAAATATATGTTGCAAATAATGATTGGCAGATGGCTAGGTTGCAATATCCCTCCCCTCCTAGACTGAATTTGTGGGAATCCAACCCTAGGCAGGGTATGCATTTCACAAATTCTGTTCACTGCTCTAACTGGTGGGATAGCCCATCTGTGTTCGCATTCACTGACCCTGCCCTGTGGGTAACATTCATATCATAGCCCTGTAAGGCAATACGCCATCTCAAAACATGACCATTCGTCTTCCCCATTTGCATCAGCCACACCAGGGAGTTATGATCCATCTGTGCCTCAAAGTGTCTCCCATAGAGGTATGGCTCTAACTTCTTCAGGGCCCATATCAGTGCAAGGCACTCCTTCTCAACTGTGGAAAAGGCCTGCTACCGAGGAAGCAACTTTTTTACTAAAGTACACTATTGGGTGATCTTTCCCTTGTTTAGAGGGCTGATTAAGGACTGCTCCAATACCCATGTATGAGGCATCTGTCTGGACTACAAATGTCTTACTGTAGTCTGGACTGGCCAACACAGGAGCATTCCACAGTCCTCCTTTAGTGTGTAAAGGCTCATTCACAGGCTGGTTTCCATTTTACCTTTTTAGGCATTCTTTTCTTTAGTAGGCCAGATAGGGGAGCTGCCAGGGTACTGTAATTTTATACAAACATATGATAGTACCCAGTGGTCCCTAGGAAACTCTGAAACTACTTTTGGGTTTTAGACCTGGGCTACACCTCTATCACCTCAACCTTTGCTTGATTAGGGTGAAGCTGCCTCTGCCCTACTACATGTCCTAGGTATGCCACTTCCACCATGGCCACCTGGCACTTTTCAACTTTGACAGTGAGCCCTGACCTCTGTATCCTGCTGTGAGACTGGTGTTCCTTCCAGCCGGCATTGAAGATGGCAATATCGTCCAGGTACACCATGGTGTACTCTTCAGTACAATGTAACACCTGGTTCGCCATCCTTTGGAAGGTGGCAGGGGCATTTTTCAATACAAAAGGCATTACCCTAAACTTGAATAACCCTATTGGAGTGATGAAAGCTAACCTGTCCCTAACTCTGTCAGTTAACGCCACCTGCCAATACTCTTTTGTCAGGTCAATGGTGGTGAGATATGTCGCCCCTCCCAACTTGTCCAATAGTTCACCCATCTGTGGCATTGGGTGGGCTTCAGACTTTGAGACTGCATTGAGACCTCTTTAGTCTACACAGAAGTGAGTACGAGTAGAGCCATCCAGCTCGGGAACAGGGACTACGGATGAAGCCCAGGGACTGTGGGATTTCTGGATTACCCCTAAATCCAGTATTTCCTCTGCCTGCCTCCTAATGTCCTTAGGATGGCCTCAGACACCCAGTAGGCTGTCCATCGGATGGGTACTTGCTTTCCTGTCTATGTTGTATGTTGCTAAGGGGGTATGTCCATAAACAAAGGGGTAAAGTCCTCTAAAACCTCCCTCATTTCCTGGGCCTGTTCTGGGTCAACTGGTGAGACAGTTTGATTGCCTCCACAGAGGACTCCCACTTGCTTTCCTCCAGAAAGTCCAGTAGGGGGTCTGCTTCATCCATCCCGTCCCCAGGACTACACATTGCAAATACCATGTCAACTCTATTTGCATATGGCTTCTTCATGTTGACATGGTACATTTTATGGGTATGTCTCCTGTCAGGCAGTTATATAATGTAGTTCATGTCATTCATTTGTCTGACTACTTTGTATGGTGCTACCCACTCGGCCTGCAGCTTATCCTTCCAGACCGGGATTAGGATCATGACTTCCTGGCCTACACTGTACAAGCGGGCTCTGGCTGTGTGGTTGTACCAGACCTTTTGCTTCTGCTGTGCAGCTGAGAGGTTGCTCTGGGCTGCTCCCATAAGCTCCTTCAGCTTTTCCCTAAATGTTAGGACATATTTCACTATGGGAGTTCCCTGGGAGGCATGCTTGCCTTCCCAATCTTCTCGGGCCAAGTCTAGGGGCCCATGCACCCTATGTCTATATAAGAGTTCGAAGGGGAAAACCTCTGTTGACTCTTGGGGAACCTCCCTGTATGCGAACAACAGGCAGGGAAGATATTTCTCCCAGCCCCTCCCATGCTGTTCAGCAAATGAATGGAGCATTGATTTTAGGGTACCATTAAACCTTTCCACAAGCTCATTGGCTTGCAGTTCATAAGGCATCGTGCATCTCAGTACTACCCCACACTTCTCCCACAAACACTTCATCAGTTCTGACATGAAGGAATGCCCTCAATCGGTGATAACCTCCTGTGGAAACCTGACATGGGAGAAAATTCCTAGCAAGGCATCTGCCACTTTGTCTGTCCTAAGTGAGGAAAGGGCAACTGCATCTGGGTATCTGGTGACATAATCTACCACTGTCAGGATAAATCTCTTCCCAGAGGAGCTGGGTGTACTCAAAGGTCCCACAATATCCATTCCTACCCTCTTGAATGGCTCCTCTACAATGGGAAAGGGAATTAGGGTGGCTTCAGTTTTACAACCTGCCTTACCTATTTGTTGGCACCAGTGACAAGACCTGCAATGTTCCTTCACCTACTGGGTGAAGTTGGGCCAATAGAAATTCTGGGTCAATCGCTGCATGGTGTGCATGATTCCCAGATGTCCGGACATGGGGATATCATAAGCGATCTTGAGCAACTGCTCACAGTACCCCTGGGGAATGACATGCTGCCTGCCCATCACCCCTCCCTCTGTCCTTACATCCTGCATATACAGCAGTCCATTGTCCCAAATTACCTATGTCTCACATCACCTCTCTGTGCCCCATCAGACTGTGCCAAAGCCCTCAGCCTCTTCAAACTAGGGTCAGTCCTCGAGCAACTGCAAAATCCATACATTTTCCCAAGTCATGGGACATGTCCCCTTCAGTTTCTAAACTGGGTTTCATACCTCTAGCATCATAGCAATCCGGGTCACTGCCATCCCTAACTGTGTGACAATTGGTTACCCCTTCCTCCTTAGAGTAACCTTCTGTAGCTGTTTTGTGAACTGCTATGTAGTGAAGTCCTACCCCTTTCACTAGTCTCCATGTAAGGAAAAACAGGCTGGGGAACTAGCCTCCCATTGTTTTCCAAAGGGGCTTCTATGGGGTCCAGGGAACTACAATTGGCCTTTGCTGTCTGACTGTGGGTAACTGCACATACCACCCCCTTCCAGAGATTGTTCCCTATTATCACATCCAGGACAAGATTGTCTGCCACTGCCACCTTTTGCACCAGTTCTCCTGTCTCACCCCAGCCCAAGAGAATGCTAGCAAGTAGCATAGTTTTCTCCTACCCAGTGAATCCTCTTACTGTTATGAACTGATTAGGTAATTGTTCAGGCTCAACCAGATCCCTTTTTACTAAAGTAAGAGACGCCTCCGTGTCCCTTAACCCTTGGGTGTGCACCCCATTTATAGTAACTGGCTGTATGTGCTCCCTCACATTTGTAAGGCATGCTTTCAGGGATACACAATGCAATCAACTCTGTTCTAGCACCACTTTGTCCACTCTGTGTCTTTTTAGGACACTGTCTTGCAAGATGCCCTGGCTGTTGGCAAAACCAACAGCCATCATTTCTTTTGTCTGAGAAATCCCTTTTTGTAACCTGGGGCTTCCCCCTTTCTGTGGAGGCAGTAAGGGTTTTAGCTGTCCTAAAGGTGTGCTTTTCCCCTTTTACGCTGCCACACCTGCCTCGCTCCCTTTCAGAGCAAGTCTGCTCCTGGCATAGCAGTCTGAGACCTCAGCAGTCTGCTCCGCTGTTTTCAGGTCTTGGTACTCCAATCAGGTTTTTAGCTGTGCTGGGTAAGCCCAAAAGAATTGCTTCAAAAGTACAACCTCCTCAATTTTCTCTACAGAGTTTGCTTGCACTCCATCCCACCAACATTTCAAAAACTGACATTGCTTGATGGCAAGTTCCTCATAGCTCATGTCAGGGCTTCTTCAGAGCTTATGGAACATAACCCTGTATGCTTCAAGAGTTAACACATACTTTTTAAGCAATGCAGCTTTAAGTTTGGAGGTAGTGAATGGAGGTAATATAACGCAGTGGTTTAAGGCTCTGAGCTGCAAATCTGGTGACATCCAACAGACCAGACTTGGGTTTGAATCGCACAGCTTTCACTTACATACTGTGTGACCCTGAGCAAGTCACTTAACTTCCCTGTGCTCCCAGGTCGCTCCTGTAAAAAAGCTCTCAGCTTAGTGTACTGTTCCTGGTTAAACAACTAAAAAAAAAGAAAAGTTTCTCATAGTCACTACTGTCCTGATTGTCCATTTGACCCAACACTTTACAACCTGTATCAGTAAGTAGCGGGGATAGCTGGAAGCTCCAGGACTTCCTGGGTATTTTTGCCTGAATACAGACCTTTTCAAACGAATTCAAAAATGCATACATATCTTCCCCCTCTTTAAATTCAGCTATTAATTTAGAATTTAACTTGTACCCAGTCCTGGAGTTACAGGTTCACCCCTGCACTTACCTCCTCTGGCACTGGTCAATGGAGTTTCAGCTTCTGCAGCTAGAATTCTCTCTGGCACTCTCTGTCCTCTCTCTTAGTTGCTCGCTGATGCTGGTTATCTCTTTTCTGCATCTCCAGCTCCATCTGGAACTTCCTCTGCTTGAATTCCAGCTCTATTCTCTTCAACTCTATCTGTAGCCTGATCCTGTCTGGATCCAGCATTGTGGTGGGATTCCCCTGCTGCTGTAGCTCTGGGTTCTCTCTGACCTCACTGCCTCCTCCCTAGGACTGGACACTGTGACATCCCTTGGCACTCCCACGCCCGAGGTTTGGTCCCCTTCAGTCACCGTGTGTGACTCCAGGTTTTGGGCAGCCAGTCGCTCATCAGCTGTCACATGATACTCCATGAGGTGCTTTTTGGCTCACCCCTCATACTGGACTCACCCTCTCCTGGCACAACTGCTTCAAGTATTCTGCAGTGTGTTCGATGTAGATGTAAGTCATCTTCTCTAGCTACTGCTACACTAGCTTGCATGCAAGAAACAGAAAACAAACTTTATACTGTAGCCAAATTATATATTTTTAAAATCTCTGCCATGATTGTGTGTGGACTGTTTTCAGTTTAACAGTCTGATACACTGGACTTGGAATTGAGCTCAACTGTTATGCCTGTGGCCACCAGTCTCTCAAATCGCAATGCAACCAAATCGAACAGATCCCAAGGCTACACATCATATCTGTCATGAACCCACACATGAGGGTCAGATCACTGAGCTCACAGTGTCCATCTCTAAGTGCAATACATGACAGGGAGGGGGAAAATAGAGATACCTTTCTCGTGTCTGCCCAGAGTGCTCGCTCGGTTTACAATAGAACACTTGCCACAAGGTCCCAGAGTATCCATCTATACTTTGGATCAGGCTCAATACCAGTCTTGAGAAGTGTGGCCAAATATGAACCCTTTTCATGGCTATTACACATGGGAGGAAGGCCCAAGTAAGTACGTCCTCTTCAGTGTAGCAGCACAAAAACCTGATTTGGCCTTTGTCCTGCAGGACATGCAATAGCCCAGTTCACAATCCCTACCAGACTTGTATGAAACTCTGGTATTCTTCCTAATCCTGCCTGATCCCCTACTGACCCTTTTCAATTTGGTTGTAACTGGTGACCCTTCTAAGCATTAACAGTTGTCACAGATTTGTAATAAAATCTTCTACAAGCCAGCCAAGATGGAAGGTGTATAGCTAATCTGCTGCAGTTCCAGCTTCATCCATCCTATCACATCTGGAATTTCAGCGCCTATTTCCACAGGATATCTCTTCAGATTTGCATTCTGCACATCGAGCTGAAGCCTAAAACCTCTATAGTGAACAAATCAAACAAGGGATTGCAATTATATTGGACTTTGAAGTTTCCACCTCATTGCCACTTCAGGCCTGTAAGACACTCACAGGCCTCCAGGATCTAGCTGTTAAGCCTCCTTGAAGACTGAAGATGGCTCATTCCATCGATCCTCAGATCCCCCTTACTCAATCAGTGGAACAACAACTGGGCAACATTACTTCCATGCTAAACAAAGTGTTACTTGATATGCCTGCACTTATTTTTACTACATCTGCTACCAAAAAGAATGTGGAAAAACTCACTTCCAGAGTGGGGGATACTGAACTTCAAATCAAGTGACAGGATCAGATTTTACATGACCAATTTCTACAAGTTCGGGACCATCATAGCCAAACACAGTACCTACTGACCAAGGTTGATGACCTTGAAAATTGAGGGAGAAGGAAGAACATTCGGATTGTGGGACTACCAGAGGGGGCTGAGGGCCCCGATATGATTTCCTTTTTACAAAAAGCTCTTCCACTTATGCTCAAGTTGGATCATCTTTCTCCCTTGGAGCTGGAAAGGGCCCATAGGTCACTAGCCCCAAAACCCCAGCCTGGAGATCAACCCCAGCCAATAATATGAAAATTCTTAAGTTATTCAATTAAAGAATAGTGTCTGAAGGCTGCATGGGACATTAGAATGCTCATATGGGATGGGGCATCTGTTCAGATTTTCCAGGATTATTCTTACGATTTGCACTGGAGATGGAGAGCCTATGGGCTGGTAAAGCAGCCCTCTACAAACTCAACCTACCTACGTCTCTAAGATATCCCTCATAGCTCCGAGTATTTTACAAAGGAGAATATCTTACCTTCAACTCCCCTGCTGAGGTGGAACTTTTCTTAGAGGATATTGGAGGTGATTCTAGGCCGCACCATGACCTTGCTCCACATCCTCGTGGTGAAACTGCACCACCCATGGATACTTCAATTCTCCAGACTGCTCTCCTGGCCATGTTTATACGCCGCCCCCGGCACCAGCCGAAAGGTCTGAATGGCAGTTGCACCACAAGAACAGACAATGGAGGAAAATGGCCAGTAAATCAGGAAGGTCCCTTCCACTGGCGGCAGAGAAGCCACTCGAGGAGCTGGCAATAGGTTCAACAGTTCTCAGGAAGTGACTGCTCCTCCACTTAATCTACACCTATTAAATTGTCCAATCACTACAAGCTACTTGGAGAGCTGATACCAGGAGCCCTGGCTTTACCCAAGAATAGCGATAGCCACGTAGAAGCCGTTTGCCTGGTCCAAGTGGATGTGGTGACCGACAGGGCTACCTTTGACAAGGACTGGTCAGCTGAACCGCGGAGCCCTCGCGAAGACAAAAGTGCCAGGAGCATGTTGCCGACTGCTTCAGAAGGGTAAAAGACCTGGGACTAAAATACACACACATGGTCTGATGAAGTAAGTGGTGTGGCTGAAATCTTTGGGCCTCCCCTGCTTATACTGATTGGGATCTCTTTAGTTTAGATTTCCTTGTGCAAGGTGCCCCTTTACCAACTGTGAGGCCCAGTGACCACTGTGGCAAACGTCATCGGAGCTTTCCTGACTTCTCTCAGGGTTGAGTTCACCCCGATTCTTTAGGACGCTTCAGTCGCACCACTTGCTCAGTAATGACTAATAATACAGTCCAGGACCCAGGAAATCTGTGCTGGTTTGTTTTTCTTTTTCTTTTGGGCAGTTCAGTCTCTGCAATTGTTAATGTGTTACTGTCTTTAACTCCCCTCTGGTGAGGGGATGTTATTGTTAACAGGGACAAGTGAGAAAGTGGTATTGCTGCATTATTTTAGAACTTACTTGCTTGTCCCCCCTCTGTTAGGATTTTGTATCTAAACATCGTAACCTTAAATGTCTGAATGAGGAGTTGTATTTCAGGTTTGAGATTTATCAGCCCCAGACACAATACCTTGACCCAGCTTGTTTGCTGGTACCTGATTCCAGTCAGTAGTGTGGGGCTGCTGCCTTGTACAAACCAGGTGTCTGGGTAATCAGGGGATAGCTCCTATGGTTGGTATTGAAATAGGGCCCGAGAAGGCAGATTTGTAGGAAGATTTCTATCTCTGGGGATAAGGTTATTCATTATTAAGCTGTTGTTTAGCTGGGCATATTAAGTGTTTAATACGCTACAGTTTTGGTTACAATAATGATTATGGACACTCTGTACATAATCATAGTTAATGGAGGTTAGTTTCTATTCACAGTGCCCCTAGCCTTTGATGTCTAGCAACGTTCATGCATGCCATCAGACTCACCTAGGGGAGCTGATTTAAGGGGGTTAGCACTACAATGCCTGACACAGGGAAAATGAACAACTATAGGTGACTCTTAGTTTCACCTTTTAGGTACAGGTATAATCCTTTACGATATAGTGAAGGAACTTTGTCACATTTTATTTAATACAAATTGCATTCTGACCCCCCTTTTTTGAGTATCTCTATGGGCACAGGCCAGCCTACGGTGACTATGGGTGCCTTTATTTCAGGATATGGATAGATGGTAACCTCCATACAACATTTTCGATGGTCAGTGTTGCATGTAACATGCTGACCAAGATGTGGTTCTTGGTACCCACACTCTATTCACAACCCCACCCCCACCCCGGGGAGTGTTTTGGGCCGTTGGGAGGTGCTGGACTTCTTTCCCCCTCCCTGGCCGATAATAGACTACAACCCCTATGAGAACTTCAGAGAGACCTCTCAACATTTCTTTGGAGTAGCCCAAGTAGTAATTCCAACGTCTTGCCTTTCAGTTGAGGTTTCCCTCTCCACCTTACATATCTTAACCCCTTGGGGTAAGATTTCATTCTGGACACATCTGGCCTATACCAAGGTGGTATATCAGTTTCCGTGTTCCTTCAGCATCTTACTAGAGATAATATCAGCTGCAAAAATGATTTCAGGAGATGCTAAGACTTATGTTGGGCATTTTGTGGCCGTATTCATGGCTGCTACACTACTTATTCTAGGGTGGAGACCCTTAGTTATATATTGGAGTATCTATGCTAAAATTCAACTATCTCTTAGGATGGTTTCAGTGTTTGTTTATAGTTGTTGGCATGCAAAATGGATCCATCTTGATAATGGCTAACTTTTCAAACATCACAACCACTACTTGGAATGTTAGGGGTTTGAACTCTCCCATAAAAAGGAAATCGGTTCTGGCTCGGCTGAAGAAGCTGGGTACCCAAGTCGCCTTTTTGCAGGAGGCTAAATTAAGCTCCAAAGAAGCTTCAAAACTGGTGAGGGATTGGGTGGGCACCGAAGTACACTGTATGGCCAAATCAGCCAAACTGAGTGTATCCATTTTGTTGCATAAATCACTGCAATGGCAATCTAAAGAGTTTTATGGGGGGAGTGATGGTAGGTGGATCATCATGAAGGTTGCTACCCCCTCAGGTCCCCTGATTCTGGCAAATATATACGGCCCCAATGAGGATTCTCCAGAATTTTTCCATGCCATTTCTCAAAAAGTCATGGACATTTCTTATGACAATCCAGATTTGCTATTGGGGGGGAATTTAATCTGGTGTTGGATAGCCTTCTGGACAGATCCAATGCCAGCCCGGACCCCCATTGTAGAGCCCTGCAGGCACTGCAGGAGCTTATGTCTCTACACCAGCTGTCAGACGTGTGGTGGGTTTTGAATCCCTCAGCAAAGGACTTAACCTTTTTCTCTGCTCTATGCCAAATGGCAAGTAGGTTAGATTTTTGGCTCACTTCCCCTAATCTATCTACGGCTACCTCTGGGCTAGAGATCTTCCAAGTCTATATTTCCGATCATGCCCCTGTCTCCCTTACCCTCTTACCTGCCATCCGAACCTCCAAATCATTATTATGGAGGCTTGACCCCCTCCTATTGTCAGACAAAGACTTTGCTCAGTGACTTCGAACAGCCACAGAAGAATTCTTTCAGCACAATTCCCCTTCCTCTGCCTCTGCAGCAAGCATAAGGGAGGCATACAAGGCCACCATTGGGGAGGAATTATTAGCTTTGCCTCACACAGATGGAAGATGAGGGACCAGGAAATTCAGCAGTTAGAGAACACTTTAAAATGTATGGAGGCTAAATACAAAGAGAAGCCCTAATTGCTTCAGTCACCATCAGTTATATCTGCCCTGTCTTCCATATGAATAAAAATTAACACGTTAGTAAGTAGGAAGGCTGAGCTCTATATTCAAAGAGCCCAACACCAATACCAGGCTGAGGGAGAAAAGACTAGCAAGTTGTTGGCTTTTCAGTTAAAACAAAGACAAGCTGAAAGAACTATTATCAGCCTATGGGACCAGTCAGGGAAGCTCTCCTTAAACCCCTCTTCAATTAACAATATTATGGCCAACTTCTATAAAACACTTTACTCCTCACATGAGTGCTGGAACGAAAACTGTTAAGCTCAATTTATTGAGCCCTTACCCCTCCCTAAGCTCTCTGTTTCACAGAGAGATATACTGGACCAACCTATCACGGAGGAGGAAATCCGAGGAGCCATTAATAAGATGGCTCCCCACAAAGCCCTTGGGGGAGATGGTATTTTGGTGGACTTTTACAAACTGATTGAGCCCTTGATTATAACTCCCCTGGTGAATATGTTGAACGAAGCGTACTCTTGTGGGCAACTTCCTCCCACTATATCTGAGGCCTTAATAACCGTACTTCCGAAATTCTCCCTTCCAGCTCACTATAGGCTCATTTCATTAATTAATGCTGATGTGAAAATTCTGGCCAAAGTCCTCGCTACCAGATTGGAGGAATTTCTTCAAGAGATTATTCATCCATCACAGGTGGGTTTTTTTAAGGGCAGAATCAGTTCAGACCATATTCGGGCCCTAGTATCATTAATACAGGTGGCGTCTTCACTTCCTACCACGGCGGCAGCAATTACCATTGATTTCGAGAAGGCATTTGATTCCGTCAGCTGGGAATATTTACATGCTGTCCTGAACACTCTTAACTTTGGCCCTTATTTTTCCACCTGGATAAAAATACTCTATGCGTGCCCTACCACCAGGGTTCTTACTAACAATGCCATATCTGATCCATTTCACCTGCACAGAGGCACCAGACAAGGCTGTCCACTGTCCCCTTTACATTTTGTGATTGCTATTGAACCTCTTGCAGCTGCCCTAAGGAATCATCCACACATTTGTGGTATTTTGGTTAAAGACAAATGCCACACCACCAAGTTGTATGCAGACGATTGCCTGATCCTGACCTGAGACCTACCACACAGCCTCCCACATATCCTGTCTTCACTAAAAACTTTTGGTGGACTCTCTAGCTTACGCATTAATGTGGCAAAGTCAGAAATCCTTCCTCTTAACGATCTTTTCTCATCGGTTAGTGTGGGAACTCAGGTATTAGCCTGGGCTAAATCGGACATAAAATATTTGGGCATCCAGCTTACTTGCAAAGTCTCAACCCTAAAGGACATTCATTTAAAACCCCTTCTGGCCAAACTTCGAACTGCCATGAACAGATGGGCACATCTGCATCTTTCTATGGCAGGCAAGATCACCATGATTAAAATGCTGCTTGTCCCTAGAGTATATCACTTACTATCTCACATTCCCTTCCTCTTGCCCGATATATGGAACCAAAAGCTAAACACACTGATTAGTTCCTTTCTCTGGGGTTCTACCAGGCCCAGATATAGTAGGGACAAGCTAAGGGTTCAAAACCTAAGAGGGGGTGGAACTTACCAGATTTTTATCAGTACTCCATTGCATTTATCATAGCAAAGACACTAAAAGACGAAAGCTTCCAACACACCGACCACCCTCCAGCCTGGATCCAAATAGAAAGAGACCTTATGAAGGGCCCCTTGGTGTCCGCTCTTGTGCCATATCCCCTACCCAAACAACATAAGAGTTGGCTTTCCATCCAACATGCTCATTTGGCATGACAAAAACTGGGGTTTAGATCCTCCCACTGCCTTGATTTGGGGAATTACATTCCACTCTGGCAGAATCCCTACCTCTGTATTAACAACTCCCCCTTGAACTGGATGGGATGGGCTTCTAAAGGGATAAGGAATATTGGGGATCTAGAATCCCCAGGACACTCTGATATGGACTCATTCCAAAGTTTACAAGTCAGGTACGACCTGCCCCATAATGACTTTTGGAAATACCTTCAAATGAGAAGCCTCTACCAATCTTGGGTTAGGAGGAGATGCACCTGTGTTTCCTGTAAAAAATGCAAAACTGCTAAATCCCCTCCATGTCCTCTTACAAAATGGCTTACACATTCCAAAGGTAGGGCTGGTCTTATACAGAGGTTCCTAAGAGATAGTGCTCCTAATCCCTCTCTGCCGGCCAAGGTCAAGTGGGCTACCCCACTGGACACTACCATTATGGATTTACAATGGCGACAGTGCTGGCGGAGAACTCACCAGGCCTGCTGCATCCTCCAAAGCCTCCTTCTACAGAACAAAATACTGCACCTTTGGTATTACACTCCATCCCAACTAAAAAAGTTGGGTCTTCTTTCCAATGACTATTGCTGGAGGTGTGAGGCCCCAGAGACAGATCTGCTCCACATCCTGTGGTCATGTACACCTCTGAAGTCCTATTGGGAGGCAGTAATACAACACTGCTCTACCATCCTAATTATGACCCTCCCAGCAGATCCGGGTCTATGGGTACTGGACCTAACCCCTGAAACTCTTACCCTGCCCAAAGCTTCTTTATTATGGCTCATACAGGCCTCAATGGAATGTAAATGACTTAATATACGACGATGGAGAACTGAAGAGGTCCCCTCCATTTCAGAATGACTTAGTGCTTTGGAAAGGATGGCCACTTTGACTAGGATATCATGCTATAGAAACCAGTGTCTAAAGAAATTTGCTGAGATATGAGCCCCCTACATGCTGTATATTGAGTCTAATAAGCGAGTCTTGCCCTCCAGATATCTGAAGGACAAACTGAAACCCCCCTGACTTCCTAGTAAAATAGTTGCTTGGTTATTTAACACTGTTATTGCTTCTCTTTATATAGCTATCATAAGTGCTCCATTTCTGGATGATCAATCTGTGGTCCCCCATCGGTTTCTTACTGTATGGGAAGAAGCTCAACTACTATCGTTTCCATCCTTTTGAACAATGAGTATGTAATTGTCTTTTATTTTGCCTCTTATTATTTCAGTTGTACAATTAACTAGGTGTATAGTCATCCTGTAGAAGATGTTTGAATAACTAGATATATTACCTATAGATATGCCTGTCCTGTGATGTATTCCCGGAGCTTTGGCTGTGTGTAGTGAGTGGTAATGTTGTAAACCACTTTGGCAGCCATTTGATTTAATGGTTAAAGTTCTGAAACAAAGTCTGAAATCTTCCAATAAAAAGACTAACTGCAACAAAAATAAAATCTTCTACAGTCACACATCCAATATAAGGAATCTCACACAGGCAGAATTATTTAGAAAAACCAAATGTCTTCACTAAAATAATTAAATAAATGCAGTTACAAATAAAAGAGAACATATACAAATTTAGATTACAGTATGAAAAACACATTTTGGAACGTATACAGTTTAAATGCCGTAAACCTGTTTTAACTACCTCTCTACCTTTAAAGATGAAAATGTTCAAAGTCCTTTTTCCGTATAGCAGCTTGGCAGTTTTCTATTGTGCTCAGGAGAATGTCCAAAACCAGAATGACCCTGAGTAACTATGTTGAGGTTTAACTATCTTTTCTGAACTGTAGTGTCAGCAATATTCCAGTCAGTGACCCACAATTTCCTGGTCACCTCATGATGTCACTCAACTTCAACACAAATCCTGCCTCCATAATTAACTAGTAACAGGACAGTCACTCTTAACTTTGATGTACCAATATACATCCTCTGAGCTAATTTACAGTGTCATGTTAGAATTTTACATAGTATTGTTAGAATGGTCACATGTCATCTAATTCCTGGCTCAAACATCCTGTCACCTACAGTATAAAATGTGACATCCTCTGATAGTGTCTGAGATCAAAAGCATTTTGTAAGATTTTATGATTATACAAGCTGGCTTATGACCCCTGTGTTAGCTAGCCAGGAAATTCAACTTCTAGGTTCCCTGGGAATCCCAGGTTACAGGCATATTAGCCATTTTAAAGAAAAAAATCCATTCCCAGTTATATTGGCATTTAAACATACACAGAAATCACATAAAACAATGTATAACAGAAATACATGTTGCAAATAATGACTGGCAGATGGCTAGCTCATGACACATAGTATCAATAATTCCTGTAAATGAGAATTTCTCAGAGAAGGATCAATGTTTCTAAAACACAACCTATTACTTAAAAAGCTCCTCATACTTCCAACCATCCATATTGCCTTTTTCTGAAAACCTTCCAGTAACTTTATATCCTTTTTATTTTGAGGTGCATAGAACTGCCCACAGTACCCAATATGTTGTCTCACCAAGGACCTGTACAGTGGCAGGAGTATCTCTTTGTTCCTGCTGGTAACATTTCCACTAAATACGTTGCAATATTCAGTATCCTTGTTTTGCTACTTGCCTGCATTGGCTCTCAAATTGGCTACTGCTTACAACGCCAGTGACCTGGGTTCGGAAGTGAGCCAGGGTGGTCAAAGGGCCAGCTGGGGGGGGGAGAAGGATCTGGCACCAAATGGGCCACTCTCCTTCTCCTGGGAGGGGTGGGCAGCTCTCCTCGCTGCAATACCACCACCATCTGGGTGACCATGGGTGGTGCTATGCAGCTGAGGAGGCAGAATGTTAGGGAGGGGTGGGCATTGACTGAGGACTGGAGTGGAGGTACATTTCTGCGTGCCTCTGACTCATTGCTCCTCCCAGAGTGCTGAGGCCTGCAGGGATCAGGGACCAGAAAAAGGAAAAAAAAAGACCCCATGTCTGGTTCAGGCGATGGGCTTCCACACTGAAAGTGACCACAGAGGATCCGGGGGTGATCTCCAGGTGCACGCTCCTCTGAAGTTTGGAGGGGCAAGGGGAAGCCTCCTCCACCCCACCTGGGGGTCATCCTGGTCTCTAAATGTCACAGAGTGGGGGCACTTAAAGGAGCAATTCCTGATCCTTTCTGTGCAAGACTGGGTGGTGCATTGGGAGCCCCAAGAGAGGGGCTGGACATGGTGAAGGGTCGTAAAAATAGTAAGTTTAAAAAAAAAAAAGGGTAAAGGAAGGGAAATGTGTATTTATGTTTTTTTTAAAGTACATGAAGTGTGAAGTGGTAGCACTTCACCTATGAAGTGAAACTTTGAGACATCTCAGTGTAGCACCACACACATATATACACACGCACACACACACACACACACACACACACACACACACACACACACACACACAGACTTATGTTAGCTGTGACTGTTATTACTCTGTGAACTTTGCTATGTTTTTACAGTTTTGTCGTCTAATTTCTGTATCTCCCCACCTCCATCTCAATCACACCTGGAAATGAGCCTTGGCTCAGTGTGCTTTTCTGGTTACTAATTTGTAAACATCAGTAAATAAATACATTATACCCAGGGCCCCTGGTGTTCTGCGGCAGAATTTTCTGATTTCTGTGGCAGGGCTCCTTGACTTCTGCAGCAGCATTTTCTGATTTCTGCGGCATGATTTATTCATTTCTTTGGCAGAATGCAATCCTGTCATTGGCTAAATATGATGTGATGTCATCGATGACATTATATGCTGAGCATAGAGGAGGGGCTTCAGAATAAATGAGGAGGGAAAGAAAGCCTGACACTATGGAAAAACAGTATATTTATATAAAAGTTCACTAAAAACAATGAATTCTGTGGCACTATATATATTCTGCGGCATGATGCAAATTCTGCGGCAAATTCCGCAACCACAGAACCGCAGAATTCCAGGGGCCTTGATTATACCTGTGTGCTTCACAGCTATTTAAATGTTTGCATCCCTTGTGCATGAAGGTGGTTTAGAACTGCGTTTATTAGTTCTAACCTACTAGAATGCAATTAAGCAATAAGGTATAACCAGAGCTTAGATTAACCCCCTTGTGGCATAATGTGGCATGAGGCACAGCTGAGTATCATATTTCCACAAAGGGGGTGATTAACAGACTGTTAATCTAACCTCTGGTCGTACCTTATTGCTATTATTATAAGATCATTGGGTATAGAATTCATTGAAAGGTATGTGTAAGTGTTTAATTTTACAATCTATGATGCTGCAAGGTTAAATAGTCCTTCTGCGATGTCCATAAGTTTGAATGCATCAGGGAGTCTCTAGTTACTATGGTGACATACCAACAATGTTCTTCACTTCTTAATGTGCTGGTATACAGTCTTCTGTGATAAACTACAGAACGGATGATAGCAGAACCTAGCTGCGGAGTGGTCCATTTTAGGCTAACTGTTTTTGGTGCCTCAAGATGTGCAGTCATACCTTTGATGCAATAATTCTTAAATTGCCACTGTAAGCAGTTTAGGTAAAGGAATATACTTTTGCAGCATAGAGGTCTGTGATCAGCACAGCTACAGGCTGTCACTGACAATCCTACGAGTTGGCGAGATTTTGCACACAAATGCTAGAATAACTTACTTTTACACTATTCTGCTGCTAATGTATGTGGTTGCAGTTGTGTATTCTATTTTTTAGGACAGAACAATTTCAAAGGACAGTACAGAACAACATATGTAAGAGTGCCACAGTCTGTTAAGCAACTGTAATTCATGAGAAACAATATTTAAATTCGACTGCCACTTGTTCAGTCATGCCATACTGCACACTGCTCTGTGAACTGTCAACACTGCAATAAAATTAAGAACTACTGTACTGTATGATATGAATGGAAGCACCAAGGGAGGTCGACAATGAAAATGTCGACCTCCCCCACAGCGATGGAAAAATACAGAGGCAGGTATTGTGCCACCCATGCAGCGATTGTTTTCTGTGGGGGTCTGTCCCCGGCACCGCCGGACTTTAGGATTATTAACTCCAGGTTGGAGTTGGTCTGGGGGGGTGGAACACTGGTGGAAAGCGAAGCACCAAAAAAGGACCATTACAGTGACTGTTGCCATAATGGTCTTTTTTTGTGTTTTGTCATAGGGGTGTCGACATGCAGGGGTGCACCGGATCTGAATAGAGATCTGGATTTTTACACACATAAAAAACAAAAAGGAAAGTTTATTTCTACTTCACGGACTCAACAATAAGTAACACTTTTAACTACGGTGAGATTCCCACCCCCCCAAAAAAAAAACTCTGCAGTTGGCCATTGATCAGAAACACACCGTTCATTCTCTGAAGTTCACATTTGTGATTCTGGGAGCTGATCTGTCTGTTTACGTTATTGGTAACTCCGTGAAGTTTAAATGGACTTTACTTCTGTTCCCCCTCTTTTAAAGAGCCGTATCACTTTTCAGGTTATACAGCACAGCGTTTCTTTGTTTTGCTGTAATCTTGACATGTCAGGGAGCAGTGTGCAGTACGGCTTGCCAGTTCAACTGCCAGTCTTAAATTTACGTCTTGTTTTACATTTATACACTTTCTTCACAGACTCTGCCACTTTTATATGTTTCTCAGTACTGTTTGGTGCTGCTTAGCAGAGTTACCTGAATTTGTACTGAGAAGCATGACGTGGCTGCTTTGTGGGTGTTCACACTGCCACGATTTCACTACATGGTGCAGCTCACTTTTTTCCCTTAAGCATTTCATTTCTTTTCAAACAATAACAAACTATATTGGGACTTGGTGTGGTGACACTCGGAGGTCATGGTTGTTCAAATGGTAGTCTGACACAACAAAGTGTACTATATCTCTGATGGTACTGCTAACAGTGACAGCCATGTTTAATATGTTTGGGCACAGGGCACTTACTGGCACTGTTTTTTGCACAGATCATAGAACAAAGCACCATGATCAGGTGAAGAAGATAGGTTTATGTGGGTTAATGTGACCCAGTTAGAATTATTTCGACCAATCACAGTGTATATACAAATCATACCTTATAATAATTTGTATTCGTAGGGTGCAGTTTAGGTTTGTGTATGGCAGTTGTGACAGCTGGAGCACAGTTTTCACTTAATTTCACATTGATGAACACTTCTGTGACTGAATTGCATTTCATATTCATACCAGGTCCTGATGCAGTCTCTTTTTGATGTGCATACTACCATTTGGTGTATAGCATTTAGAGGTGTAATGCTTTTGAACTCATGTTGCCATATAAGCAAGACCCCTTAACAACAGTTTTGGAACTGTGAGCTGGATCACATAAATCTTCAAGGAATAAGACGATAACATTTCAATGCATATAACCTGCTTGCACATGGCAGGTTAACTATTGTACCAAAAAGATTGAAAAAAAATGTTCAGTTCATATTAAGAATACAAACTATTAAATATGTTTCAAACCACTGGATGACTTCATCCATCCCTAACCCTGTGAGTCAGGTTTGACAAATTTAATACAGCTGAGCCAAGCCCTCAAAACATTATCAAGCACTCAGACCGCCATCTGCAAAAGGGAGCAAGTCCTCAGCTGCTTCATCTCCACGATTTCCCATACTGTACGTAGCTTATTTTGATTTTTGTACCATACTTCCTATTAGTTGACTAACATGCAATAGAACTGAAATCAAAAGTTGTAATTACCTGGTTATAGGTGCCATCATCATTGCATTCTGGAATAAAAACCTGTAGGAATTCTTTCCTGGCCTGTTCCATGGTATACTTCCTCTCTGCAACACATCTGGAAACCTCTATAAAAGAGAGGAAATGAAATGTAACCGTGGTGGCACATAGCATTTAAAAAAACAAAAGCTGTGTGAGGCAAGGATGAAGCTGACCAGCTAATATCTACCCACTGTCCACATTATGTTAAAGACATCTGTAGATGTGTACAAGCAGCAGTGGAAAAAATGACAAATTGTTGACTCATCAAATCCATGGAAAACACATTTTAATGTGCTCTCTATGCTCAGTCACTCTAAAGCTGCAGCAGGAATAGACTGGCTGCAATACAAACCACAACAGCAGTTGCAAATAACTTTTTTAGTGGGACGGCAGAAACCCCATTCTCCTTCAATTTATAAAGTGCTTGATTGCCATTCACTGAAAAAGCACATAGGAGCTGCCTGCTCTTTATGCAATATTAGCTTGACTGGAAGTCTGAATCATGACATACTGTACAATATCGGGTTAGTGGTCAACATCCTGGGCCTGAATAATTGTATTGTTTTAATTGTTCAAATCAATAACATTCTTTATATTATTCAATGCAAAGTAGTGCAAAGTAATGCACCTGGGAAACAAAAACCCAGGAGAAGTGTACACAATAGCAGGGGAGGTACTAACAACAACAAAAATGGAACAAGACTTGGGGGTAGTCATATCAGATGATCTAAAGGTTGGTAAGCAATGTGAGAAGTCAGCAAGGAGAGCCAGGGGGATACTGGGATGTATAGGAAGGTGCATCACAAGTAGAAAAAGGGAAGTGGTTATCCCTTTATACAGACAGTTGGTGAGACCTCATCTGGAGTACTGTGTGCAGTTTTGGAGACCTCATCTACACAAGGACATAGACAGGATGGAAGCAGTCCAGAGGAGGGCAACTAAAATGGTGCAGGGTCTGCATCAGAAATCATATGAAGAAAGACTGAGAGAGCTTAATATGTATACCCTTGATGAAAGGAGGGACAGGGGGGACATGATAGAAACGTTCAAGTACCTCAAGCGAATCAACAAAGTCCAGGAGGGTAGCATCTTTCAGAAAAAGAGATGTGTAAGAACAAGGGGACACAATTTAAAGACAGAGGGGGGACGGCTCAGGGGTAATGTGAGGAAATCTTTTTTCATGGAGAGAGTGGTGGATGTGTGGAACTGCCTTCCTGGGGTGGTTGTTGGGGCTAAAACAGTGGGGGAATTCAAACATGCATGGGACAGACACACGGCAATTGTAGTGGGGGGTGGCAGCAAGTAGGCTGTTGGTTAACTAGAATCTGCAGCTTATCCAGTAGGTAGGGAAATGGGCAGACTGGGTGGGCCAAGTGGTCCTTTTCTGCCGTCAAAGTCTATGTTTCTATATGATCTTTATCTGAAGCCGTTTCCTTGTTGCTGACAGCAGCCACTTAGCTTCTTTTTTTTTTTGCAGTGAGGCAATCACTGATCTTGACAAGGGCACTCTCTTATCAGAAAATGAGGAACAACCTGTAGCTCTAATACATTTCATTTGCTCCAGTCGGAGGTAGGGAAGAGTATTGCAGTTTTGCTGGGATATCCTAATTCTTTTCTACTAATTCCAGTCATACAAAGAGAAAGGAACTGAATCCAGTACTTATCCATACTGAGCATGTAAAGGATATTGATCTAATGCCACTGCAAAAGATAACTGAATTTGTAAGAAATAAAATTAATAAATCTTTACTAAAAATGAATTAAAGTAGAAGCATCATATATCAGATGCACAGAATAACTGATCCACAAGAATATATGATAAGCATGAAGAACAGAGAGTCTTTCAATGTGACAGACTGCACCATGTTAAAGCTTAGTGACTTGTGCATTATTTTTCAAAAGTTTGGCATGCAGTACTTGTACTAATAATATGATCTTAATGTATCTTGATTAGCTGACTTTTTAATTAATATAGGCAATGCAGCTTAGCATTGTAATTACTCAAGATCCAGCACCAAGACTGACTTGTCACACATCAACTCAGGTGGCAGAGGCATTGCTGAGCATCTATTTCAAATGCTTCTTGCCCCTGATGGAAGGGAGGTTGACTTCTGCTATTAAAGGGAATTGTCAGCAATAAGAGCCTCACACACTGATCCCAATTAGCCCTTTGTATGCATAAACACTTTTTATGTTTGCTTGCTAGCATGTGCAAGAAACATCTTCTGGTAGTGATACATTTCAGAGGTGTGTCAGTGTTGTGACCAATTCAGACGATGCTTTCTTGGGTTCGTCCAGTAGCCACCAATCAGTGAGTATGCTGTCAATGACAGCAGTTTAAAAAAGAGCCAAGGAGTTGAAAGAAATCTGCCGCACAGGGACAGTTCCATCATTGCAGCAGCAGCTCCTCCCTCAACTGGCTCCAGTTGGCAGGTAGTCACAGCTGAAAGTGTGGCAGAAAGTTTGAAAACTCAGCTGAATGTCCAAACTCATGGCATAGCTGTGTAGAATATGCATGGCTGGAGTTATGAGCAACCCATTTGCTCAGTGTGCCTTTTGTGGTGAAACATATCAATAAATAAAGATAAGCATTTGTCAATGCCAAAGGTTTGCCACGTTCATAAATGAACAGTGCAGGGGTACACTCCATAGAGTTTAATGGGGGCAATTTTAAAACCTTCTTTTTATACTTTCCAGTGATGATTTTGTCAGTAAAGGCAGTCGCTTAACTAACAAGGTCCTTATTAGTTAAGCGACTGCCTTTTTTCGACAAAATCATCACTGGAAAGTAAAAGAAGCTTTTAAAAATTGCTCCCATTGAACTCTATGGAGTGCATGCACAAACTGTTCATTTACAAATGTGGCGATCTCTATGGAGCGTGTCCCCATGCAGAACCTTTCCACACATGTGCAGAAGCCATAGCGCTACTGCACATGTGCAGAATTGGCTGCATTCCACACATATTTGTTTCATCACTGAACAGTGATCAGCTATTTGACAGCTCATTTCTTTCAAGTTTTCACACAGTGCCACTATTTCAAGAGGTTCGCAGCATGCAGGCATGGCAAATATCCCCCCATTAATGTGGTACATTGGGAGCCCACCCCAGTGTGCCAAAATCATTCAGTTTCTGACACCAGGATGCTCACTCCCGGTGTTGAATGCACACCTCTCAAAGCCATCTGTAATGTTTGCCAACATCGGGATGCCCAATCCCCATGTCAGCATGCCCCCCACCCCACTATTGTGGCACACTGGGAGCCCACCTCAGTGTGCCTTAAAGTATTTATTTTATTTTGTCCTGTAAAATAAAGAAAACCATCCCCTGATGTATTTTTTTTGTTTATTTACCTATAAAAAAGAACATGGTCCTCACCGTCTCCCTAGGGCCCCCTCCCCATCCCCACCCACTCTTCAAGACTCCACCTCCCCACACCCCCCTCACTCCATAATTACCTCAGGAGGTCTGGTGCTGTCATCTTCTCTGCACCGGAAACTTGTCTGTAGTCTTCAAAGGCAACCAGCAAACTGAGGAAATGACAGTAAGCCAATTAATGGGAGTCAATGGGGGGTTTCAGCTTAGGTGAATATTTCAGGTATTTTTAGGAATATTAGTCCAAAATTTTCAACATGGGGTTCTTGGGACCCTACCTCATAAACACTGTCACTGTCATTTTGTTTCTTAGTTCCGAAAGGTGATTTCGAAGTCACAGCATGGAATCAGTTTTTGGGACCAATTAACAAACAATTAACAACTGTTCATGAGGTAAGGTCCCAAAAAGCCCATGTTGCAAATCTGGTGAAAAAATTCCAAAAAATGACTGTGTTAAGAGCATGCATTGCGCAGTTTATACGTATGCTTGTAACGTAGCCAATTTTTAATATTTTCACTCCATATTTTCAGCATTGCAATTTTTTCCTTATGAATTGTACAGCTGCCATTTTTCACATTCTACCCAAAATGTGTTTTTGCACCTCTGGTGCAGAATGGCACGGGCACTGTGCAAAATCAACTTTCCAGATGCAGTACTGAAATGATAGTGCCACTGTTCATGAGGTAGGGTCCCAAAAATCCCATGTTGAAAATCTGGTGAAAAAATTCCAAAAAAGTATTCAGTTACAGCCATGCATTATATAGTTTCTATGCACGCTCGCAACTTCACCAATTTTTCATATTTTCATTCCAGATTTTCAACATTGCCATTTTTCACACCTCCTCATGAACAGTATAGCTGTTATTTTTCACACTCTGCCCAAGATGTGTTTTCCCACCTGTGACACTGAATGTTGCAGTCGCTGTGCAAAATCACCTTTTGGGATAGAGTAACAAAATAATAGTGCCATTGTTCATGAGGTGGGGTCCAAAAAAGCCCATGTTGAAAATTTGGAGTGAAAATACCAACAAATGCCCTGGATATTAGGGTTTTCAACCATAACGCCCCATCCTGTAGAGACTGACAAACGTCGGGGTGTGACTTGGGGGTCATCGGCCATAATGCTCATGCCGTTCAACCCACCCCCACCCTGCAGCCACTGACAGGCATCGAGGTGTGTCTTGGGATCTTTGACCCTAACGTTCACCCCATTCTCCTATACTGCACTCATCTCAGCTTATTTCCTTATGGAATGGGGTGAGTGTAAGGGCCGAAGACCCCAAGGCACACTGTTACACCTGTCGGTGTCTGCAGGATGGGATGAGGTGGAATGGCATGAGCATTATGGCCAAGGACCCAAAGACACACCCCCAACACCTGTCAGTCTCTGCAGGGTGGGGGTGGGGGTTGGCGTTAGTTCAGTACTTCACTGCCATTCCTATTATGCATCTCTCTAACTCCTGCACAACCAATGCCAATACCAACAAGCAAACATGGGCAAATCATTACTGCAGTGCAGCAGATTGTATCAGGCTAATTTCATTGACTTGTAAGCTTACATTTCCTATAATCAGAAATTCCTGACTCCCCTGCAGCTGACATCACCGGAGGACTGCAGCAGGGGAGATTCAATAACCTACAGTGAATGTCAGAGTTTTTTTACAAGCTGTAATCTTCTGTTTGCTGGTCTGCTGTTCTCTTGGGCTTAGATACAGTCATAGAGGACTGTACAAAGCCCTGTGAACACAGCAGGACCAGAAGGATCAGCAAACATCTGAATTTAGCTTACAAAATCTTTAGCATGCATACTGCAGGCTAGTGAATCTCCCAGCTCTGCAATTCTCTGCTGATGTCAGTTACAGTGGATTGTGGGATTTCTGGTTATGGGAAATGGAATCTTAGAAGTCAGCAAAATTAGCTTAATACAGTCTACTATATTGCAGTAAACAGTAAGTAAAAAAAAAATTAAAGTTTTCTTTACACAACATACACATTGGAATCAGCCTCACAATTGGGCGAGAGGTTCTTATTGCTGACAGTTCCCCTTTAAACAAATGGTCTCTGATGGCCTAGGGAGATAAAATCATATGGCTAGAAATGTATGGTTCCAGGGTAGGGGGTTCAATCCTACCTCTAGCATGACACCGGATGCTGTCCTTTATTGTGGCACAATCACATGTTCTGTCCTTGCCACTGAGCATCATTCAGAGGGGGTGGATAGGCCTGATCCCAGTCAACTTACAACTGGGCATAAAGGTCTCACCATACGATGTGGGTGGGACATACAGTACAGTTAGGAGATGAAAACGGGATGGAAATAACAATGGAACTCAAGGAAATGGTATCACCCTACTTTCCCTGGACATTTGTGATAATTTGATGTTTGGGTCTCCTGCCTCCTCACCCATTTCTTGACAGGAACCTACTGGCCAGCCCCTAGCCAAATTGGGACAGCATATAAATAGGTGGGCAGTGATCAGCAGAAGGCTACAGGTGACTGGTCCAGTAGATGTGAGATCAATAACTCGTAGAGAGGCTGAAGGAAAGCCTGACGCACCAAGAAAAGAGAGAAAATAGAGATGATAAAATGGATAGAAAAAATGCTGAAACTGATTGATTAAGAGCCAGTTTCACCTGTGATGTTATTCTAGCACAACCTCACAGGAGAAACCAGAGCTCACATAATAGCCTACTTACTTCACCTTTGCCTGTGTTATTCAGAACTTGCATAACTCTAATACTGAGTCATATCCATAGATTCATAGAGTCTGTCGACAGATAAGGACTGTCAGGTCCATCCAGTCTGCCCATTTATGCTAGCTCACAAAGTGACCAGTGACCCTTATTGGTCACTGGCTTAGCTTTTTCTTCCTACCTCTATTATTCCTTTGTTTCTGTCCCATGCATATTCAAAACCCACCATAGTATGGGCTGCCACCACCACCTCCTGGGGCAGGCTATTCCATGCATCCCTCACCCTTTCATGAAGAAGAACTTCCTTTATATTTCCCCTTATGCGGCCACACTTCAGTCTCATGTTGTGTCCTCTTGTCCTGGCACTACTGTTGAGCTTAAATATGTTGTCCACTTCCACCTTGTTTATGCCCTTGAGGTACTTGAGTGTTTCTATCATGTCACCTCTCTCCCATCTCTGCTCCAGCATGTACAAATTTAGGTCCCTTACTCTCTTGTTGTAAGATTTGTGATGTAATCCATTTACCATTTTTTTTTAACTCTTTATTTATCCCGCCTTCCTACCTTGGTGTCCACTCCTTCAGACTGTTCATACCCTCCGGACCACTGCTCCAGGATCTGTCCCTAGAGTGCTTCTTACCTCCCTCCTATCCTGCACAGCGGGGTCTGTCCTGGAATTGGTGGTCTTGGGTGGAGCAGTCGTCATCTAGGACCACCGAGGGATTTTTCCATTTTCTGTGCTCCCCCCCTCAACCCCACCCCCTGGGATGCCGGGCGCAAGGATGTACGTCCGAGAGGTGGCGTGCTGATGCATGCTCTCTGCGCCTGACAGCATCCTCCCCAACTCCGTGAATGGAGCAGCCAGCTCCCTCGAGAGCCTGTGTTCCCACCGGCTCTCTCAGAATGTCGGGTGCATATTGCACCCCTGGTATACAACCCCTGAGGGAGGAGAGCATCCATTGGGACACTCAATCCTCCCTTTCCCGGCCGACCCCTGCCGACCTGAGTCCGTTCCTGAACCTGGGTCACTGGCGTGGCTCGAGGTGTGGCGTCCAGCATCTCAACCCTCAGCGCCACCGGGCTGGCCATTTACCATTTTGATCACCCTCCTCTGTACCGTCTCTATTTTGTCAATGTTCTTACAAAGGTGTGGTCTCCAGAACTATATACAGTATTCAAGGCGAGGTCTCACCAGGGTCTTGTACAGTGGAACCACTACCTCTCTCCTTCTGCTTGTGATTCTGCTTCCAATACACCCCAACATCCCACTGGCTTTTCCTACTACCTTGGCAATCTGCCTAGCAGTTTTAAAGTCATCTGTGATTATGTCCCCAAGTCTCTGTCCTCCTTAGTTACTGTTAGCAGCTCCCCCCCCATCCTGAAGCAAGCTCAGGGCTCAGGTTCCTGCTCCCCACATCCATGATTTTGCATTTCTTTGCATTAAACCTTAGCTGCCATGCCCCTGACCATCTCTCCAACCATTCCAGATCTCTTCTCATCCTTTCCACCCCCTCCATCCATTTGTGGTGTCATCCACAAACAGGCAAACCTTTCCCTCCAACCCATCTGCTATGTCACCGATGAAGAAACTGAAGAGGACTGGCCCCAGTACTGAACCCTTAGGTACCCCACTGGTCACCTCCCTTTCCTCTGATTGGCTTCCATTTACCACTAGTCTCTGTTTTCTGTCCCTTAACCAGTTGCCAATCCAATTCACCACTTTGTGTCCCACCCCAAGGCTGCCTAGCTTGTTGACCAGTCTCCTACGTGGGACCATGTCAAAGGCTATGCTGAAGTCGAGGTAGGCAATGTCTACTGACCCCCAGTCTACAGTTTTTGCCTCCCAGTCAAAGAAATCTATCAGATTTGTTTGACAGGCTTGCCCTGCAGAGAAGCCGTGTTGTCTGGGCTCCACCAGCCCATTGGCTACCAGGTGTTCCACAATTCTTTCCTTGAGGAGTGCCTCCATTATCTTCCCTACTACAGAAGTTAGACTAACTGGCCTGTACTTTCCCGCTTCTTCCCTACTACCTCTCTTGTGAAGATGGATGATGTTTGCCCTTCTCCAGTCCTCTGAGACCACGCCAGTGTCTAAGGACTCGCTGAACAGGGCTGCCAAAGGGGCTGCCAGTTCATACCTCAGATCTTTTAAGACCCTGGGATGTATGCCATCTGGACCCTTGGCTTTATCAACCTTTAACTTTGCCAGTTCCTCTAGGACTCTCTCCTCTGTGAATGGACTGGTGTTTACCTCCCTATCTTTAACTCCCCGAAGTCCAACTGTGGGCCTTGCCCATCCCCTTCCACAGTGAAGACTGAACAGAAATATTCATTCAGGATCGCTGCTTTTTCCTCATCTCCCTCCACTATCCCCCCCCGGCCCCTCTAAGCTTTGTTATTCCCATCTTTGCCTTCCTTTTCTCACTGATGTACCGGAAAAATGCCTTGTCCCCCCCTCTTTAACCAACTGAGCTATTCTCTCCTCCATTTGGGCTTTAGTGCTCCTTACTGCCTTTCCTGCCTCTCTGAGGCACTTATGGCACCTCTCCTTGTCCTCCTCGCTTTGTGTCTCCTTATACTTCCTGAAGGCTAGACTCTTGGTCCTTACTTTTTCTACCATCCCCCCCATGAGAACCAAAGAGGCTTTGTTCTCCTTTTACTCTTGTCTGTAGACCTGACACATTGTTCTGTTACCCAGCTATAGCCTCTTTGATGTGTACCCATTTCTCCTCCATGTTCCCATCTACCCCTCTCATTTGGAGGGTTTCCTTTAGTTGTAGTCTCATTCTGATAAAGTCCACCCTTCTAAAGTCTAAGACTCTTGTTTTTGTATGGGTTGACTGGGTCCCCATATCCACCTTGAATCACACCATATTGTGGTTCAAAGTCTGCTCTTTTACTAAGAATCTGGGTTAAACCAGTGTGAAGTTCCCATTATCAGAGTTATTCACTGCAGCTGACAATTGTGAAATCTTAGGGCATCCAGAAATGTCAAAGGATTATTTGAGTAACTGTATCCCAGTCCTTACCTCTTTGACCTTTAACCTTCTTATTCACCTCCTATACTATATTGAAACCATTCTTTTTGTTCCCCTCATCATCTCCTTCATTGGAACCAAAGCGATCAGGCTCTGTCCTCTCCTTCTGGAAGTCCTGTGCCATAGTACTTTGAACCACCTGCAATCCTAGATACAAATCATGTGTTTTATGCTCATCTGTGCTCCATTGTCTACAAGTGCCTGACATGCTAATGTCCATGTATAGACAATCAGTCTCCTTCTCTTTCTGTTCTGCACTGTGTTCCTTGATGCTATTCTGCATTGTGCTCCCTCTTATCCTTCAGATGAGATGTTAAACTGAGGTCTCTTCTGACCCACTGGACACTGCTCAGGTGAAGGTTAAAGATCCCATGGCACTTACTGAAGACAAATAAAGAAGCTTCCCCAATATCATGGCAATCATTTCACCATTAATAAAAACAGTTCTATGCAACCCACACCCAAGAACTCACCTAGAATCAAGCTAGCTGAGCTCACTGTGCACTCCCTGTTCAAAAATTACAAACATGTTTTATGTTTTTGTTCTTTTTATCTACATCTGAATGCATTTCAGCATAACATTTCATAGATATAGTTATCTATTTACTGTTTGTTGACCTTTGCTTTAACTGAAATGTTTTTGTGATTTTTCTATTTTTTGACAGTATAATGCCTTGAAAGTAGACCAACAATATGACTGTTTTTCAGTATCTGATGTTAAAATAACTGCATTTCTACAGAAACACCTAGAAGACAACTCTAAATAACAATAAATAAATAAATAAATATGGTGTATCAATGATCATATACAAAAACAGATTGAATCACATTGCGAGATAAGATATTTTACGTTGTACTGAGAATCAGCATAGCAGCTCTAGCCTGGTTAGAAAAAAGATGCTGACGGCAGTACCACCGTTATTACTTATATTGGACCAAACCTATTGGGAAATTTATGGCATTTCAGCAGATGAACAAAAGAGCAAACACAACAACTAAGCTTTAAGTTTCCAAGTTTATTACTTGGATACACTTTTGTAATTCACAATCCATCATAAGGAACCTCATTTTGCTGTTACAGTCTACAGCTATTTCAAGGGAGAGGGTCTTAAGCATCAGATTAATAAAAGTGTTTTAGTAAAAAGTCAAGGCCAAGGACCACATGCACATGACATCACCCAACATGTGACATCATCATGCTACTGACGCATGCTCAGCCCATCACTTAAAATTGACTGCTTAGATGCCAGGCAGCATGGCAACATGACTGCATGCTGTGGCATTCTTACTGGGTGTAAGCTTGCATGAACTAAAAGTGAATATCTGATAAACTATTTTAAGTGTGTTTTCCCACAATTGTATTACTGCAAAGCTATGAAATGTGTGCATAGCAGAAGTCAGGTTGACTTTTTATTAAAACACTGTTACTAATCTTACCCTTTGGACCATCTTCCTTGAAACAACTGTGGATTGTGACAGCAAAACAGTGAGGTTTCTTATGATGGCCTGTGAATTACAAAAGTGTCTCCAAGCAATAAACTTGGAAACTTGAAGATTTGTGGTGGTATTTGGACTTTTGTTTATCTGCTGAAGTGTTTGTCCCCAACCAAACCTGCACTGAGGCTCAGAATTATCTTAACCTTTTGATCATATGAGCTGCTAGTGAGGCAGGAATTGACTTTTGTGTAGAAAATTGATGATACTACCAAAACAATTATGGGTGCTCAAATGTTGCTCTGTTGGTGTTTTTGTAGAGATATATTCATTTTAACATCAGATACTAACAAGAACTGGCCAGTGCTAATCATGTTTTGTTGCTAGTATTTGCTGTGTAGTTGTTGAGCATAGATGGCACAGCAGTAAGGTATGTATTCTGAATGTGTGCTATGACAATGGGACTTGGTGCATATAGATACTTAAGAAACACTGCCAGCTTTTTTTAAATTTCAAAGGTACATTTTAACACTTGACCAATTGCCTTTAATATAATCACACAATACATAAATGGCACACGATTCACAGAATATTTCCATTTATTGATTTTTCTGGCACAAAATACATTTAAGGTGACCTGTCTTGGTAACCCGCCAACCGATGGTCTCACGTGTTCATGATACAAGATGAAACTGAGCCACAGGTAAACTCATTCATGAGTAAGTTTTGAATTTGTTGAAACTTTGCAAAAAAGTACATGTTCTGATAGTTTGTACTTGTCTGAGTTTGACAATGTCAATCTTTTGCAAGACAAATGATTTAACCAATTTATTCTGTGTCCTAAAAGTGATGCCATTACTCCATGTATGTGCATTAGCATTGATGCTGCTTTCCTCTGTCTGCCTGTCTACAAGCAACATCATAATCTGCTCCTGAGACATTACCACTGGTTTTGTAGCAATAATTATGGTGTTACAGCAAAGGACTGTGATGTCATTTGTAGAAAAGCAGCCAAACCAGCTAAAGACTAAATGAAAGAGATGATGTTTTTTTGCAAACATCCTCAGTAGTGATAACATGGGGAAGGCAAATACAGGAAATAAATGAAGGACAGATGAGTTCTGTCTAAATGTTATGTTTCTCAAAGTTTTCCCTATGACCTCTGAGACTCTTTAACTGTGTCCACTGTCTTCTGATTTATCTTTGTTCTGGTGACTTCCATTTTCTGAACCTTTCAATCTATACTTCAACATCATTCTTTACAAAGTACTCATCCATAATTCTGTGCATTCATAGCCACTGATTAGCAGCTACAGTTACAATGGATGGTAATGTGCAGTAACTTGACCTGCGAGGATACTGAGATTAGAATGTAATTTTGATAAAAAAATAGATAACTCCATACAGTGAAGAAACATTTTCTTGTGACATTTAGAGCTAATACAGTTTAGTCAACCCTGTCTTGTAACTTATCAAGCTCCATTTGAAGTACACTATTGAGATAGGATAAGGGATTAGAGATATAATAAAATAATATTTTCTGCACAGAAAGAGTGTTGGAAAATCAAGAAAAGCAGAATTCTGTCTTCGGTGTCCTACTACAGAATGAATGAACAATGACATCCTCACCTACAGTAACACCAACACCATTCATGCATTCTGCAGCTAGCATGGCATTGAAGAGTGTGTCTGGCTCAACAGGTGGAAGTGTTCTTTTTCACAGATTTCAATTTTAAATCTTGAACTTTTACATTGGGACTGGGTGCTAAAGGATAGTAGGGTGGGGACTGGCTATTTCTTATCTGTGACCCGGGGACACGGACAGGGTAGGAAAAGGAGGGCAGGTGGTATAATACTAAAAAACAAAAACAAAAAAAAAATTCGTTTACTTGTTGTTTGTCAGCAAAGCACTACATATACCTATCGAAAACCACATGTAGAGACACTTCACCTACACCAGTGCTGGTGAAGTTTGGCTGTGCATAGTATTTGCCATGAAAAGGTAGAAACTTCACTAGGCAAAACATATGCAATGTGTGGTCATGGGTGAAGTGATGCCTGGGAAACTTTATGAAGTTCTTTACAAAGCAAATTTCCATGACTCTCCCCACCACTAGGTTTATCATGTCTGCCTCCCCCCACACACACTTTATAAGCAAATATTTATAAATATGCTGTGCAAACATATACTGATTTTTAGGGACTCCCCTCTCACTCTATACACCAAGAAAATCTGTGATTCTCTTTGTAACCAGACATTTGTCTAGCCTTATCTTGAAGTCCTGTACTGTTTTCATGTCATCTGTCTATGCTGGCAGGTTGTCGCATAGGTCTGCAACTCTCTGTGAGAATAAATGCCTTCTAACATTACCCCTTAATTTTCCCCCCCTCTAAGCTTCAGGGCATGCCCCCATATCCTGTTGAAGGACAACATCACCAACATCTCATTCTTTTCAGTCTTGTCGATACGTTTGAATACAGTGCTGCCAGCTAGAATGATGCAATATTTGATAAAGATGTCACACTTTCCTGAATGACAAATTGGAGTAACTGTCTTTGAAACGCATTGGGTTGCTGAACAACTCTACAAAATATCACTGGAAGAAACAGGAATAAGAGTGCTTTATCCTAGAGGGTGGTTAGCACTGTATGTGCAAAACTGAGATAATATTCCCTCTTAGCCTCAAAAATCAGATACAATATCTTTGTCTGTCTGTAATGCAAGAATGTCTGGAGCAGAAGGGTTCTACAATACAAAAAAGTATTCAAGGAAGAACTCTTCATACTATAGCAATATGTGAAACACAGAAATTGGAGTTTCTATGAAGTACACACTTACAAGTAAATGAAGATAATGGGCTCGGTTTTCAAAAGGCAAATGATGATGCAAGGTGCCTGCCCCAAATGGGGATGATGCTAGTAGCACCTTGCAACATATTAGTTTGTGGCAATCCCAATTCTGAAATGCCAGTTGTGGCAAAATTGGGATGCCATGCGGCATATCCCCCGTCTGCCACCCTTGTGATAAAAGTGCCCATGTGCCAGGTCACAAGGGGGCTTGTGCCACGGTGGAGCTGTACCATCCCCTTATTTGCTGTTCTACAAGCCCAGCTGTGGTCGCAACAGGGAGCTGCCTTAAATCAGCCAGGAGGTGATCTAAGGGCCATGCACCATTGCCGGGCAGGAAAGTGATTGGGGGGCTGCAAGAAGGGTACCTGGGGTAGACAAAGTATGGGAAAGCCCTTGGTGGTGACAGGGGCATGGTGGCAATGTGTGGGGGATGAGGTGGCACCCTGCGGGGGTGCCCCACTCTATTACATAAAGCCAATCACACTAGGCACTGGAGGCTGGCAGAAAGGGACCAGGATCCCACCTCAGGAGTATACAGCCCTGGAACCTGCCACATAGGTGCCAATGACCACAACACTGTCAGCAGAGGCAGTGCCTGCAGGTTGCAGGTGCAAGTGGTGGCAGGAAACAATCCCCAGGAACCATGCCAGTCCCTTGATATCAGACCCCAATGTGGAGGTAGACTGCTGCCCACTTATGGTGGTGGGATCAGGGGCACATATGGGGCAGGTGCTAGGGCTATGTGCACCTGAAGCCAGGTCCCAGTTCCTTCCTGCCACAACCCCATACCTGGGCTGATCAGCTGCCTACTCTTGCACAGGGCACTCCTGCAGGGTGCCACCTCACCACCCTCACATTGCCGCTGTGCTCCCTTTGCTCCCTATGCCATTCCAATGCTCCTTATGCCCCCAGTCCCTTTCTTGCAGCCATATACACTACCCAGACTTCATGGCCCCTTGAGTGTTGAACCAGGTGAGGGGGTTGGCAGATCCTTCTATCAAATCCCACAGGTGTACCACTTCTTTGGTGTAAGCCTGTGGATGTGGCACATCTCAGGTGCTGGGTGCAGGGATCCTTATTTTTTAAAATACCGTGCAGGGTCTCTGATGTACTCAGAGATTGCTGCAGTTCTAGATCATCACAACTTGTGGAGATCTAAGGGCTCTTTGATAATTAAGCCCAATGTCTAGAAAGTATGATCTCAACTATGTACCAGTTACCATTGCAAATGCCTCATCAGCACCTTCTGTTAAAAAAGTTTATATGTGAGCCATCCCAGACTCATGGAGGGCTAAGGCATGTGTGCCTCACCTGCTGCCATGGCAGTGACCCTGGTCCAGGAATGAATTTTGGTCTCTGGGGTTAGTCGGGGAGGGGGAGAGTATTGAGAGTGTGATGGACTGGGAGGGAGGATTGTCAGCCCTGTATCTACAGCCACCTGCTGGAGGCCTAGAAATAAAACAGGCTGGAGTGGCATGTAGGGAAGGGTTGCCAGTTTGGAATAGTATGTGTGTGCCTTCACACAGCATACACTACTGCCTGTCCATATCAGGGGTGGGGCAGGGCCACAGAAAATTGTAAAGAGGAGCCACATGGGTTTAGTGAAGCCCTGCCCAACTGCTGTCTGCCCACACTGCTTGCTGGCCACTGGAGATCTGGATTTGTTTACCAGAGGAGGACAGCCCTCCCTCTTCTGGTTCCACCTTTTTTTTTCCAATTGTTTAACCAGGAGTAGCACACTAAGCTGAAAGCTTGTTTACAGGTGCGACCTGGGAGCACAGGGAAGTTAAGTGACTTGCTCAGGGTCACTCAGTATATGCAAGTGGGGGCTGTGGAATTCAAATCAGGTCTCCAGATTTGCAGCTCAGAGCCTTAAACCACTGCGCTATACTGCCTCCACCTTGGGGACAATACATGGGGGACATATCTGGTGAATTGAGAGAGGTGAGTGCCACTTGGGAAGGGTTGGGGCATGACAGATAACTCTCCAGCACAGAACCCTGTGGGAGAAAAAGCAATAGGGGAAAAAAATTAATATGTGCAAAATATTTATGGTCAAATTTGAATGAAATACCAGCCACAAGAGCACTGCTTATCTCGATGCTAATGGTCTGTCTGACTGCTTTAAATCTGGATTTTAAAAAAGGAAACTATTTTATTAAAAGTGTAAAATGATCTGTTATTTGTAAAAGCAAAGGGCTGGATGTCTGTTCTTATACTTCTTGACTTTCATCTGCTTTGGATAGGGTTGATCACATTGGGCGCTATTCACCAAGTGGGCAGGGGAATGCAGAAAACTTGTGTACTCCGCCTGTGCCCCACGGACAGGTGTGCATATGCAGGCATTCACCAATACCAGCCACCTATCTGTGGCTCCTCCCCCCTGGTGCACAGGACTGTGCAGTGTGGCCGGGGGAGGAGTCATCATCCCAGGCAGACATCCAATGGAATGCTCCTCTGGGGCACACAGTGGATCCCTTGTGATGGGTGGCACAGGTCTGGGGCTGTGCATGCCACTTGCTCGCACCCAGACCCATGCAGCACCCACTGGTCCCATTGCTGCCACCACAGAATGTCTGGGCACTCACCTGTTCAGCTGCCCTTGGCTTCCCCTGAAGCCCAGTGGTTGGGGGTGTCATAGTGCACCCCATCCCGGTCCCCTGGTGACTCCTTTGCTGTGCCCATGGGGGCACACAGTGGGTAATGGCAAGGTCAGCCCTAGTGTACCCTGCACCACCCACTGCACCCATGAAGTCAGCAGTAGTGCATTGGTGAATCCCACATAGTGCTAGCAAGCCCTAAGAACACCCCCTGTACGGAGCTGTCCACAGACAAGGGGGCTTGGGTGCAGTGGGTATGCGCACCCCCCTTCCTGAATGCCATGTGGGGGCTCAATGGGTGCAGAGTGGCTATGCACTCTAGATATATGCGTGTAGCCACTCAGCCCCATTAGTGCATAGCGCCCATTATTCTTACTTATGGGGTTCAGCATACTTTTGGTTTTCAAGGGACTGTTCTATTTTGGGTTGCTTGTACAGTATCTTTTTGAATTATTTCTCTATGCTCTCCTAAGACTGTCATGATTTTCATTTTTCTGCTGTAGTATTGCGTGTTCCTCATGGTTTTGTTATAGGCCTGTTGCTTTTTTACTATAGAAATATATATATAATATAGATAGATAGATAGATAGATAGATAGATAGATATATTCATTGCAAAAAAATCCATTAATGCATCAGTTAGGGTTTCTATTACAGCGACAAAAGATTGGAAATTTAATGTTAGGGTTGCCAACCCTACCACCGCCACTCTCCACACACCAACAGGCGTTGGGGTGTGCCTGGCATTGTCGGGCATAACTCTAACCCCATTCCATTTGTAAGGAAGCTGAGAGGGTACACTATAGGAAAATGGGGTGAGAGTCAGGCCTGATGACCCCAAGGCACACGCCGATGCCTGTTGGTGTGTGGAGAGTGGGGGTGAGGTGGTAGGGTTAGTAACCCTAACATCAAATTCCAATCTTTTGTCGCTGTAATAGAAACCCTAACCGATGAATTAATTGAGTGTTTTGCAATAAATTTCCCTGCATTTTGAGAAAGTGTAATGTTACCCATATGTGGTTACGGGAGTGCGGGCCCCCACCATACATGCATCATGTATGTATATATACTTGTCTCTGATTCTCATTAGGGAGTGCAGGGCCCTTTGGGCCCTGAACTTCCATCTAGGCATAACTGTAGAGACATTGTAAGGAACTCTTATCTTCCCTTGGGAGCGCAGGGGCTTCTTGGCCCTGTGCTTGCAGTACTGCATTATGGAGGGCTCTGTGAACCCATTATTGTATAATGGTATCCATGTGTGGGAGTTCAGGGCCCTCTGAACCCAGCACTGCCATCTAGCCATAAGTATAGAAACATAGCGCAGTCCTAGATACATTCCAAGTACCCCTTGTGCTGAAAATGTGGCAATATCTCAGTAACCATTGGAACTTTGGAAAAAATTCTACTGAAGTTGTAATCATGACCTGTCAGCCTGCTCACTTGCTTAGTACACCTTCTGTGCTTAGCAAAATATCTGTATCTCAAACCATTTTTGAGATATAGGGTGCCAAAAGGTAGCATGGCTGCCACAATGTTATCCTATGGGAGATTTCAAAACTTCAGAATGCTATAACTATGAAACCAATGTACGTGTTTTCAATAAACTAGCAAAAGGCACATCTGTGTGGCAAGCCCTTTTAACCCTGCAAATTTCAGTCTAAAAGTCCTAAGCATTTATTAGCTGTGAAGTGAGGCCCCACCTGGAGTACAGTGTACAGTTCTGGAGACCATACCTACGTAAGGACATAGACAGGGTAGAGAAGGTTCAGAGGAGGGCAACAAAGATGGTGCATGCATTGCATCACAAGTCCTATGAAGACAGGTTGAAGGAACTGAACATGTACTCCCTGGAGGAGAGGAGGGAGAGAGGTGATATGATAGAGACATACAAGTATCTTACAGGGAGGAACAGGGTGCAGGAAAACACTATTTTTAAGCGAAAAAGATGTTCCAGAACTAGAAGGCATGGGATGAAGTTGGAGGGAGGACGATTCAGAGGAAACATGAGAAAGAATTTCTTCACAGAACGGCTGGTGGACAAATGGAACACCCTGCCAGAGGAAGTGGTGGGGGCTGAAACAATCACGGGATTTAAGAATGCATGGGATAGACATAAAGGAATTCTGGAGGTCAAGGGTAAGGTGCAACAGACTTCTAGGAAAACAAACTGAACTTACAAGCTCAAATGGGCAGACTGGGTGGGCCATAGGCCCTTATCTGCCGACACTGTCTATGTATCTATGTATAAGTGTCAAAGAAACAGCATTTTTTTCCAAAAGTACTTTCACAAATTTGTGAAAGTTTCGATAACAAAATTGAAAAAAACATATTTCCAGGCATTATTTTTAAAAACTAATGCCAAAATCATGTTCGTCAGGCACAATAAGGTAAGCACAGCTGTTGGTGTTTACCAAGGGACAATATTTTTTGAATTACATTTTTTAACCATTGCTAACTGAAAAAAAGATGGCGAATTTGTGACAGTAAAAAAAAACATTTGAAAAAGTAAAATGGACTTTCACAAAAGTAAAAAGTCCTTTTGAACTGTACATATATTTTTTCCATAGACTATAATGGGAAACTTCAAACATTAGTAATTTTTGAATGGACTAATATTTTTTCACCAAACTCTAAAAAGGCAGACCAGTGACCCAGACCCCATGTACCCTGACAGTTTCAGACCAGACCCCCAAAACATTTGGGCTGTAGCCCCAGGCAAAGAATTTGTCAAAAAGTGGTATTTTTCACAGTTGTGGCACACTGCAGTGCTGCATCTGCATGTACAACTGGAACAAAACTTGCCAGATACAGAGATCTATGGGACTAGATAGCACATGCAAAATTTCAGGCAAATTGGATAAACATTTGCAAAGTTATTAAAGTGAAAAATCTGGGGTTTAACATAGGCTGCCTAACCCTAACTACCCCCTAAAAAGTTGGCAACCCTAACTATAGTGCCACTACTGTGGCACTGTAATTTCAATTTGGAGAGTTAATATTAAGTATTTTGAGTTTAGTCACTATTGGCCAGATTTTCAAAGGATAGTACAGAATTACATCATGCCCTGCACCACAACACTTTGAAATCACTGGAACACCAATCACTTGTGCCCTCAACTGTGCCTGATTTTCGAAGGTCAGGTGTAGTTGTGACAGTGTTCTCGATGTAAAGCAGCGTGCACCAAATCTGTGGCACAAGCTCCACAAAAGTGATTCCTAAGACACAAACTGAACCACAAAAAGATTATCCAACCTGAATAATTTGCAGCTCCGGCTGGAAAATCCCACTAGATTGCCACAAGTCCAGTGTGCCATATCTTTGGTGCACCCAGGGCTTGCGGCTACCTAAAGCTTTGAAAATTCAGCCCCACATGTATGCAGATGATGACCAACTCAATTTGTTTCCCATTTTTTTCTGATGGTATTCTGGATACCATTTCTTCTCGTTTTTCTGCTATCTCTGCCTGGACAGCAGTAAAATATTTACTTAAAGGCATAGAAACATAGAAGTTGTTGGCAGATAAGAACCCCTTGGCCCACCTAGTCTGAGCTGAATTCCCTACATATAGTGCCACCGGAGACCCTACTTGGACTCCAACTTACACCCTCCCTTGCTTCTAAGATTCCCTTGTGTCTATCCCATGCATTCCTAAACCCTGTGACCATTCTAGCCCCCCACCACTTCTGCTTGGAGGCTGTTCCAAGCGTCCAACACCTTCCTCATTTAGAAATACTTACTCATGTTTCCTCTGAGCCTCTCTACTCCATCTTCAAATTGTGATCCCTTGTCCTTGAGCATCTTTTTCTTTGGAAAATACTCCCTTCCTGTACCTTGTTTATTCCTATGAGGCACTTGAATGTCTCTATCATATCCCCCGTTCCCTCCTGTCTACTAGGGAGTACATATTTAAATCTTTAATCCTTTCTTCATAGGGCTTCTGCTGCAGGCCCTGCACAATTTTGTTTGCCTTCCTTTGCACCACCTCCATGCTATCTATGTCCTTTTGGAGATGGGACTTCCAGAACTGTACACAGTACTTAAGGTGGGGTCTCACCAGTGATCTATTCAGGGCTATTATTACCTCCCCCTTTCTGCTGGTGATACCCCTCCTTATACATCTGAGTATTCTGCTAGCTTTTTCCACTGCCTAAAACTTGATATGGCTATAAGAGAATTTTTTTAGGGGGATGGGTAGGAAGTGGCAGCTGGAAGATTTAAAGGATATGAGAGTCATGATTAATGATTGTACAGTTTGCTCTGTCAATGCTGTGGAAAGCCTGGGAGTCACATGATTTACAGATTTCTTTTCTAATTTCAGATAGCTTTTGTTGTAAAAGCTTCTTACTATCACCATCTTAATATTTTTTGCATCTGAAGGTTTTTAACTTTGAATATTGCTAAGACTCTTGTACACACCTTTGTTATATAAAGATTGAATTATTGTAACTCCTTAAATGCAAGCTTCCTATGTCTAGTACTCATCCACTTTTATTCAAGATGGGGCTGCTAGGGTGATTTAAGATCTACAAAAGCTTGTTTAGATTGGAATATTCTCGAGGGATGCAAGTGGCAAGTAGGGGAAGTCAGGTACAGCACCAGAGTTGAGGGGGCATAAACAAAGATTTAAAAAAAAATCCTTTATTCAGTGATTTACATTGGCTAAGAATTTGTTATTGGTCAATGTTTAAATTGAGGGGTTTCATTTTTAAGGCTTTGATGGTGAATTCTCTTGCTTATTTGCATCAATTGGTATTGATTTATACTCAGCACTCTTCTATGACCATTTTCATTTAGTTTCTTGGGTTGATTTTCATGGAGCTTAGTACCATGTGTTCAAGCACCTTGGCCCTCCTATGTGGAACATGTTGCCCTTGGATGTTATAGTGATACAGTCTTTGGAACATTTTGTAACAAAGGTTGAATGCTTTTTTATTTAATGTTTAATGTTTATTTATTCTCTGTTGATTATTTTATTCTTGTTCTGTACTGTTGCTTTGTAACTTATAAATATCCAAACAAATAAATTAATAAATTATCAAAAAGTGCCAACTTGTCTTATTATGCTTAAGTAGCCAGACACCTTAACGTATGATGGTTCTGAATCAAATGTCCAAGGATTATGTACAACATCCAAAAAGAAGAGGAATTCAGGATTAAAAGACTTGTCCACATTAATACTTTTGCTTAAAACCTAAACTCATGCAGTAATAAAGTTTATGTACCACACCTTCACATACAGTACATTTAATAATAAAAATAATATGGCAAAACAATTACCTAGGCAGAAAATAATGTGCATGAAAGAGAAAAAATATAAAGTTTTCCTTTGCTGGAAAAGATATTGCAAAGTAACAAACTTCACCCTATGTGAAGGCCTAAACAAGGTGATCCCACTTCCCAAGATTTGTGGTGTGTATCCAAGGTGCTTTGCTGGTAAAATAAGCTTTACTTTATGAAGGTTGAACAGCTAGCAGGTCACAAGCTGTGAAAATGGATGGGAATGGAATGGAACATTGTTTAACCAGGAGTAGCACACTAAGCCAAAGCTTGTTTCCAGATGTAACATGGGAGCACAAGGAAGTTAAGTGACTTGCTCAGGGTCACACAGCATGCACCTAAGTGGCTGAGGGATTCATACCCAAGTCTCCAGATCTGCAGCTCAGAGCCTTAACCCACTGCACTATACTGCCTCCCTAACACTGACACTGTCAAGGGAAAGGTATATGATGAGTCTCCATTCTGCTAGAAACTGTTAGAAAAACTAGATTTAGTGTGGTTAGTTCTTCATAGTTTGGGTTTAAAGTGTTACTACAACAAGCGTGAATGACACTGAGATGGGTTTACAAAACAGTTGTTTATCACAATATTTGTACAGTTATAGTATGCTTACTTTGTAAGTTTTGAAAGTAAGCTGTGTTTCAAAAAATGTTTTAGGATATATATTTTTTAAAATACTGACTGTTGATTCACAGTGCTGGTAGCTGGGATTGGAGGTAAAGTGTGCTGAGGTTAGGGATCATACTTTTGCTATTAGGAAGATGAAGGTAAATATAGTTCCTAATTTTGGTACCGTGAAGATCTATGAGCATTCACCAGCCCACATGGGCAGGTTGCCACTGTTTGAAAAAATTCATACCTGGTTTACATGGAAAAACAACACTAAGTAACATATTTTAAATAAAATATAATCTTTAGGCTTCTGTTCTGTCTTTAACAGCTAGCACATGGGATAGAGACTAGTTGTTAAAGCCAAAACACAATCATATGGATGAGAATGTTGTCACTACATTTATTATTAACAACAAGTGTATGTCCATGGGTCTGAAAAACAATGATAAAAGGCATTTTCCAATTTAAAAAACAGATCAGGAACCAGCTACAGAACTACCCGACACCCCTAGAGTTACCTTCTGTAAAGGAAGAAGTGTGGGTGGCATAGCTGTCTGGAGCTATTTGCATCCAATAAAGATGACTGGCTGGATTTTCAGCCACACATTAGGGATGTATAGCATGATCGTGCCAAATTCCCTATGCTTGTGCAGATACTTTAGACCTCCTAAAACCTGATATAAGTATCATGTGCTTTTGCCTTGAGTTGCAGCAAAATGGATGCTTTATAATGATGCTAGCATCAGTATTTGATGCATGCATACTTATTTTAACAAAGATCAGTGTCAAGTGTTGTAAATGTAGCAGAGCATTTGGAGATAACTTTCAAACAGTTTGCAATATTTATCCTGCTGCAGGCACATGACAGAACTGGGTCTTGTACTTAAAATTTCAGACCAGCAAATTTATTTTGGTTACCATCATTACCAAATGGATTTCACAAGTGCGGGATATTCAACATCTGAAAATTTGTGAATTTGGGACAGAGACTGATGCATCCACATACATATCATTATGTAGATATCAAACATTTCATCAATTAAAAAATGAGCTTTTGTATTTTATGTATTTTGGTGCGCATGTGGCTACATTTATGTGGGCTATATGATATAACCTTTAAAACAGAGGATACTGGAAAACATTAGGGCAATAATCCTCAAAAGGGAGGATAATGCCCTAGGGGTTCACTATTGAATGTCTCACAATGATGATCTAAACCACATGAGATTCATGTGACAGGAACATGTCCCATTAAAAGATTGAGTTATAGTGTAAAACAGCTGCTATAACAGGAATCCAAATATATATTTAACTTGAGGGTATTAGTTCCTAATTGAATTAATGACAAAACTGATTTTTTACCCTTTCTCTAGCCAGATTACTAATACTGTATACATGGACTTAAATGGACAGGGACCATTTATGGAAGACAGCAAGGAACTCTCATCTAGAAGCAGACTGGTTAGCTTTCCATACCTCTAGAAATGCCTGCACTAAGTTAATTAGATCTGAAAAAACTAGATACTTCCAAGCGGAATTAGAAGCCAATAAAAATAACTCAGCCAAATTCTAGAGCATCCTCAGAGAAGTCAAAGGACACCCTGCAGAATCATCACTACCAGCCAACATGTTGTCCAATGGGAATACCCATACAGATAGAATGGATATACTGGGTCAGTTAAACGATCATTTTGCCAATGCAGGACTATTGACTCCTCTCCTATTAGTACAATTAATTCTCAGGAAGTCCCTGTTGCTGACCTTATTAACACTCCTGTATTCAGTTTCAATACAGTCACCTTCAAGCAGGTTGAGGACTTATTACTCTTCTTGGATACAATAAAGAGTGCAGGTGCAGACAACATAGAACCATACTTCCTCAAACTTGGATACCTCTACTTGACTGTCCCTATTACACACTTATTTAACTTGTCTTTATTACAAGGAGAACTCCCCCAGCCATGGAAAACTGCCCACATCCTACCCTTATTCAAGTCAGGTGACCCACGTGATTTGAATAACCACCGTCCTATTTCTATACTCCCAGCACTGTTGAAACTGCTCAAAAAAATTGTTAATGCCCAAATAAGAGAACATTTGGATATGCATGATCTACTAAACCCTGTACAATCTGGCTTCAGGGCCAAGCACAGCACAATTTCAGCACTAGCGAAAGTAACTACAGATTGACAAACTGCACTAGACTCTAACAAACATGTGATCACCCTTTTCCTGGATTTGAGCAAAGCTTTTGACACTGTTGAGCACAACATATTGATTGCAGCTTTAAGAAGAATAGGACTTGATAGCCCTGCAATCAAATGGTTTTCCAACTACCTTTCCAACAGACTGCAACAAGTAAAAGCAGCATGTGACCTGTCTTTACAAAAAACCCTCCTGAGAGGTGTCCCTCAAGGCTTCATATTAGGCCCAATTCTATTTACAATTTATATTAATAACATCAACTCACATCTACAAACAGCTAATATACATTTATTCGCAGATGATACTGTACTACGTAGCATAAATTCCTCCTTAGAAGTGGCACAGGAGAAGTTACAGCAGGACTTTAATAAGCTCCAACACAATGTCATTAAACACAAACTTCTCCTTAATGCCAAAAAGACAAAAGTCATGGTCCTATCACCAAAAGTTGGCCTTGGACCTATACTTACTCCTCGGATTGTAACGCTACTAGATGAACCTCTCGAAACAGTTGAAACTTTTAAATACCTAGGTTTCTGGCTGGACAATAAATTGAATTTCCATTGCCATCTACATGAAATCTCAAAGAAACTAAGATGGCAGCTTGGCATATTCTACCAGATTAGATGTCTACTAACCCTAGATACTAGAAAGAGAATAGTACAATCTACATTCTTACCCTTACTGGATTACGATGACTTTATGTACTCTCACTGTCCGAGAACGTTGCTCGGTAAACTTGACATACTATACCAACAGGCCCTTAGATTAATCCTTAATCTACCCTTACATACCCATCATTGTCTACTCTACCAGGAATCGGGCTGGCCTACCCTATCAGCTAGGAGGAAAATAAATGCTCTACTTTGGTTACATAGGACTCTCTCAAACAAGCTCCCAGAATATATCTGTAATTTATTTGTGCATGCCAAGGGTCTCTATGGTCTGAGATATTTCTCAATACTTTGCTTTCAGACTCCTAGAGTAAATACCTCCTTTGGCTTGGTGGCAATTAACTTCTCCCTGCCATCCCTTTGGAACTCCATGCAAAGCGTACTAAAACAGTCATCACTTCCAAACCTATCCACATTCAAAAAGATGCTAGCCAACTTCTTGAGGGAAAACTGCAACTGCTTCAGACAAAAATGATCTTCCCTATTTGCTTTCCCCTCCCGCAATCTGAACACCTACCAAGTCCCTTCCTCATAAGTGACCTACAGCTCCTTGTACACATTTAGATACCTCTGTCTTTCACATCTTCTCTCTCCTTTCCTTCATGCAGCTGCATCCGTCCTTACCTTGTCTGACTATTTCCAACAGTAAATGTTGATTAGGATTGATGACCCTCCTCACCTTTGTACAATTTTTATATTTGTATTGGCACTGTTTGTAATTCCTGCCAGGTCAATTATTTACTGGACATTGTGTATATGCTGTAAAATTATGCTCCTTCTATGCCTTGTACTTACTGTACTGCTTGTCTTGCTTTGTATTGTTATCTGTCCAGGACCACCTTGAAAATGAGCTTGCTCAATGGTGTCTATGCCTGGTAAAATAAAGTGATTGATTGATTGAAAAGATCTGCATGAATTATTAATGTACTAGCTTCATCCCCTTTTTCTCTCTTCCTTTAACTTTCTTTTCCCCTTTTCTCATTTCACTCCCTCTCCATTTATTTCACAGTAGTGATCAGGACATTGTTTTGGAATTTTCATCTACCTCTGAGACTAACTATAGTTCATACTGTGGTCTAAATTTTCAAAAGATGCTAGTGGTATACTTTACTTTTAATTGCTGAATAACTTTGGATATTGAACATCAATTCATAAAAATGTCATTTGCATAGTAAAGGATTTATGTTTATTAAATATTATATTCCAGATGCAATATATTATGATGTATCCCTTGGAAATATTATTATTTGTGCATATTGTTGGCCAGCTTATACAAGCTTTATAGTAATCAATTAATTTTTACATTGTTTTTTGCATATATTGAACAGCGATCTAATTAGATCAATATGTCAATTGATATCCACTACTAATATTGAATCTTTCCAGTAAAATGCAATGTATTGGGGTATATCAAAATGAGTGATACTAAAAAAAGCTTTAAACATATTTAGGAATTAATGAACTTCAATTATGCTTAAAATAGTTGCTATGTACTGCCCCCAATACTTTATCTCATTGGGGTGTTTTCCATGCTACAGTACATTAGGCAGGTGACTGTATACCAGTTTCCTTTTATAATAAATCTGTCTACATTACAACAATTATTTTTGCCTCTTGCCTCCTGTAGTGTGCTATGTTCCTGAGTTGTCTGTACAAAAGATGTAGCAATCTGTGATGTAGGCCACCAGTATTTCCATAAATTATGCCTGTATGGCATATTTATTGTTGTTGTCAGAACAGCATGTACCCAAGCCAATGAGATAGGCCACCTGTGTTTAAGACAAGAATGCCTGACATGTTTATTTTTGTCAGAACATTGGTGGGCACAGCAGGCTGAAGGGTAGGTCACCAGTGTTTCAAAAAGGTATACATGGCTGATAGGTTTATTTTTGCTAGCCAAATGGCAGGTAAAACAACCCATGAGGTAGGTTGCAATTGTTTCCAAAAGTCTGCCTTTCTGGCACGTAAGGTGAAGGAGACTGGAGTGAATGAAGCACAGCACACTTGAATAGGTTACTAAGAAGAGGGACAAGAAGGAGAAGGCTTGCAGTGCAGGGTTTTATTTAACTCTAAAAATTGATTAGCGTTTTGCTCATAAAAGTTCTAAAACATTGTGAAAATGCATAGCACTTGCCTCATTGTGTTTAACAAACATGACACTTCTAGAAAACCTATATAAATGCCTTCTGTACAGTTAGTATTGTCCCAAGAAAAAAAACTGCTAATCAATTATTATAAACCCTGCAGTGTATGAAGATATGCACACTAGAGTAGGCCCCTCAGGAGGAGGAGGAGGAGGAGGAGGAAGCAGAGGAGGAGGAACCATTTACTGATTCAATCTACAGTAGGCACACAGGGGTAGGTGCCTAATGAGGAGGAGGCTTACAGTGAGTGATGCTAGGCACTTGGAGCAGTCCCCTGAAGAGGACAGGCTTATAGTGACTGAAGCTAGACACACTGGCATCTACCCTGTGATGGAGAGCTTGCAAAGCACACTGGAGTAGTTCCCTGAGAAGGAGGAGGCTTGCAGTGACTGAAGGAAGTCACACTGGCATGGTCCACTGAAGAGGAGGGGTTTACATGCTCTTAAAGAGGCCTACCAAGGTATTTAAAATTGGCTTTGTACCACATGTCCTGGTGCCTTACCTTTACCAAAACCCCACACAATACCATTATTGAGCAGTTCCCAGAACTGGGAAGTGGCAGGGATCAGCTGTGAAGAAATTTATGATCCCTTCCACAACTAAATTAGGAAACAAATTTGGGCCATAAATATCCAGTTCAGTTTTGGTAAAGGTAAGGCACCATGACATGTGGTGCAAAGCCTTAACTTAGTGAATCTCTTTAAGCATTTTTAAGATGGTCAGGCCTTATCAGTGTCATCATTATTATTGTCCTTATATTTTCATCATTTTCGTACTGGAATTCTCCCCTCAAATCTTCAGTGCCTAAACATAAACCAGATATAAATTAAGGTAGGACTTCTGATTCAGGCTTTTCTTCAGTCTGTAGTAGCGGTAAATAATGGTGTTGTGTGGGGTAAGGTAGCAATTCATTTTTATGACTGTAAGCCTAGCAGCATTTATGGGTTAGAGATTTGTTAATTGTTTAGTAATGATGACCTATAATGATCTGATCACTCTTTCTGAACTGAGCAAATAAAGAAAAAAATGCATGTCTTTTTCAGAAGGTGCCACCATAAAACAACCTGAAACTAGGACTATTTTCTAGCTAGCACTGGACGGCGGGCAGCATAAATGGTGTATTTATTTTGTAATTAGTTTTTCCAGAATTGCCCAACTGAGGTGCAACAGCTTATTTCCTGTGGAGTCCTTATTTTTCCAATAGTTGGATGGTCTGAAGCACAGAGAGATTAAATGACATGTACAAGGTCACACAGTGAATACTGGCTCTGATGGGGGTTTTAAACATATGATCTCCTGGTTCCCAAACAATTGCTCTAACTGCTATACTAAACTGCTTTCCACTGCATTGCCACAAAACACAATGCCAGTCTATCCATAGCCTTTGTTGCCCAGTAGAATGTTGCTCATTTACCACATTCTGTCATGCTGTGCATGTAGTAGTAGTAGTAGTAGTAGTAAAAGTTATTTTTACAGTGTACAATGAAGTACACATTTGGGCATTGAGCCCATTCTCATGTGTATTCATGTGTAATGAAAACATTTCAACATCTCTCCTATCGATCATTACATTACTATATATATATTGGCTAAAAAGATACATACATATTTCAAGTCAGACTTAACTGCATTTTAGAAAATGTTTCAAAGGGGTTTGTTTCTAGTCCCTTCACTTAATCTGGTCCAGTGTTTTGCAGCATTATAACCAACAGTCTGTTCTCTGCATTGAGAACAAATTGTTTTTCCTCTTACTGTGTTACTTTGTAATGTACATGTCTGCTACTTTAACTGATGTTTCTGACACAGTAGGCACAAGGCCTGTTTTCAAGGGCAATCCAGGAGCACTGGGGAGGTTAAGTAACTTGCTCATGATCACACAGTATGCAAATGGAGGTGATGGAAATCAAACCCAGGTCTGCTGGATGTACCAAGCTCAATCAACACTCGTTACTCTAACATCTAGGCTATACTACCAGCATTGAAACTTGCAGTCCCCTAACATGATTTCTATTTGCTGTGACTGCATTCTTTGGCTAATGTTTGCAAACCTTATTTTGTATACTAATTATTGTTTTTGTATGCTGTACATTGTTTGTTGAATATGTATCTGCACTTTTTATTGTTATCCTTTTTGATATTAATTGTGTTTGTATTTGTTTTAATTTTTATATGTTCTCCTCTGTAATCCACACCTCAAAGTTGAACCTGGAATAGTATTCACTCAGTGTGCCTTTCCCAATCACCAAGGTGCAAAGAAATACATAAACCACTGCCTGACTGCATGTTTAAAAGCCTACCAAAAGACAAAAATCAAGTCATCCTTAAGGTATCAATTTCTGACTGTTAAACACATGAAAGTTCTGGAGTCATCATGTGTGTACTAGTATTTCTTTATTGTTTGGCTAATATCGCTGTTGAAATTTAAAGTCATGCATACAACATTTATATGTAATATCAATCCATAAATAATCCCTTATCATTTAACAATACATGTTTGGTAGCAAACATAAACAAATCAGAAATCACCTTGATATATGTTATGTTGTGATTGCTTTTTTATAAAGAGACTGCACTAGTGGATGTGAAAATTATTTATAGTACATATATTACTATAGGTATCTTTTGTTGCCTTACATGTCAAAATTTACTACAGCTCTAAAATGGTTACATACTTTGAGTTCCTTTTGTAGTTACTGGATTAAGTAGATGTTTGCAACCTCCTGATTAGTGTTAATGGAGAATTTTGAAAGTAAATTGCCAAGACAATGAGATTTATTTTGTTATACCATGAACATTGGAGGATCGTGTGCTTTAAATCTTCCTCATGACCCATGATGCAATCACAACCCATATTAATCAATTATTTCTGTTTCTTATCCCACCAATGACTGTATTCCATTCTTTTGATTTAAGTATTTCAGATTTAAAAGTGGTGAAAAGATTTCTATCAGCATGATTATTCAAGACAGTAAAATATGGTTCCAGCATTTTAGTCATCTTTGTTGATGCCATCTAGTTGCTATTATGGGAATTATTTAGCATAAATAGATTTTTTCCCATGGATATTTCAATTAGCTTTTGCTTAAGTATCTACTTATATAGAAGACTTTTAACAATTTCACTTATGAAATCATCCCATAAATTGAAATTTACAATGTTAGCCTCAAATTGTAAACTTTTTCTTAAATATATTGAAGAAAGCCTGTCTTTATGCACTAACATAAGCTTAATCCAGTATGACAGTACCCTCAAAACTGATAATGGTTACCATATCTACTCTACTGAGTTCAATTCTTACTAATGAACCATTTGAAGTCAATGGAATTTTAAGTAGTGATCTACAAAATTGCTTTCTAACTTTATCTAAATGGGGTTGGACTGACTATCCTTACACTTCTGCAGCATACAGTGCTGTGTAACTATCTTGGCTTCCCCAGCCATCAGTGCAGCCTTTAATGTTTGGCCTCTGTAGCAGTTATTAAAATCTGAAAGTCCTATGGCAGCAGCTTTGATCTGATATTTACTGCCTGTGACAGGGAAATCCTGTCACTCTTGAGGACTGACCTTTTCTTAAATCTTTTGAAACAGTTCTTCTATTTCTTACCCTAATCTGTCCTTTACAATTTCTAGTCCTTAAGGTTGGCCACCCATGGGTGACCCCTCCCCTTTTTTGACTATGCTATAGTGTTCTCTTTAATTCTCCTTTTCCCTCTCAGGTCCTCATATAGTGAGGTTATTTTGATGCCCTCTGAACTGATGTAAAACAACAGGCTGTGGTCCTCATTGTTGGATTTAGTATGCAATAGCACTATGTCATAAAATACATTGATGTCTATGTCTTATGTGTATGAAACTTGTAAATGTTGAAAGTACTACAGTACTAGGTGTTTTTGATAAAGGTAAAAAGTTACTAGGGGACTGTGTTATAAAAATTAAGTTAGTTGTGTTATTTAAAATGCATGTAAATTATAGATTGTTTGAGAGGCTCACTTGGCACCATGCATTCCTGCCTTAAGCTGAACAAGCCTAAAATGTCATGGTCATTTGCATGTACCGTAGATGCCATTGCATTATTGGGGTATGTGTGATGTTGTGTTTCTTTGAAACTTGGCTTTATTGCAAATACCCTTTGGGGTAACCCTTGCTTCAGTGCTTCTGCACTGAGGTTCTTTGTCTTTAGCTTATTTTTGGAATTTTCCTTTTTTTGAGCTTCTCATCACCCAAACACACTAGACAAATATAGGGACTGAACTTTTTTCACTAAAGAGATAGATCAGTGGGTCAGTAGGTGCTGACTAAGTACAGAGGAAGGACATGCATAGTCTGTTGCTGCAAACTGATGTACAGAAGAGGGGATACACCATTACTTAAGATTATCCCCTGTGTTTTAAATATACATCACACAGAAATTGTGTGCTGAACCTGAAGTTCTGTGTCTGATCCATCTGTTATCCTACAACCCCTCCACATTGCCCTAACATTATTATTCCATTTACAGTTGCTGATGAAGTTGACCTCCAAATACAATCTTTAACAACATTTATTTCTCAATTTTTAACTTGCAGGTATATTTAGGTCTTTTTTTTGTTTGCCCCCAAGCTTATATTTTTTTCTTTTGTTAATGTTAATAGAAGATTTATGTACATTAGAGCCAAACTATAAAATTGACAGTTTCCTCTGTAATTCAATGGAAGACAGAGATAAAGGTGCCAGACCATCTGCATATGCAAGAAACAGGCAAGAAGTGACTGTAATCTTATATAACTGGTGTGTACCATGATTAAGTAGCTGTGGCTTGTCATTACTATAATATATAGATTGAATAAAAGAGGAGCTAGGGTACAACTGGTTAACAACTCTGATAGTCTGAAATGTATAGAAATGCAGAAACATAAATTTTGATGGCAGTTAAGGACCACTAGGCCCATCCAGTCTGCCCATTGATCAGTGTAATTCCCTTCTGCATCACCCCCCAAATGATTGGTATGCAAGTTTTGGATACCAAACAGTTGATATGCATGTTTTAGAGTATAGGTGCATGATCAGAGTTAAAATATTTTTGGCAATACACAAATGATATTATTTCTACCTAAGAATACAACAGGAAAGAGAATCAAATGCTACCTTCAGCTCCATTAAGACAACACATATGTATTCCTTCTTAGCAATATACTGTTTATTTTCCCACTAGATGCACAAGCAGGAAGAAGTGGATGACCATACTTAAAGCTGGCCTGAACTGACTGAAGAGTTTTATTCAGCCATATCTCTAGTATTCCTAACATTGTTTCTGCCAAATGTTTAGCTATCACATTCATTAAACAAATGCAGTAGGCTTGTACATGGCTGAGCCATCAGCTCCTCCTTTGTTATTCCGTGGTGTGATTTGATTTCCACTTCATGCAGTATGAATAAAACCCTGGTTGGCACAGACACTAAAAAAATAAGTTAACATGGTGGGTTTCACCTTTTAACTAATGTGCGAAGTCAGTAAGGAGGACTGGGGGAATATTGGGATGTATAGGGAGAGGCATCACCAGTAGAAAACAAGAAGTTGTTATCTTTCTGTACAGACAATGGGTGAGACCCCATCTGGAGTACTATGCACAGTTCTAGAGACCCCATCTCTGCAATGACATAGACAGGATAGAGGTAGTCCAGAGGAGGGCAACTAAAATGGTGCAGAGTCTGTAAGAGAAGTCATACGAGAGAGACTAAAGGAGCTTAATGTGTATACCTTTGAGGAAAGGAGGAAGGGGGGACATGATAGAAACTTTCAAGTACCTCAAGGGAATCAACAAAGTCAAAGAGGGTAGTATCTTTCAGAAAAAGAGATGTGCAAGAACAAGGGAGCACAATTTGAATATAGAGGGGGGACAGCCTCAGGGGCAACGTGAGGAAGTATTTTTTCAAGGTGAGGGTGGTGGAAGCATGGAATGGCCTTCCTGAGGAGGTTGTAGGGTCATAAACAGTGGGGGAATTCAAGAATGCATGGGACAAACATAAGGCAATTCTGGTGGGGGTTAGGAAGAAGTAGGCTGTTGGTTAACTAGGATCTGCAGCTTATCCAATAGGTAGGGAAATTGGCAGACTGGGTGGGCCAAGTGGTCCTTATTTGCCATCAAAGTCTATGTTTCTATGTTTCACTGGAGTATTATCCTGTAATGAGGCCTCATTATTCTTAAAAGAACATATTATTTCATTAACTTCCTCATGGGTTAAATTAATGTGGTTATTCACTTCTTTTACATCAAATTCATGGAGGCTGCCATTTATCTCTTCATTTGGGTAAAAAAATAAATTTCTGGCTTGGCATGATAGCATAGGGTAGGACTACCACTCACTATACCAGTGACTCAGAGTGTACTACCACTCACTATAACAGTGACTCAGACTCAGTAATGAACCTGGCTTGTCGAGGCTGGGCAGTGGGGGGAGGTCTGAGCATTCCATAGGGTTCTGTACTCCTCTGGGGAGAGGAGGCAGTGAGTTCTGCAGTACAAGCACCATCTTGGGATCTAGAGGTGGCATCGCAGTCTGAGATTTTCACAGAGAGTGGTGAAATGTTATTTGGTGAGGTGCATGCATGTTCAGTGTGAGTATATGCAGTTTGTCCAATCTACATCATCTAGAGGCTGGACCAATGAGTAAATGCAGCAAAAAGCAAAGCAAAAAAACAAACAAAAACAAAACAAAAAAACAGCTACAGCAGGTGGAAGTTAACCTGTCTAGCAGGCCCTTCACAACTGACTGGGCACTCTTGAATGTGTACTGTGCCTCACCACCACTACAAGGCATAGTTCTGGAGGGGTAAGACCCAGAGAGGATGGATGATGGGGCTGGATGGATGCAATCTGAATGGGTCAGGCTGGTAGCAGAAAGTAAAAACCTATATGAAAAAAATGTCTTACTGTAACTGAACCAATCATTTGGCGAGCTATGACCCATTACAGTATACTACTTTTTGAATTATTAGTGCTGCAAATGACTAAATGCCCAAAACACCTGCTGTTTTTTAATGCTATTTCTTCAAACATATTTGATCATACTTTTTGCTGGTAAACTTTCTTTTCCTTGACAGGAATATACTTGTAATATTTGTTTATTAAACAGGGCGAAAAAAGACTTATTCGGATTTTTGATCTATTGTTCAACAAAGTAATTATTTTTATGATTTTGGTAAATCAGGCTGAACCATCGTGCTCTAATTGAGGGTTTGGTTTTAGTTTTGTATTCCATGTGAATTAAAAGCCCATACATCTGGGTAGATAATGATACATTATTTCGGGAAAATCCAATGACAGTTGTGAAGAAACTCCCACACCAGGGACTTCAAGTTCACTGCCACCACCATGGGTTTTTACCAACAGAGGACCCAGGGAAACATGTTTCTTACCTCCTCCTTTGCACAAGGTCAGGAAGGCCAAACACAATAACTGTGGGTAGAGTGCCCCTTCAGAGATAGACTGCAAACAGAGTCCAGCAGAAATAGTAGAATTACCCTTTTGTTTGCATTATTTATTTATGCTTCTACTTGCTCACACTGACCTATCTCTCCTTCAGGTCTCCAAGGACTGAACTCAGCTTGGGCAACCCCCATCCACCCACCCACCACCCCACATCACAGCCCACCCCCAGGGTAACCTGATGTATCCCTTGCATTAGGTGGGTCCCCTCCTTCTGGAGGGAGTTAACCTTATCGGCCTGCTTCGTTTGCCCTGGGTGCTGCTGGGGAGGCCATCAATGTCCTGGGAGCTCAGGTGTCGAGGGCCCAGGTGGCCATCATCCAACCAGCTAGTGCACCATTTTATCCTGGTTTTCTCCCCCCAACACGTTCTTGGCCTACGGTGGTACTGACCTCGGGCACGGGCGTATCGAGACCACATGTCTCTACTAGCACACACCCAATCCACCCACAGGGACCTAAGCAGAGTCCACCCCCTCCAGAAGGGAAGTTTTCAATGGGCCCTTGTACATCCCTCCTTGCCTGCCTCTGCTTCTGGTCCCCAGGCTCGGGCATGAACCTGGGTTACCAGCGTGCAGAGTGAACCCCTTCACTTGGCACCATGGAGCAGGCCAAATTACCCTTTTAAATAAAACAAGCAGTCACTGATTCTGTACAAATAGATGCTTTACTAAAAGACTACAAGTATTTACAACAGGATTTATGTACAGTCAGACAAAAGGATTACAGTTTACTGGAAATGAAAATAAATAAAGTTATACCAGACAGGTTGCAGATAGAAGAATCTGAGCTATTCTCACTTCAAAACCAATTCATTTACCTGCTGCTGTCTGAAGAAAACATTATTTCCCTAAGCTGTCTTTCTTACCAGAGCTCTAGTTGTGGGGCTTTGGGGTTACAGATGTTCCAAGCCCAAGAGGAGGTGTTTTCTTACAGCACCTCAATTTATTTCTTACTCACATTGGGGAGGGATATCATTCCCTTTGAGCAACAGTTCTGTGCTGTCCCAGCCCCCTGTGTGTGAGTGTGAGTGTGAGTGTGAGTGTGACTGTGTGTGTGTGTGTGTGTGTGTCAGTCCACCCTTCAGCACCTCTTTGTTAACATTATGACATGCATCTTGATCCTTTGTCCAACATGGGAACATCTCCAGGAAGGACTCCCTTTTGGGGTTATTATTTTATTGCCTCCTCCCTAGCTTTCCTGTTAGCTTTCCCAAGAGAACATCAGTCCCTCCACCCTGGCTGACATAAGCTGTCTTATACTACTTGATCACGGGTACCATATGAAATGTGCAAAAAAAATAACAGCAATGTGTGTTTACGGTGAGGGAACATAGGTGACTGCAGATACGGCAACTTTCGTATCCGTGTGAGGCTTTGCCCCCCACCCCCTGATGTGGGGGTGCATTGCCCCCCACACTGGCATTACTTAATATTCCAACTGCAGGGGGGCTGCAACTCGGGGAGGGAGGAATCCCAATCACCGTTTCTGTAGTCACCCATTTCTGTCACTGCTATTATCCTTGCATCTTCCGTCATCGCTGTTATCATGGGTCACCCTTGATCATGGGATCTGGTAGCCATCTTGGACCTGAAGCAGATTGTAGTGGGGCTGGGATAGACAGGATAACAAACCAAGCAGACCAATAATTCAGTGCATAAAAAGTGCGGATTAAGCCCTTATTTTATTTTTCTCAGAAAAAGTTGAAATCAGATTTCACAGAAATCAGGAAAATAAGGTTAGTTCATTCACTTTCAAAAGTATCAACAAAATAGTAAACAAATGCAATGTGCTCAGGAAGGGCCACTGCTCTGCCCAGCAGTGCCACCAAGCTATCTCCTTGCCTATTTCACACAGATGTGCATGCTCCAGAGGCCCACCACCTCTGACAGTCAGCTCCAACTGAGTCCCTGTCTACAGCTTGCTATGGTAGGCTTTTTATGCCGGCCTACTGAAGTCATGTGACCACAGCATCGTCAACTTATAAAACTTTTTGTTTAGGCCCTCATATTAAATTATACAATACCAGAGGGCTTTCTAAACATGATAATTAACTAAGGAGACCCTCATACAACAAAAAGTCCTGCATGAAAAGAATATAACAGTAAGAGGAAGTGGAAAACCTTCCACTCTGCTGTGATTGACAGCATCATTAGTATAAAAAGAGGACACTAGGGGCTGCTGTCACCCTATAGTGCACCTCATTTGTTATACAGTACCTTTCTTGGAGCAGGCAGACCTACAGGCCTAAAGGCCGGATATTTAGTAATACCATATATTGTAAGTTTCTTTTTTCTTTATTTTATTTCAATTACCTTTTGTACCTTATTGCTTTTAAACCTCTCCAGCCTTGCCTGGAAGACATGAGGACTGTCTGTTTTGTCTGTTTTAAAAGAAACCACAGGCAGTCACCTACTTTTCCTCCAGTTAGCTTTTTTTCAATCCCCTTCACTTGTGTACACTCATGCAGCAGGGCAGTGCTTAGAGAAACTGTGTGTGGGATTTTAGAGACCTGGGGTGTCTTTTTATACGTTAGCTTTATTATTTTATTTCATTTGTGCATTTTCATTCTTAAGACTTGCAGCCAACTCTTATACTGAAAGCTGCCACCATTTTACACTTTGTGGTTTCACAGGGATATTCCTGTCCCTTTAAATTCTTAACTCCTCCAGGTTTGCAGCAAAGTAGCAGGCTCTCTAAATAGAAATTTAACGTGCTGCTGTGCTGTGGAGAATTGCAAACACTGTTAGCCCCTTTTATATTAATGTAGTTCAGAAAAGACCTGGAGTTTTTTATCAACCCCTCCTTTCCTATGAAATCCTTGTAAGTATATAGCATAAGCAACTCAACTTGTGTTAATTCTTAGGTAATTCTTATTTATTTTATAAGTAACATCTAGTACAAAATGTTACACGGCAAGCACTGCTGCCTTCTACTTTAAAGGCACATACGTACTTCAGTTTAAATCCAGTGAACATTTGTAAATGCCTCTCATGTACTGTATTTAAACTTCAAAGTACTTTATTTAAACCATAAGCACGTGATTTTTCTTATAGGCACTTATTACACTTTATAGGCATTTAGTGCCATTTCTTTTCCCTTCACATGTGCCCTCTATTCTCTCATTTCCCAGGGGGGGTATTTGTAAGAATATCAGGGCCCCTACTCATCACAGGGGTCACCCTGTGATACAGATGCATATTCAGAAAAGAATAAATGAATCAAAGGAATACATGGCTCTGGTCCCTTTTCTGATAACATCTCCCACCTCAAGAAATGAAGATGTGTCTCTTTTGGGTAACCCCCAAGAGATGCTGCCATTCATGTAGTTCCTGGGGAGTGCCTAAAGGAAGATGCTATGCACTTAGCCCTGCCTCGACAGTCCATCTGCAATGACATTTTGCACCCCACTTTGGTGCTGACTGATCATATTATATGACAGTAGTACCAAACTCCAGCACAATAACTTTTTGTTTTGCCCACTAGTCCTATGGAGCCATGTCAAGGGGTTATGATCTGTGACCTCTGTGAACTCCCTACCATACAAATATGGCTGCAACTTCTGAAGGACCCACACTATCCCCAGGCATACCCTCTCCACTGTGGCACATAGCTGTTCCCTGGGCAGAAGCTTCCAGGTCAGATACACTATGGAGTGCTCCTCCCCCTGCAGTGTAACCTGGTTCAGGACGGCACCCAGCCCATTGTCCAAGACATCTGAAGTTTAAATCATAATTAGGGCTACCAAGCACATGTGACCCACATAAGGCCTCCTTTAATTGTCGGAAGGCAGACTCACAGTCCTCTGTCCAGAGAACCTTTTCAGGCATTCTCTTTTTCATCAGGTCTGTCAGAGGCTTGGTCACATAACTGTAGTGAGGGACAAACCTCTTGCAGTATCCATCTGTTCCCAGAAATGCCCATACCAGTTTATTTGTGGCAGTGCTGGGTGAGGTCTGGATGGCATCAACCTTCGCTGGCTATGGATAGATGCATCCACTGTCCACTTGGTGCCCAAGGTAGGACATTTCTGCCATTCCTACTTGGCATTTTCCACCTTAACTGTCAGCCCTGCAGCCTTCAGTCTGTGGAACACCTCCCTCACATGCCTGACGTGATCCTTCCATGTTTGTCTGTAAATGGTGATGTCATCCATGTAAGCCAGTCCATATTCACCTGCTCCAGCCAAAATGTCTACACAAGCCTCTGGAAGGATGTGGGTGCATTCTTCATTCCAAATAGTATTATTCTGAATTCAAATAAGCCATAAGGGGTAACAAAGGCAGACCTCTCCCTGGTTGTGGGGGTTAATGGCATCTGCCATTAGCACTTTTTTGGTCAGGTCTATTGTCGTCAGGAACTGTGCTTCCACCCCAGCCATTCCAGGGTCTCATCCATTCTGGGCATGGGGTAAGCATCAGACTCTGTACAGCTGTTGGGCCTCCGATAGTCGATACAGAATTGTGTGGTACCATTCTTCTTGGGGATCAGAACCACAGGCAAAGCCCAGGGGCCACTGGACTCCTGGATCACTCCAAGGCCAGCATTTCCTTGAGTTCCTCAAGCATGGTCTTCTTAACTCCCTCAGGTACCCTGTAGGGGAATGCTTCAGCAGAACTTGGACCCCAGTGTCCATGTGGTGTTCAGCCATTGTGGTGTACCCAGATTCCCCAGTGAACATGTCCCCAAAATCTCACAGCACTCCCCTCATCACCTCAGCCTGGGCCAGTGTAGGCTGTCCTGAGAGGGTGAGGTTATTCACTAAGAATCCCTCCTGGGTTTCTTCAAGGAGGTCCGTTGGGGATCAGCCTTGTTCCCCTCCTCTGGCATGCTGCACACAGTGAGGATCATTTCCTCCCAATCATAGTAGGGCTTCATCATATTCAATATACACGGACTAAAACTAACACCACCACTAGGGGACAGCGATCGTCAAATTATTGAATTTTCTTGCAAAGCACGTCATAAAATAACAAAAGGTGTAACCATTTTAAAAAATTATCATAGATCAAACTATAAAAAAAAAAAGAATTCCTATCATCCTGGAATTGGAAGAAAGAATTTCAGAACCAAGATTTAAAAACCATATGGATGAATATAAAAAATCAGTTAGACTGTTGCACAGACAAATGGGTACCGGTAATCAGTAAATACAAAAATAACCAGAGTTGTCCACCCTAGTGGAATAAAAACATCGGAAACTAATCAGAAAAAAAAAAGATATTATACACCAAGTTAAAAAACACAAACATCATGTTGTACAAATGAAAAGCTGAAACACTGTAACAAAAAACTTAAAAACCTGATCAGAGACAAAAAAAAAAAACCTAGACCTAAACCTGATACACAAAGTGGAAGACAAAAAACAATTCTACAATTACATAGGTGCACTTAAGGGAAACGAAAAAGGGGTAGGACCAATTATAACACAAAATGGAACTATGACAGATGAATCAGACATAGCATCAGAACTGAACAAATATTTTCTAAGTGTGTATGAACCAAAAGAAAAAACTGTTAAACCCATCATAAACTCAACAAATGTCTACATTCCAATCACAGAAAATAAAATTAGCAAGATTATAAAAGGTCTCAAATCTAACAGCTCAGCAGGACCGGATGGTATAACTCCTAGACTACTCCAAGAGCTAGAAAATGAACTGGTGGGACCATTAACTTTCTTATTTAATCAATCACTAAAAGTGATGAAACACTGCCAGAATGGGGACAACCTCTTATAACACCAATACACAAGACAGGACGAAGATCAGAAACAAAAAATTACAGGCCCATTAGTTTAACTCCAGTGATAGGAAAATACTAGAAAGAGTTATACAACAACGAATTACAGACCACTGAAATAAGGAACAGATAATAGATATCTTACAATATGGGTTTATAGCGGGAAGATCATGCCTCACTAATTCAATATCTTGTTTTGAACTGGTTAGTGCAGCTTTGGAAAAAGGGATAGCAGTGGATGTAATATACCTGGACTTTGCCCAGGCATTTGATAAAGTATCACATAAAACACTCATTGAACTGCTCTATCAAATCAAATTACAACCAAATATAGTAGAGATGATAACATCATGGTTACAAAATAGAAAGCAAAAAGTAGCAATAAAGGGGCATCAGTCTGACTTGGGTGATGGGTATACCAATGGCGCAGTGACGCAAATACCATGAAGACCATCACAGCACCATTTTCAGCAGTTAGCTGTGATGGTCTCCAGGTAGTCAGACACTGCTGCTGCCGGGGTGTTTGCCCTCCTCCCCGAACAAACTCCGACTGGAGTTAGTAATCTTTAGTGCCCCACAGAAAACATTTGTTCCCCCATTGACAGCACAACACCAGTTGGCAGTGTTGTGCTGTTGTTGTGCCAATGGTTGACAAATTTCTTGTCGCTGTGGCATAGTGGAACCGGAGTGATGTAACAAGTGGGGTGCCCCAGAGCTCTGTATTGGGCCTACATTATACAATATATTAGTAACATCACTGAAGACATCTGAAAATGAATGGTTAAGCAAGTATGCAGACGACTGCAAACTAGGGGGTCTGGTACAGAATCAGGATGATGGAAAAAAAACTCCAGGCTAATTTGAATAACGTATCTATGGGGTAAAAAATAATAAAATGATGTTTAACACAGCCAAGTGTAAGGTAATGCAGCTTGGACCTAAGAACCCTATCATCAAATACAAACTGGAAAACCAGGTGTTATACACCATGATGGAAGAAAGAGACCTGGGAACAATAATTACAGACAAGCTGTCCTCAAATGTGCATACAAAAATGACTGCGAAAAAATGCCATAACACTCTAGGTTGTATTCTATCAAACATTAAAAGTAGAGAACAAAGAATAATCATCCCACTGTATACCAGCTCAGTTTGCCCTCATCTGGAATACTGCTCACAGTTTTCTACAGCAAACAAGGTCAAAAATAAAAAACTAAAAGAAGGCATGCACAGAAAAATAACAAAAAATTTAAGGGCTTGCAACAACATAACTATAACGGTAGACTAAAACAACTTGGACTATACACCACTGAGTATAGACAGTTAAGAGATCTTTTTCTGGTCTTCAGGGCAATCAAAGACCCCAGTTTGATGAAAAGTATTGGAGTACAAAAATGTCAGGAACAAAATAAAAAAACAAGGTCCCATGATTATAGATTAAAAGGAGAAACAAATGTGACCAAGACGTGATGTGACATCTTTACACAAAGGATGATAACAAGCTGGAATTCACTACCTAAACAAGTAGTAGAAAGTAAAAACATTAATACATTCAAACATAGATTAGATCAGCACATAGGTGAAAAAAAATCATGTTCCACCTATAGAAACAAAAGGCGGAGAGTTCAATAAGGACAAATTGTCTACAGAACTCGTATTCAGCTATGAACCTATGAACATGATATACCCTCTGCCTGAACCTTATATCAGGCAGCCCCTACTATGTAGATAATATCACTCATTTTCCTGATTAAGAAGAATGGGCCCTTCCATGCTGCCTGTAGTTTATTCTGTCAAACTGGGACAAGTACCATCATTCGCTGTCCGACTCTGTACGCCCAGGCTCTGGCCCCGTGGCCATACCAGGCTTTCTGTTGCTGTTGTGCAGTGGCTAAGTGCTCCTGGGTGAGCCCCATGAGCTCCCTAAGCCTGGACCTAAAATTTAGGATGTACTCTACAACAGACTCCCCTTGGGTGGCATAGTTACCTTCCCATTCATTCTTGACTAAATCTAGGGGGCCCCTCACCCTGTGACCAAATCGGAGCTCGAAGGATGAGAACCATGTGGAGTCCTGTGGGACTTCCCTGTAAGCAAACAGGAGGGGGGAAAATATTTGATCCATTCCCTTTTGTGCTAGTCAGCAAATATGCTGAGCATAGTTATAAGGGTCCCATTGAACCACGCGACCAGGCCATTTGTCTCGGAGTGGTAGGGTGAAGCACAAAGCTATTTCTCCTCTCACTTTTCCCCCAAACTGGTCATTAATGATGATGAGAAATTCGCCCCCTGGTCTGACAAACTCTCCTGGGGTAATCCCACTCAGCTAAAGATTCCCAGGAGCTCAACAGCCATCTTTTCTGCCTCAGTGGAGGACACTGCCACTGCCTCGGTGTACCTGGTTGTGTAGTCCACCATAACCAGTATGCATTGTTTGCCTGTGCAACTTGGGGTAATTACAGGCCCCACTATGTCCATGGCTACCCTCTTAAAGGGTTCATTGATAATAGGCAGGGGCACCAAAGCTGCCTGAGCCTTGTCCTTGACCTTTCCAACTCACTGGCACTGTGGACAAGTCCGACAGTAATTTGCCATGTCTGTGTACATGTTTGGAGAAAAGAAATTGTTGGCAAGCCACTGTTGTGCAGTTAATACTCAGGTGGCCTGAAAAAGGAATGTCATGAACCAGGGCCAGAAGCAGCTATCGTTAGTCCAGGGGGGACAACCAACTGCTGGAGTAACTCTCCTTCTAGCTCCCTTTGTTGTGTGCACTCCCTGTACAACAATCCATTCTCCCAAAAAACTGACTTTTTACTCCCTTTAGAGGCCTCAGCACTATCTGCTATCTCTCTCAGTTTTTGGAGGGTAGGATCAGCTTGCTGTGCCCTGCCCAGCTCCCCCCCAGTCTGACCCTTCCCATTTCCCCTTTAGGAGGAAAGCTGCCCCTGGCAGTGACATTCTTTGCTTGCAGCTGGGGCTCAGGGCTGCTACTCCTAGCTAGCCCTTCACCCACACTAGCCACTTCCTCAGCTGCTGAGGGATCGGTCTGCACAGACTGTGTCACCCCCTCCTCATCCTCAGAAGCTTGCACTTTTGCCTGGCTATGAGTAGTAACACATACTAGGGGTTTCCCTGTGGTCAAAATCATTCTCCATGATAACATCCACAAGGAGATCAGGTACGAATTCCACCACCTGTACCCCATGGCCACCCTCCCAGCTCAGGAAGATCCGAGCCATTGGCACTTGGACCACTGGACCCATGACTCCCTGAATCTTGGAGAATTGCCCTGGCAGAATCTGCTCAGCCTGGATCAGATCCTTCCTTACCATGGAGATGGAGGCACACATGTCCCTCAATTACTGTCCTATTGACTAGAATAGGGTGCATATGCTTGATGGAGTTTGGTGGCACTACAGTGTGTGCTCAATTTACCAACTGCGGTGTACTGTCTTGGTCACCCCCTCCAAAATAATGGGTGATTAGGGTGCCCTAATTCTTGTATGTCAGTTCTGTACTTAGGTCATCCTATATTGGCAACACAAAACTCAGATAACCGAAAACAAGGATGAACTCCATTGCAAGTCACACGATAATTAGCAAACTATAGCTGCTGTTTCTCTTCTATATCCAGGGAGACAATGATACCTCTGCAGCCACATTGTCTGGTGAATTAAGTCAAGTTCTGAGATAGGGGAGAAAGCAAGTTTCTATGAGTAAAACTGGGAGATGAAAAGAAACAGATGGAATAAACTTACAAGATGTGAGATGAAGGAATATAGTTTTAGTAGACAGATCAACACCGTTGTATGGGCCTGAAGAAGTGGTGAAAGCCACAAAACTGTTGCCCCATTTATAAGTGTGTTTAATACAATAAAAGCAGCTATTGTTTGCCAATTATACAATGGTGTGTGAAAATCCTGTAACCTCAATGGTCAAAACATGTCACATGACCATGGGTAAATCCTGCATTACCAACGGCTGAGGAACTGCATTTATAAAAAACATAATTAAACAAATTTTTACATTTATTTTATACTTGGGTCCATTGTATAATCGCAATAAGGCACTCCAGGGTGTGAGTTATTGGGGATTTACCCACTTCTTGTGTGGTTAAGTCACTCGGCCGAGCCTCGTGACACACCGCACAAGGCGTGGGTAAATCCCCAATAACCCACACACTGTTGAGCCTTATTTCTTAATTATTGTGTGACTTGCAGTGGAGTTTATCTTTGTTTTCTGTTATCTGAGTTTTGGTCACCCCCTCCCCCAGGATTTTGCCACTTACTCCTCTTTTTAGGGCAGTCATAGGATAGATGCCCCACTTTCTGGCAAATCCAGCATTCCTTGGCCCCCAGCTCCTTGTTCCCCTTAGAACAAGTGTGTTCTGTTTTGGGCTTGGGTGCAGGCTGGTTTCCTTTAGTCTGCCCTCCCTAGGTCCCCTTAAAACCATGTGTTGCCCCACCCCTATTGTTCTTACACTGCAAATGTGGTTTGGTGGCCACATACAAATCAGCACTTTCTGCTGCCTCCTTTGTGGAGTTGCATGCCTGGTCCAGTAGCCAAATGAGCAAGTCATCAGGTACAATTTTAAGAAACTGTTCCCTTGCAATTAAATCTTTAATTTGATCTAGAGTCCTTGCCTTAGCCCCATCTACCCAATGATCTAAATAAGCACATATTTGGACATGCAGTTCTACATGGCTGTCTCCTGGGCCTTTTCCTAACTCTCTGAATTTCCATCTATAACCCTCAAGAGTCAGTTCAAAATGTTTTAATAACATGCTTTTAACTTTATCATAGTCTATGCAATCATTATCATCCATTCAAGCAAATGCATGCAAAGCATGGCCAGTAAGCAATGGGATCAGGTGGATCATCCAAGAAGCCTTGTCTACTTTAAACTGCCTAGAAACCCCCTCAAATGATTTAAAAAACAAAATCCAGGTCATCTCCTTCCCAGTATTATGGGAACATTTTAGAATTAATCGTGGCTTCATGGATTGAACCATCTTTGCCATTACTTAGGGTTTGCCATGCTGTTTGCTGGCGCAGTTTCTCCATCTCAATCTCATACTGTCATTCTTTCTCTTTCTCTCTGCTCGTTCCTTCTCTTGCTCTGCTCATTCATTCTCTCTTTTTACTCTTGTATAGGATATCATGCTGGCAAATCTTCTCCCTTTCCTCTTGCATAAGGATCTCATACTGGCAAATCTTTTCTATTTCCTCTGCATCCAGCTTTAGTTTCTACCTTTTAGCCTCCAGCCTTGCGCTCTGCAGTTCAACATCCTGCAGTGTAAGCTCTGCCTTCAGGGTCTCAAGCTGAGGATGATTGGGCTGCACAGCTCCCCCAGCTTGTGCCACAAGGTGCCATCCTTGCTAAGCCACTGTGACCTCAGTCTCGTTACCTGGGTCACTGTCCTCAGAAACCACCTGCTGAATAGGCATTGGGCCATGCCCATCTGAGACCATCTGCCCCTTCTGCAGCCAGTCATGCGCCAACACAGCTCCCATGAGTGCACTCTTTGTGATGCCCTTCCTGTGCACAGCTCATGAAGTTGCTGTACATGAAATTTGACACAGCCTGAGGAGATCATATTCTCTAGCTACGCTGCACTAAGCTGTCTAGAAATAAAAAAACAATAGTAAACAATGCAACCTTTTAAAATTCTGTTTTGTGACTGTCAATGTATATTTCTGCTGGCACTCCATCACCAGTATGCTATCTCTTGCTCAGAGTTCCTGCCTCACAGGAAAACAGACCGTATGCTGCTCTGCACTGCACTGGTACTAGTTGTGACACTGATACCACTGCTTCCACCAATGTTACGAAAATCCCACACCAAGGACTTCATGTTAACTACCACCACCATGGGTTTTTACCAAAATGACCCAGGGAAACTTGTTTCTTACCTCCTCCTTTTCACAAGGTTAGGAAGGTCAAACACAATAACTGTGGGTACAGTGCCCCTTCAGAACCAGACTGCAAACAATAGTCCAGCAGAAATAGTAGAATTACCATTTTAAATAAAAACAAGCAGTCACTGATTCCATAAAAATATATGCTTTACTAGAAGACTACAAGTAATTACAACTGGATTTAGGTAGTCAGACAAAAGGATTACAGTTTACTAGAAATGAAAATAAATGAAGTTATACCAGATAGGTTGCAGATAGAAGAATCTGAGCTATTCTCACTTCAAAACCTATTCATTTACATGCTGCTGTCTGAAGAAAATATGATTACTGAAGCTGTCTTTCTTACTAGACCTCTAGCTGCAGGGATCTGGGGTTACAAATGTTTCAAGTCCAAGAGGAGGTGCTTTCTTACAGTACCTCAATTTATTTCTTACTCACTTTGGGGAGGGGTCTCATTCCCTTTCAGTAACAGTTCTGTGCTATCCCAGCCCCCTTTGAGTGTGTGTGTGTGTGTGTGTGTGTCCACCCTTCTGCACCTCCTTGTTAACATTATGACATGCACCTGGGTCCTTTTTCCAACATGGGAACATCTCCAGGAAGGACTCCCCTCTGGGGTTATTGCTTTATTGCCTCCTCCCTAGCATTCCTGTTAGCTTTCCCAGGAGAACTTCAGTATCTCAACCCTGGCTGACATAAGCTGTTATATACTACTTGATCATATGATCTGGTAGCCATCTTGGACCTGAAGCAGATGCGTATTCAGAAAAGAATAAATGAATCAAAAGAGCACATGGCTCTGGTTCCCATTCTCATCACACCAGTAATCTATTGTCTAGATTTGCACTACAGATAATTTAAATCACCAAGTTTCTGAGCTCATCAGCCCACTAAACCCCAATTTTTGCCCCTTAAGGACTTTGCCCCTGTTTAAACAATATACTTGAAAATTTGGATGGCACATACATGGTGCCAGGATCTCTGTATCTTGAAAATGTCATGGCAAGCAGTTCATGTTGGGGGGGCAAAATGACAGAAGTGCAAAAAACATTAAAAAAAAGACTACAAATAAGACCTTTTGTTTTTTTTTGCTCAACTGTAACTAATAAAATGAGGTTTTAACACCTAAAACTTACAGGTTTCATTGAGTTTGGCCCAAGGTGTGTACATGTGTGGTTTACATCTCCCAAATTTAAGTAGTGTTTATTTTTTTTTAAACATTCCTTTTCTAAGGACACATAGTTTAAAAAACAGCATTCTAAGGATAACAAAATTTTTGCAATCACATGAAGTCATGTGGTCTTATTATAAGAATACGTCCAAGTGGCAGGGATCAGGACTATTTCCATGTGTGCATTTGGAGATTATGCTGTGATGGTTCAGCAGAGATAGAGCTATGTATCAGAGTGTAGCCCTGCTCCTGCTGAACATGGTGTGTGTGTGTGTGTGTGTGTGTGTGTGTGTGTGTGTGTGTGTCTGTTTACTGTCTGCCATTACCTCAGCAGACTGCTTTATTTCAACTGAACACTGGGGTGCCCAGTCCATGCTTGACAAAGCACCTGGGAAGTGGATGCAGAACGTTGCTCTGTGGGTTACCTCCATGGGCTACACCTGCACTTCTGTGTTCTTGTTTGAGATGTTTGCAGAATAAATATTACTTCATGAAGACTGAGCTCAGTGTCATTAGTTAATTTGTATGCACAGAGTGCCGAGTCCTCCTTAGAAGCCAGTAACTGTATGGAATTTCAAGCACCGACACCATGGCCAGTGACTCTCTAGTTGTATTATTTCCATGTATGTGTGTGAGGTCATGCTGTGGTGGTTCGGCAGGGATGAGACTATGTGTCAGTGTATAGCCCCACCCATGCTGAACATGCTGTGTGTGTGTGTGTGTGTGTGTGTGTGTGTGTTTGCTGTCTGCCATTACCCCAGCAGCCTGCTTTATTTCAACTAAACACTGGGGTGCCCAATCCAGGTTGCCATTTAAAGGTTGTAAATTTAGATTTGTTGGCACTGTCTGCCCCCTGCCATGTTACTCTTCTGGCACTGGGGTGGGGTGGCAATCCCTGGTGCCAGCATAGTCCAACCCCAAAAGCCACTAGAAATATGGGCTACCAGGGTGCTCACACCAGGTGCCCTAAGTATCTTGCTGACACTGGGGTGCCCAATCCCCAGTGTCAGAGGTAGAGTATCTCAAAATAAAGAAAACTGTCCTGCACACTTTAAAGCCCTGAAATGAAGCTGCACCTCATTGTCTTCCACCATCCCTAGCCCCAGCCAAACCATCCCACTCAGCACTCACCACCCCACCACCCCTTACCCTATACTTACCTAGTGGAGGTCAATGTTGTAATCCTCTCTTGACCAGAGTCACATCTTCACTCTTTAGTGCTGTGCCAGGAACCAAGGAAATCAGGTAAGTGTGGTAAAATGTATTTCAATGAGTTTTGAACTTTTACTCATAACTTGGTCATTTTTAATATTTTTAGCCCAAATATTCAGCATTGCCTGTTTAGGACCCTGCCTCATGAACAAGGGAGATGAAATAATACAATATCCAGCCCAAAAGGTTAATTCACAGTCACTTTACAAAATCATATTTCCTGTGGAATTTGAAAATTTTCACTCAGCAGGTTCATGAGATGGGGTCATACGAAGGCTATGTTGAAAATTTGGGGTCAAAATATTAAAAAAACAATGAAGTTATGAGAATGCATCGCAATTTTTCAATGCTCACTTGTAACTTTGGTAATTTTCAATATTTTGAACCAAAATTTTCAACATAGCCATTTTTTTCACTGTACCTCATGAACATGACAGTTGTTTCCTAAATCCTGGTCAAAATATGTTTTTGCACCTGTGACATGAAATGACATTTTTGCCAGGATTTGAAAATGTTCACCTATTGGGTCTATAAGTTGGGTTCATAAGAAGACTATGTTGAAAATTTGGGGTCAAAATATAAAAAAAAATGAAGGTACATTGACAGTTTTCAACACATATACATAACTTTAATAATTTGCAATATTCTGACCCCATAGTTTTAGCATAGCCATTTTCTTCACACCTCCACATGAATCCGACAGCTGTCTTTTTTTTTTTTAAACTCTGGCTAAAATGTGATTCTTCACTTGTGGTGAAAAATAACATTTCAGCCAGTATTTTATAAATGGCACCTGTCTTGTTCAGAAGAAGTAGGTCATAAAAAAGACTGTTGAAATTTTAGGGTCAAAATATCACAAAAAGAAAATATTATGAAGGAACCTTGTTTGCAAGGACATCTGTTGGCCCATTGGGGATCACATTGCCTTTCCATGCCATTGACCTGAGTTTGTGTGTGGGCTCACTGAGCTGGGTGAATGGGTCACGGTTGGGAGAGGGTCTGTGGTGTGCGGCTCTGACCCCTGCCTGGAGAGGGACAGAGTAGTGTTTTGGTGCACACATTGCACCTTGTGGTGGGTAAAGGAGCCTTCCCTCACAAGGTGTTGACATGCATGTTTAGGCCTAATCAGTCCATGCACTGCATCAGGACTATCTCCATTATTCTATTTATTTCATTTCATGCAGGTCCCAAAAGCACGAGGACTATATTCAGTATTCTAATTATTTAATTTTGCACAGGTCCCTTTTGGATCTGTGCATATGAATATATGATTCCACTATCAGAAAAAATTGGGAAATAAAGTTAATGCACAAAATAAGGAAATGAAAAATGGGATTTTAGGTCTCAAGAGTATTGGAGAATCACCATAGGTTTCAAAAATTTTTGAGAGAATTATTTCACATCAATTAAAGAGTTTTTTGGATAACAATAATACATTGTCCCCCTTTCAATTAGGTCCTTGCACAGCACTCAAACAGCTTTAACTAAAGTGGTAAGCTATCTCCAACTGAGTCTGGACAGGAGGTAAATGGTAGATGCCTTCTTTATTTATCTTTGAAAGGCTTTTGACACCCTGAACCATCAGGAGCTCCTGTCCAGACTCAGGGAGATTGGCTTGTCTTCCTTTTTGATGAAATGATTTTCTTCATACTTGATGGGACACAGCCAGTTTGTGGAAGTAGGCCCCTTCAAATGTGCGGTTTTGGAATTGAGGAGTGGAGTTCCATAGGGGTCAATCTTGGGCCTCTACTCTTCAATATTTATGTAAATGAGCTCAAGTTTCAATCTCCAGATAGTTGGTATCATCTGTATGCAGATGATACCATACTGTATGTTGAAGGAGCTTCCCTGGATATAATTGGGCTAAAGCTGCAACAAGCCTTTAACGAGGTTCAGAAATTTTTTAGGATACAGTGGCGTGAAAAAGTATTTGCCCCCTTCCTGATTTTCTCTATTATTGCATATTTGTCACACTGGATGTTTTCAGGTCTTTAGAGAAAATGTAATATTAGATAAAGGGAACCTGAGTGAACAAATAACACTTGTTTTTTTTTTTAATTTCACTTATTTAATGAAAAAAAGTTAACCAACACCAACTGGCACTGTGTGAAAAAGTAATTGCCCCCTTACACTTAATAACTGGTTATGCCACATTTAGCTGCAATGACTGCAACCAAACACTTCCTATAATTCAATATCAGTCTTTCACATTGCTGTGGAGGAATTTTAACCCACTCTTCCTCGCAGAACTGCTTTAATTCAGTAACATTTGGTAGGTTTTCGAGCATGAACTGCTCGTTTCGGTCCCTGCCACAGCATCTCTATTGGGTTTAAGTCTGGACTTTGACTAGACCACTCCAAAACTTTAATTTTACTTCTTTTAGCCATTCTGATGTGGACTTGCTTTTGTGTTTTGGATCATTGTCTTGCTGCATGACCTAACTACGCTCAGCTTCAGCTGATGGAAGGATGATCAGACATTCTCCTTAAGAATTTTCTGGTACAGAGCAGAATTCATGGTTCCTTTAATTATGGCAAGTCATCCAGGTCCTTAGGCAGCAAGCATCCCCACACCATCACACTACCACCACCATGTTTGACTGTTGGTATGGTGTTCTTACTGTGGAATGCTGTGTTTGCTTTATGCGAGACATTATGGGATCCATGTCATCCAAAAGTTCCACTTTGGACTCATCTGTCCATAGAACATTTTCCAAAAGGCTTGTGGATCATCCAGGTGCTTTTATAATGAGAGACTAGCATTTATGTTCTTCTTGGTTAGCAGTGGTTTCCACCTTGCTACTCTCACATGAAGCCCATTTTTGCCCAGTCTCTTTCTGATTGTGGAGTCATGAACACTGACCTTAGCTGAGGCAAGAGAAGCCTGCAGTTCTTTGGATGTTGTTTTAGGATCCTTTGAGACTTCCTGAATGATTTTACGCTGCGCCCTTGGAGTAATTTTGGCAGGCCGCCCACTCCTGGGAAGATTCACTACTGTTCCAAGTGTTCTCCATTTGGAGATTATGGCTCTCACTGTGGTTCGATGAAGTCCCAGAGCCTTAGAAATAGCTTTGTAACCCTTTCCAGACTGATAGAGGGCAACAAATTTTTTTCTGATCTTTTCAGGAACTTCCTTTGATCATGGCATAATGTGCTGGTTGAATCTTTGTGCTGGCAACGTGACTCTGATGGTAAGGGTCAAAATAAGTGAGATTTATATTGAGCAGGGCTGGCTGTAATCAAGCCTGGCTGTGTTCAATCAGCTGACTCTAATTATCCCTTTAATTGGGTTGATTTAACTAGGGGGCAATTACTTTTTCACACAGTGCCAGTTGGTGTTGGTTAACTTTTTTCATTAAATGAATGAAATAAGTAAAAAAAAAAGTGTTATTTGTTCACTCAGGTTGCCTTTATCTAATATTATATTTTGTCTAAAGACCTGAAAACATCCAGTGTGACAAATATGCAATAATAGAGAAAATCAGGAAGGGGGCAAATACTTTTTCACACCACTGTACATCATTTGACCCTGAATGCAAATAAAACACAGGTACTTTTGTTTAGAAATAAACAAAATAATATATGTGATCTCAAATTGTAAATTGCTACATTGGGAGGTTCAGTCATAAAGCAGGTTGACCAATATACATATCTTGGTATCTGGCTTGATTCCCATTCAAGTTGGGCATTTCATATAGATTCACTCTTTGGAGGAATAAATAAAAAGTTAGGAGCCCTTTATAGGTATAAAAGATGTATGTCTAGGGAGTTTTTTCAGAATGTAGTTAATACCTTGCTATTTCCAGTTATTGATTATGGAGACATATTCTATGGAGGGGCCACTGGTTTATTGTTAAATAAAGTGGACCTAATGTTCCACGGACTGACTTGTTTTATTTTAGATGTCCCATATAGAATCCATAGCTGTTTCTTATTTAATGAGCTGAGCTGGGACAAACCATTTGTGAGAAGAAATGTACATTTATTGCATTTCATGGTTAGGGTCTGGAGCCATAAGGTTCCAGACCATATTGCTGGGTTGTCCAAGCTTAGGGAGTTTCGAAGAGAACTGAGGACCTCACATGGTGCCCAGTTTTGTCTTCCTATCTGTAATTTGAATATTGCAAGATCTTCTATTCCCTTTAGAGGAGCTTCCCTATGGAATTATTCTCCTCTGCATTTAAGATGTCTAGAGACCAAAATTAATGTCTCGGAATTTAAGTGGTGTACTATTTGAACCAGGAATGTTAACATCTGCAATCATTGTAATGCACTTTAAAGATGGATTTTAAGTCTTTAATTGTTGTATCGTCCTATTGTAAGTAATGTCATTGTTGCTTGTTATTTATTATGCTGTATGTGTGTTGTATGTGGAACCTTAGCACCTTACTTGACCAAGAATTTCATTGAAAATGAGCTCTGCTCAATTGAATGCTTCCATTATTCTTTGAATAAAAATGATTTACTACTACTACTACTTCTTCTTCCTAGGAGTTGTAAACCTTAATGCCTATCCCCCTCCACTGAGCAAACAAGGCCATATGTCCCTGCATAAAGAAAACGACATCAGATTCTGTTGGCAACATGTGGTGAGCCACACAGTACTTCTGTACCCTTGAGGAGTGTATCACTATAAGGCACTGACTTGGAGCTGTATTTTGTGCTTTGGACAGGAAGCTATGGGCTGAGTGGGAGGGGTGGGCATTAGGTTTGACAACCCCAAGGAAGACCCCGCCTCTGATTCACTAATACTCCAGAAACCCAAAACCCTAATGTTTTTATTTCCCCGCTTTTTGTACTTTGCATTCTTCAACCCTAATGTCTGCACTAATGTAGTTTTATTTTTCAATTATAATATTTATGAATTGTACTATTGACCCATTAAGTTGTTTCTTTTGTTAGTGTTCTCAAAACTGGAATTCAAAACGAGTGTGAAATAACTGCTTTAGGCTCTTGTTGATATTTTTAATCCTATAAACTGGCCTATTTCAAAAGTTGGACAAATAATTAATTGTACTCCTATCATTGGTTGAAAAATATGTTGACTTGTAATGTCTGTCACCTTGGATTCTTCCATTAAGTACAGTCTATAAGATGGATTCAGCAAATAAATTAGTCTCCTTCCACTTTTGTTTACTACCTTATCTATAGTATCTTTCAGACTTAAGTTTATGTGAAATGAGGCATTACAGGTGAAGTGAATCAGCATGTAGTCTGACATTTTTTTTATTCTTTTAGTAACTGGGTAAGGCCCATTAGGCGCAAGTGCCTGTTTTCAGGGGTGACCTGGGAGCACTGGAGTGGTTACTTGACTTGTTCAGAGTCACACAGTATGCAAGAGGAGGTTGTGGGAATCCAACCGAGGTCTGCTGGATGTACAAAACTCATTCACAGTTTGTTACTCTAACCTATAACCTCTAGGGTATACTGCCAGCCCATCTTATACTGTTCAAACATACTTTACACTTGATCATGTAGGGGTTGAGTTCAACAGCATGACTACCTCTTGCTTCATGCAATACTAAGGCACATTTAACTGGAAGCTACCACAACTGTTCCATGCATTGAATGAGCAGACAAAATGCTCCCAAATATAGGCACTTGCTTTGTTGCACTTCCTTCACATTTTTGTTCCTGTATTAGTGTGGGTTTACACAGCACAATTGAAATAGATCCTGAAGAAAGTCTCATATGAGCCTTTGGGATCCTCGTTGTCTGTCAGTGCCGCACAACTTTATGCTGTGTCCTGATGCTCACATGAGCAGAATTGTGCCTGCGTTCAGCTACTTATATTTTCTGATAGTACAAAGAAAGCTGAACTCAGGCAAGTAGGCAGTTTTTTGCAATGGGACAAAAAGTGTCTTTTACTCATTGAGCCAGCGATCAATGATGAGGGGACCACTAGATACCAGAGAAAGTATCTTTTACACATTGGTCTGGGAATCAGTGAGGGGGGACCACTAGATGCGAGGGAACTTGTCTTTTACATATGGAGCCAGTGATCAGTGAAGGAATGCCACCAGGGCATGTTTATTTTTTCATTGGGCCAATGATCAGCAAAGAAGGGGACCACTAGACACCAGTGAAAGTGTCTTTCACACAGTGGGCAGGTGATTGGTGGTAGGGGGGGGCTAGACACCTGGGAATGATCATTATTTAACATCCTGCATTGAAGTTACCAACTTCAATGGCACATTGAAAATTTCATGTCTGTGCCAAACTCCACTGGTAGAGTTGCTAACTTCGCATTTCATGGAGTTATCAGGTTTGTGCAAATTTGGACTTTGCACAGTAGATTAGCTTCACAAAATGAGGTGAATTTGTGAATTAATCCACAGAGCGAAATTTTGAAACTTTGCACATCACTATACAGCAGAATGTAGTTACAAAACTGGCATAAATTCAACCAATCCATGGACCAGATGCAATACAGTAGACACCTCTTAATAGAGACAACACAGTAGACTCAACAGCATTGCATTTAACCTGGTGTTCCTTTTAACAGGAGTTCACCCATGTGATACAGCACACGAGCATCAATCACCTCACAAGTGCAGAAATGTCCCATACTCTTTATTAACCTTAGATACTCTATTAGCATTATTTAACTTGACTTGATTAAATCTTGCATTGTACATACTGTATTGCCATGTTGAAGTTAATCATAACTGCTGACTCAACAGAAAGTTTAGTTGGTAAGCACTCTACCTTTTAATCTTGATAAAGATTTGAAATACAAATAGTTAATACAACAAGCAGCAGCTCACTAAAATGTTGACTCTCAAATGCTTCTAACACACTAATTTGCACTCTGACTATTCCAGTTAACCAACTGGTTTAGCCCCTATTAAAAGGTTATGCAAAACATAGGAGCTAATGAGGAAATAAATAGTTCCAGATGAAATATTCTAATTAACCAAGCCATCTCTATTAACTATGCCACATTAAAGTATGCATGTGTATGTATGTGTGTGTGTGTGTGTGTGTGTGTGTGTGTGTGTGTGTGTGTGTGTGTATACAAAGACAACAAAGGAGAACGTCGCGACAGGGGCCAGGTCGATTCGGTGCTCATCTCAAACAAGCAGCCAGCTCGTAGCGTAAACCAGGAATTCAAGAAACAGGTGGCACTTAGGTCTAACCTTAAAGAATGGCAAACAACCAAGCCAGTAGCAAAATAATGTTTTTAATTCACACGCAAGGAGTACCAGTACCATTCCTGTAATGAGTTCAGTGGGTTCTAACTTACTGGCTTTCTCTTTTAATGTTTTTAAAAGTGTAGAATCATATCCTCTTTTAAGGAGTCTATCTATCAGTTCTTCTGCCTGTCTGTGAAACACAACTTCCGAACTGCAGTTTCTCCGAATTCTCAGTAGCTGACTGTATGGTATTGAGTCCTTGAGATTTTTAGGATGTGCACTGTCAGCATGTAATATTGAGTTTGTAGCTGTCTGCTTTCAATAACCTAATGTATGGATAGTTCTTTGATCTTCGCTTACTGTAAGAGTCAAATCTAGAAAATTCAATGTTTTTTTGTTAGCTTCAAAAGTGAATTGAAGGTTAAAATTATTAATATTTAACCATTCCATAAATTCTGGTATCATCTCTATACTACCTTCCCAGATACATAATATATCATCAATAAAACGAAACCAGTGTTTAATGTGTGAGAAATATGGATTCAATTCTTGATTAAAAATTACCATATATTCCCAATAACCCAGAAAAAGATTGGCATAGCTGGGTGCCATTGCTGCACCCATTACTGTGCCACATTTCTGTAGATAGTATTGATTTTCAAATTTAAAGTAATTGTGTTTTAACACAAAATCAAGAGCTTCTACCAGAAATTTTTTAGGAATGGTGTCATCCAAAAGAGTTTTATCCCAAAAATATTGTATTGCTGTAAGGCCATGGTTATGTTCAATGGATGTATATAAAGACTGTACATCTATACCTAACCAAGTCAAATCGTTATTAGTCCTGTAGTTATGAATTTAACTGGGATGTTTTTTCACTTACATGCAAAAGTTTTTTGATTATGGAGAGCGCCTGCGGCAGCCTTCAACTAATGAATACACTGTGTATTTTAAATTTGTCATGTTTAAGTGACGTGCTATTCTGGTATTAAGAAATACTTTTTAGTTGATATTTGTTTATACATTGTGTAGTATTATGTATATTGTTTAAAGACATATAGTTTTCTCCTTATGTTGGCTGATATTTGAATGCACTCACTAGTATCTCATGCATTATGTAGTAGATATGTGTATTTAAAGAATGACGTTTTTGTATTGTAACCGCACCCCTGAGGAAGACTTGGTTTAAGTCGAAGCGCTGGGTGAGGGAGTCCGTTGCTGTTTGGTACTCCTTGCGTATGAATTAAAAACATTATTTTGCTACTGGCTTGGTTGTTTGCCATTCTTTAAGGAGAGATCCGAGTGCCACCTGTTTCTTGAATTCCTGTGTGTGTATATATATATTTATATAGATTCTGTTTACCCTACACCTATCAGAATCAGCATGTCACCATGTACCTGACACAGATCTTCCAATATTTCAAACTGTCATTCTGCTGTACCCACAATGCCCACTGAAATGGGCTACTCATCAGAGTGATTTAGAGGTCCTGCCAGCCAGACTAGCTGAACTTAACTTGTTCAAAATTACCGTACAACTTAAATGAACTTTGAACCTACATATTAATAATAGCTGTAATTGTTCATCCTCATTATCTGCATGTATGCAAGTACTTTATAATGGAATTTCAGTGTGTAATCTTTGTTGCCTTTTAACTGCATTAGGACTCTACTGAACACCCATGGAATAAACTCAATTAATGTCATGATTTCTCTTATTTAAACAATTTGTAATAAAATATCTATCTATCAGAGATGTAAAGTAAATCTCCACCTGTAAAGATGTGACTAAGTGACAAACCTTGCCCCTTTTCAGCAAAGAGATGGCAATTTTGGCCATTCACAAAGCTCTGTGCAATTCCTTTGTGAAACATGGCAGAGTGCCTTTGTTGGCAATGTTTTACTTTCTTTCTTTTACAGGGCTCCCTGTCAAATTTTCAGTGGGCCTGAAGGTCAAACACCTGTGTAAAAAAATCAAACATTAACCCTTCTCCCTACTCTCTCAGTACCCCATATCCTTTCACAATCCTAGTAGCATATTTAAAATCATCTCCCTTTTCCCCAACATACTTAGCAACCACTCCCACCCTGCTTCCATACATCTCAACCTTTCATCACCCAAATGTGTGACAAGGTGTGTGAGAAATGGGCAAAATGTTTGATTTGTTATCAAACATGATATTGCAAGCTCAGACCAATGTGGATATCAATGCAATAATGTTTATAATGTTTGTTGATAGCAGAACATAGTCGATTTTTATGAATTCATGGTTTAAAGTCTCAGCAGTCAATGTGAAATTTCATCTTCTCTGTGTGGAATAGGGAGTTTCTGAGATATAAAAATGAGTGATCTACCTCATAATATGTGACAGTTGAGAGGCACTAAATGCTCCTTTCCCCATGTCCCAGTAATGAATTTATGACCCTGCCCCCAAAACCATATAGCATCCCTGTTATCCCCTGTTCTGCCTTAGGTGTGATGGCTTAACCTGCTGTATATATGCAGTTAGGGTGAGAACAGCTATCAACTGGCACAGCCCTCTTCACATCACCTAAGCTTACTGTTAAATGATGCAGACTACTGCTATATATTGATATACCAAAAGGTATATTGCTTTATTTGTTGTGAGATGTCTTGCTGAAAATCATGCAGACTACATATTTATCACTATAGCTGTTTACATCATTTTCAGTACTATAGTGATATGCCCTACAGTGTATCATTAAAGCAGATTGTTTGAAATGGTCTCCAGCCAAAGTGATGTGAAGCGGGCTGCACTGGTCACCATCTCCTCTCCTCCTCTTCTTCAAATACATAGGGTAAGTTAACATACTCAAGGGAAAGAGGAGAGGGGATTTGGGGGCCTATGTGGGTTGGATGTAAGAAGGCTAATTAATTCATAACTGGGATGTAGGAGGAGAAGAATGCTTCCCTGTACACTGCCTCTATTGCCTCATTCTACTGTTATTTATGTCCCTGGTACTTTCCTCCCTTGTACATACACACACACACACACACACACACATATATATGTATGTATTTTTCACCCTCCTAAATCCTATACATACTAAGTGCATTTATTTTTAATTGTTATGGATATTTATTGTCAGTTTTGTATCATTGATCCCCAGGTTACTGTTTGTATATCCTACTTGTGATGCTAATGCTTGAATTTTTTTTTTATTTCATTGAAAGTAATCATTGTTATTGTGTCTATTTCATAAGCCTATTAGAACCCCTTTCCCATATTACACCTCAAAATAGGCTTTGGCTCAGTGTGCCAATCCTGGACAGCAATTTATAATAAATGAATCTCCTTCTATCCATCCATCCATTCATCCATCCAACTGTCCATCTGTCCATCTATGCATCCATTCATCTCTAAAATGAATCAATTGGAACAAGCAAATTACTAAAGGCATCCAAAAATGAGCTTTTATTTCTGAAATGAAAAAGATAATGGACAATAGAGAAAGGATATTAAACCTCATGACTTTACTGGACAGATAAACAGACACACAGAATATTTCTAGAAAATAAAATCTGAACATGTATCTTTAAGCAATATTTAACAATATCAAACACGTAAATATGTTTAGGTACTTGGTTTATCCAAATGTCATCTCATAAAGCAGATATTATAGAGTCAAACTATGCAGTGCTCTATTGTATCTTTTAAAATTATTCATATATTTATCCATATACTACTGTGGTATTTTTGAAATTGCAGGTATTCCAGCAGATATATAAACACATAAATATATTTCTAAACTCTAAAGTTCCATAACTATCCCAGTCATCCTGCTCAATATAATTTGAATCAGTTTATCTAAATAGAAGCAATAAGTTGATGATGTCATTTGACCTTTATTAAAAAAAAATCACATTTAATAATAAGTCTCATCACTAAATACTACAGAGTGTGTTATTCAACAGTGTTTGCATGGCAATGACTGAGACAGGATTTATTTTGAATAAGAGGATAAATCATGAACAGTGTTTGTTGAAGGAAAAACAAGAATGTAATTACAGTATGAATGAGTCAACTGTTAATGACACTGAAGTGAAATTAGGTATAAAGCAAGCGGTTGTACTGTAAGTAATCAATAGTTTTGTATAGCAGAGTAGGAAAACCACATAGGCTTTTGTGAGTCAATGGCATATGAAATGATTTATATAACAGACTCAAAACAAGTAAAGAATGACCTGTCTAAGCAAGTGTAACCCTGATGTGAATATTAGAACCTATTACATGTTTGTAGAACATCTGTGTTCTCATTGTAGCACTTTATTCTCCCATTAATGACATGTATAAAAATAAATTGTTGATGAAACTAATTGTGTAACACAAATAGGGATGATAACAGGAGACTAAAGGTGGTACTCTGTGTTAATTTTTAATACTTTATAAACTAAGCTTCACAACCTTCATATGAAGCAAAAAAACATGGAATTTTTCGGCAGATAGGTATTGCATGGCACATTCAAATCTAGCATGCTCTAACCTTTGTATTGCTCACAAAAATGTAATTCACATTTCTGCTGAAGGGTGCTACTGGTGTGTGGCATATAACAAACAAAAACAAAATTCAGTGCACAACTCCCAAAAAAAAAAATGGCACATATTAGAATTTAAACATTGTAACTGCCTATTGGCTTTTCTTACTTTAAACTCCATTAAAAAGGGGGTCCTTTTAGTTATCAGACTCTGAATTCCAATGTGAGTAAGCCAAACCACCACTTCATCAAGGTGGGCCCCACGGTTTGGTCCCTACACTAGCTTTTCAGCTTTGAAATGCCTGCAGTGGCTACTCATAAATATAGAGTGCATTGCCTAATTTGCTCCTTTTAACAAAGTGCTTCCACCCAGGAAATTTAGCACCTCTCAGCAGAAATGTGAATAACACTTTGTGAGCAATACAAAGGTTAGAGCATGCTAGTTTTGGATGTGCTTAGAGTTTTGGGAGTTGTGGTTCTTCCTTTACCATGCTCCCTTTCACCACCTGTGAAATTTCCTGGGTGGAAGCACTTTATTAAAAGGAGCCAATTAGGCAATGCACTCTACATTTATGAGTAGCCACTGCAGGCATTTCAGAGCAGAAAAGCTAGTGTAGGGACCAAACCTTGGGTCCCACCAAGAAGATTTGGTGGTTTGGCTTGCTCATATTGGAATTCCAATCTGATAACTACGAGGACTCCATGTTTTTTATGGAGTCTAAAGTAAGAAAATCCAATAGGCAGTTAAAATGCTTAAATTCTAATATGTGCCATGTTTGGTGGGAGAGGGCTGTGCACTGGAGTTTGTTTTTGTTTGTTATATGCCACACACCAGTAGCACCCCTCAGCAGAAATGTGAATTACATTTTGTCAGCAATACAAAGGTTAGAGCATGCTACTGTTGGATGTGCTTGGAGTTTTGGGAGTTGTAGTGCTCCTTTTACCATGCTCCCTTTCACCTCCTGTGAAATTTCCTGGGTGGAAGCACTTTATTAAAAGGAGCCAATTAGGCAATGCACTCTATATTTATGAGTAGCCACCACAGCTATTTCAGAGCTGAGAAGCTAGTATAGGGACCAAACTATGGCTCCCACCTTGACAAAGTGGTGGTTTGTCTTGCTCACATTGGAATTCCAATCTGATAACTTTTAAATCTTCTTTTTAATGGAGTTTAAAGTAAGAAAAGCCAACACATAGTTAAAATGTGTAAATTCTAATATGTGCCATGCTTGGGGGGAGGGTTGTGCACTGGATTTCATTTTTGTTTGTTAGGTATTGCATAGCCCACCTAGTCTGCCCCCTTTTCCCCTGCCTATACTTTTACCACAGACCCTAACTGATCTTCTGTTACCCCCCCATTTCCAAGCTAAGATTCTTTTATGCCTATTCCATGCATGATTGAAGCCCACCACTGTTTTTGCCCCACTACCTCTGCTGGAAGACCATTCCAGGCATCTACCACTCTTTTAGTAGAGAAGTATTTCCTCACATCCCTCTAAATCATTCCCTTTCCAGCTTCATTGCATGTCTCCTTGTTTTTGTGCATCTTCTCTTCTGAACAGTTCTCCACTCCTGTACCTTGTTCAACCCTGTGAGGTATTTATATGTCACAGTCATAGCCCCCGTCTCCACCCTCCCTTCTTTGGGGTGTAGATATTGAAATCCCTTGGTATCTACTGACAGGGCTTCTGATTCAGACCCTGTACCATTTTAGTTGTTCTGCTCTGGACATCCTCCACACTGTCTATGTCCATTTTTAAATGTGGTCTCCAGAACTAGGCACAGCACTCCAGGTGGAGTCTCACCAATGATCTATACAGTAGTAACACCACCTTTCTCCTTCTGCTGGTGATACCCCTCCCTATGCACCCCAGCATCCCACTGGCCATACTTACTGCCTTGTTGCACTTCCTTGCCACCTTGAGGGTATCAGATATGCTTACTCCAAGGTCTTTTTCCTATTTGGTGATCATCATTACCTCTCCCCCATATTATAATCTGCCACTGAGTTTCTATGCCCTATGCACATGATTTTACACTTTTTCAAATTGAAACCCAGCTGTCATACCCTTGAACACTCCTCAAGTTTTCTCAGGTCTCTGCACATTCTCTCCACCCTCTCTGGGGTGTCCATCCAATTACAGATTTTGGTGTCATCTGCAAAAAGACATACCTTCACTTCCAGCTCTTCTACAATGTCACTTATAAAGACATTAAAGAAGACTGGATCTAGTATTGAGCCCTGAGGTACCTCTCTGGTCACTCTCCCTTCCACTGAGTGAATTTCATTTACCACCACTCTCTGTTGCCAGCCCTATTTTGTACCAAATTTACCACCTTAGAACCCACCCCCAAACTGCCCAGTTTCCTCATGAATGTGGTAGTATGACCACTCTGGCTAAAAAATTTATAAGTACTGTTTTTGTGAATACAAATATTCTCATGGAATGATTTTATTTAAACTATGTTTTAACATAAGGTGATACAAGACAGGAAACTAGAAATGTGGCAGCCAGAGAGGCAGATGACTGGATACAATGTAGGTAGCTCTCAGGCACATTTGAATACAGTATACTAGTGATATTAGCCAGCAATTCTGAATATATTTATATTTTGTTTATTTATTTATTGAAATGTTTCACCAGGAGGACACTGAACTATATATATATATATATATATATATATATATATATATATATATATATATATATTATATATATATATATATATATATATATATATATATATCGATAAAATAATAATAGACTGAAGTACATGTTTAAAATGTATATGGGGGGCGCTTGATGAGCAGCTAGGAAGTAAGATGCATTCTCCTCGAGCTCCACGCCCCAGAGACCTAAATATAGTATTTTTTTTATAAAATTAAGAAAAAGAGATTCAGATTCTGCTGCATAACTGCCCGGAGTTGCAAAATGATGGATGACTACCTCTCAGATGCAACAGGGAAGCCCATTAAAAATGCTGGGAAAAACCTAAAGAAACAACCAGTTGGGCCCACATCGGAGCCTACAGGCCCAATTTCCTTCTCGGTGGCAGAATTAGCTGTACTGGGGTGAGAGGTGACAATGCAAGTGTTGGCTGCTTTGAATCCCTGCTTTGAAAAACTGGAGAATCAGATCGAAGCAAAGTTGCAAGAAATAGCAGAGAGAACTGCAGCACATGGTGAAATGTTAACAGAGGTGGAGGAGCATACAGCTAGAGTTGAAGATTTGATACAGCCTTTGCCAGAGAAAATAATTGCTTTAGAGAAGGAGCTGGAGGATATGAGAGAAGCTTTAGACTATCAGAAGAATTATGTCAGGCGTAGCAATCTGCACTTACGAGGGCTCCCTGAAGGAAAAGAGGGCCTGGACATAATGAAATTCTGTGCTGAGAAATTGCCAAAAATCCTGAAGCTGCAACTTAAAGGGGGAAAGCATAAATCGAAAGGGCGCACAGAGCAGTACTGACAAAGCCAGGTCCAGGTCAACCCCCGAGAAATATCGTTATCCGGTACCATCATTTCCAAGACAGAGAAACAGTGATAAAATCCTTTAAAGTAAACCAGCCTGTTGAAATTGACGGAGTGAGAATCCATGTCACACAAGATTACTCAAACAGACTACTTAAGAAAAGGCGGGTGTTTGTCACGGCGATGGCTCAGTTAAGAGAGATGCAAGTGGAGCATTACATGATCTACCCTGCGATCCTTAAAATAAAGCATGAAGGTGCGGTGTACTTGTTTTGGGAGGTGGAGAAGGTGAACACCTTTATAAAGGAACTCAAGAAGAAAGTGTCCTGAAGAGAGTGGCGACATGGTGGGAGAAATGAGAAGGACTAGGGACACTGACTATCCTTTCTAGTTGGGGGTAAATCCCCAGTTATAAGTTGAATTGTTCATGTTTAATCTTGTAAATCTTTGAACTCAGGAGGCCTATGGCTAAATCGGTGGATAGTGAGGGCTGAATGAGACTGTTTCTTGATGGAATATTCTGCTGAAGTTTTGAAATTGTGGAGGAGAATGCTCACAGACACAGGAGAAAATGCTGGAAGAGTTCCCGTGGAGAAGGTAGGCGGGGAGGAGTAGCTGGTGGCCTGTGCCTAGCATGTGAGGTTGTTTGAAATTGCATGGCCTACCCCACCAGCCTCCAACCAGGCCGACTGATGAAAAGGAAGCCTCATAATTGAAAGAGACTGTGCCTGGGGTTATGGTGTTGGATTGTGGAAGGGAGAGGGGATGGTTATGATGGAGGGCAGAAATCAATGTGACTCAAAATGGACCTATGGGGGTAGAAATGAAGCGGTTCCAGTTCTATAATGTACATATGTTATGTTGTTATGTTATGAATCAGATGGGCCAGTATAGGCCACAGATGAAGGGGTCTCTGGGGGGGGATGAGGGGAGGTAGCTGCTCAAATAGCAGAATTTGGGAGGTGCTGTCGAGATGGCAGAAGAAAGCAATGAGGGGCGATGGCTGATATGCTGGAAAGAGGAGTGCTGGGAGGAAAGGGAATGGTTCTGGATGTCTGGGAGTAGGAGTAGTGTGGGAAAGAGGGCGGTAAAAAGGGGATATATAGTAGTATTAAGGGGAAGGGCTAAGAATTATCGAGATTCACATCCAGGGGATAAGGGTAAGAGGGCATGTATGGTTAGTAAGGTTGCTGATATGGTTGCTGGGATGACGACACCTGAACTTGGGCAAATTATGGGGAGAGATGGAGGGGAGTAAGAGGAATGCCGGAGGTGGGAAGTATTTGGAGGGATAGAGGAAAAGTTATAATGGAAAGAGATAATGGTGGGAGATGATCTGGTAGTACAATCCTGGAATGTTCATGGTCCCTCATCTCCGATTAAACAGAGTGCAGTGTTAACAGCATTAAGGAGAGCACAAGTGCAGGTGGCTCTCCTGCAGGAAACACACCTGACATCGGGGGAGCATGTAAAACTTAAAAGGGGATGGTTGGGTGCGTGCTACGTGGCCTCTTTCAGCCCACATAAACAGGGAGTGGCAGTTCTGGTGCATAAAAATTTGCCATTTCAGATCACGAAAGTCCTTGCAGATCCAAGGGAAGGTAGATATGTGTTTGTTGCAGGGGTTCTCCATGGCCTGAAAGTCACGTTTGGGAGTGTGTATGCACCAACTAATTTGGACCCGGGGTTCTATAGCAACATTTTGGCCATATTGATGAGGGAACAATTTGAGAACCTGATTATGGAAGGGGACTTTAACTGCATGCCTGATGCTGCCCTTGATCACTCGGAGGGGAAGGGACGTAGAGATCCTTGTATTAGGAAATGGAGGGAAGAGTTGGCAGAATTGAATTTAGTGGATGCCTGGAGGATGGCGTACCCTCAAGATAGAGAATATACCTTTTATTCAAACCCACACAATACATGGTCAAGGATTGATCATGTCTATGTAATGCTGGATTGGTATGAGAAGCTAAGGAAGGTGGCACATGGTCCCATACAAATCTCAAACCACGCAGGAGTGGTGGCATCCTTTAGATCTCCAAGTGAGAGGGGGGAAATGCAGACATGGAGATTCCCTACTTATATTCTAGGCTCACAGGAGTTTCAGGATTATGTGAAGGAGCAATTTAAATTCTATATGGATGTAAGTGCACCGACTGCCACTTCTAAACAAATGTTATGGGATGTGGGCAAGGCATACATGAGGGGAGCAATTATAGGGTACATGGAAAAACATAAAAAAATTAGATTGGAAAGACAGAAAACCCTTCAACAAAGTTGAGAATACTGGAGGAGGTAGCAAGGGGGGGGGGAAGGAGGTGAACAGGTGAGGCAGGAGTTGGTAACAACCAGACAGATGCTTAATACCTTATTGATGGACGAGGCTCGAAAAAAAATATTCTACCTGAAACACAGAGTATATGAATGGGGGAACAAGCCAGGGCCTTTGCTGATAAACCTTGTAAAGGGTAGGAAAAAGGCGGTGCACATTCTTGGTATCAAAATTAAAAAAGGGCAGACAGTTACTAAATACGTGGAGATAAGGGATACATTTAAGAAATACTATGAGGATTTATACTGAGCAAGCGGAGAGGGAAGTGAAAAAGAAATGCATGATTTCCTGGCTAAGTATAAACTGCCCCAAGTAACAAAACACCAACAGGAGCTGTTAGATAAGGAGATTACCAGAGAGGAAATTCTTCGGGCCATCAACATGATGAAGCCCAGAAAGGCATGTGGCCCAGATGGCCTGCCCGCAGAGTATTATAAATTGCTGAGGGAGGAGATAAAGGAGGTAATGTGAGAAGTATTTAGGGAGGGAAGAGAGAAAGGGGAACTGCCAGATACAAGTGGCTGCACCTTGGTGTGTGTGATTCCTAAACCAAATAAGGACCTAATGGAATGCTCATCATATAGACCAATATCTCTGTTAAACTGCGATGCTAAGGTGTTTGCTAAAATTTTTAGCTAGTAGATTGGAGGATATCCTCCCAGAGTTGATCCATCCAGATCAAACTGGTTTTATAAAAGGTAGGCACTTGTATCATAATATTAGGAAGGTCCTTAATGTTTTGGAACAAGCCAAGAAATCTGGAAAGCGGGTGATTGTATTGTCAATGGACACCGAAAAAGCGTTCGACAGGATTGAGTGGCCATATCTGTTTACAGTCTTGGAATGCTTCGGTTTAGGGGAAAGCTTCATTAAAATGGTAAGAGCATTGTATCGGGCACCCAGGGCTGCAGTTCTGGTTAATGGGAACGTAACTGAACAATTTGCGCTCCACAGGGGGACAAGGCAGGGATGCCCTCTCTCCCTTCTGCTATGTGCAATGGTGGTAGAACCACTGGCTATAGCCATCAGAAAGGACCTAAGAATACAAGGGATAAAAGGGAAAAGTGGAGGACAGCATAAAATTACACTGTATGCTGATGACATGATGTTATATGCGATGAGCCTTTCACAGTCTATGCCTGCCCTGCTGGAAATCATAGGTCAATTTGCCACATTCTCGGGATATAAATTGAATCTTGGAAAGTCTGAAATCATGTTTCTGGGAGAAGAGAAGGAGGATGCAGGTGGTACATGGGGTTTGAAGAGGGTAGGTACGCACCTTACTTGTTTAGGGATCAAGATAGGTAGGTACTTGAGATCACTCTATAGGCTGAATTACACTCCACTATTAAAATTGGTAAGAGAAGACATGGGCAGATGGAGAAACCTGCCTATATCATGGATAGGACGTATTAATTTACTTAAGATGAACATTCTTCCCAGAGTCCTATACCCATTACAGATGTTGCCAATGGGACTGATGAGGAAAGATATAAAGGTATTTGAAAAGGACTGCTCCAGGTTTATATGGCAAGGGAAGAAGCCCGGGGCTAGTTTAAATAAGTTGAAAGCTGACCAATCTCAAGGTGGGCTGAACTACCCAGACATGAAGTTATATTTTTGGGTGGTACAATTGAGGATTATCAAAGACTGGGTGTACAGGCCAAAAGAGACCAGTTGGATGGACCTGGAGGAGGAGGGATTTGGGGTTCGAATCTCGTCTTTTTTAGTAGAAGCAGGTAGAAGGAGGCTGCAGGATAAGTGGGCCTCGAGTATTTTAGTGAAGGGGGTAATAGATAGCTGGAGCCAAATTAAGAAGGTGATAGGGCATCAAAAGGGGCAATCTTTTATTTTACCATTAGTTGGGAACCCATTTTTTATCCCGGGAGTAGGAGACCCAGTATTTCAGAGTTGGGAAGAGAGGGGGGTAATGTGCCTTAATGATATAAGGAAGAAGGGAGTGACTCGCCCATTTAGTGAACTTAGGGAAGATCTGGGCCTACATCACTTGTTTAGATATTTCCAGGCTAGGAAATATGTTCAGGGTATTGAGAAGCAGAGAGTCCCTGGTGCCTGGATTCAGATTGTGGAGGAATTGTTACAGCAAGTTAAACAGAAACCTGTAGGTATTATAAGGAAGGCTACATCTCTCCTGCGCCTCCAGTGGCCAGATATGACAAGTAAAACTAAACACCTGTGGGAAAGAGATTTGGGAGCTATACTGTCTGAGGAACAGTGGACTTTAATGAAAGGGACGCACCAGGCGTTATTACTTTGTAATAAATATAAGGAGGCAGCATACAAATTTGTCCACAGGCTGTATAATCCACCAGTTGCAGTGAACAGGTACAACCCAACAATATCGGCTATCTGTCAGAGATGTGGGTCAGCCCTGGGTACCTACCTACACCCATTTTGAACATGCCCGATACTCCAAGCCTTTTGGGGTGATGTGGTGAAAGAGTTGACAAACATGAAGGGGCAGCAGGTTAGAGTAGAACCACTTATAATGTTGTTTGGTGTGGATGGCACACACCAGGATGAGTGGGAGATGCTAGAGAGATGGGTGAGAATACTCTTGGTATTGGCAAAGCAATGTATTTTGAATACGTGGGTCTCTGGGGATAAACCTACAATTAGGCAGTGCAGGAATCCTGCATGGGATACACTGCAACTAGAAAGTTTGACATATAAGGCTAGGAGGCGAGAAAATCAGTTTGTGAACTTGTGAGCACCCTACTTACATTCTATTCATCCCTTGGAACAAGAGATATTAAGATGTGGATAAAATTGAAAGGTATGGATATCCACATTGGATGAAGTGAATTCTCGATCAGTTGGAGGGGTGGGGGAAGGAGGGTATATGGGGGAGTGTGGGAGGAGGAATGGACTTTTTCCTTTTTTCTGTCTCTTTCTTTGTTATCTTTCTGCTTTTTTGTCCTGGGGGGCACTTCGGTGTCCTGCTTTTCCTTTCTTTTTTCGTTTCCCCTCTTTTATTTTATCTCCACTAGGATGTAACATCTTAAGATCAAAATATAGAGACATGTACCTATTCTGAGATGGATGTATAAGGTCTACAGGAATGGCATTTAAATTAATTGATGGAAACTGATGGATGTAATGAGGGAGGCCTGTAAGATATGTATAAGAATATTATGTGTCTGTGGAGATGTAAACTATTGTCCTGCTGTGGCATGAAAAGATAAACTAATAAAAAGATTATGCAAAAAAAAAAATGTATATGATGCCACAGGAAGTCTATAGTAATTGTTGTAATAAGTCAGGAGCATATATAAACATTGATGCAAAAACAAATCTATATAAATATTATTATGTATATTAAAAATATGATTTATCACTTGATTGCAGTTCCCCAGAAGAAGCCAAACATGGTGAAACATTGGGGGCCATTTCATTTGAATAAAGAAAAAATAATATTTTCCAAAAATGACTTTTGTGTCAGGCTATTTCTAGCTAGAGCAGACATACTACTACATTCTTTTGGAATTTCTACCACAAATGACCAAGCTCCACCACATAGAACACATAGACATTTGTGATTGCCCTCAGACCTTTTGCTTTATTGACAGTTCCCTAATGAGCATTCTATATGGTGCAATGTTGAAGGACTCACTGAAGTCTAAGTAGGCTAAGTCCACCACCCCACCCAGATCTGTTTTCCTGGTCATGCAGTTGATGAAATCTATCAGGTTCAACTGACTTATTCTCCCTCTGTGAACCCAAGCTGCCTCAGGTCTTGTAATCTGCTGGATTCAAGACACTCCACACTCCTTTCCTTCAAAAGTGACTCTATTAATTTCCCCACCACTGAGACCAGTCTAACCAGCCTATAGTTGCCAGCCTCCTCCCTGCTACCACTTTTATGAAGCAGGACTACATTTGGCCTCCTCCAGTCCTCTGGAATCACTCCTGTTTCCAGTGAGTTGTTGATTTGAGCTGTCAGAGGTGAAGTCAATATCTTCCTGAGTTCCCTCAATAACCTTGGGTGTACCCCATGTTGCCCAATAAATTTGCTTACTTTCAGATTTGCAACTTCTTTTAAGACTGTCTTCTCTGTAAATTGGCTTGTGACAACCTCCCTCCCCCCATGTTTCAGCTGTCTTTATGTGGTCCATCCCCTTACCCTTCCACCATGAAGACGGAACAGAAATATTTGTTCACGGTATCTGCTTTTTCCTGGTCCTCCTCTGCACAGTCTCCCTTCCCCTTTTTAATCTCAGAATCCTTCCTCTTGTCTGACTCTTCTCACTTATGCTCCTAAAAAAAGGTCTTGCCCACTTTAATTATGTCTTTGCCTAGCTTTTACTCAGTTTGCTCCTTTGCGCTCCTCACCACTTTTCTTGATTCCTTCTGCCTTTTCTAGTACAGTTCCCTAGCCTTTTCCCTCTTCATCTCTGTGTACCTTCTTTTTTTGTCAATATAATTTTTATTATGATTTCATTGTAATTCATAGTACATGCGAAAAAGAATGATCATGCATACATCCATATACACAAGCTATGATTCAATAATTCCCTTCCCCCCCACCCTGCAATTCATGTAATTAATCCAGGTTACATGGAGATTCATCATATGTTACAACAAGATAAAAGAAAAATATATATATTCAATTGTGTTGCAGTTTGTAAAGCTATATAGCTAACAAATGTGGCATATTCTCTTGTATTTCTTTCCAATTAGTTCCATATATGTTATATTCATTATCTAAGCTATATAAAATTTCTTCAAAGTGCAAAGTCTTTCTAAAAATTGCCCACCATTTCATAAAGTTAAAGGGTTGTACATCTTGTTCCTTCCAATTTTCTAGAATCAATCTCTTAAGGGCCATAGTGGCTAATGCCATGATTTTCTTATCGACTGGTGTGAGGTTGAAATTAGATTCCCAGTTAAATAAGTATATCTCTTTAAGACAAGGTATATTTAGGCCCAATCATGTAAGTAGAATCTGGCTAATCCTGGACCTCCAGAGCAAAATTTGGGGGCATTCCAATAGACAATGCGTTAAATTAGCAATATTGCCACAATTATGTCAACAATGATTTGAATATTCTGTACTTATTTTATTAATTTGAACAAGAGTGTAATAAGCTCTATCACTTATTTTTGGCTGATAAATACAACCTATTCTCACTTATCATTGTTTGTTGCCATTGATTATGACTAAAAGTAAGCTTGGCTTCTTTATTCCATTTGTTATTTGTTTTGTTTGGTGCAGACATATACGTAACATTTAATTTGTCATAATATTCTGCTGGGTTTTTTTCATGGAACCATTTGCTATTATATGAGTTTATTGTTTCAAAGCATCAGTTACATTTTGTCCTGGGGGTCCAGCAACCTTTTGCATTTCCAAAAATCTCTTTAGTAAGCCCATCCATTCCTGGTGTTTTATTTCTTGGCAGCTTATTAATATTAGAAAATATTTCAGCTTGCTGAATATCTGAATATTCAAAATGAAATGGTTTAATTTGTGACTTTGCCAGAAAATCTGTTATTGCCTGTATATTAGGTTCCATGTTTCTTTTTATAATGGTCCAAAAATATATTGGCAATCTGAGTATCTGAATTTTGAATCAGACCTGATGAATCAATAATACTTGAAATAGTATTTTTTGTTTCTCTTGTCTAGGAAGTAGTGCTTAAAGCTTCCCAGATTTATCCGTATGGAAATATTTTGCTTTTTTTAATTATTCTATCCATTCTTATAGTGTCTTGATATATAATTTCTTGTTTTTTTAACCTGCTTTTGTCCCACTCCTCCTTATATTTCTCATAGTCTGTCAAAATTAACTGATCTAACTGTTGAAGTCTGTTATCTAATTCTTGGGCTTCTTTACATTTTTGTCTATTAATTTTGATCTGGTAGGAAATGATTGTCCCCTTAATGTGGCTTTAAATGCATCCCACATTTGTACAATTGGCTTATTATCCATACCATTAAACATCCAAAATTCATGACAGTTTTTTTAATAAGATCTATAAATTGGGCGGGGGGGTTAACAGTTCATTATTGAACCTCCACTGAGGGTTAAACTGTCAGTTTGGGTTGTCCAACTGAATTACAACACTAATAAGTGTGTGATCCGAGATGCAGATTGATTCTATATCTGTATGTAGTAAGTTTGAAACCAGTGCTTTCGATGTTAGTATAGAGTCAATTCTGGAAAAAATGGCTGCTTTTTTATTGTGATGTGTAAAGCCTCTTGTTTTGGGATTATTAAGTCACCAGGGTCAGTTAATTGCTCACTATGGATAAAATGTAATAATTTTTGAGCAGTAGATATATTTCCAGGGTTTTGAGCTGGTGTTTTATCCATATATAGGTTTAGCATTGTATTCCAATTGCCTGCAAGAATTATTTTACTGGCCTGTAGTTGTTGAAGCCCTTCCATACCACTGATGGACTCCTTTGGAGTCCTGCACCTCCTTCCGTTACCTTGGGATCTGGCTCGACCAGCACCTCAACTTTTCAGCTCATATCGATTCAATACACAAGAAACTGCACCCCAAGCTGGGTGCCGTATATCGTAACAGGGGTTGCATTCCGTTGGAGACTCGCAGGGAAATCCTGCTGAAAATGATCCTCCCTCTAATTGATTATGGTGATGTTGTTTACAGCGCCGCCCCTAAGACCACCCTAGCCAGACTTGATCCCCTCTTCCATTCCTTCTACCTCTTCACTTTGGACTGCCCCCCCTCAATGCACCACTGTGATCTCTACAAATCTCTACACCTACCCTCGCTCCAGAATCGTAGGCTGGTCCACTGTGCTAGGACAACTGCTAAAGTCTAGTCACAGTCCCCCCCCCACCTGGAATCTACCCTCTCACCCCAAACACTCTCCACGTACTCTCTCAGGAACACAGACTCCTGGATTCTAAATGCCCCACACATGACCACAGCCAAAGGCCAAGCTGCCTTCAGTTACCGGTTACCTAAACTATTGAATTCCTTACTGGCTGACATTAGGCACACTGACAACTCTAAACAACTCAACCATCTCCTCAAGGTGCTTGTCACCCCCACCTGCACTTACAGGTCGCCCCCCATGATACCTTTTTATCCCACCCCCCACTTTAGCTTCGCCACGTAACTGGCTCCTCACTAAATATTGTCTAGATGCACACCCTAGTACCTTGTGCGCATTAGCTAGTAGTTGATTCTAAATCGTACTTGTGACTCTGTCAGTACTCATGGGCTGATGCCCTTCTTGGGTGTTGCAAGGCTGCTAATTATGATTAGTCCCATGGACCCACTAGCAGTATAACTCCCTCCCTGCTCTTCCCGCAGCTACTGTACCCTTTTCACCCACCGACTTGAAATATATTCTTTCATGAGATGCCTGTACTGTTTAAATCCTTATGTACGATGCTGTATATCTAACTGTACAATCCTTGCATAAAATGCTGTATTTGTATTTATCTAAACCTGTTGTACATTACTGTATATTCCCTTCCAACCTCCCCCCACAGGATGCATCTGGAATCGAGTGGTACTCTGCTCAGTATGCCTTCCTGGTTAAACTCTTAAATAAATAAATAAACAAATTAATTTTGGTTAAGCGGGGCATAAACTGAACTAACAGCAATAATTTGTCCTTGCATTTTTATATCAACTAAGATAATTCTTCCCTCTATATCTTGAAATTGATCTTGAGGCTCAATGTCAAAACCCTTTTTAACCAGTATGGCTACCCCTCTACTTTTTTTGTTCCAGTACTATAAAAGCAGTGGTTGACCCATTTCTTTTTTAATTTGAGAGTCTCATTCTTATAGAAACATAGAATTTGACAGCAGATAAGGACCGCTTGGTCCGCCCAGTCTGCTCATTTCCCTACCTAATGGATAAGCTGTGGATCCTAGCTAACCAACAGCCTACTTCTTCCTACCTCCACCCCCTGGAATTGCCTTATGGCTTTCCCATGCATTCTTGAATTCCACCACTGTTTTTGACTCCACAGCCTCTTCAGGAAGGCTGTTCCATGCATCCACAACACTCTTCGTGAAAAAATACTTCCTCACATTACCTCTGAGCCATCCCCCCTCTAGCTTCAAATTGTGCCCCCTTGTTCTTGCACACCTCTTTTTCTGGTGTTTCCTGTAGGCACATAATATGTACACCAGATTTCTTTATATATGTTAAGATTTTATTTCTTTTTATGTGGGTATTTAGTCCGTTAATGTTTAAGGACACAATCTTAATTTTATTTGGAGTCATAGATTACAATGGTTTAAGACAGGTCTAAGAAGGCTGCCAAGAAGGCTGGGAGAGTTAAGCAATATGTATGTGGACAAAAAAAATGTCTAAAATTCAAACAAAGAAAATACTCATTACCCTGGATATAAGACATTTCCCACAGTTTTAGGCCCCACAACCTCCTCAGGAAGGCTGTTCCATGTGTCCACCACACTCTCTGAGAAAAAATACTTCCTCACATTGCCCCTGTGCCATCCCCCCTCTATCTTCAAATTGTGTCCCCTTGTTCTTGCACATCTCTTTTTCTGAAAGATGCTACCCTCTTGGACTTTGATTCCACTGAGGTACTTAAAAGTTTCTATCATGTCCCCCCCCTCCCTCCTTTCCTCAAGGGTATACATATTAAGCTCCTTTAGTCTCTCCTCATATGGCTTCTCTTGCAGATCCTACACTATTTTAGTTGCCTTACTCTGGACTGCCTCCATCCTGTCTATGTCCTTATGGAGATGGGGTCTCCAGAACTGGATTTAGTACTCCAGATGGGGTCTCACTAATTGTCTGTATAGAGGGATAACAACTTCCTGTTTTCTGCTGGTGATGCCTCTCCCTATACATCTATACATCCCAGTATCCCCCAGCCCTCCCTACTGCCTTCTCACATTGCTTGCTTACCTTAAGGTCATCTGATATGATTACCCCCAGGTCCCTTTCAATTTTTGTTGTTGTTACTACCTCCCCCACCCACCCCACCCCCATTGTGTAATCTGCCCCTGGGTTTTTGTTTCCCAAGTGCATTATTTTGCACTTCTTTGCATTGACTCCAAGTTTCCATACTTCTGACCATTCCTCCAACCTTGCCAACTCCCTTCTCATCCTTTCCACGCCTCCTTGTGTAACAACTCTGTTGCAGATCTTTGTGTCATCTTCAAATAAGCATGCTTTTCCTTCCAGGCCCTCTGCAATGTCACTTATAAAGACATTAAAAAGGACTGGACCCAGTACTGAACCCTGCAGACCCCACTAGTGACCCCCCCTTTCTTCAGAGTGGACTCCGTTTACAATTACCTTCTGTGTCCTGTTGTCCAGCCAATGTTTTACCCAGGCTACCACCCTGGGACTCACTCCCAGGCTGGTTAATTTGTTTATTAATCTTTTAAAAAGACTCCTAACTTGTATACTGGAAACTGAAGACAGCTGCAAGCTATTTACCCTACTTACCTCAACCTTAACATTCTGCAAATGATTAAAAATCCACAAAGAGCTGAGCCAATATTTTAACATTTTTCTGTGCCTTATTCAGAACAAATGTGATTTAAAATGTCCTATACAGATTATTTTGTTGCAGAAAAATGCCTCAACAAAATCTACCAGATACCAACTGGGATTCCAATCTGACTTTTTCCAGTGCTTGTCTCAACGGGACTGAAGTAACCAGGACTACAGTATCTTTGGATGGAGGTTGGTCAGTTGGCTCTGGATTAACACCTGGCCTGACAGGTCCCTCACTGGGTTAGAGAGACTGGGCTGGCTTTCTGAAGGTGCAAAACCTCCCTAAGTTCCCAAAACTGCCGTAGCTATGGAAAAAAGGGGAGATTGCTCTAAGTGTTATTCACAAAACCCTTCCCAGCTGCAGAAAAAAACACTATGGACTGTGGAAAAAAGTGCAGCTGCGGAAGTCTCTGAGGAATAAAAGATGTGAGATGAGTAAGGCACAGCCCCTGAAAGGCTATTCTCAGCCAGTTTTTTCCACAGTTACGGAAAAAATGTTACACACAGTGAAATGAGGTGTAACTCTCCCTCTGCAAACTGCAGTAGTGCTCCAACAATTAGAATCAATTAAGGTGGAGGTGAGGCACAGGTAATAGCATCCCAGATCGTATAGCAGTGGTTGATGTTACAGCAACAAAAGCACACATTGCCATGATATGGGAACAGGCAACAACCACCAGACCCAGTGCAGCCCATGATGGAGCTCCACAGGCAGTAGAGCCTGACCAGCCTGCAGTGAGTGCTACCCCTGCAGGCAACAGGAATGCCCATGGGAGGGACAACCAGCAGTGACAGTCGGCCACTGAGGCGCCATGGTATTTCTGGTACCTGTGGTGCTGTAGTGGTCCCAGTTGAGGGGCTGGTTGCTGGTCTCTTTGTGGGTGCTGTCAGCCTCATACTATGGCAGCAATGTTAATGTCTGCTGCTTCAGGTGCTTGGTTGTACTATTGCCTTGCCTTCTCAGCCATTTCCACAGCTGTGGATCCGCAGCTGCAGATTCGCAGCACCTGCACATTTCCCACAGCTGCTGGAATTCTGCAGCTGTGGGACTTTGTGTGGAATTCTACAGCTGTATGACTTTTCTGTCAGGATAAGGCACAGTTGCATTTCCGCAGTGCTGCAGGCCTGTTTCCCGCAGCTGCTGGAATTCTGCAGCTGTGGGACTTTGTGTGGAATTCCACAGCTGTATGACTTTTCTGTCAGAATAAGGCACAGCTGCATTTCCGCAGTGCTGCAGGCCTGTTTCCCACAGCTGCTGGAATTCTGCAGCTGTGGGACTTTGTGTGGAATTCCACAGCTGTATGACTTTTCTGTCAGGATAAGGCACAGTTGCATTTCCGCAGTGCTGCAGGCCTGTTTCCCGCAGCTGCTGGAATTCTGCAGCTGTGGGACTTTGTGTGAAATTCCACAGCTGTATGACTTTTCTGTCAGAATAAGGCACAGCTGCATTTCCGCAGTGCTGCAGGCCTGTTTCCCGCAGCTGCTGGATTTTTGCTGTTCTTTGAGAATCCTGCCAAGTGTGTGCTGGGAACAACAGTGGCTGAGTGGACTAGAAATAATGGCTCCTCAGTGGCAGCTCCCTGTCCAAGACAGGGGCAGCTGGTCTAGTAATGACTGGGGGATTCACAAAACAGTCTGAAGGTGCAAACCCTTCCCAAAGTCCCCAAAAGTTCCATAGCTGCAGAAAAAAGAGGGGAACTTGCGCTGAGTGCTATACACAAAACATTCGCAGCTGAAGAAAAAAATACAATGAGGACTACAGAAAAAAGTTCAGCTACTGAAGTTCCTGAGGAAAAAAAGCTATTCAAAAGTATGACATATCCCCTTAGACTATTCACAGCCAGTATTTTTCTGCAGTTGTGGAAAAAAAGTTGCACACATGCTGCACCACAAAGTGAGGCATAACTCTCCCTGAACAAAGTGCAGTGTACCAACAATTGAGATACAATTATAGTGGAGGTGCAGGCACATGTAATAGCAGACCTATAGTAGTGTCAGTTGTTAACAACAAAAATTGCACACATTTTCATTGAAATACAACAAATTACAACCACTAGACCCAGTGCAGCCAATAAAGGAGCCCCACAGGCAGTAGAGGCAGAGCTGGTAAAAGCCTGCAGTGAGTGCTACTGAAGCAGACAACATAAACACTCCAGGGAGAGACACAACCATCAGTTCCACCAACGGTTAAAGACAGCCACTGTGGAGGATGGCTTTGCTGGTGCCAGTGGTGCTGGAGTGGTCTCAGTTGAGGGACTGGCTTCTGTTCTCTCTGTGAGTACTTACTGCTGCATCTATGGCAAGGCTGTCAAAGTTTGCTGCTCCAGTTAACATGGGTCATCTGTTGTTGTGCCTGCTGAGCTTTTTCCTCAGCTAAGGAAAGAATGTTAGGGAGATTTCAACACTTGTGGACTTCCGTAACTTCCCTGTTTTATGGATTTTCACAACTGCAGAAATGTTCTTTGTGAATATGGTGCAACTAGATTTCTGCTGTGCTATAAGCCATTTTTCCACAGCTATGGAAATTTTGTCTCTCTTTATGAACCCAGTCCGAAATCTCCCCAGTGGTGGTCCCTTCAAGAAAGGACAGCAGCAGCCCAGTAAGCCTAGCAGTTAGCATCAAGTTTGAGAGGTCTGGTGGCATGGTTGTCATGAGAAGGCATTCAACCACTTTTGTTGGAGGAGTTCAGCCTAACTGATGAACAGCAGTGTCAGCTATCATGCAATACAATACCTTGCAGTAAATTACATGTTGCAAAATACAGCATGAAAAAAGGGCTTAATTGCAATTTAATTACACTGTTCCCTGTTGCATACTGCAACAGTTTGCCAATTTACTGCAGTAATACTTAAAGTTACTTCACTACATCCTGGCTGGCGCCACTGTAAGAACTTTGGCTCAATTTCCTGGCGCATGGTGGATTCTAATGAATTTGTTAGAGTCTGTTTTGAGGGTCAACAAATTTGAGGAACTCTAGAGACTATGCTGAATTGACTGATGTGGATTTTGGGGGAGACGCTTTTGTATGCAAGAGTTGGGCTCTGCTGGTATTTTATTTTACTGTGGTTGTAATGATCATTTATACTTGCATACTAAATGTTAATGCTTTTCATCCTTTTTCACAAGCATAACTGTATCTACTTTGTTGGCATTTGCTCGTTTTCTTTTACACTGTATGTACTTTAACCTTCAGTCCTCCAATGGGTGTGATGCAACTACATATACATACATAAATTCAAACAAGGATGACTTTACAGTCCACTAAACTCACAACTTTGTGTTCTGTGTTGAAAGCACAGCAGCTTCTCGAGGAGGAACAAACAGGATGTGCAGCTTTAAATGCCAGGTGTAGGCAGGAGAGAAGTACAGTACAGTTGCAGGAGAAGCACAGACACAGAACTTCAGCAGGCAGGTGACAGATAGTATACAGCTGACTGGGAACAAGGTAGGCAGGAAATAAGGCACAGACAGGGATTTATATAATAGTCTTTACTTAGGAATGCAGGCTCTTGTTAACAGTGGTAGTTAGGGAGTCCTTAAAAATCTATCATACAGTACTTGTGATAGCATGGAAACAGTAAGTACCTGCAAATTAGCAATCAAAAATTTAAAAAGGCATTCTTAGCACTATTATACTACCCATAAAATTAATCCAATACAAAATAATCCATTTTACAGTAAATATACATGGCAAAATCCTATCACAATAAAATTTAATGTACTGAATTTCTGCGTGATGTCTTACTTACGTCCCAGTTACAGAGCACCTGCCTGTCAAGTGGCTTAACAAATAATCACCAATGCTGCCACCAGCCTATTGTGAATTTACCACTGGATTGTTTCCCTCATGTACCACTTATGCCTTTACTCACACAGCATCAAATTTCTGTACGCTTTAGTCTGGCCCTTCCTTGGGTACCCACACCCTATAAAGTAACCACTTCTCCCAGTATACTGTATCTTCTTTTTACCCTCACCTTCAGAGTCCCTGTCATCACTGGTTGACTGTTCCTTCATCTTATGTAGAGATGGCCCCTGCTAAGTGAATCATATTTAATCCTCTCTAGGGTACCCTCTTTCTCAGTGGAAAACCTGCTTATAGCTAGGGTTTCCACCACTTGCAGCTGAGGCAATAAAATGCCACTTCCAGCTAGTCCACCAGCCATGCTGGTTACTTCCTCTTCCGTTGAGGTAGGGAGTGCCTCTGATTGCACTATTCTCTCTCTCTCTCTCTCTCTGTCAGATTGTAGCTTGTCTATCTCTATCAGAAGTGGAGGAAAAGTTTCAGAGGACAGCACTGACTCACCGTCCTCATCCTTGTTAATTCAGTATACTGTAGGTACTGCCTTCTCACCTGACTCTGGGTAGTGACAAACAGAATAGCTTCTTTGCTATCAAAGTTTTCCCCATGATAAAATAAAAGGGCAGGTTTGCATTCACTTTCAGTTCCTATATCCCGTGACCAATGCCATTTGTACTATGATTAGTAGTGCTAGTAGTAGTAGTAGAGTTTATTTATTTTGGGCGCCTTTCCTTGTAGGCTCAGGGTGCTCTTACAAAATATAAACAAACAGCATTAGGAACATAAAACTCATAATACAAATATATAAAATTCACTAAATGCAACCCATTAAAATTCCATACAGGCTAATTCCTACACTATCTAGTGGTTTTAAGTATACTCCTCTGGCCCCAAAGGCCTGTTGGAAGAGGAATGTTTTAAGATGTTTCTTAAAAATTTCTAGAGAAGACGCCACCCAGAGGTACCCTAGCAACAAGTTCCAAAGGACCGGGATGGCCACCTCGAATGCCTGGTCTCCAGATTTCAACCAAGCTCAAGGGACCTCCATGAGGGCCTCCCTCTACCAATCCAAGAGAGCAACTTGGGGTGTAGGAATACAGAAGCTCCTTCAGGTAGCCTGGACCCAACCCATGTAGGGACTTATAGGTCAAAAGGTGATGCACCAGCACACTGGTAGCTGATGCAGTTTGCGCAGCACCAATGTAATATAGCTGAGCCTCATGTGTCCAGTCAACAACCAAGCTGCTGCATTCTGCAAAAGCTGCAGGTGCCGCATCACACCTCCTCTGATCCTGAGATACAGTATGTTACAGTAGTCAAGCTTTGAGGTGATGAATGCATGTACCAGTGTGGCCAAGCCAACAGGGGGAATAAGGGATTTAATTCAGGCAATGTTCTGGAGATGATAGAAACCAGTCCGGACAACAGCAGACACCTGAGCTTCAAGTGTCTGCTCATTATCTAGCACAACACCCACATTCTTCACCTTAGGGGAGGCCTCCAGTTTGGTCAGACAATAAACAGCCCCAATCTATCCCCAGAGGCTCCCACTCCCCCCTACAACCTGGCTCAAACATTAGCACTTCAGTCTTCACTGGGTTAAGTCCCAGATAGTTCTATGATGTCCAAGTCCGGATCTCGGCCAAGCAATTATTCAGCACGTCAACCATATCAGATCTGCCGGGTGTAAAGTACAGGTAGAGCTGAGTATCAGCAGCATAGCAATGAAAACTTAGCTCATACTGCCTTATGACCTCACCCAGGGGCAGCATATACACAGTGAACAGCATGGGGGAAGAAGACAGAGCCTTGGGGTACTCCACAGGGCAGGGTCATTGGGCCTCAGGAGAAATTCCACAGTACCACCCTCTGAGACCTGCCCCGGAGAAAGGACTCGAACCAGCTGATGATCTTGCCAGTGAGTCCTATATATTCCCTTAGCCTACCCAAGAACATCCCATGGTCCACAGTGTCAAATGCTGTAGAGAGATCAAGGAGAATGAGAATAGATTGCTCTTCTCTATCCCTCACCCTGACCAGGTCATTCAACACTTTACTAACATTTTGTCTTTTAAAGGTGCTATCCAAAAACTACTGTTATTTGAAACTGAATTTTGTTGTTTTATTTGATTTTGTATTATGTTGCGTGAAATATTTATTGTGATTCTGTATGTCTTGTTCCATGTATTTTGTAACTGGTCACCAGTGGGAGGGAGGGAGGGACTAAATAAGTAAGTAAGTCTCCATGCTGTGCGTAGCCCTAAATCTGGACTGGAAAGGTTTGTAAATCTGGAAGTCCATGAGGTGACTCTCAAGCTGTTCTGTGACCACCTTCTCAAGAACCTTCCCTAAAAAGGGGAGGTTCAAGATAGGTCAGTAATTCACTAAAACGATGCGGTCCAAGGATGTTTTTTTTCAGCAGGGGCTTAACCAGATCCTGTTTAAGGGACTCTGGGAAGAACCCACTGCAAGGAAACTCCCAACAATCTAGGCAAAAACTGGACCCAGGATCCTGACACAACTAACAAATAATCACGTTGTGCTAACTCTGTTAAGAAGGAGGATAAAACCTTTTTATAGGTACATTAGGGAGTGAAGAATGAGCAAGGGAGAGATAGTGAGGCTTAATAAAGGGGAGGGAGGGTGGACAGAGAGTGACAGTGAAAAAGCAGGGATACAGAATGAATACTTCTACTCAGTATTCACAAATAAAGAGGAGGGGGAGGTACCTAATCCAATCAATAGAAGCACTCTGGATAGGGGTGTCAATACCAGTCCTTTCACAGAAGAAAGGGTTCTAAAAGAACTCCTAAAACTGAAGGTGGACAAAGCAATGGGCCCTGATGGGATTCACCCCAGAATTTTAAAAGAACTAAGGGAAGAACTAGTGCCACAACTGACTACCCTTTTTAACAAATCATGGGAGGATGCTGTGGTACCTAAGGACTGGAGGAGGGTAGATGTGATTCCCCTTCACAAAAGTGGGTGCGAAGCAGAGGCAGGAAACTACAGACCTGTTAGCTTGACCTCAGTGGTAGGGAAAATGATGGAATCACTTCTTAAATAAAGAATTGTTGAATACCTAGAGGCCAGTGGGGCACAGGACCCAAGGCAGCATGGATTCACAGTGGGAAGGTCATGTCAGATAAATCTAATAGATTTCTTTGACTGGATGACCAAAGTAGTAGACCAGGGAGGGGCTGTAGACATTGCCTACCTAGTCTTTAGCAAGGCATTTGACACAGTCCCACACAAAATATTAATAAACAAATTAGCCAGCCTGGGAGTGGGTCCCAGAGTGGTAGCCTGGGTAAAGAATTAGCTGGACAACAGGGCACAAAGGGTAATAGTAAACGGAGTCCACTCTGAAGAAAGGGGGCTTACTAGTGGTGTATGGCAGAGTTCAGTACTGGGTCTGGTCCTTTTCAATGTCTTTATAAGTGGCATTGCAGAGGGACTGGAAGGAAGAGTATGCCTCTGCAGACTATACAAAGATCTGTAATGGTTGATACACAAGGGGGAGTGGAAAGGATGAGAAGGGACTTGGCAAGGTTAGAGGAATGGTCAAATGCATGGCAGCTTATATTCAATGCAAAGAAGTGCAAAGTAATGCACCTGGGACACAAAAACCCAGGGGAGGAGTACACAATGGGGGAGGAGGTAGTAACAATAACAAAAATGGAAAGGGACCTGGGAGTAGTCATATCAGATGACCTTAAGGTAAGCAAGCAATATGAGAAGGCAGTAAGGAGGGCTGGGGGATACTGGGATGTATAGGGAGAGGCATTACCAGTAGAAAACAGGAAGTTCTTATCCCCCTGTACAGACAGTTGGCGAGACCCCATCTGGAGTACTGCATGCAGTTCTGGAGACCCCATCTCTGAAAAGACATAGACAGGATGGAGGCAGTCCAGAGGAGGGCAACTAAAATAGTGCAAGGTCTGCAACAGAAGCCATACGAAGAGAGGCTAAAGGAGCTTAATATGTATACCCTTGAGAAAAGGAGGGGGGCATGATAGAAACTTTCAAGTACCTCAAGGGAATCAACAAAGTCCAAGAGGGTGGCATCTTTCAGAAAAAGAGATGTGCAAGAACATGGGGGCACAATTTAAAGATAGAGGAGGGACAGCTCAGAGGCAATGTGAGGAAGTATTTTTACACAGAGTGGGTGGTGGACACATGGAACAGCCTTCCTGAGGAAGTTGTAGGGTCAAAAACAGTGGGGGAAATCAAGAATGCATGGGACAGACATAAGGTAATTCTGGTGGGGGTAGGAAGAAGTAGGCTGTTGATTAACTAGGATCTGTAGCTTCTCCAATAGGAAGGAAATTGGGCAGACTAGGTGGGCTAAGTGGTCCATATCTGCTGTCAAAGTCTATGTTTCTTTGTTTCTATGGGCCCAGGTTAAGGTTGCAGAATGTTGGTTTAATCCCTGAGATCACCCCACAGACCTCCACTGTCGTCACTGGTCAGAACTCTCCCCAGGGTAACTGAGTGCATCTGCCCACCTGAGGTCCACCGCTGCTGCAGAATAGTATTCTGCTTGGAGAAATCCCAGCCCTAATGGAGGATACTCTGTATGAGAAGAACTGAGCAAACTCCTCACACCTGTGAGCTGAAAAAGCTCCAATGGAAACCAGACAGGCCAGATGTAATAGCCTGTCTACAACCCAAAATAGTTGAGCCAGTCAACTCTTCCCAGCTGCAATCATCCTAGACATTAAAGCCACCTTTTTGGGGGGTGATTGCTTTCTGATACTCATCATAATGAGCAATCAGAACCAGCTTGTCCTCCTGGGACCTGATCTTCTTCCAGCGCCTCTCTAACCTTCGCCCCCTGGTTTTCACTGTCCTCAGCTCACCATCAAACCAGACGAGCTGAGGTACGAAACCAGTGGGCATGCATGGGTCAGCTCCAGATGATCCAGGCCCTCCATGACACGCCATCATGGGTGTTCCTTGGACCTTCAGCGCAGGCCTCCAGATTAAAGGTCCTGGCAATCATACTCTGAATTGTACAGAACTGACATAGCAGAATTTCTTCATAAATTTAGCAATCCCTGCTAAACCATAAACAATGGAAGCCCCTTCAGCCCCTAAACCTTGTGTGATTTTAACATCAGTAAATACAGGGTGGATAGAAGAAGTGGAGTTAGTGATGTTAGAACTGCATTTCTTGTGCACACCACTAGCTGCTGCTTATTCACACAGCTCCCCCTGCTGTCTGTACTCTGCCCCTTACCGTTACATTAGTTTGTTGGGCAATCATAAGGTAAATGTCCAGATTTCTGGCATATATAGCACCTCCACTTTCCTGACTCTTTAATTTTGGGTGCATTGGTGTTTTCCCCTCAAGTAAGGGCTTTGGCTGGTTACCCTTAGGCTTCCCTGGGAGTATATTTAAAACCTGCAACTGTCCCTCCCCATTTTTCTTGCTGTGGATGTATGGCCTGCAGAACACAAAATGATCAGCCTCTTGGGCTGCTTTCTTTTATGTTAATGGGAGTTCTATCTAGCAACCACATACACATCTCCTTTGGCACAGTCAAGATCAACTATTCCAGTGAAAACCCATTATTTGTTAAGTAATTAATCAGTTTATTTATTTATTTCATTTTGTTAACTGGGCAGGCCTACTGGGTCCAAGTGGTCCCTTTTTGGGGGGGAACCTGGGAATAATTACATAAAAGACTGTTGGATACAGGACATTTCGGTGAGACAAGATTTTTTTTTTGAGCAACCATGGCAATTCTAAGTCTTCGCTACTGAGGAACATGCATAGATGTTATATAATAACTTACAGCTTTACAGGAAGTGGCTTCCAACAATGACAGAGTGTTAATACAAGTTACTATGGATGGAGGTACCAGACATCAAACCACATTGACCATTTTTGCACTATTCGGCATATGTTGATGTGCTTTTTCTTGTTGTGGCTTTTTCATCTCATGTGGGGTAAGCTGATGTGGGTCTATAGCTGAATTGTTACTGGCACATGCAGAGGCTGTTTTCCAGCAGTTGCTCACTGAGCCCTATTTATGAATTTACCTCCTTTACAGTAACTGCTTTATTACCTGCTAGCTACTGTATAATTCTAAAATATTGAACACCTATTAATACACATTTCAGAATAATGTTTCTCACTGCATTCCTTAGCCCCTACATTTACAGGGGAACTGTCATCTACAGGATTTCTTAATGTCTGAAAGCCCATGAAAAGCTCATTTGAGTCAGCCATTATGTTTATCTATGAGCCTTTGCAGTCCAGTTATTCATATGTAAATCTGCCTGTAATTAAGGGTTGGGGCAGCCATGTGTTTTAGTCTCCTGACAGGAAATGATGTCACCAAGGAACGTTGCCCTTCTTTGACTGTAGGTAATCCAGCAGGTTAAATAGGAAATCATCTGTTTTATTAAGTGTGTTTTAAGGTGTTATTACAACACTTTCTACATTTATAATAATTGGTTTGCATATGCATTGAAACTAGTGGGTTATCACCTTTACATTTCAAACTGTTAGTAAAAATAATCCATCTTCATGGTTGCTTTAATCTCTAGGCTATACTGCCAGCTGATCATCAAAAACCACACATCTCAAGACTGGCTCTATGGTGTCAACAAGTATTGGGATCCCATATCAGGATTTCTAAACCCTGGCTGTGTTCATGTCAGTACAGATTTCTGCAGCTGCCACATCACCAATTTCTGTCTTTTTCTGTTCCCTCTCTTATAGTCTTTTCTCTTACAATTTTGGGTGTGAATGCAGGTCTACAAGATACAAATGCTGCTATGTAGCTACTGGCCTGGCATCATGGGGCCAGCCCTGAAATGTGTAGTTTTTGATTATCAACTGGCAGTACAGCCTAGAGGTTAAAGCAAAGCGCCGTGAACAAACTTTGTTCATCCAGCAGAATGGGTTTTGATTCCAACATGCTTTACTTGTATAGTGTGTGTTCAGAGCAACACACACCCTGGAATAAGCTGTAGCTCAGTGTGCCTTTCCTGGACAAAGACAGTCAAAACAATCTGAGCATGTGTTATGATTCTGAAAATAGTATGCTCTTTCTATCCAGATTTGACTTGAAAAGAAAAAAAATAGGACACAATTACTTGTTTACTAACTGCAAAATCACATAGATGGACAACACTGTTAAAACATGCATAACCTGAAATGCATTATTAAAAGAGTATTTTACTTTGTTTGATGAAGTTAAAAGTATAACAGTTTGTTATGGAAATACTTTGGATGGAATGGGATTTTCTATCGTAACATGCCAGAATTCTGTTGGATTATTTTTACTTACAGTTTGAAATGTAAAGGTGATAACTTACTAGTTTCAATGCACATATAAACCAAGTATTAAAAATGTAGGAAGTGTAGGGCTATGCCGATGGACTATGACTTTCCTCAATTGCCAAGCAACACAAAAGAAGAAAAAAAAACAAAAGGGAGAGACAGGCAGTGTGTGTGTGTGTGTGTGTGTCTATCTCTGACAGAAGTGCTGCACCATCCAGAAACATTTTGCAGGCTGGGCAACCCAGATCAATGTGCTTTGTCTGTGCCCATAGAACTTCGGCATCCCCAGCATGCTTCAGTTCCCTGCTGGAGACAAGCTCGGAGGATCATCGGACTGGCAGGAACTGAAGCAACCAGGACCAAAACCAGGCACACAGGAGAGGATATGGAAACCTGATTACAAATGCCATAATAGCACTAAAGGAGAAAGCAGCATGTGACAGCAGGAAGAACATCCACCCATCACCCGAAAAGGGGGAAGGTGAGAGGGAGAACAATGGCTCAGTGGAGGAGATTCAGTCAAAGATCTGCTGTTACGGTAGGTAACTATTCTGTCTTCACTGACAATATCTCCCTCCATTGAGCCACATCATGGATGAATGGTTACCGTGGTACCAAGCACTGAGGGAGGATGGCAGGACTTAATGATCCTGATTGAGGAGGCTTCGCAAAACGTTAAAGCCAAATCTGGCGCGTCTCAGAGGTGATGGTCAGACTGTAGTGTGTGTGAATGTGTGTACAGTAGTCTGAGTAACAGCAGCAGACACATTCTGAAAACAGGTCACTCAGGTAGCCACCCTTGGGTGGAATGAGCATGAACAGGAGCAAGGAGCTGCTTATCATGCTTCTGGTAACAAAATGTAATGCAAATGGTCATCATTTGGAAAGGCCTTGTTTTGAAATTGGTGAGTCCATCATTCTAGGGAGCAAAAGCAGTAAACAGCTGGGAGAAGTTTCTACAATCTTTAGTATCTTTCATTAACTGGATTCAGGGACATCTAGTGCTTTTATTAAATTGTTAATGTAAATGGGAAATAGTAAGGGTGCAGGGACACATCCCTGTTTGACTCCCCTGTTGGTGGGAAACCTATTGGTAAGCTGTCACCTTCCCCCCAGCCTTACTTGGACCCATGCGTCGAATATAAATTTCCTATAGAGTTTATTTATATTGGGCAGATATCCCAGTCCCTGATGATTTTCCATAAGGTGTTTCTGTTGACTATATCAAAGCCTGAGCTGAAGTGAATAAAATCTGAGTAGAACTTTTGCCCCCTGAGGTTCAAATATTTCTCCAATAAGTGATTTAAGATAAAACAGTTGTCTACTGTAGAAAAGTTTTCTCTGAACCCCACCTAGAATGATGTTATATCCCCTAGCCTTTTGACTTCCATTTTCAATCTTTCTAGAAGAATTCTGGCAAACATTTTTGCCACATTATCTAACAGATTTATTGTACTATACATTTTAGGGTTTGTTTTCTCACCCTTTTTTTAAAATCAGGACCATTTCTGCTCCTTTCCATGAGGATAGCACAGTACTGTCAACACGGCATCTATTGAAAAAGTTAGTCACAATTTCAGACCAATATTCTGCCATATAAACATAAACTTCAGAAATATCTTTATCAGGTCCAGGAGCTCTGTTTGGCTTCAGTGTGTGTATGGCCAAAAGCACTTCCTGTCTATTCTGACTCCATTGAACTCCATTGAACCGTACTTTCTAAGAATAAGTTACCATGTTCTGGTGGTTCCTATCAATCACCTTTTTAATCTTTCCCTTGCACAAGGAATCCTTCCCACAATCTGGAAAACTGCCCTTGTTATCTCGCTCTTCAAATCAGACGATCCTAGTGACCCTAATAATTATAGGCCTACTTCTCTGCATCCTACCTTCTCCAAATTGCTAGAAAACACTTGTTAACCAACAGCTTAGGAACTACCTTGATTCTTTTAATCTGCTCACATCAGCTCAATCAGGATTTTGACCATGTCATAGCATAATTTCTGTGCTTGCCAAAGTCTCGAATGACTGGCTGAATGCCCTGGATAATAAGCACTATGTGTGCGCCTTGTTCTTGAACTTAAGCAAGGCCTTTGACATGGTGCGCCATGTACTACAACTGGACATTCTCCATAATTTTGGCCTTGACACTATGACCATCAAATGGTTCAACAGTTACCTTACTGGATGGTTTCAGCAGGTCAAAGCAAAAGGAGACTTCTCCCCGCTAAAAAAAACCTTCAAGAGGTGTACCTCAGGGATCTATTTTGGGCCTGCTTCTTTTAGCCATCTACATTAACAACATTCACTCCAGTATAAAATCCACTAATATACATCTGTTTGCCGATGACATGGTACTTTATATTGCCAGGCCTACTCATGAAAAAACCTGCCTAGACCTGCAACTTGAGTTCAACCATCTTCAGCTAAACCTGTTACAACTAAAGCTGTTACTGAATGCTAAGAAAACCAAGGCAATGTTCTTTTCACCATTCCCTAAGAATTCATATACTACCACCATGGATGCATTACCCAAAATCACCACACTCCTGGGTGAACAGCTAGAATTCGTGCCCAAATTTAAATATCTGGGTGTTTGGATTGACTTTAAACTGTCTTTTTCTGACCACATAGAGGGCTAACAAAAAACAGAGATTCAGATTTTTTTTTCAAATTAAGCATTTAGTCCCCGTGGAAGTAAAAAACAGACTTGTCCAAATCACCTTCCTCCCCCTGCTGGATTATGGTGACCTTCTGTATGGACAAGGTACTAGTGCTGCCTTATCTAAGCTCGACACCCTCTACCACCAGGCAATTAGATTTATTACTGGAGCTCCCCATTGCACACATCATTGCACTCTTCATGCACTGATAGGTTGGACATCTCTCAAATTCAGACATCAGAAAAATGCAGCCTACTGGACATACCGAGCCATTATAGGAAAGCTTCCCCAATATATTACAGACTGCCTTCCTTTAGGTTCACCTGGAAGCTGTGCTCTTAAAAGCCTATCATACTTCTCTCTAACCATCCCCAAAGTTAGAACTCGCTTTGGTAAATCATCCAGAAGCCATTTCCTTCCTTCCTTGTGGAAGAAACTGCAGAAAACCCTTAAGTTAGCTTCTGCTGTAAAATTATTTACCTTTAAAACCTGTTCACCTGTGCCTTCACAGAATCCTGAAATTGCACCCACTGATGTACTGACTACAGTAGTACAATAATATTGCCCCTCCAGCTCCTCTTTTACCCTATACCCATCCTAACTGTGTACCTCCTCTTATTTTCCCCTATTGCTCATCCTCTCCCTCTACTACCTTGTATGAACTCTTGTCTACATGTACTTATTACTTCACTCTTCTAATAGCTGATCCCCCTTCATTGTATCTCACAAGCTGTGTTGTGTTGTATTTTATGCTATGCTACTTTGTGTTGCACCATTTTGATTAGTTTGTGTACCTGCCCAGGTCTTTCATGGAAGGAAACTCATCCCATTGGTGTTCCATCTGGGAAATATAGACTAATTATTAAAATGGCAGCCTCGTGTTACCAAACAGATACAATGAATGTAGGTTTTATCAAGTTTTAACTGCAGTTTAGTTTGGCATTTCTGTTGGTAATATGTTTATAACAAATTGAAAAAAAATCTGTTAATGCTCTAGTTAGGGTTACAGCCACAAAAGTAGGGAAATGTGGGGTTAGGGTTTCCAAACCTAACACAGCACCCCCATACTACACACAACAACAGGTGTCAGAGGGTGTGCCTTGGGGTAATCAGCCCTAACACTCATCCCATTCCATAAGTAAATAAGCTATGATGAGTACAGTATAGGAACATTGGTGATCATTAGAGCTGTGGTTACTGGGATCTGCTTATGTCATTTTTTCATTTGCTTGGCACATGTGCAAAGAACTTCTTGGGAGAGTAGCACACTTTGGAGATGTGTCTCTCCTGTGCAATGCACTGCTCCATTGAGCAGGCATGGAGGTCCTGCACCAATGGATGCAGGTGCTGTGTATGACAGCGGTGGCCTTCACTTCAAAGAAAACCACCGCTGTCTGCTTGCAGCACCTCCCACTCCCTCAGCAGTGTTATGCTGGAGCCCATCCCAGTGTGGCATATCTTGTTTTGACCAATGGGGTGCCTAACTCTCGGCCGGCTCCATGTCCCCCAAACTGTTCCTGCTGCCACACTGGAAGCCCACCCCAGCGTGGCAAATGTACCGTGGTCGCAATGCCTCACGCCTCAAAGAGTGCCACGCTGGGAGCCCACCCCAGCGTGGTAAACTTGTTTTGGCTGATGGGGTGCCTCAATCCTCGCTGGCTCCACGCCCCCCAGCCATCCTTCTGCCACGCTAGGAGCTCACCTCAGCGTGGCAAACATCCAGCGTTGTCTTTTTTTTTTTTTACAACCTGTAAATTAAAACGGTCCGATGGCGCTTCCCTGGCCCCTCCCACAACCCGCACCCACCCACTGCGCACCTAGCCTTTCCCACACCCCTCACCCTACACTCCACCTCCGGACCTCGGGCGCGATGATTCGTGGACGGAACACGCTCGCACTTCTTCAAAGCCGACCGCTAACTGAGGAAATGCCGGTAAGCTGTATAATGGGCTAGATAGGGGTTTTTCAACTTATTGCATATCTCAGTTATTTATTGAATTTTGCACCAAATTTTCAACATGGGGTTTTTGGGACCCCTTCTCATGAATGATGTCACTGTCATGGTGTTATTCAGGCCCAAAGGGTGATTTCGCAGTCACTGCATGAAATCACCTTTCAGGCCCGATTAATGAAACGACACTGCCAGTGTTCATAAGGTTGGCTTGCAAAAAGCCTATTTTGAAAATTTGGTGGAAAAATTCCTAAAAATGACCGTTTTATGAGCGTGCGTTGCGCAGTTCCTACGCAGGCTCATAAGTTCACGAATTTTCAATATTTTCACTCCAGATTTTCAACATTGCCATTTTACCACACCTTCTTATGAGTAGTGCAGCTGTCATTTTTCACATCTCACCCAAAATGTGTTTCCGCCCATGTAGCACACAATGGTGCAGTCAGCGTGTGAAATCAATGTATGGGACACATTAAGAAAATCACAGTGACACTGTTCATTAGCAGAGGCCTTAAAATGGCTATGTTGAAAATTTGGTGAAACAATTCCTAAAAATGACTGTTTTACGAGCGTGCGTTGTGCAGTTCCTACGCACGCTCGTAAGTTTGCGAATTTTCAATATTTTCACTCCAGATTTTCAACATTGCCATTTTACCACACCTCCTCATGAGCAGTACAGCTGTCATTTTTCACATCCTGCCTAAAATGTGTTTCCCATGTAGCATATTAAATGATGCAGTCGGGTGTGCGTAACTCAATGTATGGGACACATTAAGAAAATCACAGTGACACTGTTCATTAGCAGAGGTCTTACAATGGCTATGTTGAAAATGTGGTGAAAAAATTCCTAAAAATAACTGTTTTACGAGCATGCGTTGCGCAGTTCCTACGCATGTTTGTAAGTTTGCGAATTTTCAATATTTTCACTCCAGATTTTCAACATTGCCATTTCACCACACCTCCTTATGAGCAGTATAGCTGTCATTTTTCACATCCTGCCCAAAACATGTTTCCACCCATGTAGTGCACGATGGCGCAGTTGGTGTGCAAAATCAATGTATGGGACACATTAAAAAAATCACAGTGACACTGTTCATTAGCAGAGGTCTTACAATGGCTATGTTGAAAATTTGGTGAAAAAATTCTTAAAAATAACTGTTTTACGAGTGTGCGTTGTGCAGTTCCTACGCATGCTCGTAAGTTTGCGAATTTTCAATATTTTCACTCCAGGTTTTTAACATTGCCATTTTACCACACCTCCTTATGAGCAGTATAGCTGTCATTTTTCACATCTTGCCCAAAACATATTTCTGCCCATGTAGCACACAATGGTGCAGTCGGTGTGTGAAATCAATGTATGGGACACATTAAGAAAATCACAGTGACACTGTTCATGAGCAGAGGTCTTAAAATGGCTATGTTGAAAATTTGGTGAAAAAATTCCTAAAAATGACTGTTTTCACGAACGTTGCATTCGCGAAGTTCATGCGCTTCGTAAGTTCAGCTAATTTTCAATATTTGCACTCCAATGACTTCCAAATACCTAAACAGCACATAGAAGCAAGCAACATTCGGCATTGACAAATGCTTGTACTTCTTTGTCACTGACTTTTTTAAGCCATGTCCAAGTGCCAAATACCACTGCAAATACCTACAAGCGAACGTTCGGCATTGACAAATGCTTGTTACATTAATGTCTACATTTTTCTTATAATTAATACATGTTTATTTTTGTCCAATCCTAAGAAAGCAGCAGTCCATTTAGAAAACTGAGATCCAGGTACCCATATCAGATAAGATGTGGACACATATGCTCAGAGGGACCAACTCTAATTTCAGAGGCATGCACTAACAGCTTATTCAGAAGATCCTTCATAGGTGGTACCATATACCAGCAATCCTTAAGAAGATGAGGCTGATGATGAATGTATTGTAGATGTCACCAACATGTTGGTACACTTATCCACATTTTATGGGCTTGTCCCTACAGCCAGAATTACTGATCTGAAGTAGAGATGAGCCAAGTTAGCAAAATTTGTTCCGCACAATATTTTGCGAATTGTGCTCAATTCATGAAGCACAATTCATGACATTTGCCAATTTGTAGAGCACAGATTGACCACATAGTGTGTAATTTCGCAGATGAAATTCCACACTTTTGTCTAGTGTCTAAGGCTTGCAATCTCTCTTTTAATCTTCAGGTTGTCCTTCCTAAATAAAGAAAAGAATGCATACACCCCAAAATATAAACAACGTACAGTATGTCATAGAATAATTAATAAAATACTTGATGTCTGTTTTCTTAGTTACATCTTTTGGATTCACAAAACCTTTACCCAGACATGTATCTTCGCACATGCTGCATCTCTTGTGGTTGTAAAACCATGTGGCAGTCTTTTATACCACTCTGGAAATTCCTGTTTTGGTCTGACATAGCGGTTATGTGTGACATCACCCAAGCTGTTACTTCTACTAGATGAAATTCTGAGTTTATTGCCCACTGTGTCAGCAAAGATACTATCACCATTTAAGATGTTCCAGTGCTTTTTCAACAGATTATCTGTTTTGTTTGCTACACTGTTGCAGTGGATTACAAATGTGATAGGTTCTTCACTGAGATTTTACAAAGGTTTGTGTTCTGGTGGTAACAAAGTGTTTCTATCAAGTTTAAAGTGCCTTTGTTTTATTTCTGTCAATATTAAAGTGACTTAGTTATAGCTGTGCTCAGATTACTCTTACTGTAGCCATGGTACATCTGAACAACTACAGTTTAATTACTTTGTCCTCCATGTGTCTTTTCCATAGTAGTAGTAGTAGTAAGTAGTAAAATCTTTATTTTTAGTTCGGTACGGATGTCATTATACACCATTAGGACAAGTCCTATTTACAAGGTGCTCCTGATTTACACATAGTTAAGTACACATATTTAACAATACATACCCATATAACACAGTAACACAATAATCATCTGACTAAACAGTTATAATTTTAATATTGCTTGTGTAGCAGTGGGACTCTGGGTGAATAAAAACACCTGCAACATGTAGTTAGTTCTTGTCTTAGTGGAGTATTAAATGTTCTATGGCTATCAAAAATATTTGTCATCTGTATTTTAAGTTCATTTCAGATCTTTATGGCTGAACAAAGAAAGGTAATTCCACCATATCTAGTTCTTAGGGTCCTACTCTGGTAATCCCCAAGTAATTTATCATGCCTTAAATTGTGTGAGTGAGTTGTCCTTTGCATTTTCTCAAATAAGTAGATGGGTTTTTCTGTCACTATAGTAATCCTTACTTGGTTAATTAAAACATGTTTATGTTTGTTTACTATTGTGAGTCAATTTAGCTCAATACACATGTTACAATGGTGGGTCCATTTTCAAGCTAGAAGACAAACCTAGCCAGTCGATTGTACAATATCTCAGCTTTTTTCAGATCTGTTACACCAGCTTGACTATACACATGTACAGTATACCATACTCTATTAGAGGTACTAGCATTTGATTGATTATTGTCTATTTTACAGGCCTATCCATACAATGTTGAATTCTTCTTAAAGCCCCTAGTCTATGACTAATTGTTTTTACCAGTTCTTTGATGTGATGATCAAACTTCAGACTACTGTCTACCCAAAAGCCCAAGTACTTATATTTGGAAATCTGTTGCAAAAAAATACCAATTGTTGTTTATATTTCCAATTCTGCAGGACAAAGTTTGATTCTAGAATTGTTGGTAAACAACACTGTTTTAGATTTTTTGCTATTCAATATTAGATTTGATTTTGCAAACCACCCATGAATAGCCATAAAATCTCTTTGCAGATCAGTTCTAACTTTATTAATATCAGTTCCCATATTAAGTAGGACCGTATTGTCAGCATATAATCTATCAACATAATTTTCTGTAACTGTGACCACCTGGTTTGTATAAATCAAAAATAACAATGGCCCCAGAATAGACCCTTGTGAAACTCCATGTAACACAACTGCTTCCTCAGAAAGTTATTTACCCACCACTGTCACTTGTTTCCTTCCATTTAAGTAGGACCCAAACCATTTACAGGATTCTTCTGAGACTCCAATATTCCCAAGTCTCTGCAACAGTATCTGATGATTTACAGTGTTGAAGGCCTTGGATAAATCCACAAACACTGTGCTCACCGACTCTCCCCGTCTATAGATGTAGCAACCAGGTCAATGAGGTTGGTGAGTGTGGTGCCTGTGGAATGTTCCTTCCTAAATCCTGACTGGTGCATGGTCAGTAGCCCATATTTCCCAAAGTACTCATATAGCAGACCATGCACCAGTCATCCCAAAATCTTCAACACCACTGGCAATAAAGCAATAGGCCTATAGTTTGATGGGTTTGTAGTTGTTCCCCTCTTAAAAACAGGTACTACCTTAGCCTCCTTCCAGATGGTTGGAACTATTCCCTCTTTCAGACTCCAATTAAACAGATTTGTCAAAACGGGGGCAATTATGTTTAAACCATCTTTTAAGAATTTTATTTCTGTATTGGCTTTCCCAGAGGTCTTGTTTGGATTCAGTTTTCTAACGATATTCTTGATCTCTTTACATGTCATATATTTAAATCTAAATTTCGGGAATAAACTATTCACTTTATTTTCTTGATGGTCTATATTTATGTTCCTTTCACTATCTTTTAACCCTGTGACATTTGGAAGGTTAATAAAATATTCATTTAGGATATTAGTTGATTTTTTGCTATTATGGATTACCCCATTTTTTTCAATTTGGATTAATAGGTAAGCCAAACTCGGGTTTTCCAAAGATTTTAACAAAGACCAATATTCACCTTTTCCTATAGCATCCTGACTTTTATAGTATTGGGCCTTAGTTTGTTTTATTTTATTTTTTATTTTTTTATTATTTAACAATTTCTCCTTCCCTTGCAACCACAGTCCTGCCTTACCTCCAGCCGCTGCTCCTCCATTCCACCTCCAACCCTGGAGCTCAATGCCCAGCTGGCAGATGCATCTCTGCCTGTGAAGGGGGCCCTCCGAAGCCCCCGCACCCGGCGAGGAACCATTACTGGCACATGTCTGGGCATTGTTGGCCAGTGAAACTGCAGCTATCAAGCTGCTGCAGATCTGTGTGTTGCTTTTTCCTCCATTGGTTCCCTGGAAGCACAGACGTGCAAAGGTGTCAGCGCACTGATGTGCAGACATCTGCTGTGCTTCCCTCCCACTAGCACCCACGCTACTGCAGTACCACCGGGTGTCCCCAGGGACCAGTAGAGTGCGGCGTGCATCCCTCCCTTCTCCCCAGTGCTAGGAGATCTGTTGTCAGATGCTCGATCCTAGTCCTCCCCTGCTAACCCCCGATGACCCAGGCTCATTCCCGAACCTGGGTCGCTGGCATGGTGCCACCGGGCTGGATCATAGCTTGTTTTATTTTTAACTTTAACCTATTTCTCATTTTTTTGTACCTTTCCCAATCTTCCAAGAGCAGTGTCTTATTTGCTAATTTCTAAATTCTAGCCTTTACCCTTCTTTCTTTTATTTTTTTTAAACTTTCTGTTTGTCCACCTCACCGAGCCAGAGCTCCACATCATCAGGAGACACCTGATACTGCCCTGCTTCTCTGCCTTACCTGATCTCCCCATAGGTTCCCTCATGGAACTGTGGTTATGTCCCTCAGGTGGGCACAAGGTGGGGCCCTTGCACCCCGATATTCTTGAATTTCATAGGGTCCCCCAGTGGTCAAGCAGAAGCTATCAGGGCCAGTACTGCTGCTCCATCTTCCCATCATTCCAGTGTTGTTTTTCCCCTGTTCCTTCTGCGTGGTGTTATGCCCTGACATCAAGGCACTAGGTGCCGATGTCCACCACGCAGCTCCCCCTGCCCATCCCACTACCAGCAGGATTTGTTGTACCTCGGGGCGCCACATGGGGTCAGGCAAGCTTCAGGCCTTGGTCTCCCCTCCCTCTGGAGAAGGCAAGCAGTCCCTAGGATGCTCAAGCCTTCTCCCCCGGCCAGCCCTCCAGTGACCCAAGTCCGCTCCCAAACCCAGGTCACCAGCATTGCAAGAGGAAATCCAACAGCTGCACCAGCAGGCCAGCCTTCTTATTTCTTTTTTTAACTTTTACAAAATCCATGGATCATGAGTCTTTCTTTGCTGAACTTTGGTATAGGGGATGATTCCTCAAAGGCCACCAGGATTAGGTCATTAAATTCCTGAATAGCCATTTCTAAAGTTGACATCAAAAAAACTCTTGACCATTTTCTCTAGTTTGCTTTGTAGTAGATCTGTGCTATAGGTCTTAAAACATGTTCTCCTTATAAATTTGTCTATTGGGACTGGTTGTGGTCTACTTAAGTTTATCCTACAATTGATAGTGTTATGGTCTCCCAGCACTGGCTGTTCTACCAGAGCATAATTGACTTCAATGTTTTGTGAAATAAATACTAAGTCCAGAATGCTACCTGGGCTTTTTAGGGAACTTTCCTAGTTGAGTTTATCACTTGCTTAAGGTCTAATTGACTCAGACTTTGTTCAAGAGCACTTCCCCTAGAATGACCCCAGGCAGAGTTAAAATCCCCTAGTAACACAAGTTTCAGACCTATTGTATGATTCATTATCTTTTGGGCCAACTTCTCAAAATCTTTAGTTTTGACTTTAGGAGGTGAGTAGATCATGCCAAGGGCCATTTGTACCTGTGAAATGTTAATTATTAAACAATCGATTCCCTCTATTTCTCCTGAGTAGAGGGTATCAGTTTGACCTGAACCCCATTTTGTATAGTTACCCCCCCATTTTGTTCTATCCAACCAATGACTAATAAACCCCTCCACTGCAATTTCAGAGCCAAACACTGTCTCATTTAACAGGTTTCAATTAGAGCCACACAGTCTGGGTCTTGTGAATTTACCCAAACTTTACATAAATCAGTTTTATTTTTTAAACTTCTTGCATAATTATAGAGAATTTTAATTTTAGTCTCTTTCAGTGGACCAGGGTTAAGTTCCATAGCCCAACTCATAATTAAAGCAATTAGCAGGGAATTGCTACTTAATTGCCAGGGAAAAATTACATCTATTCTTCACTGCTTGTCTAGCTCAATTCTATTTTTTTTTTTAATTTTTCCTTCTTATATTAATTTCATTCAACTTTAAATGGTCCTGTTTCATATTCAAGTGAATTTTTATTTGGCTAACTCCAAGCTTTTTCTCTTCCTGAACTAGTTCTTTATTTTCTCCATTATTTGGGGCCACTACTTGAGCAAAGCAGGCAATTAGCAAGGATCCCACCATAACCCATGTTGTCATTATATTTATTAGTAACATTTTAATAAATTAATTAAAATGACCCACTCTGTGGCCCCTATGCACTAATGGGGTAGAGTGGCTATGCATGTGAAACTGGGGCACGCAACCACTCCACACCCTATGCACCCTCCATGTGGCATGCACAAAGGGGGGCATGCAGTACATACAAGCCCAATCTCCCAGCTGTGCGAGGAGCAATGTGCCAGGGGTAGGTGAGGGGCAGACCGGCGCTGCATGCCAGTCACAAAGGTGCGTAGTGTGATCCATAGGGGGTCACAGTGCAGAGCAGTAACCCAGTGCATGCCCTTACAGAAACAACCCACCAGATGCAGCGGGATCATGAAGCAGCCCTCAATGTGGCACCAGCCCACAAGGCAGATGGGGAGGGCTGGGACAACCGATTGGGTAAGTGCCTACACATCACAGGACAAGGTGCCGCCTTTGTTGCACCACATCTGTCACCAAGTTTGTGCACAAGCACCCCCCCAACACATCACAACCTGCTCCTGTAAGGTCCCGTGCCTCCTGCCACAACACATGGCAGCACCCACTGGTCATGGCAGTAAGCCCTCCTCAGTGGAGCACCCACCCTGTACAGCAGGTCTGTTGCCCCCCCAGTTGCCCCATGTCTGCTTCCAGGCACAGTCCTGTGCCACTGTGCCAATGATACCACCCCTGACCCCACAGTGGACATCCACAGCGAACCCCCCACCCACCACTGTCTCTGAGAGCACCACTTCAGTGCCCCACCACAGATGAGCCAGTGGCATACCCACCACTCACCCCCATAGCCACCAGCTGTCAGACTTCTGTGGGGCATGCTGCCACTGCATGCCCCGCTGCACAAAAGATCCAATTGGATGCCCAGCTGGTCCCATGATCCCACCCCGGCCACCCTCCAGAGTCCTGCACACTGGGGGGGCTGGGCCATGAACAGGTGGCTGGTGGTCATGAATGCCACTGGTGTGCACCTATCTGCAGGTGCGCAGCTACGCACGCAGGGTACACGTATGTTGTGTGTACCTATGCCCCAATGGTGCATAGGGCCCAATGCCTTTTTTTATTTTTTCTAGAGGGTGAAAACAATGAATATTTACTGCTAATTGCCCCAAACTCTTTAGTTCATATACCAGTTGCATATGAGCTAGTTAAATCTCATTTAAGCAGTACTGACAGCAACCGAATTACTGCTGTTGCTAATCTTAAATTAATTTAATCTCTCACATCTGTTGCCTCTAATGATCTAATAGTCAGTAGTTTACAGACCAGCTAAGAGTTGCTAGCAAAGTACTGGGGAAGGAGTAATCAAATAACCCAAAAACCAACTTTTTTATTCAACTTTAATCACTCTCAATTAATTATACTCTACTTTTCTGTCAGCAATTTAAATAATCATATTTTAAATAAGACAATTAAAACCAAGTCTAGCAATGGCATTAGTCCATACGTCATTTCTGCAGCACCTCTTAGCAGAAAGCAAAGCACCGAATATCAACTATACTTATGCAGATTATCTAAATAGTAGGCTAGACCCCCCAATTCTCCACATGTATTTTAAGTTAAATAATAGATAGATATTACCTTTTGGCTATGGAGCTGCAAAAACCACAGAACTATCAATTTTCTTTACCCTCAGGCTCGCACCTGAGCACTCGTGCTTGCAGGCACCATGTGCTTATATCGGGCAAGCCCCCTCCTCCCACACAGGTGCTTGGTTGCTGGCCTAGCTCTGAGCCCCCTTGCCTGCCAAACTGTATTACCAGAAGTGCAGAGACTAGCCAGTTAGTCCTGTATCTTCACTCTTGACAGCAACAGCTTTGTTACGGGTAGCTGAGCTTCTCCCGTATGTCCGATGAAGGAACCGCAGATCTTCTTATGAGCAGTGGTGCTTCTCCTGTAGCTGGAACAAGATGAGGCAGCAACTAGTAGCAGAATCTCAGTGTGGGCAGCAGGGCTGCTCCCACCAATGGAAGATCAGGTAGCAGTGTATAACGCTTCCAGGCACCACGCACTTTTATCGGGCAAGCCCCTCCTACCACACAGGTGTTTGTCTGCTGGCCCGCCTCTGACCCCCCTTGCCTGCCAAGCCATATTACCAGGAGTATAGGGACTAGCCAGTTAGTCCTGGATCTTTACTCTGGACAGCAACAGCTTTGTTATGGGTAAGTGAGCTTCTCCCATAAGTCCTTTGAAGGAACTGCATATCTTCTTTCAGGCAGCTGGGCTTTTCCCAAGTTCAGGATTCACCTCAGGATGGATATCTTCATACAGACAGTGGAGCTTCTTCCATACCAGGACAGCTGGGTGGTCAGAGGTCATCATCTATTGGCAGAGGTGCTTCTCCCATAGCTGGAACAAGATGAGGCAGCAACTCATGGCAAAATCTCAGTGCGGGTAGCAGGGCTTCTCCTGCTAATGGCTGTTCAGGTAGCAGTAGAATTTATGTATCATGTGTCAAAAAAAAAAATTTAAAAGAAGATATCCATGGAGAAAAGACAAAGAAGAAAGGAACATTACAGTTTCAATTACATAGTATTTTAATAATTCATAACTTAAGCCATTTAGCATATAAATGATTAAATTATTAAAAAAGAAGTTAAATAAAGAAAAAGACTCAATGGATTTGGGAGTATGCTAGGTTAATACACCTGCTGGCTGCACCAAGTAAGCATTAAGCCACGATGAAGGTGGCATCTAATGCTGGATTGATGCATGGGGGGGTGGCGGCAGCCCGAGGCCGAAGGCTGAGGGTCACCACCTGTCCCCCATGTATCAGTCACATTAGATGCCACCGACAGAGTTGCTTAATGCACTTGTAACATGGGCCATGGGTCGGTGAAGGCAGCTGGTGGGGGCCCACTGTGCGCGATGAAGAATGAGAGGTGGGGGCGGTGCGAGGTTTGTAAAGCTGTACTTCAGGATCAGAGCACGGTCTACACCATTACATAACTACATATGTGCTCATCAGGTTTTGTCCCTAGAGTCGCGCGGAGATGTGCGCTCAACATCGCTGTTCCACTTCTCTAGAGTTCAGTGCAGGTATTCTCCTGATACCCACCGTGGGAGGTCTCCAGTGCACGGGTCAGCCACTGCAAGGAGGATCGCAGTTCCGCTATGCATGCCGGGTGCTTTGACTTCCTCCTACTTCTGGGACACTGCTCTGGTGCTGCCCTGCTCCAGCTGGGCTGTCGGTGCTGCTTCTGGGTGTGCTCTGCACTCTTTTCCTCTGCCCGGCTGCTTCCACTACCCATCACCGGCGGCCCCATTCGATGGGAGACATTCACCGTGCAATGGAAGGTGAAGGTGTGGCACTGGAAGCCTGCCGGCTCGGTCCGCCGTGGGTTCAGGTCCCCCCTCCCCGTTTCCATGCTCAGGCGGCTAGTGAGGCTGCTTGCCCGGCGCTCTTGTCGCTCCTCATCTCACTGGGCCACAGGACCCAGTGCTGCTAGGCTGGGGGTCTGGCTGCTCCTGGTACTGCCTGAGTGGGCACGGCATATAAGCTGGGTTAATGCCCACTCCGGCTAGGGTCCCGTGACACTGTTGCACCTATCCCGGCTCCCGATTCTCTCTTGACCATTAATGCCATGTTACAAGGGACTTTATAAACCAGGAGGCTCATTCAGTCATTAATTTATTAAGTCCTATGGACAATATTGGTCTTTTTCATAGGTGATCTTACATAAATACATAAAAAAAAGAAACATATAAATGTACACATACTGTACAATATAACCTATTTAAATCAGATACAGTCATACAAATTGTGTAGATATGGGTAGTGGGTGCCTTCCCTCTCCACTGATCACTGGCCATAATGTAAAAAATAGACAGTAAATCCCTGAAGTCTAGTAGCTCCCCTGCCAATCGCCAGCCCAAATGTAAACAAATATATAGTAAATCCCTGGTGTCTAGTGGTCCCCACTGCCAATCTCTGGCCCCAGTGTAAAAAATATATATATATATATATATATATATATAATCATCAATGAAATCCCTGGTGTCTAGTGAACTCCCCAACCCATCAGGTAGTGCTCCACTACCCCGCTCCCCTCAACCTCGAGCGGGTGATCATCACAGCCTCCATTCTCCACCACAGCTGGCCACCTGACAGACCTGGAATAACTGAGCATGTGCTTATACAAGTACATGTTCATTCATTCCTGGTCAGTCAGTCAGCCAGCTGTGGTGGAGAGTGGAGTGCTGTGCTGGTCATCCACTTGGGATCAGGGTGGGGGGACACTACCTGATGGGATGAGGTTGTGGAGGGCAACTAGACACCAAGGACTTCACTGATGATTTTTTTTTACATTAGGGCCAGTGCTCAGTATGGGGGGATCACTAGACACCAGAGATTTACAATATGTTTTTTTACATTGGGGCTGGTGATCAGCAGTGGGGAGAACCATTAGGTACCAGGGATTTAATTTTTTTGTTTTTTACATTGGGACCAGCGATCAATGGGAAGGGGGGCACTAGACACCAGGGATTTACAATTTGTAACTTCTCCTTGCTTTGTTTTTTTTTTCAGTGCAATTTGCACTTAAAAAAACCCAAAAGCAATGTGAAGTTATAAATGGCAAATTGTCATTTAACTGGACAACTTCACGAGTTGAACCACGTAGGTGAATTTGGTGACTTTGGGGAAAATTTGCAGGTGAAGTACAACTTTGCTGCATCTGTAGTCTCAAGTGATAGCCTTCTGTGATACTGTGGCAGGTGAATTATTCCTCTGGAGCCCTCTATTGTGGCTGCTTGGTGGGCACCTTATGATACATGCATTCCTTCACCAAGCACATCATTGGCTCTTTCCAGTGGCTCTGGAACCTAAAAGACAACTCTTACTCAAATGGAGGTCTGAAACTTGACTAACCGGGATGGACTGGTTAACAGCCTTAGTAAAACTGGAGGAGTATGAGCATCTGACTCACCTGGCCTAATGGAACCTGGGTAGATATTAAAGCATTTGGGACCCCTTTCTCAACACAAGACAGGTGTAACTTGCCATCCCCACATGATTAATGCGATCAGCATTTTTTTCATTTAACCTGCAAGGTTATCGTTTATTGCACTGTAGCATATTTTTGATTTAGCAATATTTCACCTGTTCAGAGACAAACAGATGTCCATTTTCATAGCAACCGTGGTCAAGGTACAATTAGCAAAGACACAGTAACATGTACTAACAGGTACAAACAGTAAATACAAACAACAAGTAGATTAATTCTAATGACAATTACAAGTATCATTTGTACTTACAAAGTTCCTTAAGGCTGTTACAAAAGATTTATAACTTGCCAAAGTTCTAGCTGTTTGAGGTAGTGAATTCCAAAAGCTACCAATCTGGAAATAAAAAGCAGCTTATCCAACATTTTTAGAACACCTAGGTAATTTTAGACATAAGCTATCTATCAGCTTGGTTTTAAAGAGGGTCTCCAGTGATTTAGTAATTGGGAAATTGACTCACCTTTCAGAGACATGGATCTGTATTAGGTGATTTGCAATAAAATTTTATTTTTCCATGCTGCTGGTGTCTTTTCATTTTCTATTTCATGAACCATGCTACTCTGGACTGCCACAGCTGTTCTGTGCTAGCCACCCAACTGGAAGTGACATAGCATTTGAATCCCCCACTGACAGCTCTCTGCTGCTCCCTGAGATGCTATTATCAGGGAATTTGAGTGTAGCTTGCTTTATTGTGACTTTGTTCCAGTTTCTTGGCCATATATAACATCTTGGTTTGTTGTATATAGAGAATAGTTACCCTGTTCATGTTGCATTCTGTCTCACATTTCTGTCTCAAAACATGTTTATTTTATATGTTTTGCACATTCTTTGGACATTATTAATGTGATGCCTCTTCAATAAATTCATGTCAGTGTTTTTAATGTGAATTATATGCATGCAAGGATGTCTGAGGATGACCATGGAAGCTGGAAATATGGTCCATCATCATAATGTAAGGTGTTCATCCCCAGTGGTCATCTATGTAGGATGGGTGCTGGTTACCCTGAGGTTGTCATGGTGCATGGAGGGTGGAGGTTTGTAATGGAGATGGTTGTTCTAAGAACTGTATGTGTTGGTTGGAGGTTGATGCTGGACTTGGGAGGGTGATATATCTGCAGTGAGGGTATTCAACTGGGATGAGAGGCTAATAAATGTGCAATGGTTATGGCAACTGGTGTACATTATGCTGGGAATGCTACCAGTGCATATAACAGAATGAAAGTTTTCCCAATGTTGGGGGGAGATGGGTGATGGCTCTGGCAATGCTGTCATCAGTAGCACACAGGATGCTATGAATGATAAATGAGCAGCATGAGCATATCTGAGTTGTCACTGAGCAAAAGTGACAGCATTGATGAAAATAACACTTTATTAAGTGATCCCATAGTCACCGATGTCCCTTATTATCTGGATCCCATTTTTAACAGGCATGAATCATATGAAGATGAAGGGAGCTCTTGCCAAAATCATGAAAACAGCCATCTTTTTGACACTCAATCTGGAATGAACCCAGCACTCATTAGCTATTTCTTAGGATCCACAAAAACAGCAGGGATGTTGGAGTGGTGGCTGTTAACTCATGATATCTACACTGTGATTTGGATGTTTGAAATAAAACATTTTCTTTTGCAAAATGGAGATTTTGACTGTTTGTGCACCTTAGGAAATAGCTAATGACTTCTGGGTTAATTCTGGACTGAGTGTCTAAAAGATGGCTTTTTTCCAAATTTTTGCTAGAGCTCCCTTCATCATCAGAAGATTCATGGCCATTGAAAACAGAATCAAGATAAGGAGGTTCATCAGTGACTATGGGGTCACTTAAATTATTTTCATCAATGCTGTCACTTTAACTCAGTGATGGCTCAGATCCACTCATGCTGCTCATTTTGTCTTTCGAAACAGGATCAGGGGCATATGTTACATGCTGTGCTGTGCAGTCACTAATGTGATTGATGCACAGCATGGTTACTTCCTGGTTTGCCAGAATTAAATCAGAATTATATTGGAAAACAACAAGAGAAAATTGAAAATGACCATACATTTTGACTATTGTGGAGATGAGGTATACAGAGCAACAATCAAAGTATGAACTCTGAAGATGCTCTTTAATATTTAGCAAAGTTGGACTTTCCACCAGTGATTTTAATTAAGTTGGTACTAGTGATGTGCTGAAGTTTTAATTCATTGGCAAAGTTGCTATGAAGTGGCTGAAATTCACATCCATGGAGTTTCATTAAGTTTTCCTTACCCTCAGCAACTTTGACTTCACCAAAAATCATGGTTTTCCAAGTGAATGGTGGAATTTCGCTCGTAAGGTGCAGAATTTTGACAGTAAATGGTGAAATGTTGCCTTCAAATGGCAAAATTCCACCATTTGCAGGCAAAATTCTGACATTTGTAGGTGAAATTCCACACTTCGCAGGTAGAATTCCACTGTTCATGGTGAAATTATGCACTTTGTGGATCAATCTGCACTTTGTGATTTGTGCTAAATTTGTGGATTAATTTGCAGAGTGAATTTAGCCAACTTCACCTATCTCTAGTTGGCACATTCCCATTTGCCATCTTCCATGCCAACAACCAAATTGCTGATCAACTGTTTGTTGCAAGGTAAGCCAGTTCAAGATGCTGTATAAATAGCAAGTAAGAGAATGTAATGGAAGATCAAATGCAGATCTACTAGCTTTATATACAGTACAAGAAGTGCAATTCTTTGCATTGAAGTTTTGCTTATGGAAGAGTAAATTACTAAGCCATAATCTATCATTGATGGAATATGTGTTAATATAACAAGTTATTGTTTGCATCAGTTGCAAAATTAAGCCTGTTTCTATGCAGTATACCAAATCTTTGCTTTACCGACTTTACATTTTCAGTGTGTTGGTTATATGTGAGACAACTATCAAGGGTCAAACCTAAATATTTATATTCAGTGACCTGGTCCAGGGAAAATCCATTGAGTGTATTTCATAGAAATAAACATTAAGGAACATGAATATTGCCTGGAATGAAAAAACATAGCTTTGCTTTTTTGAATTTAAGCCCAACTTATTATTCATAAACCAATTATGAACAGCATATAATTCAGACTGTAACATATTAGACAAATTATTTAAATCTTTATTCCAAAAGAAGATTACCATACCTTGCCAACATTAGATAGTAATCATTTATATGTTTATGGTGTTATCACCTTATCCCAATGCTGCGACTCTCTTACTGTGCCATGGAACCTGCATTCCTCTGGTGACTGGGGGTTGCCATTTCATCACCCTAGCTGGCTACCCCCTTTGGCACTTCTCCCTGGGATCTTCAACTTACAAGCCAACTGTAAAGAGCGCTCAACTCAGAGGATGCTTCATAAACTCAGCAACAAGCAGTTAAAGAAATATCTGTGTAGACTGGCCTTATTGTTGCTGCTGCTTTCTAGCAATATTCACCGCAACTCTGGCCCTCCACAACTTACAGCATACCCACAGTCATCTGCTAGGTTACTTAAAATTGCCTCATTTAATATATGCAGCCTCCTTCCAAAATGGACATACAGAATGCATGGATCTTATAACATAACCGAGACATCCTCTCAGTCATAGAAACATGGCTTTCTCCAAAAGTAGCGGATGCTTCAGTTTTCATCCCAGGCTACACAGTCTTTAGACAGGATTGTCTCTCCAATCATGGGGGTGGTTGTGCAATCTACCTCCAAAACAACCTTCAAGGTCTCATCCTAACTCTGCCCAAAACTGATGGCCATATGCAAACCCTTACCATGAAAGTGCTTCTAGGTGCACACAATAAAACCCTTACTGTGTTTTCAATCTATATTTCTGCCAGACAGATGGCCTCCTGCTTTGATTCACTCCTGGAGTGTTTTGTCTCTGAGTTTTAATTTGGAAATGATCATGTTAGGAGATTTCAATATCAATTGGTTCTCCTGACACAAGCCCTGTCAAAGATGCAGTTTCAACAGTTCACCTTACCCAGCTAGTTGAGTCCCCACTAGAATCAACTATAAAACTGAGACCGGCACCTTACTGGACTGGGTGCTCTCTAATCACCCTGATCATATATCAGACACAACTGTACTCCCAGATGCTTTCAGGGACCACTCCCCAGTCTTGTTTCATTGGGCGAACAAATTGTCTAAACCACCTGCTAGAACAATTACCACCAGGGTACTCATCCATGGGCATCTTGAATCACTAAAAGCTGACCTGCATAATCAGGACTGGTCAATGGTTTACACAATTAACAACGTTGACATTGCCCTCGACCAATTCATTCCTCAGTTTAACACTATATGTGATAGGTACACCCCCCCCCCCATAAAAAGCATAAAATCAAAGGCTGCTGTAATCCCTGGTTTTCTCTGGACCTCCTTGAGCTTCTGAATGCCAGGGACTATCTATGGCACAGGTCTAGTTCCCTGTGTAACCAGAGTGACATCCAGAGGTACAAAGTGGCTAGAAACAACTGCACGAGGGCTATTCGTGCAGCTAAAAATCAATATTATAAGGAAGTGCTCTCTCGGACCTGGAATGATGGCAGAAAATTTTGGACTAACATTAAAGAGGTCACTGGGAGATACCTCAGATCTGCCTCTAACATGCTTAACATTGATGGTGTACCCTCACTCGACCCCAAACTTATTGCTAACACTTTTAATAATACCTTCACAGACCTGAGTGTTGTCCTGCCACCTGGCTACTTCTCTCACCCCCTCACAAGTGACTACTCTGGGAAAGAGACTTTGCACCCTTCTCATCCTTCTTTCTTCTTCAAAACCCTCTCAGCCCATGAAGCCAGGAATTACCTACTCAAGGTATTAGGGAAATCAAGATTTAGTGGTGACACCCTGGATCTTAAGTTTGTTGCCCCTACGCTGGATGAAATTCTGTCACCTCTAACACATATTATTAACATGTCACTTAGAGACTGTCAATTTTCTCAGAAATGGAAATCTGCCACTGTGACACCAGTTCATAAGTTTGGGGATTGCACAATTACTAGGAACTACAGGCCTATCTCTATCCTTCCCCCACTCTCGAAAGCTCTTGAGCATATAGTGGCTGACCAACTGGTTGAATGCTTAGAAAAATATCAGCTACAATGCCAATAACAACACGGGTTCAGAAATGGTCATAGTACCACTGCTGCCCTCCTGGAGTTAACAGGCTTTATTCACCACTCCTTAGATCAAGGACACCTGGTTAGTGCTGCTTTCATTGATTTAACCAAATCTTTCGACACAGTGAATCATGCCGTCTTGGTCAAACAGCTTACCACCATTGGCCTAGCTCATGACAGTGTAGCCTGTTTGAAAGTTACATGCACAACCGCACACAGCAGGTGAAGACTGGTAACACCCTCTCGGATAGCAGACCTGTCCTATCTGGAGTTTCTCAAGAGTTCATCTTGGGCCCTCTTTTATTTAGCATTTTACTCAACACCCTTCCTTACTCCTGTCAAGGTCACATCTGTTTATATGCTCATGATGCTGTCCTGTTTGCCAGTGATCCAGACCCTAAGATTCTTGAATCTAGGCTATAGACTAATTTCGTAGTCATAGAAAGATGGTTCCGTAAGCACAAGTTAATTATGAATGACAGCAAAACTGAAACTATGCTGTTCTCCAGCTCCCAAAATAGGCACAGAACTTACCCTCTTTCTATCATCAATGAAGAGGGCTCTCCCCTGGAGTTAGTTCAGCTCTTTAAATCTCTAGGGATTACTATTGAAAGCATGATGACCTATGCCTATGACATTGACAACATTGCTAAGGCTGTTAACACCCACATGGACTACTTTATAGGCATAAGCAATGTTTCACCCCAGAGGCTCTTAACCTGGCCATTCAAAGCTCTCTTGTCTCGCTTATTGATTATGGCTTACCAATCTATGGATCAGCTACTGAAACAACTCTTTATCACATCATAGTTGTACTCAACAAAGCATGCCGGCTCCTTACCAGCTCAGCCTGTCTGTCCCATACCTTCGACATATATGGTCAGGCTAACTGGCTCCAATTCAAAGGTAGACTCATGTACCAAACATGTGTACTGTCCAAAAAAGTAAGCTTAAATGCCCCCAGGAGTGCAAAAGCTTATTACTCCCACTATCAACTGTCATTGCACCAGAAGCTCTACTAGCCAGATTTTTAATATACCCCACTGTCACACTTCTCTGGGACAAATGTTCTTTGCCCACCATGCCTGCTATGGATGAATTCGCTGCACCATGACATCACTTCAGCATCCACCTTGGGCTCCTTTAAGCTTAAACTTAAGCAACAGCTAATTGCTGATGCTCATTGTAACTGCTTCCAATAACCTTCCTTCTAATGACCAGCACTTATTCTAACCTTATTCTATCCTGACCTTATGTATAACTGTTTTCAGCATGTAAATAACTGTTCTAAGTTGCTAATCATTCTCCTTCACATTTCCTCTTGATTTCTTCCACTCCTTCCCCTCACCGTTCTATGGCGTTCCCCATACCCCATCCCCCATTGTATCTCCTGAGCTTCCTTGCTCACTTTAAAATGCTGTGTCCTATACCTTCTCACCTCTGATGAGGTCCCTGGGATGATGTCATCCCTTACCTTGTTGATTATTAGATATTAGGATGAGTCTGTTCTCATTTTCCTGTAAAGGGTCATTTCATAAGACCCCACCCCCTAATATGACCTTTTGAATTCCAGGTTTTAGTCAAATATGCACCATGGCATACATTGTACCATGCCACATGTATTGGAACTTCTCTAGTTATACACTCTTGTAATGTCTTGTATAATTCCTTGTTTTGTTTGTTCTCCATCTCATACTTTTCCCAATATGTATTGTTCGTCTGACGTGGAACCTATGAAATGAGCTTATTCTCAAAGGTGTTATCCGAAATTTCAATAAATAAATACAAATAAATATCATCTAGATGCAGCAGGATTATTGAAAATATTGTGTCACTAGATAAGTTATTCAAAAAGGCTAAAGAGCAAGTACCCAAGAACTGATCCTTGTAGAACACCTAAGATTATAGAAAGAATTTTTGAAAGAGAATTATGTATTTTAACTTGATGCATGCAGTTGGTTAGATAATCTTTGAACCAAGATATAACTGAATTAGAAAAACAAATGTGTCTTAAACTCTCAATTAACTTTGAATGCTGTACTAAGTCATATGTTTTACATAAATCGATATAAACGGAATCGTCTAAATCATCACTGTCCAAGGCCTCATCTATAAAGTTTGCAAATTCTGCCAATACTGTAATAGTATTATGATGTTTTGCTGAAACCATGCTGCTTTACTGCTTTAAATTAAATTTTTTCAAGTAATCTGTAATCTGGTCATATATAGTGTATGTTAGAATGTTGTTCTAACTTGTTTTCTGAGACAGCAAAAACATGGTTCTGCTGCAGCAGTGACTTCTGTACTGCAGCAGAATAACTTTTGGTTCTGCTTCAGTAAGGACGTCATACCAGTTCCCTCACGAGTGCTTTGTTCATCATGGCAATGATTCATGGAATTGCCTCACCTGCCAAACGGTAGTTCTAAAAAAAAAAAAAATCAGCAGTGTGGTAAAGTCGTGGTCCTGGCAGCCACTTGTAACTCAAGTAAGTTATTTAACAATTAAAACCCATCTCAGCGAGGGGTAATGGATGAGAGGTTAAAGTTTAACTGTGCAGCATGGTGATCGCGGTACTGGGGGGGGTTAGTGTCCGAAGTAGCGGTGGTCTTATGATACAATCTGTACAAGCACTGTAAGTAATCTTTTTTTTCTCTCTCCCTTTCCAGTCAAGTACTTTCACAATGCAAGTTACGTCTCTGGATTTTTTTTTTGTAAATATGTGGGCACTAGTGAGCGTAGCACATGCTATATAGAACAGTGGATGGCTGAACAGAACAGTTCATTTCAGCTTCTTGTGGTTATATTGAATGTTGACCTTCGAGCTGGGCTCTCGAGGTCAACAATCGGCATAGCAACCACTCGTGTAAGAATAGCCTTGTTGTTTCTGTTCAGCCATCCACTATCCTATATGTTATCCTTTCAAAGGCCTTAGACTATAAATATAAGACAGAAATTGGTCTGAAATTTGAAATTTCTAACTTATCACCATTTTTACAGCTGCGGTGGGTGGAGCCCTGCAGACATTCTGTGATCAAAAAAGGACTCACCAGAGTCTGACAGAAGAACAATTTAGGAGTTCCATCTTAGTCTCAACTGTAGTCCATGAAGCACTCTGCTCCCTCTATTAACTCGAGCAGTTGCACTACTTTTTGATTTTGACACTTCCAATACAGTCTGCCATGCCCAAGATGACCACTGGAGTTCAGTGGTCATCTTGGGCATGATGGACTGTTCCACTGTGAGTTCATTATTTTCATTTCACATTCCAGAGTCCTTCACTAATGCCTACCCTTTGATTGGGAAAAAAAGTGTCAGAGTACATATGTAAGGCAAACTTAGCACCATCCCCGAAAAATCAGAGACAGTTGAGCAGTGCCATTTATAGAACAGCATATCAGCCTGCTCCACCAAAACATTTGTATGACCTCCTGTTTCCTCCACAGAAATATTTCTATGACCCCCTGTATTGAGTTCTTACATAACATATGACATTAATGGCCTCCTCATCCCCCATTCGGCTCTTTCAGGGTATCATTTCCCTACTTCTGGTTGCCATACCGCTTGTGCTTCCTGTCATCTAGGTAACACTTTGTACACAACCCTTGCTTTGATGGCTATAGACAGGTGTACTATTGTACTGAGAATCCTGAAGTGAAAAGTGGTAGTGGGGGGAAAGAGCTATAAACCCTGCTAAAGAAAAAAGTGGAAAAAAGAGACTGAGTTTAGAGCTTTCTTCCCACTCCAGAAACATCAGTGCCTTCTTATTTTTATTTTAATCCACTGTGGGTGAAATGTTAATAAATTTGGCTCAGAAATAATCATACACATTGCAGTCCCCTGTTTGTTTTCAAATGACATGCTGGGTTTATGTTAATTACTTCTATAGGTGTGTGTGTGTGTGTGTGTGTGTTTGTTTCTGTGGGAGGCAGCTGTCTGACCTCTTTAGAATACTGAGGATCCTCAACCAGGATTGGTCCTGCAATGTTATGGAGCTTTGGAAGTAAGGGATCATAGTCCCGTTTTTTTAAATCAGGTGAATGAACTTTGGTTAATAACTATCATCTAATTTTCTTATTATTGCCATTATCCAAAGTCCTGGAGAGAGTGGTATTGACTAATTAAAGCCTTATTTTGACTGCAGTGGGCTTTTTAAACATGTTCAGCAGGTTTTATATCTGGTCATAGCACTCTCACAGCTCTCTTGTAATTATCAGAGTTTCTCTGTGGGGCCTTGGATTCTGGTGATTGGGTGGCAACATATCTGAATTTTTCTAGGGCCTTTGATTTGCTTCACCAAGACCTGATGACCAAGATTTTAATCTTTTATTTATGGTTGTTGACAGGTTTAGTGACTATTTAATGAGTAGGAAGCAGAGGGTCGGATCAAGCAATGTTGCCTCATCCTTTGCTGCTGTTACCCTCCAGAGGCGCACTACTTTCTGATTAATTCACCACTAATATTAAACATCGCTCAATTACTTGTTGATATTTCAATTTAGCTGCAACTAAAAATTGTATTTACTAGTCTTCAAACTAATGTAATACAACTGTACAAACACTTCTTGCTATTCTAACATTGATATCACTTGCATAATCTATGTATCAGCTAAAATGGAATGAAAAAAAGTGTTGTGAAATAAATAGCGTTAGTATATTTAAAATCTCAATCTACAAATTTTCAGCCAAGTTGTCATAGTGGTATGACATTTCGTTTTGTAAACAGAGTAACACAGGTATGCTCACTGCTGTGGTTATATTGGTTATTTCAAACTGCAACTAACATGAAAAGTGTGGTTTATTTTTTGTTTTTAGATATTAGTCATTTCACATTCTGTTACTTTACAGTTGTTTTGATCCAGTTGCTAGTTTAACAGCTGAGATGCTGGGCTATCATATGAAAAAGGCTCTTTTGCCAGGATCAATACTGACAATGCCAGGATCAATACCAAAAGGAGTTACCAACATCAACAGGAGTTGGATAAGGCACTAGGGAAGGTCATCATCAGGATGGCAAAAAAGGGGAGGTGCTGCTAGTTGGTGACTTCAATCTGCCAAATGTGGATTGTAGCCTCCCAGCTGCAGCTTTGGCAAGGAGCAGAACCAGCACTGACTCCTTATAAGGGGTCTTTCTCAGGTAGCCAGTCAATGAACCCACTAGGGACAGGACAGTGTTGGATCTGGTGCTTGAAAACAGTAAAAGAATTGCAGACAGCACAGTGGGCAGTCCCCTAGGTACCAGTGATCACCGTACAGTGTGTTTAAACATTAAGACTGAAGAAGAGGCAAACCACATGAGGATGAGTGTCCTGCAGTGTAGGTGGTGGATTTTAAGGAAATAAGAGACTGCATCAGAAACTGCCTAGTGGGGGGAATGCCAGGGAGGAGTAGAGGAACAGTGGGGGAAAATAAGGGAGTGTACAATGAAGGCAACCAGTTTTTGTTTGAAGAAAGTGAGTAAAAGCAGAAGGAAAAAGAGACCATTATGGTACTCTGGGGAAATGGCCATAGTGGTAAAGGAAAGAAAGAGTGCATTAAAGAGGTATAAGGAAATGTAGATGGAAGAAGGTAGGGTGAATACTGTACCAGGTAAAACAGAGGGAAGCAGGTTAGGCAGTGAAGGGAGCAAAGGTGCAGACAGAAGAAAGGATAACCAAAGGTTAGAAAATAGAAATACATTTTTAATGCACATAAGTGAGAAGAGGAAAGCAAGGGAAGGGATAGTGAGGATAAGGAGAGCAGCAGAGGGACACTACAAAGAACAGACCCAAGAAAATACAGACATCCTAAGCAAGTACTTCTGCTCAGTCTTCACAATGGAGTAGATGGTCCACAAGTGATCAGCAGGAACAAAAGGAAGGATCAGACAAGTCTATTTTCAAAGGAAAGAGTCTGAAAGTGGACAAAGCTATAGGACCAGACAAGATACACTTAAGGGTACTGAACAAACTCAGGGAGATGATGGCTGCTCTGCTGATGGCCTTATTCAACAGCTCACTGGAATTAGGCATGGTTCCAGAGGACTGGAGGAGAGCAGACAAGGTCCCTCTACATAAGGGTGGTGGCAGAGAAGAGGCTAGTAACTATAGGCTGGTGAGCCTCACCTCAGTGGTGGTGAAATTAATGGAAACACTGTTAAAGGAAAGGTTGTAACATATCTGGAATCCCATGGGCTGTAAGACCAGTGAAAGCATGGCTTCATTGGGGGAAGGTCATGTCAGATGAATTAGACTGAGTTCTTTGACTCAGTGACCAGTGAAATAAATAAGACGAGGGCAGTCGACATGGCCTATCTGGACTTTAGTAAGGCCTTCAACACTGTGCCACACAGGAAACTGATTAAGGAATTGAGACCTCATCTAGAGTACTGTATCAAGTTCTGGAGGTTGCATCTCCGGAAGGACATAGACAGAGTAGAAGTGGTTCAGGACATACACCAAATAAAAGTGGTTCAGAGAAGGGTGACACAAATGGTGCAGGGGCTGCAGAAAAGTCATATGGGGGAGACTGGAGGATCTCAATATGTATTCCCTGGAAGAGAGGGGAGAGGGGGGATACAACAGAGACTTTCAAATACCTCAAGGTTGTAAATAAGGTACAAGACGGTAGCATGTCTAAAAAAAAGATGTTCAAGAACAATGGGCAATAATATGAAGATAGAGGGGGTAGACTTACAGGTAATATGAGAAAGTATTTTTTTATGGAAATGGTGGTGAATTCATGGAATAGCCTTCTGGCAGAAGTTATAGGGGCAAAATCAGTAAGGGAATTCAAAAATGCATGGGACAGACATAAAGGAACTCTAGCAATAGGGAAAAGAAGGTAAGCCTCTGATCATTTAGGAACTGCGGTATATGAAGCAGGTAGGGAAAATGGGCAGACTAGGTGGGCAAAGCAATCCTTATCTGCCATGAAATTCTATGTTTATATGTAAAAGCCTAAGGGTGGGATCCAAAGTGATGAACTGGGTTAGATCCTGGTTAATGGATGGGAGACAGAGAGTGGTGGTTAATGGCATTCATTTTAATGATGGGAGAGTGAGAGTGACTGGTCCTCTTCAATGTCTTCATAAGTGACATTGTAGATGAACAAGAAAGGATGTTATGCCTTTCTGCAGATGATGCCAAAATCAACAATAGGATGAACAATAAGGAAGGGGTGGAAAAAATGCATAGGGATATTTGGAAACTTGAGGAATGATAATGAGCATGGCAGTTGGGGTTCAATACCAAAACATGCAAAATCATACATCTAGAGCATAGGAACCCAAGATTTGAGTGCATGATGGGAGATATTGTTAGTCACTAAGCAGGATAGAGACCTTGGGGTTATCATATCTGATGAACTCAAAGTGGCAGAGCAGTGTGACAAAGCAGTGAGTAATGCCCATGGGATGCCGGGAAGCATAGGTAAAGGTATCTCTAGCAGGATGAGAGAGGTGGTGTTGCTACAATATCATTCACAGGTCAGACCCCCTCGGAATACTGTGTCCAGTTCCGGAGGCCACACCTCAGAAAGGATACGAAAGGGTGGAGGCAACTGAAAGGAAGGCAACTAAATTGGTGGAGGAATTTGCATCAAATGCCCTATGAAGAGAAATTGAGGGATCTCAAAAAGTACACCCTGGAAGACAGGAGAGCAAGAGAAGACATGACAGAGATCTATAAGTACCTCATGGGGGTGAACAGAAGGAAGGAGCAGAGTCTCTTTCAAATAAGTAAGAGTTCCAGAACCAGAGGGCATGTGATGAACCTGGAGGGGGGGGGGGTTAGGAGAGATGTGAGGAAGTACCACTTCACTGAAAGAGTGGTGGACACCTGGAATAGACCACCAGCAGAAGTGACAGGTAAAAAAGGTAGGGGACTTACATGGGATTGACATAGGAGAATATTAGGATGAGTGATGGTCACAGGAGACCAGTTAGAGTCTGCAGAGACAGACTAGAAAGGGAATAATCTGGGAGGACTGGGAAGGCTAAGCGGTCCTTTTCTGCCAACAAGTTCAATGATTCTAACTGTTCACCCACCAGAAGAGAAAGTCACCTTGGAAAACAAGTTTTATCTGTACAGAAAAGTCAGCAGAAGTTGAGTCAATATATGCTTTACTACTGATCAAATGATGATAGTGAAAATAAAATAACAGTAAATATAATGATAGGCATCAAATCAACTGCACTCTGATAAAAGAAGCCCATCTTAATAAAAAAGATTTTGACTCAATATGCAAAAGATAGGGCACCAGGATTTTTTGCCTGTATAAAACAAATTTTAGAAGGGTGGCTATTTTTGTTCAAAAAGCCTCAGAAATTAAAATTATCCAATCAATAACTAGATCTGGGTGAAATTTATATTCTGCTATGGTGGAATTCAAGCAAATTTACAATTTTGCTTTATGAAATTTCACAGAATATCCACAAAAATTTGCAAAATGTCAATGAAAATTAAATTTCAGTTATTTACATCTAATTTTAAATCTTCATGCATACATTGCACTATAATTGTTACCTGCAAGTCCTCCACCTTTTGGACTGGGGTACCAAGTTTCAGAATTGTAACTTTAAAATGGACAGAGTTATAAGCAGCTGAATATTCTGACTTTTTCTAATGAAATTTCACATGTATGTAAACTGCACAATTTTAAATCCCTATGGCCTTAAAACTAAAGAACTAATTGTCACCATTTCTGGTAGAGTCACAGACCCTAAAAATAAGGACGTGTGTGTCAGCTTTCTAATCTCCTGCTTAAAGGAACACTGTTAACCCTTTTTGCATCATATTATTATAAGATGAAAACCCACATTTTATGATTGTTTACCTACTCTAAAATTCATAGATGTTGCTGGTTGTTTTATTTGCTTCCTTTCTTAGCTGAACTGAAATGTTTGCAAATGGTTTAATTAATTTTGTTTCATATCTTTGATCTATTCTTACTGCACACTTTCTGAACATTAGGAATGCCCCCAAACAGTGTAGCCACTCATGATGCAGTAGTTTCTTCTCCTCCCACTGTATCTTGAGCTTCTAGACTATGTTGGCGGTGAACCCAGGTCCAAGAAAGATACAGTGGGAGTTGATCAAGGACTGTAAACAACCATATTTTTGTATGGTGGACCGTCTGTTTTTCACTTTTAAATGAAAAAAAGAATCAGAATCAAACTACCAGGTACATTAGTAATTTCTACAGAAGGTGAGCAATCATAAAATCTGTTTTTTTTTTAAATCTAGGGACACTTTGAATTCAAAGGGGCTTGCCAGTGTCCCTTTAAGGATGGCCAACTTGTATGAAACCACAAATTGTAAAATAACAGTAATTAAAGTAGAATTTCATAAAACTTTTATGAACACTCTGAAATGTTGTGATGATTTTCTGGAAACCTGAACTATAAATTGTGCTCAGCCATACACCTGAGTCACCACAGTGGAGGGAAGAAGTTTGGGTCGAGAGGTAATAATGCAGCATTCATAGGGACTCCATGCTAAAAGTATAGTTATACCCAGTGTCAGGTACCCATTTCTCAATCTGTCTTAAGTGAAGCACCATCAGTCATAAATAGCCAAGGCTATCACCTTGTACATGCCCGTCTTCTTGCAATTTGCCTGCTAACCACTTAAGCTTATAAACTAAAGGGCTTTTGGAGGCACACCGGTGTGCCCCATGGCTTCTGTATAGTGTCACCTGCTAAGTTTTTGATAACTCTGAAGACAATGCATATTTTTAGCACTTGACTGCGCGTGACACCAAGCATTGCAACTTGTTGTTACTGAGGCTATTGTAAGAGAAGTATCTGGATATCGTTAGTAATGATGGAACATGATGCTCGGCAAAACTATAGCAGGAATGTTGAAGGGGCATTTCAGGACTTAATGCCAGTGCATATAAAGTGGATTTGCAAACATGTAGTATAAGTAAAGTGAATGTGATCCATAGCCAAGACAACATGGACTTCAGTTCTGTAAAGAGGAATAGGGTACAGTCATATTAATGGAAAGAGAAGTCAGGGGATCTAAAGATAGAGGAGGCAGCTAGTGCAGGGGTCACTGGTGGAAGAAGTTAGGCATAGGGGTTAACCAAGGGAAGGGCAGCCAGAGCTGAATAGCAAAAGAATAGTACACCCAAGCTGGAGCAAGGAAGCCTATAGGGACAATTCATACTTGAAAGCAGGTCAGATGAGAATCACACTTAGCACAATAGACTGATCTGAGATCCCAATGTCCTTGAAAGTCCAGGACTTAGAGGCACTCACAGTGCCTGGTGGGAGAAGAACATGACTGGGGCAGCAAGAAAGAGCAATTCAAGCTATTACAAAGGAATTGGTCTGACAGGAAAAGAAGTATGTGGCACTCTTATTAAAGGATGGTATCTGTGAAAAACAAGGAGAACAAGCATTTGTCAATGCCGAATGTTTGCTTGCTGGCATTGGCATTGGTAGTGTAGAAGTTACAGAGCTGCATAATAGAAATGGCAGTGAAGTATTGAACTGAAGCCAACCCCACCACCACCCTGCAGAGAGTAACAGGCATTGGGGTGTACCTTTGGGTCATCAGGCATAACGACCATGCCATTTCACCACACCCTACCCTGCAGACACTGACAAATGACATGGTGTGCCTTGGGGTCTTTGGCTGTCATGCACACCCCATTCCATCAGGAAATACGGTGAGATGGGTGCGGTATAGGAGAATGGGGTGAAGTTTGGGGTCGAAGAGTCTGAGGCACACCTTGATGCCTCTCACTATGAGCATTACAGGCAAGAATCCCAAGTCATACCCCTGATGCCTGTCATTCTCTACAGGGTGGGGCATTATGGTCAGAAACCCTAATGCCTCAGGCATTCATTGGTATTTTCACTCCAAATTTTCAACATGCTTTTTTGTGACCCCAACCTCATGAGCAGTGGCAATATCAGTTTGTTAGCCAAAAACTGCTTTTGCACAGCGACTACGGCATTTGGCACCACAGGTGCAAAAACACATTCTGAACAGGGTGTGACAAATGACAGCAGTACTGTTCATGGGAGAGTGTAAAAATGGCAATGTTGAAAATCTGCTGTGAAAATATTAAAAACTGGTTAAGTCATCAGTTGCAGTATAGAAATTACATAGTAACGACACCAGAATGTAACTAGTTTGGGATTTTTTTACCAGCAGATTGTTAACACAGGCATTTTGGGACCTCTGATCATGAACAGTGTCAGTGTGATTTTCTTTATCTGTCCCGAACAATGATTTCCCACAGCGACCACGCATTTCTGCGCTGAAAGTGTGAAAACACATTTCGGCCATGTTGTGGAAAATGGCAGCTGTACTGTTCATAAGGAGGTGTGGAAAAATGCCACTGGTGCAAATCTGGACTGAAAATATTACAAATTCATGAACTTATGAGGGTGCGAGGAAACTGTGCAATGCTCACTCATAACACAGTCATTTTAAGGAGTTGTGTCACCAAATTTTCAACATAGCCATTTTAAGACCTCTGCTCATGACCAGTGTCACTGTGATTTTCTTAATCTCTCCCAAACATTGTTTTCGCACACCAACTGTACCATTGTGCGCTACATGTGCGGAAACATGTTTTGGGTGAGATGTCAAAAATGGTAGCTGTACTGCTCATAAGGAAGTGCGATAAAATGGCACTGCTGAAAATCTGGTGTGCAAATATTACAAATTCACAAACTTGCCAGCGTGCGTAGGAACTGTGCAACGTGCGCTCCTAAAATAGTCATTTTTGGGAATTTTTTCACGGAATTTTCAGCATAGTCATTTTAACTCCTCTGCTCATGACCAGTGTCACTGTGATTTTCTTAATGTGTCCCATACATTGATTTCGCACACAGACTGCACCATTGTGCACTACATGGGCAGAAACACGTTGTGGGCAAGATGTGAAAAATGACAGCTGTACTGCTCATAAGGAGGTGTGGTAAAATGGCAATGTTGAAAATCAGGAGTGAAAATATTGAAAATTCGCAAACTTATGAGCGTGTATAGGAACTGCACAATGCATGCTCATAAAACAATCATTTTAAGGAATTTTGGCACCAAATTTTCAAAATAGGCTTTTTGAGAGCCCACCTTATGAACATTTGCAGTGTCATTTTGTTAATCAGTCCTGAAAGATGATTTCACGCAATGACTGTGAAATCACCCTTTGGGCCTGATTAATGCCATGACAGTGACAGCATTCATGGGAAGGGGTCCCAAAAAACCCATGTTGAAAATTTGGTGCAAAAATTCCAAAAAATGTCCGAGATACGCAGTAAAGTTGAAAAAAATCCTATCTATTACATTATACAGCTTACTGGCATTTCCTCAATTCACGATTGGCTTTGAAGAGTGCAGACGTGTTCCCGGTCTGCCGAAGATCATCGCGTAGACTGCAGATGTAAGTATGGGGTGTGAGGGGTGTGGGAAGGCAGGGTGCACAGTGGGTGGGCCTGGGTGGGCTGGGAGAACGCCGAGGAATGTTTTCTTTACAGGTTTTTTTTTTTAAGGAAGATGATGGGGATATTTGCCATGCTGGGGTGGGCTCCCAACATGGCAGCTAAAAACTGTTTGAGGCTGGAGCTGATGGGGGAGTTGGGCACCCCGTCGGCCCATACGGACGTGTGCCATGCTGGAGGGCTCCCCAGCGTGGCACCTGGAGAGAAAGCTTTGGGGGGCAGCATGGAGCGATGGGGCATTGGGCAACCCCGTCCGGCCTACAGTATGTGCGTGTGGGGGGAGCACGTGAGCATGCAATATGCATGCGTGCGTGTTGAGGGGGGAGCTCTGCTCACTGAAGAGGAGCTCTACCTTTCAACTGTATGCCACTGCATTTTCAACTGCTGTTATAGACAGCTGGAGCAGTGATTGGAGCACTGCAACCATGCCTGCAAACACACTGACTGAATTGGAAGAGACTGACACACCTCTGGAAGACTCGGATGATGGCACTATGTTTCTTGCACATGCGTGCAAACAAACATAAAAATCACAAACCATTCCCCTGAGTCTATCTCATCAAATGTAGAGAAAAAAGTAGGTTTGGGGACAAAATAGTCACATGGAAGGGAACTGTAAGACTGTAAACAGCTCAGCTTATCTAAATGGATGATGCAGTGGTAAGTGCTTTGTGAAAGTTAAATTCTACAAGTGGAATTAAAGCGACATTATTTATTATGCTTCCATTAATTTTTTAGCACATTTTGGCAATTAGTAATTTGTAGTATGGTTCCACTGTAAGTTTAAAACTACTGAAACAAATTTCTCCAGCTTTGTTAGATTTTAGGACCAAGTGACCCTGGTATACCTGCCAAATATCAGGTATATACCTGTGACAGTAGCAAAGCTATGAACATCAATCTTTTGGAACATGTTAATAAAATTTCACAAAAAAATTGAAATGTGAAACTGTGAACCCCTGTAACTTTAAAATATACTTAATCAAATCTCTATGCATTCAGTGGTTTTAAAGACTCTTTCAAGAAAGTTATAAATGCAGACTAACAGGTATCTAATTCAAAAGGTGGTAGAGTAGTGACCAGAGAAGCATTTTCAGAAAAGTTCACAACAAATTAAATTGCTAGACTTTGAGCCCTATAAAGTCAAAACTACTCATCTGGTGGCCCACCAGCACAGTGGTAGCACTACTGTTTATGGCACTGATGACCCGAATTCTAGAGGGAATTCAGGGCATTAGCGAGTTGACTGGGGGAGAAATATTGACTGTCCAAGGAACTACTCTCCTCCTCCATGGGGGAGGGATTGTGAAGCTGACAAATACTTGGCCCCCAGCAGAAGATGGGGGAAGGCACTTCACGATTACCAGAGAAGAAGAGGGCATAGGCAAACATCATGGTGTGTATCTCAATCTCATTGCACTCTGTGCCCTCTCAGTAAAGAAAAACAGAAAAATGCTGTCCAGAAGGTTGATGTTTAACACCTGCAGGTCCTTCACTCAACTAGTCAGGCTTGCCAGCAAGAACCAGATCCTGTATGAAGACAGGGGTTAGAAAACCCCACCAACTCCACCAGGGGGAGCACGCCCTAGGGGAAGACGGCTGGTGATAAGTTCCAGTGGAGGCTGGGGTAATGGGGTTGGGGTGTTTGATGCTGGTGGCTAACTGGAAGGAAAAAAACAGAATAACAACAAACAAACAAACAATACAACAATAATCAGGGAGTAGTGCTTTGCAGAAAGTGGAATTCTGCCAGCGGAATTAATACAGAATGGTCATTCCACCGGAATCTCACTGCTTCTGCAGTGGAATTCCTCCTACTGTGATCTGTGGAATAATATTCAGTGGAAAAAAATTTTTCCACAGAAAATTATTCTGCAACAATTTCTGTGGAAAATATTGTGATCCAAGGAATATTATTCCATGGAACAGTATTTTTTCCATGGAAAATCATTCTGCAGCTATTTTCTGCTGTGGAATTTCACCATTATGTTTGTAGCAAAATTCAGCAGAATTTTGAAAATTCTGCAGAATTTCGTTCTGCCAGAATTTGAAAATTCCACACAGCACTATCAGGGAGGATCTGTAATAAGTGAAATTAAAATAAATAACCAGATGCTCATTTTAAGTAATTTACAATGCCCTGATATAAATCACCCTCAGTTCTGGAGTCATTTCTTTCTAAATTGATCATCATACGGTGCTCCTTATATAACAGGAGGTGACTTGATTCTTATTTTAAACAATGAAATGGACAGCGCTTCAAATCTGCAATCCTATTTACATCTGCATCCAAAACATTTCTCAGTTTCTCATAAGATCTTTATTTAATGGACCATTGCAGAGAATCTAAACCCATAAAATACTGTAGGTTATAATCCATTTTCTCTGCTGTACATCAAACATATTTTAGAATAGACTTCTTCCTGGTCTCCAAATCAATTTGGCATCACAGTAAGGTAGTTTTTTTTTATAAACACATCCTAATCTTTAATCATTCTCTGTTGATAAAGACTTGTGAATTGGATCATAACAACAGACCCAGAGAGGGCTTTAGACTTTGTCTATTATTGCTTTTGTGATTTTGTCCTTTTGTTGCTTGGGGAGGTGGTGAGTTAGGGTCGGAAACCCTAGTGCCATATCTCCCTACTTTTGTTGCTATAAGTTGAATCTTAACTTGGTGCTTTAGCACAGTGTTTTTGCAGTGAATGTCCTTTCCTTTTGAAATAGTGGAATCATCCTCAGTCACACATCCCTTCCAAACTATGTGAACAGATCAATCTGGCTATAGATGTAGAAGAGCAGGGCCCTCTTGGCCCTGTGCCATGTGAGAGGTCCATCTGGCTGCAGAGGCTACAGATGTAGACATGGAGGGTCCTCTGCCATGTGAGGGGTCCATCTATATGTGAAAGCATAGGCTCCCGAGGCCCTGTGCTACCATGTACCTACAAATACAGACATGCAGGGTCCTTCCTTCAGAACTTGGCTGATTATTGTTATTTTTATCCCAAATTCTCAACATAGCCTTTTATAACCACACCTCATGAACCAGTCAAGACACATTTTTCAAATCATGCTTGAAAGATGATTTCCCAGAAAAAAAACATTATAGGCCAGATTTGAAAAATGTCATCAACATGGTTCATGAGGTAGGATCATGAAAAGCACATATTGAAAATGTGGGTTTAAAATATTTTAAAATGGACAAGTTACAAACTAAAGTTGGTTTTCTTTTCAAATATAAAATTCTTCCTTCATGAAACAATATGAAAGAACTAGGGTTCTGTTATGAGGTCATATACAAGAACCACTGTTCTATCATGAGTTCTCAAGAAAGAACAGCATTTCTTTTGTGAGGTCTCACAAACGAACCCTATTTTTTTTACTGGACCCTCATGGAAGAACTGATGTTATTTTGTGAGATTTCATGAAAAAAACAATAATACTTTATGCCACAAAAGAACTGTGGAAAAAAAATTCAGTCCAAAATCTTCTATCAGGAAAACAAAACTAAGTCCAAAGTCTTCTTTCATGAGTGGGATTCTTTTTTCGGTGAGACTCATGAAAGAAAAAATTTGGCTCATGAAAAAAGAATCATCAGCCCTCGCTAAGCCTTCCACCCAGGATTTTAAGGATATCTGAAAACTATGTTTTGGGGTCATTTGCTGAAAATAAAACCTCCAGAATTCAGCTAAACAGGTCCAGTTTAGCTAGATTTATGTGTTTGTTTTTCTCCAGGGGATCATTTTTACGGAGTTTCTATTTTTTTTTGAAGAAATAAAAAGATGGCTGCCATATGAAAGAAGTTTTTTTTTCTCATGAAAGAGGAATTTCAGCCCATGAAAGAAGAATCTTCTTTCATGAGACAGGAATTCTCCTTTCACATCAGACATATAAATGAAAGACCCTACAGTGCATGCTCTGAACTGAAATGTCAAATTCTTATAACTCAGGAAAAAATTAAAATTTTTCAACCAACCAAACCAAAAAAAAAAATCTTTCTAGGGAAATCCCCTTCTACCCTTGAACTTTTCAGAATAAAATTCCAAACCATCTGGGCTATAGATGAGAACATAAAAATGGCTCAAAACCCCAAGTTTTTCATTTTTTGCGCAATCTGAATCTCAGAATTTGGAAATCCGACCATCACAAATCTTGCCAGATCAAAAGACCTTGCCCCCCCGGACCATGCATACAAAATTTCATGTAATTCCAGTGAACGGGGAAAAGTTATTAATGTGCAAATTAGGGGGTTAACATTAAACACACTACTCAACCATAGCTAGCATCCCTATAATATATATTCTTTACAAAAACTGTGTGATGCACCAGTTAGAGTTCAAGTTAAGGCCACAAAAGTAAGGAAATGTGGCATTAGTATTTGCAACCTTACCTCCCCAACCCCAACCCCAAGCAGCAAAAGGAGAAAACAATAGGGTTTGGGGTCTCTGGGGTCTTGGCAAATCAGTGGCAGGGTCTTCCTTGATGTTATCAACTCTAATGGCCACCCATACCCCCTGCCCATAGCCTCCTGTCTGAAGCACAAGGTCAAGCTCCAAGCCAGTGCCTCACAGTAATACACTCTTCAAAGGTAGAGAAGTATGTCTTGCCACATGTTGACAACACAGTCTGTTTTGGCTTTCTATGGGCCCTGCATGAAGAAAGGAGATCCTGTCTGATGTTGTTTGCTCAGGGGAGAGTGTAGGCATTATGGTTGACAACCCTGAGGAAGACCCCACCACTGATTCAACAAGATTCTGGAGACCCAAACCCTAATATTTTTTTCCTTTTGCTGGTTGGGTGTTGGGGGAGGGTAGTTAGGGCTGGAAACCTTAATGCCACATTTCTGTACTTCTGTGGCATTAAATTGAACCCTAACTGGTGCATTAATGAAATGTTTTTGAAAGGATTTCCTTTCTTTTTGAGATAGCGAAATCATGTCCTCATTCATGCAGGTGCCTTCAGGACCTGTGTGAATCCATGCAGTTGCACAGGGCCCAAAGGTTCCATCCACCTTGTGGGCCCTGCACTTCCATGCAACAACAGATGTCAAGAATTTATTGGGCTGTCTGGTGGGCTGCAGAAGCACAGAGCCTTCTGGGGCCTGTGCTTCCATGTGGCCATAGATACAGACACACAAGGCAAAGAGTCTACCTCTAAGCCAATTCAAAGGGGCCTCTGCCACCCATGGGTGCAGAGCCATATGCCAAGAAAAATGTTCTCTTCACTATATGGTACCTGGGCCTGTGTGGGCAACCTTGCAACTTTCATTCTACAGCCTGGGGAGTGTCACATAGCAACACCATCCTACCTTTGCATTTCCTGTTGTGTCACTAAGCTTGTCCCTGAATTCAGCTCACCAGCACAGAATCACAAAGCACCACCTCTTGGGGTTAAAGACTGGCACTACACAATGACTTTCTTAATAATTATGTTTTTAATGTTAACCACAAATTTTCAACCGTCATTTTATGACTCCCTTTATAAACATGACAAGTGTGAAAACATGCCTTGTCCAGGATTTAAAAAAGTGACACCTGGCAGGTTTATGAGGTGGTGTGAAAAAAATGACTTTGTTGAAAGTTTGGAGTGAAAATATTGAAAATTAGCGAAGTAATGACTGAGCATTGATGTATTACAATGTTCACTCATAACTTGGTCATTTTACCATTTCTGTCCACCAAAGTTTCAGCACAGTCTTCTTATGACCCCCACATCATAAACCCAGTAGGTGAAAAATTTCAAATCCCCATTGGTGTGTAACACATTTTTTCTAGGATTTGAAAAATGACAGTTGTCACATTAATGAGGTAGTGTGGAAAATGGCTATATTTAAAATCTGGGATAAAAATATAGAAAATTACCAAAGTTATGAGCAAGCATAACAAATGTTAACCTACTCATATAATTTTGTTGTTTTTTTAATATTTTGTCCCCAAATTTTCAACATAGCCTTCGTATGATTCTACCTCATGAACAAGGATAGTGCAAATTCTCAAATCCCACCTGAAAAGTGATTGACAAAGTGACCACGAAATTGCCTTTTGGGCAGATTTGAATAATTCCACTGCCCTTGGTCTTGAAGAGGGGTCCAAAAAAGGCTATGTTGAAAATTTAGTTTTACCAGTAACCACACTTGGGAGACTTCAGTACCTGGCTATGTACTTTTCAGAAGAGAATGAGGTGCAAAAAGGGGGTGGAGTGGCCCTGTCTGTCAATGAAAATATCAAAGCTACAGAAATTCAGAATACACATAAGGAGCCAGAAGAACTGTGAGTCACCCTGGAAACAGCAAATGGGATAGCCATAAGAACTGAGGTTGTCTACAGGCCCCAAGACCAGGAGGAGGACATAGACACATTACTGTTAGAAGATATACAAAACATGACAGCTAAAGGGGAGGTTTTGATAATGGGAGACTTCAATATGCCAGATACAGATTGGTCAATACCAGCAGGAACATCTGCCAGAACTAGACACATGGTGGATTCTCTGCAGGGGGAGGGCCTCAAACAACTGGTACAACAACCCACAAAAGACAGGGCTATCCCAGATCTAGTACTGACTAACAGAGGAAAGGATCACAGATCTCCAGGTAGAAGGTCACCTGGAGGCCAGTGACCATCACATGGTATGGTTCAATTTGGCCACTACAACTAAATCATCCCATTCCAAGGCAAATATATTGGACTTCAGAGGAGCTGACTTTCATAAGATGGCTAAGAGTTATGCTAGCCCGGGCAAAAAGAAATACATATGAGGGGGTACAGGCAAAGTGGGCAAGCATAAAGGATGCAATACTTGAAGCAACATCCCACTGTGTTAGAGAGAAAAGGAAGTACAAAAGAAGAAGGAAACCACTTTGGTTCTCAAAAACAGTAGCAGAAAAGGTCAGAGCCAAAAGACTGCCTCAGGAAAATATAAGAACGCAGCAGGATGAAGATAGGGAGGCATACCAAACTTCCCTAAGGGAAACAGGGAAGGCAGGCAAAGGCCCAAACCGAGGAAACACTAGCACAAACAGCAAAAGAAGGTGACAAGACTTTCTATAGATATGTTAGTGAAAGGAGAAAGTCCAGAGGGGGTATTGCTAAGATCAAAGGGGATAAGGGGGCATGTGAGGAGAGGACCATGTAAAAGCATCTCTCCAAAGTAGAGACTTCTGCTCGGTATTTACTGAAGAGGAGGTAGGGCAGGGCCCACAGCTCAGCACCATGGACACAGGGGGGAGGGAGGTGTGCTCTAGTCCCTTCACAAAAGAAAGGGTCCTACAAGAGCTCGATAAGCTCAGGGTGGACAAGGCAATGGGACCTGATGGCATACATCCCAGGGTACTAAAGAAGCTAAGGGTGGTACTAGCAGAGCCATTATCAGAACTGTTTAGTGAGTCTCTGAGCACAGGAGAGGTCCCAGAAGACTAGAGATGGGCTCATGTGATCCAGCTCCACAAGAGTGGTAGCAGGGAGGAGGCAGAGAACTACAGACCAGTTAGTCTTACCTCAGTAGTGGGCAAGATTATGAAGGCACTCCTTAAGGAAAGGATAGTGCAACACCTGGAATCCAAAAGGAGCACAGGATCCAAGACAGCATGGGTTTACAAAAGGAAGGTCCTGTCAAACTAATCTCATAGAGTTCTTTGACTGGGTAACCAGAGTGGTGGACCAAGGGGGAGCAGTTGATGAAGACTACCTTGACTTCAGCAAAGCTTTCAATACTGTTCCACATAGAAGATTGATTAATAAGCTGGGTAGGCTCAGGATGGGTCAGAAGTTGGTCAAGTGGGTGGCAAACTGGTTGACGGGCAGAAAACAGAGAGTGATGGTAAATAGTACAGTCAGAAGAGATGCAAGTCACAAGTGGGGGTACCTCAGGGATCAGTCCTGGGGCCAGTCCTCTTCAATATCTTCATCAGTGACATTGCAGATGGACTGGAGGGTAAGGTTTGTCTGTTTGCAGATGACACCAAGAGCTGCAACAGAGTAGATGATCCAGATGGGGTGGGCAGAATGAGAAGAGATCTGGATAAACTAGCAAAATGGTCGGAAGAGTGGCAACTGGGGTTTAATGCAAAGAAGTGCAAGATCATGCACATGGGGAAGAGAAACCCTGAAGCCACCTATAGGCTGGGAGGGGAGTTGCTGGCAATCACAAGGGAAGAAAGAGACTTGAGCATCATCATCACCGATGACCTGAAATCATCCAAGCAGACCACTAAAGCAGTAGGTACTTAGAGGATGTTAGGGTGTATTAATAGGGAGTATCACAAGTTGGAAGAGGAGATAATAATCCTCTTTACAAGACACTAGTTAGGCCCCATCTGGAGTACTGTGTGCAGTACTGAGGCCACACCTTCACAAGGACATTAACCAAATTGAGGCAGTCCAGAGAAGGGCAACCAAAATGGTGCAGGGACTGCATCACAAAACATATGAGGACAGATTAACAGAGCTCAATATGTATACCCTAGAGCAAAGGGAGGAGAGAGGTGATATGATCGAAACATTCAAACACCTTAAGGGCATTAACAAGGTGAAAGAGTCTAACATGTTTCAGTACAAGAAAAATAGCAGGACAAGAGGACACTGCATGAGATTAGAGGGAGGCCAATTAAGGGGTAATGTGAGGAAGTTCTTTTTCACAGATAGGGTGGTGGATGCATGGAACGGCCTACCTCAGGAAGTGGTGGATATGAATACAGTGCAGGGCTTCAAACAGGCATGGGATAGGCATAAGGGAGCAATACAGATGAGTATGAATAGATAGGCTATTGACAGAGCAAAGACCGATAGCACATTTATAAGGTAGAAAAAGAAATGGGCAGACTGGATGGTCCTTGCGGTCCTTATCTGCCATCAACTTCTATGTTTCTAAAATATGAAAAAATGACAAAGTCATGAATAAAAGTTCAAACACCATTTAGATATTTTAAACTGGACTTACCTGATTTTCTCATATGACAGTCATTGCTTCCAGCAGCAAGACATGTCTTCAGTTGGAAAGTGGATCTACACTGTGGGACATGTTCAAGTGAGTGAGGGTGTATGGGGTTGGGGTGCTGAGTGGGAGGTTAGGGTGGGGTAAGTGGCACTGTGCAGGGAATCAGATTGTTGAGTGACCATTTTCATTTTTACAGGTTAAAAAAATCAGTAAGGGACAGTTTTCTTTATTTCAGGGGCCTTAACACTGGGAAATGGGCATCTCAGTATCTGGCCAGTGTTTGGTAGCATGGGGAGTGAACACCTTGGTACCTCCATGTGTATAATGGGAAAGAGGGTGGGTGATGTGGAGGGGAGAGGTGTGAAGAGAAGTGGTACAGGGGTGGGAACCCCAGTTCAGTTATAAAATCTTAAAATTAAAAATGGAAAAGGAGAAGGCAATCTGGAGGGGGGGGAAGATAAAAGCAATTTGGGGGTGAGCATCTGGTCCCCTCCTTATTTTGACAGCTAGCTAGATGAATAGCTAGAGAGAGAGAGAGAGATAGATGGATGGATGGATGGATAGACAAGCAGACAGACAGACAGGAAGATAGACAGATAGATAGATAGATAGATAGATAGATAGATAGATAGATAGATAGACAGACAGACAGACAGACAGACAGACAGACAGCCAGCAACAGAGAAAGGCCAGGGGATCACCAGATCACCGCTGTAACTGAATCCAGCAGCATGACTCCAACTGCTAATTCACATTTCAAGAATGTTTCACTATTCTCATATTGAGAATGTGGGTTAAGGGCTCCCTATGTACAAGTGAATGAGGGTGTTTTTGTGCATGTGGGGAGGTGTGGTGGTGGGTGTTGAGTGGGAGGCTGGGGAGTAGTGGGTGGGTCAGATCAGTGAGGGACTGTTTTCTTTTTTACAGGTGTAAACAAATATCAACAAAGGATGGTTTTCTTTATTTCAAGAGACTTTCCAACACTGGAGATTGGGCACTTCAGTCTCAGGCTAGTGTTCAGTGGCCCAGCCCTGGGGGTGAGAACCTTGGTGCTGTCATGTACATATTGGGAACAGGAGAAGAAGACCTGGGGGGGAGAAAAGAAGCAGTACTGAGGTTGGTACCCCAGTCCACTTATAAAAACATAAAATTAAACATGGAAGGGGGGCAGATGACCAGAGGGGGGAGAAAAAAGAAGTACCGGAGGTGCTTCTGGGGTTGGTCCCAGCTGTCTGGAGGCTCCGTGGTGGTGAGGATCTGGCAGCTGTCATTCAGTTGGACGAGACACCATTTTCTCATTTTCTCTGTCCTACCCGTCAAGTTCTCAGCCTTGCATGGGTAGGATCCTCGGGTGGGGGCGTGCAGGGGGCGTGTTGAAGATTCACATCCCCCAAGCCTGGACCCAATCTGCCCAGAGGTGCCCATGCAGTACCACCCCCCGGGAGGGAAATATCCAATGGACGTTTATGCATCCCCTCCCTGCCAGACTCCACTCCTGGTACCCGGGCTCAGGTCGCAAACCCAGGTCACCAGCATGCCAAGCAAACCCCTTCACTCAGTGCCATGGAGCCAGCCCCAACTTGGACATTTTTAGGCACTTTTTCACCAAATTTTCAACATGGGCTTTTTGGGATCCCACCTCATGAACACTGGCACTGTCATTTTATTTATCGGTCCTGAAAGGCAATTTCATACAGTGACTGCGAAATCACCTTCCAGGCCCGAGTAATAAAACAATAGTCACAAAGTTCATGAGGTGGGATCCCAAAAGGCCCCCACTGAAAATTTTGTGAAAAAATACCTAAAAATAGCAAAGTTATGAACATAAGTTCAAAAAGCCATTTTAATACATTATACAGTACTTACCTTGATTCCTAAGTTTGTGGTTCAGCTTTGAAGAGTGCAGACATGTCCTGGTCCACAGAAGATGACAGTAGACAACCTCCAGTGGTAAGTATAGGGCAAGGGAGGTGGGGGGGTGGATGGTCAGTGGGAGCATCAGGATGGGGGAGGGATAGCGGGAATAATGAGGGACCATTTTCTTTCATTTTTTTCAGCTTAAAAAAGACTTTGGGGGATGGTTTTCTATTTTACAGATTATAACTAAATAAATCTTTCAGGACACTAGAAGTGGGGTCTCCGGTGTCCCACACTGCTGGGGGGGCTTCTGAAGCTGACATGGGGATTGGGCCCCTGATGTCAGCAGATAAAAACAGAATGGGCTGCAGGGGGGTTCAATTATTATTGCGCACATTGGGGATTGTGGTGGAGAGTCTGCAAGACCACCAAGGAATATTTAAATATATGAATGAGGGATCATGGTTGGGGGGTTAAGTAGTGGGAGTCAATCAGCCGTGCAGCAGCAGCAGAGAGGTGAAACCAACTTTTCTGAACTGGTGCATGCTGCAGCAAATCCCAGATAAGGGCAGACAAGGTTTCAGGGAAGAAGGTGCCACTTGCATCAAATAGAATGCAGCTGTCAGCAGGCTCACCACTTGCAGGGAAGGAGCCATTTGAAAAGTGCTTCCAGGTGGGGCCAGTTATCAGTAGTGGGGGGATTTGAAACAGTGTACTCAGGGATCTGACTCTCTGATAGTTTACCAGTGGCTATCAAGCACAAGTTGAGGGAGAGGGTCCTTGAGTTTAAACAAATGGATGGCTCTGTAGTTCCACTGGAAATTGCACTGCTAAAGAAGTTTTCCTGTACTTCCTGAGGAGTGATCCATTTCCTGGACTGGTACAAGTATCCATGTAGTTTCTTGCTCATTCTGGAGGGCACAGAGCCTGTGCAGGACTTGTTTGATTTCATCAGGGAGAGTGGTGCCCTACCAGAGGAGCTGGCCAGGAGCTTCATTTCACCAGTCAGTGTGTAGCATTGCCACACCAAGGGAGTGCTGCATCAGTACGTCAAAGATGATAACATCCTTGTGGACCTTTGGTCTGGAGAACTGAAACTCATGGACATTGGCTCTGGGGCACTGCAGCGAGAGACAGTGTACACAGAATTTGATGGTACCAGCCTTTCCTTGCGCCCATCTGACAGGCTACCCTGGACCACTAGGGATATATTTAACAAATGGGGGATTGGGGCTTCGGGGGTAGGCTGCTGTCCTAGATTGTAGCAGCAGCACAAAGATTATGTTAACTTCAACCATTTTTTCAATTAACTCATCTAAGTGTATGTTGACTGTACCTTAATAACTTTGCAACTGTTCAACCGATTTGCACAAACATTTGCATGCATGTACTCCTGGGGTAGATCTCTTGAAGTGCCAAGTTGCATGTTGGTCGGATTGGTGGATTTCACACTGCGTATAGTGACAAAATGTGAAAATTTGACCTTTTGTGCAGTTTTTTTTCTTGTTGTGCTGTGGCCAACCAGTTTTGAATTTCAGGGGTAGATAGCCCTTGCCCCACAGAGCATATCTACATTGGTTTGGTGAAAAAATATTAATTTGTTCCAAAGTTATTCAATTTAAAAATTTTGGGTTCTGAGCATGTTCATTTCACTCTTTTGGATAGCTGCATGGAATGAAAAGGGAATTTTCTCTGATGAAAAAGGTTCCTTTTTCTTGAAGAGCCAATCTGTGTTCGTCAGAAAAAAATCCTTTTTCCTGAGCCGCCATCTTGTTTTTTGATTTCTGCCCAAAAAAACTGTCATAACTGTGCCCTGGGATGTCTGTTATAGACATCTGAGTAGGTTTCTTGCTCATCGGGATTTGATGAGCTGTTCTTTGTGGATTGTGGCATTTGAATGCCCTTAGAATTCTTTTTTTTTTTTTTACTATTTTAATCCTTTTTGGCCAGTCCTTATTTGTGATTGCAAAAAAGAAAATTGGGTGGTGAAAAAGGATTTCCCCTTTTCATAACCAGATGGCCATGCCATTAATACTTGTTTGCCATCCACTTTCCTTTTTCACCATGATGAAATAGGATGCCAAAAAAGGAATTGCTCTGGCAAATAAGGATTACTGGCATGGACATCGAGTAGTGAAAAGGGGCCATCTGGTTGTAAAAAGGGGAAATCCTTTTTCACCAGCCAACTTCCTTTTTTGCAATCACAAATAAGGACTTGAAAAGAAAGGGACTTTGAGTGGGAAAAAAGGGATTGTGGGCATGGCCATCTAGTCCAGAAAAATACTATAATGTGGTAGTAATCCCCATAATAGCCCTGATGTCTAGTGGAACCCCCCCCCACCCTCAATCCCCATATGTTTCTTTCTTTTAATATATAGCTATATTTGCTTATTTTTCTTTCTTTTAAAATGGGGAAATAAGGTTTTCTTTGGGTAAACACCAACAGGTATTTACTTAAACAAGGGCTGATGAATCAGATTCTGGGGTTTGTTTGCCCCTAAGACTTACGGGGGGGTTAGGAAGTAGTAACACTAACTCCCCCACCAAACATTCACGCAACAGCAAAGGTATTGCTGCAATTTGTGGCATTTTTGCACAGCAAATTTGCAACACTATCAATGGCAAAATGAAAAAAACATATGTCCAGATAGTATTCAAATAAACTAATACCAGAATTGTGTTACTTGGGCCCCGATTAGGTAAGCACAACTGTTGGTGTTTACCAAGGGGCAGTAGTTTTTTAATTATATTATTTTTTCCATGTCGCTAACTGAAAATAAGATGGCTGAAGCATGAAAGAACAGAAGCCATTAGAGAAAGATAATTGCTCTTTCGCAAAAGAGGTTAGTTCTTTCTCACGGGACAGCTAATTTTGTCAATAGGAAATAATGGGAAAGTTGAATTTTTAACAACTTTTGAATGGATTAATATTTTTTCACCAAACCTTCAAAAAACACATCTGCGACCAAGATCCCATATACCCTGAAAGTTTTAAACCAAACCGCCAAGCATTTTCGGAGAAACGGCATGACAAAAATGGGGAAAAAAGTGGTAATTTTCACATTATTTGACATTTCGTAGTTCCACACCCATACATTTGACCAGAATGAAATCTGCCACATCCAGAGATCGGTGGCACCAGAATGAGCATGCAAAGTTTCATGCAAATCGGTCCAACAGTGCAAAATCTGGATGCTTAACATAGAAGTGAACCTTAACTATAGTGGAACTACCTTACTACCTTACCACTATTATAGATATATATATATGTGTATGTATATATATATATTAGAGGCAAAAAACTCCATTTAATGCATTAGTTAGGGTTGTTCCACAGCGACAAAAATGAGGAAATTCGCTGTTAGGGTTGAAAACCCTAACTCCGAATTCACCCCCCCAGCACCACACACACACAGACACACATTCAAGTATGGGGGAGGACCAAGTCAACACAACCAATGACAGACATCCAGCAGCAGGTGACAGAAATATGTCTAAATGTACTACGAGACATCCCCACCCACCTGACCAGGTACTGCATGCTCAGTGGAGATCAACAGCAAAACTGAGGCCATGTACACCAAACGTACACATCCCTGATTGCAGCTGCACACAATGTACCACACTTAGTAGTTGCATGGCCTTACCTACCGATGCCCCACACCACAACTGGTACTGTGCCATTAGTCAATATAAATGCTGAAGGTGCATGATGACAGTTGTAGAAAGGTTTTAACACTAGTGAGTATACATTAATTAAGAGAAGTACATAAATTAACGACAAGCCACTAGCATGCTCAAGATAAAAGTAGTGTTACATTTAGTAGGTGATTTACATAGTAGTACATTTACTGCAATGGTTTACTCAAGATAGAGAGGCTGATGTAAGCGTATGGAAAAGCATTGCCTGTTCAATGCTCTGAAATTCGTACTGCCAGTATCAGATGCATTCTTACTGATGAAGGTGTACTGCTCATGTACATACATAGACCTTCAGTGTGTTTCAATACTAAAGATGCAGTAAGTATTATTTGTAAGAAACATTGTAATTGCATGGATCAGGCCAAGCAACTTCTAAATATCATAGCACTACTGAGCCAACAATGACATACCTGTATCGGAGATGTATAATGGATAGATTTTCCTGTAGGCACTTACTGAGTATGTTGTACCTGATAAAGACAATCTCATTGCATTGGTGATGACTAACTTATTCAAATAGTAATACATTTACTATTGTTGCAATGAGTGATCTATGCCACTTATGGACACAGTGTAATTTTTTTTAACAGTTGTTTCATACTCAGGCTGTATGCCTAGTGTTTGGGTTTGCCACACTTCTGTCACTGATGCTATCAAAGTGATAACTATGTTAATTGTGGTACAACAGGAATCAAGTAGGTATGGTGTACATATAAACAGAATGTCTTTTAGTATTGATTTAACTCACAATGGGGTAAGTGTACTAGGACAGCAGGGGTTATTCTCTATCACTGACTCTTGTCAGTTATAATCACACTAAGGTTTCAATGACTGTAATGATCAAGATACACTGTTCATCTTCATGAGTTCATATTCACAGCCATTCTCCAGTAACTAGACAGTGTATGGTGTAACTGGGTGGGACACTGTGTTGCAAAGCTGCTACAGTGCCTAGCAGAAGGAGACTATCTACTCATAAAGACAATTAAGCAATAAGGCATGACCAACAGTTATGTTAAATGGTCTGTTAATCACCCTGTGGGGGTTTAATGTTGAATGAGGCATAGCCGAGTGCCACATGTCGCTAGACAGTGTTAAACTGACCATTAACATAATACCTGGGAGTGGCTTATCACTATCATAATAAAACTGTTTTTTTAAACAACATTAAACCATGTTCATCATTGGTTAGGCTCTACATGTATGTTAATAAAAAGTAAAAATAAGGCTGTTACAATGTTTACAGTCAATTAGAAAGCTGCATTTCTCAAACCCTTGTTATAATCAGAGATATTATACCTGTACAACTCCTTGGTTTTGCTGAACTCTATTGCTCAGGTGGCCCCACATGTGGTCTGGTCTAGTGTGGAGCATTGGTAGGTAAGGCCATGCAACTACTAAGTGTGGTACATTGTGTGCAGCTGCAATCAGGGATGTATGCTTATGACATGGCCTCAGTTTTGCTGTTTATCTCTACTGAGCATGCAGTACCTGGTCAGGTGGGTGGGGATGTCTCAGAGTACATTTAGACAATTGTTTGTTATTTCTGTCACCTGCTGCTGAATGTCTGTCATTGGTTGTGTTGACTTGGTCCTCCCCATACTTGAATGTGTGTGTGTGTGTGTGTCTGTGTGTGTGTGGTGCTGGGGGGATTCGAGTTAGGGTTTTCAACCCTAACAGCAATTTCCCCCACTTTGTCGCTGTGAACAACCTAATGCATTAAATGGAGTTTTTTGCCTCTAATTTCCCTTCTTTTTGAGAATGGTAACGAGAAATAGTGAATGTAATGCAGCGGTGGGACCAGCGGGGCCCAGGCCCCACCACATGATGTCTTGTGGCATAGTAACAGGAGCAGCAACGCAAACAGAAATGCTAACAGTGGCACACATGGTAACACAAGCTCGAATGAGAACAGAAAGGGTAACGCACACGGTGGCGTAGACGGGAACGGTCTGCCACGTGATGTGTTATCACATAGTAACATGGTGCCTGCAAATGGAAATGTCAATGGGCATGGTGATGCAAAGTGAAACAGAAAGAGAAACAGTACTGTAGACACAAATGGCAAAAAATAACAGAAAAGCAAGCGCAAATGAAAACGCAAAGGATAACGCACATAGGGCCCCGTGTTCCCGGCAACATATCGCGCAGTTGGAGCGCTGCCCAAAGGGCCCCACACTCCCACCACATGATGTCTTGTGGCATAGTAACAGGAACAGCAATGCAAACAGAAGCGCTAACAATGGCGCACAATGTAACGCAAGCGCGAATGAGAACAGAAAGGATAACGAACACGGTGGCGTAGACGGGAATGGTGTGCCACGTGATGTCTTGTCACATAGTAACATGGTGCCTGTAAATTGAAATGGCAATGGACATGGTGACGCAAAGTGAAACAGAAAGAGAAACAGTACGGTACACACAAATGGCAAAGTAACTAGAAGCATAGCGCAAATGTAAGCATGAGGATGGCGCATGAGGTGGTGGCGCAGGCGTCAAAGTAAGTGAAGCGGGCATGGAACCTAGCGGAAAGGGCAATTGTAACAGTAATGTAAGCGCACAGGCTGGTTTTCCCAAAAAGCTGAATAGAGAAAGACAGTGAGTACAAAGAATGTATGCATAATAATGGGTATCGGAGCAGAAAATGAGGACTTGGAATACTAAATAAGTTATATCTCAGGAACCGTATGACGTAGAAAAAAAATTTAAAAGTCGTATGATTTATGACTGTCCTGGCTAGTTTTGTGGGGGCTAAGAATTTTTCTGATGAAAACTCCGTATCTCGCACCGTTTTCGAGATACGGCCCTGAAAGTGCGGCGAACGCCGTAATGTTATCCTATGGGAAAAAAAGAGAAGTTCGGAGTGCCATAACTTTGCCTCCCTGTAATATTTTTTCACCAAACCACTGAAAGGCACATCTGTGAGCTGTTGGCTGTCTTCCCTCCAAATTTCAGGAAAAAAGACCAAACCGTTATTTTGCAGCAGGGATCCAAAGGATTTCTGTAATGCGTCGGGCGCCGTAATGTTATCCTATGGAAAAACCGTCAACTTTGAGTGCCGTAACTTTTCCGCTGTGTAATATTTTTTCAATACAACACTGAAAGGCACATCTGCGAGATGTTGGCTCCGTTCCCTCCAAATTTCAGCTAAAAACTCCCAACGGTTCTTTTGCAGCGCAGTGCCAAAGAATTGCTGTCATTTTCCCACAGACTTGAAAACTACTGTCGCAATTTGCGAAAGCTTTCGCAAAATTTGTGACATTTTCGTGAGCACGAAAGTAATTTACGAAAGCACTTTTTCCAGAAATTTGAAAAACATATTTCTGGGGTGTTTTACCACAAAATAAAGACATGGCAAGCATCCTCAGGGCCCGACTAGGTGAATACAAAAAAAATTAGGTTGCTAGAGGGTCCCAAATTTAAATGCCAACCATTTTTCTGATCACCAACTGAAAACAAAATGGCTGATTTATGAAAGTAACAGGCCCATTTGCAAAAGTAAAAATGCATCTGCGAAAGTGTTGAACTTTTTGTTAACTTTTCCCATTGACTTATAATGGGAAACAGTTTTTTGAATAACTTTTGAACCGTTTAATATTTTTTCATGAAATCTTTGAAAGGCACATCGGGGACCCTGGCCACATGTTCCCTGAAGATTTTGGGCCAGTCGCACAAACCGTACGACCTGTAGGTGCGACTATAGAATTCCAGAAAAGCATAAACGCGCGCACAGATCACACTTAATAACTCCACAGCCGTATACCTGACCAGTACAAAACTTGGCAGATCCCAAGGTATATGGTTCTTGATTATAAATTCCAAATTTCAGGCAAATCCATCAAATGGTTGCAAGTTATTAGGTGCAAAGTTTTGGGTTTAACATAAAATGGCTCCTCAACCCTAACTATGGTAGCACTACCGTGCTACCATAATATATATATATCTATATATATATATATATATATATATATATGACATATATATAGATGGAGCAAAAAACTCCATTCCTAATGCATCAGTTAGGTTGTTCAACAGCGACAAAGCGAGGAAATTTGATGTTAGGTTTGAAATCCCTTGTATTCTTTCAGCCCACTTCTCACTGGAATCAGGCGGCATCAGGCCTGGCCCTAAGTCTCACCCCATCACATGTGGAAAGAAGATGAGGATAGGAGAATGGGGTGAGAGGACCGATGACTAGCGCGCATTCCAGTTGGGAGGCGGGCTGGAGGGTGCAAAGGAGGTTTCAACCTAACATCAGAATCTCACTTTAGCTGATATTAACTCCAACGATGCACAAGTTTTTGCCTCCTAATCCTTCTTTTGAGAATGATAGCGAGGGAAATAGTGAATGTAATCACGGTGGCGGGAGGCGCGGGGCCCGCGCCTGCGCAAATCATGTCATGGTACACAAAGCGAAACAGAAGAGAAATATAGTTCAGTAGACGAAATGTTAAAAGAGATAAATGCAACACATAAATGAAAGCATAAAGAGATGCTTGCACATGGCGTCGCGTGAGCAGTAAAGTGAAGCAGTGCAGAACCCACAAACAAGCAGTAATGGTAACAGTAATGTAAACACACAGGCTGGTTTTCCCCAAAAAGGCTTATATAGAGAAAGACGAGTGAGTACAAAAGAATGTATGCAAAGATAATGACTCTGGGAACAGAGAAATGAGGACTTGGAATAGTAGATTACTTACATCTCAGGAACAAATGCGACATAGAAAAAATTTAAAAAGTCATATGAATTATCACTTTCACAGCTAGTTTTGTACTTAGCCCCTGTTGTGGGCTAAGCATTTTTCCTGACAAAAGTCCTTATCTCACACGTTCCGAGATCACAGACCCCTGAAAAACAGCGAACCGTAATGTTATCCTAACGCCGGAAAAAACAGAGCCGGGTGCCATGCTTCTACCTCCTGTAATATTTTCACCAAACTACTGAAAGGCACATATGTGGGATAATAACTGTGTTCCCTATGAAAATTTCAACCCAAAAGACTAAACTGTTATTTTACTGCAGCAGGAAACCAAAGATTGCTACAATCGGCGTCAACAAGCGTAATGTTATCCTATGGGAAAAGTGTCGGCTTTAGATGCCGTATCTTTGCCACCATGTAATATTTTTCCAACAAAACACTAAATGGCACATCTGAGATATCAGCGCACCATCATACATATAATATATATATATTATGGTACGGTAGTGCTACCATAGTTAGGGTTGAGGAGCCATTTACATGTTAAACCCAAAATTTTGCACCTTAATAACTTTGCAACCATTCAACAGATTTGCCTGAAATTTGGAATACACTGTCAAGACCAACACGCCTTGGGATCTGCCAAGTTTCATACCGGTCAGATGTATGGCTGCAGAGTTATTAAGCATGATCTGCCATGCGTTTATGCTTTTTCTGGAATTCTACGGTCGCGCCTACAGGTCGCACGGTTTGTGCGACTAGTCTGAAATCTTCAGGGAACGTGCTGCCGGGGTCCCTGATGTGCCTTTCAAAGATTTCGTGAAAAAATATTAAACGGTTTAAAAGTTATTCAAAACAAATTTCCATTATAAGGCAATGGGAAAAGTTAACAAAAAGTTTGAAAGTGTCGCAAATGCAGTTTTTACTTTCGCAAATGGCCCTTTTACTTTCGCAAATCCGCCATCTTGTTTTCAGTTAGAGATCAGAAAAATGCTTGGCATTTAAATTTGGGACCTTCTAGCAACCTAATTCTTTTTGTATTCACCTAGTCGGACCCTGAGGATGCTAGCCATGTCTTTATTTTGGGGTAAAACACCCCAGAAATATGTTTTTCAAAATTTTGAAAAAGTATTTTCACAAAGTAGTGTCGCACTGTGTTAAGTGTTGCAAATTTTTGCGAAAGCTTTCGCAAATTGTGACAGTACTTTTCTAGGCTGTGGGAAAATGACAGCAATTCTTTGGCACCCCACTGCAAAAGAATGATTTGGAGTTTAGGGCTGAAATTTGGAGGGAATGCAGCGAACATCTCACAGATGTACCTTTCACTTTTTTGTTGAATAAATATTACACGGCAGCAAAATTATGGTACTCCAAAGCTGATGCTTTTTCCCATAGGATAACATTACAGCGTATGATGCATTGCAGCAATCCTTTGGCGCCCTGCTGCAAAATAACAGTTTGGTCTTTTGGGCTGACATTTGCAGGGAACACAGCCAACATCTGACAGATGTTCCTTTCAGTGGTGTGGTGAAAAAATATTACAGGGAGGCAAAGTTATGGCACTCTGAACTTCTGTTTTTTTCCTATAGGATAACATTACAGCGTTCGGTGCGCCTTTCAGGGCCCGTATCTCGGAAACGGTTCAAGATACGGCCTTTTTGTCAAAAAAATGCTTAGCCCCCCCAGTGGGAACTAAGTACAAAACTAGCCAGGAAAGTGATAATTCATATGACTTTTAAATTTTTTTTCTATGTTGTATGGTTCCTGAGACATAAGCAATTTACTATTCCAAGTCCTCATTTTCTCTTCCGAGAGTCATTATTTTGCATACATTCTTTGTACTCACTGTCTTTCTCTATGCAGCTTTTGGGGAATAGCAGCCTGTGCGCTCACATTACTGTAACCATTACCATTTCTGCTTGTGGTTCCGCATCTGCTTCATTTCCTGCTCACGCGGCACGCCACTCATGTGCATTACCCTTGCATTTTCATTTATGTTGCATTTGCATTGCTTTTTAACATTTCTGTCTACAGTACTGTTTCTTTTCTGTTTCACTTTGTTTACCATGCCCATTGCCATTTGCATTTCTGGGCACCATGTTACTATATGTGACAAGACATCACGTGCAAGGACTGCTCCGGCTCACGACACCGCAGGTAAGTTACCCGCTCTGTTCTCATTCGTAAGCTATGCTACCATGCGCCCACTGTTAGTGCTTCTCTTTGCTGTTGTTCCTGTTACTATGTCACAAGACATTTTGGTCTCTGACGCTCCCACCGCCACACTACATTCACTATTTCTCGCTATCATTCTCAAAAAGAAGGGCAATTAGAGGCAAAAACTCCATTTAATGCATTAGTTAGGGTTGTTCCACAGTGACAAAAGCGAGAAATTTGGTGTTAGGTTGAACCCCCAACCCCAACCCACCCCTCAACCGCATCGGGTGCGCCTGGGTCGTTGTCCTGAATCTCACCCATTCTCCTATACCTCTGCTTCTTCACACATCTGATGGGGTGAGAGTTAGGCAGATGACCCCAGTGCGCACTCCGATGCCGGGTTGAGGGGTGGGTGGGGGGGTTCTCAAGGGGGTTTCTACCTTAACACCGAATTTCTCACTTTTGTCGCTGTGAACAACCCTAACTAATGCATTAAACTGAGTTTTTTGCCTCTAATATATATATATATATATATATATATATATATATATATATATAGATATATATCTGTATATATGACACATATATTATAGTGCTGTGGAAGCGCCACTATAGTTAGGGTTGAGTAAGCAGTTTGATGTTAAACCCTAAATTTTGCACTTTAATAACTTTGAAACCTTTCAACAGATTTGTACACAATTTGATATGCATGGTTTTGTTGGGGTATATCTCCTGATGTCCTAAGTTTTGTTTTGATCAGATGTGCAGTTTTTGTGCAGCAAACAGTGAAAAATGTGTGTTTTTTGCCAGTTTTTGCTGAGTTTTGCCCATTATACTGCAGCTACACCGTTTGGAATTTGAACCTGACATTGTCAGGGTAGAAAGAGGTTACCCCAAGGAACAAGCCAGCATTGGCTTGGTGAAAAAATATTAATCTGTTCCAATGTTATTCAATTTTGAAATTTCAGGTTCTGAGCATGCTCAGTTCAGTCTTTTGGTTAGGGGTATTTTTTTGCAGACAAGGATTTGCCTCATGAACAAAGATTTTGACAGCTCACAAACAAGGATTTAAAAAATCCTTGTTTGTGAAAAAAATTCCTTTTTCACGAGCTGCCATCTTGTTTTTCAGTTTTACTGACAAACAAAACATTGTAACTTGCCCCAGGTGTGTCTTCTGTGGACAATAAAGTATGTGTTTTGTTCAGAGCAATGCCCTTTACAAACCCATGGCTTTGGTCTCATTTAGTTTTATGAAAAAAATGCTATTTTAACATTTTAAAATTCTTTCGCCACTCACTTCCAATCCTTATTCGTGAGGTGTCAAAATCCTTGTTCATGAGCCGATCCTGGTTTGTGAGATGTGAAAATCCTTGTTTGTGAGATCAGGACCAGATGGCCCTATCTCATGAACTAGGATTTCTCACAAACAAGGATTTTGACACCTGATGAGCAAGGATTATAAAAACTAATCCTTGTTCATGAGGTGTCAAAATCCTTGCTTGTGAGGTATCAAAATCCTTGTTCGTGAGGAAATGACCAGATGGCCCTATCTCACAAACAAGGATTTATCACAAACAAGGATATTGACACCTCACAAACAGGGATTTTTAAAGATTGCTGTTTCTTTGCCAGTACACTGCAAAGAAATGGTTAGGAATTTTGGCTTGAAATTTACAGGGTACAAAGGGGTTGTCTCACAGATGTGACCTGTGCTGGTTTGGTGTAAAAATTGGAATAGTTCCATAGTTATGGCATTCTGAAGTTGATAAATTTCCCGTAGGATAACATTGTGGTGAATGTGATGCCTTTCGGTGGCTATATCTTGAAAACAGATCAAGATATAGATTTTTTTTACTAAGCAGAGCTTGGCACTCATGCAGGTTGCCAGTCCATCGTTGCAACTGCAGTGGAATTTTTTTTCCAGGGTAGCTACAGTTACTGAGATATTGAGCCATTTACAGCACGAGGGTTACTTGGAATGTGTCTAGGCCTGCGCTGCATCTCTACAATTATAGCTTTGTGGGAGCACAGATCTCGGAGAGACCTGTGCTCCTACATATGCATACCATTATGCAGTAATGGGACTGCTGGACCATAGACTTTGAAACATAGAAACATAGACTTTGAAGGCAGATAAGGACTGCTTGGCCCACCTAGTATGCCCATTTTCCTACCTAGAGGATAAGCTGCAGATCCTATTTAACCAACAGCCTATTTCTTCCTACCCCTACAAAAATTGCCTTATGTCTGTCCCATGCATTCTTGAATTCTCCCACAGTTTTAGACCCCACAACCTCCTCAGGAAGGCTGTTCCATGCGTCCACCACCTCTCTGTAAAAATACTTCTCACATTGCCCTGAGCTGTCCCTCTATTTTCAAATTATGTCCCTTGTTCTTGCACATCTTTTTTCTGAAAGATGCTACCCTCTTGGACTTTGTTGATTCCACTGAGGTACTTAAACGTTTCTATCATGTCCCCTCCCTCCTTTCCTCAAGGGTATACATATTAAGCTCCTTCAGCCTCTCCTCATATGGCTTCTCTTGCAGACCCTGTACCATTTTAGTTGCCCTCCTCTGAACTGCCTCCATCCTGTCTATGTCCTTGCACAGATGGGGTCTCCAGAACTGGACACAGTACTCCAGATGGGGTCTCACCAACTGTCTGTACAGGGGGATAACAACTTCCTGTTTTCTGCTGGTGATGCCTCTCCCTGTACATCCTAGTATCCCACAGCCCTCCCTACCACCTTCTCACATTGCTTGCCAACCTTAAGGTCATCTGATATGATTATCCCCTGGTTCCTTTCCATTTTTGTTGTTGTTACTACCTCCCCCCATTGTGTAATCTTCCCCTGGGTTTTTGTTTCCCAGGTGCATTACTTTGCACTTCTTTGCATTGAATCCAAGCTGCCATACTTCTGACCATTCCTCCAACCTACCAAGTCCCTTCTCATCCTTTCCATGCCTCCTTGTGTATCAACCCTGTTGCAGGTCTTTGTGTCATCTGCAAAGAGGCATATTTTCCTTCAGTCCCTCTGCAATGTCACTTATAAAGACATTAAAAAGGACTGGACCCAGTACTGAACCCTGCAGTACCCCACTAGTAACCCCTCTTTCTTCAGAGTGGACTCCATTTACAATTACCTTCTGTATCCTGTTGTTCAGCCAATGTTTTACCCAGGCTACCACCCTTGGACCCACTCCAAGGCTGGTTAATTTGACAACTAATCTTTTGTGTGGGACTGTGTCAAATGCCTTGCTAAAGTCTAGGTAGGCCATGTTCACAGCCCCTCCCTGGTCTACTACTTTGGTCACCCAGTCAAAGAAATCAATTAGATTCATCTGACATAACCTTCCCACTGCGAACCCATGCTACCTTGGGTTCTGTGTCCCACTGACCTCTAGGTACCCAACAATTCTTTCCTTCAGAAGTGATTCCATCACTTTCCCTACCACAGAGGTCAAACTGACAGGTCTTTAGTTTTCTGCCTCTGTCTTGCTCCCACTTTTGTGAAGGGGGATCACATCAGCCTTCTTCCAGTCCTCAGGTACCACACCATCCTCCCATGATTTGTTATAAGGGTAGTCAGTGGTGTCACTAGTTCTCTGTTTAATTCTTTTAGAATTCTGGGGTGAATTCCATCTGGCCCCATTGCTTTGTCCACCTTCAGTTTTAGGAGTTCTTTCAGAACCCTTTCTTCTGTGAAAGGACTGGGATCGACCCCCCCTCTCCAGAGTACTTCTGTTAATTGGATTAGGCACCTCCCCCCTTCCTCTTTTGTGAATACTGAACAGAAGTATTCATTCAAAACCTTATAAGGGTAAGATAACACTCTGTTATGACAGTTCATTAGAGGCCCTGTGCTCCAAAAACTGACACCATAGGAGTGCAGGGCCCAGAGGGGCCCTGTGCTCCCCAAACCTTATAAGGGTAAGATAACACTTCATCAAAAAGTAAGGAAATTCATTGCAAAAAACTTAAAAAATGCATCAGTTAGGGTTGAAATGACAAAAATAGGGAAATGAGGTGTTAGGGTTGAGACCCTAACCCTCCCACACTACCACACCACCCCCACCCTCCACAGACCAACAGTCGATGGGGTGTGCCTTGGGCCATCAAGCCTAACTCTCACCCCATTCTCCCATACTGTACCATGTCAGCTTTCTTACACATGGAATGGGGTGAGAGTTAGGGCAGATGACCCAAAGGCATACCCCTCAACTGTTGGTCTGTGGAGGGTGGGGGTTGAGGTGGTAGGGTGAGGGGGTTAGAGTCTCAACCTCATTTCCCTACTTTTGTCACTTCAACCCTAACTGATGCATTAATTCACTTTGTTAATTCCTTTAAGGAATTTGAAGGTCTCCATCATATCTCCCCTCTACCTCCTGATCTACTCTCAGTTGAGTACATATTTAGTGCCTTGAGGCACTCCTCATATTATCTGCCCTGCTGGCTCTGAATAATTTTTGTTACTCTGTGCTGCACTGTCTCCAACCTATCCTTATCCTTTCTGAGGTGAGAACTCCAGAACTGGGTGCAGTACTCTAAGTGTGGCATCACCAGGGATCTGTAGAGGGGCAGTATTACCTCCTTTCTTCTGCTACCAATACCCCTCCCGATACATCCCAGCATCCTGTTAGCCTTGCTATAGGCCTTGTTGCACTGACTTGATTGCTTAAGTGAGTTGCTAATGATAACTCCCAGATCCCATTCCTCAGCTGTAGTGCTAAGTCTCTCTTCTCCAATCTAGTACTCTGTCTTGAAGTTCTTTTTCCCTAGGTATATTACCTCACCCTTTATAGCATTGAATTTTAACTGCCACACCTTTGACCACCACTCTAGAGTTTGTAGGTCTCTCTGCATTTCCCTTATTCCCTCATCACTATTCACCCTCCCACATAGTTTTATGTCATCTGCGAAGAGACACAACCTGCCCTGGATTCCTTCTCCAATGTCAATAATGAACATGTTGAAGAGAACCGGACCCAGGACCGATCCCTGGTACCCCCCTCATAATCTCCCTTTCCTCTGATTTAACCCCATTGACCACCACCCTCTGATGTCTCCCGTCTAGCTATTTACCCACTCAGTTCACTATGGGTTTAGCTGCACCCAGGTATTCCATCTTCTTGAGCAATCATTTCTGAGGTACCAAGTCAAAAGCCTTGCTGAAGTCAAAGTAGAGCAGATACAAAGTGTGGCCCTTGTCTAATTCCTTTGTCACCCAGTCAAAGAAAACTACCAGGTTAGTCTGACAAGATCTTCCTGCCATGAAACCATGTGGTTTATGATCCTGGAGACTGTTGCTCTCCAGGTAGTCTATGATCAGTGACTCCATCAGCTTCCCTACTATAGAGCTTAGACTGACATGACTGTAGTTCTTTGGTTGCTCTTTATCCCCTCCTCCCTTTATGAAGTGTTATATACGTCTGCCACCTTCCAACCCCTTGGAACTTCCCCAGACCTAAGTGAGCTGTTGAACAGATATACCAGTGGTTCACCCAGCTCTGCTCCACTCCGTTGCTTCCCCTACTTTAGTACTTTTGTACTTTAGTACAACCTTTCTCCCCTGTATGATCTTCATCCTCCTTGTACTCCTTAAAGAGGAACTGCCAGCACTAAGAGCCCACACACAAGTGTGGGGCTAGCCCTAATTTGTACTCTGTGTGCAAATACATTTTTTTTATTTACTGTTTACTGCAGTATGGTAGATTGCACCAGACTGATTTTGCTGACTTGCAAGCTAACATTTTTTGTAACTGTAAATCCCTGAATCCTCTGCAGCTAGCATCAGAGGACGGCTGCAACCATAGGATATTCAATAGCCTGCAGTGCATGTTAGGGTTTTTATCACCTCTGATTAGATCTTTGCTGGCCCCACTGTTCTCCCATGACTAAGTACAGTCCACTGTGACTGTACATAGTCCCAGAAGAACAGCAGGACCAGCAAACAAAATATCACAGCTTATAAAATTATAACATGCACTGCAGGCTATGGAATGTCCCACTGTTGCAGCCCTCCTTTGATGTCAGCTACAGGGGATTGTAGGATTTGTACTTACAGAAAATGCAATTTGCAAGTTAGCAGGATCAGTCTGATACAATCTATTATACTGTGGTAAACAGTAAGTAAAAAAATGTTTTGCAGCAAATTAGGACTAGGAAAACACTTAGGTGTGGGGCTCTTAGTGCTGGCTGTTCTCCTTTATACATGATTCTCCTGGCCCACACTACCCATGCCTTATCCTCCACCTAATTCTCATTTCTTATTCCCATGCTTCCCTATCATACTCCATACTCATTTTTGCTCATTTTTACTCAGATAATGTAACTGGGAAGCCACTTTCCAATGGGCTTCTACATTTGCCTTCTGCCCAGAATGCAGGTTGAGGGGCCTGGGTTCTGGTTTGAATGGATAAAGGGACTTAATACCAACAACAGAACTATTTGTGTGGTGCCTTCACCCAGAAGTGACTTTTAAGTGGGTTTGATGACAAGCTAACACAACCCTCTGGGATGTTGTACCTACCCACAGCCCCAACCAGAGCTCCCACACATGGATTTGCACAAAACAGTTTACTTTGCATTCAATGGTACAATTGATGGTGGGTGCTAATAATATGCTCACAGCAAGCACACTTAGCAACGTGGTCTGGACTTCTGGATCATACCCTGTGCACCTGTAATGAATGATTTTCAATAAGAACAAGGTACCTATCCACTTCCCACAATAAGCTAACACTTAGTGTTTACTCAGTTGCAGGCCTAAAGCATTGCAGCTAGTTGGCTGGCATTGCAGCTGGTTGGGGCCCTTAAACAAACAAAAAATTATTACTCTTTTGGCTTTTGGCTGTAGCAACATTAACAGAACTTTACCACACAGAAAAGTGCAATCCCCAGGTCTGACGGCCTGCAAAACAGTCTAAACCACAACTGGAGCTTAAGAGGCAAGTCAGATCAGCAAGAAATATTGGTAATTTATTGCTGCATGGACAAAACCCTGTTGTTACTCACAGAATCAGGACCACGGGATCTGGGGTGGTTGCTAGGCGGGTTCCCCTTGAAAATGGATTTGGCTCTCTGGTTCTTGGCTGCAGGTTTTCGTCCTTCTTGGCAAGGACCAGCACACAGGGACTAGGGCAAACACGACTCACCCCCACTTCACAGATTCCACTCTAGGGTGGCCGGAACCCACAATGAACTTCTCCGCAGAAGCTGACACCCTGATCTCCTCTTCAAACAGTTTACAACTGCAAGGCAGCAACAGTCTTTTGGAAAGGTTGTTTGGCATCACAGGTTCAAATTCTGGCACAGTCTTAGCTAGGCCACACAACCTATCTATTTGCAATCTTAGGTCTGCTACTTGCTTGTTTTTCTTGTCAGCTGCTCAGTCCTCAGGGTGCACAGCCTGACTTGAATCTCAGCCTGACTTGTTGCTGAACTGATTAATCCTTCACTGCACTGTTTTCAGCATTTGCCTAACATGAACTGATTTCTTAGTGATTTTTTTGTATTATTTATGGTGATACTGCCTTTAGGGTTTCCTTAAATGGACTGTAGAGTTGATTTTCTGAATTAATTTTAAGTTGAACAGTGTTTACATTGCATATTAGATTATTGATGGCAATTTCTGCACTTGTATTTTAAGATTAGTTTATTCATACAGTTTTTTAGGAAAAGGAACAAGCAGTGTGGTACTGAAAGCTGACTTGTACCAACAATTCGGAGCAAGCCTCCTTCATCAGGGTAACGCTGGTGTACTGTATTAAGTTAATCTACATAAATATAAATTCAGTTCCTTTCTACCCCATGCACCTTAAATCTCGACTATGTGATCATTAAGATACATGTTTTATTTCCCATACTATGCATCACTGTATGTTTGTTTCATGAAAGTAACTTGAGATATTTTCTCTGTACTTGTGAAATATTGAATAAACTTTAAATTGAAAAAAAAAAAGATACATGTTTTATCCACAGTCAGAATTCTTAATACTGTGTTTCTACAGTGTTGGGGCCAATTAATGTGTATTCAGCGCAGTATATCCCCCTGTTCTATCCACTCGATAAGACCCTGGACCTGAAATCCAAAAGCCATGACATACTGTATGTCTTGTTCTAATATATATTTTTGTTTAATCTCTTTCAGGTCATGACAACATATGCTGTCTAACTGATGAAGCAGAAGGTTGTTTGGATCAGTTTTGCCATTGGCATTTTATTAACCCTTTGGCTACCAAAAGATTTAGAATGGATAGTTTTGTAGGATGTGTATACACACCGGTGGCACAGCAAAGGTTAAACATGTCAGGCCAATAAATACTAGATAAACTCACAACAGGTATCATTGTCTTATGGTTTTGATGTGTTCCTGCCTGGATCTGTTCGAATTAGCCCACTTAACTAGTTTTAATTTGGTAGATTGCTTTGGGTCTTGATGAAGGAGACTAACCATGTAACACAATACTTTGACAGTTTGCTAAGCATTCTTATTTTGTACTTGTTTATGAAGGGGGGAGGTTACATGATTGAGTAGGAGTATATCTCAACCTTAAATTACTATGTTATTACATGTATGCCTAGTCTTCAGATGGGTGGGTGACCCCAAAGAGGCTTTAACTCTCATTATAAAATGGGCTTCTAAATCCTAAAGCACTGATTGGCTACAACATCATCTGAGCCGTGTCCTTATCAGATGATATTGCAACCAACCAGCACTACCACCCAGCAACATGCCTCATGACGGAAAAAATCAGTGAGCTCTGCCAACTGAAAACGAGAACACTGACTGGCAGAGCTCACAGAGATGCCATACAGCCCGACACCTTTCTCGCCTACAGCGAACTGAAACGGCGCCAAAACCAAAGACCGTAACTCCATGACTGTTTAAATAGCAACAAATAAAACTCCACAACCACACAGCAATAAAGCCAAATCATTTAAAAAAAGAATTCAGAAGAAAACTGTACCTTTTGCTCCAGCTCCAATATTCGTCCCCATTACTGTGAAATATAACAACTTTATCTGACGTAAAATCCAACCCCACAAGAAACCTTCCCACCAACAACCTTAACACACCATTACACTAAAACGCCAAAAACGTCAGCATTTAACCTCCGAAACTCTTCGATACACCATGTAGAGTTCATCACCCTCCTGAATTAAAACACAACACGACGTAACATGAAGCACCAGCACCTCAAACAGCAGATTCCACACAATTAAATACGGTGATCGCAGCAATGATGAACACTGAACAAGGTACATCATTTTGTTGTACAAAGCTTTCTTCTTCCAAGACTCGGTTCATTCATCTGTGCTTTACTTTTTGAGAGCGCCCACATTTTAGTAGCTCGTGATTTTAAACAGCAATAGAGTTAACAGATAAGCGCTTCCTAGCGCTGCTTCAGTGCTCCTGATGTCAGGCTGTAGAAGGCTCCTAAATTAAAACTAAAATCATTCCTGTTTGAATTCCTTAATTAAACCAAATCAAACTATTAAAATATATAAATCCTTTCTTAAACCTTCAATCTCAGTATACTAATGCAAATGTAACTATCCTAATGGCAATAACACAATAACAAAAGGGACTATTTTCTTCCCTAAAATATGTTCTCCTATTATTTTTAAATACCAATAAAAAACTTTAAAAACTAAAAATGTTTATTCACTTTACTGTTGCCCATTTTATAAGAGCAATACATTTGTGAGGTGGTTACTAAGAGCACGCCTATATAATGCACTGGCAAGCGCCTGTGCCTTAGCACACCCTAGGGCGTGCTCTTTATCAGCACGTAACCCACACCTCGTCAGCATGTGTTATTACTTACTTATTATGATCAGACAGATTATTATGGGCAGACTAGATGGGGCAAGCGGTCCTTATCTGCTGTCCAAGTCTATGTTTCTATGTTTCTATCAGTATTGTGCTGACATTTTATGAGTCTGAAAAGCAGTTAGGGCCCTGTTTAAACCAAAAATTACCTGTGTTACACATAAACAGCAGTTTGCAAGAACTACTTATTCAGTTCCAATGCCCATTCAACTTATCGCATTTGATTTGAAGAAAACTGACAGGTTTTCCTGCACTTGTATTTTAAAGCTGGTTAAACAATTTGAAAAAAAAAGTTTAAGACTGATTCTACATTTCTAATCTGTCTGGCTACAAGACCTCCACCTTGACTCTGGCACCAAATGATCAGGTCAGATACATGCCCACTTAACACCCTTTGTTTTAGCTCCCTGTTGCAATCTGCTGCTGGCACCTTGTCAGAATCTGTAACAGAGCCCCCCATTTCCTCCAAAGCCTTTTCAACTGTCAATTTTTTCTTACCACTCCCTGCTCTGAAACCTCCCCCTTACCACCACTGAGGCTTATAGCTGCCCTCTCTTCTGTTCCTCTCTCTCAGGCTGATCGGATACCACCAGGCTGGTACCATGGATGCGGCCCCCTCAACAAGCAACCTGCCCACCCAGGACAGGGCAAGAAGGTGCCTGCTGCCTGCTCTCCTCCTTGGCTCACAATGTAATGGCTGGTCCCTGACCCAGAGCAACGGAAAGGGGATTTTGGAGCTTTCCTCCCTCTTCTAACTGAATACCTGGCACCCATCGCTGTGGGGCTTGATGGTTCCAGATGGCCCCAGAACGTGGCATTGGTCTCCTGCCCAGTGCTGCAGCCAGTGCTGAAATGATTGGACTAGGGCATAAGACTGCAGAGAAACAGTTACCTCTTTTCTTCTTTTAGCAGCTGCATAGTGAAGCCCTGATCTTTTTGCTTCACAGCTCATTCAGTTGCACAGTTCTGTGAGCTGTACAGTGCAGATCTGCTACTTGCTTACTTTTCTTGTCAACTGCTCAGTCCTCAGGGCTGCACAGCCTGACTTGAATCTCAGCCTGACTTGTTGCTGAATCGATCAATCCTTCACTGCACTGTTTTCAGCATTTGCCTAACCTGAACTGGTTTCTTAGTGATTTTTTCAGCCTAACACCTCCTCCTCCCCATCTCCTTCCTTTATTAAATACACTACCAGAGATGAGAGGCCCACCCACCTCCTGCCTGGTTACACTTCACTTTCCTTCTTAAAGGGGAAGCACCTAAGAGGTACAGCAAAGCACTTAAAGGGGTAATAACCTAGATCCACAATACCAGGATTTCTTTACCTCTCCATTAGAATAAACTCCACTATTAGCCCCTTCCTCAGACACAATGGCTACAGTTATTGTTACAGAGCTGTTTATGTTGTGTTAAATTCTTAAATTAATCACTGTAAATTGCTGAAACTGAATCATAGTGCTGCACAAACTGCACTCTACTCACAGCTGCCTCATTATCTTGTTTTGGCCACTTCCCTGTTTGTTTCTATCCAGTTCCCCCTACGTTCTCTAAACTAACTGCATACAACATTTCTAATGATGATGCACTCACTCTGCTCATTAACTTGGCAACTTCTTCTCCTATCAGTAATTCTAAGTCTTGGGTTCATTTGTACCGCATGCCTACCACATACCCAGCAATGTAAAATTTTCCAGAACCTACACTATTACTGTGGCTTCATCTCTGAGAATTTCTTCCATATGACAAAAGGTACATGGTTGCCACTCTGGCTTCCACCGTGATGATTTGAGTAGGCTGGTGCTGCAGGTCACTCCAACTATTCCAACTCTGCTACCCCAACTGGATACCCTCGCCTGATTATTGAAAAAAGGGTGGGATAGGCAAAAAAGTGCTCTTTAAAACTGCTTAATAAACTCAAGCAAAGACACTTACTCTGGCTCATCCTATTACTACTGCTTCTTTCCAGTAATGTCCACCCTAACCATGGCCCCTCCAGAAATGAACACACCATCACCCTGAGAAAGCAAGGGACTATCTCTATGGCATCAGTAAATACATGCAGCCTTCTCCTGAAAATGGACAGCCTGCTGGCCTGGATAACTCAGCATAAACCTGACATACTGTCTGCCATAGGGACCTGGTTATCCTAGTCAGTTCCTGACTCAACTGTAACCCTGCTGGGCTACAACATCTTCAGGCTAGACAGGCAATCTAAGCGTGGTGGTGGGTGTGTTATCTACCTGAGGGACATGCTCTTGGGGCATGCTCTTCCTGTGCCAAACCTCAATTGCCTATCCCAGGTGCTTGCTCTTAAAATACTTCTCTGGGTCCATAACAAAGCGCTGACAGTGTATTCAATATACATGCCACCAAAAAATCCTGAAGCTGGCCTACTCAGCCTCCTGGGGTATATCTGTAGTAACCCACTCACCTCTGAGACCATATTTCTGGGTGATTTTAATCTAAACTGGTTTTCACCCACCAACAGTTCAGCCAAAGACTCTCTATCTACTCTACACCTATCACAACTTGTTAACTCTCATACTAGGTGTAACTATAGAATGGGGACTTGCACCCTTCTTGACTGGATCCTCACCAATCATCCTGATCACATCTTGAATGTTGTTGTACACCCTGACTCTCTTAATGACCACTCCCTGGTCTCTTGCTCCTGGACAAGTAAATTCACTAAACTGCCCCCTCAAACAGTTTACAGCTGAGTTCTCAAATGTGGGCACCTTGAACCTCTAAAACTACACCTGAGCAACACCGACTAGACTGAAATTGACTCCATCACTGGTGTTAACACAGCGCTCGAGCTTTTCATCTCTTGCTTCAATGCCACATGTGACATCCACGCTCCATCAAGGGTAAGGAAAGTCTGTGGTACAGTTAACTCCTGGATCACATCCAAACTATTAACCAAGATGAAACTAAGGGACAACCTCTGGCACCGGGCAAAAACCACTGGGAAACCTGCCGATATCCAATCCTACAAACCCGCTAGAAATTTGTGCACTCGGATCATCCAGCAGGAGAAAAGTAACTGCCATAGAGAAATGCTTGCCAGCTCCTGGAACAGTAGTAGAAATATTTGGTCGAACATGAAGGATGTCACAGACAAGGTCTCAAAGGTGGCACAATCAATGCTCAACATTGATGGAGTACAACTATGGACCCTCTTAATATTGCAAATCTCTTCAACAATGCTTTTCTGATTGGTAGTGTCCTCCCCCAGACTTCTTTGATGACTCATACTCCTCTACAGTACATCCACAATGCAGCAAGAAGACTCACTTCATGTGCCTCCTGGTAGTTGCAACACTAACCCTCCCTTCTACTTTAAGAAAGTATCAGTTTCCTTAGTTAAAAGACACCTATGCAAGGTCCTGGGTAAGTCACGGTACAGTAGCAACTCCCTTGACCTAAAGCTAGTTGCACATACCCTTGATGAAGTATTAGCTCCTATCACTAAGATTTTCAACCTATCACTAAGCCAATCTCAATTCTCTCTTAGGTGGAAAACTGCTCTGATAACTCCAGTACACAAATCTGGGGACTGTACCCTACACACCAATTACATACCGATCTCACTCATCCCCACTCTGTCAAAATTCCTGGAGCATATAGTTGCAGAACAATTAATTGATCACCTTGAAAATACTCCATCCAGTGCTGCAGCAGCATGGCTTCAGGAAAGGGCACAGCATGACAACTGCCATCTTGGAATTCATTGAGTTCATTCATGAATCGCTCAATGAAGGGAGTCTTGTTGGTGCAGCCTTTATAAATTTAATGAAGGCATTTGATACGGTGAACCATGTATTGCTGCTTAAACAACTAACCTCAGTAGGGCTCTCAATTGACTCTATGCACTGGTTTAAAAGCTATCTGGAGGATCGCTATCAAATGGTAAAAATCTCTAGAGTCACCTCTGACCAGTGGAATGTACACTCAGGCATGCCTCAAGGATCCATCCTTGGCCCACTCTTCTTCAGTATTTTTGTAAATAACCTGCCTCACTGTTGCCATCAACAAATAATTTTGTATGCAGATGATGCTGTCATATTCTCAAGTCAACCTAACCCAGCTCTTCTTGAATATCACCTTCAACTTGGTTTTGAGGAAGTCAAAAAATGGTTCTGTGACCAGAAACTGGTATTAAACTACAACAAAATGAAGGTTATGATGTTCAGCACCTCGTGCAATAAGTTTAAAGCACATGCCCTCAATACAAAAAAAACAACTTGGTGTTCCACTTGATCTGATGGTGTATTTCAGATATCTGGGGGTTACCTTGGATAGCCACCTCACCTTTGCCCAACACATTGAGAATGTAGCCAAGGCTGAAAATATAAAACTTGGGCTCCTCTATCAGTATCAGTGTAATCTAACTCCTGAAGTCCTCACACTAGCTATCCATAGCTCCATTCTCTCTATCATAGACTATAGCCTCATTACTTATGGCTCTGCCACCCCTTCTCACGTTGAAGGATAACTGTCAGACGTAATAAGGCATGCAGGCTTCTTACAGGCTCCGACCACCTGACACATACCTGTGAACTTTACGCACAGACTGACTGGCTACAGCTTAGTAGTAGGATTAAATATTAAACCTGCTTACTTGCCAAAAAAGTGCTTCTTGGCCTACTTCCTTCTTGGGTCTGCAGCACTACTGACACCTTCATGCAGTTCCAAGCCCACTCGTTCATCTGTCAACCAACAACTCCATGTCCCGAGATGCTGGACTACCCAATGTCAGCGATCCTTCTCCTACAGAGCTCCCCTTTGGTTTAATTCCTTGCATTTTGATGGATTTTCTTTGCCTAAACTTGGCCAGTTTAAGCAACTGCTAAAACAGTACCTAGTATCTAACAGTTCCCATGACTGCTTCCTCCAGTGACTCCCCTTATCATGCAAATGTCACTGCCTCTGTTGTCAAAATCTTACCCTTTGTCAAATGCCTCCCCTAGACTCACACCTTCCTCCCTCCTCTCTGTTTTCTCTCCTGCCTCAACCGCTCTTTCTCTTCCTCTGGTTCCTCTTCCTCTGCCTCCACCCTCACTCCCCCATTCCTTCCCAACTTTTTCCTGTGCCCCATTTCAGCTCCCCCTTTGGTCTACCTTTTCCACTCCCTCCCTTTTTGCCTATTGCTTAGCTTGACAAGGCCCAGGGTTGCTACTTCTACCCCCCATAACTGCTCATTACCTCACCTTTCTTTAATTGCTGGTATAATTACTGTGTTTATCTATTATTTTCCTTGATTTAAGTTGTTATTGTGTCATTTAGGCTACCACTGTTAGTTCTCCTGAATTTTAAATGTTCATTTGTCATTTTAGATTACCTCTGTTTAGTATTCCTTTGTCTGTTTGTTACCTTCACCTACTGTTGTGGAACCTTTGTAAAAGAGCACCTTGAGCTCTAAGGTATTATAATCCTTGATGGAAATAAATAAATAAATCTGCAGTCTTTGGTGTGTAAGCTGGCAGAACTGAGATTCAGGTCTCCCTATTTGGAGAATGGGCTGGAGATAATTCTGGTAGCCCCAGGCTTCAGTTTCAGATAGCAGTCCTTGAAGCAATAAGTCTTTCACCGAGATACAGCTTGATGATGGCCAGCTTCTCTGACACACTTCAGGCAGAAATTTCAGCTTAGAAGATATTCACTTCTCTCTCCCTTTTCAGAGACTTTGAAAGCTAACTGCAGCACTTGGCAGTTCCAAACAATCCACACAGGTTTTTAAACTGAGAAGTAAACAGGCCTCTCCCCAAATTCTCCAAGCTGAGAACAGAGCCTCCTCCATTGTTGTAAGCTCGCACTAGACTAACTGTTCAAGAGATTGTTTCAATTGAAGGAAAAAGGAATTCAGTAATCCAGCTGGCTGCACAGGCTGTCAGTCACAGTTCCAGCATCCTGATTGATTAAAATGGGTGCCAAGCATACAGTTCATGGTTTCTCCCAGAAGCCATAGTAAAAGGACCCATAAGGACCCCTTGAGTTCTGATTGGCTCAAAGGCAGGGTCAAAGTATCAACATGGCTGCTGGCTGAGTAAAATGTGAACAGTTCAAACTTCAAAGTTCACGTTAAGCACAACAGTTCAGATTCAGCGATAATAATTTACATTATACAATGGCAAGAAAAAATCATGGACTCTGATTGGTCATTCTGGGACTGGATCCGTGATGTTACCCCAGTACAACATCACAGATCTAGTCCCAGCACAGAAAAGACCGCATCAAATGTTAAAAAAAAAAAAAAGCAATCACTCCACGATGCGATTGCCTACCCCACTATCCTCCTCGCTGACAGGACGATCAGTCTTACTACCTGGTCTGCCCCTACACTGACAGCACTCTGTTTACTGAACACCGAGTTCAAACCTGCTCGTAAGTTACCCAATAAAAAGAAAACTACATCGCGAACCCTGTAATTTCAGACAGGAGTGAGCGTGCATTTTAAACAGTGACCGCGCGGCTCTACTCACAACGCTCGCTGAGTCCTCTCTTGCCATAATGCTCGCTGGCTCCTCAAATACATTTCTTCATTTTTAGTTATTATTTTAAAACCCAGACTAACCTTCCTTCACTTCAGGATTGACACCACACTGAGCGAGTGAAGTGAATCACCACATCGAGCGATGAAATGCGTCACCAACATCTTTTCAAGAGCATATAGAGTCTCTACACTGTCTCTCTCAGTAACATCAGGGGGAAACAGGAGTGAATTAGCAAAAGAAAAAAATGAAAAACCAGCATCTTTTCAAGATGCATACAGGGTCTGTACACTGTCTCTCTCAGTAACAGCAGGGGGAAAGATCAAAAGGACAAGGTGCACAGGAGGTCAAAAAGACACAGCCACAAAGACAGACATTAAAAGGAATACAGAGAAACCATGTAGAGGGCAGCACCACCTCCTGCACAAGACAGGAACTGTGCACTTTTTTTCAATAAGTATACCTGCCCAAACAAAAAAATGAAATAAATTTATAATTTAAACAGGTTTTCCTATCTTTTTCTACTTAAAATAAAATGAGCCATTGTATAATAGCAATAAGTCGCTCCAGGGTGTGTGTTGTTGGGATAACGTCACTTCTGGGGTGATTAGTCGCACTTGGCCTGCGGCCTCGTGCCTACTCACCTCAGGCGTGACGTTATCCCAGCACAACACACACTCTGTCGTGCCTTATTGCTTAAGCATTCAATAAGACTTCATCTGTAATGGTAATATACAATGGAACTTATAGGAGTGCTGCACGGTCAGTCATGAGCCTCATTTCATTTGGACCCAGCACAGGCTATACACTGTGTACTCAGAGCTAAACCTCTTAAAGTTATAGCACAACAGCATTAATTAGTGCATTCACACAGGAATCAGGATTGCGGGAACACTATACATGTCAGTTCACTATTTACATCACTGGACTTAGCCAGGTTCAAGAAGCAGAACATAGGCTGGGTCTTTGCCAGGCAGAGAGAAACACAGTGCCCAGGGAGACAACCAACGCTAAGCCCATCATTTTGGGGGGGGGCTACAATTATTTATAGCACTGTTCCCATTGCACTGTACTGTGCCCCAGCTGTTAATTGTACTTTGTCATATTTACGTTGCTGCTGCATTGTTTCTGTATTCATTGTGCTTCCCTGTGTACCCTGCCCAGAACACCTCTGGAAATGTGCTGATACATTCCAGTAGGCCTTTACTCATAGAAGTTTTTTGGTAAATAAAATTATTAAAGAACAAATTTATAGTATAGAGAAAATAAAAAGGAGATTATATATATATAACATTGCAACCAGTGATAAGTTAGACGCCTCTCCAAATGCAGGTGGGATGAATTCAAAGTCTACATTAGTAAGTTAGCAATAGTCTTTAGGTCACATAAAAAGAAGTCTACAGGGAAAAAGTAATGCAGCTGGCAAAAATACAATCAAATGTTTAAAAGAGCAACACCTAAGAAACAGTGATCCCCAAACAGTAACTTAATTTTTACAAACCAGAGAGCACTGCAGTAAAATAGCTACCTGACAAGCAGAAAGGCAAATGTTAATAACATATTCAAAATACTATGCCTTTGGGGATAAATCTGATCAGATCATAGCTTGGCAGTTAAAAATAAAAGAGACAGAAGGAGAGAAATAGAACCAGAATAATGAATGGTGAGGAAAACCTATTAGAAAAGAATCAAATAAATGATGTACTGTATTCCTCAGTTACAGTAATAAACACAATTATGCACATTGAAAAGGTTGAATTTGATCGATACAATAGTTAAGTTTTTAAGGATAAGTTCCTAAGGAACATTTCATTCTCAGAAGTCGAAGAGCTTCAACTCAAAATGTTAGAAAACAACTTGACAAATGAAGAAATTGCTGCAGCCAATACAACTCTCCCTCCAGGGAAGGCCCCTGGGCCAGATGTCCTCACCACTGACTTCTATAAAGTAACTACAGATGTTTTGATGCCACGGTTGCAGGCATTATTCAAAAAGTTAATAGATCAAAGCACACTCCCTGAAACTTTTGAAGAAGCAAACATACTGGTATTCTTAACAAAAAAAAAAAGGGAAAAAGACCCTAAACAATGTAAATCATACAGGCTGATTTCACTCTTTAACTCAGATAGTAAAATCATATCCATAATTTTAGTTTTCAGATTGTAAACATCTTATCTAGGCTAATCCAATAAAATGGCTTTCTCAATGGCCATAAATGGCATTCGGAGAGGGCAAGGTCACAAGCAGAGTTCCTCAGGGATCACTGTTGGGACCCCTACTATTCAATATATTTGTAGGGTACATTGTGGCGGGCCTTGAAGGGGGTGTGGGTCTGTTTGTGGATGACATTAAATCTGCAATAGGGTAGACACTCAGGAAGGGGTAGAAAGAATGCAGAGATATTTGGGATGGTTTGAGGCATGGTCAAAGAGGTGGCAGCTTTCACTCAACACAGAAAAGTGTAAAATCATGCATCTTGGCTACAGGAACCAGAGGGCAGGGTACTGCATGGGGGTTAGTGATCTGGAGATAACAGAACATGAAAGGGACCTGGGCATCAGTATATTGGGGGACATGAAGGTGGAAAGGCAGTGGGGGAGAGCAGTGGATAGGGATAATGGAATGCTGGGATGCATTGGAAGGGGGATCACCAGTAGAAATAGAGAGATCATAGTACCCTTGTACACCCATCTGGTTAGACCGCATTTGGAATATGGAGTCCAGTTCTGGAGGCCATACCTCAAAAGGATGTATGGAGGCTGGAGCAAGTTCAGAGGAAAGCAACGAAGATGGTAAAAGGGTTGAGCCACCTATCCTATGAAGAAAGGTTGAGAGATCTGAACATGTACTCCCTGGAACAGAGGAGGGAGAGGGGAGACATGGTCTAGACCATCAAGTACCTTAAGGGTATAAACAGGGTGCCAGTGGAAAGCATCATCCAGATGAAGGGTAATCAGAGAATGAGGGGGAATGGCCTGCAGGTGGAGGGAAAGCAGTTTGGGGGTAACATTAGGAAGTACTATTTCACAGAGAGGGTGGTGGATAAGTGGAACAGACTCCTGGAGGCAGTCATTGGAGAAGAAACAGTGGAGGGATTCAAAAGGGCATGGGACAACCACAGGGGAGTGTTGAGGGTGGGGGGTGCATGTCCAAGCAGACAGCTGGACAAATGGGCAGACTCAGTGGGCCTTGTCTGTCCTTTTCTGCCATCACATTTCTATGAATCTATGAATCTATGAAAATTAGCTACTGTATGAACATCAGACATACATCAAACATTATAAGAAAATAAAAAAATACATATTGCATCCTATTAACATAAGATGCATTCAATAATATTGAGTGGTATTATATAGGTGACATTTTTAGATTAAGAGGTATAGGCCCAAATCTCAGGGATCAGTTTATGCTAATGTACACAAATCCCAATGCCAGTATCAAAGCAAATGAGACTAGTGTGACAGAGAGATCCTGCCGCTCTTGAGGACCAACCTTTTCTTAAATCTGTTGCAGCAGTTCTTCTAGTTCTTAGCCTAATCTATCCTTTACAATTTCAAGTCCATAAGGATGGCCACCTATGTGTTCCCCCTCCCTTTTCTTGACTATGCTATAGTGTCCTCTTTAATTTTTCCTTTTCCCTCTAAGGTCCTTGTATAAGCAAGTTATTGTGGTGACCTCTGAGCCAATGTAAAACTACAGGCTGTGTTCCTCATTGTTGGATTTAGTATGCAATAGCACTATGTCATAAAATACCTTGATGTATATGCCTTACATGTATGAAATCTGTAAATGTTGAAAATACCATGGCACTAGGTGTTTTTGATAAAGGTAAAAAGTTACTAGGGGACTGTATTATAAAAATTAAGGTACCGGGGTAGAGACATCAGACACCCCCACATTGTGTTATTTAAATGCATGTACATTACAGATTGTTTGAAAGGCCCTTTGGCACCATGCATTCCTGCTTTAAGCTGAACCAGCCTAAAATGTAATCGTGATTTGCATATACATCCCATGATGCTTTGCATTATGGGGGTATGTGTGATGTTGTGTTTATTTGAAACTTGTCTTTTTTGCCAGTGCCCTTTGGGGTAACTATTGCTTCAGTGCTTCTGCATTGAGGTTCTTTGTCTTTAGCTTGTTTTTGGGTTTTTCTTTTTTGAGCTCCCCATCACCCAAACACACAAGACCAACACAGGGAATGAAATAATTTTTACTAAAGAGCTAGTGGGTCAGTGGGTGCTGACTAAGTACAGAGGAAGGACATGCATAGTCTGTTGCTGCAAACTGATGTATTGAAGAAGGGATATGCCATTGCTTAAGGTTATCCCCTGTGTTTTAAATACAAATCACACAGAAATTGTGTGTTGAACCTGAAGTTCTGTATCTGGTCCATCTGTTATCCCACTACCCCTTAACACACTTGGTGTAAGAAGTCGGATCACTTACTGGAGACATCTGGAATGGGCTAGGAGGATGTTTTCCAGTGTATATCACCCAGATGTCCTAGGTGGACCAATGCATCAGGAGTCACCAGAGGAGAGCCTAGAGAAGAAAGTCTGTGGAGTTCTGACCAGAACCATGGCTGACAGACTGGGAGAGAAGCTGCTGCATGGACTGGATCTGGGAACCCAGAAAAAGGCCAAACCTGAAGACAATAAAGAGATGCAAGGGGATGAAGAGGAATCGAGGGAACTACCTCCCCCTCCTGAAGATGCTCCACCTGAGGACATAGGGGAGTTGTTGAAAAGGCTCAGCACAAAACAGGTACAGCTGGAAAGAGTTAGAGACATCGAGCAGAGAGGTATGCTGTCAAAAGGGTGACTGAGACTGACCGACTCGAATATGGGCAACTCAATCTCAGTACGTCTGTTGTAGGCTATCCTGCAAGGGTAGTGACAGGAAAGGCCAGGGTGAGAGGACAGTGACAGGATACTGGAAGGGTATCTGTCAGTTATGTGAGGGGTGGCAAGAGGAGCAGCCACCGAGCCAGCCTAGTGGGTGGTGGATAGGAAGGCTGTCTTTGGAGAGGAGGGTGCAGGGTTTGGAGCTTGGGGCGAGCACAATATTTTAGTGCTATGTGTCGTGCTGTTTATTTTCTCCCTCTGCATCCCAGTTCTGCCCCTTCCCAAAGATGCACCCCTCCGGAGTTAGTTATTTTAGTTAGGGGGTGCAGGGTGTGTGGAGGTGAAGTCCCCCACATAAAAAAAAAAACCTGAAGGTATTTCTGGTACTGGGAATGTACATTGCTGTTGTTGTTTTTAGCGATGTACATTCACCGTAATGTTTTTGGCAATGTACATTCACCGTAATGGTGATCACTCTTTCACGATCGCTGTTATCACATAATCAAATGGGAAGATACCATGAGGGTCTTGCATGCCATCAATGCAGGACACACTGAAAGAACTAGTAGCCCAAAATTCATTAAACTGTCCAAACTATTGAACAGTGATGACATTGAAGTGTACCTCACAATTTTGAGATGATTGCTCGAACATGCACATGGCCAAGGGAATAATAGGTTGTTCGACTGGCACCACACCTGACAGGCAGTGCCCAGTTAGTTTATAACCACATGGACTCCTGAGAGGCAGAGGACTATGACCGTGTGAAGCAGAAGATCCTTAGGCGTTATGACATAAACACTGAAACCTATCTCCAGAGGTTTAGGTTTCTTATAATGCAGTCACTGGATACATCCTGAGAGACTTATGCCTATCTCAAGGAGCTCTGCTACAAATGGTTGCAGCCAGATAACAAGAGAAAGGACCAACTTCTGGAGGCAGTAATTATTGAACAGTTTATTAAAGTTTTACCCCAGGATGTACAACTTTAGGTTCAGGAGCATAAGCCTGATTCTGCTGATAAAACCATCACGTTGGTGGATGACTTCCTGGCAGCTCAATCATCCAGACCCAGAGGGTTCCAAGCAAAATCAGCAGCTGCAACCACTGGCAATCTGGTAAGGAACCCTTTTACTTATAAACTGTCAAATTCAGCCCCAGTGAAACAAGACTGGGGGGGTGAATTCCTGTAGCAGGGATTGTATGTTATGGGTGCCAAAAGAAGGGACATTATGTAAGAGACTGTCCTAACATAAAGAAAGAGACAGCTCACCTAGCCTTAGCGAACGGGGTCACTTTATGGGTACTGTGCAGATTGCATCACAGCAGATGATGGGACTGATTTATTTAGGGAGCTGCCAGACTCTTGTGCAAGCAGATCTGGTGACTGGGAATAATAAAAGGCCAGATATAGCAGTCATCTGTGTGCACAGTGATACCCATTGCTACCCTACAGCCACCATACAAATGATTGTTTAAGAAAAGATACACAAGGTAGAAATGGGGTTGGCACCTTGCCTAACCATGCCAGTTGTTATTGGGCATGACCACCCAGACTTTGCTTCATTTATACAGTGTCATGCCACCCAGGACTCTGCTGTAGTTGCCATAAGCACCACAGTGCAAATGAAGCAAGGACATTTACCATCTGTATTCCTATTTGATGATAATGTTCTTGAGGATCCTGGCAAGGACCATAAAACTGAGGTGGAGAAGAGGAAGCTAAAGATGGACTGGATTGATACTCATCCTGGTGTACAGCCAGACTTGAGACACACTTTTAAATGTGATATGTAGAATGAGCAAAAAGCAGAACCTTCACTTAACCCTTTTTTTTCAAAGGTGGGGAAGGGAGTGGAAAAAGGTACCCCTCAGTTTGTTGTAAAACACGTACTACTGTACAGAGAATGCACTAACCCCAGAACTAGAGAGGTAGTAGACCAACTAATGGTTCCAGAAAAATTCTGCTCCCGAATCATGTATCTGGTGCATGCCATCCCTTTAGCAGGACGTGCAGGCAGAGATAGTACCCTGAATAGGATATTACCCAGGTTTTATTAGCGCTCTATCCATGATAACATAGCTGATTATTGTAAAGCATGTGCTGAGTGTCAGAAAGTAACTCAGGCAGAAAAAGGGATAGAGTACCACTACAACCCATCCCCATTGTGACTAACCCCTTTGACAGGATAGCCATGGATGTAGTGGGCCCCCTGGAAAAGAGCTCTAATGGAAACCAATTTGTGCTAGTCTTATGTGATTACGCTACCCAGAAGCTATGCCCATGAGAACTGTCACCACCCTGAGGATAGCAGAGGAGCTAGCAAAGGTATTTAGTCACATGGGAATCCCCCAGGAAATACTTACTGATCAGAGGAGTACTTTTAATGCACACCTGCTAAAAGAATTGTACCATCTGCTGGGCATAGTAGCAGTGTGTACTTCCCCATACCACCCACAGACTGATTGCCTCTTAGGTTTAATCAGACATTAAAGAGAATGCTGAGGAAGTATGTAAAAGAAGAGGGTAGAGACTGGGATAGGTACCTCCCCTATTTACTCTTTGCTTACAGAGAAATCCCTCAAGCATCCATCGGTTTCTCACCTTTCCAAGTACTGTGTGGGAGGAACCCGAGGGGGCCACTGGATGTGGTTAAAGAACACTGGGAAGAAGGGAAGGAGGTGGGGCATCTTAATGTCATAAAGTACATGACTCAGTTATGCAAATGCCTGGTGAGGTATATCAGCTTGGTACACCAGAGCTTAGAACAGAAGCAAGACTTGCAGAAAGAAAGATATGACCAGGGTTTGAAGACTAAAACATTTCATTCAGGGGACAAAGTGTTGTTACTTCTTCCCTCTACAGAGAACAAACTACTCATGAAATGGCAGGGCCTCTTCACCATTTTGAGGCAGACAGGAGCAGTGAATTATGAGCTTAGCATGCCAGGAAAGAGATCCCCCAACAAAAAAACTTACTATGTGGACCTCCTTAGAAAATGATGTGGGAAGCCTAACCCTTCCCTTTATATCCATCCTGAAGTTAGGGAGTCAGAACTGGAGGTTACCTATAAAAGGCTAGAGCAGTCAGGACAATTGGGGAGATCCAGATAAACCCTGAATTGGAACCTCAGCAACAGAAAGATTTGCAGGTGGTATTACAAGAATTTGAGCCCATATTCACAAACATCCTGGGGAGGGCCAAAGCAACTGTGCACATCATAACTGCCACACAGGACAACCCCATACACCAACAACTCTACAGATTACCCATGAAGGTGAGTGATGAGGTGATTCAGGAAGTCAAAAAATGGAGCAGTTAGGCATAATTGTGCCCTCAAAGAGTGCATAGCCTTCACTCATAGTGGACAGGAAAGAGGATGGATATGACTATGCCTATGTTATTTAAATGCTTGTAAATTACAGATTGGTTGAGAGGCCCTTTGGCACCATGCATTCCTGCTTTAAGCTGAACCAGCCTAAAATGTCATGGTGGTTTCCATTTACATCCCATGATGCAGTGCATTATGGGGGTATGTGTGATGTTGTGTTTATTTGAAATTTGGCTTTCTTGCTAATGCCCTTTGGGGTAACCCTTGCTTCAATGCTTCTACACTGAAATTCTTTGTCTTTAGCTTGTTTTGGGGTTTTCTTTTTTGAGCTCCCCATCACCTAAACACACAAGACCAACATAGGGAATGAAATAATTTTCACTAAAGAGATAGATCAGCAGATCAGTAGGTCTGCAGGTGCTAAGTGCAGAGGAAGGACATGCATAGTCTGTTGTTGCAAACTGATATATTGAAGAAGGGATATGCCATTGCTTAAGGTTATCCCGTGTTTCAAATAAACATCACACAGGGACTGTGTGTTGAACTTGAAGTTCTGTGTCTGTTCCATCTGTTAACCTACAACCCCTCCACATACAGCATGAGCAAAATTAAACTTCAGCTAGACTCAAGACAAGGATGTCTCTTGTCTCCTCACATGTCTGTGCTTTCCATAGTGTTTCTTGCTACTGTGATTCACCAAGATAACAATTTAAAAGAATTGATATAGTGATACGCTAGAATGCAAAATCAGTTTGTACACTGATGATTCATTGCTATATATCACTAACACAATGAACTCCCTGAAATTGGTAACCCATCTAGAAAAATGTTTTGGCTCAGCTAGAAATTTGGAAAAATACAAAGTATGAAAACTTAAAAATGTAGCAATCCTAGAAACTGACCTAGCATGTCACACTACAGAAGTCAAACAAGTCAGATTTCTAGGGATAATAATTCCAAATAACATTTAGATCAATTCAATGAAATTATGCACCCTTTATTCTATAAACATCAGATGAATTATCTAAATGGGAAAAACTTTGACTCTGATTGATAGGAAAATTTCATCAAAATGAGTGATCTACTTTATTTTTGTTCCTTTTTATGTTCACACTTGTGTTTGCACAAGCACAAACTTATTGCTATGAAAGTGGCTTTGAAAGGTGTGTCACTGTCAGTCCAATGCAGGGGAGTCTGCAGTGGGCTTGACAGTGTCAGACCAATCATCAGCCAGGCTGATAATGGCACTCTTCAGGGCTTGCTGGGAAGAAACTTTGAGAAGTTCAAAGAAAAGAGCCACCCATATCACAGGATGGCTCTTTCCTTTGATCTGCATGATGCTGTCCAGCAAGCAACTGACTGACATCATGATTAGCCTGCACCTTATCCTCCCCAGCAATGCAACTAACTGCACATTACCCTGCTCCACCCCTGTTTGCCTCTTTTAAATAATCCCACCCTCTGGCAAGTATTTCTGCTGCCTCCCCATTGCTTCCCATCCCCTGTTCCCCTTTTAAACACTTTCACCCTCTGCCATGTATCCCTTCAACCTCCCTGTTTGCTTCCTGTGCCCCTTTAAAAAAATATCCTACCCTCTGCCAAGTATCCGTCGGACCTCCCCATCACTTCCCTTGCCCCATAAATATGAACTCGACACTAGGGCACCCAATCCCCAGTGTTGGTACCTGAAATAAAGAAAACTATCCCTCAAAGCCTTTTTTTCAAATAATTTTACACTCTGTAAATGTAGAAAATGGTCCATCGATGTCTGCAGCTGCCACCAAAAGAAAACTGTCTGTCGATGTCTGTTGGCACCACCACCACTGTTATCCTCCCCCCACCTGACCCCCCACTCAGCACCTACCACCACACACCCCATATCCCTTACTTGCCTACTGGGGATTCAATGCCATCATTAATTTTGGACCAGAGAGACGTCTTCACTCTTTAATGCCAGACCAGGAACTGGGGAAATCAGGTAAGCTGTGATCAGTGCATTTCAATGTGTTTGAACTCATACTCAAAGTCTGGTCATTTTTTAAAATTTTCCTCCAAAGTTTTCATCATGGCCATTTTAGGACCCACCTCATAAACAAGGTAGGTGCAATTTTTTAAATTCAGCCCAAAAGGTAATTTTGCAGTCACTCTGCAAAATCACCTTTCATGTGGAATTTGAAAATGTTCACCTACCAGGTTTATGAGGTGGGGTCATAAGAAGATTATGTTTACAATTTAGGATATATATATATATATATATATGTACTATGAAGGTACGTTGAAATTTGTCAAGGCTTATTCATAACTTTGGTAAATATTTTGACCCCAAATTTATAACATAGCCATTTCTTTACACCAACTCATGAACATGATAGGTTCCATTTTTCAAATCTCTGAAGAAACATTTTTTCACATTTCCTTTGTGAAGTCACCTTTTCAGTGGGATTTAAGAAAATCCTCCTGCTCTGATCATACGGTAACAGGGTTTTATTTAACTCTAAAAATTGATTAGCGTTTTGCTCATAAAACTTCTAAAACATTGTGAAAATGCATAGCACTTGCCTCACTGTGTTTAACAAACATAACACTTCTAGAAAACCTATATGAACGTTTTCTGTACAGTTAGTATTGTCCCAAGAAAAAAACTGCTAATCAATTATTTAAAACCCTGCGGTAAGGTCATAAAAAGACAGTGTTGAAAATTTGGGGTCAAACTATCAAAAATGTAGCAAAGCTATGAGCAAATGATGATTTTGGTCAACGTTTTCTCATAACTTTGTGATTTTTGCAGATTTTACCCCAAATGTTCACATAGCCCTTTTGTTATCTCAAATGATGAACATGACAAGTGTCATTTTTCAAATCCCTTATGAATCATGTTTTCACAGTCCTTCTGTAAAACCACCTTTTGGACAGTATTTTTAAAAATCCACCCATCACAATCATAAAATGGTGTCATAAAAAGACTATGTTGAAATGTTGGGTCAAAATGTGAAAAAACAACTAAGTTATAAAGAACCATTACATTGTTCCAACACTTACTCGTATCTTTATTTTTGCAGATTTTGGCACCCTAATGTTCAACATAGCCCCACTTCATGAACATGACAGGTGTCAATTTTCAAATCCACTCCAAAACATTGTTTTCACAGTTGCAGCACCCTAATGTTCAACATAGCCCCACTTCATGAACATGACAGGTGTCAATTTTAAAATCCCCCTCCAAAACATTGTTTTCACAGTTGCACTGCCACATTTTGCATATGATTTAAAAAATTCCACCTGTCTTGATCATAATGTCAGGTCATAAAAAGACTGTTTTGGAAATTTGGCATCAAAATGTTGGATCTCACTGAAAATTAGGTATTGCCTCTCAACTGGCATGTTCTGAGTAAATACAACCTAAAATGTGTAGAAGTGGGACACCACTGAAATGAGATATTGCATCTCTATCTGTTAAAAGCTGGACCTCAGTACAGCAGAGGCCTAATGTAACTGTACATCTATGTTGTTATATCCTAAGAAAAATACATTGTAAAAGATGGACCCCACAGGCAATATAACTTGCTTTTCAGCTGGCCAATCCTTGTTGAATACATTATAAAAATGGATAAAAGCAGGACCCCACTGAAAATGAGATATTGCTAGGAGGTAGAGGGTCCCTCCTGATGGCCCTGCCCTTGGGGGGGTAACCCAGGGTGTAAATGGGAGAGGTAAGTCCCAGAGAAGGTGAGTGATGGGGCTGGAAGATTGGGACTGGCAGGTTATGAGAAGAAAGCATACTAAATTTGACAAAAAAAAATATATATATATTGCATCTCGGCTGTTCTATCCTGGGTAGATACAGTGTACAAATTGGGAAAAGCAGGATCCCACTGAAAACAAGTTAGCATCTGAGATGTGTTCTCCTGGGTAAATATAGTATAAAAATGTGTCAAAGCAGGACCCCACTGAAAATGAGATATTGCATCTCAGGTGGGTTATCCTGGATAAATATATTACAAAGCTGTGCAAAACCAGGACACTGCAGCAGAACCACATTGAAAAGGGGATGTTGCATCTAAGATGACCTGTCCTGGAAAAATTAATTATAAAAGCAGGACCTCACTAAAAATGAGGTATTACATCTCACCTTAACTATCCTGCATACATACAACACAAAACTGTGTAATATTGGGACCTAATTGCAAATGACGCAATACATCTTATCTGGTCTATTTTGGGTTAACGTATAGTTAAAATATGATCAAGCAGGACTAGAGATGCAGTGAAGTTTGATTTTGCCAGTGAAGTTCTGGCGAATTCGGGAATTTCACCCTGTGTAATGTTGTGAAATTTACTCATTTTGCAAAATATCCTGTGGGTGTGAAATGTGAAATTTCCCCCATGAAATGCAGAATTTCACCCTCAAATGGCAGAATTTCACCCAGGAGTGGTGAAGTTCCAGCATTTGAGGGTGAAATTCTGCATTTTGTGGATGAAATTTCTCATTTAGCTAGTGGAATTTTGCACTTCGCACCAGCGGAATATTTCACAAAATACGCAAATTTTATGAAATATTTCACAGAGTGAAATCTGCGGACTTTGCCCATCACTAAACAGGACCCAGTGCAACAGCATGCAAGTGAACATTCGGCATTGACAAATTCTTGTTTAGTCTTTGCCGGTCTGGATTAGTAAAGGTCGTTTTTGAAATCCCTTGATAAAATCATTAAGGTAGTCCTATGGAAGGGAAAACAACCAAGACTGAAAACTGACAAGTTATATATCACAAGGGAGAAAGGAGGCTTACCATTACTAAATGTTGAGTGGTACATATTGTGGCTGCACAAAATGTTCAAATTCAGATTGGGTTCCAGTATCAAAAAGAATTAGAAAACATTCAAATAGAGACAGAGATATACCCAGATTAATCCATTAAAAATCTTTTTTATGTGGGGAAACTATAAAAAAGTCGAAATCAGGATTATAATAACACCCTCACAACAAGTTGGCTATGGGACAACGTACACAAAATAATTAAATGTGATTTTACTATGTCTCCATTTTCACCGATAGCTTACAACTCATATTTTCATCTATGAACCCTAGAGGTTTTGTTGCAGAGGCAAATGCAGGCTCACTCTCGACTGATCAATCATTTGACAATAGACTTATGGGGCCAGATATTCAAATGCATACAAAATGGAGTGGAAACATTTGCACTGCCCCTTGCACTTGCCAGGGTGCCCAAAGATGCTATATTCAGTTGAATAGTGCACCAGCAGTATTCAGCTAAGTATAGGGCCATGTTGGCCCAGCTGTAAGCCACTCAGCGCTGCCCCAACAGGACTTTTGATGTACTCTGCCAGAATGGATAACACCGCAGTGCAATTTGTAGCATTCAAAGGGACCCATGCAAATGAGCCCATTGGGTATGCAAGGCACTAAGGGGCCATTTGTATGGCCATTATGGGATCATTTGCATGAGAACTGAGGCAGGTTAGTATGGCACTCCCCCCTCCATTGCCTAGTCCCAGGCGTGTAGATATCCCTTGTGCTAGTTGTCCCCCTCCCACCAATCACTGGCCTGTTCTGTAAAATAATATCCTTGGGGTTAGTGCCCCCCAACAGATTGCCAGCACCAGCTTAAATAATATAATGCCTGGTGCTAGTGGTGCTCCCCTCCCTCTGATTGCCAGCCCTAGCTTAAATAATAAGATCCTTGGAGCTAGTGTTACCCCCCAACAGCCAGCCCTTTTTTAAGTAATAGGATCCCTGGTGCTAGTGGTAACCCATGTCCCTCTGAATGCCAACCTCAGCTTAAATAATAGGATCCCTAATGCTACTGGTACCCCCATCCCTCTAATTGCCAGCCAGAGTAAAAAAAAACAAAAAAAACTTCCTGGAGTCCAGTGAATTCCCCACAGCACTAGGCATAATCCCCCCACACTCCCACCTTAACATTATTTGCGGCTGTGAGCATACGGTGACTAGCATTAGCATCATACTTCTTCAGAAGCTGCCATATGTACAGGCAGTGAGCAAGACTCTTATTTATAGGACAGGGTACATCACCCTGTTCTACAAATAAGCGGTGCATTCAATGCCTGTACATATGGCAGCTGCTGAGGAGGTGTGAGGAGTGCTATGCTGGGGGCCATATGCTCCCACAGCACTGTGGATAATGCTAAGGTGATTGGCGGGGTATAAGCACAGTGCCATGGGGTGGGAAACCACTGGATGCCAGAAATTTTTTTTTTTACTTCCGGGTTGGCAATCTGAGGGAGGAATGTTACCACTACCATCATGGCTCCTATTATTTAAGCTGGGGCTGGCAATCGGAAGGAGGGAGGTTACCACTAGCACCAGGGTTCCTATTATTTAAGCTGGGGCTGACAATCAGAGGGAAGGGGTACCACTATCACCAGGGATCCTATTATTTATGCCAGGCTGGTGCTCTGTGGGGGGGTGCTGGGGATCACAGGGGGCAGTTGTTTTCCCCCATCAGCTGACCGGCTAGGTGGCTGCATTACCTCTGGCAGCCGCTAGGGTTGCCCAGAGTTAAATTGGGGTTTTGTTTGGCAGTATTTGAGTGGCACAAAAGTACCACACTAAATCCTTTTGTGCAGCGCAAAGCCGCTGAATATGGGGTAGTGCACATAATCATGGCCATGCCCCATCCCTTGCCTACACGCATCTATTAAGTTCTGCATGGGCACTAACCATCTTTGTTCATGCAACAGCCCTAGCAGAAGAAAATCTGGGGGCATTTTGTTTCTTCCTTATGTTGCAGTACAAACCAAACAACTCATGAAATTCTCATTGATATCCATAGAAATTTTAGAAAGCAACTTACCCAATCAACTGCTACTACAGTAGAACCCCAGAGTTACGAATACCAGAGATCCAGACTGACCGTTCAACTGAATGCTCTGCCCTTACCCACCCACTCTGTGCATTGCGACCAATCCAGACACTGCTCGCTTGTAAAATCCCTTCTGAGTGCCACTTTTTAAAACATTTCTTCATCACAATGTCTGTAAAATGCTAACAGGTAACGCTGTCTATTGAGACGAAGCTAGAAATTATCTCAAAACTTGAAAGAGGTATCAGTGTAAGTGCCGTATCAGATGAGTACAGCACTGGGAAAAGCACTGTGTGCTATATACATAAGGCACATCAGAAAATAAAAACATTTGCTAAAGAGGCACTGGAGAGTGGTGCGGTTAAAAAGCACTGCATAGTGCGAAAGGCTGCAGACGAGGATTTCGATAAGGCCATGCACCTTGGTTAACCCAGGTGTGCAGAAAGGGAACACCACTAAGTGGGGTGATTGCTATGGAGAAGGCCAAGCTGTTGAATCTGCAAATGTATCCTGAGTGAGGGGAAGCAGAGTTCAAGGCCAGCTCTGAATGGCTCTTTCAGTTTAAGAACTGACACGGCATATGGCAGCTGGGGCTACAAGGAGAATCCCTATCAGCAGATGGTGCTGCTTCTGAAGCATTTAAATCCACCCCTACAGTCACTCATCGATGAACACAGACTTACCCGTGATCAGCTCTTCAATTGCGATGAGACAGGGCTTTTCTGGCGTCTTCTGCCGAACAAGACTCTGGCAGACGGGAACGAGAAGCAGGTGAAAAACTACAAGAGTTGCAAAGACCGTGTAATGCTAATGACAATGGCTAATGCTTCAGATGACTACAGGCTCCCTCTACTGTTCATCCACAAGAGTGCAAAACCAAGATGTTTCTCTGGCATTAACGTGCTTTCTTTCCCAGTCCAGTATTATAGCCAAAAGAACGCATGGATGGACAGGTCTATCTTTTCTGACTGGTTCTTTCACCGTTTTGTGCCACTTGTCAAACAATACCTTGCAGAGAAATCACTTCCCATGTGTGCTGTTCTGTTAATGGACAATGCCCCTCTCATCCTACCTCTGAAAGCCTAAATACAGCTGATGGTTGCTTTAAATGCATTTTTCTGCCCCCAATGTCACCAGTTTAATCCAACCAATGGATCAAGATGTCTTAGAAAACCTCAGAAGATGCTGTAAAAGAAATCTATTGCGTCATCTGCTTCTTGGTGCAACAGAGTTTGACTCATATATACAGCATTTGTTAAGCAGCTGTCCATAAAAGATGCCATTTATATGTGCGCTGGTTCCTGGGCAGAGATCAGTAACAAGTCCCTTCAGCGGTCATGGAACAAGCTTTGGCCGAGCGATGCTATAGAGGATATGCAAGAACTCGAGGACTGCTCCCCCAATCTACCCGATGAAATACTGCCTTTTGAGCTCACTGTGGAGGAGAAGGAAGAATGGCTAACTGCTGACAACGCAGACAATGGTCACCAGATGCTAAAAGATAGTGAGATAATTGATCTTGCCAGGGACACAAATGCTGACAGTGGGATTGATATGGATCAAGATGAGGAGGAGTCAGCTGTTGTGCCACACAATAAGGCAGAGGAATGCTTTGCTACTTGTGTTCAGTGGTTTGAACAACAAGCTGAAGGCACCCCGATGACACTTATGTTGCTGAATGACCTGCACACACTGGCTGCCAAAAAAAGATACAACACATTAAAGTAAAGCACAACCAGGCAATTCTTTAAACCCAGCAACAGTCACTCTGTGGCAGAGTCTTAAGTCAGCTGTATTTGCAATACTAGTACTGTAATGCAATAATAATGCACTTTTTAAAGCACTTTATCACTTTTTTACAAGTCCAATACAAGTTCTATACTACATTAAGCACTAACATTTGTAATATTAAAAATTTTGACAACCCACAATGTCAGAGTGTTTATTTTAAGGCTTAAATCTTCTGTTTTCAGAGATATGAATTTTTCATAGTTACAAACAACTGATTTTCCATGCAGTTGGTAACTCTGGGGGTCTACTGTACTGTATTAGTGGACAGTAAGCTACAATACCTGAAAAGCCAGCCACATTCTTGGGTCCTTTCTCATGTTCTCAGATACATGGATCCTGTGGGAAGCTCTGCCAGTAGGTGGAAGAGTGCAGCATGGCATCCAGCATAGAACACTGTGAGTGCTAAGCCATCTTTGCCCTTCCTCCCCCATTAAAACACACACAGCTGGAGTTACTTTTAAGTACAGGTGTCAGTACTTTTAATAAATGTCTTCACCCGATGAGTCATTTGAATATACTGCGACACAAAGATCTAAGGAACTAATTACATACAGCATAATGTCTGCAAAAAAGCAATTTAAGAGACCGACCGGTCCCGTTAAAAATAAAATGCAAAGGTGTATTCCGTCGGTAACAAGAAAATCGCTTACAGCCTCAATTAAATCATTGTCTGCAAAACTACCATCTGAAGAACCCTATCTTCCATTAAGGAAGGGACTTTACCTGACGGCAAGGTGTTTTCAATTTTCCAGGCCCTGCATAATATGGAAGAACAAGCTGTCAGTGCAGGAAACAAGATGCAGTCCGGTGAAGTGGCGGAGGGAGGCCAGCCTACAATGCAGCTTTCAACACAAGGGAAGCAAGAGGAGCATACCGGTGTACCCCTAATATCATTAAACTTACAGCCAGCTGAACCAGAGTCTATGGAAAAAGAAAACAATCTGACTCAACAGATGCCTGACATTACCCCTAAGGAACAAAACTACCAAGAAACAAATAAAGAAAAGCAAGCTGCTATTTCTCAGGACAACCTTTTACACAATAATGGGGTAAGCAGTCAAAAAGAAATATTAGAAAAAACTAGTGATTCTGACTTAACTGTTGTTTCATCTAAGCCAGGCCCTTCCTTCTCACAAAAACCCTCCCTTTCAACTTCTTCACTAAGTAACAGTGTTTCAATTATAATTATTTAGACAACGTAGTTAAGCTACCGAGTAGTAATATACAGTATCTAGTTCTGATTCCAAGGAAACAGACTCTGATACTGAAGAGATGCTGATTTGGGCCTGGGCTGTACTAAATAAAGTCAATCAAATTTCACAAAATATGGCCTGCTTGTTGGTAACTCAAGAAAAATTAGAAACATATTTTACATTAACACTGAATTTAATTAAAGAAAATACACATTTGAAAGCGAAAATTCTGACATGAAACATTCCCTAACTCTACTTCAGCAAGGGGTTGAAAGGGTCCCTGAGAAAATAAAAAGTATGCCAAAAAAAAACATACAGCTTTACAGGAAAATATTTTGGACTTTGAACTAAGGGCCAGGAGGAAAAATATACATATATAGGGAATACCTGAATCTTGGGACAATGCAAAATCCCTGGAGGTCTCCTTTAACCAAACTGTGGCTAATTTTTTGGAGTGTACATCCGAAGAGCTGAACTTTGAAGTAGATAGGATTCACAGGAGACTAAAACAATGCCCGGATGACTCAGACCCTCCCAGACCAATTATAGTTAAATATTTGCACTCCCGGGATAAGGAACGATTAATGGAAGCAGTAGAGATGCAGCAAAGTAAAATTTCACTGGTGAAATTGCTGCAAAATTGGTAATTTCGCTGGGCAGATTGTTACGCGAAATTGCAGCAAAACTTTGCCCGCAATTTCACCTGTCGCCACCAGCCACCATAAGTCCAATTAAACCCCTCCAGCCCCCCCACACACACGTTACCCTGCACCTCTGATTTGTTTTATCAAAAAAAACCTCCACCCTAATATCTAGTGCCCCCACCATCACTGGCCGATATAATATTAGTAAGCACCCCCAAGTTACCCTGACCTCTGTTTTATAAAAAAGATAAAAAATTGCCCACCACTCCCTGGTATCTAGTGAACCCCCACCCCATCAATAGATATCAGCACCCATCCAGCCCCCTCAGTAACCTGATTGGGCCACTGGCACAGCCCTCCACTCACCTCCATGGCTGGCAGCCTGATCGAGTGCCACTGAGCATTTGAATGAATGAGCACACATAAGCACTCATTCATTCTCATTCATTCTCATTCATTCAAGTGCTCAGTGGCACTCAGTCGGGCTGCCAGCCATGGAGGTGAGTGGAGGGCTGTGTCGGTGGCCCAATCAGGTTACTGGGAGGAGCTGAGTGGGTGGGTGCTGATATCTGTTGATGGGGTGGAGGGGTAGGGGATCCACTAGACACCAGGGAGTGGAGGGTGACTTTTTATTTTTTTTTTTATAAAACAGACGAAGGTGGCAGGGTAACTTGGGGAGTACTTATTTAATATTATAACAGCCAGTGCTGGCTGGGGGGGTACCACTGAACACCAGGGAGAATTTTGGCCAGTGGGCAGTGGCCACAACATTTCACCACAGGTGTCGAAATTTCACCACGGGTGGCTTACATTTCACCATGGAAGTAAATTTATTCGAAGTGAAATTTCTCCAGCTTGGGGTGAAATTTTGCATCCAACCTGAGTGAAATTTCACATTTCACCCAGTGAAATATTTCTAAGAATGTGCTAATTACTCGAAATATTTTGCTGGGCAAAATTTTCCATTTTCGCACATCCCTATATACAGGAAAAAACATTTGAATGTCTTGGGGACTCAAGTTGCAATTTATAATGAACTGCCTTTTGAAATTTTGTAACAATGGAAAAAGTTTGATAATTTAAGATCCGAGTTATGGGCTAAGGGGGTTAAAACTACACTGATGATGCCAGCTACACTAAAAGTGGTTTGGAATAATATATGTTTATGAATCAGTAGAAGAAGCCATTTCTGATTTAAATCATATAATACCTGATCTCATTGCCTGAAACACAAAAAGACTATGTTAGCAGTCAAGATGCTGTTGATGGGAGGGAATAATTTTCCTGTGTCTTTATATCTAAAATAGGTAACTCTATTAATACTCTCTATTGATGTGTGTTGGGGGGGTAAACTCAGCAGATGCAAGTTCAGAGGCATGCTTCCTCACATGATTGTTTGCAGTTTTGAGTGGGGAGGGCTCTAACACCGTATAAGAGTACAAAAGAAGATTTATTTTGTGGAAATAGCAGCAACACTTTAAACACAATGAAGTTGTTTGATTTTGGCCAGGCAAATATAAATAAATTAAATGAATTCAGATAAAAATACAGCAAAATGTAATCAAAATGGCTTCTTTTAATGTAAATGAGTTAAATAATCCAATCAAGAGAAATCACGGATTAAAATAAAGTAATAACATATGTTAAAAAGTCAGAAGCTCATATTATTTGTTTACAAGAAACCCATTTGCAGCTGAAAAAAAACTACTAAACTTAAAAAGAACTGGTGGAGCTACTGTTTCTCAAGTCCAGGGACTAAAAAGAGTAGAGGTATTGCCTTACTTATTACAAAGGGCTTAGATGTTAACATTTTAGACTCTTTTCAAGACAGAGAGGGGAGAATCTGCATGGTAAAGTTAGAAATTAATTCATATAATATTACAATGGGATCAGTTTACACACCTTTCACCAACTATTCTGCCTTCTTGGCTAAAATAGCAGAAGGACTACAATATATCCAAGCACAAGATGCTATAATAGCAGGAGATTTAAATGCTATGATTAACCCGTATTTCGATAAGTCTTCCAAATCTACTAATGGGAATATATCTTTGGCAAATAAACTAATAGAATTTCTTCACAATGAATCCTTTACCGATATCTGGAGACTACTTCATTTAAAAGAAGGAATACACACACTTTGATAACTAAACCTTGACTTTTTCACAAATTAATTATATTTCAACATCAAATAATTTAGTTAAATATGTAGTGAATTCAGGAATCAAGTCAATGTGTCTGTCAGATCATGCGTTGATTAGTATTGATTTAATTTTAACCAATCCTAATAGACAAAGTCAGTATCGATGGAGGTTCAACAGCAATTTGCTTAAAGATACTATTTTTCTAGCTTTAATGAAAGAAAAGATTCTGGAACTTTGGCAAACAAATTTCAAAGACCAGACATTAGCTTCTCAGATATGGGATGCTTTTAAAGTTTCAATCAGGAGCCATATAATTTCCTATCAAATAAAACAAAGTGGGAATAAAAACAAGAATCCCTTGAAACTGATAAAAGCTTAAGACAACTGGATAAATTAGTAGTAGTTCAAAACCCAAATTTATATATACAAGAATTGGAAAAGTATAAAACTCAAAAAACAAGAGACGATATGGCAAGAAACAGTAAAATTAATAAAAGCAATCAGGAAGACTAAGTATTACCATCCGGATAAGTCCGGAAAAATATTAGCCCTTTTAAGAGAAACAAAAGAACATTATTACAGGGTCAAGGATTCCCAAGGTCAGATTCTCACAGCAGACCCTCAGATTTCTGAAATTGTTATTAAATGTTTTAAGGAAATTTATCAGAAAGACATGGATCTAGATTCTGAATTAACAGAAAGATTTATTCAAGAATCTAACATTAAACCAGTTCATTTTGCTTTTCCTCAGATTTCACAAACTGAAATTATTGATCAGCTATCTCAAATTGTTCCATGATCCTCTATGCAGATGATCTGGTTCTGTACTGTAGTGATAAGAATGTAGACCACATAAACCAAACTCTCATCTGCTTTCATGTCTACTAAATCCTGGCTCACCCAACAGAAGTTAATTCTTAATGCTAGCAAAACACAATCCATGCTGTTTGGGACTGCAGTCAAATTAAAACAAAATCAGGACTTATTTAAGGTATCTGGATGGGGAGGGATGGACCTTGAATCAGTACGCTCTTTTAAGTATCTTGGAGTCCTACTAGATGAAAATCTCAATTTTGATAAGCACATAACAGCTACCTGCAAAGCAGTTAACACTAAAATTGGGGTAGCCTACAAAACAAACTATGTCCTTACACAGTCAGCTAGACTAGCCATTGACCGTGGTATACTGCTTCCATCGCTATCCTATGGGGTAGTCACTTACCTCTACATATCCCTCTCGCTCCTCAAGAAGTGGGATACCAACTTTAACAGCATATGCAGGTATGCCTCTGCCTCCCCTTGGTTGAAACATCACTGTCAACTCTATGCTGATCTTAACTGGCTACCCCCTACTTCTGCTCGTGCTCTCATCCTTGGCTGCTTGAATGGCAATATTCTCAGAGCAGGTATCCCTGTCTCACTTGCCTCACTGCTTACCCCATTGATTTCCTTGCACAGTCTTCGATCGTCTGTTAAAGCCTTGCTGCTACTAACTAGATGCAAATCTAACAAAGGAACCCTTGCTTTCTTGCATTCAGCAGCCAAACTCTGGAACTCCCTTCCTCTTGATGTCCATCTATCTCCTAGTCATGGCAATTTAAAAATCAAATATTCCTCCTTCCTCTTTAACCAGGTCTGTTGTGCCTCTTTCAAACCCCCCTGAACATAGCACACTGTTTCTGCTGCCACTCCCCCCGATGTGATTTGATCTCCTCATTCTAGGCACTTAAGCTTCAAATGGCTATGTATGTGCTCTGAAACCAATTTTATTGTTTGCTCGTTGTGCTGTATCTCTCAACTTTGTATTGCATATGTACCCTTAGCTGTTTATTCTTGCTAATCTCTTTATTTGCCTCTCTCTCAGGGCATAATATGTATTCACTGTTTTACCCTGCCTCACTGTAATCTCTCGGGGCGTGACAAGAATTAGTATGTTTCTTAGCTAGGGCACCTACCTGGTAAACAAATTATAATAATTTAAACTAATACTAAAATCTGGCTATAAACTTCTGTGACGGTATTGAACCTACTGTGCAAACCAATGTTACCTCTGATTTTGCAACCTTTTCTATACTCTGTACCCTATGTGTATATTGAAATCCTGATGTAATTTTTTTCACCTTGTTTTTGTACCATCTTCTGTGTTTGCCACTGTCTGTAATTTTTCCCTGTTATTGCTCTGCAATTTTCCCGGGTCATGCCTGAAAATAGTCATCTCTATGGCTAGTGCACTTACCTAGTAAACAGAAACTAAATAAATAAATACTATTAACAATTTACCCAGAAATAAAACCCCTGGGCTAGATGGGTTGACAAATGAATTCTATATGGCTTTTGCTTCTATGCTAGTCACCTGGATAAATAATTACTGAAGTATTAGAAAAACCTGAATGTACTTTCCCATCAACAAGCAAAAATTGTTTTGATACTAAAACCAGTCTCCAGTAAGCCCAGAAAGTTACTGTCCAATATCTATTCTAAATTCAGATTACAAACGCATTGCTAAAATTATTAACAAGATTCAAAACCAGATAGAAAACTTAATTCATCCTAATCAATATGGTTTTATTGCTGGAAGAAAGATGTCCCAGGCAAATGAAAAAATGTAAGCTATTATTCACTTAATAAACTCAAACACAATATATAAAAAGGATACCTATTATATGATTGCAATAGATGCAACAAAGGCTTTTGATTTACTAAACAGGACATTTATGTTGCAGGTTTTAACTGCATGGGGTATACCCCCAGAAATTACTATTAGTAAACTGTATTCTAAAACAAAAGCGAATTTCCAGAGTAACAGTTACTTTTCTGGAAAAATTCTCAGTTTATAATGGTGTTAGACAAATATGTCCTCTCTCCCCCAACACTTTTTATTTTAACACTTGAACTCCTTTTAAATTGCATTAGACCCAATCCATTAATCGAAGGAATTCAAATTTCTGCTGAACAGGCAAAATTAAGCGTATATGCAGATAATGTTTTACTCATAATTAAAAACATACAATAGTCCCTAGAGGCTTTCCTGAGCACTGTTGAGGAGTATTCCAGAGTGTCTGGTTATGAAATAAATAAAAGCAAATCCATTATAAGGAGAATTTCAAATAACATTTCCTCCTTATCGCCCTTGTGTTTTCAAGAATTCAAAACACAAGATTACATTAAATATCTAGGAATATTCTTAACACCTAACCAGGGAAAAAAATATCAGTATGAACTACAATGACATGAAAGACACAATTGTTTATATGTTAGACAGTTGGAAAAATCTATCATTATCTATTTGGGGAAGAGTGGACACCTTAAAAATTATGGCAATGTCTCACATGGTATTTGTAATACAGAATGTCTTGGGTGCCCCTTCAGAAAAATGGTTTGCAGAGCTTAAAAGAATATTTAAAACATTTATCTGAAGAGGTGGCTGCCCCAGAATTGACTGGCAAACAATTATAGTACCCAGGAAACTGGGTGGTCTTGGATGCCCTGATCCTCTCAACTATGTTAAAGCCAATATTCTCTCCATGATTTATTCTTGGACATCTGAATCATTGGATGATCATACTTTATATCAGAAAGTATTTCAAGGTAATTCATCAAGTTCTTTCTCTTTCCCTTCTGACTTTTTTCTCAACCCAGAAATATATAAGGGTAAGATAAGTTTTCTACCTTCCTGGTTTCAACTAATGTCTAAAGTTGTTAAGAATCCAGTTGTTTTAGACCTGCCATGACTGTATTATAAAAAAATTTCAGGGGAAACGAATATGAGGGGAAGAAGGAAAGATAGACTTTGCTCCCTTCATAAATAATAACATAATATACCGGAAAGATTTGCTAATAGACCATGATTTCCCCTCTTACCAGCAACTTCTCGGTTTACTTAAATTATCTAATTGAAATATACTTCATTATTTTACATTAAAAAAGAAATTTCAAAAATGACAGTCTACTTTTAGCAATCTCCATTCACCATTAAAGTGTATAATAAAGCAGCAAACTCCTCTAATAAGCCGGAAATCAAAGAGTCTGCTAGCCTATTTTTATTTTAAAGTTACAAAACCTTAGAATTCTTTTTATAACAAAATTAATAATAAATGGAACAAAGAAGCTTCCATAGAGCTGAGCCATAACACTGTAATACACTGTAATAATCCCAGAACCATTGCCAATTTCTTCAACAACAAATTCTCTGACTTAACTAATTACACCTCCTCTTTCCCTGTCCAACCAGATGTACCCACTTGGCAAAATGCAAATGGTCCTCATTTCTGTTTCAAAGCAGTCCCTAAATGTGAAGTGCTTAGACTACTAAACAGTATCTTGAAAGGCACTGTAGCTGGTGCAGACAATCTTGAACCAAAGCTACTTAAGATTGCTGCCCCCTTCATCGCTGCCCTACTAGCCAAGATCTTCACGCTCTCCCTGTGCCAGAACTATATCCCTGAACTATGGAAAATACCTAGGATTACCCCTGTTTTCAAAAAAGGAGACCGTAAAGAGCCCTCAAATTATAGGCCCAATGCCATACTGTCTGTCCTAAATAAAATTCTTGAGAAGTTTGTAGCTGCCCAGACAATTGATTTCCTACAGAAACATGATCTACTGTCTTCTGCTCAGCATGGTTTTCGCAAAGGACATAGCACCACTACTGCCCTTCTCAAATTTACGTCAGATACACTAGTGGCTATGGACTCCCGTCTACTCACCAGAGCAATTTTCATAGACATGACTAAGGCGTTCGACCTAGTTGATCGCTCCATCCTTCTAACCACCCTAGGATCTCTAGGCTTCTCGACTAATGTAAGATGGTTTGAGAACTACTTATTTGATAGGACTCAAATTGTGAAATACAACTCCACTCTCTCAGACAAGACCACTATAAACATTGGGGTGCCACAAGGTTCCACCCTAGGGCCCCTGCTTTTCTCTCTTTTCATAAATAACATCTCCACTGACCTCCGCAGAACAACCTCCTGCTATATGCTGATGACTTTGTTCTTTATGCTAGTGTAAAAGGCATTGAAGACATAAACAATTTACTCTCTCTTGACTTTCAGTTAGTACAGGAGTGGCTATCCACTCACAAACTTGTTCTAAATGAGTCCAAAACCCAAGCTATGCTCTTTGGATCAAATGTGAAACTCAAGCATGCTCACCCTAAATTTAAAGTCACTTCCTTAAATGGCTCACCTGTTGGGGTGGTAAATTTGATTAGATATCTAGGCCTCACCCTTGATCCATCACTGAATTTCGACTTGCACATCAACCAGACCTGTAAACTGGTAAACTCTAAACTTGAAATAACCTACCGAACCAGCTATGTGCTCGCTCCCTCAGCAAGGATTGCCATTGCCCATGGCATACTCCTTCCATCACTTACCTATGGTGCCGCAACTTATGCCTCTGCATGCAAATCAATCCTTCAGAAATGGGATGTTACTTATAACAATATCTGTCATTATGCATCTTCCTCACACCAACTGAAACACTACTGCTTCCTCTATTCAGACCTCGGATGGCTTCCTCCTAATGAACTAAGGCTTCACGCCTATGGCTCCATCATTGACAATATGGTCTGCCTACAAATTCCAAAATCCCTAGCAGGACTTTTCCAAAATCTGACGCTGTGCAATAAACTGAAGTCTGCTGACCAGGCCCCCGCTTTCACCCCCAGGCACAGCACCACTAAAGGCACTAGTGCTTTCACCTGCCATGCCCCCAAATACTGGAACTCCTTTCCACTAGCATTGTGCCAATCACTATCTCATGCATCTTTTAAAAAAGGGTTGCAAAATTATCTCAACACTTTCCACACATGCTCCTGCTTCAAACCTCCATAGCTCTTTTTTCTTCCTCGGCCTCCTCTCTCCATGACACTTACTGATCTACCCTCAAATGCACTATGCACTTCTCCTTACTTATCTGTCCCTCCTCCCACCTTACTTTCACTCTCATCCCTCTTCTCTTGACTCTCACTTCCATTACTTACTAGTACCATATCCATTCCCTTCTTAGCACTAAAATGTTCAACATGTTCACTTTCCTTATAGCAAATTGTGGTGTTGTTTTTGTTCTTTGTACTGCTCCATTGTTATTTTGCTTACTTTCTGCACTGCACTGGCATTGCAGCCTCCTTGTTTCTATGGAAACATTTGCTAATTGGTCTAAATACTATTGTCAACCATTTTCTGTACTTCTATCAATATGTTTCCCTGTATTATTGTATTGTTGTATTGCTGTACTGTACCCTCCCTGGTCGTGCCTGAAAATAGTCATTGCTATGGCTAGTGCACCTACCCAGTAAACAAAAACTAAACAAATAAAAAATAACCAATGGGCTCAAATAAGATTAAATGGTAATAAATTATACATTTCAGCAAAAAAAAAAATCAATACTAAGAAAGATAATTGAAAAAGCCTACTTTACACTCGCACAAATTCACAAAATAAATTTACAATGCTCAGAACTATGCTGGCATGGATGTATTCAAAAAGGTACATTAACTCATTGCCTATGGTCTTGTCCAAAAATATAGTCTTGGTGGGTAAAAATTAACTCAGTTTTATCTGACTGGTTACATATAGATATTATTTGTATGATAGATAAATATCTCTTTAATCTTTTTCACAAACTTGAACTGTCACTTATCCAACAGAAAATAATTGCATTAGCTTCTAAGTCTATGAAGCGTATAATTTTAAAGAGCTGGAAAGAGAAGGATCTTGAACCTTTTGTGTACTCTAAGTGGTGGAATATTTTTCATGAAACATTATTATTCAAGAAACTAATGTATGAGGTTGAAAATGGGTTGGATAATTTATTTTGCACTAGATGGAGAGAAATAGAATCTGATATCCCTCCAATGTTACATTTATAGCATCTGTAAAATATGCAGATATAAATAATCACTGATCCAGATTTCTTTTTAATCATTGGCATTGTGGAAGGGGGGGAAGGAAGGGAAGGGGGAATTACATTAACACTAAGTATTTTCATTTTTTTATTGATGTATAATTGTATGTACCAAATTGCAAGTCACTTACATGTATGAATATAAGAAATTTAATAAAAAGAAAACAAGGAAAGAAAAGTAAGCTACAACACCTCTGTAGCCTAAGACAGAAGTGGGAAATTTACTCTATTAATATGCTAATAAAGCAAGAGTGGGAAACTGCAATGAAATTTCCAATCTCAGGGATTACATCCTCTAAGTCTTAGCAAATCCAATTTAATATCATATATTGAAAATCCTGTACACATCGAATCTAGCATTATAGCCTAGAGGTTAGAGCAGTGAGTTGTGCATGAGCTTGAAACATCCAGCAGACCTGGATCTGAGTTCCAAAACCTCCACTTTTATACTGTGTGAACCTGAGTGCAACATTTAACCTCCATGTGCTCCTGGGAATCCCATTAAAACACGTTTTAGCTCAGTGTAGCTTTCCTGGCCAAAATTGCAAAATAAATAAAAATAAATACTACAGTCAGAACTAAACAAAATGAATCCCAATGTAACTGTTAGATGCCGATGTAATACATACTCGGGTTGCCACCTTTGGGTGAGGTGAAAACTGGGTACTAAACCACACTCCAAACTCTGCCCCTAGCTCTACCACTTAAATGACTGATGAGTATATCACTTCTATCCCAAGCCATTGGTAATGCCACAGAAAAAATGTAAAAGTGAGAGGAAATCTTATTACTGTATGCTGTTAAATACCATTTAGTTATCTTTTCCATGTCAGTCATGTATTCTGATATGCTTTGACCAAACATTAATTATATAGGTTTCCATAGAGATGGGTAAAGTGGCCAATGAATTGGGTCATGAATTCACCAAACTTATGAAGTTTTGACCAGAGAAGTTGCTGTTTTTTTGATGAGCTGACCAAAATCCATTCAGTGAAGTAGGCACTTTGTCAACAAAATGGCCACTTTGCAGTAAAAAGTTCACAATTTTGGTGAAGTCAAAGTTTGTGTGGTCCATGGAAATTGGGCAAAGCCTCCTGAAGGTAAATTTTAGCCACTTCACAGCAACATTCTGGCAAAGTTTAAATTTACAACATCTCTAGGTTTGTGTTGCCCTCAGATCTACATTGTGTGCCCTTCATCTTCAAAGTTACAGCCCTTTCTTGTATTTTTAAGGCATTCCCCATCTTGGGTCTTACTGCTCTTATTCATCTAAATGCTCTGAAATTGTTTAAGTGGTATCATGGAATGTCCAGGTAGTATGACAAATGAGAACAATAGCTGCTCAGGATTTGGGAGAGAAGGATTCAATGTAGTGACAAAGGTGATAACAATTAGATTATTAATTTAATACAATGCAGTACAGAACCTACCAGAATATAGGACAGACACAGAAACAAAAACAGAAGGACAAATAAAGGTATAACAACTGTTTCGTATCACAGCGGTAAAAGACCATATTTAAAATTCAGAGTGTAACATATTAGCTTAGTAGGAAAGGCAGGTTTGCAGCTAGAAGCATCATGGGGATCAATAGCAACATGGAGAGAGGACCAGCCACAGCAGAATGGAGGGCCTGTATAAAAGAGACCAGCAGTGTTGACGGACATGGTTGTTTGGTAAGTGAGATATGAGAGAGGTGTTGGGTATAGTTGTTTGGAGTACAGGATAGAGCAGTTTTCTGCAGGTACTGTAGATTTATTTGTGGGGTGCTATATGCTAGAGGTTGTAGTTGAGAGATATGTGGGATTTTAGGGTGGCTGGTATACAGTATGTGTCAATGTAGCTGTTAGATGAGTTTATTAAGGTGTTTGTTGCATGTGTTATTGTGGGTATAATAGGGTGTTTTGCAGTGTGTTAGATATTTATTTGTTATTAACATGTTAATAATACATTGATACAGTGAAAGAAATTAGTTTCATATACTATGTTCTAACTGACTACCATCATATATTGGAAAATATATAATGGCTTATCTTATGGGGTCATGGTCTCAACCACATAATATCTATCTATCTATCTATCTATCTATCTATCTATCTATCTATCTATCTATTTATATCTAATCAATATTTTGGAAATACTACTGTAGGCTGAAGCAAACACTCCATATACGATTCATTTTGGTATTGCAGAAGTCCACTTTCATCTAATCTTTATTTCAGTTACTTCTCTTCCTTTCTACTTCTTTATTCTACTTATCTCTTGAGTAACTTATTTCTCTCGTGTGCCTATTTCTTAAAATTATATAACATAGACTTCCTGTATGCAAAAGGAAACAAAAAAGAGATACAAGGGATTTTTAGATAACATTGATTATAGCTGTATCTATACAAATACTTTAAGATGTTATAATTCTTGTATTAGGTCTTATATTTAATTTATTGTGTTGTTACAAAGTTGACTGATTTTTATATAACTTTTTATTTAGGTATTGTTTTTAAAATATTTAATAAAACCATATTCTTAAAAAATCTATCTATCTATCTATCTATCTATCCATCCATATACAGTATATGCACATAGATATCGCTGCAAAAATATGAGTTAATGCTTTAGTTAGGTTCAGATTAAACTAACAAAAGTAAGAAAATGTGATGTTACGGTTTCCAACTCTTAACTCCCCACCTCCAAGCAGGAAAAGAAAAAAAAAAAATACAGTTTTCACTGCCCTGTCTTTCTGGTGAATCAGGGGTGGGGTCTTCCTTGGGGTTCTAAACCTTAATGCTCTCCCCATTATGATATGGTCTTCAAATGTACAGAACTGTGTCTCTCCACATGTTGCAAGGACCTGTAGGCCCAGCGTGAAAAAAAAACATCACATGTCACCTTATTTGGTCATGGAATGGGGTGAGCATTAAGGTTAAGAACCCTAAGAAACACCCCACCCCTGATTCACCAGGAGTCAGGTCAGCGAAAACTGTAATTTTGTTTTACTTTTCCTGCTTGGGGGTTGGGGTGGGGAGTTAAACCCTAACACCATATTTCCCTAATTTGGTCAGTTTAATCTGAATCCTGACTGATGCATTAACACAGTTTTTTTTTATAAAGAATCTCCTTACTTTTTTGAAATAGTGGAATCATATCCTTATTCATGCATGCAGGTCCCTTTGGGACCTTCATAAACACATTCATCAGGCTACGGGAGTGCAGGGCCTGGAGTGCCCTGCACTTCCATGCCTCCAGAAAAGCAATGTATGTATATACATGGTTGTAATTGTTTTTGTGGGGCTCACTTCAAAAGCTAAAATATATTAAAAGTGCCCCTTGTGACTGCCAGCAGTTCATTGTATATGGGCAAAAATATGGTTTTCGCTTTGTTAACCATGAGTCAGTACATTTTTGTCAGTTTGCTCTGAAATTTGCAATGGTTGTAGTGGAAGACGAGATACACCTTTAATGCATTTTTGATGATGATTGCACTTTGATTGTGGATTTGGCACCACATTAAAAATTGGAGATAATTTTAGGGGACAGTACATTCCCCATGAATGTTTAGTGGGGGATTATGTGTTGATGTCATAGTACTCATTGACACTTTTTTCATATATACATTGTCCCTTAACTCCAATTATTAATGGATCTATGGCTTGTTAAAGCTGCAATGCAAGAAACACTAAGAGTTTAAATGATTTTAAAAAATGTATAAATATTGCATACTGCCTGAAGCAAATTATAACTGTTTTTAGTATTTTGTTATTAAGTTACAGTCTATATATGTATTTGTGTCCCAGGTCATGCCTGTAAAAGGGCTATGTGGCCAGTATACTCACCCGGTTAACAAAATAAAAATGAAAAATGAAATGTTATCCTATGGGAATTTTCATGTTTTAATTTTTATGTTTTTTTATATGACCCCTAAATTTTTGGGGTGGTATGATGTGTTAGTGTTGTAGAACTCTTTAAGACCTTTTTTTGATACATAGATTCTCCCTTAACTCCACAGAGTGACGGAGTTATGGCTTGATAAAGTTGCAATGTTATACTAAGGGAAATTTCACTTTTTAAGCTTTATGTTTTTTTATACGCCACCTAAATTTCTTGGGCAGGGAGGGAGTATTATGTGTTAGTGTTCTAGTACTCGTTGAGATCTTTTTTTGATACATAGATTCTCCCTTAACTCTACAGAGTGACAGAGTTATGACTTGATAAAGTTGCAATGTTATCCTCTAGAAATTTAAATTTTTTTAATCTTTGTAGTTTTTATAGGGCTCCTAAATGTTGTGAGGCTATTAAGCATTACTGTTGCAGTACTCAGTGAGACTTTTTTCATATATCGATTGTCCATGAACTCCAACGTTTGACAGACTTACAGCTTGTTAAAGTTGCAATGTTATCCTATGGGATTTGTAATTTTTATGTTTCTTTTTATGACCCCTGAATTCTTTTATTTATTTAAAATGTTGGTAACTGGGAAAAGCACACTGAGCCAAGGCTTGTCTCCAGGTATGACCTGGGGTAGGGAATAGTGACAATAATATAACATCATATACTGCAGAATATACATAAATGGAAAATGTCATAAATACATTATTTATAGGGCTGTAAGTTTGTCATGGCAGTCATACACGTCATTGATTCCACGACATTTGATCTTTATTCAGCACTTCCATGACTTTCACTAGTGTCATCAGAATGTAGCAATGATGACAGTGCCACAGCATTTACTACTGTTTACTAATGATTTCATGAATAATGAGTCATTAAAACCTCATCCATGACAAACTTACATCCCTAATTATTTACATAGATGCGGAAACATTATGCCTAGTGGCTAATACATAGTGTGGCTAAAACAGCAATGAAAACAATATTTATATTGAAGTGAAGACATTGCACAATGTGACAATACAGCAATCAAGTATAGGCAATAAGTAGCATTAAAGTCAGAAGACAGCTATATGACAAACGCACAGAGAAGCACAGGTAGGTATGTAGGTGGATTAATAATGGTTAGACTAGATTAGCAACAGGAGACTCCATGCAATGGAGTTGAAGTCTAATGATAGTGCTGAGGAGGGGGGCAAAGCAAGGAAAGGCTACTGAGGGGCGTACAAGGGAGGTAGGACAAGTGAGTGAAGGATGTTTGGAGAAGGTGGGGGCAGGTAGGGATGTTGGGAAAGGTGGGGCATGCTGACTCAGGTGCAAGGAGTAGGAGAGCATACACAGTGGGGAAGGGGGAGTAGTTTGAGGTGCTGTTTGAGGGATGCTACAGCCAGTAGAATGCAGACCAGGAGAGTGAGGCTGTTCCAGAGGGAGGGGAGCCTGTAGGCAAAGGATAATTTCCCCGAGAATGAGTGAGGTTGGGGCACAGCAAAGGACCAGTGGTCCTGGTTGCGCAGGGAGTATTCTGAGCTGGGAGCAGGGGCTATCAATGATGAAAGGTAGGAGGGAAGGGTGCTAAACCAGTACTTGGCGATGAAGGTGGCGCAATGAGCAAGATGGTGGTTGAAGAGATAGGGGAGAGATATTGGTCAATAGAGGGGGCAGTGATGATTATGATAAAGGAGGTTAGTGGCAAAAAGGAAGAAGGCATGGAAAAGTGGGTCCAACTTGGCAAGGGATGACTGAGGTGCTGAGCTGTATACTATGTCAACATAATCAAAAGATAGGAGGATGAGCTTGGAGATAAGTTCCTTTCTGATGGGGATCGAGAGGCTGTCCTTGTGTCTATATAGCATGCCTAGTATAGGACAGAGATTGCTGTAGATAGCATTAAGGTCAAGTTTAGGTTCCAGTCATACTCCCAAGTATTTACAGGAATCAATGGCCTTAATTTTAAAGCCATATAGGGCAAGAATGGAGGAGGGATTAGACAGTTTGGCCAGTTTCTGAGCAGAGCCAAATGCCATGGTAACCATTTTTTTGGTGTTACATCTGAACAAATTGGATTCATACCATTTCAGCATATAATCAAAGTCAGCCTGGAGGGTTGGTTTGGTATGGGGAAGGGAGGGGCCAGTTGCATAGATCACCGTATCACCAGTGTACATAAGGACATGCAAGGCAGAGCTGACAGAGAGGAGATTGTTTACAAATATTGAGAAGAGTAAAGGCCCAAGGATCAATCCCGGCGGTACCCCAGCCAGGAAGGGGGGGGATTTGGTGTCACCCAGCTGCACATACTGGAATCTGTCAGACAAATAGTCCTTGAACCAATCTGTGATTCAGGATGAGAAGCCAATAGAGGACAGTTAATCCAGGAGGAACCTATGGGAAAGCAAATCAAAGGCCTTGGCTAAGTCAACAAAGATGGCCAATGTCAGATGGCCTTTGTCCATAGCAGTATAGATATGATTGGTAAAATGGAGTTGGGAGGAGGAGGAGGTGAGTGAAGACTCTGAAAGCCAGATTGGTAAGGTGTCATGATGTCATTTGTGTCCAAGAAGGATTTTAACCATTTAGAAATGAGGGATTCAAAAAGTTTTGAGAGAGAGGGGAGGAGGAAGATAGGCCTGTAGTTGCCTGAAATGGAGGAATCACCCCCTTTATGGAGCAGGATCACTTCGGCTAGTTTTCTGGACCTGGGCAGTGAACATGTAGAGAGAGTGATAGGTTGAAAAGATAGGTGAGTGGTGGGACTATTGCAGGCATGGAAATCTTCAAGAGATTGGGATTGTTTCCGTCGGGACTCTGATTCAATGGGTTTAGGGATTTGAGGGCTCAGAGAACCTCTGTAAGGGTAAGGTATGGTTGGACAGGGGGCTGAAGAGTGTTGGTAGGTTCGGTGGGAGTGAGAGAGGGGTGGGCGGTGGTCAGAGGGAAAGCACAGGTAGTGAAGAAGTGGTTTATGGAGGAGGCAGCTGATCTGGGGTCAATGCCATCTGCACCAGGAGCAGACTGGGGGGGTTGGGAAGCAGTAATGAGCAGGGAGTGGAGAGTCTTCCAGAATGCCACGTGGGAAGGGTAACAGTCTACGAGTTGTGATTTCAAAATGTTTGCTTTGGTGGTGCACTCTGCCTTGGTGCAAGCATTTCTTAGGGATCTGTATGTTTGAAGGTTCGAGGTGTTGGAAGAAGCCTTGTATACTTTCCAGGTGCAGTCTCTGGATTTGAAGAGCCTCACCAGATGAGGTGAGATCCAGGGAAGGTGCCTGTGGCAGATCCGTAGACTTTTGGGGAGGGGCGTGGCTATTCAATATCTTTAAAGAGCAATTGACAGCATTAGGACAACTTTAACAAAACATATTTTTTAGACACAGTTCAGTTTGTATTTCACATTAGCTCTGTATTTCTCATCCTGATTATTTATTACTGAGGCCATTTGCATGAAAATGGGATCTTTGCTCCTGAAGAGTTCATCTATGCCTACTGCTTTCTTCCTACCTGAGGTCATAATGCACTACTTGAGTCAGCACCATTACTCCCATAGCAACAGATTGTGATATCACAACAGAGGACTATGACAAGAAGTAGGGAGTAGGCAAATAAGGCAGATGAACTCTAAGGGATATAGAGCATGTTTCCATGCAAATTGCTCAGTAATAAGTAATGAGGAGGAGATATCTATTGAAAATACATGGAATGCAAGCTGAATTGTTCCTTAAATATTATGTTTTTTGAAGTTTTCTTTGAGGTGTCAGCAGCTTTTTAACTCATTCACACTACAGGAGCTCTTTGAGACTTTCATCACTTGTGTCCTGTATACTCTAAGCACTGAATCCTGGGCCTTTCTAAGCAAAATCAAGCCATAATCAGCATGCCATAAACAAATGTGAATACCTTTTGAACTGTAAGTGCTATACACAAAGTACAAGTGACAGAGTTGTTCAGCACAAAATTACCTTTCCAATGGTGCTATGCAATCAATTGTAATCAATTCAATTTTTAGTTTATACTAGCTGAAATACCAAACAACTGTGTTTTTTTCAGATTTTTTTAAGGTGCTTAGGTGAGGCTTGAGACACAAATGTCAGCCATGCACACATTCTATAAACAAATGCAAATAACTCCTAAAATATATGTGATAGACACAAAGTGTCAGTGGTAAAGTTGTTCAGCACAAACCTACCTTTCTAACGGTGCTATGCAATCAATTGTAATCAATTTAGTTTTTATTTTATGCTTGCTTAAATAACAAAATACTTTTTTTTCAGATTTATTCAAGGTGCTTAGATGAGGCTTGAGAGATAAATGTCAACCATGCACACCATACCTTAAACAAATGTGAATAACTCCTAAAGTATACATGACAGACACAAAGTAACAGCAGCAAAGTTGTTCAGCACAAAATTACCTTTCTAATGGTGCTATGCAATAAATTCTAAGCAATTCAGTTTGTTTAATAGTTAGGCAAACACTTCTGACTTACTCAGATGTTTCCAGGCCTGAGTGAAAGTCAGCTGAGTATGTCTACAGTCATTATTGGCCTGAGTGACTATGCTTTCAGATGCCACCTACAGGTGTATCTAGGCCAGTATGAGTTAAGAAGGTAGAGTTGAATGTAGCCAGTACAGAGTCGATGTCAGGTGTGGAGAAAACTCCAGATCAGTTGGCCAAATAGAGGTCAGCCAGGAGGGATTGGGGGTTAAGTGACTTTAGGGGTCTGAACCATAGGTACTTTGGTGGGGAGGTTTTCCTAAGACAGTGAGTGATGCAATGATTGCTGAAAACATCAGGGAGGATCCAGCTGAAGAGAATTTTAGGGGATGTGAAGCTAGGACCCAGTCTAGTAATTAGTGGTTGACATGGTGGGGATTGAGCCTAGTGGGTTCAGAAATAAGTTGTGCAAGGTCAAAGGCCTCGATCTCCTGGGTGACTTATCTGGTTACAGGAGCAAGCCAATTGAGATTAAAATCTCCTTAGGCTAGGAGCTCTCCCAATGCAGTGTGGGAGACGAGGGTGGCTAGGCTAGAGACAATAGTCATGAGATTAGCTTTAGTAGAGAAATAGCATACTCCAATGAAGAAGGGAGAGGATGATGGAAGCCCCAGCTTATGAGTAGGAGCTCTTATAATTGGGGAGGCAACCTAATGATGGATGATGGAGGCACGTAGGGACTCATGGAAGTAAGTGGCAACTCCACCACCACATTTGCCCCTGTCTTGATGAAATAGAAAGTACCCAGAGATCACTATCCTCAAGTCTGGGACCTTAGCAGAGAGCCAAGTCTTGGAGACACATAGGACATCAGGGGTATTTTGACTTATCCAGGCCTTTATGTGAGCCAACTTAGTTTGGAGAATTCTGGCATTTATTTGGTAAATGTCAAGACTACTAGCGGGGGAGGGGGCTGATTTATCAGGCCCTGGGTTTGTTTTGATGTCTCCAGTGAGGAGAAGAAAAAGGCAGGATGCAAGGCATTTGGGGAGGCATTTCCTCCTAAGGAGGCCAGAGGGGTGGGATCTCGGTTTTAGGGTAAGGAGGATTAGCCTACTGCAGGGAGTAAGAGGAGCAAGGAGGGGGGCTAGGGAGCTAAGGGGAGCAGGAAAGAGAGAGGGAGTGATGGGAAGGGTGTCAAGGACAAGGGGGAAGATGTAGTCCATGGGGGGAGATGTGGAGGGGCAGAGGAAGAGAGAACAGAGATGTGAAGGGGGATAAGGGCCAAGAGACTGAATAGGAGGAGAGGGGACAGCTGTGAGAAGGGGAGCAGCATGATCACAAGAATGGTGGATTGGAGATGCTAATCAGAGGAGGAGGAGGAGATTATATTAGGGTGGAGGGTTGGGCAACTGTTTCTTTATAGTCTGCTTAGAGGGTGACTAGGAGCAATATGTATCTACAGACCCCACTAGATCCCAAGGTGGGAGGAGAGGGCCTGTGGGAGGTGAAAGAGCAGGTAGGAATACCATGGAGGGAGAGACAGAGAGGATAAGGGTTTTGACAAGCAAGGTGTAATTGTACCTGTGAGCTGACTTAGAGGTTAGGGTCACCACCTCTGGTGTGGAAGGTCAAGGGTTTGAAACTCAGGTAGAAGTACAGGACAGGTGGTGGTGGGTTTCACCAGAGGTGGGCAGGGAATTAGAGAGGAACCTAGAGGAGGATCACTATCCAGCACAGATAGAGTTCATTATACTAGAGGTTAAGGAGGAGAGTCAGGCACAACAGTGACTCCTAGTGGTTATGTAGTATAAACTGCTAAAGGGAAATTTGGGTGATTTTTTCTGGGACGACCCATCTCATGATTGGTCACGATTGATCACTTGACATAGGCTACCTATATAGGTAAAGCCGAGTCAGGGTGGGACAGTTGCTAACACAATTCCACAGCTGCTCTGTACCTGGGCTGTGCTGGCTGCTTTCCTGGCCATGGAAGGGAGTTGTGAGGTCTTGCAGCCTTTGGGGAGGGAAGACAAACAGAAGATTTAGGCAGGGAGGGGATTGCTAGGACAGCAGACAAAGGGAGTCAAGTTCAGGGTGGGAGGTTAGACAAAGGGGGGCTTCTTCTCCTGCTCCTGACTTCAGAAAATGGTGGAAAGTCTAGGAGCAGAGAAACACCTCAGGAGACCCCCTTCAGTATCAGGATTACAACTGCAGTAAGCAACAAGCAAAATTAGCACAAATCACAGCGAAGAAGCAAATGTGGAAATAAAACGAAGTTCAATTTCTTTTTTTGTATGAAGGAATCCTATTTTTGCGAGATTGTGTCACTCTCATGAAAAAAGATTCCTCATACCTTGAAAAGAATGTGATAAAATCTAAGTCCAATTTTTTTTTTGTACGAAGGTAACCTTTTCTTGTATGGTCCTATTGCTGGTTCATATGGCCATATAAAAAATGGAAATTGTCTCATGAAAAAGATTTTTAAAATGTGTTAAAGACAAATTTCTGTGTCATTTTTCCAAAAACTAACCATAGAATCCAGCTAATGGGGTCCTGATTAAGATACATGAGTTGGTCTCTTTCCATGATATGATTTTTATGGGTTTTCAAACAAAAAGGTTTTTGAAAAAAAACAGAAGCAAGATGGCAGTCATACAAAAATATTCCTCATGAAACAGGATTAGTCCTTTTTCATGTAGCCACATTCTTTATTCGTATGAAACAGCTATCCAAAAGAGTGTACTGAGCATGTTCACAACTGAAATTTCAAATTCTTATAACTCTGGAATGAATTAATATTTTAATAATATCCCCAAACCAATGAAAGGCACCACTATGGGCCAAGCCCTTTTGTACCCTGACATTTGCTGACTAAAACCATCTGGGCACTTGGTGAAGACAAAAAGCAACAAAAAACTCTGATTTATTTTCACCTTTTTCACTTTCTAGATTGCAGAATCCACACATCTGACCAGAACAAAACTTGGCACATCTAGAGAACTATCCCCTGACACTACACATGCAAAGCGTTGTACAAATCTGTTAAACAGGGACAAAGCTATTAAAGTGCAAAGTTAAGGGGTTAACATTAAACAGCCTACTCAGTGGCTCTACTGTGCCACTATAATATACATTTATACAATCCCAGTGGGTATAAAACATTTATTTATTTAGTTTTTGTTGACCGAGTAAAGTGCACTAAACAACAGCATTGTCTATTTTCAGGCATGGCCCAGGAGAGTTACAGACAAAATCAGCATATTATAACAGGGGGAGTTCCAGACAGCATACCGCACAGAAAAAAGTGGAGTACACGTTAAACACATGGGCCGGGATATATTCAGACTGTGCCAGGCAGTGGTACAAGCCTGGATGCAGCGCAACTGTGGTGCACAGGGGCCAGGTCCAGGTGATATTCAACAGGGCGCAGCACCATTGAATATGGTAGGGTCAGTGCACATACTGCGCATGGTGCAGTGGCACTGCACTGGCTCAAGCCACAGATAGGGAGCATGGGGATGCGCCAGTGCAAGTGCAGTTGCACTAGGTGCATTATCTGTGATATTCAGCAGGGGGCATGCAAATGAAACCATAATATATGCAAGGCCCAAATGGGGCCATTTGCATGTCATTATGGCTCCATCTGCATGCCTTGCACAGGGCAGGCCGGCAACTTGCACCTGGCGCCCTGCATAGCATGACGTGTGCTGTGGGGATCCCAGGGTATCCCACACCTCATAGCCACGATCACGTGGTATATGTCAATACAGTAAACCCTGGTAGTCTCGTGGCCCTCCTCAGTCCCTGATACCCTGATGTGTTGGAAACAAGCCCATCTTTGGCAGTCCAGTGGTTCCCCCACCCACCCAAGTCCCCAAAACATGGCAAGCTGATGTCCCTGGTGATCCAGTGGCACCCCCCCACCTGCACAGAACCCCATGCCCACCCTGCTCCCCCCTTCATCGGCAGGCAGCTGCATCCCACCCGCACACCGCCCAGCCGCCTGCTGAATGACAGATACAGTATGGGCTGTATGCCCATTGGTCCCCAGTGTGGACCAAGGGGCTTGCAGGGCATACTGTACTAGACAGTCCCAAACATGTGAATGGAGTCATTCGGCAGGTGGACAGGTGGTGTGCAGATGGGATAATCCCACCCGCCGGCGACGGAGGGGCAGGGTGGGTGGGGTGGGGTGCCACTGGATCACCAGGGCATTATGATATGGGTTTGCACGATGATCACAGCAACAGGTGGGGTAAGGATTTCCACTAGACTACCAGGGACCTCATATTGCCATGTTTCAGGGACTCAGGTGGGAAGGGGGACCATGGGACCACCAGGGATGGGCATGTGTCATACTCATCGGGGTATCGGGGATTGGGGGGCCACTAGACTTCCAGGTATATCTTTATTATCTTATACCGCATGATCGTGGCTATGGGCCGGGGGGAGTCTACTAGACCACCAAGGTTGTGCGTGCTTGCAGACGGTGTTCTGGCCAGGCAGGTGGCCACCCATGGCTGGGCTGTTGTGTTGCACCCTACAATACAGCAGCCCACCTGTGGGTGGCCAACAGTTGCTCCTACTCTGCACAGGCTCAACTTTGAGCCCCCCTATGAGGCACAGTGCAGGAGTGCACCAGCATATGCGCCGCACATGCCGGGCTGAATATAGGGATGTGCTGCATATGCGTGGGCATGCCCCCTACATCTGCGCCGCTTACATTTACATTGCGCCCTAGCACATTGGCATTTGCGCTGCGCCAGGCAGCCTTCTCAATATCCCACCGGGGTGCAATACTGGGTTATGCCGGTGCAACTCTGTTGCACCAGGCGCAGCCCCTTTGAATATCCCGGCAATGGTATACAATGAATATACACAGAGAGTGCAAGGAATTCAACAGTCAATTATCATTGTAAGGGAAAAAAATAACACATATAAGTACAGAGGGCACCATGAAACAGAGGATGGGAAGAATTACTCAGAGGACTAAAAGGGGAGTCAGGGGGGTAAGCGGCCAGCAGCCTCATTCTAAGAGCACTGAGCTGGGATAGGGGAGTCCCAGAGGTGCTAGTGGGGCTTTGGGGAGAGACAAGAACCAGGTCAGTACTCATGTAGTTTAGGGGCAAGAGCATTTGTCCTTGATTTGTAAGTGGCTTTTGAGACAATTTTTAAAGATATGGTGGGACTGCATGTGTTTCAGTTCCTTAGGGAAAGAGTTCCAGAGTTTTGGTCCACAAATCAGCATCATAAATAAATGCATTTATTTTCACGAGCAGAGGAACCAGAGGGAGAATAAATAATTTATTTCCACTCCAGCTCAGAAAATAATGGACAATTCCACTCCAGCTCCATAACGCTCTGTGCAGAATCTTCCTTTATACATAACATTCTGTCCAGGCCTGCCATTAAAAAAATGGCACAAAAACCATGATTGCACAAATAAAAATCAGCACTGTATAAATGACTCATGGGGTCATATAGAGGTTGCAACCAGCTGCCCAAAATAAATGATTTTTTCCCTTAGAAATTTTTACCCTCAAGGGAGGTGGTTGGGTTCTTAGCCATGTCACTGCCCATGACTGGAACTCAGCTTTCTCAACCATGACAGACAAGCCCCCATGTATTTCCCAATGAGAGGGCCAGTGGGGGAAGGACATCCTCCCCATCTAAGTAAGCAATAATACCTGACAGGGTGGGTGGTATTGGACAATACCAGACTGCTCAGGGATGTAATCAGGCCTGACACCACAGATGGAGGGCCTTACAGCCCCTGGAAGGTCTGGTATTACCCACTACCGCCCACCCGGGAGGGTATCATTCACTTAGAAAATGGGCCACTGTATTATACTGTATATGTATTAAAAAAATATCATGTTAAAATGTTAAAAGTCTTAAGTGTTTTATTTTGTAAAACAAAATTGTTCCTCCACCTGCATTGCAGTGCTGTATTTTTTTATATATGTTTGTATATATATTTATGTATATATTATTGTATTTATATTTTTTGTAGTCGTGCTTTTGGCACTTATTGTCATGTTTAACCTCCCCCCCATGCTGTGTGGGTGAGACAAAAAAAAAAAAACAGGTGCTTTTTTCTCTGTTTAAAATCTGATCATCACTGTAGGCTGCTGTCTTTACCCCGACTCACCCCCATTGCTTGTTGAGCGTGATCCTCATCACTCCAACCCACGCTGTTTGGATTTAAATTTTACATTTAATCACTCAGCCACTATGGTGGGGAATTAATTTTGTTGCAGAGTGATCAGGCGTGGAGATTAAATTGAAGAGCAGTGGGAACAGGCATGGCAGCCATGGGAAGGTGTTTGCCACAACTTACTGCTTGGTTTGTCTTCTCCTACAGCGGCCGATCGGGGTGGTGAGATAAAGGAGAAGAGCAACGATCGGCAAGGCATCCAGAAGAAGATTTGTGCCTGGTAACCCTGCTACTGCTGAGGCTTAAATTTAGCATTTTTGTACTTCTGTGCCAGGGAGGAGTAAGGGGAAACTGTGTGATAATAGCTCCGAGCATACAGTTGTGCTGCCGGTATTCATTTGACAAGAAAAAATGTTGCTTTTTTTTTTCCTTGGCACTATGGGGAACTTACATCACAGGATGGTAGTTTACCTAAAAAAAACCTTTAACAAAAAATGGCATGGGGGTGGGTCAAGCCATCAGTCTCTCTGTTCCTTGGTAAGCGAGGGAAAAAATGGTCTGCAGTGGAGTGGGAATGGCATGGTGACTGACATAATAGGACAGGGTACACTCTGCTGATAAGCTACTACATGGGAGATCAAGTGAGCTGGCAGCAAAATTAAACAGTTAAAGTGTAAAAGCAGGTACAGATCTATGTTTTCTACTTGATGGAATGTGCAGTTTTGAGAAGGAGTAATCAGCAGGGAGTTTTACATCTGATGGTATTGTAGAGAATTGGGCCTAATTGCTGTGATGGTACTTCAGTAAGTGGGTCTCCCAGGAGATGGAGACATGCTGCCCACTTGCATGATCTCCTAGATCAGCTGGCTTTCATGGTGCGGGTAGGTCTGTTAAAATACAGCATTTTATGGAAGGTGAAAACATTTTATTTTATATTAAATATGTGTTGTTTTGTACAAATGTTTTTATTTTTTTTATTTTAGTCTTTGGTAACTGGGTAAGGCCCACTAGGCACAAGTGCCTGTTTTCAAGGCAACCTGGGAGCACTGAGGAGGTTAAGTAACTTGCTCGGAGTCACACAGTATGCAAGTGGAAGTTGTGGGAATCAAACCCAGGTCAGCTGGATGTATTCATAGCTCATTACTCTAATCTCTAGGCTATACTGCCAGATTTATGGTTTTGCGATATGGGATGAGGGAATGGGGAGAGGAAGGCTGCCTGATAGCAGTTGCTGACAGTCTCTGCTATAAACGAAGCAACATGGTGGTACTTGCCATTTTTAATGTTCTATTTGCCCAATGGTTTGTAGAACAATATGAGGCAACAGAGACTGGAACTAGCTATTTCTCGATCTCTGTTGTCTCATACCAGACCGGCAGACTGGCACTTACAGCTAATCACCAACAAAAATGCAATTTGCCCATTTTCTAAAAATCCAGATCTTCCACCAAGGCAAGCAGTGGTGTGGGCCATGGGGAAGTGTGCAAGACTTCATAAGGCTTGCCCTCCCCACTTTTCCATTTTCTTCTCTACTGTCCCCTGCTGTGGCATCTATATGTGTGCATGGAGGTGCCCATGTCCTGCAGAGTCAAGGCCCTGCCCTTAAAGTCACTCATAACTTCCATTACTACCAGGTCTCCATCCAGTAGCAGTCAGAGGCTGAGGTGCCTGGCCACCACTCCCTGGGAGATGAGAGCAGTCCCTGGTACACTTGATCCTCTCCCACTCCACTGATTTCTGGCAAGCCATGCTCATTCCCAAACATGGGTCACCAGTGTAGCAGGAGGGAAGGCGTTTAATGCCTCAGCCCTCCACACCACTGGGCAGTAGTATAAATAATTTATTTTCATGGAGCCCATGGGATATCGTCTATTTATGCAATGCCTGTGAAGATTAATAGAGACACTTATCAGTGATATTTTTTTTCACACCAGACCAACAGTGAGAGTATCACAATATTCATACTCTACGTCTCCATGAGCAAAAATATTCTCTCAGTAGGTGCTGACTGGTTGGAGCTAGCAGCATGAGTAGTACACTTTCACTTTCTCTATCCCCAGCTGACTCACACACAGACTCCAGTGCTGCAACTCTCTGTGTGAAACCATCAGTTACACAGATAGGCTCTCTAAAGGTATTTTTCTAAACTGCACCCCAAAACAACATCAAATGATTGCTTTTTGCCACAAAAATAAACCCACCGTTCAAAATCACTTGTCTTAATGCTCCCGTGCAATCACTTTAAGGCCCTGACCATCAACTGCCCTACCTATAACCAGCTCTCATTTCCTCCCTGACTGTAAAACATTGCATTCTTTGAGGCTGAATGCCATAGAAAACCATGCTCTGCTCCAATGCTGTGGTCAACACCGTTCTCTTGCTAAATAGTAACTGACAAGGTGATGTAGTGACACACTGGCATGTTGATGCACAATGTCAGTGCTCAAAACAGAAAGCAAATGCTTGCTTTCAGTGCTCAAGAGTATTCATCCCCAAATTCTCTTGAAAACATCAACATTATAAAATATACTAACTCTGGAGCCATTACGGCTGCATGGGAGGAATTTGGGGTAGAAACATAGAAAATTACTGAAGCTGTGAGCCTACATTAGGAAAATGTAACATAGGCTCATAAATTTATTATTTTTTTTTGTAATATTTGTACATCAGATTTTCAACATAGCTTTGTTATGGCCCTGCTTCATGAAGTAGGGCAGAGGAAATGTTCAACTGCCTCCCAAAAGGTGATTTTGTGTGCAACGACTTCAAAATCAAATTTCAGGACACAAAAACACATTTTGGGCCAGAGCTGAAAAATTACATCTGTCACATTCATGAGGTGCTGTAAAGAAATGGTTAAGTTGTAAATTTGGGGTAATAATATTGAAAATTACCAAAGTTTTGAGGCTGCATTCGCAACATTTAATGAAGGCTCATAACTTTGTTGTTTATAAATATTTTTACACAAAATTTTCAGTATAGACTTCTTATGACCCCACCTTATGAACAAGGGCACAGAAAATGTTCAACTCCTGCCTGAAAGGTGATTTCACACAGGGACTGTGAAATCACCTTTCAAGACAGATTTGCCTAATGTGAGTGCAACTGTTCATTTAAGTGGGGTCCCAAAAAAGGCATGTTGAGAATTTGAGCCATGCATATTCAAAAATGCCCAGGTTATGCCACTAAGTTTAAAACTCCATTGAAACACACTGAAGTGCATACCTGGTTCTTCAGTTTGTGGTCCAGCTTTGAAGAGTGAAAACTTGTCTGTGATCAAAAGAGGATTATGGTATTGGACTCACGATTGGTAAGTAGGAGTTTAGGAGGGTGGGGGTGGGAGGTTGGGTGGGGAGTCTAATGGCCACAGAAGACATTGATGAACCTTTTCTCTTTTACAGGTTTAAAAAAAAATCGAGGACTTCTGCACTGGGGGATTGGGCACCTGCTTCCTCCATGCTAGGGGAAAAATTGGGGAAAAAACACCTACCAGTGGCAGGATGGCCATCAGACCATTGCAGGTCCTGCACCTGACTAGCTGAGCTTGCTAGTCCAACTATGGGGTCCTGTCCACGACTGGGATTAGGGGGACCACACTGGGGGGGCAAGCCCTAGGCATACTGGCTGGCAGGTAAGTCCCAGTGGAAGTTGGGGTGATGGGGCTGGAGGATTCAGGCTGAGGGGGGCACCATCCAGTGGGGAGCAGATAAAAAAGATAAAAATAAAAAAAAAAGAAGGACACGAAGCCGAAGGCTGAATGTCCTTACACTGCTGGGAAGTACGTCTTTAAACCACAATCAGAAATGGCATATTGCTTTTAAAAAATGGCTTGGCTGACCCAGTGGTGTGGAAGGCATCAGCAGCTTACCTCGTGCCACACTGGTGACCCATGATCGTTCACATGCATGGGTGCTGGTGGTTGGCCAGGGAGTGAGAGGATCGAGTGCCCGACAGCTGCTATCCTCTTCTGGGAGGGAGGGGAGGGGAGGACCCGCACACTCCTCCAAATGATCTACCACCTGGTGGAGGCCAGATGACAGTGTGGGTTAAGGAGGACAGTGGTAGGGAGGGCTGCAGGTTTCTGTGATGTGCGTGTGCCTCCACATTATGTGGATCTCGGGCATGGTGTACCACTGTAGTAGATTCTGGGTGAGAGGAGGCGGGGACAGAGTGGAGAAGCCTGCCCACACCAACCACAAGAGAAAAACTTGGATTAAAAAAAAATGGCTGGAATGGCCCATGTGCTACTTGTATAAATGGCTGATTTAATGAATGGGCAAACACAGCTGTATGAGTGCAACAGAAGTGAATTTACTTTTTATAGTGTAAGTGTCTAAAGAGCAGCTGATGCCTTCAAGAGAGCTTTAACAAAAAAATAATATTTAGAGAGTGTTTAGCTTGCATTTCACATTAGTTCTGTATTTCTCCTCCCCATTATTTATTAATGAGGTAATTTTCAGGAAAACAGGATCTTTGCTCCTGAAGGGTTAATCTAGTCCTATTTCTTTCTCCCTACCTGAGGCAATGATGCACTGCTTGTGACATCATAGTTTCTCCCATGGCAACAGATTGTGATGTCACAACAAAGGATTATGACCTACAGTAGGGAATAAACTATACAGGCAGGTGAACTCTAAGGGATAAGGATCTTGTAGTGGGACACATTTCCTTAGTGATGAATAAATGGGAGGAGATATCTCTAGAATATATATGGAATGCAAGCTGAATTGTACACATATATAATGTTTTTTTAAAGTTTTCTTTGAGTCATCAGCAGCTCTTTAAACAGTCCATTGAGGACTCTGAAAGAGCAGTGTGACCAGATTTTACAGATGCTATGGAGATCGGGACTGCAGTACAGGAAGAAATGGGGCTAATTATCATGCTGAAAGCCAGCTGCAGGCAGGTTTAGGCTTCCACTAGGAAGCTAGTCTGCAGCGAAGTGGGGACAGCTAACTGTTGCACATAAGAAGCTAAACCTAACCTATGGGGGCCATACACTATTCTAGGCTAGGTACATGTGAGGGGCACGTACCCAGCCCTTGCAGCTCTGCACTCATGGACATGTGCACGGTGGCTGGCATTCATCAATACTGGCCACTGCCAGGTGCCTGTCTGTGACTCCCCAATGTGCAGGATTGCGGGGTTAGAGGACATGGGCAGGTATCCAATCAGATGCCCATTCTGGTCCTGTATTGGGTCCCCTGCACCATGCAGATCACAGGATAGTGGGATGGCTCAGGACTGTAAATAATAAGACTGATGGGTGAGCACCTGAATGGCTGCTGCCAGCCCTCCCTTCCTGCCCAGAGGGCTGGGACAGTATAGTAGGAGGTATTTTGCCCCACTGCAGCTGGCTGGTGTAATCTGCCGGGGCATGCAATAGATACAGCAGGGTCCATACTGCCGCATCTTTCACCCCCCTCGTCAGGCACTCCATGCTTTTGTGAATGACATGGAATTTGGGCACGCCCTCTGACACTTCCCCAGACTGTCTGTGTGGGTAGGTACATGAACAGCTGTGGGATCAAGTGCATAAAGTATGCTTGCCCCTTCCATGAATGTCACCAAAGGTCCGCTGGACCTCCATTGCATGCCTCTAGCACTTAGGCATAGCTACATGCTGTAGACTTGTGGTGTGAAGGCATTATGCCCCCCATGTGCAGATGGGCCAATATGTGTGTATATTGAACTATCTGGATGGGACCTGGGATCATTTCACAGGTGTGAGGTAGATTAATCCACTTTCAAGTGAAAGGGTAGGCATTCATATCTCACTCTTCGATCTGCCACTTGTGAGTCATGGTCCAGGCCCTTGAAACTTGAAGACAAATTGGATACTTTAAATCAGACCATGACATATCCAGTATTAATTCCCACATGTCAAGATAAGACCAGTCTCTTATGTCTGGTAAAAGTCTTATACTCAGTAGTGTGGATAAGTAAGTAATAAGACATAGGGGGTTAAGCCATGCTATTGTTTTGACTGGTAGAGGGCTTAAATCCTTAGGAAGAGATTGATATACTGCAAGCAATGGTTCTAACCCTCATATGTTGAAATTAATGTGATTATAACAGTGCAGACTATCGCATGCCCTCTCTTAGTACACACCTGTGGTAGTACATTTGGTAAACTAAATGTTATTTTTATTGATGGTAGATCTACCATAAGTGGTAACCTGTTATATGGATGACTGAGATTGAGTGACTCGCATATGAGTGACTCAGTCTCAGCATCTGTAATGTGAGCTACCCTGAAAGGGTAGCAACAGAAGAAAAGCTAAGATGCAGGTTAGCTGGGGAAGAACAACAAGGTAGGATGGTCAGCGGAAGGGGAAGGATGAGGAAGACAGTATGTGGGAGGTAGTGCTGCATGGTGTCATGGAGCTGCCCACATGGTGTGGTGGTGAGAGTGGCTAGCTATAGGGCACAAGGTGGAGGGGCTGGGGAGGGGTAAACATTTTGTGCAGGTGGGACATTTTAATTTTTTTTATGATTGTCTCCCCTTCCCTGACATGCATCCCTGTGGAGTTGATAATCTTAGTTAGGGAGGTGTGAGGGGTGACCCCCCAATGAGGGGGGTGCAGGGGCCAAGCCTCCTGCATAAATATAGTTTATGGTTTTTGCCCATTCCTCGCTGGGAGTGTACATTGCCATTTTTCATTTCTGTGTTGCACACTTGCTGTAATGGCGATCGCAGTTTGGCGATAACTGTTATGACATGGAACCACTATAAGAACATCACTTTTACTTCCACAGTATATCAATCATTAATATGTACAGTATTTACACAGTAGTGTATCACATAATGGAATACAGGGCTCCTTCCTTTATCAGCATCCCCTTTGTCTGCTAACTTCGCTAACGGCAGTGTGAACTTCTGTTCCATTTTCCAGAAATGTTATCTCACCATTTAACAGCCACCCTCTGTTATCTGCCTCAATTTAGGATATAGGGAGGTTGGTAGATAAAAGAGAGAACACTATACTTAACCAGAGTGAATACAACTTTAACAGCGCTAATGATTAGAGCTGGGTGAACCTGCGGGAGTTACTGTTCCCCAAAATTTGCAAAATGCTGCATTTTCTCTATGAAAATTATTTACGATTAGCAAATAATGTAGAATGGTGGAGGTAAATCTTCACCACTGTAGACTTCTACTTGCCTGTCCAAATTAGTCTCCCAACCCCCCACTGTCCCAGCTCTTCCCCTTACCCTTTATGAAGATGTCCCCCAGCTGCCTGTGCCCTGGGGAACCTGCACTGGTAATCTTCTGTATGCACTTCATGTCTCTAGTCAAGGCACTCAGAGACATACAGTAGTTCATCACCCCCTCATTAGTTGCATCACACATGCACCCACCCCATCTATAATTTTTCCCAGTCTCCCTATGATAAATTGCACCATCCCAAGTATGGTGCAGTCTTAAGGGGACCCTGATTGGTACCCACATCCATTGCTTCTCCCCATTCCTGGTAATCTGGGGAGGAAGGTAGTGCCAGCAAGCAAGCAATGGTACAGCACATCTTGACAAGTTTTTTGGCCATCAAGAGTCATAGACCCAAAAGTGACAAATAAATTGTGTAAATAAATCATGTTATTTTTGGATAAATATTTATTTTCACTTAGAAAATTGCCTGGGAACCACCTGGTCTCTGTTGGCTGAATCCCTTACTTAGGGTTACATTTATGTGCCAAGAGAGACTAGGTAAAAACAAGTTACAATGCCAGCATGACTTTTTACACAAAGAATCAATGTGCCATGGACAGAATTAAAAATATATGGTGGGCTGGCCCAGTGGCGTGGAGGGCTGAGGCGCATGGTGACTCTTGATAACACAAAAAGGAAAGAACCTGTCCAGTATTCATTATGTGGTCAAAGACAGAGAACAATGAAACATTTCTCCTAACTGTGGTCGCATCAAACAGTGCCACTACCCAACTGCACACTCCTTACCATGCTGTTACCTAGAAACAGCCCTTTTGTAAACACATAAAAAACCAAAAGAGATGTACCAAACCAGGTTGGAGAGCCACAATACAAATGAAAACCTTAAAGTTACAGTCATTGGAGAACTCGAGGTGTTGGTGGGAGTGGGGTGAAGTCGCAAGGAAATGAGCACAGAAAAAAATCAGTACATTTAAAGCAGCAGTGCCCTGTAATGGCAGCTCTACTAGTACAGGAACTACTTTTATTTATTTATTTATTTATTTATGACTTTGTTAACTGGGTAGGTGCACTGATCCCAGGGACCATTTTCAGGCATGACCCAGGCCACGTAAGGGGGTACAGAGTATAAACATCAAAATAACAAGAACATAACAAGAGCAGGTAAAACATAGTGAAAGGTTACATTTGGCAATACAAGGTGGCAGTAGTTGAGGGACAACAAATAAAGCAAAGTGAGGCTCATGGTGGTACAGTTTCAGTAAATAAGAGAACCTATTTGGCCCTACCCCTGGAACCTATGGGGGGGCTAGTCCTTAAAGCAGTGGCAGGTGGATGCCAACAGGAGCCAGTCTTTGAGGTGAGTCTTGAACTGGCGATGAGTGTCCATTGTGCGCAGTTCAGTGGGCAGCTTGTTCCATAGTGTGGGGGCTGCTACAGAGAGGGATCTAGCGCCCATGTTCATGGCTACCCTGGGGATTTTCAGGGAGGGGATACTGGAGGAGCATAGACAGCTGTGTGAGGTTTGGATAGTGAGAAGGGGAGCAGGAGGGGATTTCTGGCCAATACGGATGGCAGAATCAATAAAACTGTACAGTTCAAGGTCAAAGCAGGCTTGTAGTGGGAGCCACCCCAGTGTAGTGTAGAGTGTACAGTGGTGTGTCCTTAAAGCAGTGGCAGGTGGATGCCAACAAGAGTCATTCTTTGAGGTGAGTCTTGAACTGGCAGTGAGTGTTTATGGTATGCAATTCAGTGGGCAGCTTGTTCCACAGTGTGGAGGTTGCTACAGACAGGGCTCTAGCACCCATGTTCATGGCTACCCTGGGGATTTTCAGGAAGGGGATACTGGAGGAGTGTAGGCAGCAGTGAGAGGTTTGGATGGTGAGAAGGGGAGCCAGAGGGGATTTCTGGCCAATATGGACAGCAGAATCAATAAAACTGCATAGTTCACGGTCAAAGCAGGCTTGTAGTGGGAGCCACCCCAGTGTAATGTAGAGTGTACAGTGGTGTGTGGGGAAAGGGGCCAGCAAGGAGAAGCAGCAGGCACTGTTGTATGCTACTGATAGTTTTGCCATGGTGGATGCAGAGGTCCTGGAGCAGATGGGAATGCAATAGTCCAGGACATGTAGCAGGTTTCCCTGGATGATGGCATGGTGGGCCTCAGGTGTGAGGTACTGCTGGTATCTGTTTACAGCCCCTAGTTTTTGGTGAAATCTTACAACCAAGGAGCTTATGTGCTCTGTAAAGGAAAAGGAGGGGTCAAGCACAAACTCCTAGATATTTGAAATGTTTGACATCCTCTAGGGCATGACCATCAGGGGATGTGATGATTCGGGGTGGGTTGGAATTGCCTTTAGTTAGGAAGGGCTTAAATCTGAACAACACTGTTTGATTTTTGGCATTGACCAGAAGGAGGTTGTCAGAGAACTACTTCACAACAAAATACATGTGTATTCATTTATAGTAGTTTTCTAAGTAATTGTTCTACATTTTTCAATTATTTTATAAAAAGGCATAAATAACCCATTTTCTAAGTGCAATAATATCCTCCAGGGTGGGCTATACCAAACCTTCCAGTGACTATAAGGCCCTCTGCCTGTGGTGTTGGGCCTCATTATGTCCCAGGTGATCAGGTATAGCTCAATACTGTCCACTAGTTTGTACTCTGTTTGGTATTATTACTTGCATATTCACCCTTCCAGAGACTATAAGACCCAATGCCTATAGCGTCAGGCCACATTACACCCCTGGGTGGTGGGGTATAGCCCAACACTGCTCACCATGTCATGTATTACTACTTGCCTAGAACACAATTTATTTCACTTTGAACATATTATTTCTGCTTGGAATCTAGAAATTGAACACAGTGAACAATTGGGCCTGATACCGAGTGTACAACTGAAAAAATGGCAGTTTTAAGCTAAAATAAGGCAAAACCATAATATATAAAATAGTGGATGGCTGACCATCCACAACAAGGCTGTGTTTCCATCGAGGGAATCGACAGCATCATAGAAAGCTGGAGAGCAAAGCTTGAGAAGTTTCTATGATGCCATCGACTCCCGAGATGGAAACATGGCTTTAGTTGTGGATGGTTAACCATCCACTATTTTATATAGTATATGGTCACCCAAAAGTTAACAAGGTTCATACCTTGTGTTCACATTCCTGCATCAGACATCAGTATTTTGCCATTGTTTCCACACCCATACCTGAAGATTCCCATCCTCCTCGATGCAGTATGGCCCCAGAAGTTACTGGATCTCCCCACTCCTTGGTGCAATTCCACTCTGCTCTAACACCCATAACTGCACCAGTAAATAAAAAAACAACAAAAAAAACCCCACTGAAAACAGGTAGTCTGGACACATGGAGCTGACCATATAGTCTGTGTCCAAACTGTACTTATGAACTGTCGCCTGACTGCTCGCTAAGTAATGACACCATTTTCTCCTGTGTTTTTTGAATCCCTGCTCCAAATCAGCCAATCAGGGGGTAGGGCAAGTCTGAAAAGTTGTTGTACTATCAGTATGACATCAGAAAGATAGTACAACAACGTTTTTGACCTTTAAACTGTCCTACAACAAGATTTTGAAAGCCACGGCTTAGTATTCATAATAAGCCCTAACCATATACTTTAAAAGTATTAGAAATAGTGCAGTATATATTTAATACCTAATGGATTGCAGTAGAATAAAACATTTGTCTCCACATGAGTGGTAGGACCTTCACAACTAATGTCTAACTTTGCCACCCATGAGTTGTGGGTTGTACCACTCACTAGTGGAGATAAGTGGAGCTAAATGTGTTATTCCACTGCAACCCACTATGTACTATATTCCATGTGTCTATCTCTATAGACACATGTACACATACTGTATATCTGTGTACACACACACACACACACACACACACCTGTTAAAGACTGATACACCTCCAATATGTATACCTTTTGAGGTCACAACAGGATCATTTTATAGCAAAAAAAAAAAACTTATGAAAATAAGCCAAGATCATACAATTTGTGTGTAGATAAGAGACCTGCAATTTTACCCTTAAAATATTCTTGAGGCAAAAACACAATATTTGTATATAGTGTCCGGTGATATTGGTGACTGCATAACAGTGAACCCAAAGTTCAGCAACTGTATTACAGTGAGGACAGATATGGCAAAAATGCTTTCCCCCCTCCCCGAGGTGATACAACTTCAGAGTTGATTATGTAAGTAAGGGGGTGCAGGGGGGAGGTGAAGCCTCCCTCAGAAAAGCATTGTTGCCATTTGTGGTTAGCCAATCACCTATATCACATGGAACATTTGTATATAAAATTATATCTTGCAGAAAAAAACATTTGTGTATGAAAATTACGTCTTGCTAACTACTCATGTTTTTGAAATGTAATCTTCTATGTCTAGATACTTGGCCTGCCTGAATCTGGTATCATGCTGTCTTTAGTACCTACAGTTGCAAACCTTCTCTGCTGACTGCAGAGACCTGCCAAAGAAAAAACTGAGTCCAGTCCTATTTTCATCTGGCTTAAAAACACCCAGTTCTTATTTGTGCAGTTTCAAATCCATCTTTGGTACAATCCACAGAAAATATTGGAAACATGGAGAGGTACGGTACAGATGGTGGGTGGGTGTGATCCCAAACAGTTCCCCCAATTCCTATTAGGTAAATTATGCTTCAACGGGCATTTCTGCATTTATACACCACAAAATATTTTTAATTACTTGACACTAATTGTTTTATATATCTTTTGCCACTGCAAGGTATCTTGGGTCTTAGAAGGGTACCATTTTTAGTTAGTAATATTTCATTGAAAGTTTGAACACATAGCAGTGAGGAATGCAAAACTTATTAAAAGTATTTTAAACTTTCAAATAATGAAACTAATCATTATAAGCAACACACTGTCTCTTTCAGCACTAAATTGGTACAGTAAGAAAGGATGAGAGATTAGAGGAAAGTAAATAACAAAGAATAAAGGTGAAAAAAAGAAAAAGAAGGGAAGGAAAACAGAAGAGAGTCCAGGAAGAAAGGAAACTGTACATTTGAACACTGTCATCTTTGAAAGAAAGCGTGCACCTAGCACAACCTTAGCACATAAGATAAAAATTTATTTAGATTAAGTCTAGATGAGCTAATACAACAAAAATGAGAATTGTATATAAAATTTGGGAATGTTTATAATAAAACTATGAATGAACCTGGAAGGAGTCCACCCTAGATGCAGAGTTCCAGCAGCGTCAGTAAAAGAAGTAAATCAACTGTACTGTAAACCCAATTTGTTAGAGAAACCATTGATATTTTTCTAAAAACATTGTACTCTATCCAGACTCAGTGCCTCTAACACATCAGTTTTCTATTCAATGAGAGTAGGAAGTCTGTTCTCAATCCATAACTTCAATATGAGGTTTTCAGCAATGAGGCAGACAAGTCCCATGGAGAATTGAGCGTACATTATGGTATTTGACTCATAAGGTGCTAAATAAATTAATTTTATGTTAACTTTCCATAGATACTTGCAGTCCATTAACATATACTAGGGTCACCAGGTCAGACACACAATCTTATAGCCTATACAAGTAATAAGCATGCTTATTTAACTGGTGGATGTTGATGTTTGCAAATGTGCTGTAGGGAGGCAGTAATTCAACTGGCATGATGTGCAATTGTATCACTCCAGTTCATTCTTGGTACTTATCTAGTCTGTACTCACACAAGTGTTTCAGCACTGACAGGGCCTTCTATTTTACAGCTGGTGAGAGTCTGTACCTATCCTGGCACAGTATTCTACTGAAAATTAGTTCTGCTGAGTCCAGATATAGTAGGATATATTTTAAAATATTTTCAACAAATAGATTTATGCAAGCTCCACTTTAATTTTTTTTGTTACATTTTTTGAGCCTTTTAGAGTTTTATGTTTTATTTGTGGAGCTAACAGAACCCCAGATCTTGAAATTAATTTCCAAAATAATGGCATGACAAAGTTACCCTAACTGTAAAAAAATCACTGGTGCAAATAATGAATAACAGTTTTGTGGAAAACTAATACTGCATCTGTAAAATGGAACATAATTACCTTTTTACAACCATGCAATTTATACAAAATTGCAATAAAGGTATAAAAGTTTAACAGTTGCACATGTTTTCCAAATTAAACACTTTTACAGTTAAGTTTATAAGCCAGCCTGGTGGCGCTGAGGGTTGAGGTGCTGGATGCCACACCTCGCGCCACGCTGGTGACCCAGGATCAGGAATGAGCCCGGGGGGCAGGGGGTCAGTGGGGAGGGAAGAGATTGAGCATCTGCAGGGCTGCTTTCTCTTCCCAGGGGTGGGACAGGGATACGACCACTCGAAGAGTGACCTCTGGCTGCGGCCGGAGTTAGCCCAAAGCAGCGTCATGGCATATGCCTGGAGGTGGAGCCATGGCAACACATTGCCATGACAGCCGGGCTCCACAGGGGACCTCTCGCATAAAGGAAAAACACCCCTCATCTCTGATAGGCCAAGGTGCCTCCCTCCGCAGAACACACTCCCGCACACAGTCTCAGAGCTCAGGCTGTTCCCCCCTTTCTGACCTGGTGACTCAACACTAAGAGAAAGACCGCCCTGGGTGGGGGCAGCCCTTCCCCAGAAGGTAGTTCCAGGGGATGCCTGGAGTCAGAGAGGAGCCTGTGGAACACCGAGACATGTTGGGAGGTAGAGACTGGGGATCAGGAGGTCGCTGGAGAGAATTCAGAGGTAAGGGGTGATAGAAAGAGTTCAAAAAAATACAATTAAGTTGATAAAAAAGTACCTATTTTGAACTTTTTTGTGCAAAATACATTAAATTGTATCATTTCCCCCATGTGGCACATTTTATAAAACCTCCTTTAGAAACCAATGAGCAACTGGAAGTGTTCATTTGTTAAATATGTAAAAGTTCTCATTCTTGTCCAAACTGCTCTTTTTTCAAAGAAACTGGGGTCCAGTTCTAAATTGCAATGCACTGTCACAAAATCAGTGTGAACCCTTCTGTTGTGACCCCCTTGAAATGTGCTTAGAGGGGACCCGGTGTGCCATTCTTCACCAGTACACATCTCAGTATGCATGGAAGGTAGTGTGATCAGCATGTAAAAGGCACATACTGCCTGTCAGAAAGCTAAATTGCCATGGTGCTGCTATCACAGCATTTTTTCAATTGCCCCAGATTGTCTTCTATAAATACTGGTGGTAGGGGTCTGGAGTGCTGAGCACATATGTGCAGACATCAAGGGACTGAGGTCATCATGAGACCAGTCCTTGAAAAAGCCATGGCAGTGGGATAGAGAGAGGAAACCACTGGACCAACAGGGACTTCATAAAACTACAGTTCAGGCTGGAGACCCAATGGACAACCAGGGAGCTTAATGAGGAACAGGATTGGCAGACATAATGTCAAGCCACAAGCAGCCCTAAGGTACTGATAGGGAAGTAGGGGGAACATTTAACATTATGTTCCTCAAACACACATGATGAATGAGCATAGCACTATCAATGCTTATATAATTGTGGCAGTAATTGGTGTCATTACTGTGCACAGAACATGGTTTGTGAACAGTAACATCCTAACAACCTACTGCACAGATCCCCACTTATCAGCTTAGCAATTTTTTACAGTAGAGAACGGGGTACACATTTGGCCATCATAAAAAATGCAAATGAGAGTTGGACCCCCAATTAGGATATGTGCTTGGGGTCCCGTCCCACTATGCAGATCCCCACTTTTCAGCTTAGCAGTTTTTAGGGCTGAAGTGGACAGAGCCCAGCAGACATATTGCTTTCAAAAAAAGGACCCCACCTTCCTTACATTTTTTGCAAACTAGCAACATGTTGACGTGTCAACACAGTCGCCTCCATGACCACGGCGAAGCACTCCACTTGCTGTCGGCAAGCAAGTAGCACTTCCATATTCCTCCCCACCCAACCCATCACTGTCCCCACTCCCCACCCCCAGAAACATAGCAGTGATACTAAGGGTGCCCAATTCCCCAGTGTGTTTTTGTTTTGTTTGTTTCCCCACGGCATCCCTGCACTACCATGCATGTGTAGTTATGTCTTCTTATAGCATACGAACATATGAAAATACCAGCAGAAACAGGCCTCAGGGTCTATTGAGTATGTTCAATTTTTCAGCTAGCCCCTCAACTTGCAGCTGCACCACCCCCCTCCCCCCCTCTTCATCATTACTCCCCCTCACTCTGTCCCAACCCCTCTTAAAACCACCCACTGTTCTACAGGATACCACCTCCTTAGGCAGCATATTCCACCTGTCTACCACCTGTTCTGTGAAACAATGTCTCCTGATTTCCATCCAGAATCTTCCCCCTATAGTCTATGGTCTACAGGGAACCGATAGACCATAAACAAAAGCATCTTCAAAGTACTAAATTGTTAATAAAATCATTGAAGCAGACCTTAGATCCTAGTTGTAGATGTTAATAGGAATTACTGAAACAGTACCTCAGTATTAATATACCGGGTTGGTCTGGTAGACTTGAATAAGCTGTATCTCTGTCTGGAAACTACCCGAATCACCTTACATCTCATAAATCTCATTTCATTTTGTGTCTCTGTTTGAAAACTACTCGAATCACTTTACACCTTTAGAATCTCATTTCATTTTGTGCAATATGTTAAATATAGACTTGGAAAATTCTATTCGTAGAATATTTTAAAAATAGAAAGTACTTATTAGTATGGATTAAGGATACTATGTAAAGAGATATCCTGTTTTAAAATGTTTGGTATGTAAATGTCTAGACAATGTGTTTTCTTATATTTAAGATAATATGTTTTAAAATGTTTTGTAACTAAATGTCTAGAAAATGTGTCTTCTTGTATTTGAGATAACATGACAGAACAGGACCATCTTGAAAATGTTTTTTTTTTTTGACCCAATGAAGTGAAACTTAAGATCTTTTTCCCTGTATAAAAGTAAACATTTTACTACTACTGCTACTAATCTCAGCTGATGCCCTCTCATATCCCTACCTCTTCTAATCTGGAAAATCCCTTCTGTATTAGTCCTGTTTACCCCATTTAGGTATTTAAAGGTTTTAATCATATCCCCCTATCCCTTCTCTCCTCCAGGGAGTTCATCTTCAGTTTGCCACGCCTATCCTTGTAGGACTTTCCCTCCAATCCAGAGTTCATCTTTGTCGCCCTCCATTGTACCTCCTCCAACAATTTGATTGCTTTCTTCAGGAGTGGGCACTGGTACTGCATGTGGTACTCCAGGTGTGGCCTGACCAGAGACCTGTACAGGGGAAGGATCACCTCCCTATTTCTGGAGGAGATTCCCCTTGCTATACACCCTAGCATCATGTTGGCTTTTGCTGTAGCCTTCTTCTTCTTCTTCTTTTTTTTTTATCTATACTGACATCCTGCCACCTGAGCCTCTCTCTCAGCACCCCCCAGAAACATAGTAGTGACACTGGGGGTGCCCAATCCCCCAGTGTCATGCTGAGGAATCCTCTGTGCTTTTTTTTTCAGTAAAACCCTGTAAAAAGAAAACAGTCCATCAATGTCTTTTGTGGCTGACCCTCCCACTCAGCACCCATGACCCCCTCACCACAAGCCCTTAGTTACCGATCAGGAGTCTAATGCCTTAATCCTGTCTGGACTGCAGAAATGTCTTCACTCTTCAAAGCTGGACTGTGAACTGAAGAAACAGGTATGCTGTTCAATGTATTGCAGTGTTGTTTTTAACTCAGTGGCATAACTTGGGCATTTTTGCATATTTTTCACCAAAATTTCAACATGCCTTCTTCGGGACCCTACCTCATGAACAATTGAACTGTCATTAAGCAGATCTGTCCCAAAAGGTGATTTTACGGTTGCTTCACAAAATCATCTTTTGGCAGGATTTTAAAATTTTCTTGTCCATTGTTCATGAGGTGGGGTCATAAGAAGGCTATATTGAAAACATGGTGTAAAAATATTAAAAAGCATCGAAGTTATGAGCCTACATTGAATTTTGTGAATGTAGACTCATAACTTTGGTAATTTTCATTATTTTTCACCCAAATTCACAACATAGCTATATCCTTACAGCACATCATGACTGTGACTGCTGTCATTTTTCAATTCCTGCCCAAAATGTGTTTTTGCATCCCAGAAGTTGATTTTGCGGTCCCTGTGTGAAATCACCTTTCGGTCAGGATTTGAGCATTTGCTCTGCCCTTCCTCATGAGGCAGGGTCATAACAAGTCTATGCTGAAAATCTGGTGTACAAATATTATAAAACAACAAATTTAGGAGCCTACATTACATTTTGCTAATGAAGGCTCATAACTTTGGTAATTTTCAATATTTTTACATCGAATATTTTACCTGCAGTCCTATCGACTCTGGCCAGAACCTGCTTATTCTACAGCAACAGGTCATACATTTGACAATTGCAAAAAAAAAATTGCAAATGAGAAATGTCCCCCCTGATTTTTAAAATTATGTATTTTGGTGTGTTTATCTGCAAAATATGAAAAACAATGCAGTTTTAAATAAATCATTTTTTTATTTAGTTTTTGTTGACCAGGTAAGTGCACTAGACAAATCCTGTCTATTTTCAGGCACGACCCGGGGGAGGGGGATACAGATGAATGCCAACTGACCCTCAACCAGATTAAACTGTTGGTGGTATTTTTAGTGAATGAGGGAAATTTTGGCCAGGACAATGGGGAAATTCCCCTACTCTTTGGAGGGGGAACCTTTGGTGGACGGACGCAAGATGGCCACTTCTGCTCAGACTTCGAAGGGGATGGAGGTGGCTGAGACAGGGGAGTGGGCCTCCTCCCCTGCTCCTGTAGAATCAGAGGCTGAGAGTTTGGTAGCTGTTATCCAGGACGCTTCTTTGCCTATGGAATTTTTTGATTCATGTGAGGAGGTATAAGCTGAGGTATCTGACAATCCTGTATTGTGTGCTGCAACGATGGAACCGAATACTGTACTTACTCAGAAGGAACGTTTGCTCCACGAAGTGCTTTCTACAGCTGAGCAATGCACGCATCGTAAAGTACAGCTGATGAATGAAATTGCTTCATTGCATTCAGGTTCCCCAAGTTTGGCTGCTCCAGCTTCCCGTACTTCCTGGTTGCGGTCTAGTGACGTAGACTTTGGAGCTCAACCATGCCTTCCTACACCTTGGATGCAGTCCAGATCTAGTTTGCAGTCTCAGTTCGACCCTGCTTGTTTTTTGGCTCAAGATTCTGGAATTGGCAGTCGAAATGAGGAAGAGACGGATCCTCGAGGTTTGGTACCATCAGCAGCAATGCTATCGATAAAACGGCTGGGTATGACTAATGTTGTATTGCAGGGTGGGGTAATGCATAGTGATAAAACGGCATCGGATGTGAGGGGAAGGACAGATCGTATGGGTGAGGGACAAGTTATACAGAGCAATGAGACACCTACAGAAGTGCCTGTCTCACATGTGTCCCCTGCACTTGAGCATTCTCCAGCAGTTCAGAGTATCAGACCTTCTATGGCTAGTACTGATTCTTCAGGTTGGTCACCTGAAACAGCAATAGCGGCTGCGGGATGGCTACAACACCCAAATGGTACCTGGGTTGCAGATCCAGCAGATGCTACAGTGCAGCGTTTTCATTCACCTGTTGGTGCCTCAGTGGCTTCTTGTTCCTCAAATAGTACTGCTTCTGTAACTGTGCCTATACAACAGTCTACTTCCAGTGCACCTGTTATTTCAGTTTCTACAATGGTTGACCACTTATCTACTTTGAGTGTAAATTCTAAAATGAAAGTTTCAGATCCTGTGCAGATGGATGAGGGTCCCCCACAATTTAAACTTTCAGACTTGTTTTCTAATAAGGGTGAACCTGCTCCCTGTAGGAATGCTGTTTGGTTAATTTATAAAGGTGGCTTAGAAGATCTGCCTGATAGACTTTACATTGCTAAAGTTTTGCTAAAAGGCTCCATGAAATTTTTGTCTGCAGATATATACACTAATTCATTTGGGTAACTCTAATTATGATATTAGCTTCAAAACCCCTTCAGGTCTGGAACGTTTTTGGACAATTTTCCAGGTTGTTAAGAATTCTCCTCTCTGGATACCTTTTTTTGCTGTGCCCCTTACTAAACCGTCTGTTAAGTTGATTACCATTCTGTTTCGTAATGAGGGGGTATATATTGAGGACATTCTTTTTCGGCTGCGTTGAAGATGTGAAGTTCTGGATAAGCCTGTGCCAATTCTAGATAGTGAGCAAATTTGGAATGGGGGTTGGAAATTAAGGGTCAAACTGTTTGCTTCCAATAATAGCCCTCAGCATTTACCCAATAGTTTTTTCTTGGGTAGGGATAGGGGAAATTTGTTTTATGTTGGTCAGCCAAAGTCATGTTTTAGATGTGGTTCAAGAACTCATCTCAATACAGCCTGCAATACCCCTCGTTGTTCCCATTGTTTTGAATTTGGGCATTTGGCTGCTAAGTGTCTGAATTTATGTAAATGTAATTTATGTGAACAGACCGGCCATGTATATGCCAAATGTCCTTGGGCATCCTATAATAGAGATGATTGTCCTTCACATGAAGAATTGATTGTGGTTGCTCAGCAAGCTGACTCTGTTCCGATACAACCCCCTTCTAATGGTTACTCACTCCGTCGGTCACCATTCCCTAGTGTATCCTCTCATTCAGTTGAAAGCGCAGGTCTAAGTGATTCTGTTCCAGTTGATTTGCCAGCTACCAAGACCCAGCTTTCCTCAGTAGTAGTTCCCACTGTAGTCTCCTTGCCCACTATGTCTGACTTACCTTTCAATGATAAGTCTGATGATCTGGAGATGCCTCCTCCTCCATCTCAAGTAATACCTTTTAAAAAGGTTACGGCTAAAAAAGTCATAGATCAGGAAAGCCTGTTCCTGCTCGGCAGGTACCCATGGCTTCTGCCAGTGGTGTTACTTCTGAGTTGTGGAAACTAGGCAACAGCTTTGCTGTTTTGGGATCTAAGGAAGACTCTGATGGTGAAGAATCAGACCTTTCTTCCAGAGCTTCTGTGGTTACTGACAATTTTTCTGAGGGTGATGAAGGTGAAGTGGTACAGGTTGAGGGTCTTCCTAGGTGCTCTCAGCATAGACGGGTTTCTAAAGTCACTTGATTATTTGTTAATTTTTGAATGGGTACGGGTTCTCATCCTATTTCTCTTTGTCTCACCTTTATTATGGCTTCTTTAATGTTTACCATAATTAATGTTAATAGCATAAAAAGTCACAAAAAGATGGTCACTACTATGTCCTGCTTGCAACAATTATGCAGTGATGTGATTTGTCTCCAGGATACGAGGTTAAAAACTATTTGTGAAGTGCAACGTACTCCAAACCTATGGTCTTCAGGAGTGTCTTTTTGGTCGAATGGGGAATCCTCTTGTGAAGGGGTTGGGGTTTTATTTACTAATTCAGTGTTAAAGGTTTCCAGGATGGTGGACATTTGTCCAGGTCGTGCATTACTACTCGATATTAATTTTGGGGGTGAAAGATTTCGCTTAATTAATATTTATGCTCTGCAAACTAAAGCACTCCGGGTTGCACTTCTAAATGACATTCAACCCTATTTGTATACTTCTTGTTTAATTGTTTGGGCTGGTGACTTTAATTGTGCTCTTAGTGTTGATGATAGAGGTATGAAGACGTCTAAATTGTATTGCGACTCTCAAAAGTTGATACAAATATTAGATACTGCTCAACTTAAGGATGCATATTGTAGTATCCATTCTAAGGGTGGTAGGACATTTTTTAAAAATACGTTATCTACCAGGATAGATTTCATTTTCCTTTCTGTTCTTTTACAAGTCACCTTGGTTAATTTAAGGGTATGGGAATTCTCTGATCACAAGTCTCTAACAGTTAGCTTGACGTGGGAGGGTACTCCTCAACGTAAAAAGAATTTGTGGAGGTTGAATTCCTCCTTATTGACTGATGAATCTCTTAAACTAGCTTGGAAGTCAGAATTGTGTGCAAGGCTTTCAGTTTTTGATTTTTATGATGATGTAGCTTCTTGGTGGGAGGATACTAAGAAGGACTGGAAAACTTTTTTTCAGACTTATTCTCGTTCTAAGATTAATTCACAATATTTAGAGTATTTAAGTCTCAGGGCACAGTTGCAAAAGTTAATTTCTTTAACTGAAACTGAGGGGTTAGATTATAGTGTTCAAATTAGAAATGTAAAAAAACGAATGTTGGAATATAGGTATGATAGAGCTAAGTCTTTAGATCATGAACACAGGTTTGGTCTGAAATTGCACAAGGTTGCATTGGATCCCTTTCAAGACTGTAAAGACAGGGTAGGTAAACGTGTTATTACAGAATTAACAGCTGAATCGGGTGACTTAGTAAAGACTCCTTCAGCTCTACTTGAAGTCGTTGGACGTTAGTTGGGCAATTTATATCAGAAAGATGAAGATGTTCAGGGTGGATTAATAGACTTTGATTGTTTACAAATACCTCAATTAAATGCAGTAGAAAGCCAACAGATGTTGCGTGATATTTCTGAATCAGAATTAAGAGAATCCATTTTTTCATTGAATGTAGATTCTTCACCAGGTACGGATGGCTTTGGAGTGGTCTTTTACCAGACTTTTCATGAAGATTTGGTTCCACTTTTGTCTAAGTTATTTAACCTTATGTTGTCATCGGCCCGGTTAGCTCCTTCAATGAATCAAGCGTTGGTAGTATTGCTTTATAAAAAAGGTTTGAAAACTGATTTGCGTAATTGGAGGACATTGAGTTTATTGAATACGGACTTAAAAATCTTAAGTCAAATTTTATTGCGTAGATTAACTATTGTAGTGGATACCTTGATAAGCCCTTACCAAACTTGTTCTATACCGGATAGAACCCAATATGATAATTTATTGTTAATACGTGAACTTTTTTCTGCTTCAGAGTCAGGTTTCCTGAAAGGTTATTTGCTTAGTCTTGATCAAGAAAAAGCTTTTGATCGTGTTTCTCATAAATTTCTGTTTTCTGTGTTGCATACTTATAGGTTGCCACAGGGTTTTATTGATTGGATAAAGTTATTATATCACTCGGCTTCTCTTCTTCCGAACGTGAATGGATGGCTTGGTACACCTGTGGCTGTACAGAGAGGGGTTAGGCAAGGCTGTCCCTTGAGTCCGGTGTTGTATGTGTTTTTTATTGATGTTTTTATTCATATGATTAGTGTTCATGATGGTCTGGCAGGAGTAAGTCTTGCTGATAGGGTCTTACCAATAAAAATTCTTGCATACGCAGATGACTTGGTTATTTGTCTTTCAGAGGTTGCGGAAGGGCCCACACTCAGTACTGTGTTAGATTTGTTTTCTAATGTTTCTGGTTCAAAGATTAATTATGAGAAAAGTAGAGGTTTCCATTTTGGTACCTCTCCTATCCCGGAATCTGGTACCTTTGCTGGTGTATTCATTTCTAAAGATCCAATAACTATATTAGGAATTGAATTTAGTGATGGAGATATGATGTATACAAATTGGTTTCATAAATTAAGTACAGCTCAGTCGCTGGTAGCAAGATGGAAGGGTAAACAAATAGCCAAATGGAAATGTGTATTGCTTATTAAAACCTTGCTGTTGCCAATTTTTTTGTACGTTAGTTATGTGTTTCCACCTCCGATGTCTCTTTTTACTTCCTTATATAGTATATTTTTTCAGGCCTTTTGGGGTAGTAGACTGAATCCCATTAAAAGGGGATTCACTTATAGGAGTATACGACAAGGTGGGGTTGGTATGATCCACCCAGTGGCTTTTTTTCTGAGTGTTTTTATTTCCTACAATTTCAGTCCTCTTCTACGACCTGGTATGAAGGTTTTTCCTTGTGTTAGATTATGGTTTTTGTTAGGTTTACCATTATGGAAGCAGGGCAAGTCATCCTCCTTTACTAGGCTTCCCCAGTTTCCCAAGTATGGTATAGAGGCCTTTCATCTTTTGTTAAAATGGAATATTACAGTTTCTCATTTGGAAACAATGACTAGGAAGCAATTGTATAGTTCTATTATTTTATCTGATTTTTCGGATACTTTGCTTTTTCCTGATTGTCCTCCTCAGTCCCAAGAGAGGGTTCTAATGATGCTGTCACATAAATGCTTACCTGATTTTCTATGGGATAGTGTTTGGTTGAGTTCTTATGGTAGATTACCTGTAGGTAACATGCATAAACACAAACAGCTTCACGATAGATGGTGTACACGACAGACGTGTGTCTCTTTGTTAGAAACACAGAAACATCTTTTTTTAGACTGTCCCTATATTAAATCCTTTTGGGTTCGGTTGGCAACTAGATGGAAAGAGCCTTTATTTACATCGATTTCCTATGAAACTCTAATGTATGGTACAAATAGGGGTGAATGGTCCATGTATCCTGCTGACACTTTATTATTAGTTTTTTGTTATTCGATTTTATATTTGGCAATCCAGATGTTTTTGGTCTACTCAGCAGCGCATAGTTTCATTTGATGAACTCTTTTTTAATATAACGACTACTTTGCAGAACATTCATGACTCTGATATGAAGATCTATGGCCAAGTGAAATGTTCTTCTTTATGGGTGAATTGTGACAAATGGCTGTGTTGATTGTTTTTTCTGTTTATACTGTTTATGTTGTGATGTTCTCTGATCCATTTTTGTATGCATTTGTTTTTTTGTAATTGGTTCATTGCTTGTCTGGAGTCCTCTTTTCGATAAAAGTTCCCCTACTCTTTTCGATAAGTGCCATGGGATCTTTAACATCCACCTGAACTACCACCAATCCAAGCAGATGGGACCTCGGTTTAATGTCTCATCCGAAAGATGGCACCTCAGAAGTGCAGCAACCCTCTCATGCTGCACTACAGTGTCAGTACTGGGATATTAACCCAAGTGCCAGATGTGGGAACTGAACCCACAGTCCTCTGATCTCCCAGCCTCAGAGCCGAGTGTGCTACCTACTGAGCCACCATTTGTGAAACTGCTTATTTTAGGAAACCAATATTAGTCAATTTAAAAGTGCATGTGGAATTTATAGAATTGTACTCAAATTTGGGCTCATTTCATGAAAATTGCACAAAAGATAGCTGTAAGTATGATCTGAGTTTAGCAACTTGCTCACTGTATTAGTGGTTGATGTGGATGTCAATATAATTTAATACCATTCTATAAATGCCTAAAAAGTCTGCAATGATGCCACTCAACTGTAAGGAGACTACACATTCAGAAAATATCCATGTGGACTTATATGGAAGGATTTAACTTCCAAAGGATATTACATTTAAATTCAGTCATCTACAGTTACAATGGCATTAAAGTCATGACTCCATTCCTGAAATGGGCCTAGCATTTGCAGTAGTGCTGCCACTTCTGCATATCCGAATTGCATGTCATGTAGCTGTATTTGGCATTCTCTTGCAGATAATGCATAACTGGTAGCCTTTTATGCCAATAAAGTTGTTACTATAAAATGTTTAAAAATTTGAAAGTGCAGTATAAGATTTCAAATGTCCCATTTGAGGTCTGTGATAAATATGAACCTAGGAATCACTACAGTAACTTTGTCCTAATCATAGTATCATAGTAATGTGTCAGCAGAAAAGGACCATCCTGGTCCATCTAGTCTGCCCATTTCCAACCCGTCCCTACTTGTCTGCACTTCCCAGGGATATTTTCCTCGGCACACCAGCCAACCCTTTGTGTCTGTCCCAAACCCTCTTGAATTACTCCATTGTTTCTGCACACACCACCTCATTAGGTAATCTGTCCCAGGGTTCCACCATCCTCTCAGTGCAATAACATCTCCTTACATTGCTTTTAAATCTTCCACTTTCCAGTCATAAATTATGACTCCTTGTTTTAACTCCTACTTTTCTTTTGAATAATCTACCTTCATTCACTTTATTTATTCCCTTCATATACTTAAAAGTCTATATCATGTCACCCCATCTCTTCGAACCTCCAGCAGATATAGATTTAATTATCTCCAGCTAGTCTCACATGACTTCTCTTGCATATCTTACACCATCTTTGTTTTCCTTCTCTGAACCCTCTCCAACTCATATATATCCTTTCTTAAACGAGGCCTCCAGAACTGTAACCCATACTCCAGGTGCAGTCTGAAGATGTCTTATATAAAAGTATCAACATCTCCCTCTCCCTCTTTCTACTTGTTATACCCCTTTCTAAAGTATGCATGCCATCATTCTATTAGCTTTACCTACTGCCTTACTACATTGATCTCCTACCTTAAGGTTGTTTGAGATTATAAGCCCCAGGTCCCTTTCCTGTTCTGTTTGCTTTATCAGTTCCCCCCCCCCGCTCTTCAGAGAGTACTCAGCCAGTGGATTTTTACACCCCGCATGCACCACTGCACACTTCTTAGCATTGAACTTAACTTCAGCTGCCAAATGTCCAACCACTTCTCTAGGGTCTTCAGATCTCTCCTGATGGCCTCAACCCCTTGTGCTATGTCAACCCTATTATATAAATTTGCATAATCCACAGAAAGACACACTTTCCCTTAAAGTCCCATTAATAGACAACTGACATATATTGTAAAAAGGATTGGTCCCAGTACTGACCCCTGAGGAACACTGCTCATCACCCTCATTATCCTAGAATGTACACCATTTACCACCACCCTCTAACTTCTATCCTTAAGCCAGTTTTCTACCCATCTAGTTATTTTCTGTCTCACCCCCAGGCTCTCAATCTTATTTACTAGCCTATGGTGAGGAACAGAATCAAAGGCCTTACTAATAGGGGAGTTAAATAGCTGAAGTTACTGCATAGTGATGATAGCTTTTATTTATTTATTTGAGCCTGACATTGTGGCTAACGCCAGTGTGAGGGATGTCCCAATAAAATGGTGAGGTGCATTGGACTGCCACCTGGGAGATCATGAACTGGGTACCTTGCTCCCAGAATAACATGCTGACTAGGGGCTAGTTGCATTGCAGAGGTGAGGCACTTTGCTCCTGGGATGGGACAGTGTGAGATGCCCATCATTTTGCAGCTGACTAAGGAACAGTGCCAGTGTCAGCTATGTAGGCAGCTTTCACTATAGAAGTGTGCACTTAGAAAAACTCGCTTTGCACAAATTCACAAAGAATTTCCATAATTTGTGAAGATAGCCTGTTTTACAAGTTGTGCACTTTGTGGGAAAACTATTACACAAAAATTTGCACTTCATATAAAAAATGTTTCATGTGCATTGCACAAATGCTCTACACAATGTGCAATGATCTCACTGGGCTCTTTGTGAAAACTCCATGAAGTAGGCAGTTCTACAATTTGCATGAAACTTGTCAGTGAATTAAAAATTAAGAACACTTCGACTTATCACTTGCACTCTTGACTGAATGAAGAGTGTTGTCATGGCAATATGAATCATCATGGTAGAAACAGGAGGAAGTAAAGGGGCCAAAAACTGAGATGAAATGAGAAATTAGAAAGTCAGTATGATGCATCAATTACAAATACAGATATTTGTCATACAACAAAATAACTATACAAATAAAGAACAAGTTAAATATATATAACAGATACATATAATAGTGGTACACAACTGTCTAAAAGAGGAACAGATCTTTACTAAGTGACTGGACAATTCAGTTTTTGATGCCTTGGAGCAATTATTATACATACAACTTTAGGAAAGATAGAAGATTATTGGTTCATTGGGTTCTTCCCTCCCACCAGTTCAGTGGGAATATTTTGTCACTCCTTTATTTCAAAGTACCTATTGAATCATATCTTGAAGTACATTACAGTATCATTTAAAGAAAGTAATCTGTTCCAAGTGTAACCACCCAGTCCCCTGGGGTTACTAGAATACTATCAGTATTATTGTTAGGAAGGTAGCAGACAGCTGGTAGGGAGTTCATTAGGGGATCCTTACATAATGACATCATTGTTTACTCAGCTAGCCTGAGGGAGGAATGATTAGATCATTTACAACTCTTGCAGCAGCATAAACCACACTGTGTGGATAGCTGCTCTGGGGAGCTTAGAATGCTCGGTCTGTAGTTGTCTGTTGTGGAGTGAGGAGGTAAGAGTAGCAGAAGGACTGCCACTGGGCTCTGAGGAGAGGGCCCAGGATTTCTCACCCTAGTGGAGTGTCATTTCTAGCTTCCAGCTGAATTGGTGGAGACAAGGCTACAACAGGATTTCCAGATTTCTGCTCCCTGTGAGGTGGAAGGATCTGCTTGTTCTCTGTGGACTCAAGGGGCAATCCCCTGAATGTTCTGTGGTGTTTTCAGCTGCCTTGGATAGGACCTGAAGGAGATTGCTTGGACCGCCTACCCAGAAGAGTGCCTTTCCTTTTCCTTTTTAGTTATTCCATGCCCTGTGGTTGGAACAACTCCTGTGAGTACTGTAAAGGAGACTAGATCTCCACATGTTCTTAGGGGATTGGATAGTCTGGGATGTGTGTGCACATAGATAAGGCTGGATAGCACCCGTCAGTGCCCCTAGTCTCAGAGGGAAGTGAAATTAAACTGTGGACCCCAGTGAGTGCAGTTTATTTTCTCTGGTCACTCCAGTTTGTGACAAGTAAAAGTGTGGGACTTCTAGCATTTCAGTGGGGAATGGGGGTTTCAATGGTGTAACCCTAGAGAATGGCAGAGACTGTCAGTTGGGGCCAAGGGTGGGAGGAGTGCCATCTAAGCACTTACAAGGCAGGGCTTCATGGTTCATAAAGGGCACCAGTATGTTTATCTGAGCAAGGGCCAAGCTGAGTTTCACATAATTGCACCTATGTTCAAGAAGAGTTCTGAGTGTGTAGCTTAGATTCATTAAAAGACACTCATGGGAAGAGAGATGTTCATGTGCGTGGCTAGGTGTCCACTAATGCATCTTTGGGAATTTGGGAAAAAGATTCTTCTGTTGTTGTTCATGAACTGTACTGCATGCAAGGGGAGTTCATGAATTGTACCTGCCCATCCTGGACTGATCCTTGGGGTCCACTTCTGCTTTTACTTTCCATCTGTTGAATAAAGCCATACTGCACAATCCCAGTCACTGTTATGGACATTCCCATTATTGCTTCTGGTTATGTGGATTTACTGGGGCCCCCTCAGCAGGTTAGATCAAGCATATGCCTAGCAGCCTTCACCTAGGACCTGGGTTGTGTTATTTACACAGGATTCAAGTTGATTTGTTTCTGTACCCCCACCCCTCTTTTCCTCTAGAAAATTAGCCAGGTATACATCCTAATGCCATGTGTGCTACCTACCTTTTAGTAAAGTAACTTGGTATGCCAGTATACGGGTACCAGTGTTTCTATATATTTAATTGAGGGTGTGCACACTAGTTAAAAAAGTTGCCTGGGGGTTATACAAATGTCCATTGCTCATTGTGTGAAATAGTTAATGTTTTTGTTTCCCATGAATTTTCTTCCTTTTATTAGCATCATGTCCATACCTCTCAACCATTCCTGATTTTCAGGGACATTCCTGATTTTGTCTAAAGATTTTCCTCATTCACTCTTAAATTTGGCATTTCAATCACAGAAAAGTAGACTTCAATCATAGAAAAATGGCAAACAGTGTTGCAGCCTAGCTTTTTTCAGACAATACTTTTTATCAGTACACCAAAGCTTTCTGAGCTGATATTACCAATTTTTATATTTTTTTTAATCATCCTTCCAACCTGGTCCTCTCACTCCTGTCACCCACTTTCTCCAGGGCTTACTTCTCCATGTGAATCATTCATGGATTACCTTCATAGAAAGTTTAATGCTACTCCAACCCCTCTGAAGCACAGTTCAAATCATTAAAGGAGATGCTGAGTCAGTGGTATAGTATCTGTGGAGGACTGCTCTTCATCCAGTCATTTTTGTGAGTTTTTCCTCCAGATTTTCTCCATGGGATGCCAATGACGCAGTCACATATGTGCATACATACAGAGTTGTGCACTTGCATATCAGCATCTGAGTGCGAGACTGATTATGTGTTCCCACTGTGCTGCCACCCAGCTTCTATTGGGTGGCAGGCAAACAGCAGCTCTGCTTGGGATGCTCAGTCCTTCTTCACTAGATCAGCCCTTAAGCAACCTAAGTCCATTCTGGAATCCAAGTCACCAGCATACCAAGAAGTGCTACTGAGCTGACCTGCTATTATCATTTTTTCTGATGTGTCCCTTACTTTGGTACTTTGCTCATAATTGTAAGCCTTGTCATTGAAAACAAGCATCCCCTATTCCCAGCTGGTCCGTGTTCATCATAACTGTACAACAGACAAAGATTTTGAAACCAGCGCTCCCGGCTTCTACTTCAAAGCAGTCAAGGCTCACTAAGTACGCAAATATGCTACCAAAACCTTTGGTAAATCAAGATTCAGTAATGATTCCCTCGATCTCAAAATCCTGTCTCTCACACTTGATGAAGTGCTTAGTCCTCTGACCAGAATATTCAACCTCTCCCTCAGCCTTAGACAGTTCCTGGACAGATGGAAATCTACCACTGTCACCCCAATCCATAAAAGTGGTGATAAAACTGCCCACAATAACTACAGACCTATCTCCCTACTACCCCCACTCTCCAAGGCACTAGAACGCATCGTCTTGGACCAGCTCATAGAATACCTGGATATGCACAACATCCTGTGCAAGCAACAACACGGGTTCCCCAAAGGTCACAGCACCTCCACAGCCCTACTTGAATTCACCAGCGCAATCCACAATGCACTTGACTCCAATGAATTACTAGGCTCAATCTACATTGACTTAACTACAGCCTTCGACACCGTCATTCATCGCCTCCTGCTTGTCCAGCTTCAGAACACTGGGCTATCAACTGACTCCATTGGCTGGTTTAAGAGCTACCTTGAAGAACGGTCCCAAACAATGAGAATCGCTGATACACTCTCGGACCCTAGACTGGTCCATTCGAGAGTCCCCCAGGGCTCCATTCTGGGATCCCTCCTCTTCAGCCTATTCTTAAACTCACTGCTGGACAGCTGCCCAGAACAAATAATTCTACACCGATGATGCCGTGATCCTCACCTCGGCCCTGATCCAATCCAATTACAAAATAAACTTCAGTGGGCCTTCTCCTCCATCGAATCCTGGTTCCTAAATCAAAAACTGCTTCTCAATCAGAAAAAAAAAACAAGTCTATGGTCTTCTGCAGCCCCCACAACAAAAACAAACAACTCCACCTCTCCATTGCAACTGAACAAGGAGCCATCCTAGAGCAAACACAATCATTCAAGTACCTCGCCATCACCCTTGATCCCCACCTTTCATACGCTGTCCATATCAGCAATGTTGCAAAGTCTGCCAATGCGAGGTTTGGCATATTATTCTGGCACAGGAAACACCTAACCCTAGAAGCACTGTCAGTGGCCATCCAAAGCTCCATCGTCAGCATCATAGACTATGGTCTTATCTTATATGGGTCTGCAACTACCACTGCTCTCAAACGAATCGTGACCTCCCTGAACAAGGCCTGTCATCTCATCACTGGCTCACATCACCGTACCCACACATGTGACCTTTATTCCCAATCTGGATGGCTTCAACTGGACAAACGCATAAAATACCAAACCTGCCTCACGGACAAGAAAATTATAATGGGGCTTCCCCACCTGGTCTCTGTGCCCCCCTTAAGCCTAGACATAGGAACATCACTACAAGGAGATCCAGTTCCCATCTACTACATATCCCACGATGTCGCATAACCCAAGGACAAAGATCATTCACCTATCGGGCATCCAACTGGCTCAACTCTCTTGGCAGCGACACAGCAACCGCTCCTACACTTGGCATCTTCAAGTCCAAGCTGCACCTCTCACTGCTTGTATCCTGCTATTGCCCATCTTAACATTTCCACCATTCCAGCTGCACATGCCCCAGTACCCAACACTTACAATCAGTCTTTGGACCGCTAGCACCTTACCTGTCATATTCCCTCAACAAGGCCCCTGGCTGCACTGTCTCTCACCCTCACCCACCTCCCCCCCATATCTCCACTCCTGACCCCACCCCAACCACCTCCCGTACTCCCCCTTACCCCCTGCACCTCCTACCCCCTCGATCTCCTACCCTCACTTCCCCCAACCCACCCCTTCTCTTGTCTTGCTCATAGCTCAAGTCTTTATATTGGTTATTACATGTCTGTAAGTCAATGACTATATGTTTGTAACTAAAAATGATGACTGTTGCACACGCTGATGTGGAACCTTTGTAAAAGAGCCTCGGCTCAAAGGTATTGTAATCCTAGACTGAAATAAATAAAATAAATAAATAAATAAACAAACAAAATGCAGTTGATTGATAGATTCCAAAATAGGGTTTATGGACGTAAGGTAATTAAAGAAGCTGAAATGAAAATAATGGCAACAACCAGAGAAGAACTACTAGCAGACAGGGATCCTGGAATAGCATCAAAAAAGCTAACTTTTACTACTACATATAGCCAGAAATAAAAAAGATCATACACAAGCATTGGCACTTCAATCAATCAATCAATCAATCAAGTCTTTATTTAACCAGGCATTCATCGTTGAGCAGAAGCTCATTTGCAATATGGACCTGGGTGGAGCATGAACAATTGTATATACAGGTCAACACAGGTATTTACAAGGCAATACAGATAATACTCTTTACAGAGAGGAAGAAAAAGAAGTTCATATGTACATAGAATTATACAGATATTGTACAGATTACACGGTATTTACATACATAGAAGTGTCTATAGGAAGATAAAGCAGGTTATCTAAGGTTGCAGGAGGAAGTATGAAGAAAAAATAAAAATAAAATATACACCAGGTAGAGGTGAAGGTAGGGAAGAGAGGAGGAAGTAGGGGAGAAAGGCTAGAGGGCACGGTGCACAGAAAGGAGTTGGTAAAGCTGGATGTAGAGAAGGTGGATGGAGAAAAGGAGTATGTGTGAGCCCCGGGATTGAATGCTATAAAGCACGGGGCATGGTAGGATGTCACAACCCAGGGTAGTGAGCTCCTATCCGAGGTTGGGAAAGGAAGAATAAGGGGATGGATGGGCCTAGTGTTGATAAGACAGGGGGATAAGAGAGAGAACAATTAGGCTGGTGAGGAGCAAGCTGGGGGCAGTACTTAAAATTGGGTCTAGGCGTGGCTATATACCAGTGCAGACACCGGTACTGGGTCTGAGTGGGTGAAGCAGTTACATACTTCTCTGATTTACGGAAATAAAGCATCTTGAAAGCATTTATACCGATTAGAGTGCTTAATTTGAGGTTTTTGTATCGTTCCATAAGGTAGGTATGCGAAGCTTATAGGCTGCCCTGCCGAGCGGGATTTGTGCTTTGGGTACTTTAAGTGTAATAGCTGAGTAACTTCTTAGCGGTATTTCCCAATTATACTCAGGGAAGACAGCAGGAGATATAGTAAGGCAGCTTATTAGAGATGGCTCTATAGGTCCAGAGGAGCGTTTCTGTGGCGCCTGAACTTTAGTGATGTCCATCCCACTGCATATAGGGTGCAGTGATGTGTGTCGAAGGGAGTCCGTTATAAACCTCAGTGCTCGATGGTAGAGTGTGTCCAGTTTAGCCATGTAAGAGTTGGGGCATTGGCTGTAGAGGAAGTCAGCGTAATCAACCAATGATAGGAAAATGGATTGGACCAGTAGTTTCTTGGCATCTCTGGTGAGAAATTGGCTGATTCTAAAAACAGTCAAGCCTTTGCGAAGTCGTTTATGCAAGTCTCGATATGTTCAATGAAGGAGAGTCTTTGGTCTATCAAACTCCCAGATACTTGAATTTTGTAACAAATTCTAGTTTTCACCTAGAACTGTGGTAATTTGGGGAACTGTCCCACTGGACACAGGGTTAGCTGTACGAATAAAAGGAGAGAGGACCATTGCTTTAGTTTTTTGGCATTAAGGAGTAGCGTTTTTGGAGGAGTTGGCTTTGCAAAGGTTGAATTCTGACTGTAGGTCATTGCAGGCAGCTTCAGGTGTAGCGACTCACGTGAGAACTGTATCATCTGCAAACAGATGGATGTTGGCTTCTTTTATACAGTAGTCAATGTTATTAATGTAGATTGCAAAAAGTAAGGGCCCTAATATAGAACCTTGAGGTACCCTCTTTGCAGAGTTTTAAGGGGACAGGCCTCCTTGACTTTAACTTGTTGAAGGCGCCCTGTAAGATAGTCAGTGAACCAACGCAGAGAGGAGGGGTCCACACCTATGGTTTGAAGGGCGGAGAGGAGCAGACTATGGTCGACGGTGTCAAAAGCCTTGCTTAGGTCAAGGAAAACAGCACAAATAAAGTTTTTGCTCTCAAGATTACGCTGCCAGTCGTTAGTAACTTTGGCGAGGGCTGAGATAGTGCTATGTTTAGCTCTGAATCCGGACTGCATAGGATTTAGCAGTTCCCTAGACTCAAGGTGAGTCCTCAGCTGTGCATTACAATTTTCTCTAGGAGCTTGGACAGGACCGGAAGGAGGGAAATTGGCCTGTAGTTATTGAGATCACCACGGTCACCTGATTTGAACAGTGGTATGACATGTGCTGTCTTCCATATAGGTGGTAAGGTGCCCTGAGACAAGGATAAGTTAAAAGAGTGGGTGGCGGGTATTGCTAGTACGTGGTAGGCAATTTTAGGAAGTAGGGTCAAGGAGTCGGCCCCAGCACTTTTTCTAGTATCCAACTGAAGCAAGAGGTCCTCTACCTCTTTCAGTGTGGCAGGTTGAAGTGAGAAAGGCAGCGAAGCTATCGGAGTTTCTGGCAGTTGGCTGGCAGTCTGGGAGCGAAGTATGTTTGCAGGGGAGTTATCAAATGCCATGCCTGCAGTAGCAAAGTGGTTATTGAATGTGTCAAGTATATCCATCTTTTCGGTTATAGTCAAGTTGCCAGAGGTAATCTTGGTGGGAGTGAATTTCTGGGAGTGGCCTAGCAGATCACTGATTGTGTTCCAGAGCTTGATTGGGCTCTTTGTGGCAGAGTCGAGTTCGGATTTGAAGAAGGTGGCCTTGATTCTCTGATTGTTTTGGTACATAAATTTCGTAGTCTCCTGAACTGGTTCCAATCCTCTGCAGTGTTCAGTCTGTCTTTTTCCAGAGCTTATCTCTTTCTAGAAGCAAGGACTTGATCTGAGGGTGAACCATTTACAGGTTTTGGTCCTAGTTCGAACTTTAATAAGGGAGCATACTTATTAAGGGCCCTTGCTAGAATGTTGTGGAAGATATTGTAAGCTAGCGTGTCGTTTTGTGCCAGTGAAATCTTGCCACTCAGGGAAGTACTTAAGCTCGTTTAGGTAGGCATGTTCATTGAAGTTGCGCCTGGATCTCTTCATAGAGAACTTGCTGATGGGTGCTGGGTTGTTGGTGGATCTTACTCCCAATAAAACAATGGTCGCTGGCGTCTGAGAAGAAGACATCAGCATGGGAGAAGAGATGAGGTTTGCTCACCATTAGCACATCCAAAAGTGTACTTTTACTGGGGTTCTTCACGTTTGGGCGTGTTGGTTCAGTAATAAGTTGCGTCAGCCCATATTCATCACAGAAGGATGCAAGGGGGGCAGCTGTGTTAGAGAGCCAGTCAAAGTTGAGGTCTCCTAAAATAATAGTTTCTGGCAGCCCCTGTCCCAACTTGTCACTTAGATGTGACACAAGCTGTAGGCCAGCAGACGGTGGTCTGTAGCATCCTATTACGCAGAGTGCAGTAGTCTGTGTAATTTCCACTTTGAGAATTAGGCATCCGGTCGCTGGCGACAGATGCCGAGGATAAGCAGGAGGCAGAAAATTTGTCTTTAACGTGAGATAGCTACCCCTCCTCCTCTGGCATGCCTATCAGCTCTGAACAAGGCATAGTTGGGTATGTTTACTTCTCTATCAGTGGTGCTGGGTCTAAGCCAAGTTTCAGAAATCACAAGTATGTCAGGAGAGGTATGATTTACCCAGGTTTGTATTAAGGTTATCTTTTTAAGGAGGCTACATACGTTAATATGCAAGAAGCTTATTCCTTTTAAATTTGCTAGTTCTGCTGGCAAAGCAATAGCTTCTGGGGGGCCAGGGTTGAATTCTACGTTGCCTGAACAAAGCAGGAGGATAAGTAGGATTTTCTAAGGCGCTAATTATAAACTTGTAATTCCTGCCTTTCTCCCGTCTAGTAGATCTGATGTTTTAGGGACTGGAAAGTAGCCACCATAGAAGAGCTGATCTGTTGTAGCAGAGCTAGTACCCCTACCACAATAGGCGGGAGGAGATAGAAGTCTGCGTGGTGGGAGGTGGGCCTTGTGGTGGGAGGTGTTATAAGTACTACTGGTATGTGGTCCAAGAGCAGGGTTCGAGGTACTGGTACTTGGAATCACGGAGGCAATTAAAGGATAAATTGCCATGTGGTATACAGCACAAGGTGCTGTTGTAGACAAACATGATGGTAGTTCAGGTGTCAATGCTGGGCAGCTGGTATCAGCAGAAGAAGGGCAGTAAAGGAGCCATATAGGGCCCGACATGATGGTACCTCAAAAGGAGCCACTCAATTAGCCCAGGGGCCAGTGGGGTTGCTGGATTAATGCAGCTTATCAGTAGCTTCCGATCCAGGTCGACCCAAATTTGATAGCATTAAAGATATTTAGTGGTGAAGGCACAGCCAAGGAGAGCCTATGTGTTTTAGTAAGTGAGGCCTGAGAGTTGGATCCGTAGGCTGGATAGAGAAGAGGGGATCACAAGCTAAGTCTCTATTGGTGGGGCACTGCGCCAGGGATGTGGACTAATATTTTGGCAGGAGCTACTGTATTTAATAATCAGCGGAGGTGGGGAGGCGGTCGAAAAAGTTGCGGCAGTTGCCGTACCTTGTAGGGCCTTGGGTCCGTGTCTGCAGTCTCGAGCATCGGCTAGAGGGGCGCCGACCGCCCGGTAGCCGGGAATCCCGCGGCTTAGGAGCTGGGAGCCTGGGCGACAGTTTCTCGGCTGAGGGAGAGAAGGAGTGAGGGGTTAATAAAGTGGATTCACATAAAGGGTTAGACAGAACAGCGAGGAGTCCAAAATTTGCAGAACAAAGGGCGTATATGGTACCAGCAATGCCAAAGAGGTAGTGACGAGTAGTAGTAGGTGGTTGCACCCCAAGGTAGTTTGTTTGGTGTTGCTGGCCTGCTTAACTGCAAGCTGGTTTATAGTTGAAAGGGTATATAGTCGAATTAGGGTGAGGTCCCTAACAATAGGGCAGGTAGAGCAGTAATTGAGAGGAGTTAGATGGAGTGGCTGGAGAAAGGTTGAGAGGAAATGTAGGATCCTGTGGGTGGGACTGCTCTTAAAATGGGCGGTAAGAAAGTGGGTCAAGCCAGGTATTGAAGACAGGGAGGCCAATAGCATGAAAATGTGCAGCAGTGGAGTGACCAATCTGCTGCTAGGCTGAGGAAGGGGTGGAGTAAGGGTCTATTTAATACTGTGAGGAGGGGGGTGGGGGAAAAATTCAGTCCAGAACAAAGCACAGAAAGAGATTTCCCTGAGACCAGGAAGCACCAGGCGTTGGAAAATCAGCCAAGGAATACAGCTGCCAGTCAGTGCCTGGTTCCTCCACTGGGCATCCAGTCAAAACAGTGGCATTCAAAACCATGAGTTTCAGAGGCCCGGTGCGTACCTGAATCTGTCTGGGGGTCAGTCGGGTGGTCTGTTAGCTGGCACAGGAAACACCTAACACTTGGTACCAATAATACAAATGTACAAGCCCTTATCCAACACCCTATAATAGTGGCAAAAAAGGCACCAACACTCAAAAGATAAACTGGTCAAGTTACAATTTAATGAGCCACCACAACCAGGTGCTGTACACAATTGCTTTTAGGACCCCTACAGTTTGGCATGACACCCTGTGGAAAATGTTCAGTGTGTGGGCACACAAGTAAGAAGAATCAGTACAAACACCCATACACAGGAAACATCTTTTACATTAAAGAACCCATAAACTGCACAACAAAATGGGGGATATATGTATTGCAGTGTCCCTACAAAAAAATTTATGTTGGTCAGACAACCAGGAGTTTAAAGATCAGAATCCAAGAACATAAGGGTGACATCCACAGACAAGATTGGAATTCACAGGTTGCTATGCATTTTAAGGATACAGGACATACATTGGCTTCCCTCCTCTTTTGGGGTCTCGAAGCTGTGTACCCACCACAAAAGGGAGATGATTATCAGAAAATTTTAGATAAATCTGTAATGAGATGGATATTTAATTTACAAGCTTTAGAACCCTCCGTAGGTATGAAAATGGACGTTAACTGGCAGGCATGTTTTTTTTTTTTTTTTGAACCAGGAGTAGCATAGTAAGCTGAAAGCTTTTTTACAAGTGCATCCTGGGAGCACAGGGAAGTTAAGTGACTTGCTCAGGGTCACACAGTATGTAAGTGGAAGCTGTGAGATTTAAATCCAGGTCTGGTCTGCTGGATGTCACCAGATTTGCAGCTCAGAGCCTTAAACCATTGCGCTATACTGCCTCCCTCTTGATGTCCAATGATATGTCTGCAATGAATATCCCAAACAACACTGGCCTCAACACCGATGTATAAGACCTAAGTAACATACCATATGAAGATACAAACATATGTTGGTGAAGTAAAGTGCATCATGGAGTTTTAAGTGTGGAGAAATAAGTGTCCAAAGTGTCGAAATGACTGTTTAAATTACATCATTCAAGAAAATTAGGAATAAGACCTAGGTAACATGCCATACAAACATATGAAATTTGCCAGCAGATAAAGGCCTAGAGGTCTATCAAGTCTGCTCGAATGTGCAGATAGCACCTCTTATTCTGCAGCTGCCCCTCCCTTCCACCCTTCCCCTCCATTGACCCTCCCCCCTGTCCTGTCCCAGCCTCTTTTAAAGCAGTCCACTGTTCTACTGGATACCACTTCTGCAGGTAACGCAGTCCACCCAGCTTCCACCCTCTCTGTAAAAAGTGTCCCCTCATCTCCCTCCTGAACTTTCCTCCCTCCAGTCTCATATCATGGCCCTGGGTGTTCCTCCTCATCCTTACTTTGAACAGCCCCATCTGTACCTGTCTTGTTTAGTCCTTTCATGTATTTAAAGGTTTCAATCATGTCCCCCCGTCCCTCCTCTCCTCCAGCGAGTACAAGTTCAACTCCCTCAGCCTCCTCTTGTATCATAAGTTCCCCAGCCCCTTGATCATCTTTGTTGCCCTACACTGCACCCCCTCCAGTAACTTAATGTCCCTCTTCAGATACGGGTACCAGTACTGCATGCAGTACTCCAGGTGCGGTCTAAATAATGACCTATACAGTGGCAGAATCACCTCTTCTATCCTAGAGGATATACCCCTTGCAATGCAACCCAGCATTTTGTTGGCCTTTGCAGCTGCCTTCCTACATTGTACCGAGTTGTTTCTTGACCCTGTAATGAGCATCCCCAGATCCTTCTCCTCCTCCTCTGTCTTGGCTAGCTGCACTCCCCCCAGCTGGTAACTCCTCCTTGGGTTCTTCACCCCAAAATGCAGCACCTTGCACTTTTTGGCCTTAAACCCCAGCTGGCAGGTGCCTGACCAGGTTTCCAGCTTTGACAGATCATCCTGCAACCCCTGCCATCCCACTAAGTCATCCACCACTGCGCCCATCTTGGTATCATCAGCAAACAAACAGATCTTGCTCTTTATGTCCAATTATATATCTGCAATGAATATCCCAAACAACACTGGTCTCAACACCGAGCTCTGTGGATCATCATTCATCACTACCCTTGGAGAGGAGAGATCCCCACCCACCACCACCCTCTGTTGCCTTCCCTGAAGCCAGTTTCCTACCCATCTCACCAGCTTTGCACCCGCCCCTGTGCCTTCTAACTTACTTCCCAGCCTCCCATGTGGCACTGAGTTGAATGCCTTACTGAAGTCCCGATACAGGACATCCACTACATGGCCCCTGTCCAATTGCCTAGTTACCCAGTAATATAACTCCACCAGGTTGGTTTGGCAGGATCTGCGATGTATGAAGCCATGCTGTCTGCTGTCCTGTAGTCCTTTGGCCTCCAGGAGGGCTATAAGCTTCTCCTTCAGGATAGTCTCCATCAGCTTACCCATGATGGATGAGAGGCTCACCAGTCTGTAGTTCTCTGGTTCATCCTTGGGGCCACTCTTGTGAAGGGGCACCACATGAGCCATTCTCCAATCCTGAGGTGCACACCCTGAGTGTAGTGAGGCATTAAATAGGTCTGCCAAGGGTCCAGCAAGGACCTCTGCCAGCTCATTCAGAACCCTGGGGTGGATGCCATCTGGGCCTGGTGCCTTGTCCACCCTCAGTGTCTTCAAACCCTCCTGAACTCTGCCCTCCATGATTTCCATTGAGCATGGTAGAAACTATTATTACTTTAGAACCCACCAGTCCCCTCCGCATAACCCCCCTCCCCACTTACACAAGGTTAATATTTTTTGATAAAGTTTTAGACTTGTACCAAGAGCCAATAGTAATATACTTCTTAGGAATTATAAATAACCTGGTTTCAAAAGAAAATATAGTTGATTTATTTCTTGCTAACTCCCCCCTCCCCACTTCCTAGGGTCACCACTTTTGGATGAGGTAAAAACCGGATGCTAAACCACACCCCAAACCCCGCCTCTGGCTCCACCCCTTTTTTTATGACTGGCAAGTATATCGCTCCTCCTCTAAAGCCATTTGTAATGTTGGAATAGACATTACTAATGATAGAAAATCATTTTTTAACTGTTATTTATTTGATTTATTTATTCAGTTATTTATTTTTATTCTTTGGCAACCAGGTTACTTCCCATAGGCCACATAGCCCATTTTACAGGAGTGACCCAGATGCACAGAAAGGTTAAGTGACTTGCTCAGGGTCACACAGTATGTAAGTGGAGGTTGTGGGAATCAGACTCAGGTCTGTTGGATGCTCTAGGCTCATCCACGCTTATTGCTCAGCCCTTTGTTAAACACTATCCCATTTTCCTTTCCATGTTAGTCATGTATTCTGATGCTTTGACCAATTTTTGATAACTTAATTATCGATGCTTGTGGCACCTTTAATACTGAACTGTGTTTCGCTTTACCTCAGCAGCTACTGCTGTTTCTTTTCATATTTCTAATACATTTCACAATTTCAGACATACCGTTCCATGCTGTTTATCTGAATGACCTGTAGAAGTGTAGCTAATATCACGGAATGTTCAGGTAATACAAAAATGAGAGCAAATGTAGTGATAAAGGCAATAAAAGTTAGATTATTGATTTAACAAAAATGGGTATAAAACATGCCAGAATAGAGGACACACAAACAGAAACACATGAGAGCATATAAAGGTGTAAAAGCCGTTTCTTGTCATAACAGTAAAAGTCCATACTTAAAATTCAGAGTGGAAAAGATTAGGTTAATTTACTGCTAATGATCTTAGTGGCCATACATTACACCTCCCAGACAGACTGGTTTTACAAACAAAGGCAGGTCTGAATGACTGTGACATCAGAATTTCTTTGTAACCTGGAAATGCAATGTAGCCAAAACAGTGAATGATTTAATATATCAGTTTTAGGAGTATACGAGCACTCAAAATGGCTCCAAAACCAGACTGCATTTAATCAAAACCGGATGACTGGATAAGGACCCTAAAAACCGGATTATCCAGTCAAAAACTGGATAGGTGGCAACCCTACCACTTCCTGCCATATGTATTTGATGAAATATACAAAGTAATGTCTTATTCACAGAAATGCTAGTGAATCTCTTCCACTGATCACAGTTTAGATGCACATTCACATTTATAGTTTCTCAATTTTAAAACCCCACATAGTTTTTTCACTGGATAATAAGAGCCTGCTCGCCCAGCAACAACCAGGTAGTGGTTGTTGTCAGTCGCCAATGCAACTAGTATCATGCACCAAAGTGCACGAGACCTGTTCTTTCCATCGTAACAGCTCACATGATTGAGCAGGCTCAAAAGGCACAATGAAGCTTTTTACCACGCAGTAGGAGTAACACACCGAGTAGGCAGCCATTGAGCATTCAGGAATGCTTGTCTTTAGCACTTTTTCAGGTAAATCAACTATTTTTACAAGAAAACAGTTGTAACTTCAGTCAGAATGTTTTGTTAAGCACATAAACAAAGAAATGAGTTTTTGAAAACTTTGATTTTATTTGCAGGAAGTGCAATTCATCAATGTGTATATAAACCATAGAGGTTGCATTGTGGCAAGCCCATGTGCATGTATCAAGCTTCACAGCTACTGGATTAGTCAAGTTTTATAGCAGTTGATAAATGCATTTAGTGAATCAAAGTATGGTTTGTGGGAGCCCCTAGACATGTGTTTTGTTACAAACAATACATGTGATTTTTTTTTCCTTTTTTCCATTTATTTACAGTTTGAGAATGCTGATGAACAAGTTATGTACTAACAACTGAATATAACATACTTGTTTCTTGAATGAAGGGTAAAATAGATTTATATTTATGAAATGTTACAATTTGACATTACGGTGGTGGTGGTGGTGATAGTTAATTGACAGCCATGTATGCAACCTTGTTTTAGTATCGAATTACATGCTGTGCTTTTTTAGGTATTTTGGTGAGCATGAAATACATATGGCAGGTGCTTAAAAAGAAAGATTTTTTTTTTAAATACAGTCAAATGCTTGGCAAATATTGTATTTCAACTGGATAATAAAGAGAAAATGTATTTTCTTGATTTCTTCATAAATGAAGTACTATATACTAAAAATATATTTTTGAATTACTTGCAGAAAGTCAAAAAGCCTTTTGAAAAGGCACCCTACAATACGGTGTAAAACATCAAGGCAATGAAAAAAGTATCAATAAAAAGACTGTTTTGAAAGCTTGTGTGGCCTGAATCATGTCAAGATTTAAAGTGACCCCACTTCCCCCTATTTTGAAGCTTTTTGAGGACATCTCTGGGGACGAATGAAGCAATGAACTATTTCCCATGACATTCCTAATTTAGGACTTTTTTGTCCCTACTTACTCTACTAGGCTTGCTTCACAAAAAAAAACAAAAAAGCAGCACAGACCCCAATGATAGCAAGTGTGACCTAGCAGCAGTAGTGACAGTGGTGTGGGTGACCTTCATAGGCTTTGATCAGTGCAGTGCAGCAACAGCCATGGCAGCAGCCAAGCAAGAAGCACATGATGGGTGAATTTGGTTACAAACATATGAAATTTGCCAGCAGAAAATGTCATTTGTTCTATTGAGTCTGCTCAATTTTGTAGCTAGCAGCCCTATTCTGCAGCTGTCCAGCCCTCCTCACCACCTCCCTTTATCCTCCCTCTTGCCCTGTCCCAGCCCCTTTTGAAGCAGCCCACTGTTTTACAGGCTACCACCTCTTCTGGTAACACGTTCCACCCTGCCACCATCCTCTCTGTAAAAAGGTGTCTCCTCATTTCCCTCCTGTACTTCCCCCCCTCTGATCTCATGTCATGGTCTCGAGTGTCCTTCCCCACTTTTACCCTGAATAGCTCCTCTGTACCAGTCTTGTTTATCCCTCTCATGTACTTGAATGTCTTGATCATATCCCCTCTGTCCCTCCTCTCCTCCAGTGAGTACATGTTCAACTCCTGCAGCTTACTCTCAAACGATAAGTCTCCCAGTCCCTGGATCATCTTAGTTGCTCTGCACTGCACCCCTTCCAGTAATTTAATGTCCCTTTTCAGGTACAGGCACCAGTACTACACACAGTATTTGAGATGAGGTCTAACTAATGATCTATACAGTGGCAGAATCACCTCCCCCCTCCTCAATGTTATTCCCCTTGTGATACAACCCAGCATTTTGTTGGCCCTTGCTGCTGCTTTCCTACACTGTGCCGAGTTGTTCATTGATCCCGTGATGACCACTCCCAGATCCTTCTCCTCTTCAGTCTTTGCCAGCTGCACTCCCACCAGTTGGTAGTTTCTCCTTGGATTTTTAGCTCCAAAATGGAGTACCTTACACTTTTTGGCATTGAACTCTAGCTGCCAAGTGTCTGACCAGGTCTCCAGCTTTTTCAGATCTTCCTGCAAACTCTGCCACCCCTCTATGTCATCCACCACCGCCCCTATCTTGGTGTCATTGGCAAACAGGCTGATCCTGCTCTTGATGCCCATGGAAATGTCTGCAATAAATATCCCAAATAACACTGGTTCCAGCACCAAGCCCTGTGAAACCCCGCTTGTTACTACTCTTGGGGATGAGAGTTCTACTTCCACCACCACCCTCTGCTGCCTTCCCAGTAGCCAGTTTGTTACCCATCCCACCATTTTTGCTCCCACCCCTGTGCCTTCAAGTTTTGTTCCAAGTCTTCCATGCAGCACTAAATCGAATGTCTTGCTGAAGTTCAGGTACAGGACATCTACTGCATGGTCCTTGTCCATCTGCCTAGTTACCCAGTCATAGTAATCTACCAGGCTGATTTGGCAAGATCTGCCTGAGACAAAGCCATGCTGTCTACTGTCCTGCAGCCCACTGAACTCTAGCAGGGACATCAGCCTCTCCTTCAGGATCATTTCCATTAGCTTCCCCGTGATGGACATGAGGCTCACCAGTCTATAGTTCCCTGGTTCATCTTTGGGGCCGCTCTTATGCAGGAGAACCATGTGAGCCAACCTCCAATCTTTAGGTACACATCCTGCATTCAGTGAGGCATTGAATAGGCCTGCCAAGTCCCACCAGGATTTCTGCTTGCTCCTTTAGTTCCCTGGAGCAACTGCCATCTAGCCCTGGTGCCTTGTCCACCCTCAGTGCTCTCAATCCCTCCAGCATGCTACCTTCTGTGATTACCCCGTCCGCTACTCCTTCCCCAGCCTTTACTGCCCCCACCCCTTTGGGTAGCACTCCCCCTCTCTCTTTCATAAATACTGAGCAGCAGTAGTCATTGAGTGCTTCTTTCTTTCCTCTCTCTTCTCTACCCATTGCCCTTCCTTTTTAATCCTTACTATGTTTTCTTTACAGCTCCTTTTCTCCCTGATGTACCTGAAGAAGCTCTTCTCCCCCTCCTTAATGCCATGTGACAGCCTGAGTTTCTTAGTGGTTTTTACTGTTCTTACTGCCCTTGTCAACTCCCTTGTCTCCTGCAGGTACTCCTTCCAATCTTCCCCATTCCCTGATTTCCTGTATCTCCTATAGACCACCCTTTTTCTCCTCACCTTTTCCACAACCCCCCCGCTCATCCAGCATGGCCTTTTTGCCCTGGCATTTTTACTCCGAGTCCTGCTACAGGAACTGGTAGCCTCTAGTATTCCCTTCTTTTTTTTTTTGTTAACTTTATTTGTCACCCCTGCTCACCGGAACTCTCTCAAGTGACCTTCCACCTCCCTGTCTGAAGCTCTCTCCTCCAGGAAATTGGGGACAGACACTGCCCCTTCCAACCTGATCCATTGATCCAGAAACACAACCATCGATGTACCAAGGCAGGCTGGAGGGATTGGGAGAGCTGAAGGAGTGAGCCCGACATTGGGCATGTGAAGATGGGGGCCCTGGAGGGTGCCGTCACCTGTCTGGGAAGCTAGGGGGGATTTTCTGACTTTTTGTCCCCAGATCATGGTCGTGCAATGGCATCTGTGCACCTTGCGTGTGGACGCCCGCCGCCACTCCACCCCTACTATGGCATCGCTAATTGCAGTGCCCCTGATCTCCACTGGGGGCCACTGGTGAGTGGTGCAACTCCCACTACCCACCCTGGGAGAGGAGAGTCATCCTCAGGATGCTGAATCCTTTCCCTCCCCAGCCGGCTCCCTGTGACCCAAATCCATTCCCGAACCCAGGTCACTGGCATGGTGTGAGGCATGGCATCCAGTGCCTCAGCCCTCAGTGCCACTGGGTCAGCTAGTATCCCCTTCTTAATGAGCTCCCATCTCTGGTACATGTCCATACTAGGCTGCATCCTGGCTAGGTGCCCACTCACTACCTCCCCAGCTTTGCAAAATCCACCCACCTGAAATCCAGCACCTTTGCATTGGATGCCACCCTCTCTTTGCCCATAATCAACCTCAACCTTACTGAGTTTTGGTCACTCCCCACTAGTGGTTCATCCACCTTGATATCTCTCACAAACTCCCCATTTGTGAGCACTAGGTTAAGGGTGTCACCCCCCCGTCGGTTCCCTGACCACCTGTGTCAGTAAGCTTTCCTGAAAGGCATCCAGCAGTACCTGCTTCCTTATATTGAAGGTGGCTGGGGTTATCCAATCTACCCCAGGCAGGTTGAAGTCCCCCACAACCACCACACACACCCTCCTGCATGCCCTTCTAATCTGCCTTGCAAGTTCCCTGTCCAACTACTCTGTCTGGGAGAATGGCCTGTACGTCACTCCCATCTGGAAAGTCCTATTCCTGGAATCCTGGATTAACAGCCTTAATGACTCTGTTTCTCCCTCCTCCCCTCCTCCCTAATGCACTTTAGCCCCTCCCTTATGTTTCATGCTATTCCTCCCTCTCCTGTTTTCCCTATCCCTGCAGAATATTCTGTACCCTGGGACCACCAGGTCCCAGTCATGGTATTGGGTGGCCCATATTTCCATGATGGCCACCATGTCCACCCCCTTGGTGAGGTGACTTGGTTGTAGACCATATTAGGGACCTGGGATGGTTGGCACTACCATTCGGCTACCGCCAAAAAGATGAAGGAGGAGTAGACTGAAAACTGGGCTGGTTGCACACTGGGTAAGACTGCAGGTTCTGGCCAGATGGTCAGGTTAGTAAAAGTAAGTATTTTTTTACAGAGTGATTGGGGAAGGAGGAAGGACTGAAATATTGATGTGTTTTTCACATTTCTGCACCTTTGGACAGCTTCATGGCCCATATGGGATGGGTATTGAATGGAATGGAGTCAGGGAGAGAAATTGGGACAATTATTTTGGGGGGGCAGAAGATCAATAAAGAAAACATTGGTTAGTAACTGGGTGGGTTTAAGCCCAAATCTGATGCACTGCTCTGGGGTATAGACAAATTAATCTTGTACATTTGAATATTTCCTGATTTGCATATCACTTTTCAGTTACAGCAAATAAGTTTTACCTTTTAGAGATTTCCAGACATTCTAGAGCTTGCCACCTAGGGGCTAACTAGCACCTGGCCTCCACTGGTTGTTTGCTCCCCCATGCTAAAATCTGAAATGGCATCCCTGCCGTAAAGTCTAAATTTACCGGACAGCCTCTTCATGTTTTCCATGAGGGATGGATGAGGAACAGAGAAGTTTTTAGGGGTAAAATGAGGGCTGTCCCTTGCATTCAGGGATATCTGAGTGGTATGGTATGCACAGACTATTGGAGCCCCACTATAGTCAGGCTTATTCCCCCCCCAGTGAAGCTGACCTCCATATCCCCACACTCAGGCACATTATAACATAGGGCATAGGAGACTGCAGGGACATGCACCATTGAAATGAATGAGGGTATTTTTTTAATACTGTTTTATACATTATTGATGGAGAGTTGGAGCTTAATGAAGGCCTCTGCTCGAATAACAACAAGGGCCTTGTTAGTGGAACAGTGGCCTTCATTATTCTCCAACTCACCATCGTAATGTATAAAATGGTAATAAAAAATAACTCCATTCATTTCAAGGGGATGCACCCCAGCACTCTGACCCATGAACATCATCTCTTAAAGACTCCTGCTTCTGGCTCCCTAGTACTCAAGTAAGAGACTCTTGACTTATATCAATACTTGGTGGGTTGTCTGTAGCAGCACTTGCTACAGTGTGCATGCATGGGGGGGAGGACTGGCCATGTGGGTGAGTGTCGAGTTATTGCTACTTTTGTGTTTGCCCCTTAAAGTCTGTTTGCATGGAAGCATTCAAAACTATGGAGAGAAAATAGTAGGCTTACAGGCCAGGCAGAAATAATCAAGTAGTTTTGTGGGTAAGTGTGTGTATTGGGGATGGGAAGAACCACATGTTTCCATTGGTATGTGCGCTACAGTTCAATGTGCAGCTGAGATGAGGTGAGACAAAAAGACTAAAAAGTACAACAGTGGATATAAGCATACTGCATGTGTGCAGATTAATTCAGATTTGTATTGAAGTACAAGTGAGCCATATGTGTTCAGACAGCTTAGTGGTTAAAGGCAATGAACTGCAAACCAGGTGACTTGGAAACCAGAAGACCTGGGTTTGAATCTCATCAATGCCCACTTATACAGTATATGGTGTGATCCTGAGCAAGTCACTTAACACGTGTGCAGTTATTAGTGACCACTTGCTTTTTGCACGCATACCATATGCATGCAGTCTGTTCCAATGTAACATAAAAAGCATGCTTTCCACACTTGCTTGATGCACACATGTCACATGAATGCAGTTGGTTCCAATTTAACATTTAAATCATGCTTGTAGCACGTATATCACATGGGCAATTTTATGTGTGCAGCACGAAAACATTTCATATAATTAATTCTGTAAGGGCTTTAGTAGAATGGTAATATATGACAACTTTGAAATACCTAACTACTTTGAATTTTCAGTTCACCTAGCTCAACCTCCATCTATCCAAGGTATCCACATCTTCATATTTAGAACATATATATATATATATGTGTGATTGTGTGTGTGTGTGTGTGTGTATATACATATACTGTATATATAAATATATATATATATATATATATAGAGAGAGAGAGAGGGGAGTGAGAGAGAGAAAACAAAACTGTGTTAATGCATCAGTTAGCATTCAACTTAATGGCACAAAAGTAGGGAAATGTGGCATTAGGGTTTTCAGCCCTAACTTTACTACCCCACTAAGCAACAAAAGAACAAGACTACACAAGCAACAACAGTTTCCCATCTTCCAGTAAGACAAAAAACAAAACAAAAAAAACATACAACAGTTTCCAGATGATGCAAACTACATCCATCATCAGGGTCCAGTGCTTCTGCTGCCACAGATACACATGCACCCTGCAAAGCATACATACCCATTTCTGGCTGCAGATTAAAATCCACAATACTCAAATCACAATGCTATTTCTGACTACATAAGTGCAGCAGGCCCCTTTGGGACCAGGGCTTCTGCAGACATAGAAACCCATGCAAAGGGCAAGACTTAACAGGCCCACTCCTGGCTGCAGATACAAATCCATGATACTCAAATTACAGCACTACTTCTGTCTGTAGAAAAGTAGACTCCTACTGGGCCAGTGCTTCTGCAGCCACAGATATACGTCCACAATGCAGGACATACATACCCACTTTTGCAGTTATACTGTTACAATTCTAAACAGCACTGATGGAGTATTTTTTATTAAAGTTCAGTGTGCTGTATGCATATTTTTCTAAGGTACCACATTAGTGGTACTGCATTTGTGTCATCTGAAAATAGTTTATGCTATTTGTTTTACTTGATGATGGCTGTTTGTGGTTGCTTCTGTGGTCTTGTCTTTTGCTGCTTGGGAGGGCTGGAAACCCCTAATTCCATATTTCATTAAGTTGAATCCTAACTGGTGAAGTAAAGCAGTTGTTGTTGTTTTTGTTGTTTTTTTTTTACTATGAATTTCCTTTCTTTTTAGAAAGTTAATAAACTAAAATTATAATAGTACCTCTGGTTAGAGAAGCACTAGCTCCTGTGGGTTCAGTGTCTCTGCAGCCACAAATATGCATGCACACTGCAAGACATACACAGTCGCTTCTGGCTGCAGGGTCTGTGCTTCTGTAAATGTAGATGGAAATGTGTCACAACCAAAGTACATCCCACTTCTGGGTACTTGCTTTACATGTGTGTATGGTTTGTATAGTGCCCTCTATTCGAATATCATAAACAGCCTTACATATGTTAGCCTTATATACTTATGGACCATTCTATGCATACACAGTTTATGTATTGCACTTTAGTCCCTATGCAAATTCCTTATCACGGTATTATGTGAATCTTCAGAATTTGAGTAGGGTCCAAAGGGCCGTATGCAAATCATGCAGTGACGTGCATGCTAGCATAATCATACCACAACATATATCCCATTTTTCAATATTTTTGTCTCAAATTCTGAGAACTTATATTTTAGGGCTCCATGACATCCACAAGAGTGACAGACTTGTAAGTTAGCCTTTCAAATGGGTTTTATGGTGATACAACATAAAAACTCATTTTGAGGTAGTGTTTCTCTAAGGGCCTTAAAAAATAAGATTGTTGAAAATTTGGTAAAAAGACAAAACATTTAAAAATGGCTGAGTTATGAGCAGTTGATTTGTGGTAAAATATCCAAATTTTTATGTTGTAAAACAAGAATTCTTTGTTCATGCTTTTTTATGCCTCAAACAAAGAATTATTTTTTTTGTACTTTTACATAGCAGGTGAAAGTGACAGTTCTCAACCACTGTGTCCATCAAAGGGCCTAAGAAATAAGATTGTTAGAATTTGGTGAATAAATATGAACAAAATGGCTGAGTTATGAGTAATAGTTGGTTTTGGGAACAAAGTCCATTTTTTTTGTCACAATCAAAGAATTCTGTGCTCTCAGTTTTTATGTTGATAACAAAGAATTCTTTGTTCACACTTTAACATTTTAGGTGGAAGTGACAGTTCTCACCCACTGTGGGCATTGAAGGGCCTCAAAAAATAAAATTGTTAAAACTTGGGTGAAAAAATGTTAAATAACAGGTGAGTTATGAGTAACAGGATTTTTTGGGGCACAAAGTCCAAATTTTTATGTCACGAACAAAGAATTCTTTAGTCAAACTTTTTTATTTTGCAAACAAAGAATTATTGGCACTTTTTGTGTCATGCACAAATAATTCTTTTTTCACACTTTTTTATGTCACAGTCAAATAATGCATTGTTTGCACTTTCTTGTGAACTAAGAATTTTTGGCTTGTGACAGAAGAATTGTGTATGTTTTTTTCGAAAAATCATTTGTATGTTTTTCTAGAATTTTTTTTTTGCGTAAGTGAAAAAAGATGGCAACACTAATGACCAAATCATTTTTCTCACAAACATAAAAAAACTTTCTTTAAAAAAAAAATCAGCTAATGAACATAAGGATCCCAAACATAAAAAAATTTTGTCTCAAAAAAAATCAACTCACCCATAAATTCTTTGTTCTCACAAACCGCTATCCTTAAAACCCAGCTGAGCACCCTCAGAAGGCAAATTTTAAAACCTTATAACTTGAGATCCTATTGATATTTTTTAATAAAACCTGCAAAAACCACACCCTTTGGCCTAAGCCCTTTGACCCTGAAACTTTTAGAATAAAATTCCAAACCATTTTTGCTCTGCAGGTGTGAAAATAAATGTAGAAAATGCATATTTTTACAGGCTTTTTAAATTTCCAAATCTTGCAATCCTGCTACGGTGTTGTTGGCAAACTAAGTGATCCAGCAGCAAGCTTCACCTCCAGGACACTTGTAAATATACAATATGTAGCAATTGAGGTCCCAGGACAGACCTTTTCAGGGCCTTACTCGTCAATGTTTTCCATGTTGATCAACTTCTTAAGTTTTATTTTCTTTTGAAGATCATTCCATTACCATGGATCAAAATAATGACATACAATTTCTTACATCTATAAGCAAAGTGTGGGTGCTACCAAATGCTGAATGTGCTGTGATCTAAAAGTATGTGCATCATCAGTATATGTTAGCAATCTAGTAAAATGCTTAAATAGTTCACCCAATATTGTGACATGGACAGAATTTGCAACATTTATTTTTTCAGAAATACAAGATTACTTTATATTCAGTAAACTCAGGGTTGCAAATACACAGATGGTATAGTGTCAAGCTTTTGATTAGACTTTGGAGTTGGGTCTCCTCATATTTAGATTTTCTTCAGGTCCAGGTTAGGAATTGGGTGATTGAGGCTTCACTTGCAATCCCATCTATCTGGTGTTGGGGGTGGGCCTTCAGTTTCACTACATGTGGCTCTTATTTAACATTCACCATAGTTAATTATGATTTTCAGCACTCAGTCTTGCACGTTTCATTTCCAGCACTGCTAAAAGTTAAAGAGAACATAAAACTACTGCTTGGCATCTGGAAAATGTACCCCTCTGGAGGATCAGTTTGAATCTGTTCATAGGTCCCTTTCCATATTTTCAGCTCCATATATGACTAAATTACATCCAAACTGAGAAGAAATTAACAGGTCATTCCAGTACTTTGCATGGAAAAAGATGAAGTCGGTTCATTGCTCACTCCCAGCTAACCTTTACCTGGATCCTGACGCAGCTCACCCAAGCTTCATTTGACAGGGAATAACACTGCTGTAAAGGAGTCAGAAAATCACTTGCTTCTCTCCAAATATGACAAGTGGTTCACATGAATTCTAGGAGTACTGTTCATAGAATCATTCAACACTTGGTGCCAGTACTGGGAACTTCATGTTGAAGATAAAGGTATCTATTATCTAGGCCTAACAAGTGTGGAAAGTGAGTGGAAAGGTTATGTGGATCTTGCACCTTCCAATGAGTACTGGAGTATCTATCTCTAGAATATGTGCTATGCTAATGAAGAAGAGAAGAAAGAATTGAGCATAGGTTTTAAACAAGAGTACACAGTTGTGGTTTTCCTTGACTATGAGTAAGGGCAACTGCCTTTGCTACCTCTTGTAGTGCTCCTCTTGACACCGCCTTCTGCAGCACCCACCAGCATGAATGTCACAAAGAGCTGGCAGCGAAATATTTGGCCACACTAATGCCCCCACCACTCCTCTAGTATAGAGGTGGGTGAAGCCTACAAAATTCACTCTGCCAAACATTTCGTAAATAGCACTCAATTCTCAAAGCATAATTTGCAAAATTTGGCAATTCACAGAGTGGGGGTCGACCCTGAAGTGTGGAATTTCTACACAAAACAACTAAAATTAATATCCCTGGTGTCTAGTGGTAGTGCCCCCCTGCCACCTCCCTGGCACACTGCCCTGGTGTCTAGTGGTCCCTTCTGCCACAGCCAATTACCATCAGGAAGGACCATTTCAATATATAAAAAAAATGTTTTTTTAATGAAATCCATTCCCTGGTGTCAGTGCCCTCCCACGCCACCAATCACCAGCAACAAAAAATCCACCCCCCCAGGCTGCTGGTACCATGCCTGGTGTCTAGTGGTTCCCCACACCCCTGCCAATTGGTGACTGACTGACTGGCATCCATATCCACAATAATGCCTTAATTAAAAAAAAGTTTCATTTCATCCCGGGTTTCTAGTGGACCACCCACCCTGACAGGTAGTGCCCCCAGCCCACTCCCTTTCAATCCCGACCTGAAGCAGACCACCAGCACAGCCCTCCACTCACCTCCACAGCTGGCAGCCCAGCTGAGCTCAATGAATGTGCACATGCTTGTACAAGCATGCACTCACTCATTGACAGCTCACAGTCATTTTCTTCAGTTTTCAGGATTGTAGAGAAGGGGGGAGGTGGTTGCTTTGGTCACTGGTGGGGGTGGTGGGATGGAGAATAATGTTGTGGACCCTGGACCATTACCCCCATCCAGCCCCCCAGGGGCCACTGAAGCAGCCCCTCCCCTTTTCTATGCCCCTAAAACTGAAGAAAATGGGCACAAGCTGTAAATGAATGAGCACGTGCTTGTACAAGCATGTGCTCATTCATTGAGCTCATTTGGGCTGCCAGCTGTAGAGGTGAGTGGAGGAGTGTGCTGGTGGCCTACTCAGGGTTAGGGGGAGTGGGGTGGGAGCACTATCTGACAGGGTTGGGGGTGCAGGATCCACTAGACACCAGGGATTACATGAAACTTTTTTTTTTAAATTAAGACAATATTGTGGATGTGGGTGCCAGCCGAGGGCCAATTGGTGAGGACTGGGGGACCACTAAACACTAGGGCAGAGTGCCAGCAGCAAGGGGGTGGATTTTTTGTGGCCAGCAATTTGTGGAAAGGGGGTCACTGACACCAGGGAATGGATTTAATGAAAAAAATATATATTTTTTATATTGTGGCAAGATCAGTGGGGGTAGGGTCCATTGGACACCAGTGAGGGAAGCCAGACTGCTGGATATAGGGGGGCTGTATGTGACTTTTACTTGCTTTGTTTGTTTGTTTTTAAGTGCAATTTGCATTTAAAACCCCCCAAAGCAAGGTGAAGTCACAAATGGTGAATTCCAGGTAATTTTGGCAAATTACACGAAGTGCTCTGCAGATGCGAATTTGGTGACTTCACCACAAATTCACCCGCAGAGAAAAACTTTGCTGCATCTCTACTCCAGTGATGCAGACTACTCCTTTGCTACTACAATCATCCCCAGAAGCCATGGAAGATGCTCTTGCTGATGTAGTTTATTTAGCTGTAACACCCTTCTGCTTCACAAAACATCTGCACTTCTTTGCCTTCTCCCCATCACCTCTCACCTGTACATTTAGTGAAGTGTCTCTTCCCTAGTCATTTTTTTCTTTTATATTCAGAGTTATAACATTGTGATGAAAAAACATTTAAATAAAGCCTGCATTACAACTAACTAGTAGTGGCAGACAACATCTCCATGGAGGGATTAGCAGTGTGATCTAAAAAATAAGGAATAAAAAAGTTTGCTGAGCTAATAGTAGCTAGTAAAACCACAAAAAAAATGATTTATATTGTTTTTTGGGGGGGTGTTTGTTGGTTGTTACCAAGATAGGGATTAACACATACTGTCAAAGAAGTGTTTTGTGAGGTCATGTTGAAGAGCTTCTGTAGTTCTTATGGTGCATATCTGTACAAAGTAAGACAGCTTCATTTTCAGTTTTGCATTGTTAGTCAGTGAAGGAGAGCAGAAGTCTGAGAGCTCTCATGCAGATTTCTAAATTGAAACTATTTTTCACCATTTTACATTCTTTTTCCATTGTCTATCAATTCTTTGTGTGTTTTTATTAGTAAATTAGTTATATTTTTTATTGATCTTTCTTTGCTATTTTTTAAGTTAAAGCAGCAGTGCAATGAAAAAAGTTATTCCAAAAAGCTAATTCTCTGCTATGGTTACAAAAAATATTGGCAGAACTATTGATTCGGGTTTCCTGTATGCTTCCTATGCTGTACACTGTACAGTTGCATTTTTGTCTGGACTCGGGTCCTCAATATTATTTCTATATGAAAATGAGGCAGCCATCTTTTTTTGAGAAATAAATTATTTTAAAACTTTCATAACATTTTTAAATGATAATGAAAACTGAAAATGTTAGCACCAAAATAAACTGGAAGACATCTGGCATCAATTAAGAAGAAAAAAAGGTGGCATCAAATTTTAACCCATTTTCATTGCACTGCTGCTTTAAGAGCTATAATCATTTCACTGCCCCCATCATGTCTATCTGTAAGTCTCTTTCTCTCTTTAAAATGGGGTCTCATTCTTGTCTGGATCATGTGAGGGCTTGGGTAGTAGACAGGATGCCATACACCTTTAGTGTATGTTGTTCTGGGGTACTCCAAAAGTTCCCCATAGCCAGAGATACAGCAGCCTACATATCCTCCAGCTCACACTCCAGCTCCACCAATTTCCCCAGCTGCTGAGGTACCTGAAAAAATATAGCAGGCTGCTGCATGCTGCTACATAGTGCCATGTTATGTTTTAGCACCCAGGATACAGTTCTTGTATTGTAAATATATATTTCTTTAAATGAATAAGAAAAAATATAGTTTAACATGATTGTGACCATGACCATGAAAGAAGGAGGAGACTCTGTCACTTCATCTTGGCTGAGGTAGATGGGTTGGAGTTGATGCAAGTAAATGTGTATTTTCTTAAAATGATTAGTGAAAATTATAATTCATTTTTACATGACCATGACAATGAATGAAGGAGGGGACTCTCACCTCATCCTGGATGAAGTAGATGGGTTAAAGGTGAGGCATGTTAATGTATATTTCATACAATGATTATGGAAAATTATAATTTATTTTAATATAACCATGACTTTTAACATGACCATGACCATGTGTATTACATGAGCATGGATGTGAGCATACAGCATTTGTTTCAACAGCTTACTGTATCACCATCTGCCCCAGTACATCCTGTACATTATACAACATCTGTCTCAGCATCCATAAAAATGTGGTGTCCTGACACTGACAAATACTAAATTATGAATTTTGTAGCCCTTGATTTTACATGTTCATGGTACTGGAATAGTAAAGGGGTGGCAATGACTGTTTTGGGGGATGATTTATGCACTGCAATGATGGGTGACTCACACAGTATGACCGAATCAATTATCCTAATAGGAAAACATAATTGAGTGAGATGGAGGGAAGAGGAGGACACTGTATTACTTCATATTAGATTAAATAGATACATTGTAGTTGACACAAGCAAATGTATATTTCTTTAAACAATTCAAGAAAATTTAATTTATTTTAACATGACCATGATTTTCAAGTTTTAAAGTGGTCATGACCATGCAGGAAGGTGAAGAGACTCTGCCACCTAATGTTAGACAAAATAGATGTGTTGGAGTTGATGTAATCAATGCAAGTAAATATATGTTTATTTATATGATTTAGTAAAATTACATTTATTTTAACAGGATCATGACTTTTACATTTTAACGTGCCCATGACCATGACTGTGACTATGAATGAAGATGGAGAGACTCTGCCACCTCAATTTAGATGAAACATATGTGCTGGATTCAATGTAATTAACACAAGTAAATGTATATTTCTTTAAATGATTACAGAAAATTATTTATTTTAATATGACCGTGACTTTCAAGTTTTAACAATTCCATGACTGTTACCGTAGCTGTGAAGGAAGGTGGAGAGAGTCTGCAACATCATTTCAGATAAAGTAGATATGTTAGAGTGAACGCAATCAAATCAAGTAAATGTATAGTTCTTTAAATGATTATGGGCAACTATAATTTATTTTAACATGACTGTTACTTTTAATGTGACTATGACCATGAAGGAAGGAGGCAACTCACAAACAACTAAAAAAAAAATTCCAAATAAATATTAACTACTGTATATGAGTGTCCCCTAACTGAACAAAATATTTCACTTAAGAGCACAAACTGTGCTACATAAATAAAATAACAAATCACAAAGCGTAGACAAAAACAATTAACAAGATGACTGAAAACAAATAAGATTAATGGTCAGCTTGCCTTGCCTGCTAACTAAAACAGCTCTGCCACACAGCACTGCTTCAATACACAAAACAAAACCTCTACTTTAAACTAAATAAATCTGCAAAACTACAAACAAACAATGAAAATATAGCTGCACAATGCACTCTAGAAGTGTTCCAGAGCAATTTGGTTCTAAATACTCAATGTTAGAAGTACTTTCAAAATTATTTTTGGGGAAGGGAGGGTCAGACAATCAATGACAAACGTCTTTGCAACTCTCTCCATAAGACTGCACTGAATACAGCCTCTGCATAGTAAATAGTTTTTTTCAGTACCATCTGACCTTCAGTCCCATAGTATATTGAGACTTTATTTGTGAGACCCACTTCACTGGTGAATTTGCCAAATCTACCATCTGTGAAGTTAGGCTGCACTGTGGATTATAAATTTGCCATGCAGATAAAATTCAGAAATTTTAGCAAAATTGCAAATTGATCCATGAGGCAAAGTTATGAAACTTCACACACCTCTACCTAGGACCTGCACTTTGAGCCTTCCTCAGCAGACCTTTTCTGCAATACAGTTGTTTTTTGTATAAATGACCTGTGCTCACTGTACCCTTGCCTGCTTGTTGTCATGTTTGACTGTGTTATGCACTGTATGTACTGTGCTGTTAAATATTTGCTGCATGCTCTGTGTTATTAAAAGCCTTTTGCTAAGCATTAACTGCAAAAGAAAAACTTTTTTATTACTAGTTTTGAAAATTCTTACAGTAATAAATAATTCTAATGCAGTTTTCTAGGACCATGAGACTGTTTATCAAGCTTGATAGCTGTTCCAACATTTGTGTGCTTAGAATTCCTGTATTCAACCATTATCTCATTCACTGTTATATAAAGCACTTTGTGATACAGTGTTTATGACAAATGCTATATAAAACCAGGTCCTATTCTATTCTAAGAACATCTACATAGAGATTTAATAATTAAATTACAGGATGTAAGCCATATAAATGGACTAGCACAGCACTGGTATGTATAAACCATGAGCACAGGACCTCACGAGATGATTGTTCTAATATATTTTATAGCCATGGACAAAAATTCTTTAATGGTCCAAGAAGGTATTTGACAACAAAAATGTGTTTGGCACAGAGGTCATGCATTTGAGAGCACTTTACTTACATTCCATACAGTATATCTCTTACAGCAAACAATAGTATATCTTTTATATGGGATTCCTGGCATAGTTCTATGTGTTTCTGTTCCTTATTTCAACCTTTGACACAAGACAGTGCCTTTTGTTATGTCTACAATTGTCTATAAAGTACTGGCATTTTTAAACATCAAATGTGTTTAAGAGTCCATAAACAGTTCAGTCAAACAAATGAAGCATGTTTTTCCCAAAGGAGATGTTTCTAAATGTCTGCTATGTTCTATAGCAAAGTAATTTTAACCCATCACTTTTCACCTTATCTACTGTGATTTGAGATTTTCTTGAACAATACCTTCACATCCAATGAACTATGATGAAGACATCAGTAGTATCCAACAGATGCATTTACATGAAGTGCATACCTCTATGGATGTAATTTCCAGTACAATTGTTATCTCTAGGTCTTATATTGACATAGGTGACTGAGTGTTATTAACTTTATATACTCATGAAGTGTCAGAATCTCTGGTAATTTGAACTTTATATCCTATGGTCCACTTGCACACTTTTGTTTTCCTATTTTTTATATGGCTATTGTGAAAAGCATGTATTCTATAGTGTACTGCCTGCTTTATATTCTCAAATGCTGGATACCAACCTCGGGCTCCAGTTGATAGATTCACAAAGGGTTTAGTCTCATGGTAAACAATACTATGCCAGGCATAGCAACCACAAAGGGCCCTACCAGTGTTTAATGAGTCTGCATTAACCTATGGCCAGAACAGACACTATGGAAGGTCACAATATGTGAATGCCCTCAGAAACTGAAAAAAAATAACTTCCTAAATTAAAGCATTTTTTTATAAATGCTACCCTTTCCAGAAGTAGTTATATGTTAACAGTAAACAAGGAATATTTTAGTATACAGAAAACTATTGAGACATAATTTTAAGGAAATTCAGTAAATTAATGAAACAGGATTTGAACTGTGTCTGAAAATTATTTTAACCAAATATTTTTGGATATTGGAAAATAACTTGACTTTTTAAAGGTAGACATGTTTGATATAGAACGAGATTTGACTGGTTGATTTTATTTTCTTACAATTCCATTGTACATTACAGAATTAATGAGCACTTACTCCTTGTGTTTATCACAATCAAGGTAGACTGTGGAAGCCTGATTTCTATTGGCTCTACCCCCATTACCGTCTCTTATAGATCCCACAACCTACAGTTGATAACCACTAAATATTTTTTTCTGTGACTATTGGGAATATTCTTCCTCTATGTAGGTGCAAGAATAATGGAGATGGACTTCTTTGAGAATTGGATTGTGAATAGGATTGAAGAAGGGGTAGTGTAAAATACTACCAAAGAAAGAAAGCTGGGGAACTGCTTTTCAAGGGTATTCTACAATAAGGTTGGCATGAGGGTCCCAGGGAAGGTTAGGGTTGGGCTACAGTTAATGTTACTGCCAGGGTGCAGATATTTCCTGCAAATATCAGCCGAGCTCCTCCATAGTAAGAATCTACACTATCCAACATACACTATAATTTTAGCCTAGTAATGTTACTAGCTTAATAAGTGGATGTTATATGCCACCTGTAGTAACACAGACAAAATCCCTTTGAAACTGATTCCCCTTCCCGTTCAGTATTTTCCAGAGAATAACATAACTTGAAACATTCTTGATATGCTTAATATAGAGAATAATGGATGGGTAGGTGGTTATAATGAGGATTTTACACCCCTCCCAAGTAGTGGGATGCCACATAAACCCCAAGAGTGAAGCTCAATGGGTTTATTAAGGCATCCCACCTGATGGTGTGTGTAAAATCTGAGTTTTACACACCTACTCATCCTTTATTTTGTATAATTGCTGGGGATCATTTGTTCACCACAAAAATTATAGAAAATAAATGGATTTGTCTATTGAGTTGAGCCGGGGACCTTTGGGATTTCAGTACGGTCCGTAGCAGCTTGGCTCCTAAACTGAAGTAGTGTTTATTTTTTTTCTTCACTCCAGAAATGTAGATTGCTGTGCCAGTGATATTTTTAAAAAAGAACTTACCGCCAACTTCTTCTGTCAGGGAAGTCTGCAGCACTGAGGAGCAGGAAACAGCACAGAGAAGAGGAGGATATCAGTTGGTGCATGCACCGAACTATGGATACTGGGCACATGTTCATCATTATAACCAGCTGGTTATAATGATGAAATTATAACCCAATTTCCCTATGGGAGAAAACGCTCCACGATTATTATAAAAGATATACATTACTGGCTTACATCACAAGGTTTTTCTCTTAACTGGGTATGGCTGATAATGGCTCCAACATAACAAAAGCACTGTACTATAAGATTCTGTGTCTGAATCTGATTGTGCATGCATTCTTGAAAGAGGATAGTGAAATTAAAACACTAATGTACAGTACTGAGCTTAGTGAATATGCACATACTTCAGCCACTCCTGCAAATCTTGCCAGCAGCTGTGAGCCATACATTAACAGTATGGGCTGCCTCAGAAATGCTCATCCAAAACATTTAAATTGAAATTGGAGTATATGTATAAACATTCCTGTGACTGTTTTTAGTATACAATGGTACGGGACAAGGGATAGCCAACAGGTCAATGGAGAGTCAAGGAGAAATTATACATTGAAGTTGAGTTTCTCCAGTTGAGAGTCAGACGCGTGTGCTGAAGTCTGCCGATAGTGCTACTTCTGTTGATGAGGAAGATCCAAGACAGTTTTCCCTAATACAAGCCGATACTAAGGGTAGGATGCAAGGGGATCCTACGAGGAGTACCATTATTGTTTTCCCTGGTCACACCAGAATGGGTATTTGGATGAGTGTACACCCTGAAATGCCCGCTGTTCTGAGAGTGTAAAAATCATATGCCAATCAAAGCCCTGCAGCTATGGATGTGGTCTTCCCCATTTGCAAGGAAAGTGCAAAGACAGAGCACAAGATGTTTTATAAAGTTCTAAATAACAGCTGCTGTTTAATTCTAATGTGTGTGGACAATGGCATTTATGAATGAAAGAGATTTCTTGTGCCCTTCTAAACATTAGCACCGTAGTTGCCCAAACGTGACTTCTAATAACTCCAGCTACCCCCCCTCTCATGGTGGAGGGCAACATGTTACCAGACTACTGGGTGTCAGTTACATAAGCACTGGTACAAATATAAATCATAAGCCTTTAAATCCAAACTTTGAGTTTTCACAAACTAACATTACATTAACAGTATTTTAATAGATTAATTAGACAAACCACACAATAAATACTGTCCAATTCATATCATTTAAACCTCCAGCCATGCTTGTACAAGATGTTGGATTTTGTGTTAGTTTATTGAAGAAAGTTTTTAAAAATGCCCCTTTGAAGTTTACTTGGGAAGCATGCAGATACCGTTTCTCTGCGACACAGTGGATGAGATTTGGGGTGAGATTTGAGCAGACCATCAATATTTGATGCAAGATTACCTTTTTGATAGTTCTTTTTTACATAGTTATCATTTTAAAATAGTATTATACTTTTAAAATAGGAGGTGCTGGGGACAACTCCTCCCCATGTTAGTGTAAAAAAATATTTTAATCACAAGCATGAATGAGAACTCACTACAAATCACATCCAGCTTATTGTTAAGAGGCATGAGCAATTCCATTAGCTCATTCAGTTGGTCTACAGGGTGTTCTGACTGGTTGACACATGTTGCTGGATTTTGATTTGAATGTAAGATACAGAATAATTAACCACTTCTGTTTCTTAATGCATAGTAACATGGAGTTCAAGTCCTCAGCATTGTTTTGCCAGTATTTCAAGCAGTACAATTTTTAGTCTGCTGTAAGGTAGGGCAAAATGTATCTTCTTCCAGCAGAATTCTTTCAAAATGCTGATTTTGCTTCCATGAAATATTGCGACATTTTTGCCAAAATGACAATTTCAGTTATTTCTGTATAATTTAAAAAGTATTTGTCCAAATTGCACTAAAGTTGGTACAGTGGCTGTGCCCATGCCCATACAGAAGTGTAACATGTTTCATATCTCTCATTAAAGATGCCAGAGTTACAAGCCTCCAAACACATTTGGAATTTTTCAGATTATAGTTAACAACAACATCAACTAAACATGTTTGACCAAATTACACCATATCAGGTATGGTGGCTTTACCAGTGACTATGCATATGTGTGCCATGTTTCAGATCTCTAACTTTAAATGTGTCTGAATTATATGCTTCCAAACTTTCAGAAATTTTAACATTACATTCTGCAATTAAGTACACTGCAGAATTTTAAGCCCCTATTAAGTTTAAAGGTAGAGAATGGAATATCAGCAATGTTGTTAGGTTCCTGGACCCTAAATATTAAAATATTAGGCTTTAAGGAAACCCCCATGGCCCAGTATCATAGCATCATGCTGCCATGCTGGTGGCCCAGGTTCGGAAGCGAGTCTGGGAAGTCCTGTCAGGAGGCTGTTCATGGCTAAAACCTACAATTTACATAACCAGTACTTCTCTCTTTAGAAGTTTCTATGACTCTTTCAAGAAAGTATGCATCTAAGTTTTCAATTATCTAGCTCCAAAGGTGGCTAAGTTGTAAGCACAGAAATATTTTCAGAAATATTCACATGAATATTTTCATTGCCTGACTCTGACTTCCTATAACTTCTTCACCCTTGATCCAAATGTTATGCACCTTTGTATACTTTTAGAGCACATATAACACAATATGCATACCTGATATCAGACTTTTAGCTGCAACACAGACCGTGTTATAGCCAATGAAAGAATTTGCAGAAAATTCCAACCAAAATCATGAAATTTTATGAAACTTCACAGAATTTCACAAAAATCATGTGAATTCAGAATTTGTTAATTATGCCCAGCTCAAGTCTGTTGAGGTATTCTTAAAACCACACATTTGGTCACAAACATGGCCGAAGTTCAATAACACTACAGCATAAGTTCTTAGCACTAAGTAGTGAACATCAAATGCCAGCTTTATTATAAATATTAAAAACTAAAAATGTGAACACTTTTTACTCAGATCTCTGACATGTCATGAAAGACTATCACTCCTTGCAGAGAAACTTTCCTTGGAAAACTGAAGAGATTGGAAAATAATAAATGACATAACCATGCTGAACTCGGGCTTGTGCACCTAGAGTAGACTCATCTTAATGGCACAGCTGTGAGTAATTTTTCATTACCACCTGAGGGTATAGAAACATAGAATTTGATGGCAGATAAGGACCGCTTGGCCCACCCAGTCTGCCCATTTCCCTACCTAATGGATAAGCTGCAGATCCTAGTTAACCAGCAGCCTACTTCTTTCCACCCCAACCCCCTAGAATTGCCTTATGACTGTCCCATGCATGCTTGAATTCAACCACTGTTTTTGACTCCACAACCTCCTCCGGAAGGCTGTTCCATCCATCCACACACTTCTCTGTGAAAAAATACTTCCTTGCATTACCTCTGAGCCGCCCCCCCATCTTCAAATTGTGCTCCCTTGTTCTTGCACACCTTTTTTATTGAAAGATGCTACCCTCTTGGACTTTGTTGATTCCCTTGAGGTACTTGAAAGTTTCTATCATGTCCCCCCTCTCCCTCCTTTACTTGAGGCTATACATATTAAGCTCCTTTAGTCTTTCTTCATATGTCTTCTGGTGCAGACCCTGCACCATTTTAGTTGCTCTCCTTTGCACAGCTTCCATCCTGTCTATATCCTTGTGGAGACTGGGTCTCCAGAACTGCACGCAGTACTCCAGATGGGGTCTCACCAGCTGTCTGTACAGAGGGATAACAACTTTCTGTTTTCTACAGGTGATGCCTCTCCCTATGCATCCCAGTATCCCCCAGCCCTCCTTACTGCCCTCTCACATTGCTTGCCCACCTTTAAGTCATCTGATATGACTACCTCCAGGTCCCTTTCCATTTTTGCTGTTGTTAGTATTTCACCCTCCATTGTGTACTCTTCCCCTGGGATTTTGTTTCCCAGGTGCATTACCTTGCACTTCTTTGCATTGAATCTAAGCTACCATACATTTGACCATTCCTCTAACCTTGTCTAGTCCATTCTTATCCTTTCCACCCCACCTTGTGCATCAACTCTGTTGCAGATCTTTGTGTCATCTGCAAAGAGACATACTTTTCCTTCCAGTCCCTCTGCAATGTCACTTATAAAGACTATTCATTGTACATTGCCTGCAGAAAGTGACTATTGAGAGGAAGAGGGATCCTGATATAATGTAAGAGCCATTTTTTGAACTGGGATAAGGTAAGTTAAAAAAATACAAAATCTGCCCACGGTTTTCTATTACTTTTATGTAGTTAAAGTAGTAAGTCAGGCTAACAAATGTGTTTCACTATTTACTTTCTTGCAAAACTAAACAGAGTTCCTATAATTCAGTTTCATGGGAACTTCAGAGTGTCTGCATGCAAAGTACTATGTCTATGACCTAACTCTGAAGTGTTAACCCTAGTTGTACACTTGCAATCTTTAATGACGTTTTGACTTTTTGAATACAATATCCCAGTCTGATATAGTAACTTTTATGATTCTCTTTCTGTTTTCCTCACACCAAGACCACTGCAGGGCAGTCTGCCTTCTCTTACTGGCTCCCCTGTTTCAGTCTAGCTAGCATATTCCTCTCTAGCAATGCCACTTTCTCTTTTGCTGGACAGAAAAAGCTCATCAGTGACCCCACTGCTTGTATCTGCTCATGCACCTGACCTGTTCCAGATCCATCTAGCTACCTTATTTCAGCAGTCACCTTCTACACTCTCCTGCGCAGTGTTTGCACTGCTGTTACTTTTTTGTGCATCAGATACTTCATACAGAATAATGTGTGAGTAACCATATACAGAAAGGCTTTTTCCATTGGAGTGCTGAGATGACAGCATATGGACCTCAAGAACTAACACTGAGTGGTCAATACTGTCATCTCAACAGTCAAGTTGTGAATGATCAGCCATATTTTTTTTTTGTCATATGGGTCATGACTATTATATGATTAAATGAAAGCACTTTTACACATTTTTGTTGTGTTTGTTTTCATTAATCTGAAATTTTAATTTATTATTTATAGTAGATAGCATGTGAATTAGAGAACCACGATAAATTATGTGTTTGCCTGTGAGACTGAAACATGAATACATAATAATCCTATTGTTATGTAGGAAAACAAATTTGTATTTTTTTACCTAAACTTATCTTAAAGCTGGACAGTTCTGAAACCTTTTGAACAGGGAAGTGTCCTGAGAGACAGTTTTGTAGTTGTGTTTTTCAAGGGTAAGTGCTCTGTAAAGATTTCACACTTCATTAAATTGCACTGTTGAATTGTCTTTACAGTTACTTCTCTGCAGTACCCTCCCTGAGAATGCCTCTGGAAACAAGCTGCCCTCAGTGGGGAATGGAAAGCATATATTCTATCACGAGGGTACCCACATCTGGTCTACAATTTAAAAGGGATTTGAGAGAGGGACATGTCAATAAACATAATAAAAATTATTGAATTACTTAAGGTGAATCTATAATACATCCAGTAACATTGAAGTCAGGAAAGATATGTAATCAAACAATGTTAAATGCCTCCAATTTCCCTATGTACGCATTTACGTAAAGGTTTTAGCACAAGGACAAAACAAGAAAATCTTCTTGACAAAATCTTTAAAAGAATGACTGGGAGATTAATAAAATGAATTCATGCTAGGAAGCTTACCCTTGCAGTTGCCTCTGTAGGCTATCTCCAGCTGGGAGTCCTTGCATTTGGCTCGCTGAAACTCACATCTTGACATGAAGCTCCGCCCATCAGAGGCACAGACAGGCTTGTGGGGTGCACTTGCACAGTCAAGGTTGCACTCCTTGTCTTTGTCCTGGTCCACTCTCAAGAACTAAAGGAGAACAATTCAATTGGTTAGAAATGATTGCTGCAAAACAGTTTGATTTTTAGTGATGTAAAGTTCTGGTCAGTTTTTGAGAGAATTCCAGTCCTTGACAATAAACTAGTCTTAAGACTTCTGGGCCAGTGTCAAATGTCTACTTCAGGACTGCCCACTTAGACAAACATCTGACAAAAATGGACTTGAAAAATGCATGAATGAAGTTTTAGTTACACAGCATCTTTACTGAAGCTCAGGATGCTCAAAAATTTTAAAAACAATGAGCAATATGAAAGTATGATCAATAATTAGACAAGCAGATATTCACTACTCAACAAGTATATAACACATATAAATACTTAATACATCAACAGAATTTCTTGGTACATTACAAAACATTTTTTCTTTCCTAAAAGAGACTTATAGTTCATCTTAAACACTCAGGTAGCTTTAACTTCCAAAGGCATTTTTGAATAAAAATATTTTTTATGTCAGGCCATTGACTTTGCCAAGCATTGCTGCTCACAGTGGGGTCTATGCACTAAAGCCTACATACCACAGCTGGGCAGTGCATTGGCATTGCTATGACCAAATGCCCCACTGGGGTGATCTGTGCATCCCCCGCAGTATTCACAATAGGCACACAAGCACCGAGAGCACTGAATCCCCTGGCCGGCTGCACAGCATTGTTCCAGGGGCAGGACAGGTGGGTGCACCCATGCCACACATATGTATAACCACACTTGCATGCTACACTGGTGTGGGTATTCTACCTGAGGAGGGACCCTGCCAAAAGTCACTATGTACCCCCCCAAAGGTTGACAGCAGGGCACAGTGGCAATGGGGGCCCCCCTGCACATGGCTGCTATAGCCCACTGGGCTACCTAGAAGGGCAGGGGTGACCAATCAGGCAAATGCCCATTGATTTTACAGGGTTGGCTTCATGCCATCCCAGGCTCCCCTGTCCAACTGCATATGAGATCCCCAATGGAAACCAAGATGGACAGACTATTGGATGCCCACCCATGGCCCACACTCCTCCCATACACCACCATGTTCCTAAGACATGTGACTGTATGCCATAGGTTGGGGCTGCAGACAAGCAACTGCCATTAGTGCATGCTCGCTAGTGCATGCCTTGGTGGGGGTGTGGACTTGTACAGGTGGGGTATGTGCATTTCACGCATACTTCCCACCCATTTGTGTATAGCCCCCAATATCAGTGACCCAGGTTCAGGAGTGTGCCCAGGATATCAGGAGCAAGGGAGGGGAGGAGGAAACACAGCATCCCAGAAGATGGTCTCCTACAGGGAAGGAGGGCAGCAGGCTCTAGTACTATACAGTCACCTGGGTAACCATAGGTAGCAGTGCAGCTGAAGCTGCTAATGGAAGAGGGGACACTGACAGACTCTTGAATGCAGGAATTGCATCTGCTTGTGTGTGCACACCAGGAAACCTGTGTCATCAGCATCCCAAGGGGAGCAGGGAGTAACTAAGAATGGAAAAACCCTGGGCATGTCTAAAATGATAAGAGCACTAACAGTTCTTTCTGAGCTGACCATTCTCTTCCTCCTTGACATCAGAGTGACCTGTGGGGAGTGCCAAAGCCCCCAAATGCCTCATCATGGAGGCAGAAACAAATGATTTGATACCTTTTATTGGACCAACATGGATGTTACAGAAAAGAACAAAGTGCTTTAGCTTGCGAACCAGCCAGGTCCTTCTTCAGAAGCTTTGTGGCAGTTTTTTTCAAATATCCCATATTATTAACACCAGATTATATAGAAAAAAGCAGAAATAATTCTCATTGGTTTAACATATACATTTAAAACATAATAGAAGATTACGTCAGAGAAGCTAATTAACACCAGTATGCCTTTAACTGAGGAGCCTCAGAAGGGCAAAGGTTATCAAGAATTCTCTACAGCCAGAGTTCTTGTCACATAAATTTTAAAATGTCTCAGTATGCCAAGAAAGCATTCTAGTGATAAAAAAAACCTTGGAGTGGCATTCTCTCTAATACATGTAAGATGAGCTTACAACTTACATTCCAATTGTCCTGGTATATTAAAGGACAGATAATGAGAGACAAAATCCTGAAATTAGGTATAACTGCAAGTTGAAAGCAAGCCTCAAATTAACCTACACATATAAACATGATGCATGAAAGTATCACTTGTAAGTGTAAGTGCAAAAAAAAAAAAAAAATACTTGTCAAGGACCCCCAAGAAAACGAGACCATGAGCCTGATAAATGCAGATTTCAACACAGAGTCTGTGTATAACAAACATGCACAGAATCAGTCTAAGCAATCTAAATAAAACCCAAAGGAATTACACCTTTAATGAACCCCAAGTAAATGAGATATGCGTCTTAATATGAGCAGTTAAAAATGTGACAGTGTGAAATCCATCCACTGACAACTAATAGAAGGAAATAAATGCACACTATGTGAAAACTAAGTGTTCTAGCCACATAACAACTGCCCCATGCCACGCTCCACCCACACATATGTGTGTACATACACCACACCACAACCCCCCACACACACACCTGCACACCCCACACAACCACAACACACAACAAATATAGCAAACACATTCCACACACACCACACCACGCACAACAAACAAAACACACATACACACCATACCCACAACACACAAAAACACAACACACACAAAACACACACATACATACATACATACATACATCAGTATACACACACACACACTAACATCATGGAGGCAAAATCTGTGGGGAATAGAGGTGGAGTAAGTAGAAGCAACAATATGACTGGGCTAGGAGCTAGCAAAAGCTGAAAAAGGGCAGTGCCAGTGGCAGGAGAAGAATAAAGTGCTGTACACAAAAATGTTTTTAACAGCTCCAATTAACTGTTGGGGCACATTGTGGTCCAATGTAGGCAACCCAGAATCACTGCCTAAGACTACTTACCTGTTCCAGGCACAATGAGTCCCAGAAATGCTGCAGAGGCAGTGTTCTCAGACTTGGAGGTCAAATCTCTGAGGGATGCACAAGATTGCCCACCTGCTCTGGGTCTGTTGAGTCTCCAGAATGCTACAGTGGCAGTGTTCTCAGACTGTGATGTCAAATATTTGCAGGATCAGGGCAAGCACTGGATGTCATGGGTGACCATGCAATCTGCTTCCCTCCAGGCCAGTGTGCAAAGATCTGTCACCATCATGTGCAAGAGGTGGGTGGGATTTGTAATTGGAAAGTGAAAACGCCTCTTGACTTGTCAGTGATGCTGATAACCAGTCCCAAATCACCAGCACCTGACCCATCCTCTGGAATCCTCCCGGCACCATGACAAACTGCTCAGCAAAGTAGACAACTCAGGGCCAGCCAAGGGTTGGGTGAGTGCTTTCCCTGTGGGAGTCCTATATGGCAGCAGTCTGGTCAAAGTCATGCAGGATGAAGGAGTGTTATCCAAGTCATGGAGGATGACTGGTGAGAGTGACAGGCAGGTCTAAAATATCAGCTGAAGTAGGCAAAATAAGGGCAGCATGCATGGTGGGGAAGAAAACATAAATTTAAAAATTGTTCTTAGCATCGCTGTTTCAGAAGATCCCTCTCAGAAACTAATAAACTCTGTACCATGGAGCATAATACATGTGTGGTGTGGTATAGGGCCAGTACATTACTGAGGCAAGTGGGAACGAAACCACTCAGGGCTTTAAATAATACTATCCCCTTAAAATCCTCCTTCTCTAATGGGCAATCAGTACAGCTTGAGAAGCAAAGGTGAATAACATGTATTTGACATCTGCTAGGCCAGGATCTACAAGCATGTAAGCTGATTTTTAGGCAGGTCAACATATAGAGCCTTGCAATAGTCCATCCACAATGAGACAAATGCCTCAACTAAACTCACAGATCTTCTGGGGTCAGGAAGGAGTGAATTATGTCAATGTTTTTCATTTGCTAATAGCCATACCTGATGACATTTGTCACCAGGGAATCTGGAGCTGATCTGCTAACATGAATGACATTTGGGTTTTTCAGAACCTCCACAGTCATCAACTACCCCCCCCCCCCCCAATGATCTGGTATGATTGGCAGCTCCACTTTGATACTTCGGTCAGCTTGTGGCTATCCTGTTCTTTACCTCCAAAAAACAAATACAAAATTAACAGCTCAACCTTTGTTCATTCACAAACTTTAAATGGATTTTTCATTAGGGATAGCACTGCTTTACGACATACAGTACATCAGTAAAAACAGTGAATCCAATGCACACTCCCATGGCAAGTCTTACAAATACAATACTCTTTCTGCCTGAATTGGTCACCTTTTATCTCCAATAGGAGTGGGGGTCTCTTGATGTTCTCATCAGGACCCTACTGTGAACTTGTCCAGCTTCCAAAAGTTAAGGTAGACCACTCATCTTCTGGGTCCCTATTCTAAAATGTAGCTGCCTGAATTGGCTTCCTTTATATGGTGCACTCCCTAAACTGGCTTTCTTTAATTAAGGTACAGTCCCCAAATAATGGGTAGGTAACTGGTGAGGAGTTAGCTGATGAGGTGAGGTGAGTCACAAATGTTAAATCTTTTTTTTTTCACTAGGGGTAATAAAGCAGTAGCACCTCTAATGAAAAAGTCATTTAAAGTTTGTGAATGAGCAAGGAGTGAGCTGCTAATTTTGTGTTTGTTTAATGCTTGGGAGATGTATGACTCTCTCATTAGATATCTCCTCACTAGTCACCTATCCACTGCTTGGGGATTGCACCTTAATTAAAGAAAGCCAGTTTAGGCAGTACACCTTCTATAATGGAAGCCTGTTCAGGCAGTTACATTTTTGAATAAGGACCTAGCTGATGAGTGATCTACCTTGATCTTTCGCACTGGTGTGTGCATACACTTTCCTGACCTGCTGAGTGTCATCTGTACTGCAGTTGAATAATTGCTCAGCTCACACCTGCTAATGACCTCTTCCAGTGGCAACATAAACACAATAGGTAATATGAGGAACAGAAATGATTATGAGGAATGCCGTAGTTCACATCATTTATTTATTTATTTATGTGTTATCTATTCATTGATTTATTTATTTGAAATGTTTAACCAGAAAAGATATATAGATACATAGATACATAGACAGTGTCAGCAGATAAGAGCCTATGGCCCACCCAGTCTGCCCATTTGAGCTTGTAAGTTCAGTTTGTTTTCCTAGAAGTCTGTTGCCCCTTACCCCTGACCTCCAGAATTCCTTTATGTCTATCCCATGCATTCTTAAATCCTGAGATTGTTTCAGCCCCCACCACTTCCTCTGGCAGGGTGTTCCACTTGTCCACCACCCATTCTTTGAAGAAATTCTTCCTCATGTTTCCTCTGAATCGTCCTCCCTCCAACTTCATCCCATGCCCTCTAGTCCTGGAACGTCCTTTTCACTTAAAAATAGTGTCTTCCTGCACCCTGTTCCTCCCTCTAAGATACTTGTATGTCTCTATCATATCCCCTCTCTCCCTCCTCTCCTCCAGGGAGTACATGTTTGGTTCCTTCAACCTGTCTTCTAGGACTTGTGATGCAATCCATGCACCATCTTTGCTGCCCTCCTCTGAACCTTCTCTACCCTGTCTATGTCCTTACGTAGGTATGGCCTCCAGAACTGTACACTGTACTCCAGGTGGGGCCTCACTAGTGTCTTGTATAGTGGAATTATGACCTCCGTTTTACTGCTGGTGATGCCCCTGCCTATACATCCCAGCATCCTATTTGCTTTACCTGCTGCCTTGTCACACTGTTTCCCTACTTTGACGTCATCAGAGATGATAACCCCAAGATCACTTTCCTGCTTGGTGCATGCTATATCCTCACCCCCCCAACTGATATATTGTGCAAGGTTTTGTGCCCTTATGCATTATCTTGCACTTCCTTGCATTGAATTTCAACTGCCAAACCCTGACCATTCTTCAAGTTTCTGCAGGTCCCTTCTTATTCTGTCTACACCCTCTGGTGTGTCTACTCTGTTACAGAGCTTTGTGTCATCAGCGAAGAGTGAAATTCTGCCTTCTAGGTCCTGCGCAATGTCACTGATGAAGATGTTGAATAGGACCGGTCCCAGCACTGATCCCTGTGGTACCCCACTGGTCACTCTTCCCTCTGTGGAGTGACAGCCATTTACCAGCACCCTCTGTGTCCTGCCACCCAGCCAGTTACCTACCCACCACACTACTGTCCTGCCCACACCCATATTCCCAAATTTGTGTAATAGTCTTCTATGTGGCACAGTGTCAAAGGCCTTGCTGAAGTCCAGATAGGCCATGTCCACTGCCCTCCCCTGATCCACCTCCCTAATCACCCAGTCAAAAAATTCAATGAGGTTGGTCTGACATGACCTCCCCCTGGTGAAACCATGCTGCCTTGGGTCCTGTAATCCATTGACAACCAGATGTTCCACCAATCTCTCCTTCAGTAGTGCTTCCATGATCTTTCCCACTACCGAGGTGAGGCTGGCTGGTCTGTAGTTCCCTGCTTCCTCTTTGTTCCCACTTTTGTATAAGGGGACTACATCTGCTGTCCTCCAGTCTTTGGGTACCTCCTTTTCCAGTGATCGGCTAAACAGGATAGCCAGAGGTTCAGCCACCACCTCTCTTAGTTCTTTAAGGACCCTGGGGTGCACCGCATCTGGCCCCATTGCTTTATCAACTCTTATTACTTCCAGTTCCTTCAGGACCCTTTCTCACGTAAAGGGACTTGTGTCCATTTCTGCACCATTCTCACCCCTTGTACTCCCTTCAGACCCATTACCCTCCTCTTCCTCAGTAAAGACTGAGCAGAAATACCTGTTCAATATGTCAGCTTTACTGTTGTCATCCTCCACACGGCCCCCATCCTCCCCCTTCAGTCTCACTATCCCTCCCTTTGTCTTTCTTTTTTCACTTATGTACCTGTAAAAGGTTTTGTCCCCTCTACCCACTGATTTTGCAATGTGTTCTTCTGTCTGAGCTTTGGCTTCCCTTACTGACCTCCCTGCCTCCCTTTGCTTCTCCTGGTACTTCTCCCTATCCCCTTCTGCCTGTGTCTTTTTGTATTGCCTGAATGCAATCTTTTTGGCTTTCACTTTCTCTGCTACCTCTTTGGAAAACCATAATGGCCTCCTCTTCCTTTTCCTCTTGCTAACCTGCTTAATGCATAATTCTGTTGTTCTTGTAATCCCCATTTTAAATACTGCCCACTGTTCCTCAACCCCTGATTCCTGTCCCATTCCCCTTAATGCCTCTTTCAAGTATCTCCCCATTTTCCCAAAGTCTGCCCCTTAAAATCCAGGATACGTGTTTTTGTGTGGTTTGGTTCTGCTCTTTCTGTGATTTCAAACCACAATGACTGGTGGTCACTGTTCCCCAGGTGCTCCCCCACTGTTATGCCCATCACACTGTCCCTGTTTGTGAGCACAAGGTCCAGTATTGCCTTCTGCCGAGTTGGTTCCATGACCAGTTGCTTGAGGAAGGCACCCTGAAGGGAGTCCAGGATAAATCTGCTCCTAGTTGATGCTGCTGCTGGGATGCTCCAGTCCACGTCTGGAATATTGAAGTCTCCAACCAGTACTACCTCACCCTTGTCTGCCAACCTTTGGATGGCTAGCATCAGCTCCCTATCTGTTTCTTCCTCCTGGGCTGGTGGTCTATAGACCACACCTGTGCAGATGTCTGTCCCCATTTTCCTTTCCAGCTTAATCCACAGTATCTCTCCCCCATTTTGTTCCTCCTGGATCTCTGTGGCCCTTATGTCATTTTTCACATACAGTGCCACTCCTCCACCCTTCCTGCCTGCTCTGTCTCTTCTGAATATGTTGTAACCAGGTATGGCCATCTCCCAGTTATGGTTATCACTACACCAGGTTTCAGTGATGGCCACAATGTCCAGGTCTGACTGCACCATGACAGCCTCCAGATCTTCCATCTTGTTGCTAAGGCTCCTGGCATTTGCACACATGGCTTTCCATGATTTGACCTCCCTAGACTGTTTTGATGTTCTACTCCAGCCCCTTCCTTGGTTGTCCTTTATCCCTGGTTCTCCTTGCTGTCTGCCCTTCTGCTGAATTTTGCCCCTTTTCTGCCTATCCACCTCTTGGGCACTAATCTCCATCTTTTGCACACTGCTTTGCAGAGATAGCCACTCTTCTGGTTCACTGGTTCCCCTGCTAGCTGTGGGGGGTGAGCAAGTAGGTACCCTCCTTGCTGGCCTGCCACCCCCGCTAGTTTAAATGCTTGTCAATGTAGCATTTAAACTTATCATTGAGTGCTTGGATTCCCCTCCAGGATGGATGCAGGCCATCAGGCTTGAACAAACCTCCATCCCTCCAGGTAGGTCCCCAGTCACCAATGAATCCAAACCCTTCCTCACAGCACCAGTTCTTCAACCATGAGTTAAAGTTCCTGGTGCATGCACTCCTATGCTCTCCCTTACCTCGAGGAAGTACTTCTGAGAAAGTGACAGAAGTAGCTACTTGCTTGAGACCCTCCCAATTTCCTAAACTCTTCCTGAACTTCCTTTGGCTCCCATTTGTCAGGTCATTAGTACCTAGGTGGATAATGACATCCAGCTCACCCTCCCGCCTTGCCTTCCCAGTGATCCCCAGGATCTTCCTTCCATCCCTCCATGCCATGGCACCTGGTAGGCACCTCACCTCCCTGTCCTCCCCTCCTGTGTTCCTAGCTGGATCCATCTTATGATGGAGTCCCCCACCAGGATTCACTTCCTCCTCCTCTGAGGTCCACTGCTTTCCCCGCTGAGGTCACCTCCTTGGCTAACCTCCACATTCTTTCCTTCCACTTCTCTGGGTACCTCTATTTGGTTGTCCTCATTTGCCAGTGTGGCATATGACTTCTTGAGTGGAATAGGATCTGGGATGTGCCTCTGCCTGACCACTCTAACCCTCCCTGAGCCCACTGTCATCCAAGTGCTCCTCGTTCTCGAGCATCCTTTGAGGCAGTTGCATTGGACTGGGTGGTCTCTGGATAGGGGTGATGGTACTCCAGACCCAGTTTACTTCTGCTCTGAGTCTGGCTACCTCATCCCACAGTCCAGAGAGATGCATGCAGATAGGGCAGCACCTTAGTGTCCAGAAGGTCTGCCTGAATATGGCTGCCCCATAGCCACTGCATTGCACCACTCCCCACATTATACTGCAATTATACTGCTATTTCACTACTTGTCTGCTACTGAAGCTCTCCTAGTTCTTTTTTTATTAATTTACTGTCCTAAAAATCCTGCCACTGATCCTCAGATAATTTTCTTTAAAAAAAAAAAAAGAAACCAATAAATGAGTCAAAACACTTGTGCTGAGGGTGGGCTTCTTCCCCCTTATGCCCCTCCTACTTCACACCCCTTACTATACCCTGTGTTTAGCTCCTGTCAATCAGGTTTAACAGGACATATAATTAAGAGTTGGGGGAAGGAGGGGGGGGCGAAAATTTGCAGCAATTAAAGACAGCACAGAATTACACCACCACTACGTTTTAAATTTTCAACAGCTCAAAAATAATTCTAAGTAAAGAGAACAAAGAAAGTACAGTGTCACTAAAAGACCACAATCTAAGTTTAAAAGAAAATTAGCAATCATACCTCTCAACTGTCACACATTATGAGGTACGTCACTCATTTACCTCTCAGAAACCCTTTGTCCATCATGGGGATGGTGATATTTCACATTTCCTACTGAGACTTTAAAGCAGAAATTCATAATAATCTATTATGCTCAGTTATCATAAAACATTATGAACATTATTGCACAGATAGCTATAGTGTTCTGAGCTTGCAGTGCCATGTTAGACGATACGTCACACATTTTGCTCGTTTGTCACACATCGTGTCACACATTTTGGTGAAGAAAGGTTGAGAGGTATGATAGCAATTACCAGTTACTCTAAAGCACTGAATTGAATATGTTTCCTTCCTTCCTCTTCTGGCTTCTTCTGAGAAATAAAACTAACTTGCTACCTCAACTCTGACTAAGCCCCACCTCCAGTTATCACGTAGCTGAGATCAGAGGCCAGACAATTAACACCCCTCACCCAACTACAGGGCAGTCAGACAAGACAAGATAAAATTTGCAGCAATTAAAGACAGCACAGAATTACACCACCACTACGTTTTAAATTTTCAACAGCCCAAAAACAATTCTAAGTAAAGACAACAAAGAAAGTACAGTGTCACTAAAAGCCCATAATCTAAGTTTAAAAGAAAAATTGCAATTACCAGTTACTCTAAAGCACTGAATTGAATATGTTTCCTTCCTTCCCCTTCTGGCTTCTTCTGAGAAGTAAAAGGCACACTAAATGATTATAGCTTGTTTCCAGGTACAACCTGGTGGGTGGGTTGCTCTGACCTGTTTTACTGATGGGGAATGTGAGCCATGACACTGGGAAAACTTCCTTGCTTTTCATTGATAAGTGTCATGGGATCTTTCTCTTCCACATCAGTTTTTTTTTTTTTGTTTTTTTTTTACCAGGAGTAACACACTAAGCAGAAAGCTTGTTTGCAGGTGTGACCTGGGAGCACAGGGAAGTTAAGTGACTTGCTCAGGGTCACACAGTATGCATGTTGGGGCTGTGGGATTCAAACCCAGGTCTCCAGATTTGCAGCTCAGAGCCTTAAACCACTGCACTATATTGTCTCCAAATGGGCTATGACAAGAGATGGGCAGAAGGGACCTTGGTTTAACATCTAATCCTGGCAACAGACGAGTTCCTAAACACCATCACCTATTTCCAATTAATAAGAAATTACTAAAAACAGGACTGATGGGCCAAGAAAATGCTGTGATATAGTGCATCAAAATCTATAGACAGATTGAGGATGATAACAATAGACACCTCCCTATCTCTAGCCAGGAGTAGATCATTCAGTACACTGACCAATGCAGTCTTAGTGTTATGCCATGGTTAACAACCCAGCTTGAATGGCTCATAGTTAACAGATAGCTCCTCTGAGACAACCCTAGCCAGGCTGGATCCCACTCTCTCAATCTTTCTGTTGCTTTGTTTATAAGTAACCTTCTTACATCCACCATTGATTGCACTATTTATTCTGACCTCATAATCCTCTCTCTGGAGGGGAGACATCCCACTGCATCTTTCTTATATTCAAATTCTGTTATAGTTCCTTCCTTCTTTCTTTTGTTACCTGCTTCCTCCTCTTATCCTATGCTCTTCAATCCACTAAATGCCCCCTTTCTCACCACACCAAAACCTTTGCAGGGCAAGACACATTCTCTAACAGACTCCTTTATCTCTGACCCCACCACTCCTAACCCTTCACTCCACCATCCATTCTGAACTTCCTGCTCTGTGAGCATGTTACCCATATCCATCCTTGCATCTAATCTCTCCTTTCTGTTCTTCCTTCAAGCATCATGCCTTTGTTCCTCCTTTCTCTGATCTTCTCCTCCACCACCCCTACTCCATCCATCCATCCCTGCCTCTCCTCCCATGAGTGGTCCACAATCCTCTGGTCTGAAAAACATTTTACCATCTATGCCACCGTACACTTGTTCTGCTTTATAACGTGTCTTATTTCACTGATTCTATTAAGAATATATTATATTGTATTGGTATTAATGCACCAAGGCATTTATGGATTAACTTGCTGTATTTATATGTATACAATGCCCCTTCTCCCAAGATGCACCTGGAAGTGAGCTGTCCTCAGCTCCATGTGCCTATAAAATATGTGTCTGTGGCCTCAAAATGGATTCTGAGCTGCACCACCAATGTTGTCGCCACATTTTTTCTGTAAGAAGGTAATAACAGAGATGGAAAACAAATCTGGCAGTGATTCAGAATCTAAATCCTAGGGTTTGTTTGAAAAGGGTCTGGCCTGGTACAAGGACTCAGACCCCATGCACAGACCACTGGTTCAGGGAAAATCCTCATACTGGCAAAAATACTATTTCCAGCATTTTTTTTGTGCGGGGAAGGGGGGCATTTTACTTTTTCGTTCCAATGTGAAAAAAAAAAATGGTGCAAGCAGTTGTAAAATGTAGCAAAGGTCTCAAACATTTTTGTAAATTACGTGCATGTAGAAAAAATGCAGTTGTGCAAGGGTACCCCTCCTTGCACAGCTTTTTTTGCTTCACTTTTGCAATGTTTTTAATTTTGGATATCTAGCCACATTTGTTAGGGAACAGCTTTTCACAGCCTTTTCAAAGTCATTTTGTAACAAACCTTTTTCTATAGAGTCATTAATAATCTTAGTAAATGCGGATATTAGTTCTGCCCAAAGCACCAAAAGTAACCTGAGGGAACTGGGATCAAACAAAACGTAATTTAGGGGCAGGCCAGCAAGGATTAAGGGGACATACTCTCACACCACTGCATTAAACTTTGCCCAAGTCAGATTAGTCCCTGCCCCCCTTACTACATTTACTATTGTAACAATGTGCCCAAGACACAGAGGCACATTTTGGCCCTAATGTATGATTACTTACAGACGCACAGCTTCACTTTTTGTTTAAAGCCATTTGTAATTTTTGCTGCATTTTGTCTGCACCTTATAACTGCACTTCCTCAAATGTAGAGCAGTCTTGCTGCTGCTGTATAACTGTATTTTGTGATTATGCCTTTTGTAACCCCCCCAATGGTCACATTTGGCAATGCACCTTGGTTCAATGTACTTCTCCTTGTCACCAATTTCTAAATAAATACATATATAAATACATAAATAAATAAATAAATATATAAATACATACATAAATAAATACATACATAAATACATAAATAAATAAATACATATATAAATACATAAATAAATACATATACAAATACATAAATAAATACATGTATAAATACATACACATGCCTCTTTAATCAATGATTAGGCTATCATCCAGTTAACAGAATGAAAAAAAAACATGTACAGAATAAATGATTTTTGGAACTGATAGAAGAATAAATCTTCCGATGGAATACGTTTACTATGCACCAGCTTTTTCACAGCATGGTATTATTAGTGAAACACTCCCCAATGCATAACCTATGAAAACATAATCCTGTCTGGAGAACACGTATCATTCACAGAGCTATGAGATTTCTTTTATAACACCTGCAAAGTGGGTGCGAATTAACCCACTTTGCATACCAGTGGTAATGCAAGGTTCAAGGAGGACATCACAAATTGCATTGCTCTTTGGGCCCTGGGTAACTTACCAGACAATGTAACCTCCTCCCCTCCCCAGTCATCTCCCTCTCTCCACTCCCCATGTTTCCTGTGAATGGCACAAAGATGTGTCCTCTTTTTGTTCTAAATAACATCAGGCTCCTTACAATGTGCAAGGATCAAACAGCTTCTTTTTAAATAAACTCTCTTCCCTTGCCCAACCACATAATCCCTGAAGGTACTTCTGCTGAATGTTGGGCAGCCCTCTTGAGCCCCCAGTCCATGATCTGAGGGGCCTTTCATCCCTTTTTCCAGGCTAAGTCAATCGTCTCCCCTCTCCACTATGCACCTACTCAATTTGCATTCCTTATTGATTTACCATCATGGATCTAACCCCCCATCCATTTTGCTTCCTTCACCTTTTCCCAAAATTCCCTTCTCCAGACTCCCTGCTGAGGTGTAGACAGGTCCTTATGGAAGACATTATAATAATTCAAGCAAGGCATGACAAAGAATCCCAATCTTCACCTCAGACTTCTCTGTCATTTTGTATGTATGAACCCAAGTAATGAGTTCAGGAAACATGGCTCAGAACTGCTTTACCTCACTAATGTGAACAACCATGCTGTGCTTAAGTCATTATGGCTGCTGCCTTAAAGGAAGAACCCGATATGTGGAGCTTTTCAATTGCTAACTGTACCTTAAAATAAGGCAGACTTTTGCCATGTAGGTAGCAGATGAAAGGAAGTCACTGCTTCTGGGCGTCAAGGCCTAAGTGCTGCACTTAGACAGAGCTCCATGGTTGCCTCTGCAAATGTAAAATATATACACTGAGATCTGCTTCAAACTGAACCCTCAATTTAGGATACAATAAATGTCGATGTCTATATGACACAGACTTAAACATTTTAAGATGGATAGCCAAAAAGTGACAAGATTACTGTGATCCAACCAAGAAGAGAGCTGCAGCCACTCCTCTTCATGCCATACTGACTCACCATGCTATCTCAGTGACCTAGTAGATGAAGAGGAGGACAGCTACACTATCACCCCAAAGAAGTTGATGACAGAAATAAGAAGCATAGGCTGTACACTTTGACATTTAGAATCAGGACTTCCTGATGTACGGTAACAAGTCAGATCAGTGGAAGCAATGACATCAGCCCTTGCAATTATCCTTACAGACAGTTCTGCCCAGGTTGACAAACATAGCACAGCCTTACTGTACCTCTAGCAGAAAGAGCAGGAACAAAATGCCAAGCTTGAGTACATGAAGGATCAACCCCCACCCCGTTAAAATCAAAAATCAGACTGCATGACTTACCTGAAGGCATGGAAAAAAGTGGATCCTGTTATTTTCTGAAATAATTGCTGAATTGGTAAGGCATGGATTTCCTAGGACTAGAACAGGCTCACAGAATACTAACTCTGAACAGATTGATATCAAAGCCTACCAAGTGCCTTCAAAATTTGCCTTTTGGTATTCAGGCATGAAAAGGGTTAAAATCAAGCTGATGCAGACAAGAAAAAAACTTATCTTTGGGGACAATAGGTTTACTTGGACAATGATTATACCCCTGAAGCCCAGGAAAAATTATTGAAAGTTCATGAGGCACAGCTTGCCATTAAGCAAAAAAAAAAAAAATCAGATCAGATCACAAATCTTCTTTCCTGCAAAGACCAAGATCTGTTTTAACCAGGACCCCAAGATGTTTGCCACTCTGGAAGACATGGCCTCAACTGAGAAACAGCTCATCATCAAGACAGTAGCTGAGACCCTTGATCTCATGGCCACAGAGTGGGACATAAAGCACCAAACATAGATGGCACATGCAAAGCCACCACCCAAAAACAGTGAGAATTGGCCTCCCCAGCAAAAAGTATACATCAGAACACTATATAGAGCAAGTAAACCATGCACCACAAGGAACAGCCCCAGGACCATCACACAACCCCCCCAAAATGAAAGCTGAGTGAGTATGAAACTTTATGTGCACAACACTGGGGTTCATTAAATATTCTTTTATTTTAAAATTGCTATGACATGGGGCTCAGGGTAGTGAAACCTGAAATAAAACTTTTGTGCCTAGATGGCTGGACACCTGTCAGTGTTCAAGACCCAGAAGTAAACCAGAGATAGTAAGTGTTATACCTCAATAGAGATCATTTGTAAGACTCTAGAAATGAATTGTCTTTGATATAAAATGTTATGTAGTGTTTCATGTGTTAACTGTAAAGTTTGTTCTCTGTATTCCTCTCCCTGCACTAAAAATATTTTGGCACCTGATTAATATTTCCGATATGATGATGTATGATCAGGAGGGCAACATGACAAGGGCTGGAGGTCACTAGATTCCTCGGCTTATGTGCTGCTATGCCCATAGGGCTCAGTAAAGCAGGTGGAGCTGGGCTCTGTTGCCAGAGACTCTTTAAATGGCACAGAATTTTTCTTCTCACTGGATATTCAAGGCACATTTGAGCCACCATTTGGCACCAACAACTAGCTCTTCAAAATACAGTCAAAGCCTGCTACCCAAATACAAGGCTCCATTGTTGGTCTATGTTAGTGACCATACCAACCCTGTAATAGTCAGTACTTTAAAGCACATTCAGTGTTTTATTCTATTGCTTATGATGGAGTCTTGTGGTGGACCTCAGTCCCCTTCACCTTTTAATCTCTCTAGTCCATTTATACTTTTTTAGCATGGTTTACAATGGGGGGATTGTAAAGTACAGGGAGATATGCCCATGATGGAGGATTCAGCTATTTAACCTTGTTGTTGTAACTTGGGGTCAGACTCATTTGCTGAACAGCGAGCTGCTGAGCCAGTTGCTGGGAGGAGGGTGTCAGCGGAAACAGCATAAGGCTAAGTTTTCTTCCTTTTGTATCTGCGTGCTATACATAAGGGTGGTTACTTTCTGGGTCTCACAGAGACCTGTATCTGCTTCTGATACATTGCAAGTGCCCTGGTGCCTGCCCTCAATGTGATGTTCCATAAAATAAGATTTTAAATTTATGGAAATGTGTAAAGTAAAACAGGTTGAGGGTTTTAAAGGTGCCGACAAGGCCTACTGGGTATGCAGACCTTTAAACCCTGAAGGTACATACACAGCGGTAAATTCTTCAGATTATTTGATTAATATGCTGGTTAAATGTTCAAGGAATTAACCTCCACAATCTCTCCTATGTCCATCTTTGATGGTGAGAGGACAACTGCAGAGAGATAGGTCATAGGTCAATATGAACTTAAGGGACTATCCCATTATGAACTCGCCACCCACTAGCCTGGGTGGAAATCATATTTCAAATTCCCCATATATAAATCAAGATTCTTTTTGAAGAACTGGAGAGTAGAACTATGCACCACTTCCAGAGGTAGTGAATTCCAAATTGGCACTATTCGTTGTGTAAAATAGTGATTTCTTCTGGTTGTCTTATTTATACTTGATTTGAGCTTAAATTTACGAGACCTAGTATTAGTTACAGAATGTTGCCATTCCATACAGATAAATTCAAACAAAACCATATCCCTAGTAGCTTTATAAGTTAAACATAAGTCACCACTTAAGGAACGATATTTAATGGAATAAAGATTCAGCTCTTTTAGTCTATTCTCATATGTTAATGTTTTCATATTGGGAGCATATCTAGCAAATCTCCATTGAATTTTTTCTACAGACATCTTATCCTGAACCAGAGTAGGAGCACAAAAGGATGAGCAATAGTCAAGATGAGATCTGACTATACTAAAATAAATAGGGATTAATACTTCAGGCTCTCTAGATTTAATATTTTTCATAATGCAATTGATTAACCTTTGACATTTTTGTACTGTTTTGTTTGTGTGCTCAGTGAATTTCAAGTTGCTAGTTATGTAAACCCCAGATCCTTCTCAGATGTTACCATACTTAGCTGAATACTGTCCATAAAGTAGTTTGCAAGCCTATTACTTTTGCCAAAATGCATCACTTTACATTTAGAAATGTTGAAGGTTAATTTACTTTTTTTAGCCCTAATAGGTAAATTATTCAAATTAACCTGTAATTTATGAGCGGAGGCAGCATCATTAACTATACATCTTAATTTTGCATCATCCACCCATTTATTTAACCATACTCCATTTGTGGTATTCATACTAGAGATGAGAATATTAAATAAAATTGGACCCAACACTGACCCCTGAGGCACGCCGCTAGTAACCATGCTCCAAGTAGACTTGCATCCCCTGATACTAACTTGTTGTTTTCTATTAGTTAACCATAATGAAATCCACCTAGTAATATTCTTGTGTAACCTTATATTTGCTAAACATTCAATAGTGATTTTATGAGATACTGAGTCAAATGCCTTTTCATAATCCAAGATTACGTCAACTGGAAGGCCTGCATCCAAAGCTGCACTAATGGGTTCAAAAAATTAATTAAATTGTTATGAGAAGATCTCTCTGGTGTAAATCCATACTGGGTTATATCAGTCTGTCCATTTATTGTTATATGTGTACTTATGTAATAATAATTTTTCCATAACTTTACCTATACAGGAGGTCAAACTGATGGGTCTATAATGCTTTACATTTTGTTTAGTACCCCCTTATGGATAGGAATCACCAAGGCTTCTTTCCATTCATCTATAATCACCCCAGTTCTAATAGGTTCATTAAATAAAAAAGTAAGTACCCCTACAATCTCATATGAAATTTCCTTTAGTAAGACAAAGGGGATGTTATCTGTTCCAACTGAAGGTGAAGATCTGAAACAACTAACGGCTGAATAAACTTCAGAAAATGTAAATACTACTTCGTGTTCCTCCGAGGTATAAAATATATTACTCACAGGTTCTTTAGATTTAAAGATACTAGAGAAATATTGATTGAATTCATCAGCCATTAGTTGTTCATTAGATATTAAGTTGTCATCAATTTGTACCTGGCCTACTTTAGATGGATTCCCTCTCAAGGATCCAATATAATTTAAAAACAGTTTTTTATTATCTTTATTTACCTTTGCTAGTTTATGCTCCATATCTTTCTTTGCCTTATGAATGGCTGCTTTGGTTTTATTAGCTTTTTGTTAAACTTATTCCAGTTAGCATTGGATTTTTGCTTTCTATATTTATTGAAGGCTTTTTTTTTTTGCCCTTACAAGTCTGCTGATCTTTAACGAGAACCAAGGAGGAAGCCTCCTTTGATTTTTGTGTTTTTTTCATTCCGGAACCCAATTACCAAAACCGTAATCCAATTTTTCTTTCATTTTGTCCCAAATATGCTCTACTTTAAGATTTTTTAGCTCATGCTGCCAATTCCAGTCTATGAGATAGGACTGTTCATTCCTCTCTTTTTGGTTCAATCTATCTCTGAAGGGGCCTCACAAGTGGATGATGGGTTTACTATTGGTAAGAGCCAATCTTGCCATTGCCACCATTTCTTCTTATTGAGCAAACTTCGGCAGAGTTGCTGAGTGTCTGACCAATCCCCTGAAATGGTGGGTCAGTATTCATCTTGAAGAGTTACACGTTGAAGCAAGTTGGTTGTTTCAATGTGTGTGTGGGGGGGTTGTTCCCCAACTTTAATGAACAGTAAAAGGGTAGCCTCACTTCAAGATTGAGAGAGAGGCAGGAGAAACATAGAAACATAGAATCTGACAGCAGATAAGGACCACTTGGCCCCCCTAGTCTGCCCATTTTCCTACCTAACATATAAGCTGCAGATCCTAGTTAACCAACAGCTTACCTCCTCCTACCCCCACTAGGACTGTCTTATGTCTGTCCCATGCATTCTTGAATTCCCCCACTGTTCTTGACTCCACAACCTCCTCAGGAAGGCTGTTCCATGCATCTACAACCCTCTCTGTGAAAAAATACTTCCTCACATTACCTCTGAGCCATCCCCCTATATCTTCAAATTGTGCCCCCTTGTTCTTGCACATCTCTTTTTCTGAAAGATGCTACCCTCTTGGACTTTGTTGATTCCCCTGAGGTACTTGAAAGTTTCTATCATGTCCATCCTCTCCCTCCTTTCCTCAAGGGGATACATATTAAGCTCTTTTAGTCTTTCTTCATATGTCTTCTGGTGCAGACCCTGCACCATTTTGGTTGTCCTCCTCTGGACAGCCTCCACTCTGTCTATGTCTTTGCGGAGATGGGGTCTCCAGAACTGTACACAGTACTCCAGATGGGGTCTCACCAACTGTCTGAAAGAGGGATAACAACTTCCTGTTTTCTACTATTGATGCCTCTTCCTATGCATCCTATGCATCCCAGTATCCCCCCAGCCTTCCTTACTGCCTTCTCACATTGCTTGCCCACCTTTAGGTCATCTGATATAGTTACCCCCAGATCCCTTTCCATTTTTACTGTTGTCAGTATCTCACCCCCCATTGTGTACTCTTCCCCTGGGTTTTTGTTTCCCATGTGCATTATCATGCACTTCTTTGCATTGAATCTGAGCTGCCATACATTTGACCATTCCTCCAACCTTGCCAAGTCCCTTCTCATCCTTTCCACTCCATCTTGTGTATAAACCCTGTTGCAGATCTTTGTGTCGTCTGCAAAGAGACATACTTTTCCTTCCAGTTCCTCTGCAATGTCACTTATAAAGACATTAAAAAGGACTGGGCCCAGTACTGAACTCTGCAGTTCCCCGCTAGTAACCCTCCTTTCTTCACTGTGTACTCCATTTACTACTACCCTTTACATCCTGTTGTCTAGCCAATTTTTTATCCAGGCTACCACCTTGGGACCCACCCCAAGGCTGGCTAACTTGTGTATTAATCTTTTGTGTGGGACTGTATCAAATGCTTTGCTAAAATCTAGGTAGACCATGTCCACAGCCCCTCCCTGGTCTACTACTTTGGTCACCCAGTCAAAAAAATCTATTAGATTCATCTGACACAACCTTCCCATTGTGAATCCATGCTGCCTTGGGTCCTGTGCCCTACTGGCCTCTAGGTACTCAACAATTCTTTCCTTCAGAAGTGATTCCATTATTTTCCCTACCACTGAGATCAAACTAACTGGTCTGTAGTTTCCTCCCTCTGTCCTGCTCCCACTTTTGTGAAGAGGAATCACATCTGCCCTCCTCCAGTCCTCAGGTACCACCCCATCCTTCCATGATTTGTTAAAGAGAGTAGTCAGCAGTGTCATTAGTTCTACCCTTAGTTCCTTTAGAGTTCTTGGGTGAATCCCATCAGGCCCCATTGCTTTGTCCACCTTCAATTTTATTAGTTCTTTCAGAACCCTTTCTTCTATAAATGGACGGGTATCGACCCCCATCTTCAGAGTGTTTCTCTTGTTTGGTTTAGGTACCTCCCCTCCTCTTCCTTTGTGAATACTGAGCAGAATATTTGTTCAGTATCCCTGCTTTTTCACTGTCACCCTCTACCCACATTTCCTCCCCTTTATTAAGTCTCAGTATCCCTCCTTTGGTCTTTCTTCGCTCCCTAATGTACCTATGAAAGGTTTTATCCCCCTTCTTAATAGAACTGGCTATCCTTTCCTCGGTTTGGGCCTTTGCTATTCTGACTGCCTTCCCAACCTCTTTCTGCTTTAACTGATAAAGTTATCTGTCCTGCTCCTTCTGTGTTTCCTTATAGCTCCTGAATGCTATCATTTTCTCCTTAACCTTCCCTGCCACCTCTTTTGAGAACCATAGCGGGTTTTTTCCTTCGTTGTTTTGTTGATTTGCTTTACACAAAGGTTTGTTGCCTCTGTGATGGCTGTTTTGATTACTCCCCATTGTTCCTCCACTCCTCCTTCTTGCCTGTTTGCTAGTGCTTTTCTGAGGCACTCTCTCATTTTCCCAAAGTCAGCCCTCCTAAAGTCCAATACTCTTGCTTTTGTATGGATGATTGTATGGCTGTGTTTATCGAGAACCACACTGTTTGGTGGTTGCTTGTTCCCAGATGGCTACCCACTTCTAAATCTGAGATTCTTTCTCTGTCCCCATTTGAGAGTACCAGGTCTAAGATTGCTCCCTCCCGAGTGGGTTCCAATACTAGCTGTCTGAGACATGCCCCCTGTAGGGCATCAAGAATGACCCTGCTCTTGGACGTGCCTGCAGCAAAGGTGCTCCAGTTAACATCTGGCATATTCAGGTCCCCCATCAACATTATCTCCCCTTTTTCTGCCATTCTAAGGAAGACTTCTATCATTTCCTTGTCCATTTCCTCCCCCTGAGATGGGGGTCTGTATACAGCCCCCATGCAGATTATGGTGCCATTTCCTGTCTCCAGGGTGACCCACAGTGCCTCAACTACTCCCTGTTTACTCTTTAGTTCTGTTGCTTTGATCCCTTCCTTTACATAGAGAGCTACTCCTCCTCCTCTTTTACCCTACCTGTCCCTCCTTTAGATTGTGTATCCTGGTATGTTGACATCCCAGTCATGGTTCTCTGTGTACCATGTTTCTGTGACTGCCACAATATCCAGGCAACCCTCTTCCATCAAGGCCACCAGTTCAGAGAGCTTGTTACACAGACTATGGGCATTGGTACTCATCACCCTCCACTTTTTGATAGCCTTACCCCTTTTAGCCCCATTCCTGTCCTTACTGCCTTTGCCTTTTTTTTACATTTACCTCTGCTCTGCTCCCTAATAACTTCTCTACCTTGGTGTTTACCTCACTAATTACCATGTTTTGTGGGGGGAGGATGGGATTTCCCTGCTCCTTTTCAGTGCCCCCTTTGGCTAATTTAAATGCTTGCCAATGAAGCATTTAAACCTCTCACCTAGGATCCTGGTTCCCCCGCTGGACAGATGCAGACCATCACACCTGTATAGGTCTGCATTCCTCCAGGTGGCTTCCCAGCCCTGAGCTCCACACCAGTTTTTCAACCACTCATTGAATTTCCTGGTGAGGAATTCCTTAGCATCACCCTTGCCATAGATAGGCAGCACCTCTGAGAAGGTTGCCATATGTGCTACTTGTCTAAGGCCCTTCCCCAACTCTACAAACTCCTCTTGAACTGCTCTGATTCCATTCCTATCTAGGTCATTTGTCCCTAGGTGGACAATGACATCCAGCTCCCTTCCTCGTGCAGCTCCTCCCATGATCCTGAGGATTAGCTTCCTGTCCCTCCAAGCCGTGGTACCAGGAAGGCACCTTACCTCCCTCTCCCCTTCCTCCCCCATTTCTACCCCCCAATGATTGAGTGCCCTACCAGGAGTTGTTTCCTTCCCCTGTGGAGTCCCATGCCACCCTCCTGTGGGTCTCCTTTGTAAAGGTTCCCAGCATCCTCCTTGGTCTCCACTGCAGGTTCCTCCATAGAGGAACCACTATCCACCAGAAGAGTGAATGAATTGTGGAGAGGTACAGCTGGAGGGATACAACTCTGTTCCACCACCCTCTCCCTCTCTGAGCCCACCTTGGTCCAGCCTCTCCTTTTTCTTGGCAACCTCTGAGATAGTGGCATTGGCCCTGGTGGTCCCTGGGTGGGGGAGGAGGTTTCATGAATCCTAGCCAGGTCAGCCTGGAGATGGGCAACCTCCTCTCTCAGACCAGAGAGGTGCCTGCAAATAGGACAGCATCGTAGCCTCCAGAATGTCTCCTGGAACACTGCCGCCCTACAGCCATTGCACTGCACCACTCCTATCATGTCTTATTTTGTGTTCCCTCTCCTGTTTCTCTGTATGCTCAGTCTCTCCTCTCCTTACAACACTCAACCTTCCTGTTCTGGGACAGCAACTTCCTATCTTCTTCAGTAGCCTCCTTCTTCCTTGCTCAATGTCAAACCACCAGCAGCTGGGGGGGGGGAGAGTGAGCTACTTTTTTCCTTTAGGGTTGACAAAACCAATGTTTTTCTATGATCCTTCCTTTCCTACTGCCAAACAGCAAGTTCCTGTTGACAGTCAAATCCAGTGGCTATAAAAGTAGAACTGACTTAGGGTGGGATGGAGGGCAATTAGTAAGAAAAAAGGCTAGCAACAGGAAGTTGCGATTTGAGTCACCTGCTTTTATAGTGTCTAAGCCACACACCCAATTAAGCTCTCTCTCCTCCTACTGGTTTAGCAAAGTCAGCTGATACAGTACCCTTCCCAGCACAGAACACACACTGACTTTCTTTCTTTTCTTTCTTTTTTTAACCCTAAATAAGACCCCTTCTACTTCTAATAAAGTATCTGTCTACTTAATCTCAACAGACACTGACTCCTGCTGAGATATAAGTATTAAATTAATAAGAAAATGTAGCTTCTTTTAGTTAGCTGCTTTCTGCTCTGCAAGCAAGGCTAGCAACAGCAACAGAGAAGAGACTAGGGTGAATGAAAAGGAAGGTAGAAAGTTGGAGACAGGCAGGAGAGAGGCAATATGAGGAGTATAAGGAGAAAAGGGAGTAGGAAGGAGTCAGGGAGAGTAGCTAAGGGAATGGAGGTGAGAGGTGACCATGACTAGGTCAAAAAAGTCAGAGGCAAATAGGAGCTGTGGAATGATTAAAGTAAACACTGAGAGAACAACACTGCTAAAGTCACAAGTAGTAAACAAGAATGCAAGGTACAACAGCAAAAATAGTCACATAGAAGCAGAGAATAATAGGGACAGAAAAGACTATACAGCAAGTCCATCAAGTCTGCCCTGATGCCCTATGATCTAATAATCTACAGTGGCGTGAAAAAGTATTTGCCCCCTTCCTGATTTTCTCTATTATTGCATATTTGTCACACTGGATGTTTTCAGGTCTTTAGAGAAAATGTAATATTAGATAAAGGGAACCTGAGTGAACAAATAACACTTGTTTTTTTTTTTTTTATTTCACCTATTTAATGAAAAAAGTTAACCAACACCAACTGGCACTGTGTGAAAAAGTAATTGCCCCCTTACACTTAATAACTGGTTACGCCACATTTAGCTGCAATGACTGCAACCAAACACTTCCTATAATTCAATATCAGTCTTTCACATCACTGTGGAGGAATTTTAACTCACTCTTCCTTGCAGAACTGCTTTAATTCAGTAACATTTGGTAGGTTTTCGAGCATGAACTGCTCATTTCAGGTTCTGTCACAGCATCTCTATTGGGTTTAAGTCTGGACTTTGACTAGGCCACTCCAAAACTTTAATTTTACTTCTTTTAGCCATTCTGATGTGGACTTGCTTTTGTATTTTGGATCATTGTCTTGCTGCATGACCCAACTACGCTTCAGCTTCAGCTGACGGAAGGATGACCGGACATTCTCCTTAAGAATTTTCTGGTACAGAGCAGAATTCATGGTTCCTTTAATTTTGGCAAGTCATCCAGGTCCTTAAGCGCAAGCATCCCCATACCATTACACTACCACCACCATGTTTGACTGTTGGTATGAGTGTTCTTACTGTGGAATGCTGTGTTTGCTTACGCAGACATTATGGTATCCATGTCGTCCAAAAGTTCCACTTTGGACTCATCTGTCCATAGAACATTTTCCCAAAAGGCTTGTGGATCATCCAGGTGCTTCTTGGCAAATGAGAGGCGAGCATTTATGTTCTTCTTGGTTATGATGGTTTCCGCCTTGCTACTCTCACATGAAGCCCATTTTGCCCAGTCTCTTTCTGATTGTGGAGTCATGAACACTGACCTTAGCTGAGGCAAGAGAAGCCTGCAGTTTTCTTTGGATGTTGTTTTAGGATCCTTTGAGACTTCCTGGATGATTTTACACTGCCCTTGGAGTAATTTTGGCAGGCCGCCCTCTCCTGGGAAGATTCACTACTGTTCAGTGTTCTCCATTTGGAGGTTATGGCTCTCACTGTGGTTCGATGGAGTCCCAGAGCCTTAGAAATAAGCTTTGTAACCCTTTCCAGATTGATGAGGGCAACACATTTTTCTGATCTTTCAGGAACTTCCTTTGATCATGGCATAATGTGCTGCTTGAATCTTTGTGCTGGCAAAGTGACTCTGATGGTAAGGGTCAAAATAAGTGAGGTTTATATTGAGCAGGGCTGGCTGTAATCAAGCCTGGCTGTGTTCAATCAGCTGACTCTAATTATCCTTTTAATTGGGTTGATTTAACTAGGGGCCAATTACTTTTTCACACAGTGCCAGTTGGTGTTGGTTAACTTTTTTCATTAAATTAATGAAATAAGTAAAAAAAAAAAAGTGTTATTTGTTCACTCAGGTTCCCTTTATCTAATATTATATTTTGTCTAAAGATCTGAAAACATCCAGTGTGACAAATATGCAATAATAGAGAAAATCAGGAAGGGGGCAAATACTTTTTCACGCCACTGTAAATGTTTCCCCTCAGAAGCTTCTCTGTCTCCTACCACCCTCTTGTTCTTAATAACCCCTTTAAAGGGCATCTCTGCCCTTCAGCATGCACTTCCATCAACATGATGTTTTAGTTATTAAAGTTTAATGTAGTATTTATTGGAGGAGAGAGGGTACATGAAGCCAGCGAAATCCAGTAAGAGACTGGACTACTGTATAGGTTGCAGGCATTGATACAATAGGAAGCAGGCATTTTTCTTACACCTATCCCTATATAACAGTTGATTGGACATTGCAAAGTCTGATACATCCTGGGATTGCTCAGGATAAGGCTGTGTTAGTGTTATATAATCAATAATAAATAACAGGCAAAAAGGAAAGCTCGAAGTACCAATAGTTGGCAAGTGCTACGTAACCCATAGTACAACACCTTGGGTACAATAAAATTTCAGTAGGTAGGGAAGGAGGAATATATCTGCAAAGGAACAGTAAGTATAATCTATACCTTAAATACACAAAAAGTTATTATGGCTGAAGGGGGGAAGGCAAACAGTTATGAGGCAGGAAATTATTAGCAACTTGTAAGGGTATGAAGCTGACAACACCTGAAAGAACAGATCCACAGTAGAGACATACAACACTTATGTTTTTTAACCAGGAGAAAGTATCTAAAACAGGAATAACAAGCATTTGTCAATGCCGAATATTGCTTGCTTGTATGTGCTGTTTAGGTATTTGGAAGTGATAGTTCCATGCCTTCCTCCCAAGACATCCACTGTGTCTTTCCGTTCAGTATTCACAGAAGAGTAGGAGGGTCAAGGGCCACAGCAGTACAGCAGTTGCCAAGGGGGTGAAGAGGTGGACAATAGTCCATTCAAAGGGAAAACAGTCCTGCAGGAGCTCACCAAATTGAAGGTGGACAAAGTGATGGAACCAGATGGCATACGCCCAAGGATATTAGGAGAACTGCAAAGGGAGATAGCAGTACCTCTGGTAGCGATGTTCACTGAGTCACTCAACATGAATGAATTGGAGGAGGGCACATGTGATCCCTCTACACAAGTCCAGCAGCAGGGAGGAGGCAGGGAACAATAGGCCGTTCAGCCTCACCTCAGTAGTGGGGAAGATCATGGAGACATTGCTTAAAGAAAGGATAGTGGGGCATCTAGAAGCCATCAGAGCCCAGGACCATAGACAACATGGATTCACAGTGGGGACATCATGTCAGACAAATCTGGCTGATTTCTTTGACTGGGTGACAAAGGAAGTGACTCAGGGTGGGGCAGTGGACAATGCTTACCTGTGATTTCAGCAAAGCCTTTGACACATCCCATATAGGAGGCTGATAAACTAGCTGGGTAGCCTGTGCATGGGGGAAAGGGTGGTAAACTGGATTAGAAACCGGCTAACAGACAGGAGGCAGAGAGTGGTGGTAAATGGGGTGCAGTCTAGGGAGAGGGGGTGACCAGTGGAGTGCTACAGGGATCGGTCTTGGGGCCAGTCCTGTTCAATGTCTTTATTAGTAACATTGCAGAATGTCTGAAGGGAATTGTTTCACCAAATTTTCAACATTGCCATTTTAAGACCTCTGCTCATGAACAGTGTCACTGTGATTTTCTTAATCTGTCCCAAACACTGACTGCATACACCGAATGCACCATTGTGCGCTACATGCACGGAACCACATTTTCAGTGATGTGAAAAATGACAGCTGCACTGCTCATAAGGAGGTGTGGTAAAATGGCAATGTTGAAAATCTGGAGTTAAAATATTGAAAATTTGCGAACTTATGAGCGTGCGTAGGATCAGCACAACAAATGCTCATAAAACAGTAATTTTTGGGAATTTTTTCACCAAATTTTCAACATAGCCATTTTAAGACCTCTGCTGATGAACAGTGTCACTGTGATTTTTTTAATCTGTGCCAAACATTGATTGTGCACACCGACTGCGCCATTGTGCGCTACATGCATGGAAAGACATTTTGGGTGACATGTAAAAAATGACAGTAGTACTGCTCATAAGGAGGTGTGGTAAAATGGCAATGTTGAAAATCTGGAGTGAAAATATTAAAAATTCATGAACTTATGAGCGTGCGTAGGAACTGTGCAACGCACGCTCGTAAAACAGTCATTTTTAGGAATTTTTTCACCAAATTTTTAATATAGCCATTTTAAGACCTCTGCTCATGAACAGTGTCACTGTGATTTTCTTAATGCATCCCATACATTGATTCCGCACACCAACTGCGCCATTGTGCTCTATATGCGCGGAAACACATTTTGGACATGATGTGAAAAATGACAGCTGTACTGCTCATAAGGAGGTGTGGTAAAATGGCAATGTTGACAATCCAGAGTGCAAATATTAAAAATTTGAGAACTTACGAGCGTGCGTAGGAACTGCGCAACGCACGCTCGTAAAACAGTCATTTTTTGGAATTTTTTCACCAAATTTGCAACATAGGCTTTTTGAGAGCCCACCTCATGAACACTGGCACTGTTGTTTTGTTAATCAGTCCCAAAAGGTGATTTTGCGCAGTGACCACGAAATTACCCTCCCAGCCTGATTAACGCCATGACAGTGACAGAATTCATGAGGAGGGGTCCCAAAAACCCCATGTTGAAAATTTGGTGCCAAAATTCCAAAAAATGCCTGAGATATGCAGCAAAGTTGAAAAAAACCCTATCTATCCCATTATACAGCTTACCGGCATTTCCTCAGTTCGCGGTCGGCTTTGAAGAGTGTAGACATGTTCCCGGTCCACCGAAGATCGTCATGCTGAGGTCTGGAAGGTATGGGGTGAGGGGGTGTGGGGAGGCAGGGTGCACAGTGGGCGTGTGCGGGTTGTGGGAGAGGGGCAGGGAGAAGTGCCAAGGGACAGGGTTTTTTTTACAGGTTTTTTTTTGTTTTTGTTTTCACGAAGATGATGAGGGACGTTTGCGGCAGCTAAAAGGCTGTTTGGGGCAGGAGCCAATGGGGATTGGGCACCACACGTCGGCCATAACAAGCCTGGAAAGCTTTGGGAGGGGTGTGCAGCCGTGGAGCCGATGGGGGATTGGGCACCCCTGTTGGCTATGACAGTTTTTGCCACACTGGGGTGGGTTCCCAGCGTGGCACCTGGACAGCTTTTGTGAGGGGGGCGTGAAGCCGACGGGGGATTGAGCACCTCCATCAGCTATACAGTGTGTGCGTGGGGGGAGGAGCGCATCAGCATGCAATACGCGTGCTTGTGTGTGGGGGGGAGAACTCTGCTCACTGAAGCGGAGCTCTCCCTTTCAACTGTATGCCACTGCATTTTCAGCTTGTCATAGACAGCTGCAGCAGTGATTGGTGAACTGTGACCGTGCCTGCAAACACACTAACTGAATTGGAAGACAGGGTGCCACACCTCCGAAAACTCGGATGATGGCACTATGTTTCTTGCACATGCATGCAAGCAACATAATAAATTACTGGCAGAGTAATGGTAAGCAGTTTTACCTACAGCATGCAGTTCAAAAAATAGATTAATGACTGTACAGAATACTTAAATCAATGCAGTTGTACTTAAGTCCTAAATAAAATTAAATTAAACAGATTAAGACTACAAAGGTGTTTATAGAGAGGAGGGATACAAACGAACACAGGATGCAGTTAAATGAGATTCAAATCACAGACACCCACCAAAGATGCAAACAGCACTTAGGAGTTCCATTAAGAAATGCAGAGTGGCAGCATGGTTGACTGACATCTGGCATAAGGCTGACTCCCGGCAGACTCCAGTCCTTTGTGCTCATTCTTTCCATGAGGACCATGCATGGTAGAACCACTTGAAGGACAGAGAAGAAATACCTGATACCACCACCTGATTGGTGCAGGAGTTGGCAGGAGGAGGGATGGCAGAGTAGAGCTCCTAAACTGGAGCAAGCCCTTTCTGAAAGATCAGTCCCATGGCGACTGTTGGAGGGGGAGGTAGATTGGTGAGCCCCCTCACAACCCATGTCTCTGTCAGTGTCTGCCATGTGGCTGCCTCACGACCAGAAGAAGTAGCCCAGCAAACAAAGGGCTTCCCGATTTCTGCTGCCCTCTGATTTCTGCACGAATCAGCAGGAGGAGGGATGGCGGAGCACATCTCCTAAACTGGAGCAAGTCATTTCTGTAAGATTGGTCCCGTGCAATCGTTGGGGGAAGGGGGGGAGGTAGGTTGGATAGACCTTTCATGACCCCTGGCTCTGTTGGCAATATGATCACATTTTGTGGCAGACTATTCTGTATGCTGATGCAACATTTCAAAAGCAAAGTGCATTACAGCAGCAAGTCACTGTTGCCACGGTAATATACCCATGGGATCCTGGCACTGCTTTCTCCATGTTTTGCCCCCCTCCCCAAATCAACTCTGACTTGGAGTTGATAATCCTAAATTATGGAAGGGTGTGGGGGCAAAGGTCCCCACATGGGGGTTCAGGGGTGAAGCCCCCCAAAAAATAAACAGTTTCCTGATGGATGTATGCCTACTGAAACTTGCAGTCAACAAAAATCCATCATTGTTCTGTCGTGTCAGACAAAAGTTGTCACTGCAGTGTCATGGATCCAACTATTCCACCCATTCACCACCCACTTCATAAAAAACTCCCTCATAAAGAACTTCTTGGATTTCCCTCTTTCATCTTGAGATTATGCCCACTGGTGGATGCTCTGTTCCTCATCTTGAACAACTCTGTGGAGTTCACCCCACTGTTCTTCTGTATGATTTATATGATTCTATCATATTCCCCCTCACCCTGTGTCATATCTCCTCAATGATGTGTGAACTGAACTGGCATATCTCCTTTACAGTTGGGCTACTAACTTATATGGCCCTACCAGGGTTGAGACCAGGCTATCTGACAGACCTTCTGCATCCTTATATGTCTTCATGCCCTGTCCACTCCATTGAGGAGGGCCTCCTTGTAATACCCAGGGCAAGTTTGAAAGCCCCAGTGAGCTGGCCTTTGAGGTAGCTGGTCCAGTCTTGTGGAACTCCTTCCCAAGAGCCCCTCAGTGGAGGCTTTTAAAAGGGTCCTCTGCACTTTCTTATTTTTGCAGATTTTTGGTGATTAAACTCCTATTCTATCTCGACACCCAGTCTGTATTTATGTATCTATTTTTATGTTTTATCATCAAAAATATTGTGTCTATCAGAATCTAATGTTATGCCTAGCTTAAACTAATTAGTTTTAGCATTTGTTTGCTTATTTAGCAATTGTGTGTCATTATATTATGGTAAGGGTGATTTGTCATATTACAATTGTTTGTGGCCTGACTGTAATGGTGCTCTGAGGCTCCGGGGAAGGGCACCACTATTTACAAGTAAAATCTATTACTACTACTACTACTACTACTACTACTCTCCTCAACTCCAAATAATACATTTTGAGACCTTCCAATCTCTACCTGTAGGACCTACCCTGTTGATCCTAGATCACTTTTTACCTTTACCCCATTAATGCAGTAATTCATATGTAGATTTCTGCTACCAGTGTGCACTACTTTATATTTCTTGCTATTGAATTTCAGTTGCTTATACTGGTCTTTCCAGCCTCACATCCTTTTTCAATTTCTTCCTCACTATCTACTCTCCCAGAGTTATGTCTTCTGCAAACAGACTTGCTTTCTCCTGTATCCCCACCCTAATATCCCTTATGTACATGTTAAAGAGTAACATCCCAAGGATGACCCCTGAGACAAACAACTAAATACAATATTATTATAATGATATGGGTCTGGCAGTATAGCTTAGAGGTAAGAGTAACTAGCTGGGAATGACCATGGTACAGCCAGTAGACCTGGCTTTGATTACTACAATCTCCACTTTCACACTGTGTGACTCTGAGCAAGTTACTTAACCACCCCAGTACATCCGGGTAACCCTTGAAAACAGGCAGTTACGCCTAGTGGGCTTTACCCGCTTACCAAAGAATAAAAAAATAAATAAAATCCATGGAGACAAAGGAGTAGAATCAATCACATTCTGCTTGAAATTTAATGACATGGCCAACAGTATAGGGTAGTGATGAAAAGACACTGGAAGTTTTTTCTTTCTTTTACATTTAAAGGGTATTGGTCTTCCATGACAAAACAACTAACAGACAGTAACACACAAGCATTGTCAGCACGGTAATGACATCAATGTTACAGACTGCAGACATCAAGTGCAACATACATGATAACTGAAAAAAATAGTTCAAAAGGTACCTCCCACCTCAGGCCCCCATCAGTCTGTCTTTGGTTAATCCCTTCAACATTATATAGCTCTTATGGCTAAATAACAGGTCAGTGTTTACAGTATAGACCACCCAATGGGCCCACCTACTGGTACCATTCTTCAACTCTTGCCTAACGGAGAAAGTAACAAGTTCCATTTGGTATATTCGTTTGACTATAGGCATTCACTCTTCCAAAGTGTGAGCTCCTAGTGCCAACCATTTTTGGTGATGCCTTTTTTCACTGCAACCAGCAACATGGTCATTAACTATTTCTTAGTGGCATCTTTCTCTCCCTTGGGAAGAAAAGAGAAAAGAAAAGATGTTCATCCAGTTGTAGCTGTGAGGTAAATATTTATTTCAATTCCCCCTTTAAACTCTGTAGGAAAGGCTGTAGCCCTGTACACGCCCACGTAATGCAGTAGTGTGTAGCTCTAGGCACCCCATGGTTTCTTCAATAGATGGGGGGGGGTGCAGTAGCCCTGTACACCTACTATAAGGTATCAGAAAGTAGTGGATTAGGCATTTCCAGTTATATTCCCTCAAGAGCATTGCAGAAGACACTCTAGGAGTGTTGGAATACATTAGTTACCACTGTTCAGTTACAATAGGACTAGTTAATTCAGTGTTTCAGATCTGAAATACCTGCACCAGTATGTGTGTGTGTGTGGGGGGGCATTCAGTTTGAAAAATACCATATAACTGAAAGATTAAGTGAATATCCAGGGTACCTTTCAGTGTGTTGTACAGGAGGTTGAACAAAGGGTGGCTAGAGCAAGGAGGTGGGTTAGAATACTGAGATGAAGTAAGTAGGCTCTGGTTGGGGAAATAAAGAAAGAGATCAGTATTCAGTAAAATAATAAGTTCACACAGAGTCTGAAAAGTACGGACAGTCACCCCTTGGATCATCTGTAATGGGTGCAGAAGAACTTTACAATGCCAGTTCTTATATCCGGTATCCCATTAAGAATGGGTAAAGTCTGGGTGAAGATGGAAAGGTTACAGCCAGATTAGGTATTGTTTATGACCATATTTAGTCAGTACTCTGTGCCATATATGAGCTGCCATTTTGGCATATGAGGAGAAGCAATGCAGAAGTGTAACCAAAATGGTTGAGTTATGGATCAGTCCCATTCCAGATGGACCTATTGTACTCTACTGCAAAATGGAATTCTGGAGCCAACAGAGTGTAAGTTACATTTGTGCACCCTATGGTACAGCTGCAGATTTGAAGCCCCAGACCCCACTGCTGCTTTGCCTGGAAAATGTGTAATACCTTATATGTGGAATGTGGAGGTTTTCTGTTTCAGAGTATCCTGGAGATCATTCAACTCCAGGTAGCCATGTTGTGGCCAGTATAGGAAGAGAGAGTGACTGAAAACATATAAACATTTTGGTAAGATCATCATTTTAATCGAAGCAACCCAATGTTCCAGGGAAAGGAGCATTACCAACAACTGGATGAGATCCAGTTGTACTGTACCTGTGTCTGCAGTGGAGAGAAATTAGCTTCATTTTATTGAGACCCAGACCCAGTGAGACTGACACCAAGATACTTCATGTGCTGCAAATTCCAGCAGAAGGGCAAGTCTGCCTAGAGTTATGGGGAGGGATCAAAGTTACCACCAGGACTTGGACTTGGTTTGGTTTAACTTACGCCTGACAGGGAATCAAATGGGTCAGGAAAGACCACACAGCAAGGAGAGCAGTATTAGGGGAGGAAAGATAAAGGAGGATATAGTCAGCATATAACATCATACAGTGTCCCATGCCATTGTCTGTCATGTGACATAACCTCCCACCCCGAGGTCCTATCGTATGGTCTGTGCCAATAGCTCAATATAAATAGCAATTAATAATGGAGAAAATGGGCAGCCCTGCTGGGTGCCCCTTGTCAGGTCAAAGATGGGGGAGTGGTAACCGGTTCCTCACATCTGTGCTTTAGGTGTGCAATAATTTGCAAAGACGAGATCTACAAGCGGCAGGGGAATATCAAACCAGAAAAGTGTAGTATGGAGAAAGGTCCAAGAAACTGTGTCAAATACTTTCTTTGCATCCAAACTAAGAGTGGGAAGAGTGGAACCCATTCCCAAAGCGCGGTGAAGGAGCGAGAGAGTCTGGTGGATGCTGTGCAATGTCTGGCAAGATCAGACAAAGCCAGTTTTGTCCATATGTGTGACTAACAGGAGCAGTGCATCTAAACTGCAAGCCAACATTGACATAAATAATTTTTAAGCAATGTTGAGAACCGATATTGTCTGATACAATTCCCAGAATTCAGGAGCATTGACAGGTTTGGGGTTAACAGCAATGACATCATAGCCCCAAGAAGGCCATGGAAGATAATCTTCTAAAAGTGAGTTGGAGACCTACAAAAAAAGTGAGGAAAGTTTTGGGGAAAATGTTTTAAAGAACTCAGCCAGATACCCATCAGGTCCCTGACAATTATCCTGCTTAAGGTTCTGAGGAGTGCTATGCAGCTCTTCTGAGATAATAGGAGCCATCAACGAGGTGGCTGCTTTAGGGGCAAGACCACGGAGATGGAGAAAATCTAGAAAGGTATGAATCATTGCTGAGGCAACTACAGTAGAGGGCCAGCAGAAAAAAGTTGTGTGTAATAAGTTGAAAAGGCATCTGAAATAGAGCCCACATCCTGGCTGAGAAAGCCAGAGACAGGTTGATGATGTTTCAGTATGGAAGCTCGTTGGTGGTACCCATGCACCCGATGTGACAGAAGGTGCACTGTTTTTGGGCCACCATCATAGTACTTCTGACGTAAGTATCAAAGAGCTTTTTCAGTCTGGGAAAGGGACATGTCATCCAGTTTCTTTTTCACTTTTATCAAGTGGGAGAGATCTGCTTAGATGCCCTGTTAATGTTGGGTTGGTAAAAAAAGAGAGTATAGTCAAGAGCTTATCTCTATGTGCTCACCTCTCCTCCTTATGGGCAGTGTAATTTATCAGGAGACCTCTAAGCACCACCTTGAGCGAGTACCAGAGAACTGAGGGTAATACTGTTGTAGCCATTGACATAGTCAGCTATTTTCTAAAGTTTCTGTGATATCTTTAGAGAAATTTCTGCCTGCCTACACCACTGCTTTAGGGCCACCAGAGAGAATATCTTCAGAAATATTACAAACTATCTTGAAATATCCGATCACATCAATGGCTGCAACTGTACATCTTGAGTATCATGAAAGAACAAAGCTTCTTGAATGTGATCCTGAACATATTTTAAAAATGCTTCATCCTTTAAATTGAAGGAGTCAAAAATCTACAAAGATTTTTTTTTTTTTACAGAATAGGCCCACATTTATAATCGTGACCACCATGGCATGACCAGAATATGTGATGGGCCCAATAGAGCAGGATTACACCTTATGAAGGTCCTCACCTGTATAAAAGCATGATCAATGTAACTATACATGCAATGGTGGTGGAAAAACTGAATGTAGTCACAGGATAAGGGGTGAAGTTTCCTCCAGAGATCTGTACAGTTAAGGGAAGAGACCATCCACTGGAAATACTTATGTGCAGAAGGTGTAGGGGTCCTTCCCAGAGACGTGGAGTCTTTTTGTTGGTCCATGTACAGACTGAGACCCAAACAAGGTAGGGCAGCCCCTTCTGGTTATCCAGGACTAAATGCATCTTTTTTCTGATGAAAGGGGTATCATAACCCGGTGGGACATAGATCGAGGCCACAGTGACAGGCTAACCCTCCACCTCCCCCTGCACCACCATATAGCAGCCCTCTTTATCTCTATATGCCTTTTTCTCCTGCAAGATCAAAGATAAGGCTAACAACACCACTACCCTTCTGTGATTACCCTGTTAGTATGCTAAATAGTAAACATTGCTATATCCAAATGTTATTAATTTCTGATGCTTTGCAGAGGACAAATGTGTCTCATGCAAAGAGACAATTCTTGGGCGGTCTCGTTTTATGATAGTAAAAACTCAGGCCTAATAATTGGATTATTCAGCCTATTTAAATTGACTGAGTATATCTTCAGCCTATTAAGGCCCATTGCCTACCACAGATTTCAGTAATAAGCAAAAGTGTAGTCCCTCCCACTGCCGCCCATCAAAATCAATGAAATTTTGTCCTAAAGGGGGTGACTCAAGAAGCTGCTGGAAGAAGCTCCCTGAAGAACCAGGATACCAGCTCTTGCTGTCTGGGGCAATCTGAGTACAGTAAAAGAAAAAACAGTTGCTGGCATAACAGTATAAACAAGACAACATAAACAGTACAACAGGGGAAACTATGTACAATAGACCAACATCCCCATGGGCTTCCACGGCAGAGACTCTCTAAGAAGAGTAGCCCTGTGACTCACAGACTAGGTGGTACTATAACAGCCAGCAAGTCCAGAGGAAGGCAAAGTCTCATGTGGACTTCAACCTCTGAGGAGTTGCGCTCCTAAGAAAGTCAAGGGGAAGGAAGTGCAGGAGGGGAAGAACCAACCTCAGGGTAGCCTACAGCAAGAACAAAAGAACCAATAGGAGCCACAACTATTTACTGCTTTTTTTATGAAAGTGCCCAAAGAGAAAGTGTGGAGGGCTATGGTACTATTGACTATGGCAGAATAATGAAAAGTAGTTAGACCCTCATGTGGCCTAGTAAAGGTGGGGTGTCTTAGGAATCCTAATACAGTAAAGTATGCCTGCCTAGCTATCTAACCAAATACAATCAATAGATAAAGAGCATGGTGCTATAATCAATTGGGCAGGTCATTAAGGTTTAAATGCTCATACAGAAGGGGTTCATAGTCTTTTGTTCTGGAGTAGACCATTCTGAAGGTCTCATGAAACCGGCAAGCCATCATAATATGCAGCCAACTATGGTGAGCAGTGCTAGCTATAGTAAACAATCTGGGAGCAAACAGGGTGACACTCTGCTTAGGGAGGGAAGGAGGGGTGAAAAACAACATCCTTCATGGGGCCCAGGAGCAGCTAACCTCACTTGCAGGCTAGAAAAAGCAGAACACTATGCCCTAATTTCAAAGGCTTCTGAACTAAGGCTGGGAGTCAGCTACTGCAGAAAACCAAAGCCAAGCTCAGCTGAATGGAACAAGTAGAAGGATCATGAACCCACCTTACTGCGAGGAAGTATACGCCGGCCAAGTTACCCACCTCCTTGAGCTACAGCAATAGTTACTCTCAAAAGGGGGGGCAGCCTAGCAGGAGGTTGAGACTATAAGCAGGATGCACAGCTTCATGGCAGTCCACTCATCCACTTGCCCCATCCCCTACAGGATAGTCACACAAGGGAGGAGGCAACCATCCAGGGTCCCACATGTTGAGGCACAGCATAATGCATATATACTGACTTTCGAGAGATTAGATGGATAACTTTTCTGCACTAAACTACTGCTCCCACATATCAGGCCAAAAATAGAACAATGGTATGCAAGAAGGGGTTGGTAAGAATTCTCCCCCCCCCCAGCAATAACGATGCTGAGCTCTGAAGCCCCTGGTCCACAGTTCATAACCCCTCCTAAAGAAATCGCCTACCCCCTACAAATTCAACCCAAGTAAAAAAAAGCGCATGCACAGCTCTCTGCAGTGTGCGCCAGGAAAATTAAATAAGGGATATAAGTCCACTGCACAGAGTTATTTGTGTCCTGTTGCTCAGCTGATGCAGGGTCGGGTTCTTACTGAAGTGATTGCAACTACATAGCAATCTCTTTCATTGTGTTAGCCACCCAGTGCTTCAGATCAGAGACAGCCACCATCCAGGCCTCCAGACCTCATGCTGTAGTTGTCTAGAACATGTCACTTGCTGCCAGCTTCTGACACAGGCCTAGGTCTGAATTGCCAAGCTCTAACGTACAGTAGCAATCCGATGAGTGGATGAAGCAAACTGAGAATTTTCCCACAGCCAGCTACTCAGTGTCCCACCTCCAGCTTCAGGTTGCCTCCCGAATGGGAGGGCTTGATACTCACAATTGAAGAAGCTGTGAGAATGGGGTTGGATTGTTTAAAAACAAAACAATTTGAAAAAACAAAGAAACAATTTAGGTAGCTCTTCGCAGGTGAAGCGTCACTTCACCATTGGAAATCAATGCAAAGTGCCACTCTGCATACAGTAGTTTCACCAGCCAAGTTTGACATTTCACCAGGCAGAGAACTATGGAAAGTGCTTTGTGAAGTCAGGAAACTTCAGGAAGTTCAGATGGAGTGAAGTTTTCCTGACTTTGCACACCTCTACTTCAGACTGAGCTGGTTAGTGCACTACAGTGGACCCCTAGATTAACTCTGCACTAGTAGATCAACTGGCCCTACTGCTATTGTCAGAAAAGCTAGCTAATGAAGCCTCTTGGTAAATTTTTGCCTGGGAGTTTGCAGACAGACAGTTCCAGAAACCTATGCACATTTGTAGTCAGTTATACAAAACTGCCTTATATTTGGTAACATGAACAAAACGGGTGGTTTGATACCTTTTATTGGACCAACAAATAATTTTTACAAATTGTTTAAGCTTTCAGACTACACAGAGTCTTTCATCGGGCCATAAGGCCTGTGACATCTTTGTCCCCTATAAAATTAAAAAAACTAGAGGGGCTATTAACCAAAGGCTCACAGGCTTCCTACTTGAGCTCATGCAGGAAAGGAATAATCTCTGGCATAAGGCTAAAGCAAAGTGCAAATTGGCAGATCTCCTTGCTTATAAGACTGTCAGAAACAAATGTACAAAACTCATCTGTCAGGCTAAGACAGCCTACTACAACAATCTACTAAAAAGGAGCTAGGGACATGGGAAGGAGTTCAGGGACTCTGTGAAATCACTCACAGGGAAACCCTCCAGAGCACAACCAGGGCTAATAGTCACTGCCACCAGGACACTTCAGGAACCAGGTGATATAGCTAATGCTTTCAACCTGGCTTTCACTGGTCTAAGCTTGGTACTTCCTAGTGAATATCTGACCCCCTCAACTATAAATCTAGACCTTGCCACCCCTTCACCTCACTCACCCAAGGACAACTTCAAGCAGCTTACCGGAAATGTCACTATCAAATATGTTAAACGCTTACTAGGAAAGACAAAGATGGGAAGCGACCCTGTTGACATTAAGCTGGTTACACTTACAGTAAACAAGTTGGTGGATCCACCTACTAAAGTTGTGAATGCCTCACTAAGGTCAGAAGTGTTCTCTGACAAGTGGAAGAAGGTGCTTGTCACCCCCGTCTTCAAAGCAGGGGATGCCACCAATCTGTCTAACTAGAGGCCCATCTCCATTCTCCCTTTCCTGTCTAAAGCCCTCGAATGAATTGTCTCTGACCAGTAGGGAGTTTTCTTAAGAGTGAAAATTTAGATTACGTTTGTGTGCTAGGGCAATTCTTGATGTTTACTATAGTAACATGGCTGCCAGAAGTTTGTTTTTTAAAACTTTCTGGGAGGCATAGCTATGGGGGAAGCACTGCATTTGATTGCCAGTAAAGTGTCACCTTCAGGTGGCTCTTGACCAATCAGAACACAACATTTTCCTTACCTATTTTATATTTAGCATTTAACACACAGAAGCAAAAAACTACAAATCAGTAAGGGAATAAGAATTTATTGTACATCTGTGAAAAAGAAAGCGTTATGCTATCCAATTCAAGTTTTTAATTTAATGCTACCTGCATGTAAATGCTTACTTGACAAATAATGATATTGTTATGCCATCTGAATTGTTCAGGAAAAGAACTTGATGAACCAAAGGTCCCATGTGTTTTCTGTTTTCTGTGTTTATCTACATCTGATGTAAAGTGACTGATGTAAAAAGTAAAAGTTTGGAAAACACTGCAAAGCATGTCTGTCCAAGGTTTGAAAGGTCTGATTACACATAAGGCTTAAGAAAACATATTGCTTTGCATGCACATAAATGTTTATATCTCCTTAATTTCATTTAATATTATGTTTCAAGAATTAAGAAACTGGTTTAGGACAGTAAGTACATTCATGTGAAATTCCAAACTTGGCAGATTTATAAGGCCAATTACAACATTCCTTCCTGCCAAATTTCAAATCCCTATATTTTTGAATGGCTGAAATCACATTAACATATTGATATTTCCTATGGAATTATGCAATACTAACTGTTGTAGTTCTACTATGGTGCTAGTATTGCTGTCTGTGTGCGTGTCTATCTGTTGGTCGGTCTGTGTGTCTTTTACTGCTATATTTTGATACCTCTTCTTTAAATGATAAGGTAAAAACAATAACAGCAAGTGTACTACCTGCTAAAAATTCAGCTTTTTCAGTTTTCACAGGAGACAGTGCAGGAAAGAATTTGAATAATATGTGCAACAATAAATAAATGAATAAATAAAACGGTTTTCTTGTTCTTTCCTTTGCAGTACTGGTTGAGAGTTTAGAAATTACCCACTTACGTGATGAAAAGAATAATCGAGTGGTTATATAAAATATAGCACAACCTATATTGTAATTATGAGGTTGTTTTGGGCTCTGTAACTTATAATCTATCTAAACAGTGGTACAGCAGTGAAGTTAGGGTAAAGCTTTCTTCTAGTTAACTCCCTGAAAACGTTTCAATGCTAATTTTAAATACAACCATTTAAACCGAAATATTTACTTCTTCACATCAATATTGTACTACAAAAAAAAGAGAAATAAATTATATATAATACTTGATTATATATAATATATATATATATAATACTTGATTTTTCACAAACTAAGAATTATGCTCCCTTAAGTCTTACATTATTTTCAATTCTCTTCAATTGTTTTATATCTGTCTTTTCATGACTCGTAGAGAAGCTTTCCAGATCTACTAGAATCATACCACATCTGAGCTGTCATGTGACTAAAGCTATTTCAGTGAGAATCCACAGCCTGCGGGTGCATGGATATCAAGGGTAAATTCATCCTCACAAAAAGGAGCATCCTCTAATGGTTTCTAATACAACAGAACATTGGTTGAATCCTTTACAATTGACAGGAGCGTGCTTGCAAGCCTATTGGTAGAATCTGTTGAGGGGACTTTTTAACTGTAGGTAGTTAAGTGTGACTTTTTAAGAACTTCAATGCTCTAGAACAAAAACTAACTTTGGAGACACATGCAGAAATGGACCCAATTCTACAAAGTGTATGCATGGTGCAAAGTGACTTGTGCCAATGGGAATGACAAAAGTAGCACTTTGTGCAATGAGTTGCGACATGCAGGATTCTGCAAAGCAGTCTGCAACATGATGCAGGCTGCATGCACCAAAGTGGACTTCATCCACCATTTGCATCATAAACCCGGCTGCGACACGGTGCAAGGGGGTATACGACATCAGCTGCGCCCAATTCTGTACTGGCGGCTGCCACGCCCACATCCCCTAATTTGGGATTCTAGAACAACCCCTGGAGGACATCCATCAAAATACATTCACACCAGCTATTAGCTGGTGTAAGTGTACCTTGCATCCACTGGAGGTTGCGCCAATGTGCCACAAGTGGGAGCAACCCATCATCCCCCTCACCACCACCATACATAAGCCCTCCCATGCCTCCATCCTCATGCAGAAAATGCCCTGCAGGGCTATTTTTTCCCATGCCCCAGTCCCCATGCTGTAAATGCCCTGCAGGGCTTACTGACCCCCCCATGCCCCAATTGCTGCTGTAAATGTCCTGCAGGGCTATTTGCCACCCCATGCCCCAATTCCTGCTGTATATGCCCCACAGAGCTAACTGACCCTCCATGCCCCAATCCCATGTCCTAATTCCTACTGTAAATGCCCCATAGGGTTATTGGACTCCCCCCCCCCCCAGTTTTGATCCCTAATCCCCAAACCCTGATATATTGACAGTCTGTGGAATAATAAAATAAAAAAATCATTCTTGCAACCCCTTTAGCCCTGATAGTCTTGTGGCCTCCTACCCCCCACCTAGCAGTGCCAGACCACCCGTTTCCCCCCAACCCATACCCAGTCAGTGACTGGCACAACCCACCTCTCAACACCAACTGAGCTTTGCTGTAAGTGCATACTGTAAATAGTATGCACTCAGTGAATGACAGCTGCTGTCAATCACTGAGTGCATACTGTTTACAATGCATGCTCATACAGAGCTCAATTGACACCTGGCCGTTGAGAGGGGTGGGCTGTGCCAGTTGCTGGGTATGGATTGGAGGAGCGAGGTGGTTCCAGCACTGCTGGGTGGTGTGTGGTGGAGGTGGGGGCCACTAGACCACTAGATATGTAGTAAATGCAGGGACAATTCTTTTTTCAGAATGAACTGTGAAGGGGACCGTTGGGCTTTTTGTACTGGCACTATTTGAAGATTGGGGGTTGGAGGGCTGCTAGCCCTGTGGGAATTGGGGCATGGAGGGGGGTGCTTGCGGCCTTCCACTGTCAATGCTGTGGGCTTACAGCAATCCATTCAGGTATGCCCTCCATTTGGCATGCAAGTCACAGGACTTTGCTGGGGGACCCTGCCTGACAGAGAATTGGGCACAGGGTTCCTGGTGCAATGGCATTAGGGTGCAAGTCAGCTTTGGCATGACTTGCACCAGCCCTTTGAGAATCAGCCCCAAAACTGTTTTTGCTGTTTTAGTCTCTCTCTCTGCATCCATTCTGTATGCTGCATATTAAATTACAGTATACTACTCTAGTCCCAAACTGCATCTCCAGTAGGCTACCTCAGGGTGCACTTAATGCTTGATTTCTTCTGGGCTAGCCTTGTTCTTGGAACAGTGATTAAATGTCACAGAAAAGTCCCAATATGTTCAAACACATGTCTGTAATGTATTGCTCTCAGACTGTGCTGGAATAATTGTACAAGCCTGTTTAAAAGGCAGTTTGGTTAAAGCCACGGGCAAAAATGTCATTCTACACCTTTCTGGCAGTAATGCATTCCTGGCACCCTTAAATTCATTAAAATTACCTGGTCCCTATGGACCATGAGACTACACCAAATATATCCTCTGGTAACTTCCACTCAATATTTACCACCTACTAGCCTGTTAATAGAGTTTCATGAATTCAGTCCCAGACTAGAGTATGTTCTGCCCATAACTTTATTGTATGAATCCCATACAGTATATAACTGGAAACCCTTTGTGCATTAGAACTTGACTTGTTTTAATGCAAGAAAAGTGTGCTACAGGAGGCCTGAATAGCCTAATGGGGCACACATCAATGGACCAGTGCTAAGTAATTATTTCAGTAAGTGAGTTCCAGTAAATTGTGATTGTGTATTGGACCCCAGGAACATTTAAAATTCAAAATGCATCCCTCAGTTTAAGAATTAAATAAAATGGGAAGAAAAATGAATAGACTGATAGTTTCATTTCTAACTACTTTAACACTTTTCTAACAGTATGGTAAGGTTGTTAATTTTGTCAGCCTGCCCCCACATAAGAATTTGCATAACCAAGATGCTTTATACTGGTTATGAGGATGTATAATGTACAATATGCTTGTGGCTTAGAGAGTCATGCAGAAATTAAGCAATTTGAAATGTGTTTTTTATATGTATCTAATTCAGATCTGACATACTGCTCTTCTCTGAAACTGCCTCTCTGGTATATTGCCTTTGAATGTAATGAATGCTTGATTTACTCTGTCTCTGATCTGGTGCGGGGGAGTCTCAACAGGATGAAATGTGTCTGTAAGTAGTTATTCTACATCTGAGCTGTAGCCATTGTCCAAGCCTTTATAAAAGACAGCTTTTTCCAAGCTAAGTCTTGTTAGCCACTCGCACACAAGAATCTGCATGCCATTGACACATTGAACTAGGTTTGAGGCTTTTGAGTGTATGCATTCTGGACAGTATGGTTTAAAGAGACATGCAGAAGTAGAGACACAAGTTGGGTATTTGTTCTCTGTGTATCTGCTGCACTGTAATAGCTGACAAATCAAAGAGAATACTAGGATGCATTAAAAGGAATCTTGTCAACTGTAATATGTCAGTTATTAGTCCTCTTTAGAAATAATTTCAGACTGCTTCTCAACTATACATACCGCTTCTGGTCCTCATACAGTAAAAAAAGTACAAATAAAAAATAGAATATGTTCAGTAAAAGTCTATAAAAATAATCAGTGATAGGAGGAAACTGCATACAAGGAAATATTAAAGAATACTGTTCTAATGAACCTTAAGACTAGAAGGAGAAGGGGGATTTATTATTAATGTATGACATTATGAGTGGGAAAGAACTACAATAAGAATCTGGGTTGTACTCAAAGAAACTCAAGTACTCATAAGAGGTCATTCCAAACAAACCAGTTTGGGAATGTTTAAAACAACTAAGAGAGAATATTTTTTCACTCAGCATGTGGCATGACTTTGGAACAGCCATCCTCAGAATGTAATTGACAGCCCAAATAAAAGAATATTCAAGAACAGAACAAATGTAGAGGATAGTTTATGATCTCTCATACACAACAAGGATATTTTTTGATTCAGAGGTTTCTGTGGTAAACGGAGACCTCGAGAGTAGAGCGCATGAGATCTTATTATCATGGAAACCTCAAGAGTTTAAAAATATCATTGGTGTGTGTATGAGCAATCATACACTATCTTTCATATTGTATGGTCACTCCTAATACACAAGTGTGTCCTTCCTTTTTTTTTTTCCTGGTGCATGCCTCCCGGACCATCTCTCTCTGCCAAGGCCATTCCCCCAAGAATTGAAGGTCTCTAGATTGTGCATGTGTGACCACCTTCCAAGTTGTTATTCTGCACTAGCTACGTAGCTAGTGCAGTATGACAAACTAGCTGACGTAGCTAGTGCAGCATAACAGGTTCCGTCTTGGGACCCACTCTCTTTAATTTATTCATCAGTGATATGAAAATTTGTTCCCCTAATATACTTATGAAATTTGCTGATGACACCAAATTAGGTGGCACTGTTAACAATGCTGATAATATACAAACTGTACTAGCAGACCTTGCATCTATTGAACATTGAGCCACCACAAACAAAATGCACTTCAATGTAAAAAAATGTGCAGTCCTACATATGGGTAAAAACAATCCTAGACAGGTATACACCTTAAATAATACAACTATTAGAGTATCCTCTCTAGAAAAAGATCTCGGGGTACTAGTAAATAATAAACTTTCCTCATCTTCCCATTGCAACAAAATAGCCAATCAAACCAATTCTCTTCTGCGTAGGATAAACAGTACATTTGTTTCAAAGTCAGAACAGTGTATTATGACCTTGTATAGATCCCATGTCAGACCCTACATGGATTATAGCTCCTCTTTTTGAAGTCCTTATTTAGCATCAGACATTAATAGAATCGAACAAATTCAATGAAGGGCAACAAAAATTATTCCATATTATGCTTATCTAGATTATGACACCAGTTTACAGAAGACAGGCTTGTATTCACTGAAACAGAGACGAACAAGAGATGATCTTTTACAGTTATTTAAAATTATGAAATCTCCTATTCAAACAACATGAAGTCTTGCTATATTATGACAATTGCAGTATGACCGCAGGTTAGAACTGCTCTGGAGGTGAAATAGTTAACTTTCCATGCAGGCATGGAACTTAGAGCGCGAGCTCGGTTGAAAACTGTCTGTTGTGCTTCAGACGCAAACTGTCAGATTCTTTACTCCGCCTCACTGAACAGTCGCTCCGGAGATTCTCCTTCTGCTCAGTTCATTTTGTCGGTTTAAAAGTATTATTTTTCGGTTTTTAGCCGAAATTAAACCGCAATCAGTTGGTTCAAGCTCTGTCTGTGGTAATGTAAGTAATAGATAGGTTTTACATTTATTTTTTCTGTGTGGAACTTGTAAATTCTTTATCAGTTCAGTTTGAACCGATCAGGTTGTATTTAAAATCTACTAGTCCTTTTTTAGAGTGCGGTTCCTGGTTCTTATCGGTTCTAAAAAAACGGATTTCATTACGTTTTTTTTCCACGACCCGTGACATGGTTGGGAACCGATAAGGGTGTCTTGCTTGGTGGATTGCCATAAATGGGAAAGTTGGTTAGGCTGGCATTATGTCTGAGAAACCCAAAAGAAAAACCGGACCCACTGGGTTTCAACACTGTAGTGTTTGTGGGGAAGCTTTTGCTAAGGCTGACCCACACACCACATGTGTCTATTGTCTGGGGTTTGACCACCTCAATTCAGACTGCCAGATTTGTCACAATTTCCCTGCTGCCACCATAGATAAGAGAGTTGGTAGGCTCAGGAAAGGAGAGCCAAAGTCTGCTGACCGGATAGCCAGCCGGTTCAGTGCCAACTGAACTGGAGGGACCCTCTGACCAGGCGATACTTCCTCGGGCAAACGAAGAGCCAGTTCTAAGGAGCTGGTTCCAACAAAAAGGACTAGAAAGTCAGCTAGTGTAGAACCAAAAGTTCTCTCCCCAACTGCTGAGGAAACAGCTAAAGCAATTCAAATTGTCCAGTCTCTCTCTCCGGTTCCGACTGAACCGACCCCTTCAGGTAAGCGTTCAGTTCGGCTGGTTCCACCTGGTCAAGATTATGATTTTGAGGATTTTTATGAACCGGGGGAGGGAGAAGAGGAATATGAGGAGAGTGAATATGGTTTTGAAGATCTGGATGTGCCCATTGATCCGGACATCTCTCCAGATAGACCCCTAGGGGTTTCTCCTCCAAGGCTTTCTGAGTCCCCTTCTCATTTCATGTTTTATGAAAAAGTTGCTGAAACTCTCCAGCTCCCTGTTGAGGAAGCTGTTGATGACCAAGAGGAGCCAGACTATGTAGAAATGATGGATATTTCAGAGACTAGGAGACTGTCTATTCGTTTGCATAAATCTTTTCGGAAACAGACAGTTAAAGTTTTAAAAAAACCTCACACTATACCTCCTGTGGATAAAAGGATGGACAAGAGGTATACCTTATCAGGCTCCGACACTGATTTCCTCACTCAACAATGCAGCCATGTGGGGGTAGTGCAGGCTGCAGCCTGTAACAAGGCTAATATTCCCCTAGCTTCACACCCCCCTGAGAAGGACTCCAGGAAGATTGATGCTATGGCAAAGAAACAGTACATGGCAGCAACTTTGGGACTCAGAGAAGCAAATTATATGGCAAGGTACCAGAAATCCAGATGGGATACTGTGCTGGCCCTAGCGAAACAAGTCCCTGACCAGCTTGCCAGGGAGCTGGAACAGGTGGCTATGGATGGTATTGAGGCATCCAAGTTGCAATTCCATGCTGCAGTGGACTCTAATGATGTTTCATCAAGAGTCATGGCTACATCTGTGGCACTTCGTAGGATGGCTTGGCTCAGATGTACTACCCTGTCTCAGGATACCCAGTCTAAGGCCATGGATTTTCCTGTTGTGGGAAATTCTGTATTTGGGGAGCAAACAGAGAATTACATGAAGAAAATGGATGAATATAGGACCACCCATAGGAGTGCACAGGCCAAGGAAAGGCAGGCCACTCTTCAAACGCAGCTTTCTAGAGGCAGGGGCAGGCCTTTTCATAGGTCTTTTTACCAAGCCCAAGCTTCTTCCTCCTCCTCCGCCTATGCTCAGAGGGGGTTCTTTAGAGGGAGAGGCAGACAGGGTACAAGCAGGTCTGCTTCCACCCCTCAGCCCAAAGCCCCTGCCAAGCAGGCACCCTGATGGGATTGCCAGGGCTAATTCTCCTCTACCTGTAGGGGGCAGGCTGGCTTACTTTGTCCAGGACTGGAAGTCTTTAACATCAGACAAGTGGGTCCTGGAAGTAGTAAGCCAGGGACTGGTTCTCAGCTTCAAAACATTTCCAAACCTGAGAACCAGATCTTTTCCACCTGCAACTCCATCAGAGGCACTCACCCTAGAGGCAGAGGTCTCTGCCCTCCTGGCTCTCAGAGCTGTGGAAAGGGTTCCACCCCTACACCAGGGCAAAGGTTTGTACTCCAGGTACTTTCTTACCCCAAAAAAGACAGGAGAATGGTGGCCCATCCTGGATCTCAGATATTTAAACAAGCACCTTTTAAAGCCAAAGTTCAAAATGGTGACTCTGGGAATTATCCTACCTCTCTAAGGCCAGGGACTGGCTAGCTTCCCTGGACCTCAAGGATGCCTACTTCCATATTCCCATCAGAAGCTCCCATCGAAAGTACCTCAGGTTTGAGCTGCCCTCAGGCCACTACCAGTTCAGAGCAATGCTCTTCGGCCTCACTTCTGCCCCAAGGGTATTCACCAAATGCCTGGCTGTAGCAGTTGCCTACCTAAGAATGCAAAGGATTGCCATCTTTCCTTACCTGGACGATTGGCTCTTAGTAGGCCAGTCCCCAGACCAGGTCAATTTACACCTTCAGAAAACGCAGCAACTGCTTACCTCTCTAGGTTTTCTTCTGAATCTCTCAAAGTCAGTTCTAGAGGTGGTCCAGCTTCTTACCTTCATAGGCGCAGAACTGAACACACAGGAAGCCAGGGTCTTCCTCCCCCTGGACAGGGCAAAGACCCTAGCCTCCCTGGCCTCCTCATTTACCCTGCAGGTCTCCCGGCCAGCAAGGCATTTTCTGCAGCTCCTAGGACACATGGCTGCTTCCACAGCAGTTGTGCAATGAGCAAGATTTCAGATGAGGGACATCCAGTTCCATTTGAGAGCTTTTTGGTCTCAAAGAAAGGATCCTCTTACCAAGCTGATCCCAGTAACTCAAACCCTGATCCAAGCCCTACAGTGGTGGCAGGATCAGAGCAACCTGAGACAAGGGGTTCCTTTTGTCACTCAGTCTCATTCTCTAATCCTTACTACAGATGCGTCCCTCTTGGGCTGGGGAGCTCACATGGGCGACCTCACCACCCAGGGTCTGTGGTCTCCCCAGGAATCTCTGCTCCACTTCAACCTGTTGGAGCTCAGAGCAGTTTTTCTAGCACTTCAAGCTTTTTCCAAATCTGTTCAGAACAAGAGTATTCAGGTCAGAACAGACAACACCACTACAATGTGGTACATCAACAAGCAAGGGGGTACTCAGTCTACGGCCTTGTGCACTGAAGCGATGAAGTTGTGGTCTCTGGCTTACTCCCTGAACACCTCCCTTATGGCAGTTCACCTTCCTGGCAAGGACAATGTCCTGGCAGATGCTCTCATCAGGATTTCCCAGGGCCACCACGAATGGTCACTGGATCCCCTGGTCTTGGGAGTAGTATTTGCCAGATGGGGCACCCCGCAGATAGATCTTTTTGCAGCCCCAGACAATCATCAACTTCCTCTATTGTGCTGCAGGCCCCCAGTGTTGGGCTCACTCCCACTGGATGCCTTAGTCCTCAGTTGGGAGGGGAAGTTTCTCTATGCCTTCCTTCCCTTTCCTCTCCTGTTCAAAGTGCTAGTCAAAATCAGATCCCAATCATGCAAAGTCATTCTGATAGCTCCGGATTGGGCCAGACAGCCCTGGTATCCACTCCTACTGTCCTTAGCAGTCCATCCTCCCCTGTCCCTCCCCAGGAATCACAATCTGTTAACCTGTGCCCAGGGAAAGGTCTGGTATCCGAATCTCAAATCTCTCAATCTCAAGGCTTGGTTCTTGAAGAGTTAGAGTTTGCTGATTTACACCTTTCCCAAGGTGTAATGGATATATATTGAAGGCCACAAGGAAGCCTTCCACCAGGGCTACCTACAATTCCAAATGGAAAAGGTTTTTCATATGGTGCTCAGAAAAGCATATTTCCCCAGTCTCTGCTGATCTACCCACAGTCCTGGATTATATGGTTCACCTGAATTCTTTGGGGCTGAGACCAGCTACCCTGAAGGTGCACTTAGCAGCTGTGTCTGCTTTTATTTCAGCAGGTAAATCCTCTTCCCTTTCAGCTCATCCTGTATTTTCCAAGTTTTTTAAGGGGTTGTTTCACACCAACCCTCCATTCAGGGATCCTGCCCCTGCCTGGGATCTTAATGTTTGCATTGCTCAGCTTCTGCAACCCCCCTTTGAGCCATTGTCTTCAGCTGAGCTCAAGTAATTGACTTGGAAAACTGTGTTTTTGGTAGCCATCACCTCTGCCAGATGCATAAGTGAATTACAAGCATTGTCAGTGGAGCAGGAGTTTATCTCTTTTCACAGAGATAAGGTGGTCCTTGGACTAACAGAAAGTTCCTGCCTAAGGTGGTTTCAGATTTCCACCTTAATCAATCTATTTCACTTCCAATGCACTTCACTGACCACTCCTCCTCTGGGGAGAGGATGTTGCACAGCCTAGATGTGAAGAGAGCCCTTGGTTACTACATAGAGTGTACCAAGGGTCATAGGTTTGACTCCCTTCAACTGTTCCTCACCTATGGCGAAGTTGGTAAAGGGAAGCCAGCCACTAAAAGATACACTGCCAGGTGGATTGTCTCTTGTATCCAATTCTGCTATGAGAAGTTGGGTAAAGTTCCCCCCTCAGGCCTGAGGGCTCACTCTACCAGAGGTACAGCTGCTTCTCTGTCTGCTGCTGCTGCCAGAGACATTCCTATTCTAGAAATATGTCAAGCCGCTACCTGGAAAACAGTTCACACTTTTACCAAGCATTACTCCCTGGACATCCAGGCTAGGAGTTATGCTCGGTTTGGCACAGCCGTGCTTCAGAGCCTATTTCCTAGGTAGGTTCTGTCCCTCCTCCATGGGGGTACTGCTGTGTAGTTCGTTCAATTGTCATAATATAGCAAGACTGTTGTTTGAAGAAAATTACTCACCTTAGTAATGTTGTTTCTTCTAATGGAGTCTTGCTATATTATGACCTCCCTCCCTCCCTGCCGCCCCTCTCAGAACCTCTGTTTTGGGGATGTGGGTGGGCAGTACAGGGTTGGCACTTTTTTTGATGCCCACCTTGTTGTTTTTCACCTACTTTTTGGGTGAATTGGTGCTGTGTTTTTGCATTTTTGGGTCTCCTGACTTGAGTCTTTGTTTTAGGCCAAAAATGAGTGTTTATGTTAGTAGCCAGTTGGCTAGTGTAGGTTTACAGCTTCCACACAGAACCTTAGTGAGTTTGGCTCATAAAAGATCTGACAGTTTGCGTTTGAAGCACAACAGACAGAGTTTTCAACCGAGCTCGCGCTCTAAGTTCCATGCCTGCATGGAAAGTTAACTATTTCACCTCCGGAGCAGTTCTAACCTGCGGTCATACTGCAATTGTCATAATATAGCAAGACTCCATTAGAAGAAACAACATTACTAAGGTGAGTAATTTTTTCTTCTAATGGAACAATGTGGCTTAACATTATCCAACAGAAAAATTGTTGCTAGGATACATAATAAACAAATCGACATTAAAAAATGTTATACAAACAAAAGACAAAGTTTCTTTACTATTAGAACTCCAATGTTATGGAATACATTACCATAAGATATTGTCGATTCTCCTACTATTATGATTTTCAAAAACAAAATAGATAAATGGTTATTAGAATAGCACCATATACAATGATCCACACATGTGGAGGACAATCTCGATGGGCTGTGGCCTTCTTTTGTCCAGCAAACCAAGTAACAATGTTTTTCAAGGGATGGATTTCCATCCTTAACAACATTTCACCATACACTATAAGCTAATTTATAATGGGTTGCTATCTGATTTCTACCACTGAACATTTTGGGGTAGTCACAATTGGTCATTTTGACCTACTTCTTCCCTTAAAGCAGCAGTATATGTTAGTCGGCAAAAAATGTTGTCATATAGTTTTTAACCAACATTTATTTATGATATCCTAAGAGTCAAATGTTCAGTGTATTTTTAGATTTCTCAGATATCATTAAAATAGTTTTACTGCTAATTTTGTAAAAATGACTCACATCATTAAAGATGGCTGTCACTTGCAATTTTTCAAAACCTCTTCTCTTGAGGTTACCTGTTGAATGTACTTGCTAGATTTATAATGTGGAGATATTAGGATGGTGCTAGCACATTTTTCTGATGGTAAACAGCACAACACTGTACCAAAATATTTATTATACAATGGCCACCAAAAGAAACACAGAATCCTGCATTCTGATTGGCTGACTGGCACCTCTTCTCCATTGTAAATCCTACGATATACCAATGGGAAAAGGAGTCAGCCACCAGTGAGCCACATCAGCAACTCTCCTGAAATCACTCTGACCACAGCAAAGTCAGGACTGGCAAAGACAGTCATGGATGGTGGGATGCTCATTTACAGTACGCACTGTTCCAAAAATAATTTAAACACAGGCAAAACCCATATTGGATGTAAAAGTTTTATCAACGATTTCTCACATATCTCCAGTCCACACATTTTCCAACCCAGAGACCCCAACAATTAGCAAAAGTGTTTAACATACTAGAACCTTTTTTTTAATCTCTCCTTGTCACAGCTCACATGGTGAATATGCTTATCTCTGTCCACATTTCCCACTATGATCTCCAGTTCCCATTATGACCTCCAGTTTACATTCCCTTCCCCCCACAACATCCATACGTGACGTCGCCGATATTTGTAAGATTAAAAAACATCATGCAACAAAATGATTACATCGTCCTAACCACATAAACAAAAGTAAAGCTGGAACCGGTAAAGCCACACCAAACCCAGAAGCACATAATGCAACAGCACCAGTTGTACCGTGCTCGCTGAAAGTATCCCAGGAGCTCTTTCCTGGTAGCTGGAAGACTGTATATTAAAAAAAAGAAGAAACAAACTGAAGCCAACCATGTTCTACCAACAATAATTAAAAAATAGTCAGCTCTCGATTCAATGCCCTGTAATTACAGTAGTAAATCACTCTGCCAGTAAAGCTGCCTGTCTCTCTCTCTCTCTCTCTCTCCTCTTTCACATTTCACTCTCCCACTGCTTCCATGACATACATGCATGTGTCTCAGCTATGTAAGTTATATAAAAAAAATAAAGATAACATAAAATTACATTCCTGTCATATATGTCTCAATTGTTTTGGTGGGGGAGGGGTATCCTAGCAACAAGGAACTACATTTTGTGGTGTAACAATAAAAAAAAAATTATTGAAACTGCCAAAAAAATGTATTTTCTCTTTTTTTCTTCCAAAAAAAGTACAAGAGAATGTTGTATAATCACAATAAACCACTCCAGAGTGTGGGTTATGCTCAGAGTTACCCATGGCTGACCTGGTTTGACCTCTCAGCCTGGGGCCTCATGGCCAAACCATGCCAGCCATGAGTAAATCCTAGCTTAACCCACACCCTGTCATGGTTTATTGCTTAAATTTTCTCCAGGTGGGCATGGCATTGAAGTGGGAACTTTTAAAACCTCAAGTCATGTATCTTGGTTCAGGAATGAAAGAAAATGAAAACAAAAATATGTATTTGATATTTCTGCCAGACAAATGTTTTTGCTGAAAAACAAAACTACATGGTTACTAACAAATACTACTGCTTTATGTCCTGATTAATCCAAAATGGGCTCTGCACTCTGCAGTTCCCTCAGACTGCCGCTCTGGTATGCTACTTTTGAGTGTACTAAATGACTGACCAGTGGTAGCCAGAGATATGTTTCAGTGTATTTAGATTAGAGCAGTGATGTTCCAGTGAAGTCGCACAATTTACCTTGGTGAATTACTTTGTGAAATTCCCGGTTCATCACCCATCACTCTGCAATGCATTTTTCTGGCAAAGTGGCAATTTTTCAGGTAAAGTCAGGGAAGTTATGGTGAAGTGGCAACTTGCCAGCAAATTTAGATAAATCTGCATAGAAAATGGCCACTTTGTCTGGTGACAACATGGCAAAGTTGGCATTCCACACTTTGTGAATTGTGCCAATTTCACAAATTTTAGCGGTTTCATCCATCTATAGCCAAATATTTTACAGGAAATCACTTTTCATTTGAATGGCATGTCCTGTGACTTATCTGGATATGTCTAATAATTTACTGGGACACAGCTCTGTCTATCATTGTAGCTTTTAATTAGATTAAGATATAAATACTGCTGGTAACCTTGCCTGATCCTGTCAGATCTCAGAAGCTAAGCAGGATTGGGCCTGGTCAGAAGTAGGCTGGGTGACCTCCAATGAACACTAGTTGCTGCAGGAAGTGGTGCTGGTAACTCTGCAAGGGGCACTCACCCCCTTGGTTAAAAGTAATCATAGCAGTGTACAAGCATGGTGTTTGGGGGACACTCTGATGTCAGAGGTACTATCTATTGGATGAAACATTAAACCAGGGCCCTTTCCCTTTCTTCTGGTGGTTGTTTAGGTGGGCATGGAAGAGCCCATGACACTTCCTGAAAACAGTAGGGGAATTTCCCTGCTGTCCTTACCAAATTTTCCTCCGTTCACTTAAAACCACCAACAGCTTAACCTGCTCAGTATCAGCTGGTTTTGCATCTGTATCCACTCACCCAGGGATGAGGCTGAAAAGAGATAGTATTTCTTAGCCCTCCCTTCACGGGGTCAACAAAAACTAATTACATGAGATATAAAACTACTAGCTGCCATAGAGTACTAAGTCTGTGTTGCAAAGCAATTCTGGTAATGTTGCACTAGACAGCTGTAAACATGTGCGTTACTCTATCTCTGTGCTTGACTACAGATCTGTGAACACTTGCATGACTCTGTGTTTGTGTGGCAAACACCATCCCCAACAGATGAAACACACAATTAGTACAGCTAACCCTTGTTGGTACTAGCCAACTCTTCGTAAATTCTATTGTTTGGAGAGCCTTCATTATTGTGAGATTTTTGTAGAATAAAATCAAACTATGCTCAGTGTTGAGAAATACTAAATCTGAATTAAAAATCAGACAAAGCTCAGCCCAGTGACACTGGTGGTAGCACATTCTGCTACCATTTTGGAGACCCTGGTTCTCAGTGCAGCTCCAATATCCACTGAAAAGGATTAGGATCATCTGTGGATGCCACGATTGACCACATGACATTCAGCCTCTACCCCAGACAGGGACATTCAGGTAAACTTGGATTTGGGGAGACAAGGGAGGACCTACATAAGATAAAATGCCCCTGGTTAGCTGAATGACTTTTCCAATGGAGCCAAGACAACCTGCTCATAATCCAGCCCCAGCTCATCCCAAATCAAACATAAGACAAGGAAGAGCAACAACATTGATAGTCTAGCAAAAGCTATGGTAATGAACAGTGAAGCCTGAAATGAATGTCCCTGTGGCTAGGAAAGGAAAGAAAAGGTGTTACTGTGACCAATGGGGGCAGCAGGTAAAAGTAAATAAAAAAAAACAGAGGGACTTTAACTTTTATGACTTCTCACTGACAATGCGAAAAAGAGTTGTACATACTGCATAAGGAATGGATACAGTGACTGCATTGTATGACAGTAATGTAAGCTGATGTTTTTTTCTATAATGCTTTACAATAACATCTCAAAGTACTGTGCAGAGTAATGCAATAACACTCTTATAAACTTGTACGATAACAATTATAACTCTGCTGCTAAGATAAGCAAACATGAAAGGAGCCTAACTAGGTGATATTTTTAATGGTTAGTATGTTTCACACATAACCATATTAGTGGTTACAGTGTTTGTCAGTCAGGCAGCCAGAATTATGAAAATCTGATTGATACAAATAGCCAGAAACAATGCAGACCACTTGTCTTTGGAAACTGAATTGCAGAACAAAGGTATATGAATCCCAAATCTCATGTTTTAAAACCAACTTGTGACTATTTTCAGTCACTGTATACACATTACTCTGCTAAGGAAAGGAACTGCATTTAATTTAGTGCTTTCCAAATATATTGTGTCCTCTTCCAATTAAAGTAACTCATGTTAAGTTTCTGTAGCCATTAGATGAATGAAGAAAGACTAGATATACTGGGGAAGGGGGGGCTTAAACAGCAGCTCTGCACTTCAGCATGTGCTTTCATAATATGATGTTTCAGCCGTGTTACTTTACTAGTGAATACGATTTTTCTGTTTTAGATTTCTTTCCCAGGTTTTACAACACATTATGGTAATCTAAGCAAAAAAGCCTATATAAAATATTTTCCTGTCACCAACTGGTTTTGCTTTTGTAATGATATCATTGTGCTCACCATTACAACATGCTGGGATGTCACAAACAGAAACTGTAGGAAAAACAGCAAACACACCAGAGAGGTGGCTCAGGACACCACGGAACAAAATCAAAGCAGAAGAACATGAAATCAGAAGGAAAAGAGCTTGGCTACAGCATCCAGAGAAAATGTATGTCCACAAAACCTTGGAGCCGATAAAATACTTTGTTCAAGTAAAAACAGATAAAACAGAGTAGCACACCTACCGTACATAACACATCAACTTTTCCCTTCACACTGATGCTTTCTCAAAGTGTAAGCATACTGCTCATACACCACCCTTATACAGTACAAAGTGACCCTTGCTGCAAATAGGATAAATAGTCTATATATATTCATTGCCAAAAAATCTTTTAATGCATTGGTTAGGGTTAGAGATGGGCGAAATTGAAAAATTTTGTTTAGTGAAATATTTCATGGGTGAAAAAATGCTAAATTCTGCTGGTAAAATGTGGAATTTCACACACGAAATGTGAAATTTCTCCACAAAATTTGGAATTTTGCCACCCACGGGTGAAATTTTACATTATGCCGGTGAAATTCTGCACTTTGCAGGTGAATATTTGCATTTTGCCAGTGGAATTTTGCATTTTGCAACAAAAAAATATTATACAAAATGCGCAGATTTCATGAAATATTTCATGGTGTGAAATTCCCAATTTTGCCAGAATTTCACTGATGAAATTAAATTTCACTGCATCTCTAGTTAGGGTTCATATTACAGCAACAAAAGTATGGAAATTTGGTGTTAGGGTTCACAACCCTAACATTCCACCTCAACCCCCCCCCCACAGCCCTACCAGCCTACCCCACCCTCACTGTCCACACACCTACAGGTGTTAGGGTGTGCCTTGGTGTCATTGGCCCTAACATTCACCTCATTCCATTTGTAAGGAAGGTAAGATGGTATAGTATAGAAGAAGGGGGTGAGCGTTAGGCCTGATGACCCTAAGGCACATCGCAAACCTGTTGGTGTGTAGGCAGTGGGGGTGGGGTGGTAGGGTTGTAAGCAGAGGTGGGGGGTGTTAGGGTTATGAACCCTATCACCAAATTTCCATACTTTTATCACTGTAGTATGAAGCCTGACTGATGCATTAATGGAGCTTTTTGCAATAAATGTCCTTACTTTTTGTGAAAGTATCACCATAGCTGTGGTTGTTTATGGGAGCACAGGGCCTTCCAGGCCCTGCACTCCCATCTATCCGTAAGTGTAGAGACATTATAATTAACCTTCATCTCCATGTTGGAATGCAGGGCCATGCTCCATGATTTCCATTATTTTATTGTGGGAGCACAGGGTCCTTAAGACCCTGAGCACCCATCCCTCTGTATATGCATGAGCAGATTACCACCATAGCCATCTGATTATTCCAGGACATGTACCTGGTACAGAACATTGTCAAATCCCCATCAAAACATAATTCTGCGCAACTCTAATGCCATTCCATGCCACAGGTGTGAAAACACATTCTGGCCAGGATTTAAAAAAGTACAGCTGTGACATACATGAGGTGGGCTAATAAGAAGGCTATGTTGAAAATCTGGGGCCAAAATATTGAAAATTTCCATAGTGACTAGCGGGCATACTGAAATAGCAATGAATGGTAATAACTTTGGCATTTTTTCATATTTTGACCCCAAAACTTGCGAAATAGTCTTCTTATCATACCACCTCATAAACGCCATAGGTGGACATTTTTAATTCCATGGCAAAACACCACTATGTATCTCGGGTGCAAAAACATGTTTTGGGCTGGATGTGAAAAATGACAGTTGTGGTATGAAAAATGGCAATGTTGAAAAGCTGGAGTGAAAATATTAAAAATTACCTAAGTTACACACATGCATAGAAAAATTTCAACAACCGTGTGTAACTCTGCTATTTCTATGTATTTTTTCACCAAATTTTCAACATGCGCTTTTTGGGACCCAACCTCATGAATACTGTCACTGTCATTTTGTTACTCAGTCCAGAAAGGTGGTTTTATGCCGCAACTGCAAAATCACCTTACGGGCCCGATTAACAGAACAACAGTGACAGTGTTCATGAGGTGAGGTCCCAGAATGCCCATTTATTTATTTGTTTAAAAGTTGGTAACCAGGAAAGGCACACTGAGCCGGAGCTCATTTCCAGGTGTGACCTGGGGAAAGGGGACAATACAGTGGATTACAGCGATCCAATAAACAGTACAATAAAAATACAAAATTGTACATAGAAACAAAGAGGAAATAATTAACAGGCAACAATATACAAGCAGTAACAGCTTAGAGGTTAGAATGTACAAAACACATTACAAGTTTGATAATGTACAACATATTACAAGCAATATATGTGTGTGTATATACATATTTAGATATATATATATTATACCTGCACGGTATTGCAGGCATAGTTAATGTAGGGTTGGAGGGCCACGTTAATGTTAAACCCCAAAGTTTGCACTTTAATAACTTTGGAACCATTTGTCCAATTTACTTGACATTTTGCATGCACTGCGTCCAACCATAGATCTGTGGATCTTGAAAGTTGTGTTCTGGTCAGATCTACAGTTGCAGAACTGCAGACCATCCAAAACATGAAAATTAGTCAACGTTTGTGCATTTCTTCAGTTGGGCATAATGGACTGAATAATGCATCTGTGTGGATTCAGATTTGCATGTCTGTATGTGGCATAGGTTTAACTGGTGCATTTTAAAGATTTGGTGCAAAAATATTGATCCTTTCAAAAGTTATTCAACTTTTTCATGTCCCATTATAGCCTATGGGAAAATGCATATGTGCATTGTGAAAATGTCGGCGATCACATTTTTGTTGTCGTGCTCCCTGAATTTGTTTTCGTGCTACTGCCATCTTGTTTTCAGTTAATGAGAGACAAAAAATTTTGTAACTCAAAAAATAATGCCCTTTGGTAAACACAGACAGTTGTGTTTACCTAGTCAGGCCTGAGAAACATGACCCTGGCATTAGTTTTTCACCAGGTGGTCTGGAAATATGTTTTTCAAATGTTTCCTACCATTCCGCCGTATTATTGTTGTGACAACATTTTTTGTTGCCATGGCAATAATCGTGATAAAAAAAAGAACCTAGATAACATTTTTCTGTGTGCAACAACATACCCATTATAAAGATAGGATTGCCACGAGCACATTAAAGTTATCACGAAAACACTGCACAAACACATTTTCCTATGTGTTATTATCTTTGTCACTTCATTGTGCCAAGGTGGATTGTGCTTTTGAGCTGAAATTTACAGGGTGGCAAGCCCTCATCCCACAGATGTGCCCTTTGGTAGTTTGATCCCAAAACATTCAATGGGTCCATAGTTACAGAGTTCCAAAATTGAGAAATTTCCCATAGGATAACATTGCAGCACCTGCAGTGCCTTTCGGTGCCTGTATCTCAAAAACAAAGCGAGATATAGATTTTTCAGTACCTGCAGCTTACTAAGCTCATGAGGAAGTTTTAAAGTCATAAATTAGACCTGCACTGGAATTTTTTTCATAGGTTGCATGGTTACTGAGATATTGTCAAATTAGTGTTACAAGGGTTCCTTTTCAGGCCTATAGGGCTATTGTATGGCTCTGTTTTTATAGGTAAGTGGGAGCACAGGGCCCGGAGGGCCCATGCTCCCACAGAAGCATATCATTATGCACAAATGAGAAGTTTGGTGGGAGCACAGGGCCCAAAGGGCCCATGATCCCTCCAACACATACCAGTTACCAGGTACATTACACTGTAAATAAACGGTTTGGTCTTTTGGCTTGAAATTTGGAGGATATAAAGGGAGGGGTCCCAGAGCTGTGAATTATGCTGTTTAGGTGTAAAAAATTTAATCTGTTCCATAGATATGCCAAAACTTAGTTGAGATTTTTCCCATAGGATAACATTGCAGCACCCACAGCGCTTTTCAGTGCCCGTATCTTGGAAACTTTGCAAGATATGGATTTAGTCAACTTATGTCATGCGGAGGTTTCACAGTCATGATTACAACAGCACTGGATTTTTATTCATAGCTGCTACGCTTGCTGAGATATTGGCAAATTAGTGTTACAAGTGTTCCTTGCCCTATAGAGCTGCTGTATGGTTCCGTATTTCAGTGTAACTGGGAGCACAGGGCCCGGAGTGTCCAAGCTCCCATAAACATATACCACTAACCACTCACATTACACTTTCTCAAAAAGAAGGAAAATTAATTGAAAAAAACTTGGTTAGTGCATCAGTTAGGGTTGATGTCACAGTGACAAAAGTTTGGAAATTCGATGTTAGGGTTATCAGCCCTACCACCCAACCCCCACCCTACAGGAACCAACAGGCATTGAGGGGTGCCATGGGGTCATCAGACCTAACTCTCACCCCATTCTCCTATACTGTAGAGTGTCAGCCTGTTTACAAATGGAATGGGGTGAGAGCTGGGCCTGATAACCCCATGGCATGCTCCAATGTCTGTTGGTGTGTGGAGGGTGGAAGGATGTGGTGGAGTGGTAGGGGTTGGAATCCTGGGGATGGGGCATTAGATTTGGAAACCCTATTGCCTCATTTCTCTGGTTTTGTTGCTGTGGTATCCACCCTAACTGATGCATTAATAAAGTTTTTTTGCAAAGACGTTCCCTTCTTTTTCAGATAGTATAATTGCATCCTCATTTTACTGTAGGAGTGCAGGGTCCTTTAGACCCTGTGCTCTCATCCCTCCATCAAGATAGTACAACACTGTCCATAAGACATGGTGGGAGTGCAGGGTCCTTTGGACACTGTTGGACCCTGCAGTCCCATCCCTCTATCCAGATAGTACAACAGTGTCAATATGTCATGGTGGGGAGTGTAGGGTCCCTCCATTGAGACAGTACAACAGTGTTCATATGTCATGGTGGGAGTGCACATCCCTCCATCAAGATAGTAAAACAGTATCCATATGTTACAGTGGGAGCCAGGGTCCTTCAGACACTGTGCTCCCATCCCTCCATCCAGATAGTACAACAGTGTTAAAAATGGAAGACACTGGCAAAGCTACGAGTGTGCATAGAAACTACGCAACACATGCTTGTAACACACTCATTTTCTGGGAATTGTATTCACTAAATTTTCAACATCGACATTACGGACCTCCCCTCATGAACAGTGCAACTGAGATTTTGTTAATTCATCCCAAAAGTTGATTTTGCACAGTGACTGCACCATTCTGGGCCATAGGTGTGAAATTACATTCTGGACAGTATGTGCAAAATTACAGCTGTTCTGTTCATAAGGTGTTGTGAAAAAATGGCAATGTTGAAAATCTGGAGTGAAAATATGAAAAATTGGCAAAGTTACAAGCATACATAGAAAGTGCACAATGCATGCCCGTAACACAGTCATATTTGGGAATTTTTTCACCAAATTTTCAAAATGGGCTTTATGGATCCTCCAATCATGAACAGTGGCACTTGTCATTTTGTTAATCCATCCCCAAAGTTGATTTTGCACAGCAACCATGCCATTCTGCACCACTGGTGTGAAAACACATTTTGGGCAGGATATGAAAAATGACAGCTGTACTGTTCATAAGGAGGTGTTAAAAATGGCAAAGTTGAAAATCTGGAGGGAAAATGTTAAGCATTGGTGAAGTTATGAGCGTGCGCAGAAACTGCACAGCATACACTCGTAATGCAGTAATTTTTGGGAATTTTTCAACCAAAATTGCAACATGGGTTTTTGGGACCCCACCTCATGAACAGTGGCACTGTCATTTCATGAATCAGTCCTGAAGGTTGATTATGCACAGCAGCTACAAAATCACTTTTTGGGACAGAGAAACAAAATGACAGTGACAGTGTTCATGAGAAGGGGGTCCCAAGAACCCCATGTTAAAAATTTGAGGCCAAAATTCCTAAAATTGGCTGTGATATCAACCTAAGTTGAACCCCCCCCATTGACTCCCATTATATAGGCTTATACGATTCCTCAGTTCGTAGTTTGGCTTTGAAGAGTGCAGATGTGTCCCTGATCACAGAAGATCATGGCTTCCAACCTCCAGAGGGTAAGTATGGGTGAGGGGGACTGTGGGGAGGTGGTTGCACAGAGGGGGGTGGAGATGGGGGAGGAGACAGGGAGACGACAATGGACAGTTTTCATCATTACAGGTACAAAAATAAAAAAGACATAGAAGGACAGGGTGTAAAAGAAATAAATTTGGCCACACTGGGGTGAGCTCCCAGTATGCCACATAAGTTTTGGGGGGAATCATCATGCTGACAGGGGGATTGGGCACCACTGTTGGCAATAAGAGTGGGCTTGGGGGTCATCTGACACCAGAAGTGGGCATCCCAGTGTCAGAAAGGTTTAAATAATTTAATAAATATATCAGCACACTGGGTGGACTCCCAGTGTGCCACAATACTGGGAGGGATACAGACAGACAGACATGGGTATTGGGCACCCCAATGTTGCAAAGGTGCGGACTAGATCAATGCAGGATCCTGCATCAAAACATGCACAAATTTTGATGCAGGATCCTGCATCAAAGTACTGTAATTTGCGGCACAATGGTTTTGTATCAGAAAGCATTGTGCGGCACATTACACTACTTCGATGCAGGATCCTGCATCAAAATTTGCACACATTTTGATGCAAGATTCTGCATTGAAGAAAAGACCTCTGAGGAAGGTTTTTTCTCCTCAACTGGCACTTCAGCTTCGAAGAGTACAGACATGTCCCAGTCCACAGAAGATCTTGGCTCCCGACCTCTGGAGGGTAAGTATGGGGGGCTGCAGGAAGGTGGGTGCACAGAGAGGGTGGGGATGGTGAGGGAGATGATGATCGATGGTTTTCATCATTATGGGTACAAAAATAAAAAAGACTTTGAGGGACAGTTTTCTTCATTTACAGGGTGTAAAAGAAATAATTTTGGGCACACTGGGGTGGGCTCCCAGTGTACCACATGAGTTTTGAGGGGGAATCATCATGTTGACAGGGGGATTTGGCACCCCCATCAGCAATAGGAATGGGCTTTGGGGTCATCCAACATCGGGAATGGGCATCTTAGTGTCAGAAAGTTTTAAATAATTAAAAATAAATGTATCGGCACACTGTGGTGGGCTTCCAGTGTGCCACACTACTGGGGGGATACAGATCAACATGAGGACTGGGCACCCCGATGTTGAAATGGGGCAGGCTAGGTTGATGCAGAATCCTTCATCAAAATGTGCACAGATTTTGATGCAGGATCCTACATTGAAGTACTGTAATGTGCCGCACAATAGTTTTGTATCGGAAAGCATTGTGCGGTACATTATAGTACTCGATGCAGGATCCTGCATCGAAATTTGCACACATTTTGATGCAGGATTCTGCATAAAAGAAAAGACCTTGGGGGATGGTTTTCTTCTTTTCACAGGTATTTACACATAAAAAATATATTTAGGTCCGCTGGGGTGGGCTCCCAGTATGCCAAGTACACACCATGTATTGTGCACACAAAGTACACAGAAGTGTGTCTTCCATGACTCTGCAGTCAGCAGTATGAGTTCCAGCTGCGGCTGCAGAAGTCAGGAAAATACAGCTTTTCTCATATAGAGAACAAACTCCAAGTCATTCTCTGTATAAACTGGCACCCGAGAGAAAAACTTCTTTGGGTCCAGCTTAAAACACACACAAAAAAACCCTCAGAAAACACCTAAAGAGGTTCTCTTTAGCTGTTTTCTGTTTTTTTTGTGTTTAAAATGTTTGGTACTTCAACATCCTTGCTAAGTGGGAAAGCAAGATGGCAGCTGCAACACAGCTAAATCAATCACATAACTGTGAATTGTGCAAAAAATACCAGCTTTCTTTGTGAAAAGAAGCTGGTATTTTTATCACAGTAGTCCTAGTGTTTGAAAATATGCTGCTATTTTTCGCACAATACTCCCAATGTGCGAAAAATATGTATTTTGTGCCTGACATATAAATTTTCCCATAGGAGACAATGGGAATATTAAAAATATCATAACCTTTGAATGGGTCAATATGTTTTCACCAAACCTTCAAAAGGCACATCTGTGACACAAGGGCTTTCTACCCTGAAAATTTCAGACAAGTACCTAAAGCCATTTCTGAGATCCAGGGTGACAAAGAAATGTTAAAAAAACCCTGGATTTCTCTGTTTTTCAACACTTTATATATCACAAACCGCTGATCAAGAGTACTACTGCTAGAGATTACGCATGCCCAATTTCATACAAATCCATTGAACGGCTCCAAAGTCATTAAGGTTCAAAGTCTGAATTTTAACATAGAAGTGCTGTTTCATCCTAACTATACTGGCGTGTATATATCTAGATCTATATCTATCTATACATATATATATATATATATATATATATACACAGTCAATTCCGGAAGTGTGCACATGCCAGGGAACTCATAAATTTGTGCACACATCCGAAAATGCACAGAAAGAGTAAAACCACCCAAAGTCTGTCTGCTCTCTTCGATCCACGTAGTCCCTAATTTTTGTTAGCATATGCCAGACTTCGGCAGTGGTAGGCACCTCAACCTCTGGGTCCTCTGTGTCCTTGTCTTCTTCAGTTTTCATACCGCTCTCCCCAAGTACAGAATCACAAATGTCACTGTCTGTCAGTTCACCACTGGCTGGTTCATTGATGTCCACAGCAACCAAGGCATCGAACTGTGAGGGTAGCATTTCGTGGGGTGAGGGTACATGCTCTATGAGAAAGTCATCATCAATGAGGTCAGGTTGAGCACTAATGCCAGCTTTTTTAAAACAATTCTTGATCGTCCCCACTGTGACATCGCACCATGCTGCATGTAACAGATGTATGGCATAAAGGAAACTGATTGCTTTGGCCATAGCATTAAACTCAAATTCATCTTGTGAATCCAGCTCCAACAGAATTTTGTTCACAATTTTTTTGCGATAATGCTGCTTAAGACAGTTTATTACCTCTTGATCCATCAGCTGAATAAGGACAGTACAATTAGGGGGTAGAAAGACAAGCTTGGTGTTTTCGAAGTGTGCTGGGCGTGTGAGCAGGACAATTGTCAACAATGACCACAATTTTCCTTCGCTGCCTCCTCATTTTTTTATCGATGTCCTTAAACCAGTCATGAAAAATCATTGTGGTCATCCAGGCATTAGAGTTAGCAGTGTAAAGGATTGGTAATGCTTCTACATTTACACCCTTAAAACAACATGGCTTTTTGGACTTGCCAATGACCAGTAATGGTAGTTTTTCTGTCCCCGTGCTGTTAGCACGAACCATCACAGATAATTATTCCTTTGCTTTTTTGTAGCCATAAATCAGTTCCTTTCTAAATTATAGTGTCCCATCTTGTGTCGCACAAAAGAACAGTGCTGTTTCATCAGCATTAAAAACATCTTGTGGGGCAAAATCAGAAGTTATTGCAGGCACCACCTCCCTTAGCCACCTCTCAGATGTTTCAGCATCGTTCTCTGCCTTTTCACCATGGACTGTCTTATAATCAATGTCATTGTGCTCCTTCCAGCAAGATAACCATCCTGAAGAGAGCTCAAATTCGATGCCCATGTTCGTGGCTAGACTTTTTGCCTTGTCATGCAATATCTGACCAGACAATGGTGCTCCGTGGTCACAGGCAGCAGTAAACCACCGTAAAAGGGCATCTTCCACACGGACATCTTTGCCTTCTCACTTTCTTTTCCAGTTTTGTTACCCTCAGCACTCCAATCCAGCAATATTGTTTCCCTTTTTTAAAAAATTCACCCCACACAAGACACATCACTGAAAACTCAGATGCAAGCTCCTTTCTTGTAACACCGGGCACAAGCGCCTTATCGAGCAGCAAAACTTTTTGTTCAAGACTTAAAACCGTTCATGTGATCTTATCCACTGTGACTTCTGATACTGAATGGTTTGTTGGCTGAATTTAATGTAGCAGCTGATTAACCTTGATTAAGCTGCTTGATTAGGCTGCTGTTTAACACCTGTGTGACTGACTGAGGAGCACACCAATACAAGTGAATAAATTAGGCTTACAAGGCTGACAAGTAGCTGCCAATTAATGATGATTTTCTCTGAAGTGCTGCTGAATAACAAATTTACAACCTGAGATGTGTGCACACAATTGAAAAACTATGTGCACAGAACTGAATTCTTTAACAGGAAACTAATAAAAAATGAAACCGGACTGCATGATTTTGTGCACTTCAGCGGAATGTGCACACATCTGAATGGCACATAAACGGAATTGACTGTGTATTATATATATATATATATCCGATTTTAATCATGCAGTGATCACACTATTTAGAAACTGCTGTTCTACCTTTTCTACAGCCTCCATTGCTGACTCCAGTCCCGCTACATCCTCTCATCATCTCATCATCACAGCCCAACTCTTCTTGTCATCTTCATGACCTGCAGCTTCACCTCACAGCAGAAATACAACCGCTTGCTGATTTTAACTTAAAAAGCAAACCCTAACCATATTTTTTAAAGTATTTAAAAAATATACCGTCCATAAACCAGCACACTACTACTTGCTCTTTTCCTCTTCAGTTAGACTCTCGCCTACACACACTGCCATTTTCTCCCAACTTTTTCACAAAGTAAAAAAAACTCCACCAATCACTGATGACGTTGGCAGCTTAGCTACACTTCCCCACACTACATACATAGCATCACCCTTAGCAACCAAGAATATATAAGGCACAGTGACATTCTCCACAGTAAAATTAATAAATAAACCCACAAAATTGCCTACATTAAAAAAACACAGTAAATCAACAGAATCCCACATGTCCTCCCCTACTGCATAAATGAAATATGCAGGGGGGGCAATGTGATACATGATTTATCTATACTTGTGGTGTTTGACCTCGGCCACCACAATCATGGTTACGCCACTCATGAAGTTACCTGAGGTCAAACACCACTTGTATAACTAAATCATGTATCACACTGGCCTCCTGCATATCCTATATATATATATATATATATATAGGATACATGATGGGCATAGTGTGATATGGCAAATATTGTCACTCCTGCAGAGTGAGATATCCAAGCTCATGATGCAGGAGTGACAATATTCTGCATACTATGATCTGCCATCATGTATTCGATCTCTACAATAGAGACAAGAGTTTTAGAAGTTTTGTTATGCTGTCTTGTGTTCTGTTCCTGTTAATTTGTTTGATCATTCTGTGTGTGAGCTTTTCTGAATGGGCTGGCAGTTTTATAAACTTGAGAGACACATGAGTGTGTTTGCAATGCTAAATGAGTTAGTTTCAGATAGGAATGAGAAACATACTTTTGTGAAGCTGTATTGTTTAGCAGTCTGGCTGCAGTGAAGTTTAAAGCATCACAGTAATTGTAATGAACTGAGAGGCAGAGTGTCAGAACAGCTGATACTGTTTTCAGTGGTAATTAAGTTAGCTGCAGGCAGAGTGCAGAGTGTTCTGTGAAATTGTGCTCTTTAGGATTCTGGCTGCAGTGAAGTTGAAATTGTCACAGTAATTTTAATGGGTGAGAATCAGAGTTTGAGGAACAAGTGAGAGTGTGTTTCAGTGGTAGTTGAGTTAGCTGCAGACAGTAGTTTAGACTGTTCTGTGAATCTGTGCTGTTTGGAATTCTGGCTGCATCAAGTTGAGAGCATCACAGTAATGAGCTGGAAGTTGGGGGATAGGTGTGTTTTGTAATGCTCACTGAGTTAGCTGTAGGCAGCAGTGAGACCTCTCAGGTAGTTCTGCATTTGTGTCTATGGTAACAGCACAGGTGTTTCTTGCATGCTGAGGGGAAAGCTGCCTAGAGTGATGATATCAGTGACCTTTTGTGACCTGTGTGTGTAAAAGTCTCATATAATCACAGCAGAGCAGAGGGTAAAAATATCACACTGCAGTGGATGATATGCTGTTTTATCTCACTCATTTACCACTCCCCTATTGTGTGTATGTGTGTGTATATATATATATATATATATATATATATATATATATATATATATAGATAAACCACTCTGAGGTGTGTGGTCATGCTCTGATTCACTGCGCCTTGGTGTAAGTTGTTACACATGAAACCGCAGGCCAGTGCATCAACTACTCAAGGTGTGTGTATATCAGCATAACCACACACCTCATAGAGTGGTTAATCCATTTTATAAAATTTCAAATTGTTTTGAGCGGGTAAAAGTGCAGGTGTGGGTGCTCTGATATACACATGGTCATGTGATGCTGTTCAGCTAATGATATTGCTGCAATTTCCCTACACATTTATAATATATATGAGGATATGCAATGGGTCTACTGGAAATATCGCATGTTTCCCAGTGCAGTTGACCTTATGACCTCATGAGTGGCAGAGCCACAGTGAGATTACAAAGGTCAAACTGTACCAGGGGGAAATAGTGATATTTCCAGTAGACCCATAGCATATTTGATTTATGCAATGGTGTTTTTATGTGTTATTTTTGTTTTAATGTATTTTCTTTTAATATTCATCTTTAATTCTTTCTCCCTATGGTGTTTCATGGTGCTGCACTGCTAGGAAGGTAGGGACATTCATGTGGTAGCTGTTTCTTTTAGCATCTCATTTTATTGGTCTATAGGCTTATGTGGGCAGGCTGAGTAGTTTTGTTAAGATGGCGGCGGTAGCTCCCATTTGGGGGGGAGCAAGGTTTCGGCTCAGTACTTTTGTTTAAAATGTTAGTTATCTGGTTGATCCTGATTTGGTTATCATGCACCACTTGATAGTACAAAGAAAGACATCTCCAGCCACGTTGACGAGCAGAGGAGGATGTTGCCAGCTGTGGGAATCACTGTGAGTTGGTGAGGAAAAAGGGTGTGGAAGTTGTGGGCGAGAAGGGAGGGAGGTTTTGGCAGCAGCATTTTGGGCAGGGTGAGAGAGTTACTAAGGGCTTTTTTTTGTGTAGGAAAAAAAACAAGGCCTCTCAGTGTGAATGCCAGTTTCACAGTGAAGAGGTTCTTGGATGGAGTTGACCCGCAAGTGAAGTCTGTCAAGTTCATAGTGCTGTGTGGTGTCTATGCCGGTAAGGTGCAAGTTGTGGTTGAGTGTGTTATGCAGAATGTGCAAGGATTTTAAAAAAAATATAAACACTTCTTTTATCTGTAATGTGTCATGCTGTTGTGTCAGGGGGAGGTTGAAAAAGTGTCCAGAGAACAGTCTGCTGTTGAGGACTGGGGAGTTGATGGTAAAGTAGATTAGCTAAAATGTGCAGCCTGGGTTCAAAACTAAAAATATTGTGACTGTCTGATGTGGCATTCTGCTGTTGGGGGGGTTGGAGAAGTGTTGTATTTTCATTTTTGTATCACTGACTTTTATCAAGGACTGTATCTATTGGTGAAAAAAGATTTGGGGAGGAAGTGAAAGTGCTGTGTGTGCTGCAAGAGAGAAATGAAACTGCAGAGTGGTAGTTGGCATGAAGTGAGCAGGTGAAAGTCGGACACTGATTATGCTGCCAGCGCCCACCAATCAAAAGCTTTGTGAGGAGTTGTGATGAACAGCAGATAGTGCCTGGTTATTATCTACAGTGAGGATAAATGACCTACAGTGAGAATAAATGTGATATACTCACTGTAGGTCTGACCAGCAAAAATACTGCTGTTATTTGCCACTTTTATCCTCACTCTCATTGCATAGATATATATATATATATATATATATATATATATATATATATATATATATATATATGTGTGTGTGTATATATATATATACACACACATGTATATATCATAGTTACACTGTAGTGCCACTATAGTTAGGGTTGATTACCCCATATAAGGTTAAAGTGTGAAATTTTGTAGCTTAATAACTTTGCCACTGTAGGATGGATTTGGTAAAATTTGGCAGGTGTAGAGTAGTGCCACAGATTTCTGGAAATGCTAAGTTTTGTCTTGGTTGGATATATGGTTGTGGAGCTATAAAGCGCAACAGAAAGTTGTATTTATGCTTTTTTGCCCATTCTCTGCTCTCACCTACAGATTGCACAGTTTGCGCAACTGGTCCAAAACCTTCAGGGAACATACAGCTGGGGTTCCTGAAGTGCCTTTCAAAGATTTTGTGAAAAAATATTAAACGGTTCAAAAGTTATTCAAAAAAACAAGTTTCCCATTATAGTCAACAGGAAAAGTTAACAAAATATTCAAGTGTCTCAAATGCAGTTTTTAGTGTCACAAATGACCCCTGTAGTGTCGTGAGTCAGCCATTTATATTTTTCGGTTACTGATCACAGAAATGCTTGCCATTTAAATTTGGGACCTTCTAGGGACACAATTCTTTTTGTGTTCTCCTAGTCAAGCCCTGAGGACGCTAGTCATGTCTTTTTGGGGGGGTTAAACACCCCAGAAATATGGTTTTGTAATTTTTGTAAACTGTAGTGTCACAAAGTATTGTCACACCTGCAAAACATTCAGGATTTTTTTTTGCAAAAGTGTTGTGATTTGTGACACTGCTTTGCAACACTATGCCCAAAATAACAGGAATTCTTTGCCACCCTGCTGCTAAAGAACGGTTTGGTCTTTTAGTCTGAAATTTGGAGGGAAGAAAGCCAACATCCCACAGATGTGCCATTTGGTGGTTTGGTGACAAAATATTACAGGGGTGCAAAGTTACAGTACTCCAAAGTTGACAATTTGTCCCATAGACTAACATTGCGGCATCCACCGTGCCTTTCGGGGGCCCATATCTCGGCAATGCTTCGAGATACGGACTTTTCGTCAGAAAAATGCTTAGCCCCAGTTGAAGGGCTAAGTGCATAACTAGCCAGGAAAGTCATAAATTATATGAAATTTTATTTTTTTTCTGTGTCGTACAGTTCCTGAGATATAAGCAATTTAGTATTCCAAGTGCTTATTTTCTGCTCCTAGGCCTATTATTATGAATACATTCATTGTATTCACTGTGTTTCTCTATGCAGCTGTTGGGGAAAAAGGGTGTGTGCTTTCATTACTGTTACAGTTAGCGTTTCCATAACCGTTTGCGTTAGCGTTCCCGTCTTCACCACCATATGCGTTACCCTTTGCGTTTTCATTTGCGTTTGCATTTGTGTTACTGTTACCATTTGCATTTCCATTACTGTTTCTGTTTGTGTTTTGTTTTGCTTCACTGTGTGCATTACCATTTGCGTATGTGCTTCCGTTTGCGTTTGTGTTTTCTTTGGCATCATCGTTGCTGTTTCCATTAGCATTTGCACTTCCAATTGCGGTACCGTGACCATGCCCATTACCATTTGTGTTTCTGTATGCACTTGCATTTGCATTTGCATTTCTGTTTCCATTACTGTTTGCTTTGGTGTCATCGTTGCTGTTACTGTAACTGTTTGCATTCTAATTGCGTTACCATTACTGTTTGCTTCTTCATCACCATTTGTGTTTTTGTTGTCCTTAGCATTTGCATTTACGGTTGTGTTTCCATTGTCGATTGCATTACTGTTTCCTTCTGCAGCACTGTTGCCTTAACCATTTTCATTTCTGTTTGCGTTTGTGTTACCGTTTGCATTTCTCTTATTGTTTGCGTTTCCATTGGTGTTACCATTTACGTTAATGTTTTCATTTACATTTGCATTTCTGTTGCTGTTAGTGTTTGCATTACCATTTGCGTTACCATTTCTGTTCTCATTAACATATGCACTTGTGTTTCTCTTACCGTTGGCGTTACCATTTACATTTGCATTACCATGTGCGTTATTTTGTGCTTGTGTTTGCATTACCGTTAGCATTACTATGTGACAACCAATGATATGGCGGGGCCCCGTGCTCCCACCACCACATTCCATTCACTATTTATAGTGTTCATTCTCAAAAAGAAGGGAAATTCATGGCAAGAAACTCCATTAAATGCATCAGTTAGGGTTGTTCCACAGTGACAAAAGCAAGGAAATTCAGTGTTAGTGTTGCCATCCCTTGCACCCTAATCCCCTGTCCCCACCAACAGGAATTGAGGTGTAAAACTCTTACCCCATTCTCCTATACTGCACCACCTCAGCTTGTTTACACATTGGATGGGGGTGAGAGTTAGGACCAATGACCCCAACACACACCCCAATGCCTGTTGGTGGGGACAGGGTGGGCTTGGGGTGCAAGGGGTGGCAATCCTAACACTGAATTTTCTCACTTTTGTCACTCTGGAACAACCCTAACTGATGCATTAAACTGAGTTTTTGCATGAAAAATATATATATATATATATATATATACATACACCAGACATCTAGTTTAACAGGAAGTGGGGGAGTGGCTAGTGTCCCATGGGGAGCTGATTCCATTGGCAAGGGAGGCAGTAGGAGAAGGCAGTCTTGCCTGAACAAATGCATGGATGGGGAGGGAGAAAATTAGCTCATCCCTGGATTGGAGGGAATATGAGGAGCAGGAGCTAACTGGTGAGAGGCAGGAGTTGAGTTGGGGGGAGGGACCCAAACCAGAATTTGGAGATAAAACTGAGGCTGTGAATACAGCATCTTCCAGGTAGCAGTGTTAGGAAAAATGAGGAGTAGAGAGTGCAGCGGTGCATAAGGGGGAGGAGGTGGCAAAATGTGTTTAGTGCTGTGTCAAGTCTAGTGAGGGAAATGGTGGGTGTGGAGCAATAAACAATGTTTGCATAGTCTATTACTGGTAGGATCGATTTGTTGACTAATTCATGGTGGGTGGACAAGGAGAGGCACTCTTTGTGCCTATAGAGAGCTCCTAGTTTAGGACGAGGTTTGGAGCAGATGGAGTCAACGTGGGTGGTGAAATCAAGGTGGCTTTTGTTGAACATTTGGTGAAAAAAATGGCTGATAGAGATCATCATAAGTTCAAAATGCCATTGAAAGCAATTGCATGGCACTTACCTTTATTCTCCAGTTCATGGTTAAGCTTTGAAGAGTGCAGATGTGTCTCACTTCACAGACAATGGCAGCTGATAGCCTTCAGTGGTAAGTATAGGGCAAGGGGGGTGTGGGGTGATGGATGCTCAATAAAAGGATTGGGATGCAGGAGGGGATGAGGGAGTGTTTTCTTTTTTTCAGGCTTTAAAAAAAATTATGTTAGGTGACTGTTTTCTTTTTCACAGGTACACTTGCAGCAATATTTCAGAACACTGGGGATGGGCTCCTCAGTGTCCCACAGTACTGGGGGGTAGGACATAACTGGGGACACTGGGAGTGTGCTCACCAGTGTTCCACACTGGTGCGGGGGTTGTAGTGCTGACACAGGGATTGGGCACCCTGATGATGGCAAAAACATTTTTTTCACAAAGAAATATTTCAGGACACTGGGAGTGGGCTAGCCAGTGTACCACATTTGCAGGGGTGAAGGCATCTCAGGACACTGGGAGTGGGCTCTCCAGTGTCCCATACTGGTGGGGGTGGGTGGCTTCTACCTGGGACATTGGGATTGGGCTCCCCAGTGTCCCACACTGGTGGTGGGGAGGCTTCCACAGCTGACACAGAAATTGGGCACCCCACTGTTGGAAAAAACATTTTTAATATAAAACATGCTTTGGCCCCCTTGGAGGCAGTGAAAGGATAAAAAATCCTTTTATCAGGTAATCTGAGGAATGGGACTCTGTGGTTAGTTTGGCTGAAAAATGGGCAAAAATTGTTTTGGGTGTTTTCGGGGTCTGACTTTTTTTTTGAAAAGTAATGCCTCAAATTGCGTTAGCTGTTGCAAAATTTGTTAAAGCTTTTGCAAAACAGTGCCACAATTTCCAGAATTACCAAATTAGTTTCACGTTTCATAAGAGTACTGTCGTAAATGTGTGACAATACCAATGCCCGATTTAAGTGAACATATTTCCTGACATAATTTTAAAAGTTCTAACCACAGAACTGTCTTCATCTGGCCCTGATTAGGTAAACACAACTGTTGGTGTTTACCAAGGGGCAGTATTTTTTGAATTACAGTGTTTTTTCCCCATCGCTAACAGAAAACAAGATGGCAGCAGAATGACACTACTTATCCATTTGAGAAAGCAAAAAGTGTTTTTGCAAAAGCAAAACCTGATTTTGCATGGCGCATCTAATTTTTCTCATAGGCTATAATGGGAAAGTGAAAAGTTTAATAACTTTTGAATTGATTAATATCTTTTCACCAAACCTTTTGAAAGGCACATCTGTGAACCAGACTTTATATATCCGAACAATTTCTGACCAAACCTCCATGCCATTTCACAGAAATGGCATGACAAAGGATTTGCACCTAAATGGTAACACTCCGTATCTCTGCAGCCACACATCCGACTGGAAAGAAATTTGCCACATCAAGAAATTTATGTGATGGGGCATGAATGTTTTTGTGCGCATCAGTCATATGGATATATATATATATATATATATATATATATATATATATATATATATATATATATATATATACACACACACACACACACACACAGACATACACACAGTGGTACTGCAGCAACATTTATGCAGTAAACTGCTACAAAGTGCAGAACTAGCCACACAGACTATAGTGCAAAACATGTCAATATAAAGAGATGTATGAGTGCAATCCAGTAAATGAAATGCACAAAAATGAGAAGACAGGGGAGGAGGAGGAAAGAGATAGTATGTGTAATGGAAAGGTAATGTGGAATGAGAGTGAAGGGAAAATGAGTTGGGGAGGAGGGTTATTTGAAATATTAGAAAGTTAGGGAGAAGGAAGGAAAGCAAAACAAAACACGGTCAAATACATATGAATACTGGACATGTCATTAACGTGGAACAGGAGCCATAGTTAATATACCAACACAAGCCTGTATTTTAGAAAAGGGGACAATTGAAAATGTTCACTAAAACTTGATGGAACCAACACCTCAATTTATGTTGCCAGAATGTCTCAGAACACAACAGTTTGTTGTCCAAATCACCACCCCAGCTACTCATGTTCAATTTCTCAAGTCCCCTAAATTTAAACTTGTGTCAAGAACCTTTTCTGACAACATGTGAAGCCAATGCACTGTCCATATTTCCGTGTTTGATACTGCATAAATGTTCAGTCACTCTGTTTCTCAGTTGTTTTATGGTTTTACATGTGTAAAACCTTTTACAGTCACATGTAGTAACATAAACAACTGCTTCAAAGCTACATATAATGAGATGGCAATGTCTTGAAGAATGAAGACAACTGCACTTGGTACGCTCTGTATACAACTGTTTTAAACAGGAGGCACCAATTTACATTTCTGAACTTCTGAAACCTAGAATCTAAAGGAATATGTTAAGTTCTTGATATGCTGTCAAATGCTGTGTTCCAGTTTGTAGAAACTCTAAGGGCTACTCATCTGGTGATGCTAGAGTTTGAAACAGTTGCCTCAAAACTTAGGAATTTCTGTTCAGTCTTTGTTACCTTGGGAGCCTATAAAATCTTGGTTTTATGAACATACTGCTAAATCAAAATCATACTGCAGCAATCTTGATAAAGGATAGTTTGTAAACTGGATCATCTGTTTTAAATTGTACTCTGATATATTGACACCTTTAATGGATACATTTATAATTTTTTTAGTAAATTAATGTTTATTATATATTTAAGCAACAATGACCAAGGAGCTGGTCATTTCCTAACAACTGGCTGGGGGAAGGGTGGCCTGAGGCCCAGACGGTCATTAATCTTGAGGAAATGACAAGCTTTGAGGTCATTATTGTGATTATAAGTCTAATTGCAATATTTTTTTGGTTTTTTTTACTTTGTTCGGTGCTGGTCATAAGCATTGCAGTGGGAACATGTGGTATGTAGACATTTTTTGCAGCAGCAGTGCAAAGATGACAGCAGGTGCCATGCCAGTCATTGTCTAGAGATTTCAGACTGGCATGGCAGCCAATCACAGATGGTGCTGCCATCATGAATAATTAATTAGACTTATAATATGTCATTATGAATTATTTAATTATACCTTTATTTTTCTAAGTTTATATTTAAGCAATATACCATGGCAGGGAGTGGTTATATTGGTGAATTTACCACACCTGGTGTGGTTTGACCTGAGCTGTGAGTGGCTGCTCCCACACCAGAGTGGCCACCATATACCACTTCCTGTCATGGTATATTACTATTATACAATGTTCAACTTGTGTTTTTTGTTTTTATAGTGATATAAAACATTTACAGTGGGTATACTGGAGGATTTATCACAGTAATGTGATATGTTTTGACCAATGAGGTTACAGGATTTTCATACCCCATTGTATAATACTCTATTGATGCCCATTTGTGGGATTTTATAATGTTACTTGTGCATTTTGTAATGATTAATATGCACTTTGTTTCTGTTTATAGTAACTGTACTAATGAATGTTTTGATTCTGTTGAAAATGAGCCTCAGATCAAGTGGGATCTTCCCTTTCTGTTTTTTCATAAATAAACAAATTTACTACTACTACTACTACAGCAGGTTAGAAAGGACAAGAAACATATTCAGAAAAACAATCTGATTCTCCAGAGAGGTGAGAAAAGCAGTTGGGGCAAAGAGAGCTGCATTCAGCAGGTATAAGGGGGTATTATTCCAAGGGTAACAGGGATACATACTTAATTAAACTGAAGGGAAAGCAGTCATAAGGAGGGAAAAAGCAGAGAAAGAATTGTTGATAGCTGAGGGAGCACAGTAGAACAAAAAGGCCATTTTCATTTAGGAAAAATCAGAAAACCAAAGCGGGTATAGTAAGCTTCAAATCAAGAAAGGATATGGTAGAGGATAATAGGATGAAAACTGGCATCTTTAATGGGTACTTTTGCACAGTCTTAACAGTGATGGTAGAGGGTTCAGTTCCAGACAGTGGAGTGCAGGTTAAAGGAGGGACACACAGGGAATAGGATTGGGACCAGTTCTTGAGGAAAATATAGTAAAAGGTCTTAAAAGTGCTCAAAGTTGATAAGTCATTGTGACCAGATGGGCTGCACCTCAGAGTACTGAGGGACCAAAACTTGTATGGCTTCTGATGGACATGTTTAACTGCTTTCTGGACACTGGGGTAGTCACAGTGGAGTACAGGAGGGTGTAGGTTGTCTCACTGCAGAAAGGTAGGAGCAGGGAAGAACCAGAAAGCTATAGGTCAGCTAGCATGACCTCAGAATTAGGGAAATGTTTGGAAACTATCATTAAGAAGACACTGGTGGACTTTCTAGAAGTAAATAGTCTCCTGAATAGTCTCCAAGACAGGAGGCAGCAAAGCTTTGTGAAAGGAAGGCCATGCTAGACCAACCTGATAGAATTATTCAATACAGTAATGATAGCTCTGGAAAAAGCACAAGTGGGTGTTGTATTATGCCTAAAATTCAGAAAGGCCTTCAACTTTGTGCCTCACAGAAGGCTTATGAAGAAGCTTAGGGACTTACAGGTGGCTGCAGAGCTAACCAAGTGGGTAGAAAGTTAGCTGGTAGCTAGAACCCAGACAGTGGTAGTAAACTGAGAATATACCAGTTCAGGGAGGTCACAAATGGAGTGCCATAGGAATCAATGCTGAGCCCAGTATTGTTTAAAGTATTCATCTGTGACATTGACTGAGAAATGAAGGGTTACATCTGGCTCTTTGTGGATAATATTAAGCTCTGTGGTAGAGTAGACACCAATGAGGGGAGTAGGGATAGGAAGAAGGAACCTAGAAATACTGTAAGGGTGATCCAAGGTGTAGCAATTGAAGTTAAATGCTAAGAAGTGCAAATCTCTGTATAAAGGCAGAGGAACCCAAGGACAGATTATTGAATGGAAGTGACAGAGAAAATCCATGACACTACAGAAAAGGGAACTTGTGGATCATTAGTAGTGATAGACTCAAGCCATTAACCTAGTGCACCAGAGCACTGGGGAAGACAACTGGATGATGAGATATATAGGGAGGGGGTCTTCAGAAGGAAAAAGGAGGTTCTGTTGCCCTTCTATGGGTCCTTGGTGAAGCTGCACCTTACGTATTCTGTGCAGTTCTGGAGTCTACACCTGAGAAAGGATAAAGACCATATACAATTTGTCCAAAGGTGAGCTACAAAGGGTAACTTGGGGGAACATTTGAGGAGTGTCTAGTCAGTCTAAACATGTACTCAATGGAATTCAGGACAGAGAGAGGGAACATGATAAAAACCTTTAAATACTTAAGGAAATTCACAGGATAAAGTGTCATGACCTATTCCAGCAGTGCAAAGTATAAACACCCAGGGGGCTCGATCAAAATCTAGTGGGGGTGGGTACACTCAGGAAGGATGTACAGAAATACATCTTCATAGAAAGAGTGGAAAATAGATTGGGCAGCCTGCTCAGAGAGGTTTTAAATGTCTAGACAGTGTCAAGTTTCAAAACATAATGGAATAGCTACAAGAGGCTGGTGAAAGCAAAGGCAGGGGTGGATGGTTGGGCGGGGGACAATAGGGGCTGAACTGTTACTAAGGCACTGGCCATTGCATGTCCAATGATAGGTTAGAATGGTTCAGGTAGGAAAATGGGTGGATGAGATGGACTACAAAGCCTTTCTCTGCCAGCATCTTTCAATGTTTCTATGTTTCTGTATCTAGATATATAATTACTTATCAGTGGTTGCCACTATATGAAGCAGTGCAATCCTGAACTACCTCATCATACTGTGGACAATACTTTTCCAGACCCCTCAATGGCAACCAAAAGCTACAATAGCAAAAGTTGCAAAGGCGATCACTGTAGGATAAAATCCTGACTTGGTAAACATGATGCAGTGCAGTTTAAATCTGAGTAGCACCATTCATGTAGTATGTAGCCCAGAAATACTTAACAGAATAAGCTACAGTACAATTTACATTAAAGTATCACATCAATGAGTTGCCATATCATTCCAATGAGATGCACAAGTGATGCTGGATCCAGCACAATGCTTTGCAAAAACAGCTGCCCAATAGGTGTAACACTGTTTTACATTGTATTGTGTCAGAACTGAAGATGCATTACAGTTGGGTTGTAAACCATTTTATAACTTGATCTAGAGCAGTTTAAGTGTTTATAAATAACAATGTGAGTTGCCAATGCATTGTTAACTTTGAAAAACAATACAAACCCAATTCATTGGCATGACAATTTAATGCAAATTGGATGGTATGACAAATGTTACATAGAAAGTTAGAAACATAGAATTTATCAGCAGATAAAGATCGCTTGACCCACCCAGTTTGTCCATTTTCCCCTACCTATATTATCACCGCAGACCCTACTTCATCTACAGCAATTTCTCCTTCCTCCCTTTCTTTCCACTATGATTCCATTTACCTATCATTCTTGAACCCAGCTTCTGTTTTCACCCCCACCACCTCCACTGGAAGGCTGTTCCATGTATTGACCACTGTTTCTATGAACAAGTACTTCCTCATATCACTTCTGAATTTACCCCCTCCAGCTTCATAGCATATCCCCTTGTTCTTGATCACCTAATGACACCCTCTTCCAGGGTGTACATATTGAGGTCCTTTAGTTTCTCCTTGCAGGACTTTTGATGCAGAGTCTGCATATGTTCCAAGGCAATGTTACATGATTTATAAGTAAAATAATAATATTAAACGCTGTAGTAGAAAATAAAGAAAGCAATACATTCATACAATGTTTACCTAATTTATCAAAGTAACAAAAGGATATAACAATGCTACATTAAATACTCAATGATACTCAGAATCAGTGGAGTTGTTTGAGGGCAAGAGTAATGTGATCTTGCTTTTTAGACAAATGGGATTCTGTAAAACTGGTAACTTTGGTCAGTTACAGAGGAAGGAATTACAGTAATCTAGCTACTGTCAAAGATGTGGATACTGATTTTATTCTATCTCAGATATGTTGGTCCTGGTTTTGAAAGGACATTTCAAAAATACATAACAGAGATGGGCTTTTAATATCAAGCTTATTTTATTTCTCAATATGGTAGGAAACAGTATGAGCATTGATTTACATTTTACAGGTATCTCACATTACACCGAAACTTTCACCAACTTCAGGAACAATGAATGGATGTATAACGGGAGTACACTGTGGTTTTTTTATGTGTTTTAATAAGATGGCTGTTGAATCCCTTTCAACTGGTTATCATTATGTTGGTTTCACTCCCAAAAATTAGGGTGAGGGGTGGGTTGATGGTATGGGGTAAAGCTTATACATAGATACATGTTCATACATGGACATTTTAGGTACAATATCTCATTTACTAGGTAGTCAGTGTTGCACCTGGTCGTTTTATGTGCACAAACTCTTGGTATCTAGCACATGACACAATGGCGTTATGCTGTGTGATGACTATTTGTTCACATACAAAATGGATACATGATTCCGTCTGACTAGTTATCAATACATTGGTGTTCCCCGGGGGGGGGGGGTGAATTCCCTTAGGTTTTGTTTCAGATTTCTGGGACTGTTACTTTTTATACAGCAGATTGATTATATACTGCCACATTATAAACCAATGAACGTATTAGGATACAGGATCTTAATTACTAGGGAGTCTTTGTTAGGTTTGGATTTTTCTTGGTACATTAATACATTTGAAACAATATTGTAGAAAGATCATGTTATAGCAGTGTGGATTTTAACATTAATGGATGATATTGACTTTTTTAGCTTATGGTAGACATACATCTCCTGATAGGGCTACCACTGTATGAATGTGTGATACAGTGCGTTTATGCTAATTTTTCACTAGGGCAACTTATCTTTAAACCCATTAATTACCATAGACTAAAGAAATATTTTTTTTTGTTTCATAGGACTTTTTACCATGGTACACTTAGAAGCCCTTAGCATATTATTGCTTTGGTTTTTTAATCACGTCTTAGTTTTATTTAAGAGTGTTCAGTCTTTCTTCTCTTAAGATGAAGGGTGATTCAGTCTATAACTTTTCGACCTTGTAGTACCTTCATTTTGGATGAGTTTTTTTAGGTTAATTTTCAAATGCCAGTTCTAGGCTAATAAGATTAAGTTTATTCATGTATACACAAACACACTCACTCATGCATAGCTCAAAATGACATCCAATAATGTGTCATGGACTTTTTAGGAATGGAGTTATCTGGTCTGTTGACATTTGACCTTGAAATGCCTTTTTGGATAAGTTAGACTGTGTGTTTCCTTTTAGTTCTCAGTCGATCTTTGAATGGATTTTTGGCCAATAGAATTTTTACAACTTTTTGTATCTGTTTTTTATGTATGATCTGGGTGTTAATAGAATGTGTTCTTCAAAAATAACTAGCATTAGTTTCTAATTGAGGATTCAGTGTAGTTGCCTGTTTTCTTTTGTAACATCTATGTTGGTCCAATAAAAGGTATCAAATCATCTCTTTTTTTCTGGATCATTTATTACAAGGACCAATACAGCAACAAAACAAATTTACCATTGGTTGATCAGACATAAGCAAAAAGACATGACATGGGTTTGGTTGTGCATTGATAAACACACACACATGGATGAAGTGAGGCCCAAAACTGAAGAGGGAATGCTTTCATCCCTGTTAGTGTGTTTATACCAGCACAACCAACACCCTGGAGTTCTTAATTGTGGTTTGAAATGGGTTTAAAAAGCACATAGTTTTAAAATAGAGACTTTTCTAAAAAAAATGGTTTTGCTATTAATGTAAAATAGCCCTTACATGGGTCATTGCCTCAAGGGGGAGCCCACACATCCTGCATTTGTGCCTGATGGAACTCAGAGACAGGCTTCTACAGATAATGGTCATTTTTAAAGGACAACAAATAAAAGTGATCCATGTTTCCAGTTTTTTGTTATGGTAAAAGTATCACTGTCTGGCAAGCACTATTTTAAATTAAAATGCCAATCATGGCAAGTCTACCAATTTACAGTAAACATGGACCTCTCAATCAGTGACTGAAGAACATAGAAAAAACATTTATTAATCAGTGCTGTGCATTTTTAGTGTTTTAGCAGTGCATCTGATAGATGCAGGAGTAGATTACTGAGGAGTGGGGCAGTAATAGAAGGACACAGTTTGTTGTCAGGTCACTGAATGAGTGGTCCATTTGGTGCTGAGGCCTGCAGGACCAGGAAAAAAGTGCTTACAGAGAAAACCACCAGTTCAGTAGTCTCCGTTGTTTTGATCAGTTGTAACGAGCACGGTCAAATATATCAAGAATACAGTTTTACTAGTTTTTTGTTTATTTTTGTTAGCCAGGTAAGTCCACCAGGTACAAGTAGCCATCTGGGTGCATAGCATAAACAAGATACAAAATACATCACTATAAGTACAGTACAAAAATAGTACCTTATCAAAATAAAATAATACATAAATCAGGTATTAAAACATGTGCATTTACAGGAAGCCTGCAAGTACAGCTTTGCTACTTAAAGGGTTTATTCTGTGTGGGGTATTGAGCAGTAATAAGTAATGAACGAAGGGTGAGCGAAGGAGAGGCTGGGCAGAAGCACCAGCAAGTGATTGGGGGCTCTGTGACTGCAAATAAAAGAAAAAAAAGATTGCTCATCATAGAAACAATATTTCTTCTAGAGGGTGAATGCGAGTCAAACAAATGGCAACATCTCAGCCCTGAAGTGTAACCCTGGAGTCCGAGCCTTAGAGTGTTAAAGTTCTAGTTCTGCAATGTGGTCACACATCCCCTGAAATTACAATGGAAGATTTTGATGGAAATCAATATTTTTAGACAGGATAAGAATTGTTAAGACTACTGTGGTCCTATTTTGAAAGTTATCCTGTGATTCAGTATGTCATAATGGCTTCAACATTTACATGTAGGATTTATAGCTGAAAAATGGAAGAAAGCAGTGACCATTCTACTAGCCTGTGCCATATACTATTAAATGTAAATACAATAAGAAATGACAAATCTCCATATGAAACATGATAAATGCTGCAAAGCTTGACATTTTGAAATGCACAGCAGGAACATTTTAAAACATTTGATCTCTGAACATTTGACCTGACTTGACCCAAGGAATCCTTTTTATACAAATTCTAGAAGAGAGGTAGGGAGGGTTTGTATGACCCACAAATACACCCTAGAAGAAATATCATTACTATGGGGAGTCATCTAGAACAAATTTGCATACAAACATACAAAACTGCCAACAGATACAGGCCATATGGTCTATCAAGTCTGTCTGGGTGTGCAGCTAGCAATCCCTTTTTCTGCAGCTGCCCCTTCCACCACCACCCCCAATGGTGACCCTCTCCCTTGCTTTGTCCCATCCCCTTTTAAACCTACTGACTGACATGCACGACACCACCTCTTCGGACAGCACATTTCACATAGGCACCATCCTTTCCGTGAAAAAGTGCCTCCTCATTTCTCTCCTGAATCTTCCACCCTCCAACCTCAAACCATACCCCCTAGTGTCCCTCCCTCCCCTCAGCTTAAACATCTCCTCTGTACAAGTCCTTTTTATACCCTTCATGTATTTAACTCATTGAGGCCCCAAGATGCCTGTAGGCAGCAGCAGAAAAGATACTCTTGAGGTCTTTAACGCCTCCAAACATCCTGCACTTTGTGCCACTGTGAACATTTGACACTTGAGGACGTCACTTCTTAAAACTTAAATATTTCACAAACTAAAGTGAGTAGAATTGACTGCATAGCACCGTTGGAAAGGTAATGTTCTGCTGAACAACTTTGCCACTGGTACTTTAGGTTTGTTATGTATACTTTGGAAGATATTTGCATTTTTGTACAGTATGGTGTTAATGGCTGACATTTGTCTCTCAGGCTTCACTTAGCCACCTTAATAAAACAGAAAATAAATATGTGCATCTTATTAGAAAAACTGCTTTTTAGTAAAAAATTTGTTTTGTACCTTCATCTAATGTATGGCTGTTTAATTTGGTGTTGATATGTTAAATATTTTCCCACAAATAATTGTTTAAATTGCCTTTTTTATTGAAAAAAATGCTTTTGCTATTTCAACCAATATAGAAAAAAATAGGAACTACTTATAATTAATTGCATAGTACCATTGGAAAGGTAAGTTTGTGCTGAACAACTTTGTCACTCATACTTTGTGTGTAGCACTTAAGATTCATGAGTTATTCACGTTTGTTTGTGGCATACTGATTATGACTTGATTTTGCTCAGAAAGCTCCAGGTTGCACTGTTAAAAGTATACAGGCCACAAGTGGTAAAACTCTCAAGGAGCTCATGAGGCCTCAGTGAGTTAAAGGTCTCAGTCATATCTCCTCAATCCTTCCTCTCCTCCAGGGAGTACATGTTAAGCTCCCTCAGTCTCTCCTCATAGGGCTGGTCTTCCAATCCCATGATCGTCCTTGTTGCTCTGTGCTGGCCTCCTCCAGTAGTCTAACATCTTTCTTTAAATATGAGCACCAGTACAGCATGCAGTACTCCAGGTGTGGTCTCACCAGTGACCTGTACAGAGGTAGGATCACCCCCTCCCTCCTAGAGGTGATTCCTCTAGCAATACAACCCAGCATCTTGTTGGCTTCAGCTGCTGCTTTCCTGCACTGTGTTGAATGGTTCATTTGCCCTGTTATAACCACCCCAAGATTCTTTTCCTCCTTTCTTGTGGCTATAAGCACCCCTCGCAGCTGATGATACCTCCTTGAGTTCCTTGCTCCCAAGTGCATGACTTTACAGTTCTTAGCATTGACCCCAGCTGCCATGTGTCTGATCAGCACTCAAGCTTAGCCAGGTCTTCTTGCAGCCCCTGCCACCCTCCTGTGTCATCCACCACTGCCTTGATCTTGGTGTCATCTGCAAAGAGACTTATCTTGTTCTTAATGTGATGAAAATGTCAAACAGTACCAGGCCCAGTACCGATCCCTGTGGTACCCCACTAGTTACAGCACTTGAAGCTGAGAGTTCCCCTCCAACCACTATCCTGTGTTGTCTCCCCTGCAGCCAGTTCTTGATCCAGTTTACCGTCTTTGCCCCTGCTCACTGGCAACTCACCTTGCTAATCAGCCTCCCATGTGGCACCGAATCAAATGGATTGCTGAAGTCCAGATACAAGACATCCACTGCATGGCACTTGTCAAGTTCCCTAGTCAGCCAGTTCTAATAGTTCACTATGTTGGTCTGGCAGGATTTGCCTGAGAAAAACACATGTTGCTTATCATCCTGGAGTCCATTACCTTCCAGACAGGTTACCTACCTGTTTTTAAGGATCGTCTCCATTAACTTCACCTCAATGGATGTGAGGCTTACTGGTCTATAGTTGCCTGGTTCATCCTTGGGTCCATTCTTGTGGAAGGGTACCATGTGAGCCATCCTCCAGTCTTGGGGTATGCACCCTGTTTCCAGAGAAGTGCTGAACAAGTCTGTCAATGGCTCTGCCAGGCCCTCTGCTAATTCCTTCATAACCTGAGGGAGTACACTGTCTGGTCCTGGCACCTTATCCACACCCAGTGCCTTTAAATCTTCTAGTACCCAGCCCACTGTGATTTCCCCATCCCTCACCCCCTTCCCCTCTGTGCCTACCCTTCCTAACCCCTGAGACAGTGACCCATCCTTCTCCTTAGTAAATACAGAAGTATTCATTTAGTGCTTCCACCTGCTCTGCCCCTTTCTCTGCCCATCCCCCTTTCCTGATCCTTACTATTTGATCTTTGCAGGTCCTCCTGTCCCTTATGTACCTGAAGAAGTCTTTTTCTCCATCCTTGATGCCATGTGCTAGCCTCAACTCTCTGGAAGCCTTGGATGCCCTTACTGCTCCAGTCACCTCCCTTGATTTCTTCAGGCACTCCTCTCTATCCTCCCACTGCCTGGGACTCTCCTGAAGGCTGCCTTTTTGTCCCTCACCTTTTTAAACACATCCCCACTTAACCAACTGTGTTTCTTGGCCCTAGTCCTCTTGCTTTGTGTCTTGGTACAAGATTCAGCGGCCTCCGTGAGCTCTAACTTATTAACTTTCCATTTCTGGTTAGCATCCATGTGTGGTTTTAGGAAAAAATATTCTGCATCACAGAAGCACTAAAGGTAGCATCCCTTCTTGACTGGATGTCCAGACAGTACTAAGACATGAAGTTGTGTACTTTAAACCATGCAGTTACCTCACACACTTCCAACAAAGGTATACCCATTAATCCTACCACTGTGACAAATATAGATCTGGTGATGTTTCTACTTCCCTACAATGGAGTGAGGCTTTAAAAAGAACACTGTAAGTGAACACTTTTTTCATCAAGATCAGATTGATTGCTGCCTCTTTTATGTCCACTTCAGATTAGGGTTGTGCTGCAGTTTTAATTCTCCAGTGAAGTTGCCGCAAAATGGCAAACATTTGCACCTGCTGAGTTTTGCAAAGTTTTCCCTACCTTCAGCAACCTCGACTTCACCTGAAATCAAGAAGTTTCACATGCTAATGATGGAATTCTACCCAGGAAGTGTGGAATTTTGCCTGCAAATGGCAGAATTTCACCAGTGAACTGTGAAATTTCACCATTTGCAGGTGAAATTCCACCACTTCTGGGCAAAATTCTGCACTTCACAGGCAGAATTCTGCTATGTGCAGTGAAATTCCACACTTCATGGATTGATCTGCACTTTACAAATTCCACTAAATTCATGGATTAATTTGCAGAGTGAATTTAGCCAACCTTGCCCATCTCTACTTCTGATTCAGTGGCAAGTAGGATATCAACCATTTATCTCAAAACTGCAGCATAGGGTAAGCAGTTCTCCTTCACCCTTTGTTGGAACTGAAGTTCTCCTCAGCAGTATCCTCTAGAGAGATACTTCCTCCCCTCTTTCTCCCTCCTCCAATACCTGCTGTGGAGGGAGATTTGGAAGTACACTCGGGGGCAGGTTTTTATAAAACTCAGCATTGTTTGAAAAATTGCCATATTTTTTTAATGTCTTCCAAAGAGGGCATATTTTTCTCAGGTGGTGGTTCTTTTATTTTGCTTTTTGAATAGAAGAACCTCAATCTGTCTTTCCTTTTGCTTCCATTTTCCAGCTACAATATTTTGCTGGTGATAGAAAAGCAATGTTTTAACCCCGGCAATCACGTATTTAATGTTTACACTTTATGCAGTCATCTCAGCAGAGAGTGATTCCCCTAAGACAGAACATATGCAAATTTTAGAATTTGGAACATAGGTTCAAACTGCACCCAAGCTCCACTCTGACCATTACTCAGATCTGTTTCTCTGCCTGAAGACAGAAATTGGCCCATAGTTAACTTTAGTAATGGCTAGATCTCCAGTCAGGTTTTATTCATTTCAAATTCATTTTAAACTGTACTTTAGATAGTTGTTTCTATTACTCTGCATTCGCTTTGGGTTTCTTCACTAATTATGGTCTTTCCAGTTTCTGACTGATTCCTAGGAACAGGAAAACAGCCTAACTGGTTACCAGTTTATTTTCAGCTTTTTTTTTTGTTTGTTTTTGGCAAACTAAGCACATTTTAACTTAATTTAGAAACATAGAAACATTGAATTTGACGGCAGATAAGGACCGCTTGGCCCACCCAGTCTGCCCTTTTCCATACTTGATGGATAAGCTGCAGATCCTAGTTAACCAGCAGCCTACTTCTTCCTACCCCCACCCCCTAGAATTGCCTTATGACTGTCCCATGCATGCTTGAATTCCACCACTGTTTTTGACTCCACAACCTCCTCTGGAAGGCTGTTCCATGCATCCACAACCCTCTCTGTGAAAAATACGCTGTAAATTACCTCTGAGCCGCCCCCTTCTATCTTCAAATTGTGCCCCTTGTTCTTGCACCTCTTTTTGAAAGATGCTACCCTCTTGGACTTTGTTGATTCCTTGAGGTGCCAGAAAGTTTCTATCATGTCCCCCCTCTCCCTCCTTTCCTCGAGGCTATACATATTAAGCTCCTTAAGTCTCACTTCATATGTCTACCGGTGCAGACCCTGCACCATTTTAGTTGCCCTCCTCTGGACAGCTTCCATCCTGTCTATGTCTTTGCGGAGATTGGGTCTCCAGAACTGCACGCAGTACTCCAGATGTGGTCTCACCAGCTGTCTGTACAGAGGGATAATAACTGCTTGTTTTCTGCTGGTGATGCCTCTCCCTATGCATCTCAGTATCCCCCCAGCCCTCCTTGCTGCCCTCTCAGATTGCTTGCCCACCTTTAGGTCATCTGATATGACTACCCCTAGGTCCCTTTCCATTTTTGTTGTTGTTAGTATCTCACCCCCCATTGTGTACTCTTCCCCTGGGTTTTTGTTTCCCAGGTGCATTACCTTGCACTTCTTAGCATTGAATCTAAGCTGCCATACATTTGACCATTCCACTAACCTTGCCAGGTCCCTTCTCATCCTTCCACCCTTGTGCATCAACTCTGTTGCAGATCTTTGTGTCATCTGCAAAGAGACATACTTTCCTTCAGTCCCTCTGCAATGTCGCTTATAAAGACATTGAAGAGGATGATCTAATACCGAACCCTGTGGTGCCCCCACTGCTAACCCCCTTTTTTCCAGAGTGGACTCCGTTTTACTATTACTCTCTGTGTCCTATTCTCCAGCCAATTCTTTACCCAGGCTGTCATCTTGGGACCCTCCCAGGCTGGCTAACTTGTATAGTAATCTTTTGTGTGGGACTGTGTCAAATGCCTTGCTAAAAGTCTAGGTAGGCCATGTCCACAGCCCTTCCTGATCTACTACTTTGGTCACCCAGTCAAAGAAATCTATCAGATTTGTCTGGCATGACCTTCCGCTGTGAATCCATGCTGCCTTGGGTCCTATGCCCTCTGGCCTCTAGATCGCAACAATTCTTTCCTTCAGAGTGATTCCATCATTTTCCTACCACTGAGGTTAAACTAACAGGTCTGTAGTTTCCTGCTTCTGCCTTGCTCCCACTTTTGTGAGGGGAATCACATCTGCCCTCCTCCAGTCCTCAGGTACCACCCCATCCTCCCATGATTTGTTAAAGAGGGTAGTCAGTGGTGTCACTAGTTCTATCCTTAGTTCTTTTAGAATTCTGGGATGAATCCCATCAGGCCCCATTGCTTTGTCCACCTTCAGTTTTAAGAGCTCTTTCAGAACTCTTTCTTCTGTAAATGGGCTGGTATCAACTTCTGTATCCAGAGTGTTTCTACTGTTTGTTTAGAGTACCTCCCTCTTCCTTTGTAAATACTGAACAAAATATTTGTTTAGTATCTCTGCCTTTCACAGTCACCCTCTGCCCACCCTCCCTCCCCTTTATTAAGCCTCACTATTCCCTCCTTGGTCTTCCTTTGCTCCCTGATGTACCTATAAAAGGTTTATTCCCTTCTTAACTGAGTTGGCTATCTTTTCCTCAGTTTGGGCCTTTGCTGTTCTGACTGCCTTTCCAGCTTCCTTTTGCTTTAACTGATACAGTTCTCTGTCCCGTTCCTTCTGTGATTCCTTGTACTTCCTGAATGCTTTCTCTTGAACCTTCACTGCCACTTCCTTTGAGAACCATAGTGGTTTCTTACCTCGTTTCATTTTGTTTATTTGCTTTACACAAAGGCTTGTTACCTCTGTGATGGCAGTTTTTATTATTCCCCATTGTTCTTCCACCCCTCCTTCCTGCCCATTTGCTAGTGCATTCCTTAGGCACTCACCCATTTTGGCAAAGTCATCCCTCCTAAAATCCAGTACCTTTGTCTTTGTATGGCTTGACTCTATTGCTGTGTTTATTGTGAACCATACTGTTCGATGGTCGCTAGTTCCCAGATGGCTACCCACTTCTACATCTGTGATCCTCTCTTCATCTCCGTTTGAGAGAACCAGGTCTAAGATTGCTCCCTCTCGAGTGGGCTCCAATACTAGTTGTCTAAGGCATGCCCCCTGTAGGGCATCCAGAATAACCCCACTCTTAGAAGTGGCTGCTGCAACTGCACTCCAGTTAACATCTGGCATATTCAGATCACCATCAGCAATATCTCCCTTTATCTGCCATTCCAAGTATACTTTCTATCATTTCCTTGTCCATTTCCTCCCCTGAGAGGGTCTGTATACTAACCCTGTGCGGATTGTGGTGCCATTGCCTGTCTCCAAATTGACCCACAGTGCTTCTTCTCCTCCCTCCCTTTTACCCTTTTGTTCTGTTGCTTTGATTTCTTCTCTTATGTGAGAGCTACTCCCTCCTCTTTTTACCCTCCCTGTCCCTCCTGTAGATAGTGTATCCTGGTATGTTTACGTCCCAGTCATGATTCTGTGTGTACCATGTTTCTGTGACTGCCATAATATCCAGATCTTCCTCCTCCATCAAGGCCACTAATTCAGGAAGCTTGTTACCAGACTACGGGCATTGGTACTCATTGCTCTCCATTTTTGATGGCTTTACCTTCTGTACGGAAACCCCACTGACCTTTCTACCTTGGTCTTTTTCTCATTTAGTACCCTGTTTTGTAGGGGGAGGCTGGGATTTTTCTTCTGCTTATCAGTGCCTCCACCCTTGACTAGTTTAAAGGCTTGCCAATGAAGCATTTAAACCGATTGCCCAAAAGACTTGTTCCCTTCCTGGACAGATGCAGACCGTCCTGCCAGTATTAGCTGGTGTCCTTCCAGGTGGAACCCCAGTACCCAATGAAGCCAAACCCCTGTGCTCCACACCATTTTTTTAACCATTTGTTAAACTGCATGTTGCAAAGTACCCTTGCCTCACTCATGCCACTGACAGGCAGCACCTCTGAGAAGGATACTGTGTGTGCTACTTGTCTTAAGCCCCTCCCCAACTCTACAAAGTCCTTTTGCACTGCTCTAATCTCATGATGAGCCAAGTCATTTGTCCCTAGGTGGACAATGATGTCCAGCTCAGACTCCCGTGCAACTGTCCTCGTGATCCTAAGGCTGTGCTTCCTGTCCCTCCAAGCCATGGCACCAGGCAGGCACCTTACTTCAGTTTTCCCTGCTCCCCCCAGTTCTATCCCCCTAATAATTGAGTCCCCCACCAGGAGCTGCTTTCTTTCCCTGTGGTGCCCTCTGCCTCCTTCCTGAGGGCCTCCCTTGTGGCAGTTTTCTGCACCCTCCTTAGTCTCCTCTGCAGGTGCATCCATAGGGGAACTATGCTCCCCCAGAATGGTGTATGGATTGTGGAGTGTAACAACTGACTGGGTGTGCCTCTGTTCCACCACCCTTACCCTCCCTGAGCCCACTGTGGTCCAACTGCTGTGCTTTCTTCACAACCTCTGAGGTAGTGGTGGTGGCTGTGATGCTCCCTGGATGGGGGAGGTTCCCTTGCCACTGTCCAGTGCGGCCTGAAGATGGGCAACTTCCTCCCTCAGGGCAGATAGTTGTCTGCAAACAGGGCACCATCTCAGCCTCCAGAAAGACTCCCGGAAGACTGCTGCCCCACAGCCATTACATTGTACTACTCCCCACATAACTGTCTACCTTGTTTATTTTTTTTTTGTGTGTGTGTGATTGGTGCGTTATATAGAAATATATGTATTTATATAATGTGTATGCTTATATTGTCAGTGCAGTGTGCTAGACAGGATATGACAGTGATGTTTACCTTGCCCTCTTGAGAAATGATGTCAGAACCCCAGGTATAAATAGAACTATTTCCAGGGGTGGGTGGAGTGAGGGTGGGAGGGGTTGGGCCTAAACTGTGCCTCACGCAACAATCAGCTAAACACTCTGACCTACCGATCGCGATGAGTGCCTTCCTGTCAGCAAGATGCCACTACGATAATTTGTAATACTGCTTCAAACCAATTTGACAGAGAAAATACCCTGCTAATCAAACAGAGAAAATCAAACATCCAAGTCAGACACAGGTAAACCTCCCCACCCCAAAGAGCCTGGTGACTTGTGCTCTGAAAACAGTCAGCCCCAAAACACGTCAGCTGTGCAGAAGGGCAGACACAGAAAACAATGTTTAGCCTATGTGGGTTTAAACTCTTCCTGCACTGAAAACCTTAACTCTTGTAACACAAGTAAAGCAAACTCCACCTCCCTCTGTTGATTGAAAGACTGCCTTTTCTGATAATTCTAAGTTGCTTATTTCACCTTCAGTTAGAAGTATCCTCCACCTGAAGAATATTAACTTTCCTAATGAATCTGCTTCAAACCAAAGACAATTGTAAATTGTAAAGTTCACCTCCCTCTGTTGTGAGCACTACTCACTTTCTTGCAAATCTTAAGTCCAGTGTTGCAGCTTGCAGCCAGAGGTAGCTTCACCTGAAGACTATGAGGTTATCTGATGAGCCTGCTAAAATTAGTACTTTTATCAAGGTCTGTAAGATTCTTCCAGAGCTATTGGCTGTTAAGTAGCTGTGATGTAAGCACTTCCTGACACAGTCTGGCTTGGCCTTATAAGGCACTGAGGTAAACAAAGAAAAACCAGTTTCCACCCCCTAGGGACTGTCTGGGTCCAATACACAGCCTGTAACCTGGTCTCAATTCAGGGCTTATGACAAATTCTTAGCCCAGTGAATACTCACGGTATTACAAATATTGCAATGCAAACAGTCAGTCACTAACTCCAATCAAGTCAGAAGGGCAGAAACACAGAAAACAGTCAAATCTTAACAATTGTAACAAGTAAAGCAAACTCCACCTCCCTCTGTTGATTGAAAGACTGCCTTTTCTGATAATTCTAAGTTGCTAATTTCACCCTTCAGTTAGAAGTATCCTCCACCTGAAGAATATTAACTTTCCTAAGGAATCTGCTTCAAACCAAAGACAATTGCAAATTGTAAAGTTCACCTCCCTCTGTTGTGAGCACTACTCACTTTCTTGCAAATCTTAAGTCCAGTGTTGCAGCTTGCAGCCAGAGGTAGCTTCACCTGAAGACTATGAGGCTAATGATTTGGTGTTTTTTTATATAAGTCTTAGAAAATGGAGTGCTTTCAATTTCCATTTCTGTCTCTGCCCTTTCTTCTTAATCTGTTACTGTTTCAGGAACTGCAATTTGACATTTGGCACAATTTTTTTCTTAGTACAAGAGCCATCTTTACTATTTGACTTTTGTACTGCAGCATTTTTGGGAATCTTTTTTGATTATTATTGTTATTATGTAAGGTTTTCTCATATTGCTATGTCAGAGAGACCTTCAAAAAACTGTAAAGACTGTTTTCATCTCCTGGCAAGGACAGACTACCACAAGCTTTGTTTAAAGTATCCAGGTCCACAGCGTGACTGCAAATTGTAGTCATATTTTTTTGCCCCAAAACTTCATGGAAAAGGGTAAAAATTTTGAAAAGATGCATGCTTCTCAGTCTGCCTTTGTGTCACCTAAAAATAATTTAAGAAGGCTATGAGGAAGTTCCCAATTATAGTGGAAAGCACACATCTGAAGAGTCCATCTCTTCATGTATAGCAGCAAATAATAAATAAGGAAAAAAAGTTAAAGCTGCACAGCCATCAGATAGGCTTGGCAAAGATGGTTCTGACTTCAGGTTGTCTCAAAGGGGAAAGGGAGAAATTGTTTAACCATGAAAGGCACACTAAGCTGGATCTTGTTTCCAGGTGTGACCTGGGAGCACAAGAAAGTTAAGTGACTTGCTTAGGGTCACACAGTATGCAAGTTGGGGGAAGGGGGAACACTGAATCCAGTAATGGCAAAAATATAAATAAAGATGCCTCAGAGCAGACACTGGAAATGGTGTCTGCCTAAAAGAAATTTAAAGAAAAGAATGCCACTGTTACTCTTCCTGAATCCCAGGTTCACCTCTAAAATGAGCTCTGCTCAATGGTGCCCACCTGGTTAAATAAAGATTTTGATTGATTGATTGATTGAACAGAGAAAAGAGCAGGCAGATGGCACAGATAAAATGCCCGCATTAGAGGACATATCAAAATGTTTAAATTTTTCCAGGCGATCAAGGCCATGGGAAATGTGTACAAGATACCTGCCACCCCTTCCCAGGATCAAGCTCCATCTTATTTGTCTGCGGAGGAGGAGGAGGAGGAGGAACAATTGTATGTACAAATGGCGGAATGTGACCATATGGAATTACAGGGTGCACCTGAAAAAGATTTCAAACCTCCTCCAAGGCATAATGAGGACTACTCATCCATTTCCTGATTTGCCAGACAAATGGTTGATACCCTCAACATCCCCCAGCTAGAGACAGAGGATGATAAAGAGGATACTGATCTTATGGAGATGTTGGGAATAGCTCCATCAAGAAGAATGCTACTTCCCATACATAAACCACTTAAGAAGGCCATATCAAAATTTATAAGCTGGCCCAGTGACTTGGAGTTCTGATGCATCCATACCTTACCTTCTGTCATCCCAGTGACCCATGTTCACAGTGTGAGTGGGTCACCGGGGGTCAGCCGGGGAAGGAAAGCATTGAGCATCCATAGAAAAGCTCTCCTGGGTTGGGGGGGTAGGAGTATGGGGTTGGCATTTACCTGAAACCTAAAGGAGGCTGGGCGTCAGCACACCAGGAGCCCATACACAAGAAAGTGGAGGTGGAGCTTCTGTCTGGCATGCTGTGGGTAGGAGCGTGCACAGCTCGGCCATTGCTGACATTGCACACTCCACCAAGGGGGCCAATCAGAGCATGGAAAAATTGATCCCAGGTGCTGATCCTGAATGGCACTTCCCTAGAATCTGGATCCTATTCACAGATGAGTTGAGTTGGGGGCTCCTCACCACCCTGCCACAGAGAGGAAACTGTGGGGGAAGAAGGGGAAGCCTGCCTGATGTTGGGGTGCGGAGCTGGGAGGACAGCTGGCATGAATTGCTGACCTGAGGCCAGAGAGAGAAACAAATTAACAAAAAGGAATTATGTCTGCTCCCATCATAGCTGCAGCCATGAATAAGAAAATTGAAAGAAAATATCATGTGGACAAGGATACTGTGGCCAAAAAGGTTTATGCTGCAGCTTCCCTGCTTATCAAGCAGGCAGCTTACTCAGCACACACATAGCACAGTATCAGAAAGCACTTAGAACACAATTCTGGCAGTGGCTGAAAGAGTGGATGGTGATTTGGCACATGACCTAATTGCCACATGAAGATCAGCCCTGGATGCTACAAAATAAAATTTCCACACTGCGGTGGATACTATTAACTCGGCTTCTACAGTTTTAGCTCCTGCAGTGTCCTTAAAAAAATGTTTTCCTGCCTGAGGACTACCATCCTTTCTCATGATACTCAAAACAAGGCCATGGCTTCCCAGGTGGCGCTTAATGGCCATAGCCATGGCTGTCGCCCACCAAGACTCAGCTTCAACTTCCCTGCCCTCCTGGAACTGCTGCCCAGATCCCTCTCTAAGGTACTGCCACCTGGCTTAACTCGAGGCCGACTGCCTTCTGTTTGAAGTAGCGTTTTTGCCAGCGGACTCTGATTGATCTGCCCAGCTGCATGATCACTTCAATTGAAGCGCCTTTCCAGCCCATTCTGGGGCTCCCAAATATTGCTTTTCTTCCCTTCTGCTGCAAGTATCTCTTACTATTGGGGTGATTTTTGTCCCACCCAGGCCTCCTTTAAATGCACTCTTACCCCTCCCTCCATGACAGCTAATCCTATTGGTGCAAGCAGATTCCTTTTAATACCTGCTCACTCTGTAAGTGCAGCTTCAGATCTACTAGTGTACTGGGAATGCCCCTTTCCTGTAGATAGAGCTAAATGATCTACTTTTTGTTTATGGTGGTCTCTAGGCCCCAGAGCTCCTATGCTCCCTAACTGGCCAGCACTCTCTGGCCACCTACTGGCTCAGTTGCAGTGCACAGGTTGGATAAGGTGTGAAGTATTGTTGCAGCACTGACCCTAAGCATACTGGTCTGTGTGTGACCTGACCAGAGACACTTGTTGGTCTATAACAAGACAGCTTATACCCACGTAAGTGTAAGTGTTCCCCAAGCTACCAACACTTAGGACCAGGTGTGTGCACCTCTGAATGCTCCTGCAGACCCTAAGCCTTTGATTCAATTTCCTTGCCTAACTGTAACTCTGGTGGCCAACAGCATGGATTGCATGATGCTGGCATTTAAGCTAGTATTGGTGTAGGTGGTCATTTGCCCTGGTGTCCTGGATGGTGCCATGGAACAACCTCACTACCATCTCACAGTAATTAATAGCTTACACTACAACCAAGACATAGCTACTGGAATACTGTGCTGAAATACTTGGGATCACTGCCCCCAATGTTGGCTTCTAGCCTACATTCTACTGATACAAGCTCCCTGCCACACTGTGAATTACCTCCCACTGGCAATACTGCTCTGCCTCACAGTACAGATACACAACAGTAGTCCTACTAAGAAAAGATGACTGTCTTAACAAGCTTGTCTATAAAATGCTCAAGCATACTTCCTGAGGCTTCTACTTATGCTCCTCCTGCTGTCTGGCAATGGCCACCCTAACTCTGGGCTAGCCTGGCCTACTACACACCCTGGGTGTGGAAGGGTTGGGTTCCTCACATTGGCTTCAATTAATGTCTGTAGCCTCCTCAGTAAGATTGACAACCTTCAAACCTGGATACAGCTGCATAATCCCAACATCCTCTCTGTAATTGAAACATGGCTAAACACAAGGATACCCGACACTGTAGTCACTATCCCAGGATATACCATCTTTAGGCAGGACAGGACCACTAAATGGGGTGGTGGCTGTGCCATCTATCTCAGAGACACCTTCATGGGCCACTCCATATCCATGCTCAACCCTGGTTCCTCGTCACAGGTTCTGGCTATCAAAGTACTCCTTGGGGCTCACAACAGAGTACTTACCATAGCCTCTCCATACTTACCCCCAAAGGATCAGGCTACTGGCTTCAATAACATCATGGAGTATCTAAGGGGTCTGCATCATAATTCGGAGACTATAATTCTGGGAGACTTTAATATAAACTGGCTGTCGCCTGATGCCCATTCATTTAAGGATGCTGTCACAGTGCAGCACCTCACTCAGCTGGTTGATACCCCCACCAGATTTAAGTACAAGACAGGTTCAAGTGCCTTACTCAACTGGATACTGTCCAGTTGCCCAGAATGTATCTCTAAGGTTGCGGTGCTCCCCGATACCATAAGTGACCACTCACCCATCACCTGTGTCTGGTCAAATAAGCTCAGCAAGCCCCAAGTTAATGCATACCAGGGTTTTAAAATGTGGACACTTTGAACCCCTCAGATCTCATATTTGCAGACTTGACTGGTCAACACTTGATTCTACCAGTCATATCAACACTGCACTAGATCTCTTCATCAATTAATTTACAGTGACCTGCAATACCTATGCATCTGTTGGAAAGAAAAAGGTCAAAGAGTACTCCAACTCATGGGTAACACCTGAACTTATTACTCATCTGAAACTTAGGGATCACCTCTGGCACTGTGCAAGAGCCACATCTAAGCAACTGGATGTTAAAAAATATAAAGCTGCTAGAAATTAATGTACCCGAGCTATATGCAATGCAAAAACAAATATTTCAGGGAAATACTAACTCATGGGGCAATGGTAAAGAATTTTGGAGTAATCTGAAAGACCTCACTGGGAAAGACCCAAAGCTGCCACCTACCATGCTCAATATCAATGGAACGCTGACACTTAAACTTGGAACTATAACCAACACCTTCAATAATGCATTTTTGGATCTTGGCAGTGTCCTTCCACTGGATTTCTTTGACATTCCCCCTACTCGTACGTTCCAGGACTCAGCATCTTTGGGCCATCCTGTCCCGCAGTCCTATTTTAAAGAGGTCCCACTGTATCTTGCTAGGACCTACATTCTCAAGGCCATCAGTAAAACTAGACTCAGCAGTGATTCACTCAATCTTAAGTTAGTCGCGCTTGTGTTAGATGAAATCTTTGTACCTATAACTAAGATCCTCAACCTTTCACTAAAGCTGGCTCAATTGCCTTTACTTTTGAAACAAGTGCTCATAACTCCTGTTCACAAAAGTGGAGACAGGTCACTCTATACTAACTACAGACCTATCTCTATCCTACCTCCCTTATCCAAAGCATTGGAATGCATTGTGTTGGACCAGCTAGTTGAATTTCTGGAAAAATATGAAATTCAATGCCCACAACAGCATGGTTTTAGAAAAGGACGCAACACCTCAGCTGCCCTCCTGGAACTTACGGGCTTCATCCACAACTCACTGGACCAGGGTAACTATGAGGGTGTGGCTTTCATTGACCTTATGAAAGCATTCGATACTGTCAACCATCCGCTCCTGCTCAGACAGCTGTCATCTATTGGACTCTCCAATGATGCACTACCCTGGTTTGAAAGCTATCTTGAGGGCCGAGTACAGCAAGTAAGAATTGCCAATGTCACCTCAGAACGAAAGCCGGTCCTCTCCGGTGTAACACAGGACTCCATCCTGGTACCTCTACTTTTTAGTCTGTTCTTGAACACCCTTCCTAATACCTGCAAACAGAAAATACTGCTATATGCAGATGACGCTGTCATATTTACCAGTTACCATGACACTAAACTCCTTGAGCACCATGCTTCAGCTTGATTTTGAATGAGTTGAAGAGTGGTTTAGCACCCACAAACTAATACTAAACTACAGCAAAACCAAGGTGATGTTTTTCAGCAGCTTGCATAGCAAATCCCAGTCCCTCACCATCAAGAACTGCTCTGGTGTCCTGCTCGAATGAGTCCAGCAGTTCAAATATCTTGGCATCGCTTTAGACAGCATCATCTCCTATGCACAGCACGTTGATAATGTTGCAAATGCTGTGAACATTTGATTTGGTTTACCGCACAGGCATAAGTACAGTATGACTGCTGATGCCCTTAGACTTGTCATACATAGCTCTGTTACATCCATCATCAGCTATGGTCTGGCTATATATGGCTCTGCTTCCACTTCTGCCCTCTGTAGGATAAATGTGGTGCTCAACAAAGCTTGTAGACTTCTTACAGGTGCAGACCATCTAACTCACACCTGTGATCTGTACGCAAAGGCTGGGTGGCTTCCACTCCTTAGCAGGATCCAGTATCAGACCTGTCTCCTAACTAAAAAGGTCCTCCTTGGCCTCACACCACCTGGTGTTGCCAAGCTCTTAAATGCCCACAGTAGCTCCCAGTGTACTTGAAGCACTAGCTATCAAACCTTCCAGGGCCCCAGATGTCGGACCTCCATGGGGCAGAGGTTGTTCTCCTACTGGGCACTACTCTGATATAATACGATCAACAAGGAAATCCTGACATCTCCCAAACTTGGCCCCTTTAAACAGTTGTGTCGGCAGCACCTCACCTCATCCAGTAGCTGTGACTGTTTCTCTTAAGGGTCTTCCTCCCTCTTCTCCCTACTTGGATTGCTCTGCTCATCTGGGACTTTCTTATTTCTGCTTGAATCCCCCTGTTTTTCTAGTCCCTCCCCCTCTCCCTTACCCCCACCTCTCCCCCCTACCCCTACCAGTCTAACCCTCCTCAACGTTGGCACTTCTCTGTATATTGTCCACTACTGCTAGCTTTTTTAGCACTTCTTTGTCTCTCCTCCCACAATGACAATGGCCCTCCAGCCTGCCTACTCCCTTGGGTCTACCCCGTACTGTCTTTGTATTTCTAGTGCTCTGCCAAATAGATCACCTAGATCTCTGTATTGCACTCAGTCATTGTAGCACCTCATTTATGAACTTAGTTCTTTGTTGTGTAAGTTCCACAATTACTATGTTATTTTTTACTGTAGTACTGTATTTACCTTTGTATGTTCGTTTACCCTTCATTTTGATATGGAACCTTTGTAAATGAGATGTTCTTGCTCAAAGGTAATGTAATCCAAGAGTTTTAATAAATAAATAAAAATGGATTTCTTCTTTGAGTAAAATTCATTATTTGGTGACAAAACATAGGCCTACATGAATAAAGTGAATGAATACAAAACCACTTTCAAAAGTAACAATGAGAAGGAAAAGGCCTCTACCTCCTACAGGTCCTACAGAAGGGGAGGCTGAGGTAGGGGGTACTTTTCAAGAGATTATGCCTCTTATGCCCCCTATGAGTACCAATCTCAATGAGGTTATTTATAGGGGAAGGGGAAAAGGGCGTCCAGGCATAATGCTACAGCTCCAGTGCCTAAGCCCCAGCCAAAATAAAATCCATGACAATTTTGCCCAGGTCCCCCTACCATTGCCAGTGGGAGGAAGATTGGCAAACTACTTATAGAAATGGTTAAACATTAGCAAATATAAGTGGGTACTGGAAGTAGTGGGGGGAGGGTTGTCACTGTAGTTCAAACACTTTCCAAATCTGCAGAAATACAGAAATGTTCAAGCTCATTCTCTCATAGACAGAAGTCTGCTGAAACTAGAAGTGAAGAAACTGTTAACATCAGAAACCATAGAAGTCCCTGCTTCCCAGTGGGATAGGGGCCTATTCTCAGGATACTGCCTGACACACAAGAGTAATGGGGAGTGCCAACCCAGTTGAGATCTCAGGTTTCTAAACAAGAATTTTAGAAAAGAAAAATTCAAGATGGTCAGAATAAGGACAGTGATAACAACATTGCAGATCATTGACTGGGATCCCTGCATCTGAAAGATGTCTATTTGCATGTTCCAGTCAGACAGTCTCACAGGAAATACCTCAGATTCCAGCTGGGAACTGCCAATACCAGTTCACAGCTCTCCCATTTGGTCTCACCTCAGCTGCAAGGGTTTTCACAAAGTGTTAACAACAAGCAAAAAGTGAAGTGCTGCTCTCATTAGTTTAGGAATGGTGAGGATGAGGGGCAGTTAACTCCAATTCAACATAATGCAGACAAAAAAGCACTTGTACTCCTTTTGAGCTGTGACACACAGTGGCGGTTTCCTCAAGTAATGATAAATCAGAATATATAGTTCAGTTCATTGCTTTTATTAGCAAAAAGTTTTCCAAGTTCCAACACAACACCACTGGTGACATTTGAATCACAGTAGACTGCAAATTAGCTTACTCATGCACTTCACTCCTTCAAGCTTCCTTATTGTTACTTGAGGAAACAGTCGCTGAGTGTCACAGCTCCAAATGGGTGCAGGTACCTTTTTGTCTGCATTGTTTTCACAATGTACTTGGCTGTGGTGGCAGCACATCTGAGAAAACAAGGTACTGTGGTTTTCTCCTACCCGGCTGACTGGCTCGTCTCAGGGAAAACAGAACAAGAGACAAGATACTCAGTTTAGTTGATAAAAAGCACACTGGAGAACCTAGGATTCTTAATAAACTTAGAGAAGTCCCAGCTAGAGCCTGTTCAAACACTAGACTTCATAGGAGCAATGCTAAATATCCTGCACAGAAACATTTTCCTCCCACAAGAAAGAGTTACAGCTTTGATAGCAACAGCAGAGTCTTTCACAGCAGGTCTGTCAAGGCACACAAAGAGACTTCCTGCAGTTAGTAGAATACATGGCTGCATCTACATATGTGGTTTCATGGGCCAGGTTCCAAATGAGAGATATACAGCAAAACTTAAAGGGACACTGTTAGCTTTTCCCGCACGTTTTTTATCACTTCCAAGAAGTGTGCCTGCTGGCACTCACCTGTGACATTTATGCTCTAGAATGCATCCATAGATCCATAAAATAGGCAGTTGTACCTGCTTTTGAAATATTTGTTGAAATTCCTTGTTCACTCGGTCCTTGGTTAAATGACCCACCACCGGAAGTATATAGTGGTTGGGAACGCGCGCCAGGCACGAGCGCATTCCCAAAGTAGGATTTTATACCATCGTCCCTGTAAAATGATGTTGCCTCTGTGAATTCATCAAAACGGAACTGCTCCTAGTGCTTATGAATCAAAACCGAGCACTACAAGTATAAAAATTTGCATTTCCAGACCAGAGCCGAAATCCCATGCATGCGCAAGGGCAGCATGCTCTTGTGCATGCACGGATCTTTGCCCTTGTCTCTTTATGCGATGCATGGGATTTCTGCCCGGGTCTGAAATGTACATTTTATACTTGTAGTGCTCGGTTTTGATTCATAAGCACTTAGGAGCAGTTCCGCTTTTGTTGAATTACAGAGGCAACATCGCTTTACAGGACGATGGTATAAAATCCTACTTGGAATGCGCTCATAAGCCTGGTATGCGCTCCCAAATCACGTATATGCTTCCGGTGGTGGGTCATTTAAACACGGACCGAACGAACAAGGAATTTCAACAAATATTTCAAAACCAGGTACAACTGCCTATTTTCTGGATCTATGGATGCATTCTAGGGTATAAATGTCATAGGTGAGTGCCAACAGGCACACTTCTTGGAAGTGGTAAAAAACATGGGGGAAAAGCTGACAGTGCCCCTTTAATAGATAACTGATCTCAAAGATGGCATCCACTTTCAAAGCTAGTGCCAGTGACAAAATCACTAGTGGAATCATTAGAATAGTGGAAGGAAGGAAGAAAGAAACCTTAAATGACATTCCCTTCCTTCAGTAATCACCAACTATTACTACTGATGCCCTGCTTCTGGTGATGGGCGCTCACCTGAAGGACTGTATGGTGATTGGCACATGGAGCCCACAGAAGTCACTAGAACACATCAACCTCCTGGAGCTCGGAGCAGTGCTGCTAGCAATGCAATATTTCTTCTTCTAGCTACAGGGTCAGTCTGTCCAAATAAAGGCAGGCAAACAACACCTCAGCAACGTACTATATAAACAGTCAGGGAGGAACAAGATCATCAAAACTCTTCACAGAGTCAGTGAGAATCTGGGGACTGGCATATGTCTTAGAAGCAAGCATATTTGCAGTGCATCTGCCAGGCAAAGACAATGTCCTAGCAGATTCCCTAAGCAGAATCAGACAGAGAAATCGTGAACGGGCCTTAAACTAGCAGGTTCTGGCCACCGTGTTCAGAAGGTGGGGCACTGCCAATATAAACCTGTTTGCATCCTGGGAGAATTATCAGTTCCCACAGGTTTTTTGCAGACCACCAGCCATAGAGATAGCCCCAGAGGACACCGTGGTACTGAACTGGGCATGGAAGCTTATGTATGCCTTCCCACCATTCCCACTCATTCAGAAAGTTAGTTGTTTAACCAGGACTAGCACACTAAGCTGAAAGCTTTTTTACTAGTGCAACCTGGGAGCTCAGGGAAGTTAAGTGACTTGCTCAGAGTCACACAGTCTGCAGGTGGAAACTGTATGATTCAAACCCAGGTCTGGTCTGCTGGATGTCACCAGATTTGCAGATCAGAGCCTTAAACCACTGCATTAAACTGCCTCCCTAAAGTACTCCTGAAACTCAGGTGGGAACCTGCAACAGTGATCTTTATAACTCCGGATAGGACCAGACAGGCCTGATACTCAATGCTCCTGGTCTTGTTCAGCAAGAATCCAATCAGCCTGCCACTCAGTCACACTCTGTTGACTTTGTCCCAGGACAGAATAACATTACTGAACCTCATAACCCTATGCCTGAGAGCATGGTTCGAGAGGAGTTAAAATTTTCTGGACTGGATCTTTCATAGGTAGTCCTAAAAGTACTTAAGGTTTCAAGGAAACCCGCTACCAGGAAAGCAAATTCCTCTAAGTAAAAATGCTTTTCTTACTGGTGTGCCACCAGAAAAATAAAACCAGTAGAGGCAGGGTTGCCTATAATACTGGAATACATAGTGCACCTACAATCATTAGGCCTATGGCCTTCAGCTTTAAAGGTTCACTAAACAGCAGTATCAGCATACACATCAGCTGGCAAGGGAAAGCCTTTGGCTATGCAATTCATTTTCAACATTTTTTAAAGGCCTCAGACATTTACACCCACCAGTGAGAGACCCTGTCCCATCTTGCCTTGTCCAACTTATGGAGGTTCCCTTCCAGCCCATGGAAACTGGTGACCTGAAGTACGTCACATGGAAAAACCATATTCCTTCTTACAATGACCTCTGCTAGGAGGGTAAGTGAATTGCAAGCCTTCTGCACAGAGCCAAATTACATACTCCCACATAGGGATAAGGCAGTTCTTAGAACCAACAGAAAATTCCTACCAAAGTCGACATCTGAATTCCACCCAAATCTGTCAGTGACCTTCCCTGTACTCTTACTAGAGCATTCTAGTCCAGGTGAGGAAAAACTACATTGCCTGAAGCTAAAGTGAGTTCTGACTATCTACATGGACCAGAAAAAAAGCAGTCAGCTCCCAGAGTGCCCAGCTTTTGTTACCTATGTTGAGGCTGGCAAATGCAAACCAGCTACAAAGAGATCTATCTCTTGCTGGATAATCCCTTGCATTCAGTTCTGCTATGAAAAAGCTGAAGAAATGCCACCAAGAGGCTTAGGGGAACACTTCACAAGAGGTACCTCTGCCTCTGTCACATCCTCAAGAGGCATCCCATTGTGAGGCATTTGCAAAGCAGCTACCTGGAAAACAGTGCACACCTCCACAAAACACTACTGTTTAGACATACAGTCCAGAAGGGATGACAATTTTGGATCTGCTGTCTTGCAAAACCTTTTTCCTAATTAAGTTCTGGATCCAGCCTCCAAAAGGTGCTTCTACTGAGTCTGCGTAAAGTGTAAACATTAAGTAAGTGATTCCTGGGATTAGAAGAAAAAAATACTCACTGTAGTAATGTTTCTTTTTAAGCGATCACTTACTATGTTTATACTCCACTCCCTAATGCTGTCTCCTCTTCCAGAATCTGAAACAGGTTCACACAAGAATCAATTCCCTTTTCATTGAGGTTGCTTGAGCATTACTATTGCAGTTCCTACAATTGTAAAGCTTGCTGTTATTGTTTATATGGTAAACATCTCACATGTCTGCTTCAGTTTGTATGTTTTCTAATTCCACTAAAACTTTTCAAAGTTTTTTTGGTAGCCTTTTTTGCTAGTTTTACTAGTCACCGTTACACTTCAGCTTGGAATCAGATCTGAGCAATGGCCAGAGTGGAGCACAGATCCAGTGTTTGAACTTGCATTCCAAGTTCTAAAATTTGCAGAGGTTTTATCTCCAGGGTGTCGCTCTCAACTGGGATGACTGCACAAAATGGATTCATAGTGAATGATCCTTTAAGAAGAAAAAAACATTACTACTGTGAGTAATTTATTTCTTTGTGGTTACCATCAGAATCATATGACTGTTACCAACTGGGATCCATATGCTTTTCACTAGAACATGGTTTAGCAGTGTTTTCTGTCTTCTTAGGCACCAAAGATGACTGCTTTTAGACTAGTGCTTTGCAGCTTTTTAAGTTTATTTTGGTACCAGAGACTGCTGCAAAGAAGAACCATCTAAAACATACTTTCTACCTTAACTGGTAAATTTCTCCCTATTTTTATGCATAAGCTCTCTTACAGGACCATACTCATGAAAGCTGTTGTAAAGAAAAAATAATGTTTAGCTGTCTGATTTTGTTTTAGGCCAGAAAAGTTTCAAAATCATTAATCTGTGCCAGAACAATAGAACCAAAGACTGTGGCCACCTTCTTTGTCCACACATTGCTTAAAATATATACACTGTTTAGACCCAGTGGGCCCTGTTGTCTTTTTAGGCCTTCCAATCATGCCAATTCAACAGGATACAAAAATAAAGGAAAATTGTGGTTGTAGTACTAAAAATGTATAATTGTTTTAAAAATGAAGTCCAATTAAACAAAAATAAACAATTTTTTGTTTTATTTGTACTGGTGACCCAGACTTGGAACCAGTGGAAACAGGTTTGCCTGGTTCTGGGAACTGTGATGGAAATAAAAAAAACAAAACAACAAAAAATGATATATTTGAATAAAGCTAACATAAACTAATGAAAAGTACTGAATGTACTGAATAAACTCAAAAATGTTACAAAAGAAAAGTGGTAGTGATAACAAGAACACCTAGCTACAAGGACTGGAACATTACTCCGGGGTAACTAATCTCTTCAGTGGAGGAATAAATCTGCTGTTGGATTGTCAGGGTGTGTTCGACCACACTGCAGAGTTTGAATGTGAACATTCAAAAGTTCTGTCTCCAGGGCAACACCTCAGGGCTAAGATGCTGTTGTTTGTATGACATCACAAGTACACTATCATTGCAAGAGAAATGCATTACAAAACAAAAAACAACAGAAGTGCATACATGATATAACAACAACAACAAAAAACTGTAAAGAACATTTGAGAAAAAGTGTTTGCTGGGTGGTGGTAAGTGCAAAAGTATTTTGTTATTTAGTAGTAGAAAAAAACAGCTGCAGGTTTAAAATGAAAATTCAGTATGTTTAGCTGATTGATTTGTTGGTATGATGCATCCTGGTTAGCAGAAAATTATTTTAGCCAATCAGCACACATGAATTCCCCTACCCATTTAAAAATTAGATTGAAACCCATTCTAAACAGAAAGAAGCATTCAAATCTAAGTTTAAAACTATTCAGGTGATTGTTGTTATACAGGTTATTAGACAGATATGTGAAGGAGCTTTCTAAAGTCCTTTTCTTAGAAAGGGGTGGTTAGAAATAGAGTAATTGAGAGGGAACATTGTGAGACAGTAGCAAATTTGAGAGGTAGGGAAGGTAAACAAGGCAAAGGGCAATGATATATGGGGTGAGAAAAAAAGCAGTAGAATGTGACAGTATAGGAGGATGGAGGTGATAGGAAGAGTTTTTTTAGATATAGTATGATATTTTATAAATCCATGAGTGACAGCATGACAGAAAGAGAAAGGTGAAGAAAGTCTATTGGATTAAAGATAGTCTCGGATCCAGATGATTTTTGACTGGGAAATGGATAGAAGATGTTCCTACTGGATAAAGGAAAAGTGAAAGGTTAAAAGGAATACTAATATGGAACATATATGGGGATTACTCGCACTTCTGGAGGTCTGCAAAACATATTGCACTTTATTATGAAATGGGCATTAGAATTGAAGTATCCTGATTGGTGCATACCTGTGTGATATTCCTTCTTACGCACAGGAAGAAAGACCAGCAGTGCCCTGTGGGCACTGATCCTAGTAAAGATGCCAGTTAGAATGTTGGCAAAGTGAAAGTCAGACATCTTCTTTTTAACCAACTGCACGTGACATGCTAGGCTGTATTTTCAGTCTGCCAACAAAAAAAATACAATGAATACATCTGACCTTCTTTTAACATTACCTTAGTCTGTTAAATCTCTGAATGAAGCACAAAACAAACAGCTGCAATGTCTCTCACAGCTCACCCGCTCGGTCATGTATAAAAAAAAAATTGGAACAGCAGCGATCTCTCCGCCAGCCTGGCCACTCGCTCTTTAAGATCCATCTTTGAATTTTAATAAAAAAAAGAAAGGTACAGCCGCAATGTCTCTCCTAGCCTGCCTGCTCGTTCAACTATTAAAAAAAAAACAGAACAACCGCGATCTCATTACCAGCTAGCCGCTCACTGCATCTCTATACCTGCCTGCCTGCCCGCTCACTCTGTCTCTATCTCTCTACCAGCCCGCCCACTTGCTCTTAAAATTTTAACTTTAAATTATATATATAAAAAAAGAAAGTCAAACAGACGGATTTTATTCTTGTTTTTCCTCTTGTCTCCACACAACATGGGGGGGTGAATACTGCCATGACAATCAGACCTAAAGTACAGAAGCCTTTCTAGGCCAAAATTCCTTCAGTGCAGAAAAAAAAAAGAACACAGGACACTTAGGCAGAGGAACTATTTTATTAAAAGTGATACCAACATAAATGTTTTTTCCTAATTTAAATTGAAAATTTAACCTACTAAATGCAGTTTCACTAAAGATATCTATTTCATAAGCACAATAAGCCACTCCAGGGTGTGCGTTAGACACTTTAACACATGGCTAGGAGGCTGGACACATTCGGACGGTGGCCTCATGCCTCACTATGCCTCCTAGCTGTGTGTTAAAGTGTCTAATGCACACCCCATCATGGCTTATTGCTTACTTATACAATGGTGTTTGAAAATCCTGTAACCTCATTGGTCAAAACATGTCACATGACCGTGGGTAAATCCTGAATTACCCATTGCTGAGGAATTGCATTTATAAAAAACATAATTAAACACATTTTACATTTATTTTACGCATGGGTCCATTATATAATCGCAATAAGACACTCCAGGGTGTGAGTTATTGGGGATTAACCCACTTCTTGTGTGGTTAAGTCACTCGGCTGCGCCACGTGACACACCACACAAGCCGTGGGTAAAACCCCCATAACCCACACCCTGTTGTGCCTTATTGCTTAAATATTTGCCTCTGTAACACAAATACATTCAATTAAATAGTTTGACTGAATAGCAACTATCCCTGCTAATCTGTTCCCAAGGATACCAAATAGACCAAATAAGAAAAATCAACAGATAATTGTGCCATCTGATAGATGGCACCTGGAACATGAACAGTACTCCACTGTCCACTTATCAATTATTGGTTGATGGTATTGTTCAAAGAGAGACTTTCTCGTTATTTTGCTGCTTAAGGTGCGTTAATTGAAAGGAACAAGCTCTATACCTGTTGCTAAATTAATATATGTAATATAGTAAAGGCAGACTCAATGGGCTTCCAGTCTCCTTCTGCTGTAAAATATATGTTTCTATGTTCTGAGGGATGAGAATCACCTCTGTAAAATCATTAAAGATTCTCTTTACATGTAAGAAAATAAAACTTGATTAAATTATCTTTTGGAAATCATAGTGATTAGCTTTCCAAAATATTCATGGACCTGCAAGTTTTTAATTTTGTACTGTAAATTGCAATATATGGGGATTATTTTTCAAAGATCTCTTTGCAGAGTTTAGTTGTGACTGTATGTTACCACTTATTTTGGCCATAAAATAAAAACTGAATTTGTACTCAGATAAAGTAAACATCATATATGAAAAAATGATTAAGACAAGAAGTCCACCACTATTTTTAACTATTATTACTGTTTAGTGAACATGTTACAAGCCAAAAATGACTTGATCACATTCTTATCAGTCATTTGTATTTGGCAATTTTCAATTTGTATCTCAATTACAATCACCATAAATTCATTTTGACACGGATTACTACAGCAGTTCTTTTTATGGATGCAAAATTCTCAGCTGAAAATACAATTTGAATGTATAGCTTTAAACATGTTCAGGTGCAAATCTGAGCTTCTGAAATTCCATACTTGGGTGTCTAAGACTTGAATTTAAGGATTTAGATTCTCCTGCCTAGGATCAATGTAGAACACAGGTTGTGTTAACTGATTTGTTTCTTATTTTCTCTTGAGCAAAGAACATAAATATAGTGAAGAATCCCCGTCTACTTCTTGAAGTGCAATGCTTGGCCGATTGTCCAGTTGATTAAATTACAATTTTTTAGTAAAGTTATCCATCCTATATGAAAAAAATACATTTGTCAGACAGTATGGGGTTAGACCCAAACACCAGTGACTCAAGAGCCAGTAAAATATTCATTGGTTTCTTGTCTATCCACAATTACAGGATTTATTTTATTTTTTTTTACTTTGTGGTGCTTGCACACCTACTTTATCCACCTACACTACCCCCATGGTCCACTCCTTTGGACCACTGATCAGCCCCCCCAGAACACCGACTCTGAGTCTGCCCCCAGAGTGCTCTCTTGTTCTCCCCTGTATTACTTTGATTCCCAGCAATCCCCCCCTGCATGGGGTGAGGATGAACCTTCCTCAACCTTACTGGAGGAGAACATTTTTGGCACAGCAAGGTCTACCCGTAGTCTGGCGGATTCTGGGAGGTACTGATCGGTCTTCAACTAGGATCAAGAGGGCTCTTTTTCTTGTTTTTACCTCACCTAGCCCCGAGAGGTGCCAGAGCAAGGACTGACATCCAGTGAGTGATGTGCTGATGTACGTCTGCCTCTCAAGCGCCCAACAACATCTCCCCCTACCTGACTCCACTGTACGGAGCCCCCAGAGCCCTTTGAGAGCCTGTGCTTCCACCAGCTCTCTTTGGGACACTGGGTACCTCCTGGTACCCCTGGTATCCCTCCCTGAGGAAGGAGAGCATCCACTGGGATGCTCAATCCTCCCTCTCCCCACCAACTCCAGTCGACTTGAGTCCATTCCCGAACCCAGGTCGCCGGCACAGCGCGAGGTGTGGTGTCCAGCACCTCAACCCTCAACACCACCGGGCCACTCATAATTACAGGATTTTGATCTGTCTAGTTTCAGAAGATATAAATAAATAGGCAGACCTATTTTAGTATCATCAATCACTGATGCAATGTATGCACTACATTTTTTGTAATACATTGCAATACATTAGTACCCTCTTGGACTTTGTATTTTCTGCAAAGATGTATACTACTAACTCTTCTCCTGTTAGTATATGTATAGTATATGGATATTACATCCTCTATGTAATATATTTTCTAGTTATTTAAATTTTACGCAGATTTTTGCTGCATGATATAGGGAAGTATAAAAATGCTCTTTTTAAAATACTGTACACTCTTCAACCTGTTATGTACTAATTCAGGTGAAGTAATTAAATAAATCTAAATCTTTCTTTATACCCATCATAAAAAAATAAAAATTCAACAACATGTTTTTCCATAAGGTTTTAATACCCTGACATCAATACAACAAAAGTTGTAGTGTGCAATGCAGTTCTTTCACTTTAAATAACAAGTGAGGCATCATGTTTAAATTTGCTCAGGCAATTTTTAGAAAAGTAGATTGAATTTTTTATTTTCAATTTATTTTGTAGATTTTCTCATATTTAGAATTATTCACATTCCTGAAAATGTTGCACAGTTTCTGCCTATTGTTTTGTATATTTAAATCCTTTGAACATCTGTATTAAGTTCTTCAGGCTCTGGATGACTCTTCAAAGTGGTGTTGCCATTATCCTAACTGTGGTACCCTCTCTCAAAGCACTGATGTGTGAAAACATTTTCCTGCCATGAAAGACATTGCCAAAGTTAAGGTAACACTAACAGTGCTTTGAGCAATAATTCAAATCCTGAGGAATACCACACCATACCACCACAAACATTAGGAGGGAATTTTTACACTAGCATCTTATTTTTATAAAATGGCTAAAAAAAATCTAGAAATCTCATTGACAAAGAGACATCACATGATCATGCATTAAATATCTAGAAATGCACAGTCAGTTGCCAAATGTCATTTTCCTCCCCAAAACCCTACTTAGAACCATGTTATCAGCATAATAAGCACCTCCATGGTGTGCATCATAGAATTTTACTGCACTTCCCAGGGGTGTAAGGACACTCAGCTGTTGACCTTGTGCCTTACTGCACCCCTGGGGCATGCATTAAAATCCTATAATGTACACCCTGTTGTGATTTATTACTTACATACAGGCAAATAGATGCATACAGTAGATGGTTAAGGACAGAAAAAGATAATGGGCAGGATTTTCAAATTCTATAAAATGAATGCAGCTCCTAGTTATGTTAATGTCAGGAACTGCCCTGATAATTCTAGACCAAGTTCTATCTTACTGGAGTTATAGTCAAAGCTTGGAGTTATCTGCATCACTGCAAGATGTTTTATTGTAGTTTATGTACAACTGTGGATAAAAACAGCAGTGGTTCGAGGACTGGCTGTTTAGGCGGGAGGGGTGGTAATGAGTTGGATGAGACTGAGTTGTTTTAACAATTCACAGTGTTCTGTTTGGGTGATGTGCAGCCAGTTCAGATTAAAATATCCCAGCATAGTTATCTTTCTTGAGGGGGAGAGATGATCTATTCCATCCAGCAAGTGGATCAGACCAGTTACATCACCATCAGGGGACTGTAGCAGCAGCAGATACAAATCTTTTTAGCAGACCCAAGAGACATTTCTGCAATGATCAGTTCACTAAATGAACTACCAGATAATCTGCAGAAGGCTAGGGTGGCTCTCTGGGGCTCTTTAAAATATGAAAGAACGCTACCATCCTTTTTGGGCCCTGGTCAGTCTTGTCTTATCAGGGTGACATCTGGATTATATAGGGAAACCCACATCTCTGACTCAGTGAACAGGAGGCTGCAAACATTGGCATGCATGTTTTTTATCATCACTGATGATTGAACCTGTTCCTTGTACAAGTAGTCACTGACTGCACCAGAGCCAACTGCAAAACGGGAACCAAAACCCTAATTAACTGGATCCTTGCTACCCACCTTGAAAGGCTGTATGATGTTTCTGTCCTACCCGACTCAATAAGTGACTACTCCCCTATTCAATGTGTACGATCTGCTAAAACCCCAAAGCCACCTCCCCATACTACAACCAATAGGGTCCTATGCAAAGACAGCATTGTAGAGTTTAAACAGCACATAGCACTGATTGACTGGAGCTACCTAGACATCATCCCAGATATTGACATTGTCTTTGACTACTTCTTAAATCAATTTATGGCACTCTGTGACAAATTTTTCCCCAAAAAAACATATTATCCATGGCATTGCATCAGGCTGGATCACCCCTGACTTATTAGCACAAATGCATGGCATGGATAACCTATAGCACCGAGTGAGAGCAACTGACTCTCTGGGTGACGTGCACAGGTACAAGGAAGCTTGAAATAAGTGCACTAGAGGAATAAGTCTAGCCAAGTCTAGTAACACCTATTACAAGGGATGAAATAATGTTAACATGATAATTAACCTATAGAATTCCCCACTCATGGCTGCAACAGCCTACTGATAACATTTAGAATGTATTAATGTTTGTACACCCCCCACTATGATGTACCAAATTAGGAGTGTCAAATATATTGTTGTTTTAATGGATGATGTATTTCTTGATTGCATCGATGCACTGTCCTACGGGATATACTTGTGTCTGTCGTACTGAAAAATCAATAAATATAAGTTCAAAAAAAAAAAGAGTACTTGGCAAAACTTGGGTGGAGAGTGATGCGTTAAACATGAAGCTGCTGTCCCTGGCCTTGGAGGAACTTGCTCTCCCCATCTCTAAGATATTCAACCTCTCCCTGTGGCTTCCCAGTTCCCTGCTATCTGGAAAACAGCACTAGTCACACCTGTCTTCAAAAGCAGTGACCACGCCAACCCTAGTAACTACAGGCCCATTTTAATCCTCTCACCACTGTCCAAGGCCCTTAAACACTTAGTATCTTGGTCAACTGCCTAAATAAGTATTACGTTCAGTGCACCCAGCAACGTAGCTTCATGAAGCACCACAGCACCAGCACTGCCCAATAGAGTACACCAACGTTTTGCACGAGGCCCTTGATGGCAGTCACCTGGTCGGTGCCATCTACACTGACTTGACCAAAGCTTTTTATCTTGTCAACCATAAGCTGTTGTTAGATAAGCTCCTCATGCTTGGCCTCTCCCAGGATACCATTGCCTGGTTTTACAGCTTTCTCTCTGACCACTTGCAGTGGGTGAATACAGATGGCCATCTCTCAGATGTTGCAAGTGTTTCAGTAGGTGTACCTCAAGGCTCAATACTGGGCCCCCTCCTATTTGGCATGTTCATAAACAGCTTGCCAGAAGTCTGACAGACAGCTAAGGTGCTCCTGTATGCTGATGCTGTTATATTCTCCAGTAGTCCACACGAAACAAAAATATGCACTGTCCTCCAAGAAAACTTTATGTCCCTGAAGAAATGGTTCACACTAAACAAACTGGTCTTAAAATACAAAAAAAAAGTTCATGTTATTCTCAAGCCCAGAACAGATAAAAAAGATCGGTCTCCCCTTGTCATCCTTAAGTCAAAATGAGGTAGTTTGGAACATGTTGACTCTTTCAAATACCTAGGTGTTACCCTGAATGACACTCTTTCCTTCGGCCAATATGTCAATAACATTGTCAGCCTTGCAAGCCACAAGTCAGAAGCTCTTGAACTTTACCACTGAAATCAAGCATTTCACAGTGTCATGCTGCGTGACTTGTTTTGTCTGTATTTGATTATGTGTTATACCTCTTATTTTCCTTGACGTGGAACTTTTATGAATAAGTATGTGTGCTCAAAGGTGCATTCTGAATGACTAAATAAATAAATAAAATAAATAAATACATTTGAATGTTGTGTAGGAACTTTTCTTTCAATAACGTAAAGTGCAGAAAAAGAAAAAAAGATTAAAAATGTAAATTCAACTTTATCCTGCTATACATTTACATTCAATTTTATTTTAGATTTCTTTATTTTATTTAGTTTTGATAACCAGGAAAGGAGGGCTAAGAAATATTTCCTTTGGAGGGGCAGTGTTAGTTTAGCACTTTTCCAGTGCAGAACAGTGGATATAGATGAAAACTGACTAATATTGAACAAGGTTAATCTGCTGGTGGATTAGTTAAAGGGGTGATATGCACACCTGGCAGCACAGTGTATGTCCAAACACCATGCTAGGAGTACTGATACGGCTACATTTAACTAGTGAAGGGTGTCCCTTGCAAAGCTACCAAAACCATAGATTCCTGCAGCACCTGGAGTTACACTAGAAGTCTTTCCATCCTTCTACTGACAAGGCCACACACTACTGACAAGGCCGCACACAGCTTAGCTTGGTGGTGCACTTAGGTGGTGGTCCTAGGTTAAATCTGTGTACAAAAACAAAGACTTACAGAAGTTCCATGTTGGTCATGTATCTGACATGAAAATCTAGTTGCAATCTATCCCCTGCAGTCCCCCCCCCGATGATTTAATGATTAGAAGTGAAAAAAAAGGATCATGATTATAGATTGTTGCAATGCCTTTTATATGTACATAGTCTGAATATATGAATCAGGTTGTAGTTTATGTTATGATTATATATTAATACATTTTTATAGATGGATTTCATATTTAAAATATGTTTTGTACTTTAAACATCCTGGCCCAGATATTCAAAAGGGTTGCGCCATGCGCAACAGGGTTGCGCGTGCGCAACTCCAAAAATGCGCCATTCTGCAATATTCAGAAGGGGCCAGTTCGCCACCGAAAACATGCTGAGCAACAGCGCGGCTGGAAATGAAGGCATGCATAACTTGAAATGAGGTCCATGCATAAAGTGCACAATGCGATATCCGAACACTTGCGCAATGCGCAAGAGTGGCTTAGCCGGAAGTTGCGCAGTACCGGATTTGAGCCAAAATAAAAAGGCTCAAGGAAGCGGCGCAAGAACTCTAGCAGGCCGCAAACTGGGGGAGAGAGACAGAGAGAGAGAGAGAGAGACAGGAGCTGGAAGGGCAGAGAGGGACAGTGGGTCCAGGAGGACAGAGAGGCCAGTGGGGGGTGCCCGGTGCAGTGGAAGCAGCAGTGGGGGCAGCGGGGGTAACACAGGAACAGCAGCCGGGGGGGCAGAAGCCAGGGAGATGGACAGTGTCAGCTTCCACATGGAAGCTGTAATGAGGGGGGTGAGACACCATGCTGCAGGGGGACGTGGCCGCGGAGGGGCCCGTCGGTGGTATGCCCCCGACAGGCGGTATCGTGCCCGCATCAGCTTCGAGCTGTACACAGATGTCGAGATTGTGGCCCGGTACCGCCTGAACAGGGCAATACTGAGGCAGCTCACGAGCTGTGCAGTGATGTGATGCAGGCACCCTCCACGATGGAGTCATGCTCTGTCTGTGGAGACCAAGGTGACAGCCTGCATGTGCCTGCTCGCCACGGGCACCTTCAGAGGCCGACAGGGGACACCACAGGCATTACACAGTCGGCCATGTCACGGATCCTCACCCAATTCCTCAGCGCACTGCTGCCTCATGCTGCGGAGTACATCCATTTCCCCAGCACCGCTGCAGAGCATACAACAAACATGCAGGAGTTCCACAGGGTAGCACATATGCCTGGCGTGCTAGGGGCCATAGACTGCACCCATGTGGCCATTCGCACGCCACCTGGCCCCGACGGCCAGGCGTATCGGAACCGAAAGGACTTTTCCAGTGTCAACTGCCAGGTGGTGTGTGATGCCACTGGGTGCATTATCAATGTCTGTGCCACACACCCTGGTGGAGCACATGATGCCTTCATATGGCACCAGTCTGCACTGTGCCATTGATTCGAGAGTGGGAACATCCCCACGGGTCATCTAGTGGGTGAGTACACATGTATGGAATGCAAACTCTGTGCAAGGGTGGGAATAACACAGGTGCCATGGTAGTGGCACACAAGGATATGGGCAATATGGACCTGACATGACACTGATCTCCACTATCTCCACACAGGTGACTGCGGATACCCACTCCGTCCCTGGCTGCTCACACCATCCGGGCGCCACAACCCCAGCGCAGCTAGGTTTCAATGAGGCACATGCCGCAACACGAACATCATAGAGCGGGTGTTTGGGATGCTCAAGGCACACTTCTGATGCCTGGACACCTCCTGTGAGCCCTACAGTACAGCCCCCAAAAGGCCTGTGGGATATTCCTGGCCTGTTGCATCCTGCACAACATGGCCAAGGACCATGGATAGCCGACAGGTCCAAGAGGGGACAGCGATGGGACGCCAGTGGCGCTGTGATGTGGGTGATGAGCAGCCCCCTAGGACAGAGGGACCCCGACTGACCCGGGCAGGCCCAGCTGCACCGGGACACCATTGCAGAAGAGCACTACACCCAACACAGGTAAGTCAAGGGGACATGCAGGCAACACTGTCCATGCGCAAACCACAGGCACACAGGGGAACACACCGTGCATGAAGGTCAGGGAGTTGAAGGTTCCAGGCATACCAACACACCATCAGAGAGGGGAGCACTCATATGGACACACACACACACCAGGCAGCATACATGGGCGGCAGCACAGCACTGCGGAAATGACATTGCCAACACAGCACCACCACCACCCCACCACCTGGACTGTCCATGTACATGTGTCAGACCTGGGCACCCTGCACCTTGGTGTACAGTGCAATGCAGGCATCATCATGCACACGCACCTGTGGACAGCAGTTGGGAGAGGTGCAGGTGGTCCGTGTGCAGCTTGGTGAGCAGAGCACCCAGCAGTGCACTGCCCACCATGACACACATTGCACACAGGGCAGCACCAGACAGGGCCTGCACTGGGAGACAGTTCAGTCAGGTAGCACTGTCCCACGGCCACCACAGATGCGTGGTGGCCCCGCCGTGGCCCAGCAGCACTGGAAGGCTGAGCAGGGGCCACATCGGGTGGCGCTGGTGCACCACCAGGGGTCCCACTGCGCGAACGCGACCTTGCCCGCACAGGGGTCTGCATCCTGCCAAACAAACTTGCACCAGGGGTGCTCGGGATGCCCACAGCAGAACCCGGCGTCGACAGGCCTGGTGTCGCACGACGCCGGGAACGGGAGTGGAGAGCGCACTGTGTGGGGTGTGTGGTACAGGGGCACCTGACAGTGTGGCCAATGCGTCCGTGACAGAGACCACTGCCTGGGTCAGCCTGTCAATGGCAGCGGTCACATCCGTCCGCGATAGGACCAGCTCGGCTCGGTCGAGCACACTCCCTGCTATGCCGCTCCACGGACACAGACAGTGCCTCCACGGACCTTTGCAACCCGCCCCTGCAGCTGTACCGACTCTGCAGCAGGCGGGTGTGCGTCTAATGGGTACTGTGCCCCAATGGCATCGTGGACTCTAGGGTGGGATGGTCCTGGTGCACAGCACCCCTGAGGGTGGGCGCTGTTCACCAGGACCAGGTATGGGCGGATCAGAGGGCGGTGGACATGTGCCACTGCTGGACACTGTACCCCCAGACCTGGTGTGCAACTGCTGCTGCCGCCCCTCCAACTGCTGAGCCCCCAGGTCCACCTGTTCCACCTCCGTGCTGACAACAGTGCCAGACACCTGCACAGCCACCAGTGCTGCCCCACCGGTGCTGACAGGCACAGCCTGGGACTGTGCCAGCATGCTGGTACACAGGTGTGAACCAGGAAGGCCCAGGGGCACGTGCTGGCCTGCCATGTGTCCGTCATGGGACACACACCTATCACTGCCCATTGCAGGCCTGTTATCATCAATGGTGCAGGTGCCACTGCCATAGGCACAGCATGCTGGCATACCCATGCCAGACTGCTGTGACACAGGCTGTGCACCCCTGCACCCGTGATCACTGACACTGGGTTGTTGGCCCAGCGCATGTTGCTGCAGTGCCTGCAGGCTGGTGGCGGAGGTGGATGCTCCTCCTCCACATCCAGCAGGTCTGCCTCACTGTCTGGACCCACCACCACCACCGTCTCCTGCAGACGAACAGGATCTGTAACAGAAAGAGAGTACATGTGAGTGCATGTGAACAACAGCCCCCAACAACATCACCATGTCATACCGCAGTGATGGGCTTCCACCTGTCTGAATCCTCCACCTGGTACGCCCGCAATGGCACTCCGGCTGCATGGCTGCCACCAGTGTCTCCTCTGTAGGGGCTGAGTTGCAACACCACTGGTGGGCCCCCACCAGTGCCAGCATGTGCCACCCTGAAGGCTGCCACCTTCTCCTTCAGCCTCCTGCGGTCAGTCCCCATCTTCTTCCTGCATTCCTGCACGGAGCGCTGGTGGCTTCCGTGCAGGTGGATGGCCCGAGCTACCCCCTCCCATGCAGCTGCACGCTCCTGAGGGGTGCCCCTCTGTCCACTCAATGTTGGCTCATCCTCCAGGTAGGCCTGGAAGAGGGCCTCTGTCTCTGCCGTGGTGAAGTTCGGCCTCCCCCTATGCCCGCCGTCCACACCCTCAGCTTGGCTCTGGTCAGTCATGGTGATCTGTATGGGTGGAAGTGGACACCTGTCACTGTGCAGTCGACAGCATTTCCCATGAGCATAGCTGCCGGCCGGGGGCAGAAGCCCCCGCTTCCTCTCCGCATGGCAGATACTGATAGAAAGGGTGCCCATTGTCCCTTTCTAAGTGCCCTTTTCATGCTCAGCCCCCTCAGCCTTTCTCATCCTCCGCCCATGAGCATTGTCCTGAGCATCACACAGCATGTAACTCACCTCTCACCTGCAGTAACCAAATCTGGCCAGCACAACCCACAGTTGCATTTTTATAACGCAACACATGCAAATGAGGTGTGGCTCAACTTTAATGACATGCTAATCGCGCCACTGCGCCTTTGAATGGCTGATCGGATGATTTGCATATGTCGGCTGAATATCGCGTATTTGCACTTTGCGCAATACGGAAGATCCAGCTGAGCCAATGGCGCAGGTTTGTGGCTGCGTGCCACACCACATTGCGCATGCCCAGACAGCTTACGCATGCATCTATCGTGCTGCAGACCTGCTGAGCGCGATAGGTGATTCAGGCCATAGCCACCATTGTGCCAGTGGCGCTACAGCACTGGGCACTATATGGCGCTGTGGCACTACTGCGCGATAGTCCACTGTGGCACTGGTGCTCAGCTTGGCAGTCGCACAGGATGCCCATACATCCCATGGCGCCAGCGTAGCCTTGCGTCATTGCCGTGACCTTGTGTATGCCCTCTGACCCCTGGTGCTGTTGGCATGCCATGTGTACATCCCTATTGCGCTAGTCTGGTGACAGCGCCATGTGAAGGACGCGCTTGTTCGAACAGCACGATTGGAGCCTGTGGTGGTCTATTCGCAACAACTCCACGGGGTTACGGGCGCAGCGGGCCATAGCTGCCTGCTGTAAAGTTGGTGCCATGGCTAGGGAGGAGGGCGGTGTCCTGAAGCCAGCTTGAAGTGGCCAACCTGGTGGCCCTGGTGGAGCCCCACTGTGAGGCACTGTATGGTGAGGCCCCCTCACCATGCCTGGGACCCATGTGTGGCAGCAAGTGGCCACTGACCTGGTGGAGGTCACTGGCGGAGCCGGACCTGCTGAGCAGTGCCACAGTGACCTCTCGCCGGAGGGAGCCAACCCTGAGGCGGCTGTGTTCACGTGCCAGGGCGTGGTGCCTAGCCAGGTGAGTGTACCATCTATGCACCTATATTCTCTGTAGGGGTGTGTGCTTGGGTGGCTGTGCATAGGTGTGTCAGTGTGTGCAGCTGTGCGATGGTTGGTTATGGCTGTGTGGCAGGCACTCTCACTGGGGCAGGGGCACTCTGCTTTTGAGTCACACTGATGTTTGTCTCAACATATGTCTCCACAGGCCAGATTGTGAGGACACAGGACCAGGGTGATCTGGGCCATGCCAGGGCCCGTGCGGGAGGTGTTGTGCCCAACAGCAGCAGCAGCAGCAGCAGCAGCAGCGTCAGACCCAGCTGCTGGAGGAGTGTGAGTATCATTACTTCATGGATGCTATTGCATGCTGGGGGCAAGACCACCAGCCATCGGGACACAACCAAAGGGGAGGTCATAATTCCACTATACAAAACACTAGTGAGTCCCCACACTGGAGTACAGTGTACAGTTCGAGTCCATACCTACGTATGGACATGGACTGGGTGGAGGGTTCAGAGGAGGCGACATGGATGGTGCATGGATTGCATCACAGGTCCTATGCAGACAGGTTGACTGAACTGAACATGTACTCCTGGAGGAGGAGGGGTGGGGATATGATGGGGACATACAAGTATCTTATGGGGGAACAGAGTGCAGGAAAACAATATTTTAAGCGTAAAGGATGTTCCAGGACTAGAGGGCATGGGATGAAGTTGGAGGGGGGATATCAGAGGAAACATGAGGAAGTATTTCTTCACAGAATGGGTGGTGGACAAGTGGAACACCCTGCCAGAGGAAGTGGTGGGGCTGACTTGGTCACGGATTTGTGAATGCATGGGTTAGCCATAACGGAATTCTGGAGGTCAGGGTAAGGGGAACGGACTTATAGGACAACAGAGTGAACGTACAAGGTCAAATGGACAGACTGGGTGTCCCATAGGCTCTTATCTGCCGACACTGTCTATGTATCCATGTATGTAGGCATGACACAGGTGACCTGCATCACAGTGCAGTATCACGGCACGTCTGTGTATGCATCACTGGTGGTCAGGCATGCACTGGGCACATAGCTGTGTAACTGGCATCGCACCACGTTGCCACATCATTTGCCAGCCTAGTTTGTACTGTGATTGGCGTGGGCGGTGTGTGTGGGCAGTGGTGCTTGTAGCTAGTGCCCGCCTGTTTGTGATGGCCTATGCGCATGTTCACTGTGGGTGGGTGGGTGCATGCCATCACAGGTGCGGACATTGGGCTATATGGCATGCAGGTTGGGTGGTGTTCAGGGTTGTGGTCAGTCTCAGCCATTGACTGTGTTCCCATTTCCTAGGCCTCGAGGTACTCAGGAGGATGTCCCAGGATCTTCGGCACCTCAGCCAGGTTGCAGATCAGAACCAGGAGGTCCTGCAGGCCATACAGCGCCAGGGTGATCGCTCGGGGAGCCACAGGAGGGGGCGCCAGCAGGGAGGACCAGCAGCCAGCTGGGCCATAGCCCACATTCCTTCCCACTTCTCCCATCCCTATCACCCTGCCTTCCTCTCCAAGTTGTTATTCCTCCCCTGAACACCCCTGCCTTTTACCTGTTCCCCACTTGTACATAGTTTCACTTGGTTTTGTGATTAGTCCTTTAAATATACATTTCTATTTTGATATGAATACTGTGTTGGTCTCTGATTTGCAGCTGGCTATGGGTGCTCAGTTGCAGGGGTGTACATGCCATCTGGGCTGGTATGGTCCTGGGTATGTGTGTGTGTGTGTGTGCATGTGTGTGCATGGGGAGGTATCTCCAGCATGGCAGTGCCTTTCGTTGGTCTTGTGCCTGCTGCCACCCACTGCTGGGTGCACAGGTGTGTCTGGCTTGTAGGCTTCTGTGTTGCACGGGCTGATGAGTGCTGGGGGACTGCATGGTTTCCTGAAGTGCCAGTCACTGCACATGGGTGGTGTCTTGGGTCACAGTGCAGGGTGCGCTGCATACGGGGGCTGATGTGCACTGTGGTTGTCAACCCCTGTGTGTGGCACTTCTGCCTGCCAGTGGTTGTGCTGGGGTGTCAGGGCTCTGCTATGCTTTGTTGGCTTGTCCCCATGGGCATGTGATCATCCGTCCCACCCCAGTGATGCTGTGCTTGGGGTGTGCCGGTGTGGTGTGGGTTCTGCAGTGTGTTCCTGTGCCCATGTGTGGCATGGTTGGCGGTGGGCCCCAGCCTGCCTCCCTGGATGTGCAGTTCCATTGCTTTGGGGGGCTGTGCTTAGCTATGGCAGCTCTGGAATGCTCAGCTGGGCACCCATGGTTGCGCCATAAGCGCCTTGTTCAGCTCAACTTCTCCTTCCTGGTTGCGCGATGGCGCAGTATGTGAGATATTCAGACGTTGGTTGCTTGCGCTATTTGCTCTGCTCCATGTTTGAATATCGCACCTGTTGCGCATTTTCGCAACTGGTTTGTGCTTGCTCCTGCTGTTGCGCTACTTTTGAGCGCAGTTTGAATATCTGGGCCCCTGTATTTAAAGTATGACCCATTTGTCAAATATCTGCATTGTACTTCAACTGACCTTGGCCATTTGTAATTGTGTTATAATAAATTAAAATAAAAAATAAGGTCAGCCATAATACACATTTGGGGTTCTATGTGCAGCCACAAGGCACCATGGGTAACAGGCCACATTGACCACACAGCAACAGACACTCAGTTTGTGCTCCACTGTGCATGCACATATGGGGGTTGCAGCCCTTCCCTGCATGGTCACTAAACACAGTGCAACCACATGGGAAAGAGTGTGGTGTCACCATGTACGTGGCCCACAGAGCTACCAATGGAACACAGTCACCCTGGCAGAGGGAGTCACAGAATTCAATTACACCCCCTGCCTGTGGAACTATGGACAGGCAGTAGAGGGTGTCACAACTCTGTGACCAGCCCCCAGGAGTCAGCAAAGAACAGAGATAGTCATGGGACTGCATGTTGACGGAGTCCTGTGAAAGAATGGAGTTTAGAATGCCATTGGATGCCAGGGACTGATGATGGGATGGGAAACTGGAGGGAGTACCAGTCCACCAGGAGAGGACCAAAGGTCAGTCAGCTTAAAGATATCATCATCCTAAAAACATGTCTATAGGTGAGGGTAGGGTAGATGGTGAGGGTAACAGTAAGGAGATAACACATTTCCCCAGGGCTCTAGCAATAGCATAGTGCCACATTACTGGTGCTTTGCCATGCCTCTACCTATGTTGGAGTTGCAAGTTGGTATGCTAGTGAATATAAACCCGTTATAAGCCACTGACATCTGTTTGACTGATTTGAATTGGGACTTGGAAGCCAGGAATTAACCCCCCAGTTACACTGTCAGGCCTCTGTGTCTAGAAGATTTTGGTTGCAGTGTAATAGGTTGTTGGTTTGAATTCCAAATTTGCACCACCACCAACTCTGCCTGACAACTGGGCCTACTGACATTGCTTTAATTAAATGTTATAACACTGGGCCGACCCAGTGGCGCTGAGAGTTGAGGCGCTGGATGCCACACCTTGCGCCACACCGACGACCTGTGTTCAGGAACGAGACTGGGCCACCGGGGGTCAGCAGGAAGGAGATGGATCAAGCATCCAATGGACTGTTCTCCATCTCCGGGGAGGGGACTCTGTGACTGGTGCTTGCCTGACCCCAAGCAGAGGCTGGGGCTCATTGCCGTGGAGATGCACAATAGGGGGGTGGAGATGTGGTAGCTGCTTGACAGGGGACATGCACGGGAGTGTACGTGGTCCCAAGTCACTGACGACACTGCATGCCATGCTCCACAACAGGGAGAAAATGTGAAACAAGCCTGCAGAGGATGACGGGGGAACTCGCAGGCCCTGCACCTGGCTAGCCACAGTGCAGCGGCGCTGGATCCTGCTTTGGAGGGGAGGGTCCCCTCTCTGACCCCACCGGGGGGGTAAGCCCTGGGGGGCAAAGCTGTGCTGGCTGATAAATGCCAGGGTGATGGGGCTGGGGTTCCCCTAGAGTGCAAGGGCTGCAAGGCTGGAGAATAAATACCACATCAACAAAAAAAAGTTATAACACCTATGATTTGGTAATAGTGTCAGTGGCTCAGCAGGCACCATGCTTGTCACTGGGGCCAGAAGAACAGAAGGTCTTGGGTTCAAGCTCCACACCTTGTATCCGGCGTAATATCCATAACTGACACTGTAGTACAGGAAAGGGGGGGTACTACACTTGTGAGGTACCACCATTTGGATGAGACCATAAACCGAGGTCCCTTCTGCCCATCCCTGGTCACTGTCCTGGTGGAAGTAAAAGATTCCACTGCACTTATCGATAAAGAGTAGGGGAGTTTCTCTGGTGTCATGGCCATCATTCCCCCATCAATATAACAGCCCATTAAATGCACCTTCCAGTACACACCTGTAAACAAACTCTCACAGCTTAGTGTGACTTTCCTGGTCGATAAAAAAAAAGGCAGATGTAAAGAGAAGATAATATACTATTAAGAGCACCAATACTGTACATTCACTTTCTCTTTACTTGGAACCCCTAAAAGGCAGACTCTCATTCTGAAATGTTCTTGCTTTAAATTTGCTGAAAGAGAGAAGATAATATAGTCTGTGTTTTAATGTTGCTAAGAAAATGCTGCAAATGCATCTTCAGCTTATAAAGAAGTACTTTGTTACGCCTAACATGTGTAGTAAGAAATTAAGAGGCATTTGGAAACAAGATTATCAAAATCTGTAAGCAAACTAATTGTGTAACTAATTTAGAAACTTCATTTGTTTCTTTTTTTGCTTTCATTTTATAATTCATGGCCAGGATTGACACACTGAGCTGGCCAGGAATGACACACTGGGCCCGATTTTAAAACGGCAAACTTTGGCGCAAGGTGCCTGCACCAAATAACTTTGATGCAAGCGGCACATTATGCCAAAAGTTTGTGGCAATCCCAATTTTCGAACACAGGCTACATCAAAGTTGGAATGCCTTGCACCCAAGATGCCCTGCACCACCCTTGCAGCAAAAGTACCCTTGCACAGGTTCACAAGGAGGCTTGCACCACGGCAGGACTGCACCATTCCCTTTTTTTGAATTTTGCAAGCCCAGCCATGGACATAACAAGAGGCTCAGGTTAGACCAGCCAGGAGGTTATGTAAGGGCCAGGTGCCACTGCTGGACACTGTGGCAATTGCAGGGGATCAGAAAGTAGGGGGCCATTGGCAGAAGCAGCATGGAGGTGCCTTAAGGGGTGTTGAGGATACAGTGTGAATTGCAGGGTGGGCATGTGGCACCCGGTGAGGGTGCCTTTTGAAATGTCAGGTAGCCAATGGGATTGGACTGCTTCATGGGGGTTGGCAGGGATTGACAGTGACCTGGCCCCAGGTGGGCACAACACTGGCACCTGCCCCATAGGTGCCATAATCTTATCCCCAACCCTGAATGCAGGGTGCAGTGTCTGCAGGGTGAGGAATGCCAGTGGTGGAGGGGAACATTTTCCAGCACCTCAACAGTCCCATGTACCCATCCCCCCCCCCACATTGTGGCAGGCTGCCTCCCACCTACAAGGTTTGGGATTGTGGCACAGGTCACTGTCCATCCCTGGCAACCCCTCACACAGCAGTCTGATATGATCAGATCAGCTGCCTGGCATTGCAAGAGGCACCCCCTGGGTGCCACATTACCACCCTGCAATTCTGCCATGAAACATAGAAACATAGACTTTGACGGCAGATAAGGACCGCTTGGCCCATCTAGTCTGCCCATTTCCCTACCTACAGGATAGGCCACAGATCCTAGTTAACCAACAGCCTATTTCTTCCTACCCCCCACAATAATTGCCTTATGTCTGTCCCATGCAGTCTTGAATTCTCCCACAGTTTTAGACCCTACAACCTCCTCAGGAAGGCTGTTCCATGCATCCACTACCCTCTGTGAAATAATACTTCCTCACATTGCCCCTGAACCGCCCCCATCTTTAAATTGTGTCCCTTGTTCTTGCACGTCTCTTTTCTGAAAGATGCTACCCTCTTGGACTTTGTTGATTCCACTGAGGTACTTAAAAGTTTCTATCATGTCCCCCCTCTCCCTTCTTTCCTCAAGGGTATACATATTAAGCTTGTTTAGTCTCTCCTCATACGGCTTCTCTTGCAGACCCTGTACCATTTTAGTTGCCCTCCTCTGGACTGCCTCTACACTGTCTATGTACTTGCGGAGATGGGGTCTCCAGAACTGGACACAGTACTCCAGATGGGGTCTTACCAACTGTCTGTACAGAGAGATAACAACTTCCTGTTTTCTGCTGCTGATGCCTCTCCCTATGCATCCCAGTATACCCCCAGCCCTCCCTACTGCCTTCTCACATTGCTTGCTAACCTTAAAGTCATCTGATATGATTACCCCCAGGTCCCTTTCCTTTTTTGTTGTTGTTACTACCTCCTCCACCCCATTGTGTATTCTTCCCCTGGGTTCTTGTTTCCCAGGTGCATTATTTTGCACTTCTTTGCATTGAATCCTAGCTGCCATACTTCTGACCATTCCTCCAACCTTGCCAAGTCCCTTCTCATCCTTTCCATGCCTCCTTGTGTATCAACACTGTTGCAGATCTTTGTGTCATCTGCAAAAAGGCATATTTTTCCTTCCAGTCCCTCTGCAATGTCACTTACGACTTAAGACATTAAAAAGGACTGGACCCAATACTGAACCTTGAAGTACCCCACTAGTAACCCCTCTTTCTTCAGAGTGGACTCCATTTACAATTACCTTCTGTGTCCTGTTGTCCAGCCAATGTTTTACCCAGGCTACCACCCACTCCCAGGCTGGTTAATTTGACTATTAATATTTTGTGTGGGACTGTGTCAAATGCCTTGCTAAAGTCTAGGTAGGCCATGTCCACAGCCCCTCCCTGGTCTACTACTTTGGTCACCCAGTCAAAGAAATCTGTTAGATTCATCTGACATGACCTTTCTACTGTGAACCCATGCTGCCTTGGGTCCTGTGCCCTACTGGCCTCTAGGTACTCAACTATTCTTTCCTTCAGAAGTGACTCCATCAGTTTCCCTACCACAGAGGTCAAACTGACAGGTCTGTAGTTTCCTGCCTCTGTCTTGGTCCCACTTTTGTGAAGGGGAATCACATCCACCTTCCTCCAGTCCTCGGGTACCACACCATCCTCCCAAGATTTATTAAAAAGAGTAGCCAGTGGTTTCACTAGTTCCCCCCTTAATTCTTTTAGAATTTTGGGGTGAATTCCATCAATTCCATCAGGCCCCATTGCTTTGTCCACCTTCAGTTTTAGGAGTTCTTGTAGAACCCTTTCTTCTGTGGAAGGACTGGAATCGACCCCCCTATCAAGAGTGCTTCTGTTAATTGGATTAGGCACTTCCCCCTCCTCTTTTGTAAATACTGAGCAGAAATATTCATTCAGTATCCCTGCTTTTTCACTGTCCCCCTCTGCCCACCCACCGTTCATTTTATTCAGCCTCACTATCCCTCCCTTTGTCTTTCTATGCTCGCTGATATACCTATAAAAAGTTTTATCCCCCTTCTTAACAGAGTTGGCTATCTTTTCCTCAGTTTGGGCCTTTGCTATTCTGACTTCTCTCCCTGCTTTCTTCTGTCTTAACTGGTACAGCTGTCTGTCCTGCTCCTTCTGTGTTTCCTTATACTTCCGGAATGCTATCTTTTTCTTCCTGACTTTCCACCATGTCCACCTCTTGGCAGGCATATTCACCCCCCCCACCTTTGTGGCTCCATTAGTGTTGTTCCATTCGGGGGGCAGATGCCTGCGTCTAACCTCACAGGTGTGCCAAATACTTGGCACATGCCTGCTGCTACAGCAACTCCTGGGTCTTTGGTGCAGGAACCCCCAGTTTTATAAAATTAGGAGGAGGGTCCCTGACACACCCGGAGTTTGCACATACCTAGAGCGATGCAACATGCATCACTCTAAGGGCACTTTTAAAACTGAGCCCACTAAGTTTAAGCTCATGTCCAGGTGTACTCTGGGAGTACAGAAAGGTTAGGTGACATGCTTAGGGTTACACACTATACAACTGGCAGTTGTGGATTTCAAACACAGATCTGTTGGGTTTCCAGATTTGAAGCTTGGTTCTTTAATCCTCTAGGCTATCCTGCATCGCTTCAGTGTTCTACTATGGTGCCATGTAGTTACTAATGTGTACTGTTACATGTTATGGGCTTTTATTACATTTAAAACAGGTTTTGTGCACAGATAAGGCTGTAGTTAAGTGGTTCACCTGTTGTCGTGCTGGGAGTCAGAATATCAGATTGTATTTGTGCTGTACTCGGTACTATTTTACTTGTTACCATTCACAGAGTGGCTTTACTAAGAATGCACTCACTAGACTTGTTTCATCCTTCTGGACCTAAATACAAAGCCCCAAAACTCATTTTTTACCCAGTGTCAGAAATACAAAGTCAAGAAAAAGAACTTTAAATGATTTATGGGCCCTTTGTACAGCATTTGGTGAGTGTGGAGGGTGCACTGGATTTTGCAATCTTGTAAAGCATTTCTAGCACTCTAGTACATTTACCAAAATACCACTTTTAGGTCCCAGTTCTCCAGCATGGCTTATAATGTTTTTTTTCTGTTTAATGACTTTTTTTCTTAAATCTTTTAATCGAAGATTTCCATGTTCTTTATTTGTGGTACATAACCTTCTGTCCCCTTAATTTTATAACCATGAACAAACATCCATGGGTTATGTTCCCAGGGTCTAGCGGCTGTCTGCAAACCATATGCAGGCTGTGGCTTGTGGAGATGTGTGCTGCTATCTTCACAAAGGATTATGTGGCTAGCTGAAGAAAGTGTTTTTTTTTGCAGCTTTTCTCCACAAAAATGTGGATACACTGGTTCAGCAAAATCTGCATTCAGTTACAGACTCAAAGAAGGAAGATCTGAACAAATTTTAGTTTGCTGGTTTGTTTTTTCTAGTGTCTCTCAACTTCTAGGTCTTTGAAGAGGCAGGGGGTTTTAACCATCTCTGATGAATCATTAAATCTGGAATTTGTTCATAACCAGCCAGTCCCCTAGGGTTACTACAATACCATCAGTGTCAGTGCTGGGTAGGGAAAGCAGCTGATGAATAATTGGTTAAATGGGGTTTTCACCTACTCACTCTCTGTTTACTTGGTCTCAGGTGAGATGAGACAGATTATGTAATTCTGAACTCTCACAGCAGCATAAGCCATGGCAGCTGACTAGGGGCGGGGGGGGGGTAGAATCTTGGGTCAGTTTTGAGTTGGGAGTCTGTAGTGAGTAGTTGGAGGAGTGAGAGCTGCAGTGGGCTCTGAGAAAAGATCCTAGTTTGTCACCCTAATCCTAAAAGACATCTGCATGCCAAGAGAAGTGGTGGAAACCGTTGTCTACAGCAGGAGCTCCTGATTTTCATCCAGGAGAGATGAAAAAGACTGCTAGAAATGGATCTGACAGGCAATCCCCTATTAGATCCTGGACTTTGAAGCAGCCTGTTCTGTTTCCAACTGTGAGTATTCTGACTTTGTGCTTCCTGTGGAAAGTACATGGGTTTTTCTCTGAAAGAGGGGAAAAGATACAATAGTTCTGTTCTAAGTTTGAGACTTTTCTCAAGTTTAAAGTTGGCTGACAGTTGTGGGGTCCAGAGGCAGACTAATGCACATTGTTCAGGAATGTAATTTTCTACACTCCTAGAGTAGTGTTTTCCTATATGCTGGATGTTTTTACAAGATGTTTTGAAGTGTAACTCTAAAAGAATGACTGTGTATGGATGTGGAAGTGAAAGGTTGGCAGCCCCCAATCTGGAGTGACCAGTTCAGCACTATAGGTTCCATAAGGATGCCTGGTTATTTAGTTAAGGTAATTGCCACTGAAAAGAAAGTTTACCCCTGGTGTGGGTTGTGCTAGTAATGGGCCCCGTGTGCTCTGTTGTGGCCAATTGCTCTTGAAGAAGATTTAAAGTCCTATGCAATATGGGAAAGATGTGCTCTGTTGTGCCCATTGCCACTAGAAGAAATGTGTGTTCAGTTAAGGCCATTGCCACTGAAGAGAATTCAAGGTCCTATGGCATACGGGATATGTAGAGTTTCTGTCAGATACAGTTTTATGTTGTTCTGCCATTGCTTTGTGCCATGATGTGTAAACCATGGGGGTCCACCCTTGCTTTAGAGACCATCTTTGGAATAAAGTCACAATCTAGAACCCCAACCTGGTTTGGACATTCATGTTACTGCTTCCTGTGTGGAATTACTGGGTACCCCTCCAGAAGTATAGATCTAGCATAGCCCTAGCAAAAAGTTCTCTCCTCAGGACCTGGGCTGATTGGTCACAATTTGTATTTGCTTTTGTACACCCCAACCCCTTTCTGGCCTCTTGAAGTCACGAGCCTGGTATACATTCCCAAAGCTAGGCATGGTACCAATTGTCCAAAGTAGTTTGTGTGCCCAGTCAAGGGTACCAGGAGTAGCTAACTGTGCAAAGCAGTGGGGGGAGATGGTTACATGCTGACTTGCTTGTGAATGGACTCATAGCTGACTGTTAGTTCAAGAGTTCTGAATCAGTTTCCTTGGTTGAGTGTGTTGTTGCACAGAGAAAATTCAACATTTCAATCCTCCATTAGTAGTATGCAATATATGTAAATAATACCCTCGCCAGTCAACTCCCAGATATTACTTGGTTGATTGTCCTTTTATTATCAGTGCTATTTCCAATTGGCCTTCATCTCATAATGGTTGACAATATCACTGCGCAATTCTTGAATTCTTACAAACTGGTTTGGGTGTAACAGGCAGAAGCTTCATTGTCACCAGTTAGTGTTGCTCTGAGCTTTAGTGTTTAATGGGTAATGTGGCACCCAGGACATGAAAGATAATATCTGAAGTGTCTGTATCTGCACTGTTGCCATTTTTTTCCTCCCTATTTTCACTTAATAATTTACACTTTGTGGTTTCCGGCAAAATGTTGGCTACTAACTTTGCTTTTTTGTCTTTTAGATAATTCCTGAAGACGATCTATGGTTGAAACATCAATTCTAACACTATTTTCAGCATGTATTTAAAATTACCATTTTGTTTTGTTTTCAGCCCACACACCAGTGCACCACCTTGTTTTTTTTTTTTTTATTTTGCCTTGTACTTTTTATCCTGGTTCTCAGATCCCTGCATCCATACTGCCTGTGTAGCTTTATCATTTGCAGCTCTATATTTCAAGCAGCTCTTCCCAGCTGCCTCCCCCTTAGGCCTTTCATTCCTTTGCCTCCTGGTATACTTGTAGCATTTCCCTCTTCCTAATTCCTCACCACTCCATTACTGTATCTCTTTTCATCCCACTTGCACAACCCCTGATAAAAACTGTAACCATGCTACCTTTTCTAACCCTTCTGTCTTTCTTTAAGGGTTTCTCCACCACTGCTGTCCTTCCCCCTTCCTTCCCTTACTTCTGTTTTCCTCTTCTCTTTTCCCCCTCACTCTTACATCTCTCATCCACTTTAGTCTCTTTTCATATCTTCTCCCTCTCTTAGTTCAAACTTCAAACATAAAACCATGACAAGTTCTTCATATTCAGTTCAGTTAGACTGTGGTCACTCCCACAAAAAAAGTTAAAAACACCTACAGTATTTTACTAGGCAGGATTTTCAACCTGACCTTGTATATACAGGACTTGTGTCAATAACAAGGTATTTTTCACCCCTGCTTTTAAGGGGCGATCTCTAACCTGTAGTTCCATGGTCTACAATTGTACCCAACTTTAGATGCACACAGCCACAAAACTCATTTAACTGTCACAGAACCAGCAGCTGTATGAAGGCTGAGTGCAGGTGAGTGAAAGGGCATAGGCACACCAGCAGTGTCTATATCTGATGTTGCAGTGTCTGTGGGCATCGCACCCATGATGGAAAATGCTGCCCAGTTTGTTATGTATTACATTTGTACTTCTTTTGTGATGTGCCTCAGAAACACTGTTCCAACATCATCATCTATATTTCCAGATGGATTAAAGGTTTCATGCATTGAGTGACATAGATTGTTAATGAGTGGGACTTGTTGCAGAATCATTAAAGTGCTTCTATTATTAAAATTGAATGCATTTGACCATTGTTCCAAAAACTATGATTATTTATTATATTACATTTTTAATAGCTAAATAACCATGTTGTAATGTTTGGTTATAATTGGTTACGTGTAACAGTGAGTTGTCAATCAAACTCATACTACTGAAGCTGCATGGCCCACATCTGCCTCTTGTTTCAAACAGTGTCCCTCACAGAAAAGTAAATGGATTTCTACAGTTTAAAAACAAACAAATTAAAGTTTGCATGACTGAACTATGAGTTCTACAATGAGTTTATACCAGTGAACTATCTCTGTGTCTCTCTTAAGTCCCTCCTTTATTAAAATGCTGAAGAGTAATTACAAAAACAAAATGTGGCTGGATGTGTGCCACACACAATTTTATATACACCCTCAGTGTAGGATGCTTTCTAAGGCTCTTGAGCTTTGCTCTCACAGTTAATGGAGAATCTCACAACTTGGGTGTGTATTAAATTCTGGTATACTATACCTACTCATGTATTATCCATATATAATTAATGGGTTTCGCCTTTTTACATTGACAAAACCGTGTATTAAATACCGTAACACCTGAGTAGGTGTTATGGCATTCACGCACCTGCTTCCAATCGAAATCGAAAGTACAATGCGGCTCGAGACGTTCAAAAACATTCTGCCTCTCAAAAAATACACTTAACGATAAACACTCACTTCTCAGCCACTATAAAACGAAAGCACATTTTCTTCTTTCCACTGACTACCTAGATTTCTCCCAAATCTTTCACCTCTCCTCCCTCTGAAGATCACAAGACTCACTGCCAGGCAACACGAGCAACAGCCAGAGCAGCGTAAAAAAAAAAAGCCAGGCGGAAGATTCAAACGGACGTTTTTCTTCTTTCTATTTGCAGTAAAAGCAAATGAAATTCCAGTTCTAACAGTTAATTTAATATTGCTACTCATCACAAAGTACTCTGCCTACCAAATAAAGAAAATCTATGACGCAAAATGCGACTGTCTGCATTTTATTTATATTCAGATCTCTTAATGAGAAGAAAAAGCAAACCCCTTGAATTATATAAAACAAAATATGGGGTGTAGTATGTTTGATTCGATTTACCACTACCTGTTGTTGGATGGTTATCAAACCGGCTTCACCGGGTTTGCGTGCCATCCAACAACTCGGTGTGTGTTAAATTCTCGTAACACACTGCACCCCATACTTTATCCTATATGTAATCTTTTACATTGTTTATATTCTATTTTTATAATTATTGTTCATTATTATTATTTTGAGGGATAGATAAATAAGAAGAAAAGGGAAGAATAAGACTCAGCAGCAGAGTGGTAGCAGAGTGTTAGTCCACTTGAATGAAGGTGGCAGTCGCTCACTGCTGTCTGTGTGCTGTAATAACTGCTGAAGCTGTGTTTATTTCTGCCTGCTGGCCTGTCCCACAGTCACTGACTTATGTTGTGCTGACACCGGGGAGAGACAGCAGAGTTACCACCAAACAACCAGTCTGTAATTGCTATCCCGTTCAGAGGAGCTAGCTGACCCGAGTGGCGGTGCTCAGTGGTGCCACAATAGCATATTACAGTAGCAGAATGTGAATTTACAGTACATGAGTGACAGTGGCAGACTAACTCCCAGATACAGTACTCTCTGCCAGCTGTGTTCTGTATCAGCTGTTTGCAAAAGCTGTGTTAACGTCTGCCTGATTTTCCTCCCCTGCAGTCACTGACTTGTGATGCATTGATACTGGAAGAGAGGATGGAGCTAATGCTAAGTATCCAACTAGTGCATTCAAAGGAAGCAGCTGACCTGAAAGGCAGTCCTCAGCAGCACTTCTATGAGTCAATGTAATCAAGTGATCTGATTTCTGGGACATAAATTCTGCACGATTTTTCTTTTAATCATCATTTAGATTGCATGTTAAATTCAGGAGTTTGTCAGGAGAGAGGTAAACTCTTTGGCTGCCTGTCTGTTATACTTTCAGCACTGCTCATTTATTTGGCTTCATATTGCAGAATATCAGTGTTTGCCCATTCAATATTTTTAAGGTTCAATTGTGAATCTCCAGCATGTGGTGAATTCTCTTCTTTCATTGGCTTGCTTCCTTAACTGTGGGAAGAATCTTTGGTTACCACGCTGTAGGTTTTTCCATGAATAGCATCCCACAGTGTTCCGCTTATGAACCCTGTTCTCCCCAAAGCAGTGGTGTTGGTAGTAAGACATGGAATGGAGCATGTAGGCTTAAAATCTTCTGTCACTTGTTACTACAGTGACAGTAAAGCAGTAATGGAAGCCAAGCAGTAACAACAGGAGGTGGAAGCATGTGACTAAGTCTGTATTGTTTTACTTTCTAACTTTACTTTCTGTTACATAAGACTTTTAAATGTTGATTTTATTTAATCAATCCATCAAATTCTTTATTTATCCAGGCGAACACCATTGAGCAAGCTCATTTACAAGGAGGACCTGCATTACACAAGTCAAGTAACAATGCATTTATATACAGACAAATAGACAGTAGATGCAAGAGTACAACAGTACAGGTAGGCCTGCAATAGACAGGATAAGTAAAAATACATTTGGGTTCAGGTAAAAGACAGTTGGTAAGGGTATACATAACAATAGGGTAGCAAGTCAGTAAAAATTTAGACCAGATACAACAACATACATGGTTTAGTATTCCTGTAAGGTAAAGGCATTATAGTCCTGTGAAGAGATTAATTGAATTGGATGTTACAAGTGAAGAGACATATATAGTCAGTGTAAAAAGACCCAGGCGTATCAAGGGGGAGACGTGTCGGGAGAAGTGGGCAGCCAGTGGGGGGTCTGGAACTGGGATAATACTAGGAGCGAAGGAATGAGATGCTGTGGGTATACAAGGAATAGGTGGGTGAAGGAGGGTTAGATTTAGGGTGGTAGATAAGTAGGTGGCTCAGGAACAAGTTATGCACTGGTACAACAAGGAAGGAGGATGTGAAAAGCAGGGAGGATGTGGAAGGGGGGGTGTAAGTAAGCAAGCAAGGATCATTGGAAGCAGTTGCAGGATGAGGACTATGTTTATTATTGGACTGTTCAGTTTTAAATGAATTTCTAAAACATTGTCTGTTTTAGCATTGATATCTGCTACATTTACCACAGCAGGTCTCCCTGCCCAATCTTTGAACCCTACTCAGTTCAGTTTGTTTAATCTGACTACAACGAGCCTTATGTCTCATACATTTTATGGCACATCTCTTCTGGTTACATTTACCCAACCTACTGCCTTCTGCCCTGTTGCTTACTCAGTGTTTGCCTCTAGAAAACAGCCCTGCTCAATAAGTTTTGTGCATGGAAAGGTACTAGGAGATTGCTCTTAATAGTTATTATGTGGCAGTGGATCACCCAGAGCCAATCAGCAATGAGAATGGCTGTACCTCTTATTGTGCATACAGTCATCTCCTCACACTATCCATATGATGTGCTAGTTCCCTACTTACCATTACAAAAGCTTCTTTTTCCTATGGCACTGCACCATGCCAGATGAAGTTTAGCTTTTGTTTCCTACAGCTTTGTGCTGCCCCAGATCAAGTTTTTCTTTCCTTCTGCTCTCAACCATGACATTTCATTGTGTTCAAATGCCACAAAAGACCATGCGCAGCCACAATGGCCAACATTACAAAATGTATGATGTCTGCCAAACCATGAAAAGACTGCAGTGGGAGCTCTCTATTAAAAGTATATACAAATGAAAATAAAACAGCCTGTACAATACCCACAATTATAAAAAGGGTCTGAGAAATGGAGCTTTCTGATTGGCTGCAAACATTCTAACAGCCTTGTGTTAATCTTTTATTAACATACATCTAGAGCTTAACCATATGCTGAACAAGGTTTAACACTGTTTAAAAACATTTTTTATTATAATAGCAATAAGGCAGTCCTAGAGATTATGTTAATGGTCAGTTAATCACCCTCTAGGGGCATGTGGCACTCGGCTACACCTCGTGCCACAGTACTCCTCTAGAAGGTGATTAACGGACCATTAACATAACCCTTGGTCATGCCTTATTGCTTGATAATATCTGGCTCATCAACTGGCATACAGTATGATGATAGGTATAGTAAGGTCAGTCTCTTGTGGTTTAATGAGTGTCTCTTATACTGGTGGGTCAGACAGAACCACTCAGCTTCACATCATCATCCTCTCATCTAACCAGCACGAAAGACACTTGTTAGACAATAAGAGACTAACCTTACTATACCCATAATGATATGGCTTTCCAGTGTTTAAAAAATCTGGATAGACAGTAAGTATTTAAGTTGGAAAGAGCTATTTGTCACATATACTGTACCTTATCCTTTTTAATGTTTTTGATGCCAGGCTTTGTTCACCCTAATCCAGGACCCCCTAATACTGATTATTTTTCAAATGGTCACTCTAATAATGTAAAAATTCTCTGACCTTTTTTCACAAAAACCTAAACAGTTTACTCACAGAGTGATGATTTTGTTACTTGGATATAGTATAACAATTTTAATGTCACTGCAATGTTGGTAACTTTGTTATCTGATAAAAGCACCAATACTGAACTTGGATCCCTCCAGCTATAATTTTTTCCAAAGGGACAGAGAGAATAAAAAGGAAAGTGCTGTTTATTTAATGGCATACTGCATTTTCCTGTTTTATTCTTTGATTTTGTATAGTTACAGACCTTTTGTGTGTTTCTTCCCATTACAATTTTATTGGTTGATACTAGACCACTTACCCTAAGTGCAATTTATCCCGGTATAAATGAGGATGCTGTGCACATTTTTTTAGTTTAAGTTTTAGTCTGTCACTAGCCAATGCCATTTGCTTTAGGTGATTGCTTTACAACATTTAAACATTAACTTGTGGCAGGACAAGAATTCCTTCAAATATAGAAACAAAATAAGTGATCTCAGTTTAAACTAAATAATGCAGCTTTTCCACCACGATTAACTACAAAACTGGCTACTGATTGGCTCTAGACCAGATTCTAATGCATCTGCTTTCCAGAATAATTAAATCAAGTATATTACGTAATGTGCCAAGTGACCACAGTCTGGACTACTACCTGGAGTGTCAGGTTTCCTAGTGTCGAACAAATTATTGTGAGAACAAGATCCTCCTGTAATATGAAAGCTTCACCCTTCAGGCTGAATTGGCAGCAAAAAGTTCATTTTTCTTGATGGCTTTCTAAATATTGAAACTGTCTTCATAGAATTTACTGCAACATTTGAACAAATCTGTAATAAATGTGTCCCTTATTAGGAACTTAGACCATGTTTCTCTATGAAGCCACTGTGGCCACATCTGGCAACTAGCACAATCTTCTTCAGCCACAGAGCTCTTTCTAACCCAATGACAAAGGTAATGGAAATGACAATTAAATCCTTTAAAAAACATAGAGAAATAGATATAAAGCCCTAGTCCTCAGACAAACAACTGATTTGTTAAGAAAGTCACAGTGTGCCTCACATTAAAGTCCTTCTTAAGCCTGAAGAACTTTAAATGACCGGTTAGGTGCTATAAGAATCATAACAGTGGTATTACCTCCATTATTTCTTTTTTTTATGCAAGTTTTTTTCTTCTTCTTGGGAAGGATGGGCACTAAATCTACCCCCTGATCTGCCCCCTGATCCCATCTGCCACAGCCGTCTCTGCCACCTCTGAAGTCGGAGGCAGTATCCTCCATGGGTTTCCCCCCATGGCAGGGACAGGATATGATGGCCATCATCCCCCCCCTCCCGAGACACATGTAGATGTGCCCTGGACCTAGAGCGGCAGAGCAGGCTGGCAACTGGACAGACAGGATGTTGTTTAGCCCATCCTCCCTGTTTTATTATCTGATTTTTCTCCCTAACCAGCCATGAATGTGCAATAGGCACATTGTGTGAGCTCTGCCTCCATGGAGAGGCACCCCATGCTCTGGATGTGGGGTCACTCCAATTATGTGTCCACATGTGCCTCCACCTGGATTCCTCCTGGTGGTGGTAGAGTGGTGGGCTACAGATCCCCCCCTTTCCTTGAGGAAGGAGAGCTGCCTTCCAGACGCTTGATCCTCACTCCCCAGTTGACCTCAGGCAACCCGCCAAGGGTCACCAGCATGGCAGAAGGTAAGGTGCATATAGTGCCTCAGCCCTCCAGGCCACTGGGTTGGTCTGGTATTACTTCCATTATAACCAATCAAGGTCTATCTTCTTATATCTGTATTAGGTATTGCTATTTGATTTTTTCAGTCTTCATTATGGTATTTGATACCGGTTCATCAAAACATTAGTGTGCTGTATCCAGTAAATTGATTTATACTTATTGAATCTAGGGGGATCTTATCTCAAAATAAGAATCCTTTGTAGGCATTGACAGATTCACTTCCATTGTTATAGCAGCTGATCCCAGTGGAGGTATACTTACAGTGAACAACAGGAGGGTGGGGTTGTTTCCTGTAGCTGCTAAAAGCCAATGTCCACACTGCTTTGCTTCCAACTGTTTTTTTATTTTTTCATATGAATACCCTGACATTTCACCCTTCAGTTTTTTCAAGAAGAATTACCTTTATTTTTTGATATCATCTTGCTAGTTAATTACAAAACTTTGCTTTTGTCATGTATTCCCCTCTGGGTTCTAAGGGCTGCATGAAGAAAATTTCATGTTCCATTCTCTTTAGGTTTTTGTATTGCCTTGTTGGCTTGTTTGTTCAGATTAGTTTTTCTACCCACATGATCTCTATGTAGTATTGAGGTATTTATATGAACAATTAAAAAATAATCAGAAGAAAAGCAGGCTAGAGTTGGCTTTTAGAAGCTAGAGGATGCCCTCCCTCCGCTGTTCACCAAATCTTATCTCAAACCCATCTCTTATCTGTCTTGGAATATGGTCATTTTGTATTCTTTTCAGTTTTGGACTGTGCCCTCTCCAGACTGAAAACCTTACACAATTGTATGAGATTTGTTCTGTGAGTGCAGCCTAGGATCCATCATTGTGTGCTTTTGGACAATATTAAATGGCTTTCATGCAATGACAGGTTTGAGTATGTTGCAGTGTGCCACTTAACAAAATAGCTATAGTGATACCTTGAATATTGCAACATTATCTCCATTTAGTCAGTTATGACCCAAATACAAGATTTCAACTCTCTGGGCACTTTGTGCTCTTTATGTGGACAGCTCTGGGACAGCACTCATGTTATTTAGGGCACCCATTATCTGTAGTACTTTTATCACTCTACTTGATATTATACACAAATGTCACTGTCTTCAAAAGGCTGTAGCAATATTTACTAATATATTTACATTTGCACACATAAGAATATGGCCCCAAATTGCTCTCCTTGGGGTCTATGTATGAAACTTACATGCGGCATATATGCAATGCATAGGCTTCTCTAAGTCCCTCTGCCACACTTTGGGGGTCCCATGAACCCTTGTGACTTTCACAGAAGGGAAGCAGGCCCCTTTCACACCTGACCCCCTGTCTCTCTGCAGATTTTCTTATACAGATGGACAGAGGGTATGTCAAGGGGTGCCCCATACTCCGTGCCATGCATTTAGGAGTGGAGTGCTACATGAGGGGAGTGCAGGCTATGCAAGAAGGGACTCTACCATAGACACTGCACACTCTCACCATCTTGTACCTTTAGGCCATGTTCGGCCAACTGACCCCCCCCGTCATGCTGACCCAGCACTTCAAACATGCAGACATCTGGAGGCAGCCCCTAGAGTACTCTCACAGTCAGCACCATGTCCCACAATCCCCTGCTCCACACATAGATGGGATCCACTCTGCCACCAGGGAGGTCATCTGATTTTATACCCACCTCGGTCCACTCCCATGCATCAACATGCCAGAGGGGCCACAGACAAGCCACTGGCATTCATTAACCCCACCCTGTATACCTGTCTATGGGTGCAGATGAGCACAGGTTAGGTACGTATATGTTGTACATATCTGGCCTGAATTACTGCTCAGAGCCCCTTGTGTGCACTACAACACAGGCATGATTCTGACCCTAACCAAAAGTCAGAACCTTAGGGTCTCTTATAATATGCTATACCCCTTACAACTCTCCTACAGGAGCCACATAACTCCCCTTAATTCTATGCAGTTCGCCAGTGGGTGAGGTTATACTTTTTATTTATTTATTTATTTGAAACTTGTTAAACAGGAAAGGCATTCAGAGCCAAGACTCATTTCCAGGTGTGACCCAGGGAAAGGGAAAGGGGATACAATCATAAAGCATATACAGAAGTAATAAAACAGTTCAATATAAGATGCAAACAGTAGACAGTTCAACACAGTGCGAGTACAATAAAAATAAAGATTGGTGCTATAGACAACTCTGATGCATAATTAAAGCAACAAGAGCAGGCTGAACCATGGCAGTGCAGTGCTAGTTGGGAAAATGACTGGCCAGAAGGAGGCCCAACAACAGTGGTGGAATGGGCTCCAAGGGAGAAGGTCAGGTAGGGGGCTGACAGGAGCAGGTGGGGGTAGGCACAAGATTTAGCTGGTGCCTAAGAGAGATGGGGAGGAGGAGAGAGAAGGGGAGTAGGTTCCAGAGGAAAGGAATGTTATAGTAGAAGGCTGACTGCCCAGCAGTGGAGTGAGAGTGAGGAAACAAGATGGTGCAAGGATCTGTGGAGCAGAGGGAGTGTTAAGCAGAGGAAATTGTTGAGAAAAGTTAGGGTAGGTAAGAGGGTAGGGACCCAAACCGGTATTTGGGGATAAAAGAGGCACAGTGGATCTGGTAACTTGAGGGTAGAAGGAGGAGGATATCAAAGTGACAAAAGGCATTACAGAAGATGCCCTGTCTTGCAAGGGAAGAGGAGGGGGCAGAGCAGTAGACCACATCCACATAGTTAAAGACTGTGATCGCCATTTTAGTAACCATCTCCCAGTGGATCTGGGAAGACAGGCAGTTTTTGTTGTGAAACAAGTCACCAAGTATGGGAGAGAGCTAGGAGTGGATGGCATCGATGTTTGAAGAGATGTCTAGCCTATTATCAAGCCACACACTGAGATGCTTGATGAAAGAAACTACTCTGTGGGGGTGGGTGCCATCCAGTGTGGAGACGAGAGGGGTGGTGAGCCTGACCAGTTTCTGGCTGGTGCTTTTTTTAGTGTTGATATGGAATTGGTTGTAGTGGAACCAGTGAAGGACATTGTGGAAGACTTGCTGGAGCAAGCCTTCCACCCCTGCAGCCGAGGGGTCTGATTTGTAGATAACTGTGTCATCTGCATACATATGAATATGCAAGCTGACACAGGTAGAGGAGAAGTCATTCTGGAAAATGGAGAAGAGGACTGAACTAAAGTTGGAGCCCTGTGGGACCCTAGCCTGAACTGATATGGGAGGTGCCAGGACACCTCCTACCCTTAATGACTGTTTGCAGAGCTCAGCTTGTTCAGAAGGAGTTGATGGGCCACTGAATCAAATGCTTTGGCCAGATTGTTGAAAATAGCCATCGTAATGTGCCCCTGATTCATTCCAGTGAGGATGGAGTCAGTGATCCACAGTAGGTAGGAGACAGTGGAGTGGTGCTTCCAAAAAACAAACTAGGAGAGGAAGTTGGAAGGGGGAAGAAGTCAGCAAGCCTGGAGTACACAAGTTTCTCTTGCACCTTTGCAAGACAGGGAAGGAGGAAGATAGACAGAAATTGCCAGGGAAGGAGGGTTAACCCCCTTTGTGAAGGGGGAGAACTTTGGCGATCTTTCATGACTGGGGGACAGCACAGATAGAGAAGGAGAGGTTGAAGAGGTAAGTAATGAAAGAGGCAATGGCAGGAGCTGAGAGATGGAGAAGTTTGGGGTACAGGGCATCAAGGTTAGATTTAGACAAGCTGAGTGAGGAAATGGCAAGCAGAGTTTTGTGAGAAGTAACAGAGGAAAGTAAAACCCCAGGGAAGGGTTGGGCAGGAAAGAAAAAGCATACTAAATAAAAAAAAGATAGAAGGGTAGAGATGGAAGGAGTGTAGAGGAGCCAGGAGGAGGGCACAAGTAGTGGAAAACTCCTTGCAGTGAGCAGCTAGAGAAGAAAAGCCAGAAACAGGAGAACCATTAACCATGAAGACTAGGGGAGCAGACTGGGCACCAGGATCAAAAAGGGAGTGAATCACCTTCCAGAATTTGGTTGGAGAATTAAGGTTGTTGCTGAGGTTGGCATTAAAGTAGATGGATTTAGCTGTGCAGGTGGCCTTTGTGCATATATTTCTAAGTGCCCTGTAAGGGAGGAGGTCAGACATTGAGTGAGATAATTTGGTCAGGGTCCAGGCTTGATCACAGGACTTGCATTTATCAATGAGATCAGTAATAATCTAGGGATGGTGGGAAGATTACACCCTGGACTTTGTGAGAGGGGCATGCTTGTCCCAGACAGAAATAAGTTTGAAATGGAACAAGGAAAGGACCATGCCAAAGTCAGGGGTGGAGCGGATGGAGGGCAAATCAGTTGCAGCAAGGTCATTCAGGAGAGCTTTTGTTTTTTGTTTTTTCCATCCAATGTTTCTACGCTGTATTGCTTGAGGTGGCAGTATAGTGTAGTGGTTAAGGACACTGAGCTACAAACCTGGCGATCTGGCTTTGAATCCCATAGCTGCCACTTGCATACTGTGTGACCTTGAGCAACTCATTTAACTTCCTTGTGCTCCCAGGTCACACCTGGAAACAAGCTTTGGCTTAGTGTGCCTTTCCTGGTTAACCAATTTCTTTTTATATTTCAAGTTTATTGATTTTCTTCAGAGGTATAAATCATAAGTGTTATACATGAAATGGGTACAGACATAGAAATAAACATAAAAATTCCCCCCCACCTCCCCACCTCCTCATCCTCCCTCCTTCCACCCCCACACCCCCCCCCACTGGTGTCAATAACATTTAGTACCAAAGCTGGTGTACAGCGTTCGGAGTTTCTCTGGGTTAGCTGGTTATAAAATTATGTCTGACGTTATAGGGTATACAAGACATGTAAACTTTCTAACCTCATTCTGTAAACTCCCAAACGGTTGGTGAGGCTAGCCATCATTTTCTCAATCCGTATATTGTAAAGGAGCTCTTGTAACCATTCTGTGTAGGAAGGTTGAAGAGAGTCCTTCCAATGCTTTAGATCCACTTTCTTGACTGACATAGCAATCATCATAATATGATAGTTTCTGACCATAGATGGAAAATCTGTAAAATCCCCTAGCAGGCAAACTTCCGGAGTAAAGTAATCCTGTAGGCCAAGTAGGGGATCTATCCTGGTTCTAATGAGGTCCCACAATGGGGTGATGGTGGCACATTCCCAAAACAAATGGAACAAGGTACCCAAGCCATTATTGCATCTGTTACATGTTGGGGTCTCTGCCCTACCCATTATATGCAGTTTGTGTGGGGTCAAATACATATCATTGAGGAACTGCATCTGCATTAATCTTAGTATGTCTTGTGTAATGAATTTATGACAGGTTTCCCAAATTTTCGGCCATCTAGAGGATGAGTTAGGGTATAGGTTGTTCCAGTAGTTGGGAATACCATCCACTTTTGGGAAGACCAGTAGGTAAAGAAAGGTGAACAATGAGGAGACAGCATGTGGGGCTAAGGCCAAGATTCTGCCTGTGGGAACCCAGTCATGGGGGCTATCCAAACTCTCTTTGTTTCCAAAATATGCTATGAGTATGTGACGGATCTGATAAATTTGAAATGCCCATTTATTGGCTAGACCAAATTTTGCTAGTAGATCAGAGGTGGTTAACCATTCCCGGGTTTAGTTGCGGAAGTCTAGAACCACACAGTGCTGCATGTGTGGAATCCAATTACCTGGACTTAGCTTTCCACCCAATCTAAAATTGGGATTTTGAAAGACAGGTTGGGAGAGGTCATAGGTGTTGTCATATTTTAAGGTAGCACATAATTGTGTGTGCGTGCAGACCGAATGTCCAACCGAGTTGTGACGTAGAGTAGAGGGCAGCCTTTTGTATTTCAAGAAAAGTAGGGCTGCGGGGTTTTTCCCCACTGAGGCTATTAATTCTTTTTCTATTGTGAGCCAAGAGGGAACGTAGTTTGATGATTCCAAGGGAGCAGAAGGTGCTGCCCAGCAGAGATATTTACTTAGGTGACTGGCCCAGTGGTATAAACTAAAATGTGGTAATTTTAATCCTCCTAAAGTTTTGGGGGTGGCCAGTTTGTGAAATGCTCATCTTGGGGGCTTGCCTTTTCAGAGAAAATTGGTTAAAATGGAGTGGATGTGCTTAAACCAGGTTTTGGAGAGCCATAAATTTAAGAGATTTAGGAGATAAAAGAGATATGGAAGGACATTCATTTTAATGATGTTCACACGTCCCCATAGGGTTAGGGGAAGATCTTGCCATCATTTTAAATCTTGTTGTACTTTTTTATACATGTCTTCTAAGTTCAATTTACGCAACTGGGCATCACTAGTTGACAGGTATAATCCTAGATATTTTATGGAATTAGGAGCCCAATTGAGTCCCAACTCCAGAATATCCTGTTTATGCACCTTAAGGTTTAGTGGGAAGACCGAGGATTTCTCTGTATTGATCTTATAGTTAGAAAGGGAGCTATATTCCTGAATTAAGTGTAATAAAGTTTGTATGGAAGGTTTGATTTGGGTGATGTGTAGCAAGATGTCTGCATACAATGCTATTTTATACCTGGTCGAGCCTAATTGTATATCATGTATCCCAGGGGATTTCTGAATGGAAGCTATAAGGGGCTCTAAGTATAGATTGAATACTAGGGGGGATGGGGGCATCCCTGTCTAATTCTGGCCTCCAATGGGAAGCTGGGAGAGAGAATCCCATTACAGAAAACTCTTGCGGTGGGGGGACAGTATAAAATTTGCAACCATGAGATGAATTTAGGAGGAAAGTGGAATCTGTGGAGGGTCCTAAACAAGAACTGCCAGTCTACCCTGTCAAAAGCCTTCTCCACATCCAGAGAGACCAGTGCCATGGCTTGGAAGGCATCTCTGGACGTGGAGAAGACATGAGACAGGTGATGGAGGTAATCTACTGAGGATCTGCCTTTCATAAAACCAACTTGGTCGGAGCTGATAAGGGAAGGGAGTACCTGTTCTAGTCTATGAGCTAGTAATTTGGCAAGAGTTTTTAGATCACAATTAAGAAGGGATATGGGCTGGTAATTAGATACTCAAGTCTGGTCCCTGCCAGGTTTGGGGTCAATTACAATCATTGCCTCCAGAATTCCAGGGGTCAAGATCCACCTCATTTAACATCCTTGAAAAGACAACCAATAGCCATGGGACCAAATGGGGCGCAAACTTTTTGTAAAAGTTGGATGAGTATCCATTTGGTCCAGGGGCTTTATTTAAGGGGAGGTCCCTGATAGTTTGGATAATTTACTCTTCAGTGAAAGGTGTAATAAGCCCCTCAATTTGGGTGGGGGTGAGAGTGAGGAGGGGGAGTTATCTCTAGGTAATGATCTAACTTGTCTTGGGATGGGCGATTGGGCATTCGATCATATAGCTTCTTGTAGTATTGTTCAAATTCTTTATTTATGTTCTTAGCCTGGATTAAAGGTGATCCTTGAGAGCTGGTGTGTATTGTAGTAATACATTTTGATGATTCTAGTTTTTTTAAGCTGGAGGATCAAGAGCCATTCAGCCTTTTCCTCTTGTTCAGTATAAGTAGCTTTTGTTTTTAAAATTGCCCACTCGGTCTCTTCTCTGAGTAATTCAGAAAATCTATCCTGTAGTTTTATAAGAGCTTCTTTTTCAAGGACTGAGGTTTTAGTGCATAGGTATTTATCTTTGTCTCTGATTTGGTCTAATAGAGTTTTAGATTCCTGGATTTCTCTCTGCTTCTTAATAGCTGACCATTTAACAAATTCTCCCTGAGGAAAGCATTTTAATGCTCCCCATTTGATGGATGGGGATTGTGTAGTGCCCCAGTTGGTAAGTTTGAAGGATTCTAGGGAGGCTACTATACTGTCAGTGACTTTTTTGTCCTTCAATAATTGATTATTGAGTCTCCATTGTTTATCTGATCCCCAGTTTAAAGACAGGGAAAGAAAACAAGTCACTATAGAGTGATCTGAGCCCATTCCTGGTTCTGATCTGCTGTTCATTAGTCCATGTATCAAGGATTTACTCAACCAGAAATAATCAATACGCGAGGCTGAGCCATGGACAGCAGATTGGAACATATATTCCCTTTCCGCAGGATGCAGTGTCCTCCAAGGATCACAGAGTCCCATATGATCCCCCAAGTCTCTAATGGGGATATTCCAATCCCCCCCAAGAGCATAGGAACGTGGGAAAAGGGTGTCAGAATGGAGAGAAGCTTCATGAAAAAAGTAGGGGAATCTGCATTTGGACCGTACACACTTCCTACTAGTATGTTAAATGAGTAAATTTTGCCTATGACCAGCAATGATCTGCCATGTTTGTCTCTGATGCAATGCTCACATGTGAAGGGGAAAGCCCTAGTAAGAAAGATTGCTACTCCCTTTACTGTTACGGGAATCCCTTGCAGCAAAAGCCTGACCCACCTGTTGTCTCCTCAAAAAGGTCTCCTAGTTTGTAGGAGGTGGGTTTCTTGCAATAAGATCACATCACAATGTAAGATATTTAAATGTTTGAGCAGCTGCATACATTTCAGAGGGTGTCTTGCACCTTTTACATTCCAAGTACAAAATTTAAAAGATTGCACCATATCTCTGAAGTACTACAATTAAAACCAGTTTGGTATCTCTGGCCTCGAAACATAACTGGCTAATTTGTATTAATTGCTTCCTAAATTGGCACCTTCCTTCCCTCTGAATAGAAATTTCAAATAAAATGGCCTCTGAGGTACTCCCCCCGAATTCCTGTTATTACCCTTTATTGCCCCCGTTCCCCTCCACCCCAATAAACAGTATAGCCAAGAAAGAAGTAACAACAATGTCCTCCTGTTTCCTAGACTGTAACCTTAATCCTATAATGCAACAATAAGAACTACCCCCCCCATTGTGCTGGGTCTTGGTGATCCGCAGACTGAAGGCCCTCCCTTCTCCCCGCTCACCTGACTGCAACTAAACATGTTGCATTTGGAACATAGTGAAAGAAACTGCACAAATAACCATACTAGGTTATAAAACTAGCTGTTAACCTCCAAGACATTTATACAGACTAAACGTCATATGCACTGTTGTGCCAGAGCCCTGTTAAAATTCACAGGCGCCCCTTTACACAGGAAAAAAGGTGCAATGGCAACGAGAAAAGAGAAATGAAGAAAGGGAGGGGAAAAGGAAATGGATTGGCCAAAATCTGAGCCATAATGTACTATAAGTTGCTATCCAGTGGTGAAATAATGAAGACTCAGGTCCTTCAACCAAGGGCAACCCCCTCATAGTATGTTGGGGGGGTGGTAAGACACTGCTCCTGTTGATAATGGGCCTCTACAGATTAGTGTCACCAGTCATGCAAACCAGGAGAGAACCCTTGTGACCTGATGTGAACTGATAAATCGGGCATTATGAAATAAGATGGGAGCTTGCTGATTTTAGAGTTCCAAGAGGAGTCTTGTCCCCCCCAAGAAGTGTCAATGTCTCTTGTGCAATGCAAATAATAGTTTTCTCTTAAAGAGGTGACTATGACCCTTGAGCCATGAAAATTGACCATGGTCAGTGAACACTGGTATCCTAATTGAGGAAGCTTTATGAGAGAAAATCAAAAAGTCAAAAGGGGGGGAGAGATCTGAAGAACGACCAGAGAAAAATGGGAGTTAAGTTCTCTATCAGCCATAGTTTTTGTAGCCAAGATAATAATTCCCCCCGATGTAGTTTAACAATGTCCCCCTTGTAGAAAGGCTCGCTGTTGGGTCCAGATACTAAGTGGAAGAGGGATTCATTCTGGCCATAAAACCATAGGCGTTAGTGCTCAGTTTAATTAAAGTCTTCTGGAAGCTAACATAGAGTGATACAGTCCAAAATCAACAGTTTAAGATCTCTATATTTTTCCCCAATGATTAGTAACTGCAGATACCAGGATGTTCTCAGCGATCAGTAAATAAGGCAAGGCACTTCTGTTTAAGGAAATCCATTGCAAGGTCCACCCCTTCAAAAGATGACCAGGATCCATCCAGTTGCACTTGGAACTTTGCAGGGTATACCATACGGAATTTTATTCCCGAAGTGATACACTCGGACACAATCTGGTGGAATAATATCCGGTGCTGACGGACGGTTGCAGGCAGTTCTTGTGTTATCCTTATCTTTTGTCCTTCCCACAGGACATCTTGTATTTCCCTCAGTTTTTGAAGTATATGTTGCTTCTCTTGATAGTTGAAGAAGTGAAATATAAGCGGCCTAGGATAAGCATTAGGTGGAGGCATAGGCCTGAGGGTGCGATGTGCTCTCTCCGGGATATAAGTCGGCCTGAAGGGGGAAGGCCTAGCTCTTTTTGTCAGCAATTTTTGAACAAATATGAGTGTGTCCATCCCTTCTTCCCTCTCAGGAATGTCAATTATCACTACATTATTTCGACGACTTCTACCTTCTAAGTCTTTGATTTTATTGTCTAGTTTTTTGATAGTCTGGCGGTTTGTAGTTATGAGTGCATCCATTCTGTCTGCCCACTTCTCTATGGAGATAATGTGGGTCTCATTGTCCAAAGTGTGCCTAGAGGTGTCCTCTAGAGCATCAGAAATCACCTTCACATTGGAGAGAAGTGAGCAAATTTCATCTTTAAATGGTTGGAACTCAGAGGGAAATTGTTCCAATGTAAGCAGAGTCAGCTCAGTAGCTGCAAGAGGAGAGGCTAAGGCTAGTTGCCAGTGGCCTGTAGTAGTAGGGTTTGCCCTAGGCTTCTTCAACTGCTCTTCTGGCATGACAGGCAGTGTATGCCGAGGCGCTGCCTGTCATATCTCCGCTTCCATTCTCCACCAAAATTCATCTTCTGGGGAACTGGGTTGATTTCTTTGAGCTGTCGGGCACTATTGTATGGCTGTTCTTTAGAGAAATTGAAGTTAAAAGTTGAAAAAGCTAGCCGGGTGAGCGGAGCACTAGCAGAGCATGTCCTATTCAGTTAGCTGCATCATGTGACTCCTGGTTAAGCAATTTGTCCTTTCCCCTACCCCATCTCCCTCTGTGACTCATATCTGACTATCCCCCCCAACGCCATCACCTGGCTTCTCCAGGGCTAAACTTAATGCTGTCATCCTCTGCCACAGGACTGGTGGGTGTCTGGACACTGGTGCAGTGCCTCTGAGGTGTCAGTCTTCATCTGTCACCTAGGGTGTTTTTCTGTCATTTTCTCCCATTACACCCCAAAATCTTGGGGCAAGGATATGCATGTGTGTGGAGGTGTGCATGCATGCATGCCTTGGCCCAAATGGCCCTGATCCACCTACCCAGCCTAGCGCCTAACCTCCCCTGGCCCACACTATCATCAAGCCTCCATTTGGTGTCAGCAAAGGCTAACCTCCCAAATCCAGGACAAAGAGCTGCCTGGCACAAGCTGAATCCTCTCCCAGCCCTCCCCCGACTGCCAGTGCCTCAAGCTCATTCCTGAACTAGGGTCACCAGCATAAGAGAGTTAAGGCACAAAGCACCTCAGCCCTCTACACCACTGGGCTGGCTTTAGGAGAGCATTTATGTTAAGAAACTGGAGGGACCTGGACCAAATGTACTTGGTAGAGGAGTAAGGGCTCCAGACTTTCCTGACACTTAACATGCAGTGGTTACTGAAGGCACCTGGCAGAATACCTGCTGCAATAATACAGTGGTGATGGCAGGAAAGAACTCAGTCTAGGAGGGTGTGCTTAAAGGAGAGGTGATCAAGTCTGGTGGGTTCAGTAATCAGTTGGGAGAGATAAAGAGGCTCAACCCTGAGGGAGGTTGGCCTGGAATTCAGGAAGAGACAATACTGAAGTCTCCAAGGAGGATAAATTCACCAGCTGAGGAGCAATAGGAGATGGTAGAGAGTGAGTAATGAGTCAGCCAGTGAGATGGAGAGATTTTAGGTGAAGCATAAAAATAAATCAAGATGGGTGAGGTAGAGGAAAAGGAAAGTTTAGAAAGTAGAAACTTATGGGAGGAGGGTACAGACTTCCTAAGAGCAGTGATGCAGGACAGGCTCTGGTGGACATAGAGGGCAACACCACCGCTACATTTGCCATGATCCTGCCTGAAGATGTGGTTGTCAGGGTGGGCCTGGCTAGAGTCAGAAATCCTGGAGGAGAGCTAGGATTCCGAGATAAAGAGGAAGTCAGAAGAGTGTTGAGAAACCTAGACCTTAAATATATCCATTTTAAGGAGAAGGCTCCTAGCATTGAAGTGGAAAATGCTCAGGCTTCTAGGAGTTGAGGAGGGGAGGGAGGAGAAGGAGAGGGAACAGGGTTGGTTTCCACATCAGCAGAAAGGGGGAGGAGAAGCATGATAAGGAGAAGGAGGACAGAGTGGAACTTCCATCACCTAGGCTGGGAAGAAGGGGGGAAGGAATGGGGAAGGAACAGGATAGATCGGTAGAGGAACTCCAGGTTCAGGGAAGGGAGGAGACCATGGTGAATAGGAACAGAGTCTTTCCAACTCTGCCTTCTGAATTTACCAGATCTCCCCCCTTGCTATACACTTTGGATCACTCATTTCTAACATACTACTATGACAATGCTGCATCAGTGCAGTTGGTGTGCAGGAGACAGCACCACAGTAGGGATTTTCACACAGATACATCTGGCTAATGGCCCCTCTGGCTCTGGGTACCTCACATTAACCAGGTCCTTACACTCACCAGGGAGTGTGCTGGGCAACAGTGCAGCAGCGCATACCTCAGCGTGTCTTCTGGCAGTGGTTGGTAATCTCCTAAGGCCCTCTTCCATAGACAATATCTCTGATATCCATACCAGCATGGAGTTCGCCATACAAATAGTATTCCCATTTACTACCTGTTTCAACATCTCAGTCTTTGGCACCAGATCTTTTAACATCCTCAGCACTCCTAGCATATCTCTTGGGCACAAACTGGACCAAAATTGTCTCCAAAGTAAAAACACACACTTTGGTGAGATCTTCTGTGCATCACAAGGTCACTAGGGATTTCCCATGAGCAGCAGACCCTTAGGATACTCACTGTTTCCCAGTAATTCCTTACACTCCCAAGAAACCTAATGGTGATCTACACTAGATAACCTTCAGACTCCAAGTTCCCGGAGTCATTACTGCTGTCTTCCTGTCTTTCCTTAAAGGCTGCCATAAGAATGATTAGACATTGAGTTCTGCTATTCTCACACAGGATCCACAGAAAGCTGCAACAAGTGAGAGGCCTGTGCCTCCTCTGTTGGCCTGGCAAGAGACCCAGATCAAGGGGTTCCCCAAAGGCACACCCTTACCTTCCTATCCCTTTACCATCTTGATACATCTCATGCCATTACTCAACTGGCATTCTAAACTTCACCCACTAGCAGTCAGAGGCTGTATGAAGCAGTAGGCTCCAAGGTTTGGCATTCTAGTAAGCAAGCCCTCCCCCCACTCCCACTAGCAGGAGATGGTTGCTGCATATATGCTGTGTGAAGATGTTCACTTAGTATTTAAATTATGCATGAACAATAACTTTAATTATCAATAACTTATTAAATACTTAAATATGGATCCATGACAGTCGGTCAACAATTTATTTGTCGACCGACATTACAGCGACTCCCTTATGTCATCCTCATTTGTGGTCAGTACAAAGGGAGTCAATGGACACATTGTTTTCTTTGGGGGGCTCTCCCCCACACCCCCCACTACTAGAATAATCAACTGTGAGTCTCAGTTGTTTTGGGAAGAGTATGCAATACCCCTGGAAAGCAGTGCTGGGGTCTCCTGCCGACACTACAGCGACCTGGTGCTGTTGTCGCTGTAGTGTCGGGCACTGTCGAATTGTCACAGTATCATCGGTATACCCTTAAATATTAAGGGTGACACTTCAGTGTTTATGAGGGAGTGGTATGAGACCAACACTTACAAAAAAATGTAATTAGCAATTAGATGTTTGGAACCACAAAATGTGCGCAAACAATATTTTATGAAGTCTTTAAAAAATCTGCATGCTGCATGAAGATTTTGTAAGTTAACAATCAGGAAAAAGTTTCTAAGTTCTACACAAACTAAATGTATAAAGCTGAAAAGCAGCATCATGGTGAAAAATAAGTGCTAGTATAAAGGCCGGCCCGTCGGCGCAGCGGTGGGATTTCCGCTTGCGACGCTGGCGACCCGGGTTCGGGAACGGACCCGGATCATGGAGGAGCCAAGGGGGAGTAGGATCGGCATCCGAATGGACAGCCTCCTGTACCCGGGAGGGTGCTGGGTAGTGCTCAGAGCTGGAGGATTTGGCGGAGGCTAGGAATTCTAGCGCGGCTGACGCTTGATGTGGGAGCTGGGGAGGTGGGGCAGATGCTGGCGCCATTGCACGTCCCGCCTCCTCGAGGAGGAAATTGGAAAATGGCGGGCGGGACCACCGTGGGATGAAGCCCTCCTGGAAACCTCGCCACCGCGCTGCAGGACCCCAACCTGTCACAGTTCGGGGTCCGAAGGTGGCCTCGGCCCCACCTCTGGGGTAAGCCGGGGTGACCGGGGTCCTCAGCAGCTATAAGTGGTGGTGAGGTCTCCTGGGCCGTGACTAGAGGCGGAGGCAGATGGTGGCATCACTGGAAAAAGGGTAAATAAAAAAAAAGAGCTAGTATAAAAAAAATTGCATGCATTTTGTACTACAATTTAAGTCATACATTAACAATACAGGAAAAAAATGGCTCATCTCATGCTTTGTTTTTTATCATATAAAATTTGTTATTGAGTTTTTAAGTTTGACAAACTGTGTATGAGATATAGGATATCAGATCTGCTCGTAGTCTTCAACTCAGGCATACAGATGTGCTAAACATCTCATGCTTTGTGTAGGGACTGCACAAAGAAAGTTAAGGCTTATGCACAAGAACCAAAGTGCCCTACGGGTGGAGGGGTCTATGCATTATCATGTGGGTTGCCTATGTGCTGTGGATCTGCAGTGTACTGGCAACCATACAACAGAATGCCACACACTGGGGGTCCAGTGGAATGCCAGCAACATTCAAGGAGGAGGTGCATGTCCCTTTTATACCAGATCCGCTGGTCAGTCATGCATCCACATGAGTGGGTGGTCTGGGGGCATGACTGCTGGTGTGTCCGCAGTCTGTGCATTCATGAAGGCACAGAGTGCTGGGCAAGGGGGACACAGGATGCAGCAGTGGGGATCCTGCTCTATCTTTTGCATGCCTCACCAGATAACACCTGCCAGCTGTGGCAGAATGAGGAATCCTTCCACATTGCTGCCCAGCCCTCTGGACTGACAAGGAGGACTGGGTGCCACTATTCTGGCACTTACCTGTATTTTTAAAATTCTAAACACCCACACCTTCACACAATTCACTGCTCAGGGTAGAGAAGGGGATCTACTAAGGGACCAGTATGGGCATCTGACTGGATGCCCACCTGTGTCCCTCAATCCACCTCCTGTGCAGCAGCATGCCAGGGGGCCAGACAGATGCACAGCAGTGGCCATAGTTTCTGCATGCCATCCACCACACACCTGTCTGGGGTGCAGAGCCTCATGATCACAAGTACCCAGCCCAACCTTAATACATAGCCCCCATTGTTTCTCCCTACACAATGTAAGTTAGGAGTTACTTTCCACTTCATGCAGAGCCTACAAGCCCCTGCACAAAGCCAGTTATCGCTCTAATTTCTTGAAAAATTAAGGAATTTCATTGCAAAACATATGTTAATGCAGATTAGGGTTGGTTCTGCACAAAACTCAAACACCACAAAGTTTGGAAATGTGCTATTACAGTTTTCAACCTGATGACCACACAGTTTGGAAATGTGCTATTAGGGTTGTCAAACCTAACTCCAACACTCTACAGCAGAAGCAGCAGAAGGCTTTTGAGATCTATTGCAGGCACTAGCAAGTAAGTCAGTGTTGGGACTTCATACTTGCACCATCTAAGGGTTGGAGTCTGCCACAGCTCACTAAAATTATCCTGTGTGGTAAGAGTCTTTCTAATCTGTTATTTTTAAGAAGTCATAGGAAAGGTTTTCTATTTCTTTCTGCAGCTGTGTGCAAATCATTTCTTTTTAGTTTCTGTAGTAACCCCATAATTCCCATAAGCTTGTGTACTGTGATATCCTGTAGAATGTGTACATTTTGTAAAACAGTAAATATTATGTTTAGATACTGTACTTAATGCCTCTGTAACTGAATATTTTGGGGGAATAGCTAACTTTTGGTATTAACAAATCCATGCTCCAACTCTGAAGAGGGGAAAGACCACTACATTTGCCATATTCTGGAAGTAAAGTGTTTCTCTGAAGTGAGTAACACGGGAAGGCTGTTTGCCTTTGGTCAAAGGAGCACTGTACTGTGTTAGTAGTTGCTCTGATGGGATTTGGACCAAGCAAGTCCCCAAGTAAGAGAATCACTACTGAGTGGTGGCAGCTACTGAGGTACCCAGACAGGTGTTGAGGTTGTGAAAGATGGCAGCTTGTTGCAAACTGCATCCTGAGTGTGGACAAGTTGTGACCCCAATATATTTAACATTTTTAAAGACCAACCCTAAGCCCTACCTCTTCTCCTTCCCACATCCCCTACACTCATGACCCAAGGTCACACTACATATCTGGAGTCATGCTAAGAGACTGTGCCAGTTCACATGAGTCTCTATAGGTCCAACTTTCACATTAGGCATTAACCAAAGTCCTGTCTGCTGTTCTGGTGGCTGTTCAGGTGGATGTTAAAGATTCATGGCCCTTCTCAAAAAAAGTAGAAGAATTTCTCCAGTGTCCTGACCAATTTGCTGCATTCACAAAAAACACCACCAACAGCTTAGCCTGCTTCATTATGTGAGTTTACATCTGTAGCTCCACCTCCACTCCATGAATAAGGCTGAAAATAAGCAGAAATTCCTAATGCTCCCTTGCCAATAAACAATAAATCAACCAATCAAGCATGCAAGCAATTAATAAATTAACTTGACTATCCTGAAAATTTGGCATGAAGTTATGACAAAATGAACAAAACTGATAAAAAACTAACATATGTCCACATGCATGTGCAGTCTTAGAGACACTGAGGATTCAAAATATGGCAAACTGAGAGGGTCAGAGTGGGCATCATGGGGAGGAAGGTGGTGTAGGTACTAGAGGGTGGGCGTCATTTTTTTTTTCACTAAATACAGGTAGCTGGGTTAGGCACCTACCAGTGAATCATGGAATCATCAGGCAGGTGTGAGAGAGGATACTGATGGTGGATTGGGCAAAATCTGATGGCCCATGGAAATATCAGGTGGGCAGGAAGGATGATACTGGTGGCAGGTCTGGCATCCAACACCCATGCATTCCAACATTGGGTGGACAGGAGGGGAGGATACTGGCAGCAGGTTTTGAAAACCACCACCAGTCCATTTTCACAATGGGCAGGAGAGAAGGGGATACTAGAGGCAGGGTGGGCACCTGCCACCAGTCCATTTATACATTGGGGAGGCAGTATTAGGGATATCAGTCACAGGTTTGGCACCAATTGGCAGATCATTCTAATATATTGGAAGAAGAGATTCCAGTGGCATAGTTGGGCACTGACCACTGGTCCATTTCAAAATTGGGCAGGCAAGAGGGGAGATACAAAGAGCATGGTTGGGAACCCTAATCTGGTTATGTGAGAATTCTTGTACACTGGTGTTGTTGGCAGTGGGGATGGGCTCTTGAATGCTAGAAAAACTTGGGAAAGTCCAGTGCTGATGGCAGGCATGAGCTTCTAACCACTGTCAATGTAAACTAATTGGGGTCTGTTTTTGTGACTCAAAACTGAAATAAATGGCAGTTTCAAGTAATGTACTTGGGCCCTCCCATAAAACCGACATAAGCTGGTTTTGCAAAAACAAAACAAAAATCAAGTTATCCTTAAAACACTGAAACCATGTCCTGCACATGTGACAAAGCACCACCTTATTGTCTAAATAATTAAACAAACACATATTTTTCAGTAAAACCACCCATTAAATAACCATCCTTTGGCCAACCTCTAACAAACCTGAAAGTTTCAGCTCCCAGATGTTTTTGTTCTATTGGTGAGCAAAAAAGTTTATTTCCATATTTTTAGGGGTTTTCAGCCTTTTGGGACTTTTTAATTGCTTAACCAACCATTACCAAATTTATAGAATCAAGAGACCCTAACATCAGAGCCAAATTTGACAAATATATGGTTTCTGTACATCTCTGCAAACCAAAGATGTATATAATCCCTTCTTATCTGGTCTCCCAAGAGCCAACATGTGAATGGCTTCAATGACATCACTTGCTGGATGACACAGTGTTTTGGACTTTCTTCACAGGTGAACCACATGGTAGTACTACACCCATTTCATGCCACAGTATGGTTCACTAATTACAAACAGTGGCAAACCAAAGTCCACAGTTTCAAGTCGAACTTCCATTTGGTCCTGACAGGTTGGAGTTTAACCTCTTTGACTCTTTCATAGAACTGAACTTGCAGTGCTAGTTATAACGGCATGCCCTGTTGGGTTGTGAGGCAGGAGATGATGACAAGGATTTTAAACTACCCATGTAGTGAAATGATTACAATATAGTCACACACCCCAGAGTTGTTGTAAAATAGCTAAAGAAGGAAAAAATACAATAGAAAAATACTGCAACTAACCCATGCAGAGGAGCAGGGCAGGATTGTTGATTTCTATTTCCATGGATTTTTTCTAAAAACTGATTTGTCCCATTCATCCTGAAGTAATATAAAGATTATTAATATTCCTGTAGTTCACATGCCTTTAATTCACTGTCAGAATTATTCCAGGATGATTAGATGATGTTTACACTATCAGAAGACTCTAGTAACACATTGTACATTATTTTGTATGCATCGCTTTGGTGGGGGATATCACATAACCAAATAAACCAATACCTATGGCATATTTGGGGATCTTTTTCTCACTGCTCATAATTCAAAACTATTGCACTCCCCCACTGACACAAGAAAATTCACAGTGTACCTGCAGATAAACGGCCTCTGTAAGCTCATGTAATGTCACCAAATTATCAATGTGTTTAACTACTGTGCACAGATGTAGACTCAAAAAAATGCACTGGACACTTACACAAAAGGGCCTTTGTAGGCTAAAATAAGATGAAGCAAAATCTCCTGTAGATGTGTGGAAAATGGACAGTGTAGGCTAGTTACTGAAGTTTGGCAAAAAAGAGAAAATGCACACAATGCTTGGCTTTTTCTGTACTTCACAAAACTATGAAATAAAGATGGTAAGTTACAGACTTCAGCTCTCCTATTTGTATAAAGCACTGATGCAGTTTAAAGTTGTTCAAGCCAAACAACTCCCTCACACACAAGACAACCTCTCCCTTCAGTCTCCCAAACAACTGAGCTGCTTGGTGAAAATGGATAAGAAGTACTCAACCACCCAGAGATGCACTTCATTTCCTGTGAGCTGTGGTATCACAAGTGTGTGCCAAAAGATATCCAAGTGTTTAGTATATTTAAACTTGTACAGTACTATGGCTAGTATTATCCACCATGCATTCGCTTTATCAACATACAAATTAATTTTGGGGATCAAATTCTATGCATCAAGCCATGGGAACATGCAAGCTTTTTCAGCATGCAATATCACATGAAATAAGTTAGATGAATGTTTAATGGGAAGTACGAATAGTAAATTTAATGTATGTTGGTACTATGGATAGGAAACCCAGAGGTGGAAAACTCTGGGAACCCATTCCATGTTATCCACCTTTTCCTACAAGGAACTCACACTTCAAAACACCCGTTCATTCATTCATTGCTCTTTTGTTAATTCATTGTTCTTTTATTACAATGTTCTAAAGACAAATTAAATTTACATGAAGCTAAAAAAAAGTTAAGGCCTTACAATACAATTGATCGGTGGTCAAAGCCTTTAAAACATAAGACAAAGGAAACATTATGCAATGTTTTAGGGGAAAACAGAGAAGAAAATTCTATTACACATTGCACATGACTTTTAGAAACCTGAGAAGTAATTTTTTTTCCATATAGGTGTTTATCTCTCCTTCAGCAGGCTGCAGCTGCTTGTCCACCAACCCTACTGGACTCCAGGGTGGTCTGGGATCTTGAACACCATGTGTGTCCCGGTGGACCCCTAAAGCCAGCCCGGAGGCTTCATGCTGCTGCAGCCCCCGATGTTTTCTGCATTTTCTCCCCCTTATCTGGGGCCCCAGACAGAGAGGCACATTTGCATGGAGGCATGCATGCACCCTGTTGCTACAGTAATGGCACCTTCCTCCCACCCCCTTGGCATAGTGCCCTGGCTCCCATGGCTTGTGCTGCCCCCTGGCCTCCACCGCGAGGCAGTCAAGAGCTGAGCGAATCACAAATCTCTCCCTAAAGAGGAGAGCTGCTGGGCATCAGCTCAATCCTGCACTGCTCCCCCCCATGCTCACTGCTCCCCCCATGCTGACTTCTGATGGCCTGCACTCATTCCCTAACACAGGTCGCCGGCATGGCAAGGCATCCAGCACATCAGCCCTCTATGCCACCGGGCTGAGAAGTAATTTTTATTTATTTAGCTTTTGTTGACCGGGTAAGTACACTAGACAAATCCTGCCTATTTTCAGGCACGACCCGGGGGAGAGGGGGATACAGATGAATGCCAGCTGACCTTGAACCAGATTAAGCTGTTGGTGGTATGTTTTTAGTGAATGAGGGAAATTTGGCTAGGACACCGGGGAAATTCCCCTACTCTTTTCGATAAGTGCCATGGGATCTTTAACATCCACCTGAACTACCACCAGTCCAGGCAGATCGGACCTCGGTTTAACGTCTCATCCGAAAGACGGCACCTCAGAAATGCAGCACCCCTCTCATGCTGTATTACAGTGTCAGTACTGGGATATTAACCCAAGTGCCAGATGTGGGAACTGAACCCACAGCCCTCTGATCTCCCGGCCTCAGAGGCGAGTGTGCTACCTACTGAGCCACTGACACTACTTAATTAGTACTAACAGCAAGAAATGTTTATCGTAAAGGAAGTGATATACCATTGATCGTACCAACATCATTTTGATATTTTGTATACTTCCACAATGGAAGATTGCATATCTCATAGTAAATATTATGAAATGAGTCCAGGACTGTGGGAATCTGTCTCCACCAATTATACTATGAAAACTTATTTGAAGTGTGGGAAAATAATATGATGCATTTACACTTCTGTAAAATGTGAGAGAAACAGCAAATTGTACATGCATAAAAATACATGTAGAACTTTGATTTGGAAAACCAAAAAGCTTACAGAACGCATACAGCAGATAAGGGCACCAATAATCTGCTGAATTCCATTAACAGGAAATAAATCCACACAACTTACTGTACGCTTAAGCTGTAATAACAGTACAGTCATGTGATTAAATTCTAGCAATCATAGTTTAGGATTTATCTTGTCAACTTTATTACTGGTGACATTTGGACAAACACACACTATGGTACTGAATATCAAACCAGAGGGACCATGCTCTATTAGAATGTGATCTCCACCATTTGTTGAATAATTGGACCTACTATTGACTCCCAAGGCAAAGATATTACTCCATTTACTGTTTTTGGTCAAGCATTATCAGCTGAACTTAATGATAGTTGTGATTGTGAGTTTTAACAATTGTTTATGGTCAAATTATTCAGCTAAATATTAATCTTGTCTGTTTCTGTGTAAATTGATTATGAGTGTACTTTTTCTATGTTTTGCATTATGGAATTTTTGTAATGTTATTCAAATTTTTTTTTTCTTCTTATCGTATGTAACTACAACAGGACAAATTTGCAAATAGATTTAAATTGGACCTAACATTCTCTACCAAACCAAAAAATAAAAGTTTTAGCAATGCTACTTGAAATAAAGGGAAACTACTCTAGGTTGTGTCCTGTTTTCAGTGTCATTTGACTTGAACCATTCATGAAAGTTAATACTCTCCCACCTGGCCCCATTGCTAGCTACAAAGTGTGACAACCGGTGCAAACGTCATATTGTAAAAGCTGAGAGCACAATAAGGTTAAATGCTTCACTACATAGCTTTGATAATGACACTATTGTAATGCTGAAATGTCAGTCACTGACATGCACAGCTGCATGTTCCCATCCCACACTAGCTTGTGTCAGGGTTTGTTTTCATTTATGAGTACTGCAGTAAGTTTTTATTGACTTAAATTCTGTCTCTCACTCAGCTGTATTACTCATCAGGAAAAAAACTGTTTGGACACTGAAAGAAATAAAAATGTAATGAGGGAAAAGTACAAATAGCTGTATATTTTCATATGTGGCTTGTGCCATATTATTGGCTTACTGTGAAAGCAATGTTTGCATGATTATGCACTACAAGCAGAACATTCCTGCTGCGCCCAAGTTACTGACATTCTCTGGCGTTATTATAGATCTGGGAGATATGGTTGTAAAAGTGTCATTCCACATGTTCTTCGTGTAACAGCACCACAAAATGAAGATTGGAAGTTATTTTTTTTATGTATATCTACAGTCAGCTTCAGGCAGATGAAAGAATACAAAAGGAATAGAACAGAGGATATTTAAGAGTTAAGAAAGTCTAGGAATGGTTTCCAGATTTCTTTGAATTGGTTACTGTTGTTCTCTATTGAATAATGAGGTTGCAGCCAGCCCATCATTGAAGTAGTAGTGCTACTGCTTGTGATGCCAGTGACCTAGGTTCAGTAGCAAGCCTGAGTTGCTAGGGGCCAGCCAGGACGAGAAGGATTCAATGATAGGAAGGATGTGCTGCTTCTCTGGGAAAAAAAGGAGAGATTCAGCTGCCTCTCTGATATCCCTACCTGGGTTGACAAAGGCAGAACTGCGAGCAGTACTGAGTGGGAGGGAGGTCATCAGTCTCTAAAATGCAATACGCTTGCATGCACACACATGCACACATCCTTGAGTCAGTGCCCCAAGGGATGGGACAGAAAAAGAAAACCAGAACTGTCCACAGTAGGATGACCCACCCTGGCTGGCACGTAGGCCCCACACCACTGTCCCATGCACCCCACCATCTCCATGATGATCCAGTATCTTGGGGGGGAGAGTTGGGGACCCCTACCACTCTGTGGAGGGGGTACACTACTGGGAATGAAGATACAGGGGGTAAGTCGGGGAGAAGGAATGGCAGAGCTGATGAAGTCAGGGCCAAAGGGGTAGGTTGGAGTAAGAAGAGGCATAAAAAAAGAATATTAACATTTTAACATTTACATCAGGGATATTGCAGAGGGACTAAATGGGAAGGTGTTTCTGCTTGCAGATGTTACAAAGATCTGCAATAGAGTAGATACACCAGGGGGGTGGAGAGCACGAGAGCATGACCTGATAAAGCTGTAGGGTTGGTCAGAGAGTTGGCAACTGAGATTTAATGCCAAAAAGTATAGAATAATGCACATAGGGCACACGAACCCAAGGGCCACATACACACTAGGAGGAGAGAATGTTGAGGTAATGGAGCAGGAGAGGGATCTGGGGATTATTATCTTGGACAACCTTAAGGTGGTAAACCAGTGCAACAAAGTAGTTGGAAAGGCAAGTGGTATGCTAGCATGCATAGGGAGGAGTATCACAAGCAGGAGAAGGGAGGTGATAATGCCCCATACAGGTCAATGGTCCAACCCTGCCTAGAGTGGTTCCATGTCACAGCAGAAACAGGAAATTCACTGACCATCACTATAGCAATGGCACAATGCCACCAACTGGCACTGTGTTATCATTGTGCAAATATTTTTTTTGTGTGGGGCTTCACTCCCCACACCCTCATGTTGGGGGCTCTGCCCCCCCGTGCCCCCATATTTTAGATAACCAACTCCAAGTCAGAGTTGGTTCAGAGATGGGTGAACTCCCCAGAGAAAGCAGCATCGGAAAACCAGCCGACCATCATAGCGAACTGTCAATTTTGTTGCAGTGATAATCTTTGCTGTGTTCCTGTCACTGTGGGAAGGGTATGCCACCTAGAGTGGGAGGTTCAGTTCTGGAGATTTCACCTACAGAGGGATATTGATATGGTGGAGAGAGACTGGAGGAGGGTGACCAAAATTGTGCATGGTATGCATCAGAGGACATATGAGGAGAGGATGAAGGTGCTTGACCTCTGTCCACTGAAAACCTAGAGAGAGAGGGTGGATAGGACTGAAACTTTTAAATACCTGAAGTGAATTGACAAGGTGAGGGAAGGGAGTATATTCAAGATGAAAGACAATATAAGAACTAGGGGGCACAGCTTGAAGCTGGAGGGCAGTCAATTCAGAGGTAATAAGAGATGGCACTACTTCACTGAGAGGGTGGTGGGCCCCTGGAATGGGTTACTGGAGAGGGTGGTTAAGGCATCAACAGTGGGGGGATTCAAGATTACATGGGATAACTCCATGGGTTTAAACAAAAGAGGGAGGGATAGATACCTTGACGGGAAAGAGGGATCGTGAATCTACAGGGGGGCACGGAAATGGGGTGTAGGGTGGTTAAGTCAGGGCTACCAATGGGGGGAAGGGCAGACTAGATGGGCCAATGGGGTCCTTTTCTGCTGACAAATTTCTATAATTCTATGATTCTATGATTAAACTCATTCTACTTTAGCTGGATCAATCATTAAATTCAGTAAATCCTCACTGACTAGGTTGTTGTGAGTTTTTCCAGTGCTGGATATTTTTTTTCATTCATTATTGGTAGTTTAAAAACACTACCTGTTGCTTTAATTAAATGTGGTGCCTGAGTAAACCCTACTAAATAAGTGTGGATCAAATGGAAGATGCATACTACAACTACTGCTTTGATTGAGTTAACTGAGGATCTTCATGGAGCCTTAGACAGGGGGTGACTATGCTGGAGCGGTCTTCTTGGATCTGTCAAAGGTTTTTTTTTTATCTTGTTAATCATAAATTATTGATAATAAAACTCAGGGAGATGGGACTGTCAATTGATGCAATGGCATGGTTCTCCGACTATTTGACTAATCAAAACAAAGAGTAAAATGTAATAGTTTGTTTTCCTCCATTTTGCCTTTGAAAACAGAGGGTTCCACAGGGGTCCATTCTGTGACCCCTGTTGTTCAGTCTTTTTTATTAATACAGTATATAGAGAATAATACATATGTAGGTGGTTGATATGGGTTTTTTTTACACACCCAAGTTGTGTGATAATATGTAAACCTCGAGAGCGAAGCTCGAGAGGTTTCACTATTATCACACAACAAGGTGTGTTAAAAAATTCATATCAACCGCCATACGTGGCTTTATTTTATAATAACTGGGGCAAAAAAACAACTGTTAGCTGCATCTTAACCAGTCACCCAGCACTATTGTGTTATCTCGATGTGTCTGGATGAAAGTACATGACACAAAACTAAACTGCATAAATAGGGCTGCATCGAAACAATTCTTCATTGTGTTTCCCTTTTTGATTAGGAGTTGCTGATCACTTAATTTGATTTTTAGCGATGTGAAGGTTGCGAGTGTGTGCTTACCACTGGAAAACCGTCTCGTGTTGCCATTGACTCTCTCGTTTGTTTGTGATGCTTCTCGGCGTGAGGATGTAAAAGTCAGGTTGATACGAGTTTTTTCGTATCAACCTGCGGGTTGATACGACTTTTTGGAAGTTGCTGAAAATGAGTAGATATTGGGCCTCACCAGTTATTATCTAATGTTATCAAGTACTCCTGGACAATTGCATGTGCTGATGATACTGCTCTCTTTACTTCTGGGGTAACTTTTTATAAGATGAAGACATGTTTGCAATCTGATTTTAAGCTAATCTGGGATTGGTTTGAGCAAAATGGTTTGGTTATTAATGCAAAAAAAAAAAAAACAAGACTGTGTTATTTGGAAGTAGTCAGAGTTTTAGTAAATGCTCAGTTCTGAATATTACTACTCCAAGTGGTGAGGTTATTTAGCAGGTTCAATCATTCAAATATCTGGGGTCTTTTTAGTCCCCTTGTTGTCTTTTACATGCTATGTTGACTATGTTGGAAAGAGCATTAATAAATAGATTAGTCTTCTTTATTGAAATGAGAATAATTTTACTGGTGAAGTTAAAATGTTACAGGTGAATGCTTGACTCTTTCAATTGTTGATTATGGATTAGTTCTCTATTCGGCAACCTATAATGCTAGATTACAGAAACATAGAAACATAGACTTTGACGGCAGATAAGAACCATTTGGCCCACCCAGTCTGCCCATTTCCCTACCTACTGGATAAGCTGCAGATTCTAGTTAACCAACAGCCTACTTCCTGCAACCCCCCACTATAATTGCCTTGTGTCTGTCCCATGCATGTTTGAATTCCCCCACTGTTTTAGACCCAACAACCTCCTCTGGAAGGCTGTTCCATGTATCCACCACTCTCTCCATGAAAAAAAATTTCCTCACATTACCCCTGAGCCGTCCCCCCTCTATCTTTAAATTGTGCCCCTTTGTTCTTACACATCTCTTTTTCTGAAAGATGCTACCCTCCTGGACTTTGTTGATTCCCTTGAGGTACTTGAACATTTCTATCATGTCCCCCCATCCCTCCTTTCATCAAGAGTATACATATTAAGTTCTCTTAGTCTCTCTTCATATGGTTTCTGCTGCAGACCCTGCACCATTTTAGTTGCCCTCCTCTGGACTGCTTCCATCCTGTCTATGTCCTTGTGTAGATGAGGTCTCCAAAAGAAAATTAATGTTGATGTAAATAATGCTTGTAGATTTGTTTTAAATTATTTTAAATTGTAAAAGGAATAGTCACAGGTGTCACTTATATACTTGTCACTTGAATACAGTTTTTTCATTCCCACAATAGTGATGTGTCACAATTCAAATTAACAGGTTTGGAAAATGTCAGGATTGGCAAGGGGGGAGATAGACTTCAGAAACTATTAGAACATGAGACTTTTTGGATATTTACTTTGGATGCCTTAACACTGGATGGTCTTAATATGGAAACTGACTTTAAACCTTATTTGTAAAATTTAATTTGAGGTTGACTTTGTTATAGATCTAAATATCCTTAAATACATAATACTCCCCCCTCCATATTTCGTCAACTCTTCTTTTCTGTTCTTTTCTTTCACAACTGTGAATTTATTAGAATTTAACAAAACTCAGTCATGTTCCTATACCCCGCCTTGTCTCTGTGCTCTGATTTTCTTTTCCTTTCCTTCATTCCTATCTTTCCCTGCCCCACCCCCATATTATGAGGTTTAATATTATGGGGTTTAACGTGATTTAATTTAATAATTTAATGTACTATATAAGGTGGTTATTATAAGACTTATTTCATTTGTATTTTCTATTTTTATTTTTCAGGCATAATGAGATGGTAGAGTACAGGATTTCCTGTTACAAGCAAGGCATGATGTTTAGCTCCCAGGTCTGTTCTGTCTTCTCTGCTCTCTTATGTTCTCCAATGAGAGAGACAAGACTATATGTATAAATGCTGCTTATGAACCTCATTCAATGTCAAAATGCACTGGAACATTTATTTTAGTTATTATCTACCATCAATTGATTATTTTTTATAAAGGATAATTTTGTTTTAAGCTGATTATTTCTATTAATACTGTTCATGATGATTGCAGAATTATTTCCTTTGACACTTTTTTTGATGATTAATGGATGTTTAAAATTCAAATAGAAATGTTTAATAAATAAGGGGTCTTTTACCTATGACATCATGATAGGGTGACCCAAACAGAGTTTTTAAACAGTGATTATTGCCAGATGAGTGCCCCCCTGAGGAAGCTCGAAGGAGCGAAGCACCAGGGAAGTCTGAGAGTATGGTCCCAAGCTCTCAAGAAGTGGGATATGCTGTGTTTGAGAGTTTTTCAATAAATGAATTAATCTGTTGAACTTTAAACTTGTGGAAGTGGCATTTATGCACTGACTGATGTCAGATGCACTGATTTGTATGTGCAGTTGTTTCTGTTTGTCACAGTTCATTTCGGACTAGTAGGCCCTCAACACACACCACCTGTTACCTGCGTGCACTGTAAATTTTGCACCTGATCTTTTCTGAGATCCTGCCAATCCTTGGGGCTAGTGAGGAGTGGCAGTGGATCATTAGGCAGACCAATGCTGGGCTTTGGGTCTGGTGCAAGAGGGAGAGTTTGGTTGTTCTGGCCAATTGGATAGCCTGCTGAGGCAAGGGATGACTTTATATCCAGGATGGGCTGCATCTGTGGCCAAAGGGAGTGGGGGTACTGAACAGAAGGGTGGCAAAGGCATTTAGGGGGAATTTAAACTACAGAATGCAAGGAGAGGGCTTGTGCAATGGATCCCCATGTGCAGAAGACAGATACAGGGGTTATTGAGGAAAGGACAACATAGCAGTTGTGCACAAGGAAATGAGACCCCCGGGGGTCAAATGAGTATGGAAAGCAGCTATCCTCACTTATATGAGGACAACATGAGAAGCTCACCCAGAGAAATGGATGAGCCTGGGGTCAATTGAACATGAAGGGCAGGGCTTACTGACCTTCAAAGAGACTTTGTGGGTGATGCAAATGACTGGAAAACCAGGATACAGGAATACAGACAATTCTGCAAGGCTAGGCCTGACAGCAAGTGGGTGGCTCTCATTATAATGGAAGGAGTTACTGTGTAGGACAAGAAGGGCATCAGGGGACAAACAGAGTCACAAATTCCATCTGGATCGAGCTAGGTAGAAATGGGGGCAAAGAAGTCATATAGTAGTAGTAGTAAAAGCATTTATTTTTATACAGGATACAAAAATGACTTCTCATTTTAAGCACCATTAGGATAAAAATCCAAAAAGTCATCAGTTTCATACATTAAATACAATCCAAAATACAGTACAAACAATCATACATTTTCATAAGACTTTCTGGAAGCACCAAGTTATCTCGTCAGCAAGAATTCCGACCTCCCCCACAGCGATGGCACAATACTGATGCAGGTCTTGTGTCACCTCTTACATGGGTGTTTTCTGTGGGGGGGCTGTGCCCCCCCACACCCCTCATGTTGGGGGCTCTGCCCCATGCACCCCCTGGACTCTAGGATTCCAACTCCAGTTCAGAGTTGGTCCGGGAAGGGGGCAGAAAACTGGGGGAAGGCGGAACACGGAAAAAGGACCATTACCTCGAATGTCACCATAAAGGTCTTTTTATGTGTTTCGCTGTTGGGGTGTTGACAACAAGGGGTGATGCAAGACTTTCTATATCTAATCAAAACAAGTATATCTAACTGCTAATTCACCTTTCAAGGCAGTATTAAGTTCATGCAGACCTATATTTATATATTTTTTTTGGATCTTTAACTCATTCCAAAACTTTATTGCTGCATAGGCAAAGGACAGTTCCCCATCCTAGTTCTTGGTGTTACTATTTTAAACTCCCTCATTTTTGTTTTATATCTTAGACCATAAGTATGTTCAACTCTTTGTAATTTCTCATTTAAATAAAATGGTCTTTGTCATGCTAACCCACAAGATCATTTGTTTACTTTCTAAAGTAAGCCAGTTTAACTTCTCATACAGTATACAATGATGGGTCCTCCTATCTACCCTCAGTGCAAATATGGCCAACCTGTGATACATGATTTCAACCCTTTTTAGTGCAGAAGCTTTAGCAAACAAATGAATATTTATTCCATATTCTAATACTAGTACCAACATTGATTAACTATCAACTTCCTCATGGGTTCATTTATACAGTGACTTGTTCTTCACAGGGCCCCAAGTCTACCATTTAGTTTGTTTACATTCTCATTAATGTGATATTCAAAAGTTAATCTCTGGAGGGTGTACCACAAGCCTGCAAACAGCTTTGTGGAGCATGATACTAAGCTGGTTGGGGAAATTATGAGAGTAGTTACATTGGATGCAAAGAGGATTCTTGGGAATTTTAACCTCCTAGGCATAGGCTGATATATTGACAGACTGCTAATAGCAAGGCTGAGAGAAAATTCCTGTCCAGTCAAAGACTGCTTCCTACAGAAGTATGTCCAATAAGGTAATAGGTTTGAGGCAATTGTTGACCTTGTTCTCAGCAATGGGAATTAGATCATTTTCAGTGTTAAAGTCAAGTAACCACTGGGAAGCATAACCACAGCCAGGTAACCTCTTTGGCCACAATGAATACTGGCCAGACCTCAGACACCAGGACCAGAAACTTTAGAAAGGCAGCCTCTTCCATGATGAAGGATATGGTCTCCAAAAGACTGGAGCAGCTGTATATAATGTGGTAATGCAGAGCTCATGCAGTGTTCATTGAAGTTGTTCAAAACAGTTGCAGGGGTCTGCATTCATGTAAGCAATAAGGGGAAAAAGGCCCAAAGGTGCACCTCTGGCTCAACAGGGACCTAAGGTACTCGATTCTGAACACATAGAAGGTCTATGACAACAGGAAAGAGGCAGGTTACTTCCAGGTTAGAGTGGGGTACAGAGCACTGAAGGACTGCAAAACTTAAATTAAGACATCCAAGGAAGGGTTAGAAGCCAGGATACCAAGTGGAGCTACAGACAAAACCAAAGCCTTCTACCACTTGATACTTTAGAAGGGAAGTGAAGGAGGGGACTGGACTCTTGAAAATGGTGAATGAGGGACCTGTGAGAGAGCCCAGGATGATGACTAAGATGTTTCATAAATATTTAATTTCTGAGTTCATGAAAGGAAGCAGATGAGAGAGCGGGGCTCATTCGGAGGGCTCATAAAATCAGGGGTAGGCATGATGCAGCCATTCAAAATCACAACTGCCCTGTTACTGGACTACCTGGCAAAAATTAGGCCAGACAAGTCCCAAAGGGGTGGATGAAATGCTTCCTATGATCATAGTGGAGCTAAAAGACTAACTGGTGATGCCACTTGCAATAATCTTTCAGGAGTATGTCCATACAGGTGTGGTACCAGAGGACTGGAATGTGACCATTGTGATCTGCATCTTCAAGATGGGGGAAAGGTCGGACCCTGGCAACTACAGGCCAGGGAACCTCACATCAGTACCAGGCAAGGTTCTGGAAGCCATAATCAAGAACAGAATAATGGAGCACTAGGTTGAGGCTTTATGAAGGGCAGATCATGCCAAACCAACCTTAGCACCTTCATCTATGGGGGGGACCAGGAGTTGGACATTTTTCTTTTTTATTTTCATTTTTTATATTTTATCCTTGTGAGCCTGATGAGCAAACTGCCCATTTTCACAGGTGACAAGCATTACAAAAAACAGATGTGATACAAAAAACTATAAGTAACATTGACAATAAATTAAAATACATCTTATACAATACAGAACAGTAAATGCGTACAAATACAATTAACAAATACAGTACATTTATGAGAACTATGAGAAAATGAAAATAATTTGTGTTTAAAATTACCAATGGACTTAAAATGAAAAAATTCAGTGGGGGGAGAGAGTTGAAAACTTTAGGGGCCCTATACAAAATTGATCTCTAGCCAATTGCCCTGCAAAAAAGAGGCATCTGAAAAGAAAATGTATCCTGAGAGCGAGTACCACAACCATTAGTAAACCTCAGAAACAATTTGGAGATGGGAGGGCAAGGAGAAGACTCAAAATAATTTTAAACAGCATTGTACAATGTTTAAACTGTATCTGGTAGTCAAAAGATAAACAACTGGACTCTTGAAAAAGAAGATAATGGTGAGTGTGATATGGAACCTGCGACATAAACCTGAGGATGGAATTGTACATGACCCTGAGTGACTCTAGCGTATTTTTACAAGCAGATGGATAAACTGACAAACTGTAATCTATTTTGCTAAACCAAAAACCGTGAGCTAACAAACCTGGGATTCAATGGTGAGGCATGCTTTGACATGGTATAACGCTCCAAGATGCTGGTGGATAGCCTTCCTAATGGAAACAACATGTTTTTCAAAAGATAATTTTGAATCGAGGATTAACCCCAAATGTTTAAAATGGTTGACAAGCTCAATTGGGGAACCATTTAAATCAACAAGGGGGAAAGGATCCTCAACACTGGGTTTGTTAGAGAAGACCATGAGTTTGGTCTTCTGAACATTCAATACCATAGGATTATGAAGAAGCCAATCTTGAAGTGACTTAAAGTCAACCTGAACCTTTGAATTAGCAGCATTTTGTCTGGAAGCAGTGCTGTATAACACAGCATTATCTGCGTACATAATGATTGAAGACTGGGTGCAGGTATTGGGGAGAGTGTTCATATATAATGAGAAGATCAATGGTCCCAATATTGAGCCCTGAGGAACTCCACAGGCAATAGTAGTAGTATGGGAAAGAAAACCTTCAAGGGACATGGCATGAGTGCGATTACTAAGATAATTGGAAAACCACAGAATAACTTCTTGGGAGAAATACAAACTTGACAAAATATTAGGCAGCAAGCAATGTTCGATTATGTCAAAGGCCTTGGTGAGGTCCACAAATACAGCTGCAACAGAGTGTCCTTTATCTAGGGCACTCTGAATGCAGCTTATGAACCCCACCAAGGCCATCTCAGTGTTATGTAATTGGTTGAAACCGTGCTGCTCTGGTGTTAAAAGATTATATTTATTAAGGAATTCAGAAGTCTGATCAAGAACTATTTTCCTGAGAATCTTGGATAAAGAGGGAAGTAGGAAAATAGGGTGATAACTTGAAGGAAGATTGGGGATACCAGATTTAAAGATGGGCTTTATAGTGGAATTTTTCCAGAGTGTAGGAAAAGAACCAGAGCTTAGGGAGGTGTTATAAATGAGAGACAGAGGTGCAGCAAGGGACCTAGCTCTGAGTTTAACCAACCTGTAATGTATACCATCATAACAAGACAGTGGTTGAGGGTTCATTTTTTTAATATAATCAGTTATCAATTCAGGAGTAACACTATTGAAAGGAAATTTAGGGAGGTCATTGTCACTCACTAAGGGGGAATCTGGGGTAGTAGTAGAAGAGAAAGGGAACCGATATGAAGAGATGTCACCAAAATAGCTGTTAAAGACCTCAGTAGTGACAGTAGGATCACTATTGAGTGAATCATCTTTCAGCAAAGAAACAGATGATTGAATCTTTTTTTCTACCCAAAAGCTGGTTAGGCACACTCCAGGTATGCCAGGGGTTACCATAAGCATTTTTTGGGCAGTTAAGAAATATTGGGTCCGAGCCTTCCTGATCACAGCTTTATATTTATTGTGCAGATATTTATAGACCTGCAGTGGTGGGTGGGGGGGTCCCTAGATTTCCGGTATGCCTTCCAACTTTTACCTCTGTTTCTCATTAGCCTGAGTAACTTGCTAGAGATCCAGGGTTGTTTATTTGACTTAACCCTCATACGCTTGAGGGGGGGCAATCTGATTGACTACCCCCTGAAAAATATCAGAGAAAAGAGAGAGCATAAGAGATGGATCAGAGGTGGTTTCAAGTGGGGATCAGTCAACTTCAGAGGAGGCTATAGCCAGCCGTTCGGAAGAGAGACGTTTAATCTCTCTAAATTCAATTACCTGGGGAGGGGATTTAGGGGATCGGGAAGACCAACCATAGTGGATGGACAGTGGTCACTCAGACTATCCGGCAGGACCCCAGAGAAGGGGATCCTGCTGGGGCGAGTGACCAGTATCCAGTTCAACACAGAACCCAAACCTGTTATGTAGTTGGGCCTTGTGACATCACTTATAATCTGGAGAAGTCCCAGGTCCAACAATTTCCCCTTAATGTCAGAGATGTTGTGATCAGAACCCCAGTTAAAATTGAAATCACCAATAACCATTGATTCCTGATTAGGAGGAAGGCCAGATTTAAATTGGGAGAGTACAGCAATACAGGGAGAGATGTTACTGGGGGGGGGCATAAATGGAGCTTAAAGTAAGGTGCTTTTCACAGCCCAGGACTAGTTCGACTGAGACCATGTCACAAATGAGATTAGCATCAGAAACAAAATAAAGATTTGATTTGAGCCTAGAAGATACATAAATACAAACTCCCCACCCCTTCTGTCCAGCCAGTCTTTTCTAAACAAATTATAATCAGGAAGGGAGATTTCTGAGTCTAAAAATTGGGCAGCAAGCCATGTCACAGATAAAGTGATAGCATCAAAGGAATACTGCTCAGTCCAGGCAACAAACTCAGCCCATTCAGATGTTAAACTGTGTATGTTTAAATGAACAAGTTTTATTGCTGAGGATTCAATGGTAAATTTATCTGTAAGGGTGCAGGTTCTTGGCAATGAAACAGGGCCAACGTGAGGGTGGACAGATCCAGAAATAAGCAAAAGAATCAGCACAAGTTTCCTAGGTCTCTGCTTAAAATCATGAGGTAACTCACATTTAGAAAACAAACTATGACTGTGAAAGCTATATTTGACCTGAGAAAAGAAATAAGCTGGGTGGTAAAAATTATATGAGTCTAATTAATAGAACTCGCTACATATAAACTGCATATAGTTACCATTCAATTTTACAAAAGGAAAAGTAGCAGCGTAATTTGGCCCATTTCACATAAATTGATAAACAGTACCTATTTCAAAATCAGGGGGGGATAAAACACATTGGGGACACCTAACACTGGTTGTAAAAAGCAAATGAATAATTAAAACCAACATTTTAAGTCAGGATACTACACAAGGAGTAATTATTTAAAACTTCTAAGGGACAAGGAGTAATTATTTAAAAAACTTCTAAGAGAACACCAAGTGGAATACAGAGGCAGTCCAGGCAATAGTAGGCGGTAACAGGCAAGCTAAACTTGGGCCTACCTTCGCATTATAAACAGAGTAAGGAGCTGCATGGCCAGACACAATGTAAACAAGCAAGATTTTCTAATAAATTTTGAACTAGGAGTAGCAAAGTCACTCACGCTCGTGTCTGAGGGCTCGCCTGAGGACAGAGCAGGACCATGGACATAATAAATCAATCAAATTTTATTCATGAAGTGCTAATAATAAAAATATTCTAAGCCATCTACAATATAGTCCAGACATACAGACAAGTCAAGAGTCTATCTGAAAGTAAAAGTCTAAAAGTAGTCCGTCTGCACCTCAGCATGGCCTTTGATACTGTGGTGCATGACACATTACTGGACAAAGGAAACCAGTGCAGTACACATGAGACAGATGCAAGGTGAATTGCTAACTGGTTTAGGGGCATTACTCTGCATGGAGATGAACAGTTAGTGGCATTAATAAGGGATCCATGGAGGTGACACACCTCTTCAACATCTTCATCAGTCATCTGGAACTTTGAGTTTCCAGAAGTCTGGTAAAGTTAACAGATGCCAATAAGTTGACCTCAGTGGCAGACTCCCCTGAGGATGGAAAAATCCTCAGGAGAGCCTGAACCAGCTGGGCAAATAGTCTGTCTCCTGGAGCCTCAGAAACAATTTAGTCTAATGTAAGGTACTGCATTTAGGGAAAAAACAGAGGTAGGACCTAAACACTGTGTGTGGCTCTGCTTGCTGAAGTGGAGTAGGAAAAACACCTGGGGTCATAATACACAAGCTGTAGAAGCAGAACAAGTAGTACATGGCCACTGCCAAGAGAGCTAACAGAATGCTTGGGTGAACGATAAGGTAATGACCTGCAGAGCAGGAGAAGTAATCTTGCCAATTTACTAGGCCCTGGTCGGGTCCCACCTGGAAAACTGTAGAATTTTAGTGTCCTCAATACATGGCCACCAAAATGGTCAGTGGTTTAGATGGTAAAGGTTATGAGCAGAGACTGAAGTCATGGACATGTTTGCCCTGGACAAAAGGAGGCTAAGAGGGGCAATGATCTCAGCCTTTCACATACTCAAGAGTATTGGCAAGATCAAGTCAGAGATGTTTGATCTGGAGTTCTATATCAGGGAGTGAACATACCCTTAAAGCTCAGGGGTGATAAATTCAGGGGTGACATTAGAAGACCCTTTTTTCTCTCCCAGAGGGAGGTGAAACTAAAGAACAGCCTGTCAGTAGAGACAGTGGACATGAACACAGTACATTCCTTTAAAGTACTCTTGGAAGACAAATGTCTGCTAATCCCAGGAATCACCAGGTTGTAGTAGTAGTCAAGTGGGCAGGGAATCCCTATCAATTGGCACATGTCTGCACAACATGCTTTTTTCATCCCTGCTTATGAAGTGGGGGGGGGAGGGGCTACCATGATGGACCTTAGTCAGTTCTGACTTAAAATTACTAGGTAACTATGAATATTCCACTTGTTTGAGTCCACTGTATGGGTAATGAAAGTCTTAAAGAATACCATATTTCGTTTTCTAAAACGTAAGCTAGTGCTGACTAACTCCCAAGGACTTTTTTGGTCCTAATAACATAATATTTAATTTCCTGGATTTAGGAAAGGTTTATAAATTTGCTCTGAGAAGCAGGCCACCTAACAGCTTCCTCTTCCCCTTCCTTGTGTGCCGGTCCCACCGCCACTACTCAGGCATTCTGTGATGGAATAGTATGGAGGAGTGTGGTGCCTTCTCCATCAAAACCACTAGTGGAGTTTTTTTTTTTTTAAATACTGTTTGTATTTTTAGAAGTCTGTTTGGTTAAAATAAAAGCCACTGTTCAACAAACAAGCCCTTGAATGTAAAATATAGAACAGAATACAAAAAAGTATATAAAAAGAATCACCTACCAATTTAAATGGAGCATGCTTGCATACTTTCCAAACTGTTTTACCATGGAAGGTCAGAGTGCAGGGGTGGGACTGATCAGGAACAAATTTAAGATTATGTACCTTCCTTAAATGAACAATACACCCTCTCATAGTGTACATATCATCTGATTATTTGTTATCGGTGACCTCCATTCCTGTAGCTGTTTGGGATATTAGCTGTTGCTTTATTTTCATTTTTGAGTAGTATTAGTCCCCTATAACTATCCTGTATGACTCCATTTTCAAACTGTTGAGTTCTCGTTTATTCCTGGGGTCTGCATTAGCAGTGAGAACATGATGTCACACTTTCTAAGTACTGCTAGACCAGCCAGCACTGGTCAAAGGGTACTTAGACATTTTCCACCAGGAGAGTTGACCAATAGTGGCAATGTGCCACGCCCTCCCATGTCTCCAAAACATATGTGTGTTGTATATTGCCCTGGTGGTCTAGTGGACCCCCGATCCCAGAGTATCCCCAAAAATACAAATAGTACTGGAAACCCCCTTCTTGGTGGACTAGCAGTCCCCCCTCCCCAATCCCCAATGTCCCTATGATGTATTACTGTATAAAACTCCCTGGTGATCTAGTGACACCCCCTCTCCCACCAAGCCCCCATCCCCATTATGCATATCATGTATTGGTTGGTGGTTTAGTGGTCCCCAACCCCACTAGGTAGTGTCCCCCCACCCCACTCCCCCATCCCCATATTGAGCCAGCGACTGGCACAGCCCACCGCTCACCACCTCAGCCAGCCACCAACTCAGATCTTGAGAAGCATGTACTGTATACAGTACATGCTCAGTGATCGACAGCTGTCATTGATGGTGTACTGTATATGGTATGTGCACCTTCAGAGCTTAGTCGGTTGGATGGGGAAAGTGGGGTGGGGGCCACTGCCTACCGGGGTGGGAGGTGGGGGGCCACTACCACCAACCAATACCTGATATGGCATAATAGTGAATCTGGGCTGGGGAGGGTGCCGCTAGATCACCAGGAAGTCTTATACAGTAAAACATCATGGGAACATCGGGGATTGGGGAGGGGGATCTGCTAGGCCACAGGGGAGGGGATTCCAATACTAATTGGATTTATGGGGGTAATTGTGGATCAGAAGTCCACTAGACCACAAGGGACATTTGCTAACTATATAATTCATGGGTACTTAAGGAGGTGGGTCTGCTAGTTCACCAAGGAATGTCTGGGGACATTGCTGCACAGCTGCCCATGGCTTGTGACATCTGGTCCAGGTGTGCCCTATGTTCAGCACACTGCTAGGGTCACCACTAGCCACGGGAGTTTGCCGCCAAGACCCTAACCAATCGAGAATCAGGTGCAGGGTCCCTGGCACTCCCAGGTTTCCCACAGCCCTAGATTGCTGCACCTCGTGGCGATCTACAGGCTTTTTGAGAATCAGGCCCATAAAGCCTACAGTAAGGATTTTAAGATCACTCTTAATGAGAATGAGTGTTTAGAAACAGTGGAAAGCTTTAACTACTTAGCAATTGTCCTTGGTTTCACACCATCTTTTAAGCCACATCTCAAGCATGTAACCACGTAGATACATAAAAGGCTAGGGGCACTTTATGCAGTTAGGGATCGCTTAACTGATGTGACATGTAAAGCCATAGCCAGAGCAATCTCCTCCCAATACTTGAATATAGTAGTAAGGTGTGGGGAGCAGCTTCCTCTAAAGGTCAATTGAAATGCATAGTACTCTGTAATATAGTATGCAGTGTCAGTGGCTCAACAGTTTTCACACTCACCTCTAAGGCCAGAAGATTGGAAGGTTGTGGGTTCTAGCCCCACACCAGGAACTTTGGGTAAAATCCTGATACAGACATTATGGTTGGTTGGGGGGGTGCTCAACTCCTGAGATGCTGCCTTTCAGATGGAATGATAAACCAAGCTCCCGTCTGGCTATTCTTCTGGACATTCAGGTGGACATTAAAAATCCCATTGCACTTCTGGAAAAAAGTAGCAGAGTACAGGAATTTCCCCAGTGTCTTGGCCAGCTTTCCTCTCATTAACTAAAAACCCACCTACAACGTAACCTGATTAGTATGTCACTTTGCATCTGTAGCCTCCACTCCAAGATTTGGTTGAAAATAAGCAGAATCACCTAGCCCTCCTTTTCCAGTTAACAAAAACTAAATCAATAATCAAATAATCCTATCTGCAGGTTTGCTCTACATACAAAAAAGATGCAACATCATTGTGTTCTGTACTCAGACCTTGATTGGTTATTACTAGAAGTTGGGGGACAGTTTAACATTCAATATAATTACTTATAGTTGATTGAGGAATGGAAATCATTATCTCTGACTTAAAGTGAAAAATAACAAGAACCATTTGATACAATTTACTACCCTTGTAAATACCTCTGTTCAAGTCAATGGCAGGTCAAAAATCTTTCTCATATCTGACAGCAAAAGTCTGAATGTCATTCCTCCTAGAATCAGGCAATTGAACACTTACTCTGTTCAAAAAACGTTTCAAACAGTACTTGTCCAGGATAGCTAAATGTAAATGCCCTGGCTGGTCTAAGTACAGAGGGGGACCATCACCTTCCAGAATCCTGGTAATGGGGATGTGGCTGCTTGCACCCATCACAAGTACCCCCATCACCTTGGCACAACCAGTGTCACGGTGCATTTTTGGCACAAGTAGGTCTGGTGCAGGTGGACCAGGGTATGCTGAAAGCTGCCTTACAAAATCTGGTTTGCCGCAAGTCCTGATGCATCTCACCCCTTGGGTCAATTTTTTTTCATGCAAGGGTTGTGTGTCAGTCACAGACCTTTGAAAATGTAGCCCCTTATCTCCCTACTAGTTAAATCAGTACACACTAATGTTGATCAGCTTTTGAGGCTAAAAAATTATCCACTCATTCTAAGATGGTCTTGGCTCAGTCCCTACTCCTGTCTTTAATGGACTATGGGCTTCCAGTCTATGCCACTGCTAATGTGGGCTAGAAATATAGCCTAAAGATTAGGATAATGAGCTGTGAACAAGCTTGGTACATCCAGCAGGTCTAAGTTTAATTCCCACGACCTCTACTTGCATACTGTGTGACTCTGAGCAAGTCAATTAACCGCCTAAGTTTTCTCGAGTCACTCCTGTAAATGGGCCTTGTGGCCCTGTGAGCCTTTCCTGCTTGCCAAAGAATAAAAAAAGAAAATGTCACTGACTTGTAAAGAGTTAAGTTTCTATACAATTCCATATGCAGATTTGCTGCCTTCAGCCTGTGATTTTCTCATCATTGCACTCTTTTCAAATACCTTGGCTGGCCTTTTAAATCACGTATCATTTATTTTGCCCTCATCAGTTATATGCATTTCCTGTAAGGCCCAATTGGATTTTTGTTTATGGCTGATGTGAGCCCCACCATTGGCTCCCTGAATACTAAATCTGCTCATACTCATTTCATAAGACTCCCACTCTTCTATTCCTCCCTGGGCCAAAATTCTTTCATAAATAAAGTCATTACATTCTGGAAAATTTAATTTGCTTTGCTACACTCTCTCAATTCACAGAATACGTTTACAATGGAATCAAGAAAATACTGCTTAGACTTGTCTTTCTGCAAGTGTAATGTCACCTGATTACTGTGTACATGGACGAACTGCATATTTATTCTGTAGTGTTGCTCTTGTTAACAACTCCAGATCCTCCTTGAAAATGGGAATCTAATGCTCCTGAATCCTATTCAGTTAACAAATTACAAATAAAGTAAATGTAAATAAATAAATAAATGATGTGATGACTAGCAAATCACCTATAGTTTCACCTTTGTTCTTGAACAGTAATTCGGTAACCTCCAAATCAACCATCCCTGAGTATATGTGTTATAACTTACTACAGAAAGCCACATTTAAGGTAACTGTAAAGAACTCCTTAATCAGCAACTGAATCAGGCCTTGCACACTACAAAAGGATCTGACTCCCAGTGCCGGTGCCCCAGGATGTTCTACCACATGACCTTCAGATAGAGAAATAACCCTGTTGTACCCACTATAACATCCCCCCTCCCTCTATAAGTAAAGCAATAATTTGTAAACCACAAAAAAATGGATATCTATAGAAATGTGTTTATCTTTCACTGCTAAGTAATCCCGTCTTTTGAATGCTCTGCAGACTCAACTTAGAGCACATGAAATGGTTGCTCAGTAAACACTTTCACAAGGGTACTAATTAGTGGAAAGACGTTGTGGCTAGGAACTCCTGCACTCACTGAGTCACAGGCAAGTTCTGACCATATTTCTGAAACAACCTCTGGAGAGTCTCCTGATGATTTCAACAGGTCTGGTCATTGATCATCAAGCTCAGAACTTTGGGTCTGCTTCTCTTGCTGTACACCAAACTACATTTAGATGATTTACTAATGTCTCCATTCAATTCTGGCATCATTCAGCTGTACCATCTCTGATACCACCCCGCATGCCTTTAGGATTGTGCTTGGTAGCCACTGGGAACCATGGTTTCCACTAATTAAAGACACACACTGGATCACTAGTTTGATGCATACAACATTGCACACTTCCACCATGATACTCCTTATGCTTGACTTATTTATCCTATACTCGCCATCTTGTTGTAAATCAGGCTACACAAGCTCCAAGTGTGATGTAAGATGCCATCTTATTAAAAGGTTAGCAGGAGCAATCCTTATGTTGGAAGAAGGTGTTACTCAGTATTTAAAAAGGAAACCACAAAGCTTGGTCTACTGACAGTCCCCAGAAACCTTTTCCAACCCCTCCTTTAGTACCTGTAAAGCACTCTCATATAGTCCCTTGGATGATGGGTGATTGGGAGTAGTTCCAATGTGAGTCACTCCATTCAAGTGCATGAAATGTACAAACTACCTGCAGGTAAAAGATGCCCCATTATCTCGGACCATCACTTCTGGCAATCCATGTGAGGCAGATATTTGGCATAGTAAGCCAAAAGCTACTGAGGAGGTTGTGTTAGTTGTCTTGACTTCCATCCTCTTAGAATGGGCATTTGTGATGACCAGTAACACCTTTCCCATAATGGGGTCTGCACAGCCCACATGTAGTGAACACAGTGTCACCCAGGCCACTCACAGGACTGTAAGGGAACACTGTAATGGTGGCTTTATGATTGCTCTGGAAAATAGTACAACCTGCCACTTTTGTCTCTAATTCAGTCATACTTTTCACCTTTCTATCAAACTGTTTTTGGAATGGTCAAAAACAAACATTGGGAATCAGTACCAAAAACTGTACAATTATGCACCTATAGGGCATAGAAACTCAAGAACAGAGTATAGGATGGGGGTAGGGAGGTACTGTCCATCACTAAGCAGGAAAGGGGCATTGGGATTATCATATTTGATTACTTTAAAGCAGCAGGGCAGTGTTACCAAGCAGTGGACGAGACCAGTGTGATACTGGGATATACTGGGAGAGGTTATCACCAGCAAGAGGAGAAAGGTGGTTTTGCCACTGTATTACCCACTGGCAAGATCCCACCTGGAGTAATGTGTCCAGTTAAGAGGCAGCACCTCAGGAAAGACAAAGGCAGGGTGGATGCAGTGCAGAGAAGGGCAATAACATGGTGCAGGGGTTACACCAAAAGCCCTATGAAGAGAAATGAGGGATCTCAACATGTACACCTTGGGGGAGAGGAGTGCAAGAGGAAACTTGATAAAGACCTACAATTACCTCATTGGGTTGAACAGAGTGTGGGAGGGGAGTCTCTTTCAAAGGAGGAAGAGCACCAGGACCAGAGGGCATGTGAGTAAGCTGGGGGTGTAAAGAGAAATGTGGGAAAAACGACTTCACTGAAAGGGTGATAGACACCTGGAACAGACTGCCAAAGAGAAGTGGTGGAGGCAAAAACAGAAGAGGCTTCAAGTACTTATGAGACAGACATAAGGGAATATTAGTAAATAGGCAAGGAGAAGGGTTGGCTGCCAGAGACCAGTTATAGTCTGAGTAGACAGTCTAGCAGGGACCATTGGGGCAGTCTGTGTGGGCCAAGTGGTCCTTTCTGTGACAAATTTTATGTTTCTATGTTTCGACCTGTAAAATTTTTGGTGGTGGGAAGCATGCATTTATTCTGTCATTTAGGTTCTACCAGGTGAGACTCAACTACTGTAGTGCACCACAAATTACTTGAATGCTAAGTTTATTTTCCTTATCATGTATGGTTGCTGCTTCATATGGCACTACTCATATCGAGCTTAGTAAATGGCTCTCTGCCTGATAATGTAGAACAAAATCTTCTATTTTAAGGACTGGGTAGGCATCTAATTTCAAAACCCAGTGAAGTATTATGTCAGTTCCTGTATTGAAGGGGCCCTATTGTTTCTTTATGTTTCATTTACTATTTCTCCCCCAGCCTCATATTTATCTTCACCTCCTCATGTTCCATGGGAGACATAACTAAGATGCAGTAGGTGGCAGAGAGGACATCATGGCTCTCAGCAGTTTTTATATGGGTGAGTGGAGGTGCTATCACGCATTGTGGGCAGTAATGTAATCCTCTATAGTCCTCCCACCACCTAGGCTTCCACTGTAGGTACCAGTGGCACAGTCCTAAAGGTAGATGATAACTGATATCAGATGGTTACCTGTGACATCCATGCCACCATTACTCCTTCTGTAGGAGGTGATTGAGTAGCTGGCAGATCAGCTCCCTCTCCCTGGATTATACAACAAGTCTCCACTGAACCAAGGTAGGAGAGTCAGGATTTGGGATTGATCCTGTGTGCCCCATATGACAATGCAGTGTACCTTCCGCCGGACCCTCCCAGCAGGGCCTATTGTTCCTCATTAACTAATGTACTTAGAAGTGTCCTTCATGGAAACTGTAAGGAGGCCCTGATTTCAAGTTCCATTGGCATTTCTTGACCATTCACTTCCAACCCACTATTTCCAAAACAATCACTACTGGCTCACTGTGTTTCTGTTTCAGACTGTACGTAGTATATCCCTTATCAGATTCACTCTCCTTTGTTGAGAGGTGTCTTTTCTGTCTGTTTAAGTTTGATTCAGTTGCCTTAGAAAGTATCATTGTCTCATGTCATGTCTTCCTCTGTATCTAAAACACCCCAACAATACCTTTCTCCGTGTCTCCTGCTTCACTGCATTCAGAGGCATGTAGGATGGCCCTGTTCCCTTCAACTCATGTGCACTGTTCACTGATGCATTCATTGTTTTTGCAATTGTTACTGTTTTCTGAAAATCCTTTGAGGTCTTAAACAGTAGCCTCTTTAGAACTGATGCCACATACCAAGCAATCTCTAAGATTTTAATCAAAGATGTACCAAAATGACAGTGTTCAAGTAAATTTGGGTGCTCTGCTGCAAACATTGTCACCAGTTCCCCTGCATTCTGAAATCTGCTGTTACAGTTAACTCACTCCTTGATTATAGAGGACTTCTTATTATAATAAACTGCGAGTATGGCCACCTATTCGGCAAACATTTTGCTGCCCATTTTTTCAGGAACCACCAGATTATGAATGATTCTAAATATGTGTTACTGCCCACCAGACATAACAGGGTTGAAAGCTTCTTTGTATCTTCTGTAATCTTCTTAACTTCACAATGGCACTGCAGTCTTTCCAATACTCAGTTGTTCAAGCTCACTATTAAACACCTACCTTTTTCCTAAATACATCTGTCTCATTGTTTTTCTTCTTAAAGTCCTTATAAAGTTTATCCCTTCACCAAATATTGTATGTGTTATAAATGAGGCTGATATTTAAGATAATAGCATACGATTCCTCTTTAGTAGCAAAATCAGGCTTTGCAACACAGTACACTAAAACAAGAACTGACATCCCATGCCCCATGAAGTTCTACCCTCCAACCCTAATAAGAAACAAAATAGAAAATCAATCATTTAGTTTTCCCTATATAATGGTAAGTACAGAATTTATATTGTTTTGAACATTCAATACATGATAGGGTTGGTAGTGATTTCTTCTAATAATAAAGTATTTCCCAAGGTGTAACTACAACTAGGCAAACTAAGTAGCTACAAAGTATCCCAAAAATGACAGATGATGAACATAGACAGGGCCCTGTGTTTTCCGCGATTCTGCGGTTGCAGCAGTGGCCGCAGAAATCAGGGCTGACTGCAGAAATCAGGAAAACCAGTCACACAGCCACAGAAATGCTAGCTATGCTATACGTTCACACAAGGCAAGGGCATAGCTATTGATATATTAAAGAGGGACTATGGTGACAAATTACTGGCATCAATAAATTCAGAATATGGATTAACACAGCCCCAGTCACCCTCATGCCAAAACTGAGACCCCTAAGTTACTTTGTTTAAAAGTTACAAATCATTTTACAACCCTAAATTCTCTACCTGTTCAAAAAAGTCAGTTTCAGTGAAGAGGTGCTGATGATGTCATCTCCTGAACTCACAGTCTAGCCCTCCCTGTCAGCAAGCATACAGGTCCTGTTTCTCCAAAGTTTAAAAACTATGTGCAAATGGTTTTCTCCAGTAAAATATGCAATACCATTCTATAAACATTCCTTTAAAACCTGTGTGTGTTTCAGGTTTTGTAACAAAGTTGACAAATTCATATTTTTGTTTTTGGTGCTTTTTTTGTTGTGGTCCTTTTCTCCTGGGTTGCTGGATGCTACGTCACAGCACACTAATGTGAGATTTGCAGACTGGATATCTCTGATGTGGTGAAAGGCTCTGATCATTCACACCTATCATTTAATTGAGGTGATTTCTCAGGATGGCACTTCGAATCAATTATTTCATCACCCTGTAAATGGGGGTGGGAGAGGTAGTGCTGTTTGAAACCTTACTAAGAGTTTCTATGCAGCAGCCAGCTCAATGCTTAATCACTCACTCAATCAGTCAATCAATATTTTATTCATCATCAAAGTATGAATGAATGGGATACTCAGTTGAGCAGAGCTCATTTTCTGTTTTGTCATTGACAGGCTGTTACTTGAGCTATATTCAGGCTCATCTGCCTTGTACTCCACATTACAATGATTATTTTACCAGGGCTAACACTTCCACCCCTAGTAGGAATTAACACATGAAAGGCCCCTATTAAAACTTACTGTAAAGCAGACACTGACAAACAGCAATGCAGTTACCAACATTGCAACACTTGTAGCAGTTCCAAACAGGCACTGCAGAGTAGCAGTTCACATGATATCAGCAGCCTGGAGGCATGCTGACTCAACATCCTGCAACCCTGGAGAAATAAATCACACCAAAAAGTCATTAAAATACAAATTTGTCAGCTCTGTCACAAAACCTGAAACTCATAGATTCTATAGCACTGTTTTTAGAATGGTGCTGCCTGTTTTACTTGTGAAAACCATTGCAGAATAACCTTTCAACTTTTGAGAAACAGGTCCTATAAGCTTGCTGACAGGGAGGGCTAGACTGTGAGTTCAGGAGGTGACATCATCAGCACCTCTTCACTGAAACTGGCTTTTTTGAACAGGTAGTGAAATCAGGGTTACATAATAGCCCATAACTTTAAAATGAAGTAAAACGGAAACCTAATGTTTGGTATGAGATTTATTGGGTGTATGCTTATTCTAATTCTGCAATGTAGCACTTTTGACCAGAGCCCCTCTTTAAATATGCCATGGCATACATGCTCATTAGAAGGGGCAGCAAACTGATGCCGTCCGCTACAAAGTTGAAAAGCTAGTGGCCGCATGTTATCTTGACTCGTGCTGGCTCTTGTTACATAACTCTGTTTAGCCAGTTTTGTGGGGGCGGGTGGGGGGACTGATGCAAGAGTGGCAAAGTTTGATTAGGTCCATGACAGTTATGATTTGCTGCTGTGTAGGTGTGGGTAGCTCAGCCATGTTAATTTTTGATTGTGAGGCTGCTCGTGGTGCATGTTGAATCCTTGGAAAATGAATTTGGAAAGAAGAACTGGTAAGTGAGCTGTAGTCAAGAAGTGAGAAGATTCAGTGGTGCCCATGGAAGTGCAGTCTATCTCGGTGTGGTGATAGGTATCAGAGGAGAAGCATATTGCAGAAACACAGGGCTGGCACCAGACTGAGGACATAGTCCACACTGGTGGACATCGAGCATAGTTTTGATTTGTGGGCTACAGTTCTGTACCTGCAAGTGTGAGAGTAATTTCTTGGCAGATTTGAACCTGCAGCCTAAATGGTGGCATCAAGCTCAATTCTTAAGGAGGGTCATGTTGCCCAGCTGCAGCAGAGTTGGGGACCAGGGTATACCAGAACTGGGGCAAGCAGGTATGGAAAAAAATTGGAATGGAGAGTTTGATTGCTGCTATACATAAGTAAAATGAAGGTCACTGCCTGAAGAACACCATGGCCCCCGAGTGGCGAGACGAGAACATTTTATTTTATTTAACCAATTATTTTACCAGGTGAGACACACTAAGCTGAAAGCTTGTTTGCAGGTGCAACCTGGGAGCACGAGGAAGTTAAGTGACTTGCTCAGGGTCACACAGTATGCAAGTGGGGACTATGGGATTCAAACTCAGGTCTCCAGATTTGCAGCTCGAAGCCTTAAACCACTGCGCCATACTGCATACATGCTAACCAAGTTTAGTCCAGCTTAATAAGAATGACTTGCTTGCATTTTTTAGTGTATCCCCAAAAGAACAAGCTCTGGCATTGCCACTACGACTATGAATGCATTAACTAGATAAGGGTGTTTCATGGGCTTAAACATAAACATTTATTTATTTATTTAAAAAATATCAGATTTACAAACCTTTGAATCAGAGACTCATTTACACAGGTACCACATCAAGAAGACCAAAGCAGTTCAAACAATATACAATAGCTAAAGCAAATAGACATCAGGAGTCAAAGAGAAGCCCAGAGTGTTCACATGAAGGCTGTTGCATACACTAACTGAATCAAAGCACAGTACATTGAGAAAGGGCATATTTAAGCAGTGGCGAAGCCGAGTGCTTCCACCACCCCAGGAGTGACGTTATTACACGATAACACACACACACCCTGTAGTGCCTTATTGCAACTATACAATGGCTTGTTGTTATATACAGAATTTAAAGGATGTTTTTGTTAGGTGTGGAAAAATATTTCTTAAGAGAAAATGCAAGGAATGATCCAAATCCAAAGCTACGGTGATGTTACTGTGTAATAACATCACTGTTTCAATGGGTCAGCAGCCAATCAACTTCTTACATTTTTCCTTGCCACTGTATAATTAAAAATAATGCCACCATCTGTATTACAGTTACCCATACATTTTGCAATTTATTCTATGCACTGTTATAGCAATCAACTCAACAGAACTAGGGAGTCATATACATGAAGGTACTGTACCCTAACTGAAAACAACGCTGAGACAACTATATGTTGTGACAACGTGGAAGATAAACACAATGTTGAGACAAGTTTTTGAAGACATTTGATGTGTTTAATTGAGTTTTTTTTAGAGACTGATATACAGTTCACACACAAAATTCATATAATATAAAAGTGCATATGCCCAAATGCCACATTTCATTACAAACTGTTCTCTTGAAGGAAGATATTACTATATAAGGCCTAAAAATGGGCATCAGGTAAATGTAAACTGGGGTAGGTGTGTTATTGAGGGTATTGCATAGTTTATCTTTTATTGCTGCTCCACCGGATCAGCAATATTTGCACAAGCTGTGCCCAGTCCAGATTTTACAGCTCTGGCCTGGGTCTGGTGATCTGGATTTTACCCATACTCCACTGCATGTGGCTTAGTGATGTACTGTACAGATGGCTACAAAGTCTAACCCATTGAAGGCTGAAGTTTTAGAAAATCATTATGTTTAAAATACCAAGACTCACTCTCCCCACCATCACAATTAATCCTCTACCAAAGTCATGCTTAAATACTGGTGCTTCTACATCCATACCACTAAGCTTTTAATGCCAACATGCCACTTCTGCTGTTATGAGCTCTCCCATCCGTGAAGTCCCATTCCACTTGTAGCAACCCCCACTCCCAAAACCAGATAATTTTCCAGGGAGCAGCTCTTTACACCATGAACTTTCTGTGGATCTAGTATAAAGGCAGACTCTTCCCACTAGCCTATTATTATCCATTTGAGTGCTTGACTGGGCATCCAGGTATCTACCCCACCTATGGTATTCCTGGTTAGGAATGTAGTGGGATGAAATGGGTGGGGTGGGTTTTGCCTGTTTTTAAATCATGAGAGGACAAAGTGCTGGTTAGGGCAGCAATTTGCAATCCTTATAAGGTTAAGCAGAAGAGGTGGCCATAGACACTCAGAAAAACCTCATTTTGGAGGCTAAATGTCTCCCTGCTACAAGATAAGGATATTCAAAAGCAAATAAAGGACCATCTAAAACAGGCAGTCATAGATAATAGTATACAAGATGTGAATCTGGGGGTTTTATGGGACAGTAAAAGTCATGGTAAGGGGGAAAATAATAGAAATAGCCTCTAGACAGAAGAGGGAATGACTACACAAACAAAATGAACTAGAAATGAAAATAAACAAACTAGAAGCACAACAGCAAGTCAGACTAGACAGACATTGGGGAATACAACTGGGAAAAGTAAAGAAAGAATCTAATCAAAAATTCTTGATTATAAGGTAGAACAAAATCTCAGATATTTAAGACAGATATTATGAAGGGGGCCCAAGGGCCTTGAGAGTAGTTCCAGGAAGTGTTTAACCCATTCTACTTCTAATAGCTTTCTACGATGTCTGTATTATCCATTGGTAATCTGACACAAAATGACTCCCAGAAGATAATGAGTTAACTTTCTGTGGTCTCAATTAACTCCTCAAGCCAGAAGAAAAATAGTGCTCTAAAGCTTCCTATATACTATACACAGGAACATAAACTGGAATAACAGGTTCCAACGAGTATAAACTCAGCAGGAATGTTAGGGGGATGGCAGCTCTGATAGTTATTCCAGTCTTTATTTTCACTGATAGAAACTGAACCAGGAAAAAAGTAAAATACATTTATCACAAACTGTGTTTAACAAGTACATGAACCCGCATGATTTATCTGTAAAGACAATTAAAAATGTATTTCTAAATGCATTACTAACACCAATGCTTTCAAGGTTTGAAACTACTAAAAAGGCAAACTATATATATATATATATATATATATATATATATATATATATATATATCTATATATATATATATATAGATATAGATAGATAGATAGAATATGGTAAACAAATATTGTTAGTCCCAAAAGCTGAACCTTGTTTTTAGTATATAAATGTTTAAGAAATACCTGAAAGCTGAGTCTTTCCTTTTGAGACACCAGGTGACTCTGATAATCATTTGTTCCAAGGGTTTTTAAGTCAGTTTGAATGCATTAAGTATTATCTGTTCTCCTAGTCCTTAACAAAATGCTGGGACTCCACGGACTTGTTCTTCTTTCAGCATGATAGGATCTACCTCATGCCCCTCCCATATGAATGAAAAAAGGTGGGCTGGATCTTTAAGAGCTTCTTGGTGGAGGTGGGTTGGATCTTACTTCCTTCCAAAAATCAATGCTGCCTCCCACTACTCAGGTTCCAGTTCTTGTACCACCCATTTAAGAAAGAAAATAGTACCCTGCAACCATTGACTAACATGAAAGCGTATTTATTTGAGGGTGGAAAACATTTCTTGGAGGAGGGTAAGGCGGAGGAGACTATTTACACTTTCAGTCAGTTCCACGGACAGAAAACATGACATCACTCCTTTTGTGCATGCAAAACTCCTGTTGGCTCTGCCCACAGTCATAAAAATCAGGAGTCAACAAATCCTACAGACACTGCAAGTTATACCCTCCTTCACTGCTATAGGAAGACAATCCCCCCAAAAGACACACAGATTTGCACACTGCACTCAACATATTTGTTGCACAGCAGTTGGGGTATTCCTAGTTTAAAAAAATAATAATCTGCCAGCCCACCAGTGCAGCAGTAGGGTTACTGCTAGTGGCGCCAGCGACCCGGGGTTCGGGAACAGACTTGGGGAACTGGAGGGCCAGCCGGGGGGAGGAGGAGGAGGATTGAGCACCCAGAGGCTGCTCTCCTCCTCTGGGTGGGGTGGGATGTGTGTCCCGCTGCGATACCGCCACCTGGATGACCATGGGTGGTGGTGCAGCATGCACTGCATGAAGCAGGGAGGGAGGACGTCTGCCGGGAGCCAGAGCATTAGCACGCTGTGACGTGCGTCACTCCTAGGCTCTCCCAGCGTGCAGACGTCCTATGGGGATGGGCAGAAAGAAGGAAAAATACCCTCCGGTGCTCCCTGTAGACAGAGCTTCAGGCCCTGATCCCAAGGCCCCTGCCAGCATGGATGATGGATCCCCGATGAAACTCAGTCACGCGGGGTGGTGGAAAGGGGGGCCCTGCCTCGTACCCGCCTAGGGGTCAAACCAAGGCAGTGTGGGGGGATGACTGCACCCTATGCCGACAGACGAGCAGGGACGCACAAGGCTGTAGGAGACTCCTGAAGATGAGGAAGCACCGGGGTGAGAAGGGGGCATAAAAAAAAGTATAAAAAATAAAAAAATTATAATCTAAAAGGACATTGATCAAAATCAGAAAATAAATGTCTTTCAAGTTGGTGTCTCTCTTTATATCTGCTAACTGTAAATATAAACCAGAAGAAATCCAAGCAGGTTTTGCCTTTTGTGTAGTTTTAGCTAAGTGTGTATGTCCTCCTCTGATTATGACCTAGGAGAACAGCAAAGGCCACCAATTTCCAGAAGAAGAAGAAAAGATGAGCCTTCAAATTCAGGGTGGGAGGGAAAATTCATTAATAGATAACACTGATGCCCCACGGCTGTGCCAGGTTTAGGTTACTGCAGTTTAATATTTGTGATAAGAAGACTACATACTGTTAAATGGCCTGCTGTTCTATTTTCAGTGTAGCAGAATGTTGCACGAAGGCAGTCAAAGGGTTAACCAAGACTTAATCCCTTTGAAGGTATGCCGTTTAGTCACAATTTATCTGCCGCAGATTGGCCGCAGAATCAGCAATTGTTCTGCCACAGAAAGTATGAGGTCCTGCCACAGAATGTAGGCTCACTTTGTCACAGTAAACACGGGGCCCTGAACATAGGCATAGCCATTGATTACCCCAGCCTCTAGTACTAACACAGACAAACAGGACCTATAAATGTTTATATGCCCATGTCCCCACCAAATCTAGTTTCACCCCTGAATGTTCTGTTGCTTCTTGTCCTCCATGGATTGCACTGGCTGCTGGTCTGGTGGAGGGTCATCTTCAAGATAGGGCTGTTGACCTATAAGACCCTGCACAAAAGGGTTCAGTCTATCTGCAAGATCTCCTTGTCCCCTATCATCCAGCCTGGGCCCTCCGTGCTGCTGGGGGAGGCCTCATGGGAGTTCCCAGGGCTAGGTTGCGGCATTCAGGAGACAGACCATTTTCAGTGGCTGCACCTACCCTGTGGAGCTCCTTGCCTGGTAATTTAAAGAAGGTCCCCTTGGTAGAAGCCTTTAAGAAGGGCATTGAAACATATTTATTCCAGCAAGCCTTTTATTGATGATGTTTTCAATTTAGTTGGACTTATGGGATGGATAGATAATTGTATGCTCCCAGTTGTATTTTTGTATTTTTTTTTATGTTTTTGTTTAAATGTATGTTTTATACTGTGCAGTGCCCAGAGTCCATGGAGATGGGTGCTATATAAATAAAGTATGTATCTGTCTGTCTGTCTGTCTGTCTGTCTGTCTGTCTGTCTGTCTGTCTAGGTTAGCAAATAAGTAATGCATAGCAAGAAGCAATAGCATCAAAATACTTTGCAAACATATTCTTCCAAAAATATAAGAACGTTTCCTTCTGAATTAATGTGCATACTAGGCTCAGTTATTGACAACCTGCATGATAGGTTCACTCAGACCCTTCTCAGGTGCCTGCTGGTCAATATTGAACCATGGATCCATTTCAATCAATATTATTTTTGTATAACTCAAATATATAAAAATATTGCTAAGTATTTCACAATAGCAAAAACAAACAATTAACATACAAACACACCATACCATATCAGATAAAATACAATAAAATTAGAACATTCAATTTAACAATATCAGAAGCACTTGAAACTGCATAGTAATCTGGACTAGAATAATAAGAACCAGACTAGAGTTTAGGGAGACATAACAACAAAAAAGACTGGCAAAAATATATCAAACTAAAATCCTTATAGTACAATTCACATTAAACTGTTAAGCCAGTGAGTTAATCTTGCATCGTTTTTTTTTTAAGTTGACAATTATTCAGCAACTCACAGTTGTTTTTCTTTTTTACACTTAACCACCTAGGAAGAGCAACTTTTATAAAATGGTTTTTGCAGTTCATCTGGAATGCATCTGTAGTTCTGCCACAGCACAATGGAAAACTGAGTTGTAACTCTAATGCAACAGTTTACACAGGGGAACAGGGGTTTTTGCTGCATCCAGCAACACTTACAATGTGCAACTTATAGAAAACTGCAAAAGAAATTCATTGGTGTGAGAGTTTAGTGTACTGTATCACAGTTTATAAAATGGGCAGAAAATTTCCTTTATTCTGATTGGCTGACAGCCTCTGTCAGCCATGTCCTTATCAAGACATATCTTCACAACCGGCACTACATGTGCCAAAGAGAATGCACCACACAGTAAAATCAGTGCATGTCACTGCTCCCTCACTAGTTTAAGCACTGCTCAAGTAGCATCCGATGGAACTGGGAGAGTGGTGGTAACCCTACCATCAGCACAGAATCCCCCCCAAAGAAAAATACCTACAAGTCCAGCTCTCACTCCTTCCCATTGCTCCACTGGCTCCAACAACACCCAGTTTAACCAACCACAGTTACTGTTTTAAAGCTTTGTTTCACTCGTGCCCGTTTCCTTATCACAGCTCCAGGTCTTGGTTCCTTTAGCAACATGACTGCAGTACCCCCCGCCTGTTAGAAATCTGAATTAATGAACAAAGAAATGCACGCATTATTGCAAGGTGAAAACTTTTCTTTTTTTAATTTTACCTCTGTGACAGTTGCGATCGCATAACTGTAAAGCTACTCTCTACGGTGGCCGGCGAAGGACACGCTCGCTCCCACTCAAGGAAACAAATAATTGATTTAATGACAGAAAGCATACATACAAATAATAGTAAGCAATAGTTTCTTTTTCTTGGGAGGGGACGGGGGATGGAAAACCAAATATGGGACATGAGTGCTCAGACTGCAACAACATCAGAGAAGAAGCGACAGCCCGTGGCTTTCAAATGCAGTTTCAAACCCAGTCATCCTCCTCGATCGATTGAGTGTGACAGCACCTCAGAAATATAACAGGAGACCCAATCATCGCCATTATATTTTTTCATGCACTTGATACAAAAAAAATTCACTAATGCTGATGTTTAAAAATTATTAAGAATAGTGGCTGCAATGGGACACGTTTGCTCTTGAAGCAACTAGATGGTGGCTGTGAGACAAACGCCCTTTGTCAGTTTAGTAGGAACTAAAGAGATAAACAGATAAACAAATGATTTTACTAGGGGGTTGTAAAGCTACTAAAACCAGCAATGATGGACAAATAACCTCAAGAATATATATGGAGACCTCTACAGTTGTAGAACTACTGCAGTTGGGGGACTATTTTTATTGTTTCATCTATTAAACCTCTTGTTTTATATTTTTAACTTTTTGCTTTTTTTTCTTCTTTTAAAAACCAAAAAAAATACTTGGGGGCCCATTTTATAAGCGTAATAAGACACTCAAAGGTGTGGGTTATGGCCTGATAAAGCACTTCCCAGGTGCGCACCTGGGACGTGCTCTTATCAGGCCATAACCCACACCTCGTCATGTCTTATTGCTGGCATATACTACAGAAAAAATACACGCTCAGCTGGTGTAAAAAACATGCTCAGATAAGTAGGTATTTAATTTAAATTTAACGGATGTCAAAGCAGGAGCACTTCACATCTTACAGTATATGGAACAGAAATTCAAGGCTTAGGACCATAATATCCAGTGACTCCAGAGCTTAGGACCTTAAGTACAAAATGTTCTGTTCCCTTCACATGATTGAGGGCAAATACATTTAAAGAACAGGAGCAAGTCAGTCTCAGAGAAAGGGCAGGAACCCAAAGTTCAATCAAATAACTAGCAGCAAGACAATGTAAATCCTTGTAAACTGAATAGAATATTTTAAAATTGACCCATTAATTAATAGGGAGCTCATGCAGGGACTTCAGGAAAGGGAGTAAAATGGTCTTGAAGTCTAGTCTTGGTCAGAACACGAGCTGCGCATTCTGCAGGCATTGTAGCCTATCCAAGGTCTGTTTTGGTAACCCTGACAGCAGTGAGTTACAATAGTCAATATGACTGGTTAAGAAAAGGATTAACATAGCAAGCTGAGGGCAAGCCAATACATTCTGTAATTTTGCCACATTTCGAAAGTGATAGAACCCAGTCTTAAAAATTTCAGTAATGTACATGTTACAAGATAGCTTTGAATAAAAAAAAAAGCCTAGATTCTTAAAGTCTGATTTAAATTTGATTTGTACATTTTCAAAGACAATACTACCTTCAGGGACTTACTTGGACACAGAAGGAGGACCAGCAGTTATAAGTTTGGTTTTGACAAGACTTAGCTAGAGGAAATGCTCATTCATCCAGGACTTAATTTTATTTAAACATAGGACCAATAGGTTAGGTATCTAATCTGGAGTTTACCAATCAAAGGACACCCTCAAATAACATAGCAGCTTTGCTAAGGGCTACATATAAATGTTCAATGGTAATGTTCCAAGAATGGATCCGTGGGGTACCCCTTCAGTTAAAGAAACAGGCACTGAAGTCCATTAAAAAAATAAAGAAAGATCTAGAGGTTATGAAGAATTTGAAAAATGGTAAGGCAGTGACCAGCACATCAACCGGGGTCTCCAACCTATAAAACAGTTGACCATGGCAAACAAACCTGTAAAGTAGTAGACCACAGTTTACAGTGTTGAATGCCGCACTGCCAGTCCAACAAGAGTAAAGCAGCCAGACTGCCAGTATCAGTGACCATCCTAAGATCATTTGTGACCCTATCATGTGACATTTCAGTACTAAACTGTACCCAATTCCCAAGCTGAAAATCATCTAACATGCCATTTATGCCCATAAGTTGCTTATCAATATTGTGTTCAAGTAACTTGGAAACAAATGTCAAATTAGAAGAGGGCCTGAAATGTTTTAATCCATTATGATTAAGATTAGACTGTTTTCAAAGTAGGAATAACAGCAGCTACTTTAACAGACTCCAGGAAAATGCACTCAGTAAAGCAGGAATTAATCTGTTAAAAGATGCTAGAGTGAATTCCTCAGAATAGGTTTTAGCAACTGAGAAGGAAGAGGATCTAACACACAGTATGTAGATTTATCACCGTGAGAAGCCTGAGGACTCTTCAAGAGATCAAAACTGTCTCCAAATTGAACACACAAGTTCATTTTCCAATACAAAATGCACAGTGGAGCCTATGACCTGCAAATAATTGACTCTAAACATTAAATTAATAATAATATTCTGGATTTTTCCTGTACAAAATTGTGAGAAAGACCTGGCATTTTTCAAGTGAACTAACAGTACCATGATAGAGAAGCAGCAGTATCATGGTAAGCATGAGGGGGGATTATGGGCCAGAAACAACTTTGACTAACTGAGCCTGGTTGCCAGCCTTCTTCTGGATTAGATCAGAATAAGATCTATGGGATTTTAACTGATTATAGTCTCCTCTAAAATCAAGCCACACTTGGTGATACACCTCCAATACAGTAGTCCAAACATTTTGCTCAGGTTTGCATACATGGGCCTAAGATGATCTGAAAACCATGAAAGACCCTACAAAGTTGAAATAAGTAGTCATATCATCAGGGCTAATTCATCAAGAAGTTTAGAAAGCCCATTATTATCATGATCAACGATCACTCCTGGGGAATCCGAAGAATGTATCTGATTGGATGTAACAGTAAGATCCAATGCTATGGCAATAAAACTGATCGACAGTATTTCAAGGGACAAAACAAGATAAAGAGGTTTGCAGATAAAACTGTGGCACCATGTTGTTTACAAGAAACCAAAAAATGATCAAAGAGGCTAATATCATTGATCTCAACCTCAGTAACATTAAGAAGACCATCATCATCATCATCACTTTATATAAGGTGCCCTTCCAATGCTCAGGGCGCCTTTACAATACTCATTAAAAACATAATATTACAGCTTAAAATGATTAAAACATACCAATAAAATACAGTGTACATTTCAATAAGTTCCTGAAAATGCCTGGCTAAACAGGTAGGTTTTCAATGACTTTTTAAAACCTTCTATGGTCAGGCTATCTCATATCTGGTGAGGTAGAGAATTTCACAGGGTAGGTGCCATAAAGGCAAAACATCTTCCCCCCCTGATGTTTTAAGGATACCCTGGGAATCTCCAGCAATACCTCACCAGAGGATCGGAGTGAGCGGGTGGGACAGTAGGGGGGCAGGAGTTCTTTCAGATAGTGGGGTCCCTGCTCATGTAGGCCTTTATAGGTCAGCAATGTGACCTTGAAGGTAATCCACCACTGTACTGGCAAACAGTGCAGTTCACACAGCACAGATGTTATATGACTGGATCTGGAAGTTCCAGTCAACAACCTGGCCACCGTGTTCTATACTAGCTGCAAGCAGTAGATATCTACCCCGGTAGCCCTAAGTAGAGGGCATTGCAGTAATAAAATGACTGGTGACAAAGGCATGGACCAAGGTAGGAAGATCTTCAGGCGGGACCAGGTGCTTCACCCGGGCTATGTTGCTTAGATGGTAATAGGAAGATCTGACTGTGATGTGGACAGCCAGTTCTGAGTGCTGTATCATTTTTTTTAAATATAAAAATGTATTACTGCTTGTCTCCACTGAGAAATCTGGTGCTCTTGGAATGACCTCACTCACTCCCCCCAAGGTCTCTGCTAAAAGATGAAAGCCATGAGGTAATTACAGACCAGGCCTTAATCAAGGATCTTCTGTTTGTCTGAGTTAATTATAGCTGTAGTTGCTAAGAGGGAAGATCATATCCATTTTATGACATTTGAAGGGAAACCCAAGTTATTACACATGGGTGTGAAGTTGTAAATGCTCCTTTGAAGCCTGTATGAGAGATGATGCAGCATAAGATCAAAGAGAGTCATTTGAAGAACATGAGTTATGCTGAGGTTGCAGAATTTAATACTTGGAAAAGAAATCCTGTTTTTTTATAGATATATTTTTTTATATATTTTGACAGGGAAGAGCTAGGTGACCTCATGCAAAGAGGAGGGCATAGCCAACTGTTAGACAATATTCTGTTTTACTTCAGAGACACTTCTATCTAGACTCTGACAAAGAAACATCTGTGAGCACTTTAAGCAGGTATTTAGAGAGAGAAATCTAAGTATCGTCGTAGGAATTGCACTGTTAAAACCTGATTTGTTTAAGAGATTTGTATGTTTTGTGATATAATAGTTCTGTATTTTATGTGTCACATATTTTTTTATCTATTGTAGTAAAACTCTATTTTTAGAGCTTACTTGGTCTGTCTTTGATTTCTTTCCTTTACAAGTAGAGTATATATGGTTAAAGCAGACACTGTACATAAGCTTGAATAGTGATACCAAACTGGAAAAAGGTAAGCGTTTTAAATCTGAGGTCTTTTATTACAGTTTTTAAGGGTTCATTTCTGTACACCTGGTTAGGTGCCCATAGTCAAAGATATCTGGCCCCCCGAAGACAAAATTATCTGACCCTGTACATTGGGTACGCTAACAAGAGGTTCACAGTTTGAATCCCTCCAAGACTTGAGACCAAAGGTTGATTCGAATCCACAAAAACAGAAAAGAGGGTTACCTTGTTCTGTTAACTGTTCACAAGACTGAGCTCAGAGGTTAGCACTTTGGGAGTAGAGGGCTGACCTGCTGAGTGGGTTTTTGACAGATTGGTTGACAGCGGTGCGGATAATTTTGGTATCATAAGCTTATATTGCTCAGTGTGTTAGCGGAGACTGTAAACTCACTTGCAAAGAAAGAAAAAGTGATTTATTTTTAAAAAAGGAAACATATCTATATCACTTGGAGTACAGTGAAGTTCCTACCCATTTTATTTTTCTTTCTCTAAAGTGCAAGTCAGAGTAGCAGTAGTGAGGGAAGATTACTTCTGACTACAGCAGGCACACTGTAGACTCCTTAAAGCAGTTGTGTGGGGACAGAGGAGTCCCGTTTGCAGCGAAAGCCAGCAAGCAGAACCTCATAGATGTCCTGATGGTAGCAGATACCCAGAGCAACAAGTCACAGACTGTGACTGAAAAGGTCCAGACCTCAAGTGTGGCAGGGCTAGTGGCCAGTTCAGTGTCCAGATCCAATGAGGAGGGCAACAGGGCCACTGTCAGTGAAGGGCCACAGCAGCAGGGAAAGGTAACCAGTATCCTGCTTCCAGAAGTACTCAGGCTGCAAATTGAGTTGCACAGGATGGAGCTGGAGTTCCAGGAGAAGAGGGAGCAAGAGAAGCGAGAGGCAGACCATGAGGCAGAGTCAGAATGCTGAGAGGTAGAGTGAGAAAAGAGGGAAGCAGACTGTGAGGAGCATGAGCACCAGTGAGCTGCAGAGGAGAAGAGAGAGGAGCGCCAGAGGCAACATGAACTGAGAAGAGGACCACCAGCGCACCAGAGCACGTGAAGGGCTTGGCTTAACTGGGACTACAGGACTGGGTTACAAATTGAATTCCAAATTAATAGCTCAATTTAAAGATGGGGAGGATATGGATGCCTTTTTAAATTCTTTTGAAAAAGTTTGTATTCAGACTAAAATTCCTAGAGAGTCCTGGAGCTTCCAGCTATCCCTGCTACTTACAGGAAAAGCTTGGGATGCACTTGGTCAAATGGACAATGAGGACAGTGATGATTACAGCAAACTTAAAGCTGAACTGTTAAAAAAGTTTGAATTAACTGCTGAATCATACAGAGGTAAATTCCATAAGCTCAGGAGAAGCCCTGACATGAGCTATGAGGAGCTAGCCACAAAGCAACGTCAGTTTTTAAAACTTTGGTGGGAAGGAATTGAGGCAAACTCTGTTGATAAAATTGAAAATGTGATTTTAATAGAACAGTTTTATTGGGCATGCCCAGCCGAGCTAAAAACCTGGCTAGAGGACCAAGATCCAAAAACAGTGCAAGAGGCTGCTGAACTCTTGGACCGCTATGCCAAGAGCAGACCTGCTCTGAGAGTGAATGGGATGGCATGGCAGTGCAGAAAGGGAAAAGTGCACCTTCAGGGCAGCTAAAACCCTCCCTGCCTCCACCAAAACCAGTTAGCCCCAGGATTTTAGAGAAAAGATTTCTCTGAGAGAAGAAATGAATGTTGGTTGTATAAAGAAACTGGGCATATTGCCAGACAGTGTCCCAAAAAGGCAAGCAATATTACACAGAATGGTACTAGGAAAGAAGTGGGTTGTTTGTGTGTCCCTGGAAGCATGCCAGTGAACATGAGGGAAAACATGCACCCAGTCATGGGGAATGGTGTACAGACACAGGGGTTAAGGGACACAGGGGCATCCCTGACATTGGTAAAAGGGGATCTGGTACAGCCTGGTCAGCTTATATCCAATAAATACATCACTGTCCAAGGGTTCACTGGTGAAGAGAAAACATTGCCACTGGCCTGTGTTCTCCTGGACTGGGGCGAAACAGGGGGAACTGTGCAACAGGTAGCTGTAGCCAAAACCTTAGCAGTGGATGTGATCCTAGGCAACAATCTCAAACAGGAGATGGTATGTGCAGTTACCTATAGCCAAGCGGCAAGGGAAAATTGTAGTTCCCTGAACCCCACAAAAGCCATTGTGAAAACCACTGAGAGGCTGGTTCCCCAGCCTGTGTCTCCAGATGGAGAGACTAATGAAAAGGGGGTAGAAATTTCCCCAGTAGCAAGTAACCACACAGCTACAGAGGGTTACTCTGAAGAGGGATGGGTGACCCATTGTCAGAAGGTTGGGACTGACAGTGATCCTGAGGGCCCTGATGCTAGTGCTAGGGACCCTAGTTTAGTGACTAAAGGGGACCTGTCCCATGCCTTGGGACTGTGTGAGGGGTTTGCAGCTGCTCAGAGGAGTGAGAGAAGCCGAGGGCTTGGGCAGACTCTGACAGAGCACAGGGAGGTGACAGCAGACATGAGGTTTATTTGGAAAATGGACTTATGTATATTCAGGCAGCACAGACAGAGGGAGGCATACTAGGCAGGCAACTTGTCATTCCCCAGGGGTATCGTGAGCAGTTGCTCAAAATTGCACATGATATTCCCTTGTCTGGTCATCTGGGGATCGCGCACACTATGCAGTGGTTAGCCCAGAATTTCTACTGGCCTAACTTTACCCAGCAGGCGAAAGAATATTGCAGGTCTTGTCACCGGTGCCAAGAAATAGGGAAGGCGGGCAAGAAAACCCAAGCCACCCTGATTGCATTGCCCATAGTGGAGGAGCCATTCCAGAGGGTGGGAATGGATATTTTGGGGCCTTTAAATACCCCCAGCTCCTCAGGGAAGAGATTCATCCTGACTGTGGTGGATTATGCCACCCTGTACCCAGAGGCAGTCGCCCTATCCTCACTGAGGACAGACAAAGTGGCAGATGCCTTGCTTGGGAATTTCTCCCATGTCGGGTTTCTGCAGGAGGTAATCACTGATCGAGGGGGTTCCTTCATGTCGGACTTGATGAAATGTTTATGGGAGAAGTGTGGCGTGGTGCATAGATGCATGACACCGTATCACCCACAAGCCAATGGATTTGTGGAACAATTCAATGGTACCCTAAAGTCAATGCTCTGGGTGTTTGCTAAACAGCATGGGAGGGACTGGGAGAAATACCTTCCCCACCTGTTGTTTGCATACAGGGAGGTGCCCCAAGAGTCAACAGGATTTTCCCCCTTCGAACTCTTATATGGACGCCAGGTATGTGGCCCCTGAGACTTGATCTGGGAGGACTGGGAAGGCAAGCACGCCACCCAGGGAACTCCCATTGTGGATTACGTCCTTAGGTTTAGGGAAAGACTGAAGGAGCTTATGGGGACAGCCCAGAGCAACCTAGCAGCTGCCCAATAGAAACAAAATGTGTGGTACGACCGTAGAGCCAGAGCTCGCTCGTACATGGTGGGTCAGGAAGTCATGGTCCTTATTCCGGTCCGGAAAGACAAGCTGCAGAATGAGTGGGCAGGACCATACAAAGTGGTGAGGAAGGTAAATGATGTGAACTACATTGTGGAGTTACCTGACAGAAGACAGACAGAAAGGATGTACCATGTCAACATGATGAAGCCATATGCAAATAGGGCTGACATGGTGTTTGCAGTGTGTAGTCATGGGGAGGGGACAGACGAAGAAGACCCCCTTCTGGATTTCCTGGAAGAAAGTAAGCGGGAGTCCTCTGTGGATGCAGTTAAATTGTCTCCCCAGATGGCCCCAGACCAGATCCAGAAAGTAAGGGAGGTTTTGCAGACTTTTCCCCTGGAAGAAAGTAAGCGGGAGTCCTCTGTGGATGCAGTTAAATTGTCTCCACAGATGGCCCCAGACCAGATCCAGAAAGTAAGGGAGGTTTTGCAGACTTTGCCCCATTGTTTAGGGCCAAGCCTGGACTAACCCCCTTAGCTACACACGATGTGGAGACAGGGACACAGACGCCCATATGGCGGACAGCATATTGGGCATCAGAGGCTGTCCAAAAGGACATTAGGAGGGAAGTGGAGGAGATGCTGGATTTAGGGGTAAGACAGAGATCCCACAGCCCCTGGGCCTCATCCGTAGTCCTTATACCTAAGCCAGATGGCTCTACTCATTTCTGTGTGGACTATCGTGGACTGAATGCAGTCCCGAAGTCAGATGCTCAACCGATGCCCCGGACGGACGAGCTCCTGGACAAGTTGGGGGGGCGACCTACCTTACGACGATTGACCTGACAAAGGGGTATTGGCAGGTAGAGTTGACAGACAGAGCTAGGGAGAAGTCAGCCTTCATCACTCTGATAGGCTTATTTGAGTTTAAAGTAATACCTTTCGGAATGAAGAATGCCCTGGCAACTTTCCAAAGGTTGGTGAACCAGGTGTTAAATGGTGCTGAGGAGTACGCCATGGCTTACCTGGATGATATTGCCATCTTTAGTACCAGCTGGGAGGAACACCTATCCCACCTTAGGGAAGTGCTGGGCAGGATACAGAGGGCTGGGCTCACTGTCAAAGCCAAGAAGTGGCAGGTGGCCATGGGAGAAGTGGCATACCTTGGGCATGTGGTAGGCTGGGGACAGCTCCATCCTAACCAAATAAAGATAGAGGTAATCCAGGCGTGGCCCAGACCAGATACACAGAAGCAGGTCAGGAGTTTTCTAGGGACAGCAGGGTACTACAGAAAATTTGTACCCAATTACAGTGCCCTGGCTGCTCCCCTATCTGATCTGACAAATAAATGGATGCTCAAGAAAATTACCTGGGGCCCAGCCTGTGAGGAAGCCTTTTCCAAACTAAAAGAGGCACTGTGCAGTGCTCCTGTTTTGACAAGTCCTGACTATAGCAAAACCTTTATAGCTCAGACTGACGCCTCAGAAGTGGGTATTGGGGCAGTACTGAGTCAGACATTCAGCCAAGGAACAGATCACCCAGTAGTGTACCTGAGTAGGAAGTTACTTCCCAGGGAGTAGGCATACTCCATGGTGGAAAAAGAGTGTCTTGCCATAGTGTGGGCCCTAAAGAAATTAGAGCCATACTTGGGTTTAGCTGACTCAGATGGGAAAGAACAATGGTAGATTGCGAAGTGGAGTCTTGCTTTGCAAGGGTATGATATGACAATATTACATAGAGCTGGAGCAAAAAATCAGAACTCAGATGGGCTGTCTAGGGTCTATGAGGAGTGAACTGATTTGGGAAGCTCATCCCATGCAGGGGATAGAGGCCCCCAAATCCAGTCTAGGAGTGGAGGAATTGTGATGTGGACAGCCAGTTCTGAGTGCTGTATCATTTTTTCTAAATATTAAAATGTATTACTGATTGTCTCCACTGAGAAATCTGGTGCTCTTGGAATGACCTCACTCACCCCCCCCAGGTCTCTGCTAAAAGATGAAAGCCATGAGCTAATTACAGACCAGGCCTTAATCAAGGATCTCCTGTTTGTCTGAGTTAATTATAGCTGTAGTTGCTAAGAGGGAAGATCATATTCATTTTATAACGTTTGGAGGGAAACCCAGGTTATTACACACAGTTGCGAAGTTGTAAATGCTCCTTTGAAGCCTGTATGAGAGAGGATGCAGCATACGATCAAAGAGAGTCATTTGAAGAACATGAGTTATACTGAGGTTGCAGAATTTAATTCTTGGAAAAGATATCCTATTTTTTTATAGATTTTTTTATATATATTCTGACAGGGAGGAACTCGGTGGCCTCATGCAAAGAGGAGGGCATAGCCAGCTGTTAGACAATATTCTGCTTTACTTCAGAGACACTTCTATCTAGACTCTGACAAAGAAACATCTGTGAGCACTTTAAGCAGGTATTTAGAGAGAGAGAGAGACAAATCTAAGTATTATAGTAGGAATTGCACTGTTAAAACCTGTTTTGTTAAAGAGATTTGTATGTCTTGTGATATAATAGTTCTGTATTCTATGTGTTACATATTTTTTTATCTATTGTAGTAAAACTCTATTTTTAGAGCTTACTTGGTCTGTCTTTGATTTCTTTCCTTTACAAGTAGAGTATATATGGTTAAAGCAGATACTGTACATAAGCTTGAACAGTGATACCAAACTGGAAAAAGGTAAGCATTTTAAATCTGAGGTATTTCATTACAGTTTCTAAGGGTTCATTTCTGTACACCCAGTTAGGTGCCCGTAAGCAAAGATATCTGGCCTCCTGAAGACAGAATTATCTGAGCCTGTACATTGGGTACGTTAACAAGAGGTTCACAGTTTGAATCCCTCCAAGACTTGAGACCAAAAGTTGATTTGAATTCACAAAAACAGACAAGAGGGTTACCTTGTTCTGTTAACTGCTCACAAGACTGTGCTCGGAGGTTGGCACTTTCAGAGTAGAGGGCTGACCTTCTGAGCTGGTTTGCGACATTGACTACAGCCGAAACCTGTGCCCTCGGGGTCAGACCTTCATCAAATACCATGCCTAGGTTTTGCACTTGGCCTGAGGCAATAAGCTGGATTCCCCCAAGATTTAATCCTGAGGGTTTTCCCACCCATGTCCCTGTCATCCTATGACCAGGGTCCACCACCAATACCTCTGTTTTCCCAGAGTTCAACCATAGCCAACTTTCACTCATCCAGTTCTAAATTTCCAGGAGGCAGTTATTAAACACCACAGCAGAATCTAATTCCTGTTTGGGCACAAAAGACATGTACAGTTGAGAGTCATCAGCACAGCAATGAAAACTCAACCCGTACTGTCTTATACTGTCCCCCAATGGAAGCATATACACCACGAATAACATGGGAGACAGCACTGAGCCCTGTGGAACCCCACAAGGCAGCCCACGAGGGGCTGAGGAATAAATCCTTGACACCACTCTCTGGGATCTACCCTCGAGGTAGGATCGAAACCAACTGAGGACTGCCCCTCTCAGTCCAAAGAAAAACCACAAGTGCTGGAGCAGCATCCCATGATCCATGGTGTCAAATGCTGCTGAGAGATCAAGGAGAACCAAGATAGAATGGGTTCTCTGATCTCTTGCCATCAGACAGTGATTTAGTACCTGTACCAGGGCTGCTTTGGTGCTATGCCTTTTTCTGAAGCCAGACTGGAGAGGGTTGTAGATACTGTGGTTTGTTAAATGGTCCTTCAGCTGCAAAGTGACCATCTTCTCAATAGCTTTCCCTACAAAGGGCAAGTTCGAGATCGGTCTGTAGTTAGCTGGGCAGTCGGGGTTAAGGGAGTTTTTTTAAAAGGGGGCATACTACTGCCTCCTTTAAGGGATCTGGAAAGATCTCTCTCTCCAATGAAACCCCTACTATCCTAGCAGGGAATGGGCCAATGACCTCTACAGACGCCACTAGTAGGCGTGTAGGGCCCAGATCCAAACTACACTAGGTTGGCCGCAGAGTCTGGATGATCCTTACTATATCTACAACTACCAATTGGCTAAAAATGGGCCAAGTGCGTCGGGTATTAGTACCACCCAATTGATCAAAGCAAGGTCCAATAGGAAGGCACTGGCTGATCTCATCCCTGATGATGGACACCTTATCAGTGAAGAACTGTGCAAACTCTTCACACTGCACTTGTGACAATGCTCGACCAGAGTGAAGACAGACTGGATTGCACAGTCTGTCCACAGAGTGGAAGAGCTGGGCTGGCCTCTTCTTCACCCTAGCAATTTCCCTGGACAGGAACTCTGCTTTCTTACAGGAAATTGCTGATTGATAGATCTTATAATGATCCATCAATCTAAGTCTATCCACCTCCAGGTGAGTTTTCCATCAGTGTCTTTCCAACCTTCACCCCTCTTCAACTCAGCTATAATCAGGTCAAGAATATGAACATGCTTTTGTGTGTGCATATGCACAACCTGTTTCTAATCATGGTGATAAAATACTGTTAAAATGTCTCTAGCTCTAGTGTCAGATGTGTTACCCACATGAAAATGGAAATTGCCCAAAAGTATAAGTTTCTTACAACAAAGGCAGTTACTGGATAAGAAATCATAAAATGTAACTAAAAACTCTGGGCACAGTTGAGGGGTTGACAACCACAACAATCAGTAATGACAACTTGGGGAATGTCAAATATAGGCACTCAGAGAATGAACTACTGTAATAGTTGCAGCCTGTTAAGAAGTACCTGGGCAGCCATTTTGTATCAGGTTAAGCAATGGATGGTTTGGACGTCATACAGAGCCATTGGAGGTAATAGGGTAAGAACATTTTTAAACAAGACTGACATCCACCCCATTTTGTTTTGTGCAACTTACGAAAAGACAAAAATTAAGAGGGTCTAGCTTTGACTAAGGGAAAGAACCATATTTATTTAATCACATTGCAGTTAGACATAAAATCAGGGACCTATCAGAAATAAAATTATCTAGTTGTAAGATTTAAAAGACAAACAACAAATGCTGGCCAAAGCTAATTTCAGTAAAGCTTCACAACCTAAAATGTTTGTGCCACCAAATTAGTAGTAGCAATACAAATAAGATTCTGGAAATTCAGATTTGTAAGCCCATATGATCACAAATGACACAGAGTTCAAATATTAGAGAGAACAGACTGTAAGAAAGGGCAATTAGGGATGTATTTACCTGAACCCCTAGAACCCCTATGAACTTTTTACATCTAAGAATATACAACTGATTAAGCTCCAACTTAATAGCTGGCTCATATTTACTACTTACGGACATACAAAGACTTTATAAAAGCTGAAGAATACAACCCCATTGTAAGGATAAACATAAACCATCTGTACTAAGTACAGAATACTGATGTCTACTAGAAACACAGAAAACATTATTGACACAGCCCCCCAACAAAAAAAAGAATTACAAAAATGTATGAACTATAAAATACATATTTGGAAAACACTGCAGTTAAATGAAGTTCATACAGGTGAGAGGGTACAGGCAAAGTGGGCAAGCATTAAGGATGCAATACTTGAAGCAACATCCCATTGTGTTAGAGAGAAAAGGACGCACAAAAGAAGAAGGAAACCACTTTGGTTCTCAAAAACAGTAGCAGAAAAGGTGAGAATCAAAAGGCTGGCCTTCAGGAAATATAAGGGAACGCAGCGGGATGAAGATAGGGAGGCATACCAAACTTCTCTAAGGGAAGCAGGGAAGGCGGTAAGGTAGGCAAAGGCCCAAACCAAGGAAACACTAGCACAAACAGTAAAAGAAGGTGACAAGACTTTCTATAGATACATTAGTGAAAGGAAAAAGTCCAGACGGGGTATTGCAAAGATCAAAGGGGATAAGGGGGCATGTGAGGAGGAAGACCCTGTAAAAGCATCTATCCTAAATAGGTACTTCTGCTCAGTATTTACTGAAGAGAAGGTAGGGCAGGGCCCACAGCCCATCACCATGGACACCGGGGGGAGGGAGGTGTGCACTAGTCCCTTCACAAAAAGACCAGGGGGAGGGAGGTATGCACTAGTCCCTTCACAAAAGAAAAGGTCCTACAAGAGCTTGATAAGCTCAGGGTGGACAAGGCAATGGGACCGGATAGCATACATCCCAGGGTACTAAATGAGCTAAGGGTGGAACTAGCATAGCCATTATCAGAACTGTTTAGTAAGTCTCTGAGCACAGGAGAGATCCCAGAACACTGGAGAAGGGGTCATGTGATCCCGCTCCACAAGATTGGTAGCAGGGAAGAGACATGGAACTACAGACCAGTCAGTCTTACCTGAGTAGTGGGCAAGATTATGGAGGCACTCCTTAAGGAAAGGATAGTGCAACACCTGGACTCCATAGGAGCACAGGATCCAAGACAGCATGGGTTTACAAAAGAAAGGTCCTGTCAAACTAATCTCATAGATTTCTTTGACTGGGTAACCAGAGTGGTGGACCAAGGGGGAGCAGTTGATGTCACCTACCTTGACTTCAGCAAAGCTTTTGATACTGTTCCACATAGAAGATTGATTAATAAGCTGGGTAGGTTTGGGGTGGGTCAGAGGTTGGTCAACTGGGTGGCAAACTGTTGATGGGAGAAAACAGAGAGTGGTGGTAAATGGTATACAGTCAGAAGAGATGCAAGTCACAAGTGGGGTACCTCAGAGATCAGTCCTGGGGCCAGTCCTCGTCCATATCTTCATCAGTGACATTGCAGATGGACTGGAGGGTAAGGTTTGTCTGTTTGAAGATGACACCAAGATCTGCAACAGGGTAGATGATCCAGATGGGGTGGGCAGAATGAGAAGAGATCTGGATAAACTAGCAAAATGGTCGAAAGAGTGGCAACTGGGGTTTAACTCAAAGAAGTGCAAGATCATGCACATTGGGAGGAGAAACCCTGAAGCCACCTATAGGCTGGGAGGGAAGTTGCTGGCAGTCACACGGGAAGAAAGAGACTTGGGCATCATCATCACCAATGACCTGAAATCATCCAAGCAGACCACTAAAGCAGTTGGTAAGGCTAGGGGGATGTTGGGGTGTATTAGTAGGGGTATCACAAGTCGGAAGAGGGAGGTGATAATCCCTCTTTACAAGACACTGGTTAGGCCCCATCTGGAGTATTGCGTGCAGCACTGTAAGCCACACCTTCACAAGGACATTAACCAAATTAAGGCAGTCCAGAGAAGGGCAACCAAAATGGTGCACGGTCTGCATCAGAAAATATATGAGGACAGATTAACAGAGCTCAGTATGTATACCCTAGAGCAAAGGAGGGAGATAGGTGATATGATCTAAACTTTTAAACATCTTAAGGGCATTAACAAGGTGAAAGAGTCTAACATGTTTCAATATAAGAAAAATAGCAGGACAAGAGGACACAGACTGAGATTACAGGGAGGCTGATTAAGGGGTAATGTGAGGAAGTTCTTTTTCACAGAAAGGGTGATGGATGCATGGAACAGCCTACCTTAGGAAGTGGTGGATATGAATACAGTGCAGGGCTTCAAACAGGCATGGGATAGGTATAAGGAAGCAATACAGATGAGTATCAATAGATAGGTCATTGACAGAGTAAAGGGTGATGGCACATTCATAAGGTAGAAAAAGAAATGGGCAGACTGGATGGGTCTTGCAGTCCTTATCTGCCACCAATTTCTATGTTTCTATGTTTCTATGTAACAGGCATAAGAAGTATAGAGTCAATTCACTATAAGAGCAGCCAGAGCACAGGGAACACAGTTTAGTGGGAAGAGATGAAAAGCGCAAAACTGCTGCTGAGAAAGACTAGCTCCCATACGCATAAAATCCTAAACAGTCACTGGAAGGCATTGCCCCTGACAACACAGTAAAACTCCAGTCTCCACTGTCAACCAACAAAATAAAAGTGGACTAATATGCAGTACAAGGTCTGAAGAGCTGGAATGGATGTTTTTGGATTAAACAATGGCCTAAACTATTATACTAGACACCACTTTGTTTAGTAGGGAGGGATAAAGACTGCCACTGAAGAATAACCATTCCAAAAGAAACTATCAGCCACTGTGTAGTTTTAGTCCTAGACTATCATTTCCATCACCACAAAAGGCATCAAGAAAGTTGCTGTAGGAGATATCCTCTCCAAGGAAAATAAAGGCACCACAGTGGGGATACACAGCCAATATGCATGCATAGACACCCCAAAAAAAAAACAAATCCAGAATGAAATACCACAGAGAAACAGAGGGCACTTAAGTCTACTCATGAAATACCATATGAGTCCAGTAAGGAAGTATCCCACAGACCAGTTACCCAATGCAGAGAAATCAGGAATTAACAGAACTCCACAGCTCCAATTGTTGAATTCAATCTGGATACTCTTAGCCAGTCAGCAAAAGGGCACAGAACCCTCACACACTAAACCACCCAACACAGATCACTAAGGGGGTTCAGGACCTCACTACACTATGTAGCCATGGTAGAACACCAAATGTTGAGGCAAAAGGCAGAGGTGGAAGGCAGAGACACAGATACCACTCGAATACCATCAGCACTGACAAGGCAGACACCCCAGCCACCACCACACTACTGTTATAAAGACAGTCACACCACCAGCAACCCACAATGACAGCAACTAGTAAAAGCCTGATGATCTCATTGTGGAGCAGAAAGCAGGAGTGCAACTGCTAATGCTGACTGCAAGCCACTACACAGGACCAGCCACAAACATCAAGTGGTACATGCCATTCAAAACACACACACACACACACAACATGCTCCCAATACACACACATTTGACATGCTCCCCTGACCATGCCCTGCCTGCCTGCCTTGCCCATGACACTTGGTTGTCAAAACTGTCAAATGTTGTCTCAGCAACTGTCAAGCTGTAGTTACCCTACCAAAAAACTATCAATGACTTCAGTCAGAGTTTTACTGCTGCTTGCCTCCCCGAGGTCACAATGATGTAAGCAAGTAGTGGGAAACACAGCCATCCTTCCCCAATGACTGAGTGAATGATCCGTAACAGCTCTTTGGTCTTCTACCTCCACAGACCAGCATCAAAACTAGAAACACAAACAGCAATATTCTGCAATGACAGGAGTGTATCATGCCACAAGGCTAAAGGAGCAGCCCCCAAAATGCATTCTTTGAAAATACAGCAGTAAACCAGATATTGCATTATAGGAAATACCTTTTTGTATATGGTGAGTGAGTTATTCTTAAAAAAAGATACAGTGCTTCCTCGCTATAACAAATGAAAAGAAGGCCATAACCTGTATTCATTATAGCTGCCCATTCATTCCATCAAGGGACGATTTGTATGCAGTACTATCAGCTGGGTGGCATCTCACCTTCGCAAATTAAACACACTCATTTGCATGTAATAAATAATTAAAAAAGACTAAATAGTGTGTAGTGTATAGTGATTACTACAGTACTCTTTCTCAAATACTGTGTGCCACTCTTTACCATATTATTGTTTTTGAATCGGACATGTTCCAAGGATGGTTCCAAGCACCATCCTGACATTCTCCCTGGTTTTAAAAGAGAAACAGGCTATGGTTTGAAAGTGAAAAAATTGCCCCCCAAAAACCTCCTTCCCCAACTATAGATCTAAACAATAGTTTGGTCATGGGAGGGGGGCGGCAGGCAACTGAAGGAGACATTTAGATCACTCAGTGTGTTCCAGATGACTTCTCACCTACTCGCTCACCCTGCATGTCTACTTTGTGTGTCTCAGTTACCTTTGCCAGTTGGATGTCTCCTGCAATTACGTGAACAAGATTGCTCCTGAATGGGCAGTGTGGTCGTCTAATTAGAACCAGGAAGCTACAGACAGTTAAGGTCAAGATCTCTTGTGAATGGGCAATGCAATCATTGGACTTCTCCTGCATTTTCATTAACAAGATGCAGTTAAGCTACAGCAATACTGTATGTTTTTCTTTCACTGTCACCAATTCAAATAAACAACAACAGTGATAATGAAAATGGTAAACAGTGCTCTCTGAAGAACAGTGCTTCCTCGTTAATGTCACTCACCTGCGACAGTAACTTTTCCCGGTAGACATAGACGGCATTCAGTATAACTGGGTTTTCATTATAGCAAGGGAGCATTGTATATAGGGGATGTGACATAGTCTGAATAAAGATATATTTATATTCATGAAGTAGTTATATCAAACAGTTTAAGTTTTGATAAACAATACAGAATGTGTAAAACGGGCCAATAGGATAATTGGTAACCTGTTACGTAATATTAAGAGTAGAAGGAGTGAGGTTCTTGTGCCCCTGTACAGATCCCTGGTGAGACCTGTAATAGAATATGGAGAACCCTTTAGTACAGCACAAAGTATAGGAGTTAGTAAAAACGTAGAGAGAGTACAACAAAGGTTTACCAAAAAAATATGTTCGGTAAATAATGAGGATTATAGTTCCAGACTACAGCAGCTGGGACTGTACTCCATGGCCTATAGGAAAACAAGAGGGGATCTCTGCTATGTATATAAAGCAGTAAACTATGGTATGCTATGGCAAGCTGGAGGGTTGTGTTGGAAAGACGGGTCCAGAATGGGAACTAGGGTTCAAAAAAAGCAGCTAAAAGATGAAAGGTATAATACCACAAGGAGAGGAAGGTGGTTCAACCAGAGGGAGGTCAATACTTGGAACGAACTCCCTGCGGAGGAAGTAAGAGCTAGCAGTATAGCAGTTTTTAAGCACCTTTTGGATAAACATGTGGGAAAGAACAAATGGGAAATTGTCCACTAAATAGTGGCAGGTCCAATATATGGCTCTTGAAGTTTGTGGACCTGAATTTATCCTATGAATCTATGAACCTATGATATTATAATATCTCTCGAATGGTGAAGGCCCATGACTGAGGTACCATGAGATCATTGGCCTTGAATAAAAAGGCCATGTCATGTTCTGTTTATACAGACATATGTTTGGGAAGAAACATGATTGAGAATGTGTAAAAACGTGCTTGTGACTTTGCAATGTGAGATGAACTTTCTGCTTCTTTTACAGCTTCTGCAAGTCTCGGAGTGGGGGTACAATTCAGAAGCTAACCAATCTCAGCATTCTACTGTTGCTTGTTTGGCAGTGGTATGTCTGAGATTTACTACAACTTCTTTTTAAGAATGCGCTATGACATAGTGGTACAAGTAAAGGTATAACTGTGACACAAGGCATTATAAAAATATTTTAGTATCTTTTACAGGAGAACTGCACTAAACCTATAAGCCATTTCCCCCCCAGTAGCAGCTGTTTTTAAGCACTGGTTCCAATTCTGTTGTTGTTCCCTCTATGCAGGCCTTTCAGTAAACACAGCGGGTGTTTTTGATGCACAATCTGATGTTAAGTACCATTTTGGAACTATGTAATGTACTTTATGTCCATCTCAGACACAGAATCCTATAATAGAACATGAATGCATTGTACCAACAATGAAGGAGCTGAGCAAGGGACATAAACTACATCTTATAGTTCTAAAATGGCACTTACTACCTATGTGCAAATCAGAAACACCCACTGAGATAACTTAAAGGTCTGTAGAGATGGAACGGTAACAAAATTGAAACCAGTATTTAAAAATTAGCTTTTCTAAGGGAAAATGACATACAAGTTCAGCACAGTTCTCCTTTAATGTTCAGAGAAATATTACTTTTAATCTGGCCAGTTATCTCAAAACCTATGTTGTATAAATGTAGTTACCCAAGTAGCTGTAAGGATAAGCCAATGCAGAATTTGCGTTCAATTAATGTGCCAAAATCCAGGGTGAAATAGATCTGAAGGGACTTGATTCTTCTTCAGCATTTTGGCACTTCAATGGCATGATGAAGCACTTTCTACAGGGAGCACACTGAGCATCTTCAATTTCTTGGCAAGCTACATAACCTGCAGTAGCCAGTCAGTGATGCGGGAGATTGAGAACTCATGCACTGTGCGCATCTTAGTTCTGTCTCTCTCTCGCTCTCTCTCATGACCTGACTATTAAAGGAGCTCATTTTATGGAAAAAAAAGAATCACATTTGACTAGAAAATGTCCAAAATCAGCACAGTTCATTCTCAGTATATTTAACTGTAGTTTCAAGAAGGTGGGCTAGTGACACAATGCTGCAGAGGGGAGGAGAGAGTACACAGTGTGAACCTACGTTGTCAGCCTCTGGTCTGACAGTAAGAGCAGGGCCAAGTGAATTTAATAGACTGGGATAGGTGCAGGGTGATTGAAACTGCAAAGTAGCTGCAAGCAAAAAGCATGTAACTACGGTGTCATTACTCTGTTGCATATAATTAATGATTAGCCACATTGAAATGGACACTTAAAATAATGTGTAACCACTATTTTTTTACTGAGTGAGTGCTGCTGTGCTGGTGGTGTAGAGGGTATAGAAATCCATTTTTATTCATTTTATTTTACTTGCCCGCTGAGCAGGAGCAGGGCAGAGTGAATTTAGTAGACTGGGAAAGGTGCAGGATGGGGTGCTGAACAATTTATTTGCAAATAATGTTTTCTTTTTACTGTCTAGTTGCTTTGATGTGGGGCACAGAAATCCATCTTTTTATTTTTGTCTATGTGAGCCTGTCAGCCAGTCAATAAGTGAAAAGTAAAGCAGGCTGCTGTGTGAGACATCTTTTTAGTGGGGCAGTCTGTGTCTTGTTTTATCAATGAGGAGGTGTGGCCTGCGGGTGTTACTCTTCTCTGTGCCCTTGCAAGTTGTACAGCACTGAAGGTTGTGTGTGTGCACCAGGGGTTCATGTCACATTGGAATCTAAGAATCGTATGGATAATTATTTTGAGTCATTATTGTTAGAGTCTGGCAGCAGCAGCTGTTCAAGAGAATAATGTCATCATATGTCATGGGTGTGTTGTCAATGAACATAGAAAACATGAAGAGAAGACCAGGGGGAGAACAGATGAGAAGATGCATGGGGAAGGAAAGGAGAAGATACTGTAAATGTTCCACCAAGTACATGTTCTGCAAGTAAAGGTGGCTTAGAAGGAGCTGGTTATGGTGGGAGAGGAACTGGGACTGAAGTCCTAGTCATAGGTCTGTGAGAACAAGGGCTGGGTGTATAATAGTACATCCAAAGACACCATGGTTCTTTAGGTCCTAGAAATCCACTGGTTCAACTCCCACTGCACTGCAACCTGATTTCCCTGCTGGTCATCCAGTGCAACTGGTAATGAAACTATCCTGAGCAATCCAGAAGCACACCAGTTTCCCTCTCTTTCTTCTTTCCTCAAGTGCTTCCAGTTCCCATACTTGGGATAGAAGTGATTCATCCAGAAATGCTAAGTCTGGTTCCTTAAAACAAAAAAAATCTTGCATTCATTGCACAATGCCCCCTTGTCACTAGTGGCTTCTGAAAACCACAAAAGGGAAGGGATTCAAGCAACAGGCCCAAATTACAACATCAGTTTCATGATTCATGCTATCTTGGCACATAAAAACAGCACACAAATATTAATAATACATTTATCATATCATTATATAGAGAATAATGGATAGGTAAGTGTGTTTTATGGATTTTTTTACACACCCGAGGTGTGTGATGACCTATAAACCTCGAGAGCAAAGCTCAAGGGTTATCAAGTCATCACACACAGTGTAAATCATAAGCTCGCCCTTACCTATTCTTTATTTTATAATTGCTGGTGCATGGACTACCACTGTTTACTTGTCGTGGGCAAATGACTTGGAGGGTCCCTCCATGAAGCATGACCAAGTGGTTTGTTGTGGTAAACAGTAAGCCCCAAAATGCATTAAAACAGTACTACCCACTGTAAAAAACATGCTGGTTTTATTTTTTTAAGTTACTTTCCTTACTTTTGTCTAAAAGAAGCCACCAAGCATAGCGTAAGGAGAGCGAGTGACTCGGCAGCTTCAGAAGACAAGACACAAGTGTAAGCAAGCATTCCTATAGCAATGCTCACTAACGCTTGCATCAAGTCTTCTGAAGCCACCGAGTCACTCACTCTCCTCGCTCTATGCTTAGTGGCTTCTTTTAGACCAAAGTCAAGAAAGTAATTTTAAAAAATAAAACCAGCATGTTTTTCATACTGAGCACTACTGTTTTAACACATTTTGGGGCTTATTGTTTACCACAGCAAACACCGCTCTATCACGATACAGTACCTCCGTGGAGGAAAGTGAAAGTTGTTTAGAGAATGCCATAATAACTGGATTTTGAGTTATTATGGCTTTTTGGAGTGTAATAACCCAAAATCAGATTATTATGGCATTTAACCAGACTGGTAATCTGGTTGATAAATAGGGTCACCAGTAATTATCATAATTATCATATAATATCATAATCAAATCATGTATCATATCATATCATATCACTTAGATAACATTCAGTTAGCTGAGAATGCACAGGATATGACTGATTAATGCCCAAGGCAAGAAATGTGGTGAAGTAAAAATGTGCTACCAAAGTTAACATGAAGCAGGTGAAATTTGAGCTTCGCGAAGCCTCGCAAAGCCTTTCCTGACATGTTAAAATTTGCTTCGTTCAATTTGTACGAATCTCGACGCAAATTCTGCTAAGAATTACATGATTTTGCCAAAAAGTGCAAAATTTGAGGGTGAAACATCGCACTTTGTGGTGAAATTTGTGCAGTTCAGGTTCACAAATTCTGCGAATTTCACTAATTCAATTTCGTAAATTGTTTGAACTTCACAAATTAATTTGCAGAGCTGATTTTGGACTTAGTCCATCTCTACCCAAGGCTGAAAGCCAAGGCATTTAATCAACTACAGAAGCAGGTTATTCTGTATATATTCCTGCTGATTGAATGTTATTATTATTAATATTATTATATTATGGTTATAATTATTATGATATTACTTAGAGTTTTTAAATGAGGATTTTGAAACTATGTGATACATGAAGTGAAAAGAGTTAGTGATGTCTTTTCCCCCTTTTTTCTGTGGACTACAGCTGGATAAACTCTGGTGGGTGTGTTTTAAAAGTGGATAAAATGATATGGGCATGTCGTAAATGTGGATAACTGACTAAGATAGTGGTTGTTATGGTCTGAGTTGTATTGCATTGTAGTATATTATATTATATTATATTATTTACTTTTTATTAATCAGGCAGGGTACACTAGACAAGCATTTGCCTATTTCCAGCCATGACCTGGAATAACACATAGTATTACATTACATTACATTACATTATATTATATTATATTATATTATATTATAATAATAGTATAGTATAGTATAGTATAGTATAGTATAGTATAGTATAGTGTGTTGTGTTATGTTATATTCTCATATACTGTATCATTTCTGATGCCCTGTGTGCCATGCCCAATGCCATCAGAAGGCATACCAATACACAGTGGTCAAAATAAATGTCACTTCAGTCTATCCTCCTGCATGGTAGCCCTCGGCCTGATGGTATTGAACCACGGATACTTAGACTGGGCACCTGTCTCCTTGTTACCCCTATCACTAGGCTGTTTAATCTATCTGTACCTCTACTGTGCCTTCAGCATGGAAAACTGTCAAGATTATCCCTGTATTCAAGAAAAGTGACCCCAAAGTCCTATCTAATTATCGGCCCATAGTCTTACTACCAACCCTCAGTAAGGTTTTAGAGAAACTTATTCATCACCAGATCTCTGCTCACCTACTGAACTTTAATCTTCAGTCTCCCACTCAACATGGTTTTAGGGCTGGACATAGCACCACCACCACCCTCACTCTACTCACCGGTGACATTAAGTCCAGCATGGACAATGGTCTACTCACAGGTGCCGTGTTCATACACCTCACCAAGGCATTCGATCTGGTTAACCATCCTCTTCTCCTGAACAAACTACATCTCTTAGGCACCTCTGGACCCACCCTATCATGGTTCAGCAGCTACCTAACTAACCAAACCCAATCCACCTCCTTTGGCAAAGCTCTTTCATCCCCAGCTCCCATCTCCTGTGGTGTCCCACAAGGTTCCATCCTGGGACCATTACTCTTTTCTATTTTCATTAACAATACTCCGTCCTCCCTTCCCCACTGTCACTCCATCATGTATGCTGATGATCGGGTTCTCTACATCACCTCTCGTTCTGTCTTGGACATCAATGCCCACCTATCCTCCACATTCAAACAGGTTCAGCACTGGCTCTCCTCCAACTCATTAATTCTTAACCTACCTAAGACCCAGGCCATGCTGTTTGAGTCTGCTAGGAAAGTCTCTCTCTGCTGAGTCTACTAAGCTTTGCATGCTTAGCTGCGACGGGTCTAAAGTAACGTCTACAAACTCCTTCAAATACCTTGGAGTAACCCTTGATCCCATTCTTGATTTCTCTGTACATATCAAAGAGGTATGTAAATCTGTTAATGCCAAATTAGGAGCAGTCTACCACGTGTGTCACTCCCTAACCCCTGCTGCCAGAATCTCTGTGGCATGGGGAGTACTACTTCCTAGGCTTCTGCATGCTCTCCCCACTCTCTCCCATGCAAACGCGGGACTCCTTCGCAAGTGGGACACCTCCTATAATAACATCTGTAGATTTTCCCTCTCTTTCCCTCGACTTCCACACCATTGTCAACTTTACTCCACTTTGCATTGGCTGTCCCCCCAATCCCAGCGCTCCTTCTCTCTGGGTTGTTTTATTGACTCCATGAACAGGACCCCTCGCCCAGACTGCATTGGTGCCAAGCTCACCCCCTCGACTTACTCCCGGACACAAAGATCATCTAATTAACCTCTGTTCTCTGTCCCTGTCTGCTCAACTAAGATGGGGGAGCAAGCCTTCTCCAATTTTGCCCCTAAATTCTGGAACTCCTTACCAGCCAATTTAAAGGGCTCCTTATCTCACTCGGCCTTTAAATCTGCACTTTTTTCCCCACCTTCATGCACTTGATTCCTGACACTATCCCTAATCATCCCTGTACTCCTCCTGCTTAGCCTTATTCTGCTCTACCTAGGTGTCACTGAACTGAACTGTACTGAATTGCCTGACTGTGTCATTGGTCCTATCCATCCCTCCGTGGATGGCTACTGCTTGTTGTTATACCATGACTTTCTCTGTGGAGGTCAACATTGTTAGGTAATAGCTACTTGTGTTTGCTTGTTATAATTTATTCACTATTATGTCTGTTTCTTTTGGATGCCTGTTAATGCTAACTATCTGTACCTGTTTTGTGTTAATTCTCTGGTATATGTATTGTACTGTCCCGAGTCATGCTTGAAACTAGGCAGGCCTCTTGCCTAATGCACCTACCCAGTTACCAAAAGCAAATAAATAAATAAAATCGCCACCCAATTTATTTAAGAGATTTACCAGATAAGCATACTGAGCGGGGACCGCTCGTTTCCAGATGTGACCAGGGGGTTACATACAATACAAATTGGTGCAAAAAACAGTGGTGCTACAACAGGTTCAGAGTAGATACACATAGGGTGATAACATCAGGTCCAGAATAGTTACAGGCTGGACTATGCATTAGTTAGTGATATACAAGTTTAGACCTACAGACCAGAGTGCATGAGTTGCTATGTCATAGTTAGGGTCTATGACCGCAGGGCATAACAGACAGCGACAATAAGTATACAACAATTATAGTACGTTGCTGGTCAATTGTACAGGTTATGGCATGTTACGATGCCTCGTGGTATCAGATCTGGGCTGCAGGTTGCAGTTGCATATGTCTGAGAAGTGGGCCTGGAGGAGAGATTTCAGGGGCCTTGGGGTGGGGGAGAGCCTAATACCTACAGGGAGGTCATTCCAGAGTTTGGGCAGACAATATTTGAAGGCAGATTGGCCCTTTGAAGTGTGCATGAAAGGGACTTGTAGTAGCTTTGAGTCTGAGCATCTCAGGGAGTATGCCGGGGGTTGTGTTGACAGGATGGAGCTGAGATGGGGGAGGAGTTGGTCCAGTGCTTGGCTATGAGATTGGCACAATGAAGCTGGCGTCTGGAGTTCAGCGAGGAAAGAGCTAGGGCGCTGTATAGATCACAATGGTGGGTGGTGGGGGGACATTCCAGGATGAGCTGACAGAAAGAATGAGAAAGGGGGTCCAAGCTGGCCAGGGTGGATGGGGGGGCTGCGCTGTAGACCACGTCACTGTAGTCAAAAATTGGGAGAATCATTTTGTGCACTAGTTCCCTCCTGACCGTGGTTGGTAGGCAGCCTTTGTTGCGGTATAGTGCACCTAGTTTTGGGTGTAGTTTTTTCTGTAGGGAGTCAATGTGGACGGAGAAATCTAAGTGACAATCAAGCCATACACCCAGGTACCTAAAGGAGGTGCAGGATTCCAAGGTGGACCCGTCCAAGGTATGGAAAGTGGGGGGAGCAGCTAGCCGGGAGAGTCTAGGCTGTGTGCCGAAGGTTATGGAGACGGTTTTCTTTGCGTTTAGGACAAGTTGGTTTGACCTGAGCCAGGTTTGAATGGCATCAAAATCCTGTTGTAGGGCAGAGTTTAAGATCCCAACGGATGGGCCACAGGTGTACAGAACGGTGTCATCTGCGTACATTTGTATAGCGGAGTTGGAGCATGTCAGTGGTAGGTCATTTAAAAATATGGAAAAGAGTAGGGGGCCCAGGACAGAGCCCTGGGGGACTCCCATGGAGACTGGGAGTGAGGGGAATATGTGTGGGCCAATTTTTACTGCTTGTTTCCTGCCTGTCAGGTAGGCTTGGAACCAGCTGGTGGCTAGATTGGAGAGGCCTGCGTCATGCAGTTTAGTGATTAGCTTAGGGTGGGAAACAGTATCAAATGCTTTTGCCAGGTCAATGAATATGGCCGAGGTGAAAAAACCCTTGTCCATACCTGAGGCAACATTGTTTGTGAGTCTTAGTAGCGCTGTGATGGTGGAGTGCGATTTGCGAAAGTCCGACTGATAAGGGGTGAAGAAGGAGGTAGAATCGAGGAATTGTGTGAGTTGGAAGAGGGCTAGGTGTTCCTGTAATTTGGCCAGAGTTGGTAGAAGGGAGATAGGGTGGTAGTTTCTGGGCGCAGATGGATCGCCACCCTTTGGTAGCGGGATGACTACTGCCTCCTTCCAAGCTGTTGGAATTTGTGCTGAGGAGAAGAAAAGGTTCAGGAGGTCGGCTAGGGGGGCTGCAATGGCAGGGGCAGATAGGTAAAGGAGTTTGGCATCAAGTCCTAAATGGTATTTGCCTTTATTAGGGTCAAGGGAACGTAGGGCGTCTAGTACTTCTGTTGTGGTGACTGGGTGGAAAGAGAATGTGGTGGCATGGGGGGTATGCTGGGGGCACGCGGGAGGGTTGGGTGTGGGTGTGGTGATTTGTAGGTTTGTTAGGAGAGATTTAGCACAGTTGGTAAAAAAGGTATTGAAAGCTGAGGCAACTTCACTTGGCTCAGATACATTTTTGCCCTGAATGGTTAGGGTAGGGGTGGGCAGCTGGACAGGGGGAGTGAGCAGGGTTTTAATGGATTTCCAGAATTTGGATGGGTGGCTAAGATTAGAGGAGAGGGCCGCCCAGAAGTAGTTCTTTCTAGCCTGTCTTATGGCTTTAGTGCAATTATTACGGAGGGCACGGTAATGCTGCAGGGATTCAGGGGAGCCTGTTTGCCTTTGTTTTTTCCAGGCCTGGTCTCTGGCACGACATCTGGAGATGATGTCGGCAGACACCCAGGGGAGATGGGTTTCCCTAACCCTTTTGCTTCTTTGGGGGGGGCGTGATAGTCCCAGACAGCAAGAATTCGATTTTTGAACATGTCGAAAACATGGTCGATGGAGGGTGCCAGTTGGATGAATGATCAGTCGACAAGGGCGAGGTCATTTAGTAGGGAGTTGAGACAGAGGGATTTGTAAGCTCTTGTGAGGAGGGTGCTTGGGGGGTGGTGGTTAGTAGGTCTGTGCACCTTTCTGATCATATAAATCATGTGGTGGTCACTCAGTGAATCAGGTAGGAGGCCAGCTTTAACTATCCTGTGAGGGTGTGTTGTAAGAGCCCAGTCCAGGAGGGAGTGGTTTTGTGTTTTGGGGTTTAGGCGGGTGGGTTGCTCTATTTGTTGGAAGAGGTTTAGGGATTTAATCTTGCTGCATAGTTTTGAGCAGTCTTTTGCTAGCCAGTTGTAATTAAAATCCCTGAGGATGTAGAGCTCACCTGCTACAGCCATAGCTTTAAGAGTAGCTAGGTGGTCTATGATGATAGACGCTGGGGTAGCAGGGGCGCAATATATCCCTGCCACATACACCAGTGAGGTATGCGGCAGGACAAGTTTTATCATCTTGGTTTCAATTTGAGGAGTATGTTCAGGGAGCTGGACAGGGGTGCAATGGAATCCGTTTGATATATACATGGTTATTCCACCACCTTTCTTGTTGCCTTGTCTGTCCTGTCTTATTACTGTGTAGCCGGGGATGGCTACTTCAGAGTCATCATGATGAGGTTTTAGCCATGTTTCAGATATTATACAAATGTCAGGTCGGAGGGTTTGGGCAGTGATTTGCAGCTCCGGGACTTTATTCAATAGGCTGCGGATGTTGAGGTGAAATAGGCTGAGACCCTTTGTTAGGGTTTGGGGGATGGGTTGGGTTGGTGGCCCAGAGTTGGTTTCGACATCACCTGCCAGGAGGAGCATCATGGTGAAGTATCGTGGGGCCACCAGAAGTACCACCCCTGGCACTCACCACAACCACCTGTCTACTATACCTAACAAAAACAGATCCTCTGTAATGAGTGATATTTTACAGATGACCCTATGAAGTCACTAAAATTATGTTTTCACAGCATATAAATAATGTCAAATGAAAGGGAAAGGGGAAATTGTTTAACCAGGAAAGGCACAGGATTTGCAATATTGGAAGGCTACAATAAAGCATTCAGATGAGATGGGATCTTCTGATATGTCTCTGCCCTCAGGCATTAGTGTGCAAGCCAAGGAACTGTGTTATGGTCAGGTTCAGAGCATTATAATTATATCATTGTTGCTGTAAGATCTTATGCATTATAAGAAAACATCCTTAATAAAATATCAGTTACAAAAACAAAAACCAGGAAAGGCTCACTAAGCTACAGCTTGTTTCCAGGCATGACCTGAGAGCACAAGAAAGTTAAGAGACTTGCTTAAGGTCATACAGTATGCAAGTGGAGGATGATGGGATTTAAATCCAGGTCTCCAGATTTGCAGCTCAGTGGCCTTAAGCACTAGCATATACTGCTTCATAAATTAAAGAATAATCATAATTAATTATGGTTGCCTTAAAATAGCTGTGCATACAGTGTGACAATGGGTAAACGTGCCCTATTGTATAGTTTGCACCTTATCTTACTGTATTGTATGTTACTCATCTCAGAATGTGTATTGTATATACTGCTTGTACCAATATTTTTTTAACATTTGTCTACCGCTTTCTGTACATAATGTTTGTCCATTTCTTGTATCAGGACCTCCTTATGAATGAGCCTGCTCAATGGAATATTTCCTGCAATAAACTTGAATTGAATTGAAATCACTTAACTTTCCTGTGCTCCCAGGACACACCTTGAACCAAGCCGCGGCTTAGTGTGTCTTTCCTGGCCAAAAATTGTAAAAAATAAACAAATAAAGTCATTGAAGGATACTGGCTTCAGAAAACAACACAGCCTCTTCATCATCATCATTTACTCCTCCCTCTTTCACAAATCACATTTTCTTGGCATATAAATCAACCCAAATTTATGAAGAATGATAACTAATAATAACTTCATTACAGTAAAAGCCATAGAAGGACTCTGGCTTCAGAAAACAACACATCATCTTCATCACCCTCCTTCTACCTCCATCATGAATCAGGTTTCCCTCATCATGCACACTGCAGTGTGCGGGTGACACCACCTTCTTCCTTGCCTGCACACTGTGCAGATGTTATCTATCAGTGGAGTGACAACACTAATTCATCTGAATGATCACAGTAGCAGTAGTAGGATACAATATTTATTAAAGAAGTGACAGAGATGTTTGCGACAGAGCTAGAACAGTTTGACAGCATTAGAATTGACAAGATGGGCCCAATTCTCAAAACTTGGCACAAGCCACGCCAAAGGTGGCTTGCATCAAGTGCCAGTGCACCATGGACCCTGTGCCCAATTCTCTATCAGGCAGGATCCCAGCAGCAAAGTCCCTGGGCTTGTGGCAACCATAGTGGTGCACCAAACAGAGGATGCACCTAGACAGGTTTATGCAAGCAATGGTCAGCCATGTGGCAATGTTCCCGAGCAGTCCCTGGTGATCTAGTGGACTGCCCCAGCCATGATCCCCAGCTATAATAAAGAAAATATCCCTGGTAGTCTAGTGGTTCCCCCCAAGCCCCGATCTCCCATTATAAAAAATAAAATATCCCTGGTAGTCTACTGCCCCCCCACCCCATGCCCTGATCTCCTGTTATAATAATAAGAATATCCCAGGAGGTCTAGTGGAGTGCTCCAGCCCTGATCCCCTGTTAAAAAAAGACTGAAATTCCTGGTGGTCTAGTGAATCCCTCACCTTGCAGTGCCCTACCACCCCGCTCCCCCCATCCTGTACCCAAGATGGTGACTGGCACAGCCGACCACTCACAACCATGGCCAACTGCTGACTGAGCTCTAAATGAGCATGTACTGTATTCAGTACATACTCTGTGATTGACAGCTGCTGTCAATCACTGAATGCATACTGAGTACAGTACATGCTCATTTAGAGCTCAGTCAGTGACTGGTCGTGGTGGTGAGTGGTGGGCTGTGCCAGTCATGGGCTTGGGTACGGATTGGGGGAGCAGAGTGGTAAGGCACTCAGGGGTGGGTGGTCCACTAGACCACTAGTAATTTCAGACCTCCTTTAATGGGGAATCAGGGCTGGAGCAGTCTGCTAGACCACCAGAGATATTCTTATTACTGTAACAGGAGAAGGATGCTTAGGGGGGACCACTAGACTACCAGGGATATTTTAATGTTTATAATGGGAGGTTGAGGCTTGGGGGGACTGCTAGACTACAATGATATTTTCTTTGTTATAACAGGGGATTGGGGCTGCGGGGGACCACGGCACATTGCCACAAAGTACTCAACTCTCCCAGAGGGCAAGTTTCTAAGTACCCTTAGACCAGCTCTGGCTGGTCTGACTGTTCATAGAAATTAGCCCTCTTGGTGAATTTTGAGAATCCTGATTGAGGAGCTTTGGCAGCCTGCATCTGCCACAAGCCTGTAGCGCCTTGCCACAGTCCATTTTGCAGCACACAGGTGGCACAAGATCCGTTTGGTGCAGGCAGCCTGTGAGTGAAACAGGCTGCCTTTGAGAATCATTCCCAGTGCATCTTTTGGTGTAAGGGGCACTTTGCACCATTCCTTATGGTACAGGCCCCTTGCCCTGTTCTGGGAGCTTTGAGAATTGGTTCCAGTGTGTTTACTTCCAATGAATGAATAGACTATATCAAATTTATAACATGGCAAAAAAAGTTGTGTGAAACTGACCTGTGCGACTGGTGGAAAACGAACAGGCGACCAGTATCTAGTGAATATTAATCCAGCAGCAGAACCCGCTGTTGCAGTATCTGTGTAAGCCACTTTACAGCACCAGCACTGAAATCAAAAACAATATGGGTTGTGCGTTTGCAAACGCTGGCAGAGAGAGAGAGAGAGAGAGAGAGAGACAGTTTGTGTTGGGATCTATCCATGCCTGTAGATGGTGCAGGTGATCGTGCAGTGAGAGAATGATTGTCAGCACCCCACAGAGTGCTCTAGTAGCTCAGTGCATATCAGAGAGAAGCATAGCAAGTCGCAGGAGTAAAGAACTGAGAAAAATGGATCAACCAGCAAGAGGTGCATCGCAGCTAACGGAGATATAAGTGAGTATGCGCTATCAGCCTTAGTTAAATGAAGCGGTCAGCAGCAGACCAGTTTCAGAGAAGACAATGAGGACTACCGGAAAGAAACAGATATGTCCCAGAATGCAGCACTGTCATGTATCTCGCTGCTGTAACAACAAAGGGAAATACATAAAAACTGTCACTTACAATGTCAAAAAAAAACAATGTTGCGCCTGTGTTAGACGGCAATGTCAGCTCCGCATTTCTTCACAATTACTGGACACTACATAAATATATGTAAAGCGTTGAATGTGCATGCACACGGTGATACATGTTCAGCGACTCAAAAGCAGCATGGTGCAGCATGGTTTCTCCACTAGAATTACTGATGCTATGAATCTGTATGTGCTTGTAAGTAAAACTATATTGTTAACAATACGTCCCTTGCACTTGCAATGTTACAAGTGCATTAATTGCCTCCAGAGTCGGGCTCTACCAGTGGATTAATGCCTGGTGGTTGGTTGGAAGCACTCGGCCTGCGCCCTCATGCACCAACCCCACCCCACCCGGGCATTAATCCACCGGTAGAGCCCTCCTCTGTCGGGGATTAATGCTTGCATAAATGTTTGTGTACACTTACAGTGGAGAAGCATAGACAGTTTGAAGAAACCAGCATGGATACGTATACACAGCCTCCTAGTTGTACTCCTCCTTCTTCTCTTCTGCTAACTTCACAACTTCACATCAAGTGTAGAGCTTATGAATCTTGAATTCTTAGCCTTTCTCAAATTCAACTTACTAAGGTTCTTTAACTATTCATTTAATTATTCACATATCCAACAAGTGACATCTACTACTATTTTCATTGCTACACCTCCTGGTGGTAAGTCTTCCTGCAGTCCTTCTGCTGGCACTGGCACCACAGTTTAGCATCATAACACCTTCTCCTGATGACACCTGCAACAAGTTTCCATTGTCATCACCAACAAGCTCAGTATGATTAGGTCTGCTACACAGAACACAGAGCACAAAGAGCTGGTATCCTTTAAAGAAGACCCTACATTGAATGTAAACCTTATGTTTTGTATGTGTTCTTACTGCATAACGTTTTTGTTTGTTTGTTTTGTTTTTTGTGTTTTTGGGGGTATATTTTATATTTGAAAATCATTTGGGCCACAGAGAATATAATAACTGGCATGGAAGTAAAGAAGAGTCTGCAAAAGGGTATATACCTTGATGTTAGCCATAAAATAGTAACTATGACTGTAGCTCACACTAGGTTGTGACAGTCTTAGGATGGTTTTCCAGACTCTGTCTTAACACCACAAACAGTAATCCACAGCAGACACATGCCACAAGAAAGCTACAGTAACTAATATTCATTGATAGCTTCAAGGCTTTTTACCTCCTACATGTAGTCTGCTTTGCCCCAGTTACTGCGCTGGTAGCCACAGTTACTCGCTGACTCTTGCAGCTAAACTAAATTGATGGGCCCCAACCCAAAGCCAAACCAAAGTTGCCAATGGCCCACTTCTCTTCCCCTTAAGTGGTTCCAGATCCTTGTAGTAGTCTGGCACAGATGACAATGAGAAATCCCCCTGATGATATTACAATAAGGAACAAAGTGCCAAAGGAAAAGTTCTTTACAAACATGAGGAAGCCATCTGCCTATTAGGATAAACAATAAGTATACATTTAAGTTTGACAATATGGAAAATATGGTTCTCAAGTGGTTTTAACATTCATTTTGGTTATTTTCAGAGTAAACTGAAACGAGGGGATTCTGACTTTAACTACTGAGGCCAACCTTTTAAGGATTGCCCCCTCTCAGCTGGAATAGTTTCTGTTTCTGAGATGTAATTTAAGAAAGTGCTTCAAAGCAGAAAGGACACTGGCTTTGATACAAGTCCAATGACAATCTTTTAGAGCCAGAGTCACATGATATCCAGCTGTTTTCTTTCTCTTGTTTGCAAGCACCAAACATCTTAATCTCTATTTTCTTCTATTTTAGCCAACGACTTCACATCATAGTACCACGGATCAGTGACTTAATCCCTTAACCTTCAACTCTGTACCTGGGGCTTATTACCTCTGACACTTTGCAATGTCTGCATCTTGATTCAAATGTTAACCATGGGAAAATCCCTAGCAACATCACTTTCTTTTAGTTTTTTTTTCTTGCTCTGCCTATTTTTTCAGAGGAATGTGGCTGTAGTCACAGCTTTTGGAGACTAATATCATAAATGATATCATATATGTGCATAATGCTTGAAGCTGACAGTGAGAAATGTCCTCACTGTAATCTGGTTCTAATACCTTTATCCTTTCAATTTTATCCTGCAGATTCAGCTAATACAAGGGAAAAAAGCAACATTTCCACAAGTATGATGTTTAAAACAGGAGTGTTGTCTAGCATCTAAAATACATGCACCACTGTGCAGCCATACTTTCTGAGATTCTGAGGTTCATAGAGAGGTGCCAAAAAACAGAAATACTTGGAAATCTAAACTTTCTGTACTTGTGTGAGTTCTCCTATTTTAATAATATAAGCAGTAGGTGTGTGCAAATAATAACATTTATTCTGAAATACCATGAATAATGGAGTATTGGTTACATTGGATTGAATGATGAGTAATTCCTACTGTTCCTGGTATTTCTACTTGGCAAATGAAATACAATTACAAAATCTGTAGCCCTCTTAAGGTGGCTTGGGCTAGTCCAGTATCCCCTGCCAGTTATCTTCCCTTCCCCCATACTCTCATAGAATTTCTAGTAGTGGCAAAGTGTCAGCTTCTTTATCCATCTTATCAAAACATCCCCACTAACCTGACTCCTTCAGCCCAAAAGTACTATTTCTATTAGCAAACAAGGGCACGGGTCTATTTCAAAAGTAAATACAAATTTATTTGATAAATTACATATGTGAGATGCATTTTGGATGGCTAACCACCCTTTCTCAAAGGCTAATCATCTCACATTAACACATCCCATAAATACCCAGTTCAAAAAAGGTCACATAAAAGCAGACCATGTGATTGGCTAAAAACATATCCTCATTTAAATGTATATCCCCCATTAAGAACACCAAACAATGTAACCAAAATATTTCATGCATACATTGGACTATGTTTCATAATAAACACATACATATAGTTTATGTTGGATATGAAGCTGGAAAAGAAATAGGGACAAAAGGGAAGGGAGTGAAGTGGGGGAGAAGGAGGTAGGGGGACAAGAAGGGGAAGAAAGAAAGGAAGAAGTGGAAAGGAAAGGAAGAGGGGCAGGATGAAAGAGGGAAAGGGGAAGAAGGAAAGAAGAACAAAACTATATGCTAGTGCAATCTAGAAAACAGAATTTGTAACATTACTAACTTATACATCTATTCAGAAATAGACAGCAGCACTTAAGCAATCATTTCCTTTTCTTTAAGAAAGGTTTTAATTCAAAACCATGATTCAAACCTTGATCTCTATCCGTATTCAAATTTATCTAACAGAATGCCTCTCAAGTCAAAAGTACAGTAGATCATTACAATTTCCCCACTGGGTTTCAGGCATACCTTTTTGGTCCCCATGAAGCTGAAAGTATGCTCTTGTGGGTCCTGAGACCCTGCAATGTGAGCTGCGGGTGCATAAGTAAGGTCTCTCTTAATAATAGCCCTAACATGTTCACCAATTCTCATATGTAAACTTCTTTTAGTTTTACCAACATAAATCTTTCTGCAGCTACATGTCGTGAGGTATATTAGGCCTTCAGAGTCACATGTTATCAGTTGCCTGATCTTATAGGTCCTTCCTGAAACATGGTGTACAAAATGATCTCTCTTGCTTAAAACTGTACAAACATTTTACCTTTTACATGGATAACATCCTCTTATTTTGTTCTGCAGCTAAGTACTATTATTACTCCCCTTATCAATAAAATGGCTATTCATTACTTTGTCCACTATCATGGGCATTCTCTTGAATGCCATTCGTGTCGGTACCATTAGACATCACAATTATATGTTGCATCTAGGTAGTGTAAATTTGAGTGTCTTAATGCAATTGCATTATTTCTGAACCCTTTTGAAAATACCACCCTCAAAGACTATATAACCAATCTCAGGCAGCAACAACCTTTTAACTCTTATACTAATCAGCTACTTAACCTTACAGCCTTACAACATTATTGGATTCAGTCGTTAGGTCTAAATGTTGCTGTAAATATGATTTTAAACTTAAAATCCCAAGGAAAGCAAGAAAATACATACAGTATAGTGAAACACGATCACTGCTGTTTCGGTAACTGCAATGTTAAAATCTACCTTATTGTTTTAGCTTCATTTGTCATGAAGCTTTGTGGCCACTTGTTTTGGATGCATGCTTATTCCTCCTAGCTTCCAGGTTCAGCAATTTTGCTTAACTATTATGTGAAGCAGAACTTGGAAAATGCTGCACATTGCCTTGTTAGAGTGCAATACCACTAAGATTTGGTGTATTGCAGAGTCATCTCCAACAGAGAAGGGAAAGTGGAAATTGTTTAACCTGGAAAGGCACACTAAGCAAGAGCTTGCTTCCAGGTGTGACCACAAGGAAGTTAAGTGACTAGCTCAGGGTCACAAAGTATGCAAGTGGGGCTGATGGGATTCAAACCCAGGTCTCCAGGTTCACAGCTCAGTGCCCTTAACTACTACTCTATACTGCCACCATCTGCCACAATAAACCTTTGCCAGTCACCTTTAAAGGATTTATGAAGAGGGGCATAATCAGTAACTAAAAAAATCTATTTAACAAAATGGAAGTTGCATTTGTTGCCACTCTCAGAATGTGTGCTGTGCATTTCTGTGTGTGTGTGGGGGGGGGGTAACTTGATGGGGGAGAGCCCTCATTTAATAAGGGAAGAGCTCAGGACTTTTCCTCTGACATGCATAAAATGCTAAGAAGATAATATTAAATCAGGAGAGTCAAAAGACTGTATTGAATATCTTCTGATTCTCTATTCTGAAATATTAGGTATAGGATTGGTGATCATAGCTGACAGTTTCTCACATATCTACCACCACAAGATCCATAAACTAATATACAGTAAAACCAGTTATGAATGTTCCAGTGCTGTTAATAATGACCACCTAGAACTTGGCATCCATACAATAGCTTACACAGCAAGGTAATCACTGAAAATTTATAAATACAGTAAGCTAATCACTGTGAATTTATAAAATCACAGTAGACCGATCACTGTGAATTTATTTAAAACAGTTTTGTGAATAGACAGAGTGATATTTTATTTGACTGAGGGGTCTTGTCCTATTTGTCACTGGAAGCCAAAGATGGCAGAGACATTCTTTGCAGTATCTGCAGGTAGTGGACTCTGACAGACATTTTTCCTGCATAATATTTCCTAAAGGGTTTCTGTTATAAATATATTTTTATCTTTTCACATCAAGTCCTTCATTTCCTTCAGGATAGTACAGGACATTTTTTTGGGGGTGGGGGTTATATTTACTGAAATTGTAAAAAAAAGGTTAGAATGTAGTTTGATAATGCTTGAGTGTTGGACCAGCAGACTTGCTGGAAAGGAAAGGTTGCATGGTATCAATATAGAAAGTATTTGTGAAACTCCTCCCTGCAATCCTTTGCAGATTCCAACCCTTACTGAAATAATTATATGAAATGTTTTCATGCTGCACACATAAAACTGCCCATGTGATATGCATGCTGCAAGTATGATTTAAATTTTAAACTGAAACAGACTGCATACATGTGGCATGCGTGCAGCAAGCAAGTGTGGAAAGCATATGTTTTATGTTAAATTGGAACAGACTGCATGCCTGTGGCATGCGTGCAAAAAGCAAGTGGTCACTGATAACCGCACACATAAAAGTTAAGTGACTTGCTCAGGATCACACCATATGCAAGTGGGGTTTGATGAGATTCAAACGCAGGTCTTCAGGTCAATTCCAAGTCTTGCTGTTTGGCGCCTTTAACCACTAGGCTATACTGACTGCACACACACGGCTCACTTGAACTTTAGTACAAATCTGCGTACATCTGCATGCATGCGGTACACTTATAGTTATCATTATACTTTAGTTTTCTTGTCCTCCCTCTTCTCAGCTGCACAGTTGAACTGTGGCACACATACTATGGAAATACATGTGGTTCTTCCTACCCCTAATACACACACTTATCCCAAAAAATGATGTCATTACTTCTGTCTTGCGTGTACTCCTTATTTTCTCTCCATAGTTGTCACAGGTGATGGTGCTGCCACTAATAGGTAGAGATAGTGGACAACGCAATACAGACGTAGTCAAGTCAGGAGTCCACCTGCAGCGTGAGCATACACAGGCCGGGGGGCACTTATTGTGAAAAAGATTAAATCCAAATTAAATGCCATTATTGCCACATCATAAGAACAAACTAGGCAGAAATTCAGGGGGGGACAACTGCTCCCCTCTGCCCTACCTAAATGGCACCCTGATTTATGATATAAATTCATTCTCAGGTGCTAATATTGGTACAAGTAAATACAATGTTTCCACTGTGTTCTAATGTACTGTATCTCCATGTTTCAGGATGTGCCCTGATCATCATGAGGGTTAGCATCCCTCATTGTCCCTCATTTTGAGTGTCCATGTCCCTCATTTCAGTGACAAAATGTGAGGTATGGTGCATGCTTCCAAGACCCTACTCAGCACAAAAAGTGCTGAGCATGGCCTTAATGTATATGCTCCATACAGCATGACAAAGGGAAAGTAAGTGAGCTGAAACAGTCATGGGGAAACACATTTGTAGCACTAAATATGCATAAGGGGATTTTCATGACCCAAAACAAAAAGGTCAGGCTTCACAACACAGAGGCCCCTCTTCACACATCTGGAATGGGGGATGTTGGCTGACTATACCCTATGCATTTAATGCAGTAAGCAAACAATACTTTACAAATTAATGGCAATTTATTGACAAAAATCCAAAGCCATTAAACAACTTGCAAAAGAATCAGAATTATTTGAGTTTACCTAATTTTAATGGGAAATCAATGAAAGGGGTATTTTGATGGCTCTAATTGCAAGCAGTAGTATGAGAAATAGAAACTGATGTGTTTTTTTAGATGAGATTCGCAGCAACTTAGTTGCTGCACACATAAGCATGCAACATGTGGACCTGATGTGATTTTTAGAAGAAGTTCGCACCAGCTTACCTGCTGTACATGTCAAGCTTGCCTGATTTGCTTTTTAGACCTGGTTCGCTTATGTTCACTTTGTGTATGTGAACATTGCACAATTAAGCATGTGGCATGTATTATGCATGTACACAGCACACTTATATTTCTGTAAGGGAAGTTTTGGTGAGCTATGTTAATCAACACTGAAAATTATATTAGCAGGGAAATATCAAGCAAGAAAAGTAAAAAAGAAAAACTGGGAGCATACCATACTCCCAAAGATGCTACTGTTCAGAGGTACAAAAGAACAGAAGAAACTAACAGTAGACACAATAGATACAGGGATACACTTTTTATTGGTGAACAAGTTAAGGAATAGCTTACCAGAAACCCCTATGTATCACCTCTAATGAGGCTTTATCAGACAAGAAAGATATGTGCCTCAAGGGTTAAATACCTGTTTGAAAACTGCTTGCAAAAAGTGGAATATCTTAATGAGCAGGCATCCAGTTTAGTATGTACTTTGTAATTAAAAAAATGTCTGAGAAATGGGGCATTCTACTTGGCTGTTAGCATTTTGCCAGCTTACATCAAGCTTTGATTAATATTCATGTAGAGCTTAATCACATGTTGAACACAATTTAGCAATATAAAAAAATATTATATAGCAACAATGAGGAACTCCTAGGTGCTACAGTTATGTTAATTTATTTACTTAATTAATTATTTACTTCAATATAAATACTTTTTTAATGGTCAGTTGATCACCCTTTAGTGGTGTAAACCACATTATACCCCTTGAGAGTGTGATTAACAGACAATTAACATAACTCTTGGTCATGCCTAATTGGTTAAATAAACACAATGATTTTCTGCTATAATGATTTAGTAAACAATACAGTTTGGGAATTTTAAGTTTTCCTTTTCAGGGGTTATAATGTATCTTATTAGCCTTTCCAGGAAGTCTGTAAAAAAACATGTGTCTGTCTGCAAATGACCCCATAGTACTTTTGTAGTTGACATCTTATAGTGCATTCCACTGCACGAAGTTATGATGTCATTAACACAGCAACTGTGAGGCCAGTGATACAAGTACTATATTTTATGGAATATTGCAAGGATCAAGAACAGTGGAAAATAAAGGAAAAACTAGAAGTCTTTCAAGTCAAATAATAATTGCTGTAATTATATTAGTTCCATACCTTTAATGTTCGAAGATGCCCAGGGCATATTTTTTGAGCCCTGCATCAGGGTTACATCTGTTAGCATTGGCAACAGTGTCCAGATGTTCATCAGGCAGAATTTAAAACACTGTGTCCACCTTTGGATGCCTGCATCTAGACACAGTAGTGCTAAATAATGATATATAGAGTCTAACACTTACATTTAATGGAAGGAATTTGGTTCTAAAATCGAAATCAAAAAATGTGTCTTTAACTTTAGATTCAATTTCAGATATAAAAAACAGATTTGCTTCTGATTTTAGCTGCCAGTCACTATTAATTGATTCAAAATAGACTGACAAAAAACTTTGAAAATCTTGTAGCGCTGATGTGTGTCAGCTGCAATTGAATTAGGGGAGTAAGTGTGTATGCAGACATAGGTGAAAAATAAATCTGCGCCAGCCCTCTTGAAAAATCCAGCCGCTGCACTTTCAGACAGGCTCTTGTTGCTGTCATGGAGGAATCTAGTCACATTGCGTCCTGAAGCACTTAATCAATGAACAGCTGCAGCTGTCCGTAGGCATGTGCATAGAAGTTAAGTAAGAGAGCGTATGAAGGGACACTGTTAGGAGTTATGTGAGGGAAGGGGAGGGGAGGTAGAAAGAGAGTGAAAGTTAAATGTAAACATTGATGTACAGTAACTGACATAGTTTGAAAACCTACAAAAACCTCTTTTAAATGGGTTCACCTGTAGCTGAATATAGAGCAATGAGTCTGTTAACTAGTAATAGTTAGTTGCAGCCATCTGTGGAATATTATGATGTCATTGAGGAATAAGCTTTGCTTGACTCAATGTAGTTAGGCACAGTTAGTTCCTTGATGACATCACAATATTCTAAAAACAGCTGCAATTTAGTACTAGTGTTCTACAGACTCGGTTGTCAATATCTCCAGAGTGCTTCTTACTACAGATTAACCCAATACCCATTTAAAAGAGGTTTTGATGGGCTTTGAAAGTATGATGGCTGATCTGGTGAGTGACTGGTAATTCCAATCTGGGTCTCCAGGTTCGAAGTTCTGTGCTCTAATCAGTAGGCTGCACTGCTTCTTAAAGATCAGGGGCAGGATTTTCAAGATAGTCAGACATGGACACAAATGTATGTTGCACTTACATCTGCATCCACCTGGTTGTGTCACAGCAGCCCTCCTATTTTCAAAAGCTGTGTCCAAATATGACAAAATGACATGATTTGTGGTTAAAAAATGGATGCAATTTGTCATGCATCCAGTTTTGATGCACTTGGGTCTTTTTTGGGTTGCAAACTTTGGATGCTGTTATACCATCTAATGGGTCTCTCCAATGTTGGTTGCCACGGTGGGTGGTCCATCAACTAAGCTCTAGCTTCAGCTTGGTAAAACTCGATAAAAAGTTATAAATGTGGTTTTACCAGTCACTAATTTCGGCAGTTTGTTAGTTTTTAGGTGCGAGATTAGCAAGGAACTTTTAAGAAGTCTAGTTATGGACATAAGGGAGGCAGGCAGTTTTGTAGTGAGAAGGCTTTAAGCCTGAGGTTCAATGGGTGGAGCAACTACATCACTCCCCATCAGCCCTTAAAAGGCCACTCCTCCTGGACTGTACCAGGATTTGTCTTTTCACAGCAGCCAGAGGCACTGCTCTCCTACCCCTCTCTCGGGATTTCTGCATGCTTTTCCTTTTCTCCATGTTTCGGCAGCCGCCTCTGGCTGCCCGTTCATTTCTCTCTGCTCTTTCACCACCCATCCTTTCATGGGGTGTTCTCCTCCATTTGCTGCTTGTCCTGCTACCCCTCCATCCTGGCCACCTGGTCCTGTCTCCCACTTCTGTTTCGCCCTTCCCCCATCTCCCTCTGCTGCCTATTCCCCGTACCTCTCCTCGTTGCTTTATTCCATTTTGTTTCTGCTCCACTGCCTCAGCCTTCCCCTTCAGCCATGACTTCTCTGCTCTCCTCACCTGTGTTTTCACCTCATTTTCTCCTTCAAGCTGCTGCTCCATTTCTCCTGTCACTTCATGGTTGCAAGCTATTATGTCTCCCAGCTCCTGCTGTCCTGTAGCTCCTCTACCAGCTTCCTGGCTCCTTGTTGGGCTCCTCCTCATATTGTTTGGCCCCTCTTGCCTGCCTTTCTTTTTGTGACTCTAGCTCAGGGAGTATGTTGACTTTGGCTGTATTCCCAGAGTGAGCTTCCTACACTGCTACTTTTTCGCCCCCGCTTTGGATTGGCTGTTACAGTGGCCCCTGTCTCTTGTCTGCACCTCTCAGCCTGGTGCACTTCACTTGGAAGCTTCATATTTCTGCAGACAAGGTTTCAAACTGTGACCAGGTCAGGCATTTCTTCTCAGCCTCTGTGTCACCATTGGGGCCTGTTACGCTGGCTGGGAAAGGGCTCCCACATTGCACATTACATTTGCACTTGATTCCTCTGCCATCCACCCTCTGTACATGCTGCTGCATTTTGGATGGTATACAGTGCTCTCCTCTGTCTCTGCCTGGCACCCCTCCTCCCTCCATTCCACTCCTTCTAAGACCTTTGCTTTCTTTTGTTTTTTTTTTCTATCCTGCCATCACCTTCCTGTTGTGGGTGAGGTAGCACAGATCACACAAACAACAGTTCTTTAGGTACAACACATCAAAAGGATATGTTTTGATTTATTTAAAAAAAAAGAAAGAACAGCAATTAAAAAGCAATTACTTTTTCATAACAGAAATAAAAAATAACACAAAACTGCACAGCTTAGGGATTATGGGTAGCTAACTCCCTAACATTGGTCTGTGCCTAGTCTCTCTTCGGAGATCTTCTCTGGGAGGTGCAAACAGGTTCACTCCCAAATCACATCTGATCTCTTAGTCCTAAAGATGTGTTTTATATAGTACAAAGACTCCTCTCCTTAACTGGAAACTCCACCCTCTGTACATTCTCTTTTAACATTTTATATATCTCATATTTCACATACAAAATCCTAATTTCATACAAATACCATCAAATAATCAACATTAACCATGCATGTAACACATGAACTCATGTCTTTTTAAAGTATTCTCAGTTTGAACCAAAAAGGGGCTACATTATACCTAAACTCTTCCCCCTTTTTGGATGATGGACATCTATCTTCCATATAAAACAAGCAGGATGGTGCCGCTGACTCCCTATAGGAGCTTACACCCTGCTAAGAAGACTATCCTGATTGGCATAGGGAGTCAGGCTGCAAGCAACAACCTCAGGTTCTCCCTCTGTACAGGTAATAAAAAGTTTGTCAGTTAATTCTTTATTCGGACCCAGAATCTTAAATTACTTACGTTAGTGTGGTCACAAGGGTCTGGGGATAGAAACAGAAAATGAGAGCGAGAAAGCAAAAGATGTACATTAGGAGGCCAATCTACTGTACTAGAGGTCCAGAAATACAAAACCAAGGTAGAACAGAGATAATCAAGTGAAAAAAGAGTGCTGTTGTGCAACAGACTTAAGGGGGGGGTTCAGACAGAAGTGGACTCACACCAACGGGAAGGGGAGGTTTCTGACTATCATACTTCCCTATTTGTATCCTTCTTTTACTGTAGTCTGTATGATGTCCAGGTGCCCGAGTCTGGTTCTCCTTGACTCAGTCTGACCTCAGGGTCTACTTATTTGCATCGCTTAATCAAGCATACCTCTCATTGGGTCCTATGCTACCTCACTGAACTGCTGCACTCATGCAGTTACTGTCTCCATCAGTATTCTCATGCCCACATCTGGGTATCCCTCACTCATCCGACCTCTATGTTGGTCTTCTCCTTCTCAACGACTACTGAAGCATAACCCTCTCAGGTCCATGCTACCTTGACTTGACCTGCTCTCCAATCGGAGACATGCCTTCATGTCTAGTGCCCCTTTGCTTGGGGCTGGCAGCTTCTCTCCATCATCATTCATTGCATGCCTCACCTTAAACCATTCAGGCATTCAAGGCTTCTTTCCATCACCGTACTTCCTTTCTTGCTTTAGAGCATCTAGTTGCAGACATCGCTCGCATCCCTTGACAGCTGTCCATTTAGAAGGACAGCGCTAGATCTTCCTCTAAAACTGGACTTTTCCTCCTTCCTCGATCTCTACTTTAAATTGCTGTAGTGGAGCCATCCCTAATCAAAACATCCTTCTGCCTGGAGGGAAGGTGACCTAGGCTTGTATCCCCAGAGATTTCCTCCTCAAAAGGGTTTTTTCCTCTCCTCTGTGCTAATGGTCATAATATTAGTAGGGTTAGTGCTTTCATAGGTTCCTTAATTAGGTTCCGCTGTTGGATGGAGTCGGGTGGTAGCCCAGGCTGTTCCCTCTCTCCTTAGGAAGTCTGCCCTTCTGCATCTTGTCAGATTTCCTTTTGTTCTTTGTTCTTGCCATTTCTCATTCTTATCCTGTCTTTCCTATCTATCTCTGTCACATCTCTGTCCAGTCTAGATATCTTCTATTTCTCGCCTCTTCAATACTCGACACCCTTTTGGGTATTGTTTTTGGGCTTCTTCCTAAGCTACCTTTAGCCTAGGGAATTTCCAGGGGTACCTATAGGGGGGGATCCCTCTTCTAGGGTTCCTTGTGTCATATCCCTACAGGGTGGTATGTACCATGCATAGAGAGGTGAACAGCCACAATGTATTGAAGTCACATAAGCATACATCTCATCCAGTTGCGTAAGCACAATTGAATAGGAAGGCTTTAAGCTTGAGGTTCAATGGGTAGAGTGACTATGTCACTCCCCCAAGAAGCCTTAAAAGGTCACTCCTCTTGGACTGTTCCAGGATTCATCTCTTCATTGCCCCACCATCCACCCCTCCTTCTCTAGCGGCTCATCTCTTTCCCAAGGGCTTCTTCTTAAGCTACCTTTAGCCAAGGGAATTTCCCTCAGCACCTATGGAGGGGGGACCCTCTTCTAGGTTCCTTGTATGGTACCCATACAGGGTGGTATATCCCATGGATAGAAAGGCAAACAGCCACACTGTATTGAAGTCACAAAAGCTTACATCTCATCCAGTTGCATGAGCACAATTGAACTGTTTGTTTTCTAGTTGAAGGGATGAGCAGTGGTGCTCTGTAGTTTTGGTGTCCCATCACTTTATTTAGATGGATTGCCTCTTTTAATTTGAAAACATACAGTAAGTTTTAACATAACATCAGTAGTTCAGCTGTCCATAGTAATGCCACAGCAACAGTGACTTAATTTAGATTTGGAGGTGCATCTCCAAAACACCAGACTTCTTTGGTGCTGTTCCCATACTGAAAATGCAATCCCTGATGTTGACTGTGGAGTCAGGGGAGTTTGTGAGAGATCTGCTCAGTGAGGAGTTCAGCTACTTGATGAAAACCAGAATAAACTTAAGAACTGTGGAACCTGAACAGGGGTTTGGCTGGCATCTGAGTTTTTTAATCAACTTCCCCAAAATTATGAGTAACAGACTGCAGGCCTGGTGCTCTAGTTATAGACTGTATGCTACTATTGCAGGCACACAGATTATCTGCCAGAACTACCAGGCCAAGTTATATACTGGCCTAAATCATTCCCCAACTGCAGAGGCGGTGGTGGGTCAGGGAAGGGGTGATAGTTCTTCTGGAGTTCTGAGGCGGTTTTGGGTAGGCTCTACTCTTTTGGGACCAATATTGGTGGGCCACTGGAGAAGGATGCAGTAAGAGAGCATCCTAGAATGCTACTGAGACTTTTCCCCTGGAATTGTGCCTGAAATTGTTGTGAAGTGACTGAGTGAGAGTTGGTTTATTTTTGTATCAGTTTAAGCTGTTTTGGTCTATGTGTGTTTTTTTGAGAAGTGTCATCACCTGTTATGGATTCTCCCCCTTTCAGTGGCAGTGAGGTAGGGAGGATTTAATTTAACATTTAAAAAGTGGACCTATTAAGGATTTTTACTGACCTCATAGACTTAGGAGAGTCATGGAGTGGGTTCCTCCTACCATGTCTCAATCCCCAGGAAGCCCATCAGAAGTGGGGGCTAGGCAGTAGAAGAGCTGACTGCTCTAGCTCATCCCCTTTATGATGTGCTGTGTAATGACATGTTCCTGAGGAATAAAATAGGTATGGTATTGGATTTTATCACAGATTCCTCTGGGGACCTGATTTGTTGTACCGAGACCTGGCTTGGTGAAAACTCTGGGCCAGTCCCAGAAGTGGGAATTCCAGCATGGTTCTCAGTAGTACACTGCCCAAGGTGGGAGTGTGTGTGGGGGGGGGTAGCCTTCTGTTTTTGATTCTGCTTGTAGTTAACAGCATACATACCGAGGGAGGCAGGCTAATTTGAATGTGTGACAGTGAAGGTTTATGTGGGTGTAAGGTGTAGGATTCTCCTGGTGCACCGCCCTCCCAGTCAGGAATAGGAGTTCCTATGAGAATTTGCATATTTCATCATTGACCTATCACCAAGTACCCCAGCCTTATTGCACTGGGTAATTTCAATGCATGAGTCAATGAATCCTCACAATTTGCTCAGCAATTCCTCCAGTTGATGGAATCCCTGGCCCCTAACAAAGGTTGCTTTCTCCACCATCACTGAACATGCCCACACCTTGGACCTCATCTTCTTCTTGGGGCTGCACATTTTTAATATCAGCGTGGATACAATAGGGTGGTCAGATCACCATTTTTATTTATTTTTTTATTTATTTAGTTTTTGTTTGCCGGGTAAGTGCACTAGCCATAGAGATGACTATTTTCAGGCACTACCCGGGAGGTTACAGGGTAAAACATTACAGATATACAAAAAAGGTGGTTACAGCAAGTTATAAGTAATAGTGTTACACAGCAGGTTCTGCAGCATTAGGATACAAGGTGTTGAGAACTGGGTACAGAACATATGCCGTTGGCTTTCTTGCATATGTCCCTCAAGAACCATGCCCCCAGTGGAGGTGATCAAATTCCATCCTAGACGTGCTTTGACACAGGAAAATCTCCTGGTAGTATGAACATCTCAGGCATGGAAGCCACATGCATTTGAGGCATGTAGGCAGCCATTAATGGCTATAATTTGGCTATTACTCTAGTGCTTGACTCCATTGCAGTGATCTGTGTCTACCCACTGACCTTCCATCACAGCTTGCCATGGTATAATGATGAATTCAGGTGGTTGAAGGCAACTGGGCAGAGGTTGCAGCATTTCTGGAAGAAGTCTGGCTCGATGGTAGACAGAATGGCTCTGAGAACCCATTATAATGACTATCAGAGGGCACTAAACCTGAGGAAGGAAGAGTTTCTGTCACTGGATATTATCTCAGGAGGAAATAGGACCACACAACTCTTCCACACTGTGGACAGGTTACATAGTGCTGACAGTCCACAAGCTGGAGGATTTCTGTGTCAAGAAAAATGTGAGGAGTTTGGGCTTTTCTTTCTGGACCGAGTATCCTCCATTTGAACTGGGATCTTGACAGGTGGCCTGTCAGGGGCCAGTATGGGTCTGGGGAAAGGCATAAGAGCATTCTGTGGGTCTGGAGTGAGTTCCAGTCAGTTGTTATGGAGGATGTACTCAAAATGATAGCAGTGCTGTGTCCCACTTACTATACAGTATATCAGAGCCAGGGCCCACCAGGTTGTTGGTCAACTCCTGGGTGGCTCTGGGCCTGGTGTTTGCCAGCATTGCCAGGGTTGCCTAATAGAGGGCTGTTTCCCACTTTCTCTGAAAAAAGTCATGGTGAGATTGCTCTTAAAGAAACCATCTTTGGACCTGGACGTGTCAGCAAACTACAGGCTGGTCTCGAACTTCCTTTTTTGGGAAGGTTATCGAGAAGGTGGTGACAGCACAGCTGGAGGTGTACCTTGAGCATTATTGCATCTATGAGCCACTTCAATCAGGTTTCAGACCACACCATAGTAGAGACCATGATTGTCATGGTGCTTGATGATCTGCTGTTAGCAAGACATAGGGGGAGTGTTCAATTGTAATTCTTCTTGCTCTCTTATCTGCATTTGACACTGTGGACCAAGGTGTTTTGATAGAGCACCTTGGGAAATATGAGGGACTCACAGGAAGAACACGAAAGTGGACTGAGTCCTTCCTGACTGCCAGGAGCAGCAGGTTGTGATGAGAACATTCTTGTCACAACCAGTTGCAGTCAGTTGTGGTGTTCCCCTGGGTTTGAGGCTACCCCCCATCTTATTTTCAGTATATGTGATGCCACTGGGGCAGGTAATCAGACAGTATGGCATTAGTTTTAACTGTTATTGAGATGGCACTAAGCAGTACATGTCCTATACACCAAACAGGTGAGAGGGATCACTGTGCTGGAGTGCTGTTTCAATGAAGTCTGCTGCAACTGCTTCACCTAAATTGTTGTCCCTTATGACCTTTTATTCAGTGACTCTTGTATGGTGCATACTGGCACCTCTATGCTCCCTTATCCTACCCCTTCTCCTGTTAACTTAATTAAATGATTGGAGGTTCTGCCAGGTTACCCACTAACTGTTCTCCCTAACAGTCAGCTTCCGTACCTTGCAACAGAGGCCCTTTCATGGGATCCCTATATAATCTATTTCACTATTGTTGGCATGAGTCCTTATTCCACAGAGGCTTCACACTCTGGTATTTCCCTGTTATTTCACATCTTTCTGTAATTTCCTTATGTATCGCTTCTTACTGTATCTCCAAGTTTGAATGGTCTAGTCCCCCTCCTTAAAATTATGTCTTATAGGTACTTCATGTCATATAATCAGTTTGAATGATGCACTTTTGTACATACTAAATATAGATAGCTGCCTGTTGTGCAGGATCTTTTTCTTTTCCTTTTCTTTTTTTTCTTTCTTTCTCTTTTCCCTTTAATGTCTATTGCCAACCACTTATTGTACATTGTTTAATTTTCTGCTGTATCTGTTCAGTTGTATATTTCAAATGTGTATATTCTTTTTGAATATTGGGTTCTTGTATGTCACCAAGTCCATCGTGAAAATGAGTACTCCTCAATGGTGTTAGCCTGGATAAATAAGGATATGATTGATTGGTTGATTGATTTATTGATTGATTGATTGAATTGCATGGCCTCTAGCTGACTGAGTCTTAATCTAACCAAAACGAAGTTGTTGCTAGTGGAACCAGGTCCTCAAGGGTCAGCTAGAAGATATGATGCTGACAGAATTCCATCTCTGAATTCCACATCTCTATTTACATGGGTAGGGTCTGATATCTGGGAATCATTGTTGACTCATGTCTGACACTCGAACATCAGGTGTCAGTTGTGGTCAGCGGTGGATTTTTCCAATTAATGAATATCTCCTGGATTAGATCCTGTCTAACACAAGAGGACCTGGTGACCCTAGTACATGCCTTCATGATGACCTTGAGACTGGACTACTGTAGTGCTCTATACTTAGGGCTTTCAAGGGGTATAGTGTGTTGCCTGCAGCTGGTTCAGAATCTCACAGCCAGAATGGTAGCATGGGTGTCGTATAGAGGTTGTGTTACTCTTTTGCTGTGGCAGCTGCACTGGCTTCCAATTAGGTGGTGCACCACCATTAAGATTGCTTTGTTCACATACAAAGTCCTGCATGGGTCAGGCCCTGCCTACCTGAAAGACCTCTGGCATGGCTCTGTCCGCCCCACCAAAGACTTGTTACTAGTCGTCCCATGATCACGTCTGATACAATCTGGTGACAGGACATTTTCGATGGTGTCACCAACAATTTGGAACTCCTTACCTTACTATTCTAGGAGTTCCTCCTTAGTGGAGGCATTTAAACAGGGCCAGAAAAGTCATCTTCTTGAAATAGCCTACAGACCTACAGATTAATTATTGTTGGACTAGTACAGTCCTCCCTCGCTAGAATTGAACAGAATGGGAGCCATAATGTGAGTTTGTCATAACTCCCTGCTCATCACATCAAGGGATGCTGAAATAGACAATACTGTTGTACACCTGCACCTTTCCATTCCTTCAGCCTACACCCCCCCCCCCCGTGCTGGCAATAAAGTACCATTTTATAATTTAATCATTTTGCCATTTTTATGAATTTTTACAGGTTTTTTTTGTTGTAGACTGCAAAATAGAGCTAAGTTGATTGTCTCACTCATCCAAGTGATTGCCTCTCTAAATTCTGTCTTCCTCTCATATCAGCTTCCCTGACCACAATGTCAGTGCATGTCAGCACGGGGAGCAGGCAACAGGACTGTGCGGAAATTCAGGGAACATAGAGACAAGCGACCTACCAAGAACTGTCTTGTCATGTAACATGCATAATAAAATAATGCTAGAAAATATAATCTGAAAACACTACCAAGAGCACTGGGGGGCCCAGATGAAGGGAAGCCGCAAGCAACAAACCTGGAAGTTGAACTTTTGGTCTTTTCAGTCTTTCAGCAAATTAAGTATATATGAGTACAGTACTGGCACCTGTAGTTTATGTACTGAAGGTATGAAAGGTAATGGGAAGGGAAGGCTCAGTAGGAAGGGGATATTATTGTGTTCGATCACACGGAGGAGCAATCAATCAGTCAGGCTGGTGGAACAGAATAAGTCAGGAGCCACGAGTACATTTCACTGTAACCAAGTTTCAGGATAGCGGGGTTCATTATAACAAGAAAGCACTGTAACTCTGTATATATTTTAATGCTTTTACTCTGAATTTTATGATGCTGTTATTTTAGGATTGTTATGCACCATGCACCCTTGAGAAAGGGCACTGTATAAATAAAGTCGCCTTGCCTTGCCTGACAGGTCTGGGTGCATTTCTCTTCTGAAAATAGCAGCAGGTGAATTGCAGATGGATTATTTTGAAAATCCTGCCCTCGTAGTCTAGCAGCCAGTGTCATGATCCAGTAATTACTCTATAAAATATCAAGCAATGCAGAAGCATCATGCAGTTTGTTTGAAATGGCTATTCTGCAGTGGTTACTTCCAGGCTCATAGTTCTGGGATTGTATTGTGTCTCAAAAAGGCACACATACGTCTGTGCCTAAAACACTGGGTAACCACTATTGATTTATACGAAATCCATTTTTTTATTCTTATTGTGACAATCAGTGGTTTATACAGTATCTACTGAAATCACATTTTATTATGACAATCAAAGATGTTGATTGTTGATTATTTATGTCTCCTGAAATCTAATTGTAGTTCTATTATTAAAGTTATTTATATAATGTATCTTCTGAAATCTGGGATTAGCTCCTAATATTTTAGTTATTGATGCTTGTTCTGTTACTGAAATTCCATTTTCTTATCAAAACCAGGTTTCTGTAACCTAATACATGCCCTCTCACACACATACAGCTCATACTTCCAGGCCGTATCTGACTGCTGCAGATGTCAGCACATTCTTTGTGATGCTTTGTAGATTTTCACAAGGCTCAGACACACTCTACAACATATACCTTTCCACAGCTTCAACTTGACTCATCCTTATCAGCAGAGCAGGTATGGCAATACGTATTTTACTTTGACAGAAAAGCAGTGTTCTTTAGTGTTACCTCACAAAGATACAGTCCTTGTGAAAAAGAATGTACTTTACTCTGTGACTGCATCAAACTGTAGACAATAGAGCTCTTTGACTGCTTTGACTGTCAACTTTGACTGTCAACAAAGTTCTATAACAGCTCACGCAATGGCAATCTGGCCATATGACAGCATCCTCTTGTTTGTCTTGAAAAAAACAGACCTTACTTTTAGTGGCCTCTTCTGACTTAAGAGGCCTTGTGTGCTTGCGTGATCATTGATACTTTATCTAACTAAAGACAAGATACCGTAGGAATAAAGCATTGGATTACAGTGAGTCTTATTTACAGACACCGACCCAGTGGTGCAGAGGGCTGAGGCACATTGAGCACCTTTCCTCTCCCATGCTGGCAACCTGGGTTCAGGAACAGGATCGGGCCATCAGAGGTTGGCAGGGGGGCAGCTGGGAGAGGAATGAGTGGCCGCTTGGCAGCTCTCCTCTCCCAGATTGGGAAGGCGAGCCTTCCTGTCTCTTGGCTGCCACTGAATAAAGGCTCAGTTGTAGTGTCAGGCAAATGGAGGACTGGCACTGGGCTGGGTGGGTGGAATGGGGTCACCAGTTGCGGTGTGCATATGTGCCTCCACACGCATGTTGGACCATGTCGCTGAGGCCTTGGGGAGTTAAAGGTAGAAAATGGGGAAAATTCCCTGTCCCCCTCCCATTGCTGTATCTGACACCCCTTGGGAATCCTGGGTCCTGCACTGTGTGGATACTAGATGGCTCGACAGTTGTTGGAGCAGCAGATGGGACTGGGGATCCTGAACCAGGGCCCAAAGGCAGGAGTAGGTGGGGGCGGGCAGGCAAAAAGCTGGATTAAAAAAAAAGAAAACTTGTTTACAGACATGGGGAAGGAACTGATGCAGGATGCACATTCCATGTGAAAGCTGCTGCCAGTGAAGGGAAGACTGAGTCCAGATGCAAGTTGTTTCATGCTCAGGTTTCCACTGAGGTGAAACTGAGTCTCCTTTACTTATACTAAGCATGAGAGTTGTCATATATGCTGGACATGGGATCAAGGGAGAGCACTGTTCTTGCTCTCATTCTAAAATGTATAGTATTTAGGGTAATTTTCTTTGAGATACTCCAGGTTCTGCAGGCCAATGATGAGTGGTAGAGGTCCATTAGGCAGGCAAATGCTTGCATATGGGTCTGGTGCAAGGGGGTCATTTTCTGCTCATCTGGAAGGTCTTTTGAAGCAGAAGATGCCTATTTGAGTAGGGTGAGCTGCACCTGTGCCAGTAGAGAGTGGTGGCTACTGGCCATGACGATAGACAAGGTAGTCAGGAAGTACTTATGCTAGACAACAGAGGTCAGGGGACCGGTACAGGGCTTCACCAATGACAGGAAAGAAAGGAGGGGAGAAGATTGAAACAAACACATTTGTACAGGGAATAAGTAAAGCTGATAGTAACTAGCTGTGCACCACAAATGCACACAGCAACACCAGGGGCAACACAAGGTAATTGGTAGGCGTAGGTTCAAGAATGATGCCAAGAAGTACATTTTCACGAAACAGGTTAAACAGACTGTTCAGTAAGGTAGTCCATGCTGAAACAGTGGTTAACCTCAAACAGTGGTGGATAGGCCTATGGACTTGGTGAGGAGCATGGGGGGGGAGCGTGGCTCAGTAGGAGAAATGGCGGAAGGTCACTAGGGTCCACAGATCATATTTAACTCTGGGTAGGTAATGGGGCATGCTGGACAAACTACTAGGCTTTCTTCTGTCATCAGTTTTTCAATGTTCCTTGGAAGCAGATGCAAGAGATTGCAGAGAGAAGGACATCAAAGCTGGTGAGCACTAGGAAAGAAGACCCGGGGGAGAGCACAGAGAGGCAAATATCCTCATTATGTGTGGTTCATAGCTCAGTGCTTATGTTAGATACTGTAGCTGAAAGACGTAGATTGTGCTTGGATACAGAGGCCAGGCTAGTAAGTAAGACAATGCTTGCCAGGTACTAGTAGTATGAAATGATTAGTGCTTAGGTACTTCAGCATAGACATGAGCAAGTCAGTGATTATAGTACATGTGAGCTGGATAGTATATGCAAAGTGCTTAAATGCTTGAACTGATGAGTCACTTGTTATGACTTGATATTTTGGCCTTTCTCTGTATCCCACTGTAGGAAGGATGCTTAGTCCAGTAGTATGAGACCCCCAAAAAAATGATACCATACGATTATTCTGTAACTGACAATTGGAAGGATGTTCAGTCGAGTAGGAAGAGACCCCCCCAAAGAAACGATTAGCAGTATGACTACTTCTTCCAACTCCGCATTGTGTGACCAGTAGCACGCAGGAGAAGAAAACCCCCCTTAGGGGGAAACCTCTGAGGACCCATTGCTACTGACCTGCCCATCCTTCTGGGCATACTAAAGGAGAGTAATTCTAATTAACAAGTTAAATTAATCGGCTAATCCAAAATCCAAAGGCGTAGATCCTGATCCAGCGAACGGAAAACTGAAGAAAGCATTGATTGGAAAGCGTCTGGTGAACATAGCAGCATCCTTCAAGTAAACTCCTAGTCTGAGTGTCCATGTCCAGGGCAGAATGATAAATTGGAATCCATGGTTGATAAAATTCGAAGCGTCAAAGTAACAGTGACGAAGCACTCCAGCAGGTGAGGAAGCCATCTTCGAGGAGAACCAGTAACCAAAGTGAAGTGTCCATGTCTAGAGGTGGAGGACAGTTAGTTCATGTTCCGCATGGCAAGCAGTGCGAATGAAGGCCTTGGTGATGAAGCACAGGAACTGGGCGCATGTTGCGAGATCTGGAGAGGGCGGAGCAGTAGAAATCTCTGATCTGGAGTGTGAAGCAGGGAAGTGAATTAGGCAGAGACTTTAGTGTGAATAGGTGAACATAAGAGAGATGTACCTCCAGATCCCGATGGGCGTAGTAGGTTGTAGAATAGGCGAGTCAGTCATGATGAACCTCCAGGCCCTGTAAGGGCAAAGCAGGTAATATAAAAGAGTAGTGTAAATAAGTGGACCTGCACGTAGGTCAGTAGTAGTAGTAAGTAAATCTGCATGATGCAGATGTAATAGCAGAGGAGTAGCGTAGCATAGGGTATGCATGGTGCACATCGAGAAGCTTGAGGAATGGCAACAGCATAGGAATGGAAGCTTCATCTGGTGATCCGAAGAATTGCAGAGAGATGTGTATATCCAGGATTCAAAGGCCAGAATGATACAGTAGCTAGAAGAGACTTGATGAGAATAGTCCAATGAGTCCTGAACAGTCGAGCTTATGAGTCATAAATGGTGATAACTGAATAAGCGGAGTCGAATGAAGTAGCATTGTCACAGGGTCCAAGAAGCCATAAAGCACAAATCATGAGATTTAAAGACTATTGGGTAGGCTCAACTAAGTCCCAGTAGGAGTGTAGTAGTAATTTAGATGACGGAAATGGCAAGGCAGAAGCATCTAAGAAAGAGAAGATGAATGGCTTAAACAAATCCAGATGTGAGTCCATAGTAAACAGGAGCTCCAAAGGCTGGCAGATGCTGCAGCAAGTAGATGTATAGTAGAATATGAACTTCCAGGCCCCAAGCAGGGCGAGGCAAGTGTAGAGTAGAAGCAATGAAACCCCCAGGCCCAATGGGCGAAGCAGGTCAGAGAAGCAGGCGAATATGTTCAAGGGACCTCCAGGCCCATAGGAGAGCAGGTCTGTCAAGATGCAATGCGGTGAACCTCCGGCCCTGCGGGGCGAGGCAGGTTGTAGAGCAGTGGTAGATAGAGTAATAGAAATATCCAAATGCATGTAATGCAGAATTAGCAGCGTCATAGTAAGGGGTGGATCACAAATGGTATTGTAAATCATAGCATAATCCTGAACCCAGACGGGCAGTGTAGAATTAAATTCGAGGCAATTTATGAGAGCAGTAGAAAGGTGCTGTAGACTAGATTCTGAGGATCGAAGTTTGGTGTGGAGTAATAATCTAGTCTAAGGCAGATTTACAAGAGCAGTGAGAGGTGCTGTAAACTGTCTATCCTGAAGATCGAGGATGGCAATGATTGCAGCGAGGAGACCTAGGCAAATGAGTTGGCAACTCGACCAGAGGTAAGAAGCATCCTGAAACTGTAGAAGATCAATGTCTGAGGCATCAGTTAAACTAATGAGGGTAGTATGGAACAGAGCTCAGCAGGGAGTTCAGGCGAAGACAATAGTAGTAACTCCGAAGGAGTTGTAGTACCATGGCGAGAAGCATCCGAGAGAATTGAGGTGAATATCCTGAAGTACTCCTCAAATAATCCAGTGGAAGGCAGAGGCTTTGGGAAGCATGAGTTGGAGAGGTAGGTCCGAATGAATGAAGCAGCCCAGTAGGAAGAATCCATGGGAACAAAAGGGAGCTAAGCCCAATGATAAGGAAGTGCGGCTAGACCACATACAGGTCAGCCGATGGACCGTAGGTACGGTTGACCGCATAGGTCAGCCAGTCAGTAAATAGACATATTAGCTAAGCCCAAGAAGACTATCATGCAGCTGGACCATGCGAAGTCAGCTGGTAAGGTAAGTAAAGAGTAGCAGCTAGCCCCATGTAAGCTAGCATGCGCAGCTGGACTCCACGTAGGTCAGCTGGTAGGTAGTAGCGAGAGAGCTAGCCCAAGGCTAGCTTGCACAGCTAGACCAAGTAGGTAGGCCAGTAAAGTAGGTGTATGAAACAAGTTAGAATTGAGGAAGCAATCCAAGCATGGCAGGCATAGAAAGAAAGCACTTGAGGGAGGCATCATCTGTAAGGATCCATAGACCTGGAACGAGGAGACATGTTAAGCAGATCAAGCACCTGTGTCTGTATGTAGGACCTGTGGGCCAAAGCAACCAAAGTACTCCTTGGAGATGTAGATCCGATGCTCCTGTGGATAAAGCTCGTCTCCAGTGAGTTCAGGCAGAGACCAAGGAATACTGAAATATAACTACACTGGTGACATATTAGTGGCCACCTTATGGGAAGCCGACAAGGCTACCTTGAGGAGGGTATATTATGCATCTAGAAAGTCAAAGAGGGACTCAGACCAAGGCCTGAGGTATGGAGTAATACCAGGAAATTGCTGTGTAAGCTGAGTACATCACCTCATCCAAGAATGTTCTGCTGGCTAAATGACCCATTGAAAAGCAATTAAATATGTATCTTCTGTAGCTGAATTGCCTTCATGTGCAAAACAAAATAAATTGCAGTGAGGAAAGATGAACTGGACATGGCATTGTGAAGAGCCCCAGTACGGTGGTCTGGAGCGTGATAGCGGTTCAAGGGCCCGAGCCAAGAATGACAGTGCAGCATACCAGATGGGAGGGAAGCCAGTGGAAGCCATGGAAACATTACACTAGAGGGACAGCAGCAAATAGATGAGTGGTAAAAGGAGCACACTCTCGGTGCAGCAAGCTGAAGCAGAAGCATGATGGCGAGACTACAGGTGATTCTAAGTGTGCCTCTCGTCATAGCTCCTGCCATGAGAAGGCATAAGTTCCCCACCAGTAAGTTGGTAAAGCACAGCAAAGACCACATAAATGGGCAGGAGGTAGTGAGAAAATCAAATAAGGGCCGATGCCATGACCCATACAAAGCACAAGCTTACGGTTGAGATCCAGGCTGCATGGGAATTGGCTAAAGGAAAGAAAACGGACAGCATGAACTATGGCGCTGCAGCTGGGTTAAGGCGGTCCCCCTCCCAAAAAGGCAAGAAACAAACAGGAAGGGAGGGCAGGGAAAACAAGATGAGAGGGAACAACAGGTGGGGAGGGGGGAGCGGGAGGGGGGCCGAGGCAGGAGCCAGCCCCAGCACGCAGCAAAGTGAGCACAGCGAGTGCGACTCACTCTAAGCAGAGCGGTGGTCAGCCTACAGGCTCAAATAGGATGTGGGGGAGGAGCTCTTCCCCCACATAACCATGGGCATGTGCCCTTCAATTGAATGAAGGATAATATAAGAGTTCACCAAACAAAAACAGCAACCCTAAGGGCCTGATTCATTTTGAAGGCTAGGACTTGGTGTTACTCGTAGAGACTTGGTGGGGGAAAGGAAAATTACTGGGACACCAGGATGTAGATTAGAAAATATTCTGAAGGAAATGGTAGTGAAGTGGATTTCTTTGTAATGGAGGATGGTACTGTGGAGCACAAGGAAGACATCAGATGGTGAAACAGTGCCACAGAGTCTATCTGTGTTAAGTTAGGAGAAAAGTGGGGTAAAAGAGTCAACCCTGGGGGTCTACTGTACAGGCTCCCAAGCAGCTCAGTGCAGCATGATGACCAGGTGGTTGAAAAAATTATGAGAACAGTCAAATCCACTGCAGTGGTCATGCTGGGAAATTTTAATTTCCCCATCACAAACTGGCATCTTGATAGGGTTAACAGCAGAGCTGAGGCCAAGTGACTGTCAGTGGTGAAAGACTGCTTCCTAGAGCAGATCTGAGGGGTGTGTGGCCTGGTTAGCAAAGATTGCAGGCTCATGATTGCTAGGGTCTCCCCAATACAGCCATCATCCACAAAATGTTAGAGGCATCCTGAACAAAAACTGCCTTAAAGCTGCAACAGCTTAATCTCAGCATGAACAGAGGGGACAAAACAAAAAAAACAGACTCAACTTACTTTTACCAGTCTGTGAAAAGCAGCTATCCCGAGTCAGCCACCAGAGACTCAGGCCCACACTAGTACCATGGTGGAACCAGTGGTAATAATCCTAGCTGCAGACAAAGAGGATGTGCTCCTCTGTTCACTGAATAGCCTATGAACTGAGATGCATGTAGGTTTTACTAACATATCAACCCAAGTACTGCACCTTCAGGGGGTATTGGAGTGGCTCACTGAGACCACCACAGGACAAGGGGCACGCATCACAGCTGCTGACCTGTGTGACGGCCCTTGTGTTGCCGGACAGGCACCAACAGCATTCTTTTATTATTTTTATTATATACTTTCTTGTGGTGCTACAAGTGTAGTGATTGTGGGGGTTAGGAGTCTCCATAGCAACTGGATCTCTGAATCAGGAAGTAGGAGGGAATTGTAGTTCTTGTGCTTCTACCATGGACTTCAACTTTTTGAGTTTATTTGTAAATTTAACACTCTGGCTCTAAATACTCTCCTTGCCATTATAACAATATCACACTCCAGATAAAATGTTTTTAATCACTGCTGTGCATAGAAGCTAGGAGGGGGAGATCTGACCAGCGGGGTTGCTTCCGAGTCAGGTAGCCATTAAATTCTCCACCCTCTTTCTGGTGAACTGTTTGCTAGCTAGCTGCTGACCTGTGTGATGGCCTTTTGTGTCATGGGACAGGCACCAACAGCATTCTTTTATTATTTTTATTATATATTTTCTTGTGGTGCTTTCAGTGTGGTGATTGTGTGGATTAGGAGCCTCCATAGCAACTGGAGTGCTGAATCAGGCAGTAGGAGGGAATTGTAGTTCATGTGCCTCTACCACGGACTTCAGCTTTTTGAGTTTATTTGTAAATTTAACAGACTCTGGCTCTAAATACTCTCACTGCCATTATAACAATATCACACTCCAGATAAAACATTTTTAATCACTGCTGTGCATAGAAGCTAGGAGGGGGAGATCTGACCTGAGGGGTTCTGGGTCAGGTAGCCATTAAATTCTCTCCCCTCTGTGAGTGGGGCAAGCAAGAGCGGGGTGAGAGCACGGCGACATGAGTAGAGACGTGCACAGAGATACATGAGGCCCAGAGTCATACATCTTGTAGGTAAGCTGAACTGCTTACAAGAGTATAAGTTCTGTTCCCCATGTGTGTATACCTGACTCCTGTATGGCATGCTGTTTAGTATGCTGTCACTCATGATTAATATAGCCTTTCACAAGCTGCTGGTGTGGCTATTCTGTGAACCTCCTATTGACCAAGTATAAAACATACCCTTGCATTTTGCTAGGGACTTGTTATTAACATCGGGGGAAAGCACATGAGGATTGTTGTTTGTGTTTAGTATTATCTGGTGTAACTGGTTATTCCTGGCTAAGCAGTAATCTGTCTCCAAGTGTAAATACTTCTGCCCTACATCTTACATATTCCTTAACCAAGCCCCCTTAGATTATTTCCCAATATGGCTGCAGTACACCTTCCTGACATACAAGATGGTTTATTAAACTCACTCTTGACCAATAAAAGTTTTGTGCTTTGCACTGTCTGTGGCATGTTAAAAAAGCACATTGATTTTGAACTTCCAATTAATGATTATATTTGCAGTAAATGTGAATTATTGGGCACCATTCAGAGTGAAAATTCATTGTTTGAGGGTTGAGGTGAAAGAACTTAAAGATATCAAGATACAGGATTTTGTAAAAAAAAGTAGACCATGAAAGTGAAATGATGATAAATAACAGGAAGAGTATACGTAATACTCCTGTGAGTTCTGAAACTTCATTTGAGCATGCTCCTAATCCCAAGAAGGATAAGAAAATTTATAATGATATTGGACCCTGTCAGGGAACGCAGATTATGGTTAGAAGAAAAATGAAACAAAAAACAGCATTCAGTATTGAAACTCACAATAGACTCCAGGTTCTTCAGTCAGATGAATATCTAGATAATTCTATGGCTGCCAGTACCCCTCCTTCCAACCCTACAGCTATTGACCATTTTATCACTTTAGAACCCTCCCCCTGGTAGTTTATCCCAGCATACTAATAAAAGTACTGCAAATCCTCAGGATACCACAGTCAGGGACAGCACGTTTAAGTCTGTATTTGGTGACTTCATCATCAGATACAGTGATACCTATATATGTGGCAACAACGAAGAGCAAATCAAGGTGTCCTGTTACCCAGTAGGTAGAGTTAATGATATTGCAGAGTGTGTACCTACAGTAAATATTCCAAGTAATTCTATTACCACCCTTCATGTAGGCACAAATGAGGTTGGTAAAATGCATGAAAAAGATATATGCCATGATCTAGTCGCACTTGCCACATCATTAAAGAATGAAGGCCACAAAGTGATTATCTCAAATATTTTACCTATTCCCCGGGCCCACAAAGAAAAAAAAAATGGACTGTTCAGAGGATAAATGCAAGGCTGAAAAATCTGTCCAGGGAGAGGGATATCTAAATAATAGATAATAAGTCTACATTTCAAAAGAGAAAGGAACTCTTTGTTAAAAATGGATTTCATCTCAGTAGGAGTGGTGCTCGGCAATTGGCCACAAATATTAACCAAGATATGGGAACTGGTTTTCTAAACTAGGCATGGGGGGAGGGAAATTCTGCTAATAGCAAGAAAAAGAGTCCATATAGGAAAATGCAGAGCAAACACCAAATAACAGTATTAACATACAATGCAAGAAGTTTATATAACAAGATGGATGACTTTTTAACTATCCTTGACTCAAAAACAGTTGATGTGATTGCTGTCACTGAGACATGGAGACGGAAAGATGGGAGATCCTGGGGTAGAAATATTGATGGATACAATCTATTCGAGAATACAAAGGCCCATAGAAAAAGGGGCGGATAGCACTTTATATTAGAAATACTATAGTGAGCACAGATATCACTTCTAAAATCAAGTTAAACACAAGGTATGAATCAATCTGGGTACAAATTAAGGGCGGAATGAGCAAATATGTTATCTTTGGTTGTATATACTGTCCCCAGATAGCACTATCAAGTTATTCAAACAAATAATGGAAGAGATCTGTAGGGCCGGAGATATAGCTGAACTTGTATTAATGGGAGATTTTAATATCACTGGTATCAGCTGGGAAGATGGCACCTCAAATTCCAGCCTTGGAACCCTGCTCCTAGATACTTGTAGTGAACAAGATTTAACTCAACACATCCAAAATCCTACAAGGGGCAATGGAATTTTAGATCTAATGCTGGCATCATTTAACATTTTTGTTAGAGACTGTGTAACAGACTTTCTCATAGCCAATGGTGATCATAAAACAATTTGGTTCAACATTAATTATACCTATATTCATTGAAAAAGTTGCAACACTATATTTCTACTAGATAAAGCAGATAAGGAAGGAATGAAAAAAGATATGGAAGAAAATCACGTGAGACGAACTTTTAAGTAACAAATCAGTGGATGAAGTATGGATAACTATCAACAACATTATCTTAAAGATTGGCAAGGATAATATACCACAAATTGAGAGAACAAGATGATATAAATGCCCTAGATGGTTGAATCTTAACGTAAAGCAGCTAATTAAAAAGAAAGCAAAGCTATATAAAAAATTTTTGAAATGTGGTACTAGTACAGCAAATGATGCCTTTAAGAAGCAACAGAAACTATGTAAGGTGAAAATTAGATTCCTGACTTCATCCTGACTGTCTTACAAACTACAGGCTGGTCTCTAACCTCCCCTTTTTGGGTAAGGTTATTGAGAAGGTGGTGGCTTTACAGCTGGAGGACCATTTGACCAGCCACAATATCTATGATGCTCTACAGTCCTGTTTCAGGAAGAGACATAGTACTAAGACGACTCTTGATCGGGTACTAAATGACCTCCTGATAGCGAGAGATCAAAAGACTCATTCCATGTTGGTCCCTCTTGATCTCTCTCTCTGCAGCATTTGATATTGTGGACCATGGTGTGCTGTTGGATCGCCTGCGGTTTATCTGTGGACTTTTGGGGACTGTCCTTAGACGGTTTCAATCTTACCTCATGGGCAGGACTCAGAGAGTGATGTCTGGGGTTTGTACCTCAGCTCCATTCTCCCTGCCCTGTGGGGTTCCGCAGGGATCCATTTTAGCGCCCATGTTGTTTGCAGTGCATATGCTGCCATTGGGAGTGATTATTAGATGGTATGGCTTGAGTTTTCACTGCTATGCAGATGATACTCAGCTATACATGTCTTTTGTCCCCTGAACAAGATGATGCTGTCTCAGTGCTCAACAGCTGTCTAACTGAAATTCAGGCCTGGAGGAATGTGAGCTGGTTAAGGTTGAACCCTGAAAAAATTGAGGTGTCGGTTGTGAACCCGGGTCATCGTGAGGCGGGTATGCTGGCAGGTTCATCTGCAGGTTTGTGGCTTGGAGGTGTCCAGCTAGCTATCTCAGACCAAGTGCGGAACCTGGGCATTATATTTGATGACTGTCTGACTTTAAAATCACAAGTGTCAGCAGTTGTTAAAACTTCTTTTTACCATCTGAGAAATATCACCCAGGTGAAACATCTGGTTCCTCCTGATGATCTTCCAAGGTTGGTTCACGCCTTCATTACCTCCCTCCTTGACTACTGCAATGCCCTTTACCTAGGGCTGTCGGGGGTTGATATCCGTAGCCTGTTGCTAGTGCAGAACGCAGCAGCCAGGTTGTTGACTGGTGCTTCGAGAGCTAGTCATATAACGCCTGTGCTCCGTGGTCTGCACTGGCTGACGACATGGTGGTGGATCCCCTTTAAGGTTGCTTTGTTAACCTATAAGGTCCTACATGACTAGGGACCGGGTTACCTGAAAGATCTCCTTTGTCCCTACTCTCCCCTCCATCCTATCCGATCCACCGAGGAGGGATTGCTAGAGGTTTCCAGGGTACGTTTGCAGACATCGAGAGCAAGGGCATTTAGTTTTATTGCTCTGTCCCTGTGGAACTCTTTACCTCATCGGGTACGAGATTGCCTAACTGTCCAGAGTTTTAAAATAGCTTTAAAAACCTATTTATTTAACCTGGCTTTTGCTGATTGATGGGGTTATTTTACTTTACTATGCTGCTATTATATTGCTTTTTGTGGAATTGTATGCTTGTTTTATAATAATTTATTTTATTTTATGTATTTTATTGTACAGGCGCCTTGGTTTCAGAAAGGCGCCTTTTATAAATAAAATTGATTTGATTTGATTTGATTAGAAAGGATAAGAAAAATATGGAAGTGAAGCTTGCAACAAATGCACATAACTCCAATTATAAATAATTATTGTCGTTCAATTCATTAATAAATCAAAAAAATGATGTAGGGCCAATTAAAGATGTATCTGTTACTATTGTGGAGAATAAACCTATGGCCAAAGTATTCAATAACTATTTCTGTAATGTACATAAAACAGGCCGTAAGGAAGTCACCAAGGGATATTAATGTCCTTACTCTACTGTAAAAATTATGGAAACTGAAATTCATAAGAAAAATCATGAAATTAAAAAAGATTCATCTCCAGGACCAGACAAAATATCTGCAGGTATGCTCCAGATCATGGCTGATCATATCTTATTCTACCTTAAGATTCTATTTGAGCAGTCACTTAGTAAAGCTGACGTCCCCAATGATTGGAAGATTGCTCATATTGTACCAATCTTTAAAAAGGGTGACATGGAGCTTATGCAAAATTACCATCCAATCAGTCTCACCGGTGTCACCGGGAAAGCGATGGAAAGTATCATAAAACATAGAATTCTTACTTACATTAAGGGGCGTGATCAAGAACAACATGGATTTGTAAAAGGGAGAAGTTGTACTACTAACTTGCTAATTTTGTAAGAACAAATCAATAAATATTTAGATATCAACATAACATGTGATATAATTTATTTGGACTTTTCCAAAGCCTTTGATTTGACACCACATTGGACAATAATAGATAAAATGATGGAACACAAAATAGATTCGACTCTGGTAAATTTGGTGGTGGAATGGCTTTCACATAGAAGACAGTGTGTTTTGGTAGACGGTTATGTGTCAGGGGAGGATCACATCTTGAGCGGAGTTCCACAGGGCTCAGTTTTGGGCCCTGTCCTCTTTAATATGTTCATATCTGATATGACTGCCCAGCTTGACTGTATGACTGTAAAGTATGTAGATGATACAAAAATATGTGTGTCATGAACTAGTTTCAATGCCTCAGCAAAGTTGCAGGAAGATTTAAATAAAATTGTACTTTGGACTCACAAATTGGACATGTTAAATCAAGACAAATGCAAAGTAATGCACATGGGTAGATTTAACAATGAGTGTGACTATTACATAGATGGGCACTTGCTTGCTAAAACCAATTGTAAGAAAGATTTAGGCGTATCTATCATGAAAAACTTGAGTTCACAGCAACAAATTACTGAGGCCACATGTAGAGCCAATAAAGTGTTATGGTCAATAAAGAAAAACATCATATCTCGATGTAGTAATCTCTTGATGCCCTCATATAGATCTTATGTATGCCGACATCTGGAGTATTCATCTCAGATATGGAATCCATATAAAGTAGGGGAAAGACAAAAGCTGGAACGTGTGCAGCGCAACTTCACAAAAATTATGGATGGTTATAATAGTGTATCATACAAAAACAGGCTTGAATCTCTCAGGCTTAAGTCTTTGGAAACACGAAGTGCACAAGGTGACATACTCTTTCTATACAATGTATTGCAGGATCCTGCATTAATGTGTGAACTTGACACAGATTTTAAAGATAATGACATTGAAACCAGGGGACATGCATTGCAAATTAAGGGGAACTGGTTTAGGACCAATGCTAGGAAGTATTCTTACACCGACAGAATTGTACATTTATGGAACACTGCCCCAGCATGTAATAATAGCTCAAAGTAAAAATGAATCCAAATCTAGACTTGACAAGTATATACTTGAGGGTGCTGCACTGAGGTATTACCAATGAAGATGGAACATTCATGGGCTTTCAGCCCTTTCATTCCTAATTTTACCTTATTATGAGCCTTAGTAGATGGAAGAAAGCCTCCGCATGACTGAGTATCAGACACGGACTGGCAGCATGAAAAGAAAGAGCTACAGGGCACTGTCAAACAGCTAGTTGCCAAAGTGGATGATCAGGAAAACCATGCTAGGTGGAACAATGTCTGTATCATTGGTCTGCCTGAAGGGAAGGAGGGAGAGGATGAAAATGGATCCATACGAGAATGGCTGATCCAATTTCTTGATCTAAAAAACATAGGGTGCATGTTCAAAATTGAAATGGCTCACAGAACCACAGGGAAGAAGTCCAAGCCTGGTGAACATTCAAGACACTATCTGGTAAAGTTCCTGAAGTTTCCTGAGAGGTGGTAATCCATGCGGACTGTGCAAAAGGTCCCATTGCCTTCGAGAGTGTGAGGGTAAGCATATAACTGGACTATAGCCAGCTACTTCAATGAGAGAGCCAGAAATTCTCTGATTTAAGGCCAGCCTGTACAGATGAGGATGACATTTTCACATCAGTATCCATTCTGTCTGAGAATCCAAAAGCCAGTTAGCCTCCAAAGGTCTTTACTTCAGTGTTGGAAGCAGAGCAATATGTCAGCCTGGAAGAGGCCTCTTCAACCAGGATGTCAGCTCAACACACCACTGCTCCAACAACAGGACTTGCAAAGGTACTTTAAACTGACCTGCAGTACCTTAAGTGACCCATGCTAGCCCTCTATGCCACAAGTAGCAACCCCTGCACCCTGGTGGCTATCTCTATCATGCTGACCCACCCACCTTTCCTCCATAATTAATTGATTAAGTGCTGAGAGCTGATGAGCAAGTAATTTTGCAAACTGCTACTATTGTTTGGTACATCAGAAACTAAGTTTTGCAACAGCTGTCAATTCAAGCATCTTCATCTCTTACTAATCTGCTGATGGAGGGAGGCAGCATGGTGAGCAGGTGAAGGTGGGGGAATGGCAGATGCTGCATGAGGTATGAAACTTGAGTGCCTGTAATGCAGTTAGATGGGGGAGTAAGATGGCTGTGTACCTCATCTTGCCCTCAGTTGTTTTGAGAGATTGCAGGACTGTTCTACATATTATGAGCCCTGTAACCATGAACCCTGGTTGGGGCACTAGAAAATCAGGGTGGTGAGGGAGCGACCGAAGACACAATAAAGGATGTTAGCCCACATTGACTTTTGGGGGCTTGCCAATGTAGCTTTGTGAAAGTTCCATGACTGTGCACACTGCTGGAGGTACTGTTTGAGATGTAATGTAGCTCACACTTTCATGATGGCACAATAACTCTACACAATTTAAACTGTGCATGATGTGAAACAAAAAGGCAATCATCAGCATCTTTCATGGCCAGCTTGTAGCTGATGAACTGTTTCATTTTACCTGCAAGAACTCAGTGTTGATGTTTAAATTTTTCCTGTTGTCACTGTTAAAAGGGATGTTTAAATTGTTCCTGTTATCACTGGTAAAAGGCTGGGAGTAATCAGTAATTAACGCTATCAGGTACTCGCCCCGCCTCGTGTCTCATAGCTCAGGCCTCTGCTCTAGGCACTAGAAAAGTTGAATACCTCTGTACAACTGGTAACCAGTACTAAGTAGTGGATGCCAGACATTTATTGTAATGTATTACGGTGACAGTTATAGTTAAATTAAGCACCAAGAGATGGTTCTTAGGTTACCATGGAGTCTGAGATGTCTTGGGGTAGGAGAGGAGTTAGAATGGTTCAGTGAATAGTAGCAGAGTGAAAATGGCTTCTAAGCTGTGCAACAGTTGGTTGACGTTCACACAGGTATGCAGTCACACCCAAGAGGTCATCTACAGCACCACCGAGGGGACAAGGTTTTAGTGTCCCTCTCTAACTCCGGAGAGACTGCACCAGTTTGCATACCTTTGGATGGTGCAAAGTTTAATTACTTTTTAGTAGCTATGGAAATGTTCCCTTTGAATTGGTACAATGATTTAAAACAGAAGCCTATTGTCCTTGAAGCTGTTGCATTAGTTCACAGCCGAAGTTGGGCTGGGATTACATTTCGAGGAGGGTGTGGGGGGGATAAGTGGTTTGTGACTGCTAAATTTGGGAAAAATGTGTGGATGGGAGGGGGTCATTCTTGACTGGTAATTTGGTGTGATATTAATGATGGGGAGCCCCATCGCCGAGTCACACCCCTAGAGAAATGGTATACCTCACAGTTGTAAGGTTTGAGGCACTATAACTGTGCCAGCATGACAATCATTTAAATGCGTGGAATGTCATAGATACATAGATACATAGACAGTGTCGGCAGATAAGGGCCTATGGCCCACCCAGTCTGCCCATTTGAGCTTGTAAGTTAAGTTTGTTTTCCTAGAAGTCTGTTTCCCCTTACCCCTGACCTCTAGAATTCCTTTATGTCTATCCCATGCATTTTTAAATCCCATGATTGTTTCAGCCCCCACCACTTCCTCTGGCAGGGTGTTCCACTTGTCCACCACCCAAGGACCCATGTCCTTGAACAAACACTTGCTTAGGGCAGGCCATGGGTGATATTGGATACTGTGCCTAACTGCTAAGTGGGGGGGAGGTGGACAATTGGTATCACTGCTTGAACCCTCAGAGTACTGCCTATCACCATCTCATATACATTAGCTCCTCTGTCCCATATGTGAACTAAAGGGCAGTGTGGTGGCTGAGGCAGGAGGGACCCTCATGTTTGTCCACTAAGAAAGAAATTAAATGTCCACAATACTGCTTATCTTAAGATGTCTGATGTTATTAGTATAAACAGTGGACTATATGATCACCCAGTATGCCAACTAGCCTCTGACACCACCCAAGGGGGAGGGAGTAGTACATTTCAACACACCCATTGGTAGCATGGAGTGTAGCTGTACTACCAGCACTGACTACGACACATCACCTCAATCTATGGTGTATTGCAGCTCTCATTTGGAGAGTTGCTGCAGGGTGGGAGGGCAGGGATGGATGGGGTGGCTCAGAAAGTCCAAGGGAGTCCAAAAGGGAGGGAAGGGATGGTGGGACATGATGTTGAGGGTCTGTGGGGGGGGCGCCTATGGAAAAGGGTTAATAAAGGAAGGTTACAGGGTCCAGATAATGTAGAAAAGCATATATGGTTGGATGACTACTTTAAAAGTGTAGGTTGAGTTTGCTGCCATTTTCAACTTCAATTTCAAAATGGCCGATTCTCTGAACTTGATTACCTGGAATGTAAATGGGCTAAAAAATGTTGTCAAATGAAGGAGAGTTATGAACAAGGTTAATAAGCTAGAAAGAGACATCTTATTCATGCATGAGACCCACATGACTGCTGAGGAAGCCCCCCACACCTATAAGGGCTGGAGGGGCACTTGGCTAATGTCCTACTTCAACTCCAGAGCTAGAGGGCTGGCCATCTGCTTAAGGCCGGGCATCCCTGGAACTTTTACAAAGTCCTCCCTGGACTGCCAGGGTAGATTTATCCTTGCCCCAGTTGCTGCTCAACTCGAGGGCCAGCTTCTCATTAGGTGTAGTGTATGGAAACAACATAAAGGATGGCTCCTTCTTGCAGTGGGTGTATTTGGAGATGCCTCAGTATCCAGGAACTTGGATGCTGAGAGGGGACATGAACTGTGTGCGGAACGGTGTCCTAGGTAGCTCAAATCCTCTTCCAGACCCCAAATCAAAGAATGCCAATGGAATGGAGGATATGATGCATACCTAAACATTGGTGGACACTTGGAGGCTCAATAACCCTGCAGGGAGAGAGTATAGTTTCTTCTCTCACTCCCACAATTCATATGCACATACAGAATTGTTGATGATCACCTCAGGCCTAGTCCTTTTGGTGGGTACTGCTTTATACCACCCGGTTCTGGAGTCTGACCACTGCTCCCTAACTGTCCAGATTGGTGTGGGTGGTGTGTGTACTTCAACTATATGTAGACTGGATCCAACACTACTAAAACACCTAGCATATAGGGAAGTCATGTGTAAGGCTATAGATACATTTCTGGTTTATAATAAATGGGGAGACAGCTCCCATTTGATTAGGTGGGAAACACTCAAAGTCTATTTCAGGTACCACACTACTGCTTATGCCAAATACTGTACAAACAGTGAGGGGAAGCCCAGGAACTAGACAAGTCGGAAAAAAAGATCACTGAAGTGGGTATGTTACATAAGGCTGGTCCCACTCCCACCTTGTATCACTTATTGCAGAAACTTAAATAGAAATATAACACATTAGGTAGTGGTAACATTGAAAGGGCAATCCTCATAACCAAAGCTTGGGAAAATTTTGATGGAGACAGGGGTGGTAAACTGCTAGCCTAGCAGGTTAAGCATAGGGAAAGTGAAAAACACAAAGCACAAATTCGACACTCAGAGAAGGCCTTGATATTGAATCATTAAGAAGTGGGAGAGGCTTTCACTAGGTTTTATACTTTACTAAACACAACTGAGCCCTTTCTTTTTGCAGAGTGTTATGAAGCCTTCTTTCAGAAAGCCCCAATCACCCCATCCTGTAATCTGAAATAGAGCACATTAAATCACCCATCTCTAAGCAAGAGGTGAGAAAAGCAAATAAATACTTACAAGTTGAATAGGCACTGGAGCCACATGGTCTACCAATAGGCTTTTTGAAGCAGTTTGTAGATGTCCTGGTGAACAATGTATATGTTATGACTGAGGAAAGTTTTGCAAGAGTTGTACTACTCCCCTCCAACCAGTCAGCAACCATTACAGTACAGCCAAAGCCAGGCAAGGACCCAGTGCAATATGCTTCATATTGATCTATTTCATTGCTGACATTAGACAACTAAGTTGCTACCCAAGTCATTGCAGCAAGTTTAGAGGGGTTCCTTCCCATTGTACTCCCCTAGATCAGGTGAGATTCATTAAGGGGAGGCCAGATAAACTTAACATCAGACACACATTAAATAGAATAGACAAATGGTTGAAAAACCCTAGTAGACATGGTGTTGTGGTCCTTGCCCTGAATGCAGATAAGGCATTTCACTGGGTGCAGTGGGGGTACATATTTGAAACCTTAAAGCAATTTGGTCCAAATGATCCAATTAATCCAAACCCTCTATAGTGACCCCTCGGCTCAAATCCAAGTAAATTGAGGACTGGCCAACTTCTTTACCTTTACAAGAGGCACCAGGCAGGGCTGCTTCTGGTCCCTGCTACTCTACATTCTCTCACTACACCATTTCATGGCAGCTGTTATGGCCCATTCAGGGATTGAGGGATGTGCCATGAGAGGAAGTGAACACAAGGCTACACTTTTTTGCAGACGACTTTCTTCTGTACCTGCAAAATCCTTTTGAGAACCTGCAAACAGTGTATTCCTTATTAGCATAATATGGTGCATTATTGAGCCACAACATTAAGTAGACCAAAAGTGAAATCCTGCCCATAAGCAACCTGCAAAGGGTGGGGTCATGAACAACCCCATGGGGCTACAAGTAGTTCATTCTATTTACACTGAGGGATCACAGTTCCTGCATGTTTATCACAAGTTACATAGAAACACAGACTTTGATGGCAGATAAGGACCACTTGGCCCACCCAGTCTGCCCATTTTCCTACCTACTGGATAAGCTGCAGATTCTAGTTAACCAACAGCCTACTTCCTGCAACCCCACACTATAATTGCCTTGTGTCTTTCACATGCATGTTTGAATTCCCCCACTGTTTTAGACCCAACGACCTCCTCAGGAAGGCTGTTCCATGTATCCACCACTCTCTCCATGAAAATAAATTTCCTCACATTACCCCTGAGCTGTCCCCCCTCTATCTTTAAATTGTGCCCCCTTGTTCTTACACATCTCTTTTTCTGAAAGATGCTACCCTCCTGGACTTTGTTGATTCCCTTGAGGTACTTGTACATTTCTATCATGTCCCCCCGTCCCTCCTTTCATCAAGAGTATACATATTAAGCTCTCTCAGTCTCTCTTCATTTGGTTTCTGCTGCAGACCCTGCACCATTTAGTTGCCCTCCTCTGGACTGCTTCCATCCTGTCTATGTCCTTGTGTAGATGAGGTCTCCAAAACTGCACACAGTACTCCAGATGGGGTCTCACCAACTGTCTTTACAGAGGGATAACCACTTCCCTTTTTCTACTTGTGATGCCCCTTCCTATGCATCCCAGTATCCCCCTGGCTCTCCTTACCAACTTTTCACATTGCTTACCCACCTTTAGGTCATCTGATATGACTACCCCCAGGTCCCTTTCCATTTTTGTTGTTGTTTAGTATCTCCCCTGCTATTGTGTACTCTTCTCCTGGGTTTTTGTTTCCCAGGTGCATTACTTTGCACTTCTTTGCATTGAATCTAAGTTGCCATATGTCTGACCATTCTCCAACCTTGCCAAGTCCCTTCTCATCTTTCCTACCCCCTCTTGTGTATCAACTCTGTTACAGATCTTTGTGTCATCTGCAAAGAGGCATACCTTTCCCTCCAGACCCTCTGCAGTGTCACCTATAAAGATGTTAAAGAGGAATGGACCCAGTACTGAGCCCTAAGGTACTCCACTAGTACCCCCCCTTCTTTGGAATGTGTTCCATTCACTATTACCTTCTTTGTCCTGTTATGCAGCTAGTTTGCTACCCAGGCTACCACCCTGGGACCCACTCCCAGGCTGGCTAACTTGATTATTAATCTTTTGTGTGGGACTGTGTCAAATGCCTTGCTAAAGTCTAGGTAGGCCATGTCCACAGCTTCTCTGTAGTCTACTACTTTGGTCACCCAGTCAAAGAAATCAAATAGATTCATCTGACATGACCTTCCTGCTGTAAATCCATGCTGCTTTGGGTCCTCTGCCCTGCTGGCCTCTAGGTACTCAACAATTCTTTCTTTCAGAAGTGATTGCATCATTTTCCCTACCACTGAGGTCAAACTTACAGGTCTGTAGTTTCCTGCTTCTGCCTTGCTCCCACTTTTGTGAAGGGGAATCACATCTGCCCTCCTCCAGTCCTCGGGTACCGCCCTATCCTGCCATGTTTTTTTACAAAGCGTGGTCAGTGGTGTCACTAGGTCCTCCCTTAGTTCTTTTAGGATTCTGGGGTGAATCCCATCAGGCCCCATTGCTTTGTCCATCTTGAGTTCTAGGAGTTCTTTCAGGACTCTTTCTTCTGTGAATGGACTGGTGTCAACCCCCCCACCCAGAGTGCTTCTATTGTCTGGTTTAGGTAACTCCTCCTCATTTTCTTTTGTGAATACTGAGCAAAAGTATTCATTCAGTATCTCTGCCTTTTCACTGTCTCCCTCTGCCCACCTCCCCTCTCCTTTATTAATTTTCACTATCCCTCCCTTAACCTTTCTATGCTCCCTAATGTACCTATAAAAGGTTTTATCCCCCTTCTTAACTGAGTTGGCTATTTTTTCCTCGGTTTGGGCCTTTGCTAGTCTGACTGTCTTCCCCACTTCTTTCTGCTTTAATTGATACAGTTCCCTGTCGTGCTCCTTCTGTGATTCCTTATACTTTTTGAATGCAGCTTTTTTCTCCATAACCTTCCCTGCCACCTCTTTTGAGAACCATAGTGGTTTTTTACTCCACTTTGTTTTCTTTATTTGTTTCACACAAAGGCTTGTTGCCTCCATGATGGCAGTTTTGATTTTTCTCCATTGTTCTTCCACCCCTCCTTTTTGGTCATTTGCTACTGCATTCTTTAGGTATTCACCCATTTTGGCAAAGTCAGCCCTTCTAAAGTCCAGTATCCTTGTTTTTGTATGGCTTATCTCCATGGTTGTGCTCATTGTGAAGTACACTGTGCAGTGGTCGCTTGTTCCCAGATGTCTACTGACTTCTAAATTTGTGATCCTCTCTCCATTTGAGAGTACCAGGTATAGTATTGCTTCCTCCCGAGTGGGTTCCAACACTAGCTATCTAAGGCCTGCCCCCTGCAGGGCATCGAGAATGACCCTGTTCTTGGATGTGGCTGCAGTACATGTTATCCAGTTATCATCTGGCATATTCAGGTCCCCCATCAACAGTATCTCCCCTTTTTCAGCCACTTTGAGAATGTCCACTATCATTTTGTTGTCCATTTCCTCCCATTGAGATGGGGGTCTGTATACAACCCCTGTGCGGATTGTGATGCCATTCCCTTTCTCCAAGGTGACCCAGAGTGCCTCTTGTCCTCCCCCTTTACTTTTCAGTTCTGTAGCTTTGATCGCTTCTTTTATGTATAGAGCTACTCCACCTCCTCTTTTACCTTTCCTGTCCCTTCTGTAGATTGTGTACCCTGGTATGTTGACATCCCAGTCATGGTTCTCGGTGTACCATGTTTCCATGACTGCCACAATATCCAATTGTTCATCTTCCATCAGGGCTACTAGCTCAGGAAGCTTGTTTCCTGGACTATGGGCATTGGTACTCATTGCCCTCCATTTAATGTTGGCTTTATCCTTTTTTCACCATCCCTGCTCTTATTTCCCTTGTCTATTTTTCCATTTACCCCTGTCCTTCCCTGTGTTGAGCTCTGTACCTCAATATTTACCTTACTACCTTCATGTTTTGTGGGGGGAGGCTTGAAATTTCCTGCCTTTTATCAGTGCCTTGCCCCTTGGCTAGTTTAAAAGCTTGCCAAGGAAGCATTTAAACCTGTCACCTAGGAGCTTGGTTCCCTTCGTGGGCAGATGCAGACCATTGTGCCAGCATAGACCTTTATCTCTCCAGGTGGACCCCCAGACCCCAATGAAGCCAAAGCCCTGTGCTCTGCACCAGTTTTGCAACCATTCATTAAACTGCATGGTGTGCAGTACCCTAGCCTCACTCCTGCCATGGACTGGTAGCACCTCTGAGAAGGTTACCGTGCTTGCTACCCATCTGAGGCCCCTCCTTAACTCCACAAATTCATTCTGCACTGCACTGATCCCATGCCTAGCTGGGTCATTTGTCCCAAGGTGGACTATGATATCTAGTTCCCTCTCCTGTGATGCTGCTTCTGCAATCCTGAGGATTCGCTTCATGTCCCTACAAGCCATGGCACCAGGCAGGCACCTTACTTCCTTCTCCTCTCCCTTCCCCAGTTTTACCCCCTTAACAACTGAGTCCCCTATCAGAAGCTGTTTCCTTCCCCTGTGGTGTCCCTTGCCACCTTTTTGTGGGTCTCCCTTGTGGATGTCCTCAGCATTCTTCTGGGTCTCCACTGAGGGGGCCATCATAGAGGAACCTTGCTCTGCCAGAATGACATATGATTTGTGTAGAGGTACAACTAGGGGGCTTCACCTCTAGTCCACCACCAGCACCCTCCCAGAACCCACTGTGGTCCAACTGCTCTTCATACTTGCCAACCTCTGAGGCAGTGGTTGTGGCAGTGGTGCTCTTTGGAAAGGGGAGGCCTCCTTAGTCCTTGCTAGTTGAACCTGGAGGTGGGCAACCTCCTCCCTCAGAGCTGACAGTTGCCTGCAAATAGGACAGCAACGCAGTTTCCAGAATGTCTCCCAGAAAACTGCTGCCCCACAGCCAGTGCATTGCACCACTCCCCACATGTCCCTCTCCCTTATAATATACAATATGTAAAATATATATATATATATATATATATATATATTATTTATTTTATTATTATATGTGGTGTGTACCTACCCTTTTTGCACTGTGCTGGGTTATTAAGAATGAGACAGTTCTGCCCCAAGACCTGTTGAGGAAATGATGTCAGAACTGTGGCTATAAAGGAAATGCCATGCCTGAGGGGTGGGGTGTGGGGAAGGGTGGGTGGGTAGTCCCCAGCCACTGGTGACTGTTAGAAACAATCAAATACACAACTGCTCCACCACCCTGGTGAGTACTGCCCTTATAGTAATTCAACTAACACCACAATTATCAGGACCACGTGCTTTACACAAAACCACTCTATTGAGTCCAGGGATAAAATGAATTCACCTCGGCCAGCAAGACACTTTTAGAATGTTGCAAAAATATCCTTCTAAATCCTAGGTCTCAACCTCAACAATCAAGCAAATTCAGTTGTATCTCACTCCCTCTGGTTATAAAATTACTACACTTTTAATGGAATCCTGCAATTCTCTGCTTAATGCCAATAAGGAAAAAAAATTGAAACTTTTTGTAGAAAGTGTAGCTCCCCTTCTTAACAAGTACCCACCAGTATTATGCCTTACCAGGTTTCCAGGTCCTAAATGGAGTTATAGTTTGTTCTTTGCAGTGTAGCAAGGTTCTTAGCTTCCAACAGACAAATCAAAGTCAGTCTGACTCACAATAGTAACTTCCCTCAGTTGCTAGCTGCCATTAGAAATGAATGTGAAAGACTGGAACATATGCCCCTATCTATCATAGGTAAGGTGATGTGACAGGGTTGGGTAAAACCCAATCCCATTTGTTATGCAGAGAAAGTTAAAAGCAATAATCTATTTTATCCTCTCCGATTCTGCCCCTTGTCTATGTCTTGTCTGACTGCTTGTGCAATCAAAATTTTCTTGTGGCACTTAGGAACTGGCCACTCAGATGGTCCCTTAATTTCCCCCTGTTATATCCCTTCCTTAGCTTGCTCCTTCTATTCTTTCTTTCACTCCTTGCTTCTCTGTGGTTGAAAAACATATGTGATTCTTTATGTGAAACTGGGATCCCTAGATTTGCAAATGTATATATACTAATATTGCTGAAATGCTATTTGGGTTTACTAGAGGTTGATCTTGACATACATTTTGACCTCTGCAATCTTGTTTACAGAGCTGTCAAAAGGAAACCAGCTCAGGGACAAAATGTGTTATTTTTTTGTACCTGTTAAAAAGTAAATGTGCACTTCAGGCTGGTCTCAAGAAAGAAATTGACAAAGTTCTGGTACATTTTGTGAGAAATAGGAAATGCAACTTACAACAGCAGAATACAGAATTAAAACTGCCAGTAAAAGATATCTTATAAAAAGAAGCAATGTTTAGAGAGATAGAGTGGTTGGGATTTCAAAGAGAGTCCAGATACAAGACTTTGTTTATTTGAACCATCTGTATGAAGAACTATCCTGCACAAGTTTTATTTTTTGTTATTGTTGTTGATAATAATAGAACACTACTTGCAAATGTTATAACTTCCAGTTTGCCTATACTTCCTGACCTATGCCTCTGTGGCAGGTGAATGTTATAAAAATGGACACACTGCTAATGTGTCTTTGTTTCAATGAATTCCTCTTTGGATTCCTATGGAAAGGGAAGGGGCCACAAGGGTTAAGAGAACTATTCTCCATTTAACCATCTGAGGGTGGGGGGTGTGCTCTGCATCTCTTTAAAAATTATTACTGGGTTTTACAGCTCAGCTTCATACCTGTTGGGATTAAAGTGCAGAATCCTGCATGGGTGGCAATGGAAGAAGAGAAACTGGGTTGTGACCTGAGAAGGGGCCTTTTGTCTGCCTCCTAGGGACCTCTTATGGTCTCAAGAATGTTCAACTCCTTCACTATATCTTTGGCTAGAATTTGGAAGGCAGTCCACTCACAACTAAACTGGACATTTCACCTTTTGGGTCAGTTATCCCTCAGGATTGCATTGAAAGGGCTACCCCATTACAATGTCTTTTTCTACCAAATACTGCTCCAATAGGAAAAGTTGAGCATCTCATACATGTCCCAGTTCTACAAGGGAGGTAGCTTCAGAGAATTTTTGACTCTGCAGCCTGACTGGGGGTCTCTTTGCCTATCTAAAGGTCAGACAAATGCTAGGTAGCAGTCAGTTGGGTGATGACAGAAGCTTCCCTGGTGTTTTGCCCCCAATGTCACCACTGGAAGAGGAGGCATACCCTCCTCAACCCACAATAAAGCCCCTCTCTGCATTCTATAAAACTCTGCAAAGAGGCATGCCATCTGCTATAGATAAGATAAAGGCCAAACAGGGGTAAGACTTTCACTTCCTCATTACATAACAGATTTGGAATCAAGCCTCCATCCATCTTGTGAGCTGTTCCTGAAACAGCAAACATGAACTTTTTATACCACACCTACTACACTCTGGCTAGAGCCCATGCAAGAAACCCTGAAAAAAAAAACATATGCTTGAAATGTTAGGTAGAACCTAACCAAATTATCCTGACTTGCCCCAAAATTTGTCCCTTTTGGCATGAAGTACATAACATTATGGAAAAAATCCTGAGAATGAGACTACCCAAGTCTCTCCCTGAGTTGTTGGTAGGGGCAGAAGGGGTACAGAAGGTTTCAGGCCCTGCATGCCCCTTGTGATCCATCACCTTTTTTAATGCATGAAAGGCAATAGCACAACAATGGATATCTGAGGCATCCCTATCCATCTTTCACTATGTTATCATGTGGGTAGCTGTCTTAGGCTAATAGGAATACAACTCTCAGCTAGTGGCAGCAGCAGCTATTCCACCAAATCTGGGATCCCATTATCATGGCCGTAGAGGTGGGAATCTGGCCAGTTTAATAAGGGCAATAGGTATATAGCCCAACTGTATCAGTAGCCTATTGTTGCATATCCTAGGTGGTAAAATGCCAGTTTCTTATGTATCTGCATATAGTTAAATGTAGAACTGTTAGTGAGTTGCCAGACAACCTCTATGAAGTATGATTCCTGTTGTAAAATTTAATGTAACTATAACCGTACCTTGCAAGGTAAAATTTGTTTAGAAAAATAAAATAAGGAAGATCCGTTGCTGAATTTGCATTCGGCAAACACGTTAAAATCTGGTATTTCCCCTATCTGCTACTACCTTACTCTGCTCCAAGCCCGCTTTCCCTAGTGAATGGTGAATCCTTGAACTCACCCTGAGTTTGGCTAAGAACCTGCATTTGGGGTGCTGTTATACTCCCTCCATGGGGGGGGTAGAAGGTCTTCATAATTTCCTGACTAGCTATGGGTCTCTTCCCTCCCCAACCGGACACCATTCTCTTTGGTGACCACAATCTCAATTGGCTAAGTACCCAAGAATCTGATTATACCAACCTACTAAAACAACACACCTTGGTGCAAGCTATCACCCTCACCACTTGCCTAAACACTTGCACCTCTACCAGCACTCTACTTGACTGGGTGATGGGTGATGATAAACCGGGATGATAGGCTACTTCAGGCAGGAAACTGCTAACTCCATTAGCAACCATTCCCCTACATATGCCATATAGTCCTCCAAGACTTCTTGCCCTCCTACAAAGTACTTCTCCTTCTGCAGTTTCAAATGCCCTGACACCTTCCACCTCCAAGATGATGTTAAGGCCATAAATTGGCAGGACCGCTACAGCATCACGGATGTATCCTCAGCTGTTGCTTTCTTCACCAAAGTCCTACTAACAATCCAGGACTGTCATTTCCCAACTACAACATGGAGAGTTAGAGGCAGGGGCTCCCGATGGATAACCAAAGAATTACTAGCACTCATGAAAGTCAGAGACCGTAAGTGGACTGCACATAAATTGTCTCCTTCCAGCAGCCTGTGGAACTATGCAATCAATGTAAACATAGGACTAGGTCCTTGAAATAGAACTACTATCTCAACCTACAGAAGGAGAGTCTCAGAAACCCTAGAAAATTCTGGGACACTGTTAGAAACATAGAAATATAGAAACATAGACTTTGATGGCAGATAAGGACTGCTTGGCGCACCTAGTCTGCCCATTTCCCTACCTACAGGATAAGCTGCAGATCCTAGTTAACCAACAGCCTATTTCTTCCTACCCCCCACAAAACTTGCCTTATGTCTATCCCATGCATTTGTGAATTCTCCCACAGTTTTAGACCCCACAACCTCTTCAGGAAGGCTGTGCCATGCATTCACCACTCTTTCTGTGAAAAAATACTTCCTCACATTGCCCCTGTTCCTCCCCCCCTCTATCTTCAAATTGTGTCCCCTTTTTCTTGCACATCTCTTTTTCTGAAAGATGCTACCCTCTTGGACTTTGTTGATTCCACTGAAGTACTTAAAAGTTTCTACCATGTCCCCCTTGTCCCTCCTTTTCTCAAGGGTATACATATTAAGCTCCTTCAGTCTCTCCTCATATGGCTTCTCTTGCAGACCCTGCACTATTTTAGTTGCCCTCCTCTGGACTGCCACTATCCTGTCTATGTCCTTGCGGAGATGGGGTCTCCATAACTGGATGCAGTACTCCAGATGGGGTCTCACCAACTGTCTGTACAGAGGGATAGCAACTTCCTGTTTTCTGCTGGTGATGTCTCTCCCTATACAGTACATCCCAGTATCCCCACAGCCCTCCCTACTGCCTTCTCACATTGCTTGCTAACCTTAAGGTCATCTGATATGATTACCTCCCAGGTTCCTTTCCATTTTTGTTGTTGTTACTACCTCCCCCCATTGTGTAATCTTCCCCTGGGTTTTTGTTTCCCAAGTGCATTATTTTGCACTTCTTTGCATTGAATCCAAGCTGCCATACTTCTGACCATTCTTCCAACCTTGCCAGGTCTCTTCTCATCCTTTCCACACCTCCTTGCGTATCAACCCTGTTGCAGAGCTTTGTGTCATCTGCAAAGAGGCATACTTGTCCTTCCAGTCCCTCTGCAATGTCAGTTATAAAGACATTAAAAAGGACTGGACCCAGTACTGAACCCTGCGATACCCCACTAGTAACCATTCTTTCTTCAGAGTGGACTCCATTTACAATTACCTTCTGTGTCCTGTTGTCCAGCCAATGTTTTACCTAGGCTACCACCCTGGGAACCACTCCCAGGCCGGTTTATTTGACTATTAATCTTTTGTGTGGGACTGTGTCAAATACCTTACTAAAGTCTAGGTAGGCCATGTCCACAGCCTCTCCCTGGTCTACTACTTTGGTCACCCAGTCAAAGAAATCTGACATGACCTTCCTGCTGTGAACCCATGCTGCCTTGGGTCCTTTGTCCCACTGGCCTCTAGGTACTCAACAATTCTTTCCTTCAGAAGTGATTGCATCACTTTCCCTACCACAGAGGTCAAACTGACAGGTCTGTAGTTTCCTGCCTCTGTCTTTGTCCTACTTTTGTGAAGGGGAATCACATCTGCCTTCCTCCAGTCCTCAGGTACCACACCATCCTCCCATGATTTGTTAAAAAGGGTAGTCAGTGGTTTCACTAGTTCTCCCCTTAATTCTTTTAGAATTCTAGGGTGAATTCCATCAAGCCCCATTACTTTGTCCACCATCAGTTTTAGGAGTTCTTTCAGAACCCTGTCTTCTGTGAAAGGACTGGGATCGACCCCCCCCCCCATCCAGAGTGCTTCTGTTAATTGGATTAGGCACTTCCCCTTCCTCCTCTTTTGTGAATACTGAGCAGAAATATTCATTCAGTATCCCTGCTTTTCACTGTCCATCTCTGCCCACCCACCATCCATTCTAGTCAGCCTCACTATCCCTCTCTTGTCTTTCTACACCCCTAATGTACCTATAAAGGTTTTATCCCTTTCTTAACCGAGTTGGCTATCTCTTCCTCAGTTTGGGCCTTTGCTATTCTGACTTCCCTCCCTGCTTCCTTCTGCCTTAACTGGTACAGTTCTCTGTCCTGCTCCTTCTGTGTTTCCTTGTACTTCCTGAATGCTATCTTTTTCTCCCTGATTTTCCCAGCCACCTCTTTTGAGAACCATAGTGGCTTTTTCTTTTGTTTTGTTTATTTGCTTCACACAAAGGCTTGTTGCCTCTGTGATGGCAGTTTTGATATTTCCCCATTGTTACTCCACCCCTCCTTCTAGCCTGTTTGCTAGTGCTTTTCTAAGGCACTCTCCCATCTTGCCAAAAAGTCAGCCCTCCTGAAGTCCAGCACCCTCACTTTTGTATTAGCCCCCTTCTACACCCTCACCAACACAGTAACACCATTCTACTGGACTCTTCTTCTGGGCAGCTAACTGAGCCAGCTGAGGCTGCCCAGGCATTCAATATGAAACTTATTGATCTCTCTGCCCTCCTTAGTAAACTTCTGGAAAATGTAGCAACCAGCTCAGGGGCATGCACCACACCCTCATCTCCTACCTGCACTCTTAGTTTCACCCACCCTTTTTCTACTTTAAGGCTGTTTCCCTAAAGGAAACCTATAACCTCTTAAAGACTCTCCCCAACTGTAGCAGTCCCAGCTTGGATGGCATCTCCCCTGTCATGCTAAAGCTTGTCTCCCCTGGTATCTCTAAATCTCTCATGTTCATCTTGAACTTGGCCCTTTCCACCTCCTCCATGCCTGACCCCTGGATATCAGCTAATGTGGTGCCCATTTTTAAAGCCAGAAATCCTTTCTTCTCTGACAATTATTGACCCATATCAATATTACCTCACCATAGTAAGCTTCTCAAGAAGGTCATCCATCACCAATTGTCTGAACATCTCAGGAAATACAACCTGCTGTGAAACCAGCAGGATAGTTTTAACAATAGCTACAGCACCATGACAGCCTTTGTTCTGTTCACTGATCATGTCCTCTCTAACATGGACCACAGCAATGCAACTGGTGCCGTTTTCGTCGACCTGTCCAAGGCATTTGATATGGTAAACCATGCCCTCCTGTTGTCCAAATTACCCCTGCTTGGATGCTCCCCAAGACCATGAACTGGTTTCGGAGCTACCTCTTGGACCACTCCCAAACTGCACATTGGCTCTGCCACATCCTCTGCCCTATCTGTCAATACGGGTGTCAACCTGGGCTCCATTCTAGGACCCCTTCTCTTTTCTATCTTTATAAATAACCTCCTGTCTGCTGTCTGACAGCCTTAACTGCAACTCCCTCCTCTATGTGGATGATCTTGCCCAGCATGGGGTCATAATGTCGCAAGGCATTATGCCGCATGCATATATTGTGCTGCCAAGACAGTGCGATATAATGCATGCAGCTTAAGTCTTTATTTATGCAAGGGGCTGCATGCCCCGAACCCTCCCAACTAAAATATCTAACTCCAGGGGGAGGTTCAGTAAATATCGCACAAAGTGCAAAAAAAGAAACATTTTCATGCGTCTGGGACCAGGAATTGAACCTGTTCCCATATGCACTGCCTGCTTCCATCCCTACCAGTGGTTCATCCCTTCAAACCACAGCAGCTGCTCGGTGGAAGCCTGTCCCAACAGAGGTAATACCCTTTGCCTCCGACAGTGAGAGGGTGCAATACCGCACACAGAACCATTCTCGGTATTGCACCCTCTCGCTGTTCTATACTGTAATATTGCAGTTTGGGGTTTTGTAGTGTACAACATTTTGACCTGGTAGGATCTTGACATGTACCATAGTGAAAAATCCCTCCCTAATATGTCCACCATCCTCACACACAACTACTGCACTGCCAACAGGTGGTTCACGTCCAACTTGCTGTTGGTAAATGAGAAAAAAACAAAGGTTATGCTGTTTGGGTCCAGACCCTACCTTGCTAAGGCACAAAAGGCAAACTCTTCCCTCCATGTATTTTCTCTGGATGGCCCTGCACTTGAGAATATCCCCTACTTTAAATACTTGGGGCAATGCTGGACCCTTCCCTCTTCTTTGCTGAACACATTCACCTGGCTGTTCGTAGAATGAATCTGAATCTTGGGATGGCCTATCTTATCAAACACTACTTATCTAAGGAGGGCCGCCTGGCTATCGCTGTTGGAAATCTCCTTCCCATCCTTGATTACTGCGCTCCCACATACTTGCATGTATCTGCTGCCCTTCAAGCCCAACTCACATCTGTCTACAATAATGTCTGCCGATTTGCCCTACTTGCCCCATTCTCTACCCACCACTGTGACCTCTATCGGTCCCTTGGCTGCCTACCGCTCAGATCTCACTTTGACTTCTCCCTTGGCTGCATCATCTACAGCACCCTCAGGACTTGGAAGTGTCCCCTCTCTACTCCTTCCTAAAGACTAGACATTCTACTAGGACTCTTCATTCCTCGGCTGTCCCTTCCCTGGAAATGCCTTGGGCCGCTACTAGTATGGGTAGTAAAGCTCTATCAGTTGCCACTCCCTCCCTGTGGAACAATCTACCCTCATCTCTTAGATCAGCCTCCTCTCACCTCACCTTCAAATCTAGTTTGAAATTCTGGCTCCTTAGGGAATTTCGATGTAACTGTTCACCCAGGTAGCCCTCCCCCCCCAGCAGCCATCTCTCCCTTTTCTCATTTTTTTTCTGCTGCACGTATGCTTTTACCCTACCCTGCATCTGTGCTTCAGTGGTTGCCAGGCCAGTTGGGTTCTCAAGTTGCAGTAATGTGGGAAACTGCTTACTGCCACCTATGTCTCTCGACCATTGCCTAGTTGGTTCTCTGCTTCTATGAACCTGTCAACTGTACTTAATAATGCAATTGACAAGTGAATGTTCATCCAAATTTTTCACTGTACTGTACCAACTGTACTTGCTAATTATATACCATGCACTTGCATAGTTTATAATTTCTTGATTGTATGTACTGTTCTTTACAAATCCTTGTTCATCACTGTGTAGATAACTGATATTTAGGTTTACATTTGTCAAGTTGCTTATCTCTTATTTCTCAACCAGTATTTCATGTACTATACTGATTGTATTCTTTGTAAATATGTTATGTTTATATATGTATGTATGTAGTCCTTGTCCTTGCTGTGCCACTCCTGTGGCCTGGGTCATGCCTGAAAATGGTCCTTTGGATCAGTGTACTTTCCCGGTAACCAAAGTCATAAATAAATAAATAAATGTTGGCAACTGATGAAGCAGGACCAAAGCAACTAATTTTCCCCTTGGCAGATTAGCACTTTGCCATTGTGAGACAGCCCTTTTTTTTTTTTTTTGCAAGGAACACACACTGAACATCTCGAAGCTGTTGGCAAGCCACATGACCTGCAGCTGCTAATCAACAATGCTGGAGATCGAGATCACCTCGCACAGCACACATATTGCTATTTCCAGCTCACTTTCACAGGAGAAGGACTTGTGGCAGGAAGGAAGCTCCATTTTTTGAAAGAGTATGACTTTTGATCAGAAAACATCCAAAACAGTAAGAACTTTTGAAACAATATGAAAGAAGTAACAGGTAAAGATGCTAAGGTTGCACCCACCACACTAAATATTAATGGAGCCCCCACCCTTGACCCACTGATCACAGCCAGTGCTTTTAATAGCATATTCACTGACCTGGGCAGTGTTCTTCCACCAGAATTCTTTGAGGATACCACTGAAGACACTGAACAGCAGGCAGATGAGTTGCTACCTGCACCACCTCCTTTCTACTTCAAAGAGGTCCCACTATATATGGTCAGGAAATACCTAGTAAAAGTACTAGGGAAGTCAAGGCACAGTGGTGATTCCTTAGACCTCAAATTAGTTGTCCTTACCATTGAAGAAATACTGGTGACCATTGCAAAGATTCTAAACCTCTCACTGAGACTGGCATAATTCTTCCAAATCTGGAAGTCAGCCCTTGTTACCCCTGTTCACAAAAGTGAAGACCACACTATATGCACAAACTATAGACCTATCTCTATACTTCCACCTCTGTCAAAAGCACTCAAGCGCATAGTTGCAGATCAGCTGTTGGAGTATATGGAAAAATACTTGATCCAGTGCCCCCAGCAGCATAGATTCAGAAAGCGACATAGCACTACCACAGCACTACTAGAATTCACTGGTTTCATTTACCAATCTCTGGATCAAGATAGCCTAGTGGATACAGCCTCCACAGACCTCACAAAGGTCTCTGATACAGTGAACTACATCCTTCTCCTCAAGCAACTGTCCTCTACTGGCTTCTCCACAGATACTGTATCCTGGTTCAGAAGCTATCTTGTCGGCTACTCCCAATGGGTGAGGATAGCTAATGTCACCTCTGACAATCAACATGTCCACTCTGGAGTACCACAGGGCTCCATACTGGATACACTTCTCTTTAGCATCTTTCTCAACAATCTCCCTTGATCCTTTCACCAGCAGATCTTCCTCTATGCAGATTACATGGTCATATACATTAGCAACACTTACCCTGAACCACTGAAACACCAACTTCAACTTGGCTTAAAGGAAGTGGAGGACTGGTTCAGAAAACATAAGCTGATTCTGAACTACAAAAAAAATGAAAGTCATGTTCAGCGGTGCTCAGAGCAAACACAGATCCAGTGCCCTAACCATCAGGAACTCCTCTGACGTCCCACTTGAACAAATTCAACATTTCAGGTATCTAGAGGTAACCGTTGATAGCTCACTATCATATTCCCAGCATGTTGAGAATGTTGCCAGGTCTGCCAGTATCAAGATAGGGCTATTCCTTAGACATAAACAGAATCTAACACCTGAAGCCCTTAGACTAGCTATCCATAGCTCCATAGTATCCATTGTTGACTACGGTCTGGTTATCTACTGCTCAGCTTCTACCACTACCCTCCACAGAATATCAGTGGCACTCAATAATGCATGCCAACTTCTTACTGGAGCAGCACACCTCACCCACATGTGTGAACTGTATGCGCAAACAGGTTGCATTCAGCTAAATGGGAGAATTCACTATCAAACCTGCTTGCTAACTAAAAAGGCACTTCTCGGGCTCCTGCCTTCTGGTGTTTCAAATGTACTCAACCCCTCCTGCAGCTCCCAGCACATGCATAGCTCAGTCAACCAACTGTTGTCTGTCCCAAGATGCCAGACTACACAAGAGCAACATTTGTTTGCATATAGAGCACCACTATGGTTTAATGCTCTGCCCAGAGATATCACTCCCATACCAAAATTGGGACCATTTAAAGGCACTCTTCATCAGCATCTCACAGCTAACAGTTCCTGTGACTGTTTCAACTAACATGGCACTGCCTCAGCAGTACTGACACACCCTAGTGTACCTACTTCTCCCCCCCTTTCTCTGGGAATGACCACTTTCACCCTAACTGCTCTGCCCTATTTCCTACTTCCTTCCCCGATCCATCTTTCACACCCTTCTCACCCTCCACCTTCTTTCCACTGTTTATCTTCACTTACCTAAACTTTTGTTCACCCATAACTACCTATTCTAATTTGACAGCCCTTACAAAAATAATTATGTGAAATGTTTTCATGCTGCACACATAAAACTACTCATGTGATGTGCATGCGCAAACATGATTTAGATGTTAAATTGGAACCAACTGCATGCATGTGGCATGCATGCAGTGAGGAAGTGTGGAAAGCATGCTTTTTATGTTAAATTGGAACAGACTGCACAAATGTGGCATGCGTGCAAAAAGCAAGTGGTCACTGATAAGTGCACACATAAAAGTTAAGTGGCTTGCTTAGGATCACACCATATACTGTACAAGTGGGGGTAGATGAGATTCAAATCCAGGTCTTCAGGTCTCCAAGTTTCCTGGTTTGCAGTTCAGTGCCTTTAATCACTAAGCTATACTGTCTGCAAATATATTGCTCACTTCAATACAAATCTGCATACTGTACATCTGCACACATGCAGCATGCTCATAGTCACTGTTATACTTTTCAGTTTCCTTGTCCTTCCTCAGCTGCACAACTGAACTGTAGCATACATACCAATGGAAACACATGTGGTTCTTCTCACCACTAATACACACACTTACCTACAAAATTACTCAATTACGTCTCTCTGGTCAGTACTCCTACTATTGTCTCTCCATAGTTGTGAGTGCTTCCACACAAACAGACTTTAAGGGGAAAACACAAAACTAGCAATAACTCATCACCCACCCAAATTGCCAGTCCTCCCAAGGTACACGCACACTGCAACAGGTGTGGCCATGCTGCTACAGACAGCCAACCCTAGTATAGATATAAGCTGAGAGTCTCTTACCTAAACCAGAGGCAGGAGTTTTTAAGAGATGATGTCATTGAGTCAGAGTGTTGGGGCATAGTTGTACCCCCTTAAAATGAATAGAGTTATTTTTTATTACTATTTTATACATCATGATGGTGAGTTGGAGAATAATGAAGGCTATTGTTCTACTAACAAGGCCCTTGTTAGTTGAGCAGTGGCCTTCATTAATCTCCAACTCTCCATCAATAATGTATAAAACAGTAATAAAAAAAATACCCCTATTCATTTCAATGGTGCATGCCCAGCAGTCTCCCTTGCCCTATATCATAATGTGCCCTAGTGTGGTGATGTGGAGGTTAGCGTCACTGGGAGGGCATAAACATGACCATAGTGGAGCTTCAATAGTCTGTGCATATCATACTGCTCAACTGTCCCTGAATGCAAGGGACAGTTCTCTTTTTTACCCTTTAAAACTGCTCTGCTCCTCATCCATCCCTCATGGGAAGCATGCTGCTCACACAGAGGATGTCCTGTAAATTTTGACTTTATGGCATGGGCATCATTTCGGATTGCAGCATGTGGGAGCCAACAACCAGTCGAGGCCAGGTGTTAGTTAGCCCCTAGGTGGCAAGCTCTAGAATGTCTGGAATGTCTCTAAAAGGTAAAGCGAATTTGTTGTTACTGAAAAGTGATATGCAAATCTGGAAAAATTCAGATGTGTAAGATTTATCTGTCTATACCCCTGAGCAGTTCATCAGATTTGGTCCTAAATCCACCTAGTTATTAATCAATTGTTTTCCTGGCTGATGTTCTGAACCCCCCAAAAAAAAACAACTTTGTCCTGATTTCTCTCTCTGACTCCATTCCATTCAATACCCATCCCATATGGGTCATGAAGCTGCCTAAAGGTACAGAAATATGAAAAACGCATCAATATTTCAGTCCTTCCTCCTTCCCCAATCTACCTTTAAAAACATTGTTTACTTTTACTTACCTGCCCATCTGGCCAGAACCTACAGCTTGGCCCAGTGTGCCATCAAACCAGTTTTCAGTTTGCTTCCTTCCGTCCTTCTGCCAGAAGCTGAATGCTAGAACTGACCATACCAGGTTCCCAGCATGGTCTGTGACCAAGTCACCTCACCAACCAAACACACCCAACCTGCATTCCTTGCTTCTTGCTTGGCTGCTGCTGCACTGCACTGATCATGGCCTATGAAGACTACCCACACCACTGTCACCACCGCTGCTGCTAGGCCTAGCTTGTTGCTGAGGGGGCTTGTGCTGTTTTTGTTTTTTTTGTCTGGTGAGCCTAATAGAGTAAGTAGGTAGCCTAGTCTCGAGTTAGCTTCTAGCTCACCCCCTGTCCCTTCAGCCATCAGGAGAGACAGAGACTCACTAAGAGTACACCAACAAAAATATGCTGCCACAAGACTGCTATTGAGAGTTCAGAGCTCACCGATTCCTCCAAGCTGCAGTGTGTGGCCTGTCTTCTCTGTGGCAGGAAAGACAATGTCACACTCATGTGACTCATGTGCTCTTGCTTGGCTGGAGCTCCTGCACGTCAAGTGTGATGGTGCTGCCACTAATAGGTGGAGAGAGTGGATAACACAATACAGACATAGTCAAGTCAGGAGAACACCTGCAGCGTGAGCGCACACAGGCAGGGGGCGCACTTATTGGGCAAAAGATTAAATCCAAATTTAATGTCATTATTGCCACACCATAAGAACAACCTAGGCACAAATTTTAGAAATTCATTCTCAGGTATCGGTACAAGTAAATACAACAGCTTCCACTGTGCTTCGAGATACTGTATTTCCATGTTTCAGGATGTGTCCTGATCATCATGAGGGTTAGTGTCCCTCATTGTACCTCATTTTGCATGTCCATGTCCCTCATTTCAGTGACAAAATATGAGATATGGTGCATGCTTCCAAAACCCTACTCGGCACAAAGAGTGCTTAGCATGGCCATGGTGTATATACTTCATACAGAATGAAAAAGGGAAAGTAAAGAATCAATCATGAAGAAACACATTTGTAGCACTAAATATGCCTAAGGGGATTTGCATGGTCCAAAACAAAAAGATCAGGCTTCACAACACAGAGACCCCTCTTCACACATCTGGAATGGGGATGTTGCCTGGCTATATTCTAGGTATTTAATGCATTAAGCAAACAATACTTTACAAATTAATTGCAATTCAATGACAAAAATGAAAAGCCATTAAACAACTTGCAAAAGGATCAGAATGAATGAGTTTACCTAATTTTAATGGGAAATCAATGAAAAAAATATTTTAATGGCTCTACTTTCTAGCAGTAGTATGAGAAATAAAAACTAATGTGTTTTGAGATGAGATTTGCACCAGCATAGTTGCTGCACACATGGCAAGTGTGCAGCATGTGAACCTAATGTGATTTTGAAATGATGTTCACACCAGCTTAACTGCTGCACTCATGTCAAGCATGCAACACACAAACCTGATGTAATTTTTAAAAGCTGTTCACACCAGCTTACCTGCTGCACACATGTCAAGCTTGCAGCATGTGAACCTGATTTACTTTTCAGACCTGGTTCACTTAGGTTCACTTTGTGTATGCGAACCGCATGCAAACATTGCACAACTAAGCATGTGGCATGCATTCTGCATGTACACAGCACACACATTTTTCTGTAAGGGAAAGCACCTTGCACTGCCTCCTTTCATTAGGTTATTTTTGATTTCCTACTGATTCATAGTTTTAATTTTAGTTACAATGTTAATGTCATTTTAAATACTTCCTTGTCAAAATGTTATGTGATACCATCCGTTGTATGTCTGTCACCCTTCCCACTGATGTGGAACCTTTGTAAAAGAGCTGTTATGTGCTCAAAGGTATTGTAATCTGAGAATGAATAAATAAATAAAATAAATGAATACAATATTTGCAGAATTGTGCACTGAGATAATTTTCACTGCATTTAAAGGGGCACTGTCAGCTTTTCCTCAACGTTTTCAAGCAAATCTCCACTGTCTGCTTCTTGGCACACTCCTGTCCCACAGTGAGTCTAGAGTACTACTGTGTGTCTAAAAACTGATATGTTTTACCTGGTTTTCCATTTTATAAAAAAGTAGTAGCCAGAGCGGTCCGCATTTAAATCACCCACTGACCGGAAGTACAGTGATGCCGAGAACATGCGTCTGCCCGAGAGCGCAGTCACAAAATGCCACTTTTGCCATACGCATTGTAAAAAACATATATTTCTGTAAATCCTCTTATTCATAATCTGTATTGCTTTTTTCACTGAAAAACAAGCACTGAGATTGTTACTCCACACATTTTAAAATCAACCCGAAATCCTGCACATGCGCATAATAGTTGTTGAGCTAAGATCCCGTGCATGCACAAGAGTGGTGTCAGTCTTGCACATGTGAAGGATTTTGGATTGATTTTAAAATGTATGGAGTAGCAGTCTCAGTGCTAGTTTTCAGTGACGAAAGCAATAGAGTCAGTGCATGAAAAAGGGCTATCAAATTGTGACATTGGTGATATTTTTTAAAATGCCTCACTTATCAAAACATTTTTTGTTTTTGTATGCTGGTATTTACCAAATGAATATTTATTATGTTGCGGGATAAATCACTCTTCCTGTTCTGAGAAAAAACGTTTTAAAAAAGGTGCGTGTAACAGGAACATAAAACTGGAGATGTGCATGTAACAGGGGACATAAAAGTCTGGATATGCATGTAACTGGGGACATAAATTCTGGATATGAATGTAACTGGGGACATAAAACTCTAAAGGTGCATGCATAGCTTGTTAGTTCCAAACAAAGAAACAATTCCCCAAAAAAAAAAACAGTAACAAACATCAGGCCACATGGCGTGTGTCTTTGTTTGGAAGCCTGCTGTGGTGCATTGGCCTCAAGCAGACCATTTGGAACCCAAAAGTGAATCTTTAGGATTTTAAATGGTCTGATCAAGGCTGACAGACCACAGTAGGCTTCCAAACAAAGGCTCAGGCCATGCTGCATGCCCCCCCAACAACAAAAGAAATACAACATAATTTAAAATACATTCTGAGCCACAAATCTGTGGAAACATAATGTTTGCTACAACTTATACCAAGTCAGAACCCAAAAACACCAGGCTGCATGGTGTGTGCCTTTGTTTTGCAGCCTGCTGTTGTGTGTAGGCATCAATCAGACCATTTGGTTTCCAAATGGTCTGACTGAGGAAAACACACCCCAGCCGGCTTCCAAACAAAGGCCCAGGCCATGCAGCATGCCTCCCTCCCACCCCAATAACAAAAGACACACTTACCCTGCCAAAGACCTGACATCGGACAGCTATGCACTGGATCAAGTCCCAAAACCAAAAAAGCACCGAGAAACATGACATGCCATTCAGACTTTAAACAAAAATGACTGACACAAGCCATGCAGCCTTGCGGAGATCAGGGCCATGGACCTGGAGCATGTGCCCAATGCAGAAAATGCCCCCAAGCATTTCTAATGTGCATCATTTAACTGCCACAATCTGTAGTCCAAGCCATATGCACCAACACAGATCATGCTGTTGGCCAAACAAATGACCGCTTTGTGGGCTGTGTTCATGGACATCAATAGTAACCATGTCCCCCAGGATGAAATGGCACCAAGCACACAATACTGTGCACTGAATGAATTAAGCTTCCCTGAGCAAGCACACTTTTTGGCTCCATGAGCAAGCACACTTTTGGCCCCCACCCCCCCTTTACATCTGGGTGAAAAATAAATAAATCAGGCCACGCATAAAGACCCAAGTCAATGTGGCTGTACTCACTCCCTACTTTGGGTTTGGGTTTTTCAGGTTCATGTTGCCAGGGAAAGGTTTTGGGGAGTTCACTTAGTGAACAGATGATACTGCACTGCTTGCATTTCTGGCCTAATGTTCACCACTCCAAATATACCAAATTATTAAAGGGCACTGGACCCCCTCACAAAAGCAGCAACCACACAAAGGGCAAACAGTACTTCCTGCCCTACCTGATTGCCTAGCCTGCCAAAAAACAAGATCCTGAACTGGAGCCAAACATCCTAAATGGGAGCCAAACATTCTAAACAGAAGCAAAAAATAATAAAATAAAAAATAAAATAAAACATAAATTTCCCTGCTCCCATGCAGTGGCCATGGTGACAGAAAGGAGTTGTGTGTCTTACCCAGTGATGAAGGTAATCCGCCACGTAACTCTTTGGATGAAGGATCACCCTGTAACCGGGGCTCTGCAGGGCACAAAAAATCTTCCACTAATGCTGGCTGGAAAAAAAAGGGGCTTGTGACTGCAAGATTGCTTGTTTTAAAGCATCCACAAGTCCAGACCACTTTTAGCACTTCACCGGCACACGCTGGTATGAGAGGCCACTCACCCATTCCCCCCCAAGACTCGTATGAATGTCCCAGGGGTTGGACATAAGGAGGTCATCCATGTTAACTGATGATATCATGAGCATGGTGTGGGAAAGGGAGGAACTCTGAGGGGAGTGTGGGTTCTGGAAGAAATGAAACAAGGCTGCCAGACAGGAACATTTTGTAAAAAACAGTGATTAATAGTTTAAAGGGGGAGATGTGAATGTAACATAGTTGGACATAATGGGTTACATTCAAGTCCAAATATTTGGGGCTACCGGGGGGGGGTGGCTGCTGCAGCACACAAAAAATGCTTATAAAATAAAACCAGGAGACCAGACTGTGTAGAACAACTGTTTATTCAGGGCCACATCACAGTTCAGTCACAATAAACACAGTTTTGTGCAATCTCCCTTACAATGACACAAAATAGCCAACCAAAATGGTGGATTTTGTCCAGAAAAAATGAAGTTTCCATGATACACCAAGCATGTATTACTATCATTTTGTTTTATTTATCAGTTTTCATGGGGCATAATAACATAATACATCACCCACTACAGAGCAGCAATTTTCCTGTGTTTGTCATGCTTTGGAAGTTGGTCTGTCCAGTGGTAGCCCCTTTTCATGCAGTGGCTCAATACGGATTATGAATAAGAGGATCTACAGAAATACATGTTTTTTACAATGTGTATGGCAAAAGTGGCACTTTGTGACTGCACTCTCGGGCAGATGCTCGTTCTCGGCATCACTGTACTTCTGGTCAGTGGGTGATTTAAATGCAGACCACTCTGGCTACTACTTTTTTATAAAATGGAAAACCAGGTAAAAAATATCAGTTCTTAGACACACAGTAGTACTCTAGACTCATTGTGGGACAGGAGTGTGCCAAGAGGCGGACAGTAGAGATTTGCTTCAAAACTTTGTGGGAAAGCTGACAGTGCCCCTTTAACTGTTGCTTCAGGAAGGTTAATGAAATTGGTTCCACTATGCCGCAGCGACAAGAAATTTGTTGACTGATGGCTCAGCGACAGCACAACACCGCCAATTGGTGTTGTGCTGTAGCTCAGGGACTAAGTGTTTATCTGTGGGGGGATTTGCCCCCCCTCCACACCCCCCAAACTTTAGATTCCTAACTCCAGTCAGAGTTAGTTTGGAGATGGGGGCAAACACCTCACCAGCAACAGTGTCGGAAACATGGAGACAATCACAGTGAACTGCCAAAAATGTCACGGTGGTAGTCTTTGCAATATTCCCGATGCTGCGTGGTCAGTATACCAATGAAATTGCGCTGTAGAAGACAGAAGTACAATAAAAGCTTGCATTCATAGCTGCAGACCATACAGCAGGAGCAGACAGTGAATTTAATAGATCAGGACAAGGTGCAGGGAATTTTTGTAAGCTTCATATGATTTTTATTTTATTTTATTTTTGGTTACTGGGTACAGCGGGTTGTAGTAAAAGGCATAGAAATCCATGTTTTATTTTATTTATTTAAATGTTCATCTCCTGCAGCAAAATCAGGGCATATTGAATGTAATAGATTGGGAAATGTGCATGGTGGATGAAACAATTATTTATTTAACATTTTTTTCCACGACTACTGGTGATGCAGCAGGGCACAGTTTCCATCCTTTAATTTTTTTTTACCTGTCTGTGTGAGCCTGCTAGTCAGACAGTGAGTGAAAACTAAAGTTGACTGCTGTATGAAACACAAGGTCACAAGTTCTCCCAGTGGGATGAGATGTGATCTGTCAATGGACTGGTGGCTGGGTGGTGTCAGTCTTCACCATCATCTCACATAGTCATGTGGCACTGCAGCTTTTCTGTGCACTGGGTGTGTGGTGTGCATGTTATGTGGGTACATAAGAATCATTGACAACTACAGTATAGTTCCTATAGAGAACATGAAGAAAAGAACAGGACAGGAACAACCTTTGCCGCATGACAGCTGTAAAGGAGGATAGAAAGTGATACCTGGCATTTACAATTAACAGGGGGTTTTAAAAGCAGACAAAAAGGAGATAATAACACTAGCATAACTATACGTTCAAAAACCTTTTTGGGACTGGATTCATTTCTATAGCTGGCAGGCAGAAATTTGTATCAGATTTGCAGATCCCACAGTTACCTGAAGAAGTTATCTTGGCTCTTGTCTCTGATATCTCCTCTGAGGAAGTTATTTCTGCTATTCAGACATTACGTTCTGACACAGCACCAGACCAGGATGGGTTAAACCAGTGAATTATAGAACCGTATGGCCCTGGTAGCTAAAACAGAGTTACTTTTGGTGTATAATTATAACTCATGGCATATCTTATTGCCCCTAGTACACATGTAGGGCTCATGATTTTTCTACATAAATCTGGAGACAAAGGGGATATTACAAACTCAAGATGAATTTGTTTACTCAATATAGACTAAAAAATTCTATCAGCAATATTGAGTACCAGATTACTTCAGATTGTGAACATCTAATAGCCCCATTACACGCCTTTTCAACTCCTGGTAGAGCTGTACAAGATCATTTACTATTTTTAAGAGAAGCTGTTAAGAGAGGGAATGCTGGAAGTATGAACGATTTTTAATTTCTTTGGATAAATGTAATGCATTTGATCATGTATCACGTAAATATTTATGGTTTATACTAGAACATTTTGGGATACCACAGACATTTACTTTATGAATCCAGTGTTTATATGCATCTGCTAAAGTTACATATGTGATTACTCGTTGGCTGGAACAGCCCTGCAGGGTATACAAAGGAGTTGGGCAAGGCTGCCCCTTAGCCCTATTCTTTATGCTTAGACTTGGTACTCCATAAAATAGACCAGGATCCCCTGATTCAACCTCTAAAATTTGAAGAGGACACAGTGGTATGTAAGGCTATAGCCTATGTGGATGATATGTGCCTCTTCATACAGGATACTGCCTTTGTACAGCAAGCAATAAGGTTGTTCCATGTTTCTTTATTTTTTTTATCAGGAGCCTCTCTGAATATCAAAAAGTGTATCGGTAGGTGCCTTGAGGGAGGCACCTTGAATCCCTCCTTGACTGTGGGAATTAGTATGACTGAAAACCCCCTACTTATTCTGGGTGTAAAATACGAGTGGAGAGATATGGTTAAATTAAAGGGTGAAAATAAAATTGAAGCAGGGAAAAAAGAGCATTTTGGAACAAGAGGCAAATAGTGGAAAAAGGGGATGTTTATGGTGAAAACTGTTTTGCTCCCAGTTATATATGTATGTCAGGTGTTTCCACCACCAGAGGCCTCAGAAGTTACAATAATGAGCATATTCTTCTTTGCGTTCTGGGGTAGCAGGCTAAATCCTGTTAAGATGAACTTACCTCCCCATAAAACAAGGAGTTTTAGCCATGATAAACCCAGCTGCGTTTTTTTGTTTTCTATAGTATTTTTTTTCAGTGTAATTTAAAACCTGTAGTTTCCCCCTCAGTCAAAATCTGGACCATGTGGTTGATTCAAATTTGTTGTGTGTGGTTAGGTTAAAATTATGGGAAGCAGGAAAACTCAAAGTCTTATGAGTGCTACATACAATACCACCTTACATTAAGGAAGTATTTACCTAAATCCGAGTTTAACAAATTGCTTTTAACCAGATGAAGGTACTAACTATGAAATCCCTTCAGTAGCAGATATTAGACACTCAATTTTCAGTTGACCAGGTTTTTAGGAATAGTCCCCAAAGTGCACATTCTGGTCTGTTAAACCAACTGACAGAAGGCAAAATACCCCGTAAATTAAATGATATGGTTTGGCTCTGTTGTCATGGAAACTTAAATGTAAAGGCAAACTATAAATGTAAAAGTATCAATGAAAGAGTGTGTGTGAGACCTCATTGAGTAAATGAAGACGAGCCCATGGAACACTTATTTTTTCGATGCTCCTACATTACAGGATTTTGGGACTTGATGGTTATATGATGGGGGGAACCTTTATACAAGAATATGAATTATGAAATATTCATGCTTTGACAGTTTAGCCACCAAATGGGAATGGGATCCAAGCACTATTACGGTCTTGTTTGCTTGTGTGAAATCAATCAATCAATCAAATCTTTATTTATCCAGGCGAACACCATTGAGCATAGCTCATTTACAAGATGGACCTGGTTAGCACAGGAACACATGATATACAATATATGAACAGTCACAACATAACACCTCAGTAATATTATACAGTACAGAGATACAATAGTTAAACATAGTTATAAGTGGAGAACAGCTTGGAAACAGTGGTTCTATTCCTTTGTGGTGTATAATGACATAATGAGAATAATGACATTATGAGTTAAATAGGTGTTATTTCCCTTCACACCAGAAAGTGCATTCATTGTTAGAACTACTTAAAAAGCTTGACTATGAAGATCATAGTATATACATAGCTGAGTCTAGGAGATTACTAACCAGTATTTTGAAGGTTCTGTGGCGTGATATGCCTTGGATAATAGAATCAGATGCACCTGTGATGTGAGCTGCCTGGATAATACCTTGTGTGATTGTTTTTTCTTTCTTTCTTTTTTTTTTCGCTGCTATATTTCTCTGAACATATGGTACAAGATCTGATGTTTTATGTTTCTTTAAAAAAGGGGACAGGAAAGAGTTGATGTATTTCTTTTCTTGGTTGTTTCTATTTTTTTCTGTGGTGTGATTTTGGTTTGAAAATTCTTCTACATTTTTTAAGAAGTGCCATGGGATCGTTAACGTCTACCTAACCTACCACCAGAACAGGTAAACAAGACCTCAGTTTAATATCTCATCTGAGAGACATCACCTCAGGAGTGCAGCATCCTCTTTATGATGCAGTGTCAGTACTGGGTTTTACCCCATCTTCCTGGTGTAAGGCTAGAACCCACAACTGTCTGATCTGCCAACCTCAGACGGAAATGTGAAACCTGCTGAGCCACTGACACTGCACAATTTGCCAGGATGAAGGATCTGATGGCCAAGTATCTGGAGGTATGGAAATTTTATTTGTTTATTTGTTTAAGAGTTTCACCAGAAAGGGCACACTGAACAACAAGTTACTCATCTCATGGTGCATCCTGGGTGGTGGGGGAGCTGGAAGGCACACAATAAAACACAATCAACACAACAGTATAACACACAACAGTATATGAAAGTTGGAGTCTGGTAATGCAGAGTCCCTGTGGGGGTTTATAAAGAAGGTGCTTGAGGCAGCCGTGGAGGTCTAAATCCCTGTATAAAACAAGGGGCAATGGCCAAGGGGTTCCACCCTTGCTCAACAGGGACATAATGCAAATGATACAGAACAACAGGAGGGTCTATAACTGCTAGAAATTGATGGGTTGCCACTAGGCAAGAGAGGAATACAGAGTAGCTCTGAGGGACTACAAGGCTAGATTCAAATAAGGAGATTCTGGAACCCAGACTAGCAGTAGGAGCTGCACATAACACCAACACCTTCTTCTAGCACATAAATGGAAATAAGAAGGTGATGGAGGGGATTGTGTCTCTGAAAAAATGGGAAAGGGAGGGAGAAACCTTTGAGAGAGCCAGAGGCTAGGTCCAAGATGTTAAATGAATGTCTTGCTTTGGTGTTCATCAAAGGGATCCTTATTGGAAGGGTCCATGGCATCAAGGGTTGCCCACAGTGAAGTCTGCATACATCATGCCTGTCCTAGTAGTGAACTACCTGTCAAGGATTAAGTCAGATAAATATCAAGAAGTGCACAGGATGCACCCCAGGATCAAAGGAAAGTTAAAGGAGCAATTGATGGGGCTGCCTGCAGCAATCATTCTTGAGTATGTCCATACTAGTGGACTTTAAATAGCGTCATGTCCATCAGCCTCACAGGTCAGCACCCAGAGAGCCTGGTCGACTAGTGGCACTGGCAACATTAATGAGGAGAGCCCCCCCACCCCCAATGCCAATGACAGGTCCAGAACTGTGGAAATTCAGGCTTTCAGTCTATTTATTTATTTATTGCATTTTGATAACCAGGTAATCACGCTGGGCCCCGAAGGTCCCTTTTTCAGGGGCTACCCGGGGAATTACATGGACTAATACATGGGATAGCATACAGCACAAGTGCATTACACAAGACAGCGAGGAACATAATACATAGTAGTTTTTCAACAGTTACATTTAAGAGGTAAGACATAGTAGCTTTTCAACAGTTAACATTTCCTGGGTAGGCTATGCGGATGGGGTGCAGTACTATACAGATGGGGTGCAGTGATAGTCGCTATTTCCATATGAGGGAGAGAGGTGGGCTTCCACTTAGGAGCCTCACACTTTAGCAGTTGCATTTGGAGGTGACCATCATATGAGCCTTCAGCCTTGTGCGGAAGGTGTGGGTAGAGGTAGCATCCTGAACACCAGGGGGCAGGGAGTCCCATAGGGTGGGAGCTGTAATGGCGAACGACTTACCTCCCACCTTGGTTCTAACCCTTGGCACTGTGAGGAGGGTTCTGTCCATTGTTCTGAGGAGCCTAGGGTTTCTCTTTTGGGCAATGGGTCCAGTGAGTTTGGGAGGAGGGGATAGGCTGAGTAATTTATGAGTGTGGCAGAGTAGGGGGTATTGGAGCCGGGCCTCCCAGGAGGGCCAGTTTAGTTGGGACAGAGTGTCACAGTGATGAGTCCAGGAGCCAGATAGGGTGGAGAAGTGAGCCACCTTGTGATAGAGGTCTTGTAAACTGTTCGTCTCTTGTTTGGCAGCTCCCTATATCACCAGGGCCGCATAGGAGAGGGTCGGGAGGAGGACGCTTGTGTCGATGGAGACCCTGGCCGCAGGTATCAACTGGTCTTTCAGCCTGTACAAGGTCCCAAGTTTGGCGTGAATATTTTTGGTTACCTGGCCGTCATGATCCTTGAGGGAGAAGCACTGATCCAGGGTGAGGCCAAGGTATTTTATAGATTCAACCACCTCAAGTCTTTTTCCTGATTTGGTCATCAGCCTGAGATGTGGACTTCTGTCCTGGCCGAGGGTTCTTGGGCCAAATAGTATGGCCTTGGTCTTGTTAGGGTTAATGATCATTCTGTTGGTGACAAGCCATTGCTCAAGGGAACCCAGGTCTTCCTGTAGCCAGGAAGAGAGATCTCCCAGATTAGAGGAGGGGCGTTATATAACTGCGTCATCCGCATATTGTACCACTGAACTACCCCCACAGTGTTTACTGAGATCGTTTGGGAAAAGAGAGAAGAGAAGGGGGTTAAGGATAGATCCTTGGGGCACCCCATCTATTAGGGGGAGAGGCTCTGACAGGGAGTCTTTCCATTTTACCCTCTGTGTCCTCCCTGTGAGGTAGCTGTTGAACCACGATAGGGAGTGGCTGTCTAGCACAACCTGGCTCAATTTTGTAAGGAGCAGGTTGTGGTTTACAAGGTCAAAAGCCTTGGAAAGGTCAATGAAGACTGCCCCAGTGGGGGATCCCTTGTCCAGTTCTCTGAGAACATCAGTGGAGAACTTGATAAGCGTGGTGTCAGTCCCATGATTGGTTCTGAAACCATGCTGGGAGGGGGCAAGTAAATGGTGGAGCTCTAGGAAGTCACTGAGTTGTCCGTAAATTAGTCTCTCTTGAATCTTACCAAGGCTAGATAGCAGGGAGATGGACCTGTAATTGTTGGTAGTCTCCCTTGAACCACCCTTGTGGATGGGGACTACATGGGCCAATTTCCATTGTTCAGGGATGGCACCTGCGATAAAGGATCGATTGAGGAGCCAGGTGAGGGGCCTGGCAAGTGCAGGGGCCCCTTCCCTTAGTATCCGGGGGGGGGATTCCATCAGGTCCCATAGCTCCCGACATTTTGAGGGACTTTAGTAACGGGAGGACTTTGTTTGGTCTTACTAGCCGGATGTGGAATGTTGGGCGGTCCAGGCTATGGGGGATGGGATCATTCGAGACTGGGAGGAGGGGTGGCAGGTCCGCTTTGAGCAGGTCCAGGTTTGTGAACTGGCAGTTGAGAGCCATGGCGATGCTAGGGTCGTCGTTAGTTAATTGGCCATTGATCTCTATGGGGCAGTGAGCGGTCTTCCTGCTCCCCTTTATAAGCCCGTTTATGTGTGCCCAAAAGAGTCTAGGGTTGCCTAGGTTCTTCTTCTGTAGATCTGTGAGGTAGTCTCGTTTGGCCACTTTGATGGCCAGTTTGCACTTATTTCTAAGCATCTTATAGCGGTTTAGGTCAGCCGATAGGGAGGAGACCTTGTATTTTTTCCAAGCAGTGTCCTTAGTTTTCATCAGTGATTTCACTTGAGGGGTGATCCACTTGTAGCAGCTCCCCTTGGTGAGGAATTTCTTCAAAAGGGCCAAGCAGTCAGCAACCATAATGATGGCTCCCTGGAAGAAGGCTGTAGACTCTTCCAGTGTGGGGAGTAGTTTGATTGGGCTCCAATCAATCCCATTTAGGCAGCCAATCAAGTGTTCAGGTTGATAGTTTCAGTAGTCTTGTGCCGCGAGTATTCGCGGAGGGGCTCTGGGGGCCCTGTTTTTCCAGGAGCAGAAGATTGGGGAGTGATCACTCAGGGCATCCGCTAGGGTGCCACCCACCTTTATATTGGTGGGTTTGCTAGTAAGCACCCAATCAAGTGTGGAATGGTTTCCCATTTTGTAGTTCATTCGGGTGGGCCCTGTGATAACCTGCATAAGGTTCGCTTCCTGAACCAGCCCTATTAGAGAGGGATTGTCTTTCGGGGCCCAATTCAGATTGAAGTCCCCAGGATGATTAGCTTAGAGGTGACCTCTTCGGAGATGTCCCTTAGGACCGCCTCCAGAGATGAGCACGCATTAGTTGGGGGGTTGTATACGCATCCAATGTTGAGATGCTTACATGGGCCAAGGGTGATGCGAACGAAGATCAATACACCTTCCCTACTACTGGACTGTAGCAGGTTGACCTGCACTGAGTTAAGGGTATCTTTTGTGTAGATTAGGACCCCTCCACCCCTTTTCCTCAGTCTATTTTGTCTTTGGGAGAGGTATCCTAGGGCTGCAACCTCATGGGAGAGTATGTGAGGCTTGAGCCAGGTTTCCGATACGGCCAGGATGTCCGGGTTATACTGGTCCAGCCAGGCTTGAAGTTCCTGCATCTTGGGTCTCAGGCTACATATATTCATGTGCACAATCCTCAGGCCCTTATTGGCCACCCAGTGCGGGTCCACCGGGGAGGAGACCAGAAGATCATAAGGAGGGGCTCCAGGATTTGGTTGGATGCCCCCTGCCATGAGCAGGAGGGTAGCAAGGAGGCAAAGAGAAGGAAGCCGACTGAGGGGTAAGGACTTAGTCCAGAGTCTCCATTTAGCAGTGAGTAGTGTTGAGTACAAGATGCCTCTCCTGCAGAATACATGGGCAATCAGAAGCGCCTCCATGTTATTATGAGGGAGGGTGTAGTGGTCCCAAGAATGCCGTGGGGGAGTGTCCAGTTTGGGGGGACTTCTCGGGGCCTGTTCTCCTGTGCTTATAGTCCTATCTGCCCAGTGTAGGAAGAGGAGGTACAGGACGGCCAGTAGGAGCCCTCTATTTGGGCAGCCAAGAGAGGGGGGTCCAAGCATGGAGGGCATCATGCTGGTGAGGAGGCTGGGTGGGAAGCAGGAACGGATGGGCGGTGGGGATGGTTGGGCCCCTGGGAATAAGTTCCCCTGAGCCCACCGTGCTCAACTTAAGAGTAATAACCAGCCTCATCAGGCACCGAGTCCCTGACAGATCAGGTCAGTGGTGTGTCCAGGAATTACTACAGTGAGCTGCTGGTCAGCAGTGCCCAAACTTATAGGGCTACTGGGTATCAGATGTCTTACCCCTGGGATAGATGCGACAGTGTATTGGAGGGAGGTGGTCTGGGTAGCACTTGTTACTATAGGGTCCTCCTGTGGATGAGTTTGAGCACCGCTACCCTTTAGGTCAGCAGGTGGGTTGGAAGCAGGAGCTGTCTATGGCCCGAGGCTGGGCACGCTCATGTTAAGCAATAGGGGGAGGCAATCTAGCTGGAGATACAGTGTTAATTAGGTAATCAGGCAGTTAAGGGTGCACCTATATATGTACTGAAATCCATACCCCTGAGGTAAAGTTGAATTCACATTTATACAACTCGTGAGAAAACTAGAATAACAGGTAGAATTTACAAGACATAACTGGATTACAATAGCACTTAATAATCTCTTAGATGCTGCAGGTACAGCAGCAGCTAGCTGCTTTCTGCTCCCCTATACGTAAGTCTAGCACAATATTCAGGCGGGAGGATAGACAGTCAATCAGGTAGTGCAGATTAGTACTGAGTATTAGATAGACCCTGTAGTCAGGATGCAGAGAGCTAGGAGAGACCAATTATGGTCAGTGCCAAGTGGTTATTATCTCCCAGATGTCCTGTGATACTCAGCAAGGCAGAGAGAGAGGGGGCGCTTCCCTGGGATGAGCTGACCCAGCCCTGATTTGCTCCCTAACAGCAGTGGGAGTGGCATGGGGGCATTTAATGGGAGGAGGGAAGGGGTGGGTGGAGGCCGAAAATCACAGTCCCAGTCCACAACCCCAGCAGAGCAGACGAGCAGTTGGTGCAGGCAAGGAAGTTCAGTGTCCCGGTCGTCGGGGAGATCCTCGTGGTAATCCACTTGCCTACCGGTGCCTCGACCCCGAGGTAGTACAGCTTGCTGGTAAGTGTTTCAGAGATACCGGCTTTTCCGATTTGTCCAGGTTCGAGTTTGTGGTGTAAATCCATGGGGGGGAGTCAAGCAGCCATAGTCACCCTCTCCTCCCCCTGCTTCTGTATGGCCCGAATAAGCCGGTGCTCAAGCTCGCAGCCTTTTGTCCAGGCTGCTTGAGCATCACCAGCTTGGGCCACCAAAAGGCAGGATGCCTTTTTTGAATTCAGTTGGCGCCTCCAATCAGACCCAGCGGAGGCGCCGCACAGTAAAAAGAATTTGAAGTCCCAAGTCGCCGAGGTCCCCGAGGGCCGAAAATCACAGCCCCAGTCCACAACCCCAGCAGAGCAGATGAGCAGTTGGTGCAGGCAAGGAAGTTCAGTGTCCTGGTCATCGGGGGAGATCCTCGTGGTAATCCACTTGCCTACCGGTGCCTCGACCCTGAAGTAGTACAGCTTGCTGGTAAGTGTTTCAGAGATACCGGCTTTTCCGATTTGTCCAGGTTCGAGTTTGCAGTGTAAATCCATGGGGGGGAGTCAAGCAGCCATAGTCACCCTCTCCTCCCCCTGCTTCTGTATGGCCCGAATAAGCCGGTGCTCAAGCTCGCAGCCTTTTGTCCAGGCTGCTTGAGCATCACCAGCTTGGGCCATCAATAGGCAGGATGCCTTTTTTGAATTCAGTTGGCGCCTCCAATCAGACCCAGCGGAGGCTCCGCACAGTAAAAAGAATTTGAAGTCCCAAGTCGCGGAGGTCCCCGAGGGCCGAAAATCACAGCCCCAGTCCACAACCCCAGCAGAGCAGATGAGCAGTTGGTGCAGGCAAGGAAGTTCAGTGTCCCAGTCGTCGGGGGAGGTCCTCGCGGTAAGCCGCTTGCCTACCGGTGCCTCGACCCCGAGGTAGAACAGCTTGCTGGTAAGTGTTTCAGAGATACTGGTTTTTCTGATTTGTCCAGGTTCGAGTTTGCTGTGTAAGTCCGTGGGGGTCAAGCAGCCACAGCCACCCTCTCCTCCCCCTGCTTTTGTATGGCCCGAAACTTTTGTTGTAGCACCATGAGGAGTTGGGAGAATGTACCTGGTGCAGATAATGCAGGGACATGCACTGGTGTCATCCAAAAGGTAAAGATATTTCACTTTTGCTTTTGCTCTTCAGACTTGCCCACCTCCTTGATTCACTAAGATCCGGCTCCCACACTGCTGGCCTGAAGCGGGCATTGCATGATCACCCATGATGTCTTTATTGTTTTTCTACTCTGTGTGTATTTTGAGCTTGTAAGTAACTATTCCTGCTGGAATATGTTAAAATTACACTGTCAACCCTGTTAAGCCTCAGAGAGGTCAGAGTTTAAAAAATGCATATTATGATTGTTCACAGTCTGTAGAAACTGCTGATGTAGCTGGTAGTTTGATTTTGATCCCTTTATCCATTTAAAAAGTGAAAAACAGACTTGACACAATACTGGTGTTACCACACAAAAACAGGTTTGTTTACATTCCTTGATCAACTTCCATTGCATCTTTCCTATAGCTAGGAACACTACCAACACAGTCTAGCCACTCATTATGCTGTGGGAGGAGAGGATACACTGTTTGCAGATATTCCTAATGTTCAGGATGTAAATCAAGGATTTGAAAAAGGCAAAGTTGGGTATAATTACATTATTAGCATGCATTTCTGTTTTCCTAAGAAAATAGGCAGATGAAATAACCAGCAACATTAAAGAATTTTAGAGCAGCTAAGCAATCATAAAATAGGTGTTCTTAACTAGAAATAATATGATGCAAAAAATGTTGACAGTGTCCCTGTTGACTGCTGCTATCCTCCCTTGGGCCGCTATGAAAACAATACGCTACATCTAATGGAGTGTTGGAGTAATTTCAAATAAATAAATTCTTAGGACTCCTGTCATCCACCACAGGATGCACTGTTTAACTAGAGGGATACTTCCCCCCCAAGGATTCTGAGAGCACTGTGTTGCATGGCTCCTGAAACTACACCTGCCTGGAGTATGGGGTCAGGCTTCTGGGTGAACCTGAGCCTCCAGCATGGAAGCATAATCCATTACTATGGCGTCATTGAGCGATCAGGATTTTGCCTTCTTGTGCAAATCTTTGCCCTTGCTTATGAGCAGCTGTCAATGAATGTGTTTAAAGTTATGAATCAACTGTATTAAAGAAGAAAAAATATGAAATAAATGAATACCATAACTACAGGACATAGGTGGGCAAATACAAGAAAAAGATTTAGAAAGAATTAGTTTTAAAGTACTATCAGTTGAAACCATGAATAGACCAGATTTTCAGAACATTTGCAACCCGGTTAAAAAAAAAAAAATTCATTGCTCCAGTATATTTTAGACTAGTTTTTGGTATAAGAGTTATAAATGCCAGCAATGTCCCTAGAAATTCTGAGCAGGCAGTTTTCAGCAGAAGTGCTTTAAAATTTGCTGGAGCAGTCAAACTGCATACGTAAGTGATGTGACAAATCTTAAATTAAGTCTTTAAATTCAGGCTAATTTGTTACCTGGAGGGAAAGAAAACTAATTTGGCCCACTGAGATGATGGGTGAAATAATTCAATGCCTAAGGTCTTCTTACTTTGCTATTTTCATATTTTTCTTTTCATTTAATTTTCATTGTATTATTTTACCAGGAGTTTCACTGGGTATCATAGCCTTTTTCAGCAACACCTGGGTCTAGGTACAAAAACATATTGATGAGACAGACAGTGTAAGATTAAGGACAGAGTAATAAACTATCAAAGGTCTGGGAGCAGGACTTGCAGCATTTGTTGTGCCACAGCTGCATCACTGTACATGTGCCAAAATGTGGATTATTTTCAAAGGTTTTGATGCAATAGTGACACTTTTGTTCACTGTATGACAAATGAACGATGCATTCATCATAATCATGATACATGAGTAATTTTTGCTGCAGATCTTGCAGCACCTGTGGCATGAAATAGACCACACTTCTGTGGTCGAACAGTTGTGTCACATTTACTGCAAGTTTGGCCAAATCATGCTAAAAATGTAGACAATCAATCCCATAGTATCTTAAACATTTCAAATGTTAAAATTATATGGGGGTGCTCTGAACCCCAAGCAAGATGGTGGCTCGAGTTTTACACTCCTAGAAATAGAGCTTGAAAAACAGTATTTTAAACTTGTTATTGGGCATATTCAGATAATCTAATGATTGCAATAGATTTTGGAAGTTCCAGACTTCAGCCATGGGTAATCCAAAGAAAGACAAATACCTGCAACAAGGAGATAAATGTTAAACCCCTTTGGACCCATGGACCATGTGGTTGGCCTCTCTTACAGCTATGGATGGCAAGCTTGCCAAGAAAGAAGAGACTCTGCAAAGCTTGGGCTTAAAAAATCAATTGGCCCATACAATCAGTCTCTGGATTATAGGAGAAGTTTGATACCCTGATAAACAGAGTCAGCTCAATGGAAATTGATGCGGTGACCCTCAAAACGAAAACTATGGATACTAAATAGCTTCAGAGGCTGCCCTGGGAGCGACGACAAATCTCATTAAAGAAAACACCCACCTGCAAGCCCAGACTGAATCATTGGAAAATCAGGCTTTCTCCCCCAATGGTGGGAATGCCAGAAGGGATCGAAGGTGACCACTTAATTCTATTTTTCTTTCACTTGCCCAGGCTCTCAGCCCCTTTGAGGGGGGGCTTCATACCTCCTCTGACTCCTTCGTGGGTCCCGACGTACCGGGATTCTGGCATCAAAGTGCGTGATGCCCTGGGGCTGTGTGTATTTTTGGCCCCTACTGTATCCCATCCCCTGAGGGTGCTGGAGTGAAGGACTTGACATCCAGACTTATGGTGTGCAGATCCATGCAGTAGTCAAGCGCTCAGCAGCGTCCTCACCTCCCCGACTCCAAAGAACGTGCGACCCACTGTCCATGCTTCTACCGGCGGTAGTGCTGTGGGCACATTCACTGCTTGGTAACTCACCGCTCACTGGATGAGGAGAGCATTGATTGGGATGCTCAGTCTTCCTGCCCCCAGCCAACTCCCAATGACCCAGGCTCATTCCCAAACCCAGGTCGCCGGCGTAGCACGAGATGTGGCATCCAGCACCTCAACCATCAGTGCCACACCTAATTCTATTTTTAAGGGAATGGTTACAGCAGCAGCTGGGGGAGTCCCTAACCAGCAGGCCGATTAACATCCAGAAGGCATACAGAGTGGTGACACGTGGCAGACCAGTGAATCCTGATGCATCCCAAGCAATCGTGATGGTCCTGGATGGCATTGGTACAAGAGACTTTGTACTGGGACTTGCTCATCACCACAAAACACTACTCTGTGATGGTCAATGAGTGAGTTTATATCTGTACATAAGTTATGCCACCAGAATGAAGAAGAAGCACTTCGATGGGGTGCGGGAAATCCTACAAGAGGCAGGAATACCCTACAGAATGCTTTTCCAGGCTTGGCTCTGTATTGTGCATGATGGCAAAATATTTATTTTTTCAGATCCAGCCGAAGCCTTAAAGTGGGCACAATGCAATGCCCCTGCCCATTCCCGGAGAGTTGCCGATTCTGAGTCGGAGAGTGAAAAAGAAGGGGCCAGTTGTGAAACTTGAGTACTGGCTTCCCAGGTTTGCCAAATGCCGAGAAGTAAAGGCTGCTTTCTTGACTTTACACCTGCTCTGTTTAAATTACCATTAGTAAAAATGTATTTTTTGCACTGATCAATAATGTTATATTCCATTATAGCAGCATTGCCAGATTTAAGGCTTTTTTTCTGTTATACTTTGCCCAAGATATTTCTTGAGCACTTTCCTAGTAAATGCAGCAAATAACTGATTGAAAAGTAGACCACTAAAATTGATAATAGCAGCTGTTCTGAAGGTTGTGTTTCAATATTGAAAATCAGGTGTCTTTTTCTTTTATGGTGGCCACGTTTATATTATTGAGCTCTAATAGCTGATTTTTCCAATATAATTTTTTACTGATGTTTAACTTAAGAAATAAATAACCAAAGCCATTTATTGCATTTAGAGTTGGCCCTAGTGGCTTAAATTAGTTAAAAAAAGCTTTTATCCCCTATTCCCTAGGTTGGGAACTAGAGATTGTGACAATCAACTGTTGTTTCAGTTTTTGGATTTAATACATGCCACTCCTGGCCTTATTTACATGGCATTTTAATTATCTACTGTTAAATGTATATAAAGGTGAACCCCTACAGGACGTATCTTATACACCTGACAGATTTTTGATTACAATGCATGTATTAAAGGGTACCTAAACAAGCAGTTTTTTAAAACTGCAAACTCTAAAATCTGGCTTCATAACAATGTAAAGTAAAGGCTGCTGTTTACATTTATGCTAAAACTGCGTTTATGTAAATAACATAAATGCGGTTTCATAGCTTATGAAAAATGTAAACATCAGCCTTTCACTTTCAAAAAACAGCCTTGGTTTCTCCCTAAGATGTTTGCCAAGTGTGTTAAGTGATGAGTCATGATGACATCATCTGAGCCAGAGACAGAGACCCACATATATTTCTATAGTGCTAACTAGTTTTTCTTTCCCTCTTTGTTTTGAATTGCTGTACCAGAATGATCAACACCATGTAGTAACTCGTGGATTATTTTGATCAGTACACATTAGGCTATGATTTTGTTCATTTTGTTTACTTTAATTACGGAAAATGTTTTGCAATCCAGCTGACTTTTTCTTTGGCAAACTGCATTACAGTACAACACTTCAAATACCTGATGATCTAGTGGTTATATGATGCACTGAATTTTGTTTTTTGTTAACCAGGAGAGACACACTAAGCTGAAATCTTGTTTACAGGTGTGGCCTGGGAGCACAAGGAAGTTTAATGACTTGCTCAGGATCACACAGCAAAGTACCAGTCTGGTTCAGTTCCAAAGCCCATGCTCTCTTGCTCATCCACAAATAAGGCTTTCTTTTTCCATGTGAACCCCCTGCACCTAGCCTGCCTTCTGTTGAACACCCCACCATTCATACCCTATCTTTAGTACTGCCCGTGCCGCATATGTGCTTACAGTCTCATGAAGGGTATTATCACACCTCAGATTGTAATCTTGTACCTCAGAGAGTTGTGCACACCTATACTGATATACATCATCAGCTGGCACTGTTAAAAAATGCCTCCCAAAATCACTCTCCAGTCCACATTCTCAATGTTTGACTTCTGCTCCCACAGGAAACATTGAGTGAATCACCACACTTCTGCACAATGAAGGTAGTATGTACAGTTCCCCCGGTGTATGTTTTTTCCCATCTCATTAACCAACAACTAGGTCTTCCTGGAGGGCCAAGCAATAAGCATCATGGCCCACCAGAAAAACTGCTGTTCATGCCCTCATAAGGGCTGCACTTACAATGGATAACAATATTATTAGCAGGAAAGGCATACTAATACCTTGAGCGAATCCGCCTGACTTCCAGTGTCAGTCTACTCCTTTACTTGTGATCTGCAGAACCCCGCAGGACAGCTCCCAGCAATTCTTCTCCAGTACTTTTCTGTGCTCTACTCCACAATGCGAGTTGGCTGCCTACCATCCTTCCAAATCTTGAATGAGCTATACACAACTCCCTCAATACTGTCCTAACAAACATCAACACCCCCCCCCACCTGAGGGTAATCTCCCTACAGTGAATTCAGGTAACAGTTTAGGTGCAGCCCTGCCACTCTGAGTATTTGTCATCACTGGCAACTCTCATCCACAGTCGGATAGTGATCATGATGCTGGCAGCCCCACATTTCAGATCTCACAGTGATCTGGTCAACGTCCTTCTACATGTTTTCAACTAACCTGAATGTAGCTGTACCCTGCTGGAATAGCATCTTCAGTCCCTCTCTGGCATTTATTCTTCTCACCTTGTCCCCACGTCAAAAACTGTTGAGTTCACTACCCATCCGCATCATGAATGTGGTTAGTACAGTCTTCTGTGTTATTTTTACATAAAAGTAATAAACACGATCTTCTGCTAAGCCAGGCTGATAGCTGCATGGCACAAGTGGAAAAATAGGTTTTCCTACCCATGTAAGATTTAAGCCACCTATGATTAGGCACTATTAAACGATGTGCATAATGATGTGCACACCCATCATTTAGTGCTGCCTAATCAAAGGTAGCCTAGATCTTTTAAGGATAGGAAAGCCCATCGTTCCTCTTGTTCCCTGCTGCTATCAGCCTGACTTACTGGAAAGATATGTTTATATTTGATATGTCAAAATAAAACAGGGACTGTACTACTTGCATTCATGAGGTACAAGGGGGATGATCTCTCCAGTTTTCGGTGTGAGGAAGAATAGTGAAGAATGAATACCAGAGGGGGACTGAGAAGGCCACTCCTGCAAGGTACTGCAGCACCTTGATTACTACCTGACCCCGTTGTCCTGGCCAACATTCCCCTTCCCATAAAACCAGTTCATGCAATTGTCCAAGGCTGTATGCGGACATTAATGTATAAAATGGCTGCCACTACACATTCAGTCACTTCACTACCAGTCTAGTATTGCTTGTAAAGCACTTTGGGATACAATGTGTATGAACACCATTATATAAATGCTGATTCTTCTTCTTCTTATTATTATTATTATTATTTCCCATGGAAAAAGAAGACAAAAGAAGCATATATTTGAGTCTCAAGAAAGCATGAACTCTAACATTGCACTGCGCAAGAACTTTGCAACAAAATAGTGGTGGCTCTAGGGGGTGGTGAAGGGTGTGGCTGCAACCCTGCCCCACATATACTAACGTACTTGCTTACTGCTGCTACTGCATTTCACTTTGTTTAAGAAGTCTGATTTATTGATTGTACAAATGTTTACATTCAAACTATGGATTACATTTGTAGGTTCTGCCAAAAACGTACTAGAAAAGAATAATAGTAGAAAATATAAAGGTTTAACAAAAATTTTAAAAAGTGCATGTTAAGCATGCACGCCACCCCAGCACCCCCATTGCAGCATCCTGGATCTGCCATAACCACTAGACCACCAGGTTATTCAAGATTTGTACTGCACTGTGGTTTGCCACAGAGAAAGTCGGCTGGATTAAAACACAATTTTAGCATGTTAAAGTAAACAAAATGAATAGAACCATAGCCTAACATGTGTATCATACAAACTAATGCACATGGTTTTGACCATTTGGGTGAAACAATTTTATACAAAGGGAAAAAAAAAAATAGTTAGCACTATAGAGAGCCATATATCTCTCTCTGACTTTGGCTCCAATGATGTCATCACATAACATATTTGGCGGCCATTTTAGGAAGTAGGTAAGACAGTTTTTTTAAACTAGAAGGCTGATTTTACAATTTTCAAATGCTCTGGAACCACATTTAAGTAAATTATATAAATGTAGTTTTAGCATTAATGAATACAGTAGCCTTTCCTTTAGTCACCAATGGAGTCAGATTTTTGAATAGTTTGTTGTCAAAATGTTGTTTAGGTATCCTTTAAGAGGTGTGGTGACCTTAGTGTCAATTCTTTTTTATCCTTGTGTGCTAAGTCAGAATATTTTCTGTATGTATCTCAGAAGGTGCAGCTGTTTTCACTGTTGCTGGTGGGGGGCTCGTAGTCAGTGGCCCTGGAGGGAGTGGGGGCTTGTGGTTGATGGCCTTGAGGACTACCGGGAAGAGGTTCTTCAGCCAGGAGAGGGGCTTGCAATCAGCGAGCCTGCAGGAGCTGGAGGAGCGCATGTCAAGGAAAGGAGGAACCACCTCACTGGTGGATTTCGGCCAACTGGAACGAGTGGTGCAAGATCGGAGTGTGCAGCCAGGCCTTAAAAGATGCGCAGCAGGGCTGCTACTCCAAATCTCAGAAGGCACAGCTGTTTTCATTGTTGCTGGTGGAGGGCTCATGGTCAGCGGCCCTGAAGGGAGCAGGGGCTTGTGGTCAGCGGCACTGAGGACTACCGGGGAGAGTTTTATTGTCCTACCCACCCTCCCCAACCCTGACTGCTATTGAATGCGGAAAGTGGGAGGAACCTACAGTCTGGCAGTCTGCGGATTGGACAGAGGAAGCTGGGCCATCGGTTCATATAGAAGGGGGCATCCACTGGGAAGGGAGTGGTTTGAACTGCAGCATCCAGGGAAGGGTGGCACTCCTGGTAAGCTGGCATTGCTCTCACATTTTCTATCTAACCAAGCTCTTTGGGAGAGTGGACACAGCTGAAGGGATACAGGACATACAGGAAGATCTGGAAAAGCTGGGGAGGTGGTCCAGGATCTGGCAGCTTGACTTCAATGCCAAGAAATGCAAAATTATGCACATTGCAGCCAAGAATCCCAGGACAGAGTACTACCTGGGTGGAGTCAGAGTATCTGCATCAGAGGAGAAGGACCTGGGAGTGATGTTCACTATTGATCTGAAGCACTTCACACAGTGCAAGAAAACAGCAGCAAAGGCAAACAAGATGCTGGGATGCATAGCTAGGGGGATCAGCAATAGGAGAGAGGAGGTTATACTGCCCTTGTACAGGTCACTGGTAAGGCCGCATCTAGAGTATGGAGTGCAGTACTGGTGCCCACACCTCAAAAAGGACATTAACCTGCTGGAGAAGGTCCAGAGGAGGGCTACAAAGATGATAGCTCATCAGCAGGGCTAGGAGTACGAGGAGAGGTTGAGGGCACTGAACATGTACTCCCTGGAAGATAGGAGAGAAACAGAGACAGACAGACAGAGAGAGAGAGAGAGGGGACATGATTGGGACCTTCAAGTACTTGAAAGGGATAAATAAGGTTGATAGTGAGAGTCTCTTTAAGCTGAGTGGCAACCATAACATGAGGGGGCACAGTCTTAAGCTGGAGGGTGGGAGATTTAGGAGGGAGGTCAGGAAGCACTTCTTCACAGAGAGGGTGTCTGGACATTTGGAAATCGCTGCCAGAAGAGGTCATCTCATTGAAGACAGTGGGCAGCTTTAAGAGATGCTGGGATATGGCATAGGAGAAAGGTAAGGATCATGGGTAGGGAGGATGGGAGGAGTGGGGAGGGAGGGCAGGGACATTAGCTCAGGCTGTGGACCCTGCAATTTGAACAGACTTGATAGACCAAATTGCCTTCTTGTGCTGGCTTCTTCGTATGTTCATATGTTGAAAGACCTTAGGAGACTTCATTTGCTGGACTGAAACTGAGACATGGGGGAGATCCCTCAATTAGTAACAAATTGGTAATTTCGGGAAATTTGATGGACTTAAACTATCAGCTGGCTGTACTAGACTTTCAAGTTTGAACTGAATCTGAGATGTCAGTAACCAACTTGTAACTTCTAGAAATTGTTGGACTTAAACTGGCTATCAGCTGGATATACCAGACTTTCAAGTTGCGTTTTAACCTGTCATAGGACTTAATAAGGCTGGCTACACTAGGCTTTCAAGCCTGTGTGTAAACTGTCATACAATTTGGGATAGAGAAGCCGAATGAGAGAGAGATGGGGCAGGGTCCACAGAGCACGAGGGCTGGTATCTTTGGAAGGGTAGTGGGGTGTGTAGGGTGTGGGTCGGCCATAGTGCTAGCCCTGGCCTGGAGGATGGGGGGTTGTATGGTGTGCCAACGGTTGGCACATCTCAGGGAGGAAGTGAAGTGGCTAAGTTAGTTGTTGGGGAAGGGGGGCAAGAGGGTGGCTCTGTGGGGTGTGGGCTGGGGGGGACAGTAGGGGAAAGAATGATAAAATGGTAATGGATTCAGGTGAGGCACCCCGAGGGAGCAGACAGGAGAAGGATGGCATGAGTGCAGGGGACCGTCCTACCAAAATAGGATTGTGGGAGTGGACACTGGAGGAAGGAGGAGAACACCAGGGGGCATGGGTTGGGGTGGCCCTGAGCAAAATAAGGACCAAGGGGACTAGCACGAGGTTAGAAGAAATTAAAAACAGGGGGCCTGGCAAGAGGATAGGAGAAGACCGCCGGGGTATGGGCAAAAGAGAACTGATAGTGGGAGTGAGTCAACAGGGGAGGCCAGACAAATGGCATAGAACATAATAACACCCCTGACACTGACAAGCGAGGGAGGGGAATATGGAGAGGTGGAGGCTTCTCTGGAAGCAGGTAAACGGGGGATGGAAATGGGCTCAGCAGGCAAGGAGGGGCAGGAGATACCCCAGGCATAGAGTTTCGGGGACAGGATGCATGAGGGCCTGCAGGAAAATGGGAGTCAGGCCACAGTGGGGCAGGGAGAGGATGGCAAGGAAGGGGAGCTTGGAGTAGGGAGGTCCGGGGGAGAGGGGGACCTAGTAAAGGAAGTGGGTATAATATAGGGGACGGATTGCGCAGGGAGGGAGAAAGGCAGGTACAGAGGAGGGAGGGAAGGGGGCCAGTGCATTCCCTGGTGGGGCTGGGGGGTCCCAAGTTTCTGGGGGAAATACTGAGTTGGGACTGGGCACAGCAGGAAGAGGGGAAGTGGTGGTGGAGGACAGGTCTGCGAGGGAAAACAGCAGGGGGCAGGGAGGGGCTCTTGCACCTGGGGGAGACATGGGGATGGTCCCAGACATAGCAGGGGGAAGGGAAGGGGCTGAGGTGGACAGGTCAGTGAGGTGCAAGACCTGAGGATGGGGCGGGCCCTTGCTCATGGGAGAAAAGCGGGAATGGACCAGAGTGCTATAGCAGGAAGGGAAGATGCCAGGGAGGACAGGTCTGTGAGCGATAAAGGTTGGGGGAGGGACAGGCCAGATTTTGGCATGAGGAGGAGGGGAGGGACATGCATGGCAACACAGGAGGGGGGCAACTGGGATAGCGAGCAGGTTTGGACCCATGGTTAGGGGGAATCAGGTGGAGAGGGAGGGGGGGGGACTTCCTGTGGTGTTCAAGTCCAGGAGTATATCTGGCTTGATGGTGCATAAGGCAAAACATCTAGTCTATTCTCTACTGCAGGAGCGTGGTGGGACCCCTGACATATTAGTGCACCTGGGTACAAATGATATAGAGTGGTACAGTAAGCTGGAGATTCAGGCTAGGTTTAGGGAACGGGCCAGGGTCTGTCAGGATGTGGGGTGCTCAGTCTCCTTCTCGGAGATAGTACTGGTGCCTAGGACCAGTGTGGAGAAGAAACAGAAAATAAGGGATGTAAATGAATGGCTCAATGAATGATGGGGCCAAGGGTATGGGTGGGTGGGGACTGGGTTACAACCTGGGAGGACAAGGAATTGTACACAAGGGACAGCCTCCACCTTAGCTCAGAGGGAAAAGAGGTCCTGCAGCTTAGACTGGCAGAATTCATCCGTTCCAGGTTGGGTTTAAACTTGTGAAGGGAGGAGGGAGGGAGGGGGCTACCTGGCAGGCCAGGCCAGGAAGGCTCTGGCCTTCTCCTGTGTGTGGGAGGCAGGGGCATAGGGCAGGAGCTCCTGATAGTGCATGAGGGGGAGCCTTGTAGGCAGGGAACAGGGAGACCTCAGGGCAGGGGAGGGCGTGCAAGGGGACACATTGGAGGGTGATCCTGATTAACGCCAGGAGCATGGGAAACAAGCTGCCAGAACTTCAGGCACTGTTAGTGGAGGGGGGGTGGATGTGGTGGCAGTCACAGATACTTGGGCCACTTCCAGACATGAGTGAGACCTAAACCTACCAGGGTACACCATGTGCAGAAGGGACAGGGTGGAGAGAAGGGGGTAACTTTTATCATTATGGATGGCATAGGGACAAGCAAGGTTGAGGAAGCAGGGGATCAGGTGGAGGCTTTATGGGTCACCCTGCAGGCTCCAGGGAGTAAGAGGGTGAAGATGGGGGTTGTATATAGAACACCCAGGCAGGGGGAGGAACAGGAGGAAGACCTGGTAGCTAACCTTAGGGATCACTGTGGTGGGGGAGAGGGCTGGCTCATCAGGAACTTAGTTTCTGGGGACCCACTGGTGGGAAGTGATCACACCATGGTTTGGTTCTCCCTTGACCTGGAGGTGGGGTAGAACACACAAAAATGACAGTGGTCGATTTTAGAGGGGTGGACTTGGGGGATGAAGTAGATCCTTAGTGGCTACCTAGATGAGCTCAGGCCAAGCATGGGCATGAAGACCCAGTGGGAAATTATTAAAAAGATGCTCTTGGAGGCTACCAAGGCCTGCAAGAGGGAGAGACGCAAGTGGGGCAAAGATAAGTGGCTGAGCTTTTGGACAAGAGAGGTCCAGGATGCAGTGAGGAAAAAGAAGGCAGCTTATAGCCGATACAAATGTTCTTGGGAGGCTATATAAAAGGGGGAGTATGATAAGGTAGCCAGGAGGGTCACCAGGGTGGTGAGGTCGGCCAAGGCAGAGGCAGAGCTGAGATTGGCCCAGGGGATTAGAAGAGGCGAGAAAGGGTCCTTCAGGTATATCAGGGGAATGAAGAAAAGGGAAGGGCCAGATTAGTAGGTTGAGGATGGGTAGTGGGTGGGTGGAGGAGATGGAGGAGAAGGAAGAGGTACCAAATGACTTTTTGGCCTTGGTCCATACCAAGGAGGAGGGGGCCGGCACTGCAAAGGGAGAGGGAGGGGGACTGGCAGATGAAGAGGGGAAATGAAGAGGGGGGAAATGGATGTTGAAATCCCCAGTGGGAGAGTGTGGGAAGCCCTCAAGGCCCTAAGAGAGGATAAAGGACCAGATCCAGATGGGATCCATTCCAGGGTGCTTAAGGAGATGGTTGATACCCTGGCTGCACCCCTGGTGGGCCTATTTAACTCCTCCCTGCAGATGGGGTGGGTGCCTCATGACTGGAGGATGGCCCATATCGTGCCTATACACAAAGGCGACTTGCGAGAGGAGCCAGGAAACTATAGGCCGGTTAGCCTGACGTCGGTACTGGGCAAAGTAATGGAGGTCATCTTGAAAGAGAGGCTGGAGGGGGTTCTGAGGGCACAGGGTCACCTAGATGTCCACCAGCATGGCTTTGTTAAGGGCAGATCGCGTCAGACCAACCTGGTGGAGTTCTATGAAGGGGTGATGAGTGCGCTGCATCAAGGCAGGCCAATGGATGTCCTCTTTCTGGACTTCAGCAGAGCATTTGACTCGATTCCACATCCTGGGCTAATGGGGAAGCTGGAGGATATGGGGTTGGGGGGACACATGGTCAGGTGGATAGGAAACTGGCTAGTGGGGCGTGTAAAGAAGGTGAGGGTGGGGGAGGTCTCATCCTCAAGGAGAGTCATTAGCGGGGTCCCACAGGAGTCAATACTGGGCCCACTCCTGTTTAATGCCTATATTTCAGACATCAGAACTGATATCAGGAGTGGGATGAGCCTCTTTGTTGATGCCTCAAAGCTGTGGGCGGTGATGGAAGGGAAGGAGGGGAAGCTGGCTTTCCAGGAGGACCTGGAAACTCTGGGGAGGTGGTCAAGAGCATGGAAGCTAAAGTTCAGTGGGGAAATGCAGGGTTCTACACCTGGGGGCCAAAAACCTGGCTCATGCATACACCTGGGGGGTCACTGCAGGTTTCTAGTGGGGAGAAGGACCGCAGAGTGGTGGAGGATTCCAAAATGAATAACTCAGAGCAGTGTAGATGGGCTGCGGCCCAAGCAAATAAAATGCTGGGGTGCATAGCCAGGGGGATAACCTCAAGGAGTCGAGAGATCCTCCTTCCACTGTACAATTGCCTCATTAGACCACACCTTGAATACTGCATGCAGTTTTGGCATCCCTGCTTAAAGAGGGACATTGCTTTTCTGGAGATTGTCCAGAGGAGGGCGACCAGGATAATACCCAGATAGGGGAAAGGCTTTATGAGAAGAGACTGGAGGAGCTCAACCTATACTTACTGGAGGAGAGAAGGAACGAGGGGATATGTTAGAGGTCTCCAAATATCTCTAAGGAATGAAGAGGGTAATCCTTGAGGAGTGCTTCAGCTGAGGGAGGTGGGGGCCACCAGGGGTCACTCAATGATGCTGGACGGGGGAGACTGAGGGGGGAACAAGGAGGTGCTACTTCACTGAGAGGGTGGTGGAGCCCTGGAATGTGCTGCCCAGGGAGTTGGAGGCTGCTACAACAGTGGAGGGGTTCAAGAAAGGCTGAGATAGGTATAGGGGGAGGGTGCATCCCAGTGCCCTACTGGGGGGGGTAGGAGACCTTGTAAGGAGGGAGGGAGAGGGGCAAATAACGGTGCCCTGGGAAGGTACTGATTATCGAGCAGACTTGATAGACCATAGGGCCTAATCTGCTGGCTTCTTGGTATGTTAGTATGCACATTTGGAAATTCCAATAAATATATAGTTTAAAAAAATGTTAAAATCATATTACACAAACTATATTAATAGACATTTGTTAGACATCACATCTGCAAAATGATCTGTGTAGCAAAAATGATCTAGCTAGCAAATCATGCAACAGTTGCTTTTTTAATATAATGCAAGAGGTGCAAATAGCATTCAAATAGCTATATAAGAGAAATGCAAACCCCAGATACCAGATCAGAAGAGGCCACAGCCCAGGTATTAATGCAAAATCTTTTGTGAGCTGTTTTCTAAAAGATTTTTGAGTTGAACAAAAAGATAGTGATGCCTCCTAAATTTATCTTTAGGAATGGTAAGTTAAAGCAGAAAAGACAAATGCTAAGTTCATGGTAAAAGGGAACGACTTCCTTTTAATTCCTGCAAATTAAGAATTCTTTTAAAGTCAGTAGAGTCTTTTGTTCTTGAAGAAAGAACAAGATAAATGGACACCTGGAAGTGGAAGCTGTTCATTTAGCCTCTAGCCATGTAACTAGAACTTCTTCCCTGTCTTTCACCTCTGATTGCTGGAAGGCCTTACAACACATTACAGGCTGCAACTAGCTGGGATGCATTCAATGATTTTGTGACAAGCTATGTGAGGATACAGTGAAGGAGAAAATGTTTTTGTTTCAAAAACAGGTGAGTCTGTATGTGTGTGAGCATCGTGTTTGTGTACTGGGTGTTTGGTTGCTTGTGCACGTTTGCATAAACTTCCCTCCATGACTTTTGTTTTGCAGGATTCAGGACAGTAATGCATCCAATATTGATACCTGGGACCATGGCGGTATGGATGAGTGAAACTGAATTATGCAAAGAGTTTGGATTATTTGGACTGGGACTGTGAACGAAGGAATTCCAATCCAAACCACAATTGTTTATGATTCTGTTCATAAAGTAGAAAAATTACGTCTGTGATTCTCCTAAGCAGGATACCACCTTCATCCTCTGACGCACTTAGTCCTTAAATGATAAAGTACAGTAGTTAATTCAACATTTCAAAAATCAAACATTAGCGGTTCGAAATTCCTGTTTGTTCCTTTGTGTAAACCTAATAAATGTATCAGCAAAGAATGAGGTTCTCCTTGACATAATGCCAGTCGTATCTTCTGCATATCTGACAGCAGCTATTTGTTAGATATTTATGCATTATGTATTGACAGAACATTTTTTTGTCTATTGATTGAAATTGTTTCACCAGATTAACATACAGAGATGCAAAATAATCTTGTTTACAGATGAGCTGGAGGAGAGGTCGGGGATCACACTACCTGTCCTCCATTTCATCCATGCTACCTGTGGAGTTGGTGTATGCTGGTACAGTGGAGGGGTTCAACAGGGGCTGGGACAGGTACAAGGGTAAGGTAAAGCTGAGAGATGCCAGATCTGGAGGTGTAACTATGATGGGGAAGGGGGTTGGGGGGATTCACGGGGGAGGCAGGGAGGGCAGCAATGGTGTCCTGACAGGGTGCTGATTTTCGAGCAGATTTGATAGACCTTTAGGCCTACTCTGCTGGCGTCTATGTATGTATGATTAATCAAGAAGAAAAATAGATGATATTTAAAATAACTATACCTGGATATCATATTCACATATAGAATAAAGCATGGGGTGGTGTGTGTAATGAAAATTTTACAAGCACTCGAGACGTTGGATGCTACATAAACCCAAGAGTGAAGTTCTAGGGGTTTATTTAAGCATCCAACACCAAGGGTGTGTGTAAAATTAGAGTTTTACCCACCACCCCATGTTTTATTTTATATAATTGCTGGGGAGCTTTATTTCACCACAGCAATTATATAAAATAAAAATACATCGATGTTCAGCTGTAGTCTGGTCTGTTGTCAGCACAGTCCACGGTCTGGGGCTGTGGAAACCTTCCCTTCCTTTCTGATTTTTTTTTAATTCAAGTAATGAGTTTTAAATAACAGACAAGGCGAAGTTTCAAATATAACAGCCCAGTCTGTTTGTTTCAGAAAAATTTACTTACAGCCGAGAGTAGAGTGAGTGGCGGAGCATCTCACAGTGGAAGGGAGAACAGGAAGACAGACAACTGGCACATGCATGGAGTGATGGAAACCCAGTGCATGTTTGCTGTTTTAAACACTCCTTATAACAGCAAATTACAAACTGGGTTTCCATAGGGAAAAACACTCCCCAGTTGTTATACGGCATTAAACAATGGTGGCAAAGAGATCCAGTGCAGCAGGTACAACCATGATACAACAGAGAATTGTTAGGTGCAGTCACAATAAGATACAGTTAGAAGTTTGAGAAACTGTTTGGCTGAGGCTGTGTTGGTGAGTGGGCTGCTACCCATGGCAAGATTGTTTCAAACCTCTGGGAGCCTATGGCTAAAGGCAAGCTGAGTAGATTTCTGCTTGCGCCTGGAAATAAGGAACCTGTTATCTGTGTGAGCATGTAGGTTGTGGCTGAAGGGAGCAGTAGGGTGAGCCAGGTGCTCAGGTAACTGGGGAGTTCATTTTGCCAGTAAATCAACCCCCAGAGTGCTAGATGCTATGCATGCTTTTCCTTCAGTGATAGCCAGTTTTAGACAGTCTCATAACATGCAGTGGTGAGCATGGTATCCTGTGAGTTCGACGACTGCGATTGGGTGCTTACAGAAATGGTGACTCAATCATTGCGTCTTACACCACAGCGATGAGAGAGGGAGGGCGATGAGATTGGGGGTGTGCAAATATAGCAACATCCTGTCGCTATATGTATACATGCGTTGGGGGGGTGGGTTGCTAAGTGTGGGATGGGATGAGAGGATTATAAGGGATGGTGCGTGGTGAGCTGCTGCTGCCCCTGACGTGGTGGGTGGGGTTCGGGTGCAGGTGCCTTTTGTTGTGAGCGGCCTGAAAATTATTTGGGGGATTTTGCACCCCCCTGACATGCACCCCCCTGGAGTTGAGAATCCTTAAGTAGGGGAGTGTGGGCCCAGCCCGGTGGCGCTGAGGATTGAGGTGCTGGATGCCATACCTCACATCACACCAGTGACCCAGGTTTGGGAACAAGTCTGGGCCACCAGGGGCGGCAGGGGAGAGGAAGGATCGAGCATCCTGAGAAAAGCTCTCCTTCCTTGGGGGGTCCAGGGACTATACCCGGCACCCCAGTGACCTCTGATGGAGACTGGAGGTACCGCAACACTACAGAGCTGAGCTAGAGGGCTGCAGAACCATGACAGGATGTTCCCTGTCATTACTGCATGTCATGGGTCCGCAAGGGGGGCGGGGATGAGGGCAGAATGAGGAAAAATGGAAAAAAAAAAAACTCCACCTTCTGATAGGTGATGGAGGGTATGGTGGGGTCAGTCCACCATGACCAGAGTTGGGCCTTCATCTCACCCCTGTGTGCTCCCATCCACCATGCTCCACCAGACTGGATTATTAGATAGAGCACCAGGAGGAGAGTATCTGGCGGTCCTGCCTCGGGGGACTCAGAGCCGGGGGGCAGAAGTGTAGCAGCGGGATAAAGGGTGAGAGGGGCTTCAGATGGGCGACAAGGACCAGGACCCCATGTGACCACTTCTGAAAGAGTTCAGGTGAGTGGAGTGAGAAAGAAAGATTACAAAAAAAAAGTAGAGGGTGCTGGGGGTATAGCCCCTACGTGTACATGTAAAATCTAAGTCCCCAGCACCCTTTTGCTGTGCGCCAGGGACTGCATCACTGAAATATCATTGTTATCACATAGATCCAGTGAGCACGGATAGGAAGTGAAGGATAAATCTACAGGGGGCATACAGCAGGGTATCAAGCATGGATAGCTGGCATTTTGTGGAAACATCATAAACTACATTACCAAATTCAACAACTGATAGTACCTTGCATTTGACAAGGCAGTTTCTCATGCTTAGAGGGAAGCAGTCTCCCAACATATAGAGGGCACCTCCAAGTTTTCTATATGACTTTGAAACCAGTGACTGGATATGTGTGGAGAAATCCATGGACTGGTCAAGGAGAATGCCAAGATGTTTGTATTCAGTCACTGATTTCAGAGTAGTAACATCAGAGATTTTAATGACTGGGTTTTGGCAGCCGACAGCCTTTTGTGTTTGAGGCAAATATCAGGCAAATAGTTTTAGACTGATTTAGCACTAGTCAATTTCTTATGAACCAGTCTAACAGTATGTTAAAATCAGATTGCAGGGCATTGGAAATAACTTGAAAGTTGTGACCAGTTGTATACAAGATTGTGTCATTCACGTGCATATGGATATTGCAGGATTTAACAGCTAGATGGAGGTCATTTACAAAAGTGTTAAACAGGAGTGGAGCTGATACAGACCTCTGAGGGACAGCCATGCAGACTTGCCAAGGTCAGAATGGGATGAGCCTATAAACACAAATTGAGAGCACCAAAAAGATATGATGAGAACCAGAGGAGGAAGGAAGTAGCGAGGACAGAGGCAGAGAGTTTATTTCCTGGAATGGTGTAATCTACCATGTCAAAGGCTTTAGTCAGGTCAAAGAACATGACACTATCAAGTAGGCCATTGTCCAAGCTGGAGGAGATAAAGTCTGTAAGTCTTAGAAGAGAGGTGGATGTTGAGTGGGCTACCAAAAAACTAGACTGGAAGTTGGAAGAGTAGCAGTACATGGAGTAGAAATTGCCCAACTGTCTGGAGACCAATCTCTCAAGGTTTTTTGATAGATTAGAGAGTAGGAAGATCAGTTGTTAATTTGCAGGAGAACTGGTAGGGACACCTTTGTGAATAGAAATCATGATAGCATGTGTCCAGAGTAAGGGAAACCCCCAGAGGAATGGAGCAATTAAGAAACAGGGATGTGTAGGTCAACAATTACCGAGGCAGCCATTTTCAGAAATTTAAAGGGTATGCCACCTGACCCAGCATGTAAATTGAGATTAGGGTGAAATAGCTTGAGGAGGACCTGAAAACCAGTGATGCAAAATGCAAAATGTGGTACGCTGGATAAAGAGTTCCCATATAGAGGACCAGTACTGTAGCCAGATCGGGAAGGGGGCAATCGTCAGAAGCCCTTCCACAAAGTAAGCATTTTTTGCATTCACTATGGTCAGAGAGTCAGTGATCTTTCCTGGGTTGCACAGGAGATTAATAATGCTAGTGTCAAGCTGAGAGGGCTGGAGAAGTTTATTTACTGTAGTTCAAATTTTGGAAGAAGATGGGGAATCACTGATAAATGTTGGAGTGGAAATATTTGATGCTGGCTTTCCTAACATCACTGGTACACGGATTTCCAAAAATTCAGTTGTGTTGTCTATATGCAGGATCACCTGATGCCTTATGGGCAGACCAGGTAGCATCCCTCAGTTTAAATAAATCAATAATCTCAATGGAGACCCAGGGAAGGTGGATTCCCCTTACATTGTATTTTGATATAGGAGCATGGGTGTCACAAAGAGATAGGAAAATGGAACAGAAATTATTCAGGGCCAGTTCAGGATCTAAGAACCCATACATTAAACTCCAGTCAGTACCTGAGAGGTCAAGCAATAAATCTGTCAGGGAGAATTTCTGGAGTGAGTGCTCAGTAATATATTTAAGTGGGTCCTCAGAGGACCTAATTTTCTGAGATAAGTGATGCAGTGATCATGGAAAAGGTCAAAGAGGGTGATAGAAGAGACAGTACAGTGGGAATGAGAAGCCAAGAGCCAATCAAGCAGTCAGTGGTTGGGGACTTGTTATTATACCAGGTCAGTGTAGTAAAAACTGGTGTGGGTGGAAAGAAGATCCAATCAATGAGCCAGTGCTTGGAGACTGATTATAATACCTGGTCAGGTTTGGTAACAACTGATGAAGGCTGAGTGCCTTGAATTTTGAAAGGAGTGAGGAGGATTTAGGGGCAAGCCAAATGCAGTTGAGGTCACCTAGGATGATGTGCTCATGTTAAAAAAAATGTAAAAGTGTTACAATCTAATGTAGACATCACAATCATACTTGTTGACCGGGGTGCGTGGCTGTGCAGGACACTGAAAAGTATATTATGGAGGTTAAAAGAAAACTTTCTAACAAAATAAAGGAATAATGCATGACAGGGTGTGTGTCGTGCTGGGATAATGCCACACCTGGGGGGGTTGGGCACGAGGCCGCAGGCCGAGTGCATCCAATGCCCCAGGCATGGCATTATCCCAGCACGACACACACCCTGGAGTGTATTATTTCTATTATACAATGGCTTGGTGTTATATATAAAATAAAAAAATAATATTAAAGAATGTTTTTATTACTTTGGAAAAATATTTTTGTTTCTTAAGAGGAGATGCAAAAATAGAGATCCAGATGCTCATCTATATTGGTTCACAGTGATGAGACTAAACCTGTGGCGTTATGCTGGGATAATGCCATGAGTCCAGCCCCAAACTGACCAATCACTGTCCAAGATTCTTTCTTGCCATTGTATAATATTGTATAAACATCTGTAATATGATCCTACACCCATAGTCAAAAGGTGTATTGATTCTTATCTTTAGAAAGCAGTACGGAGTGAGGTTATTAACTAGGAGACCATTTATTTCCTTTCAACAGAGAACCCTACCTGATTCACTATATAATGGACATATTTTTAAAACTTGAATGTGACATGGAGTATGGAAGTATATCCATGTTGTGAAGTAATGCCTGTACATAATCAGAACTTGGAGTGAGTCGTGAAAGGGAGCACGTATTGGTGGTCTATTTACTTTGGATTACTACCCAGGATCTGAGCAACTTGGAATTTGTTTGTGGTCCTGTATTTGAGGGGTTGGTGTGTTGGAGGTTGCCTCTACCTGGGAAGCTCAGTCCTAGATCGACTGGGGGGCCGGCCGACAGAACAGTGAGTTCCTCCAAGGTCCTCAGCTGGCTAGCTGGTGGGCTGGTTCAGGATGAATACCGAGGTTGTGGGGCAGCTATTTCCAGCAGCAAACTCTTGCAGGCAGGGTATTTGGATGTTCGCTTCTGTTCTGGTTTGTGACTGGGTGTCCTGTCAAACTCCAAAAAAGACTGGATTTTATTGAGAGACTCTCTTGGAGAGACCATTTCTTGGACTTGAGGTGCCAAAATTTGGGATTTACGGTCAGAAAACTTTTTTCTTTTCTGTTTTTGGGCAGTGAGAGTGCCCTGATTATTTTTGCCTCCCAGGTAGTATGAGTGCCTGGGGGCTACAATTTATACTCTTTGAAAAATTTCATTTGGGCAGTGAGAGTGCCTGGTTTACTATCAGCTCCCAGGCAGTGAGAGTACCTGGGGTTGAAATTGCATTTGACACTGTATAGTTTAACTTAATGTACTCCCCTCAGTGAGGGGAGAGTATTTAATATTTAATTTTTATGTAAGTTTTATCTAATTTTATTTAGTTTCAGTTTAGTGTTATTTATCTTTCTGGGATTTGGACCCTCTCTGAAGTGAACTCTGCATGGTACCTTCCTCTGCTGGGTCCATATCATCTATCTATAGACAATGGAGTTTGGACTGACATTCTAAATTTTAATTTATTGTTTGTTATTATAGTTTAATTTTGTTTAGGTGGGAGGGAAGTTAGTGTGTTTTATTTTAACTGTTTTGTTAGTTTAGTTTTGTTTTGGGGTGGGTTGTTAGTTCTAGAGTGTTGTGATTTTATTTTATCAATTTGTATAATGTGTTGGGGAAACTAGGCAGCATGTGTTGGAATCATGTTTTGGTGGGCAGGCACTATTCCCCTTCCAGGCTGAGAGGCCTACACCCCTTCAATAGTCCCCCAATACAACCCAAGGTATATAGGCGTTGTCATGCCTTGGGTATTGCACAGAAGGGCCAATGGGGGGGCCCTTGGCCGGGGGGCAGGAACAGGGCGAATGGGTGGGGTAGTGGGGTTGAGGAGGCACCCTGGGGCAAAATGGGTCCAGGAAAGGGTTCCTTCATGCCTGCTACCCATACCCAAGGGTTCCACTGATAGTGGGCAAGTTGTCCGCTCCTCCATGGCCTCTCATCCAACTCGGGCGGTGTTATGCAATGCCAGGTCAATAAAGAACAAGACAGCCATTATTGCTGATCTTGTGGAGTCATTTGACCTGGTTTGTATCACTGAGACCTGGCTGGACGAAAATGCGGGTCCGATATTGGAGTCAGCAGTTCCAGCTGGGTACTTCATGATACACTGCCCCAGACTGGATCAAAAAGGCGGGGGTGTAGCCATTTGTGTTAAGATGGAACTGGGCCTTGTAGAGGTTCCAGTGGGAACCACTAGTTCCTTCGAGTGTATCACTGGAGCAGGTGTGGGCAGCAGGATTCTGCTAGTCTACCATCCACCTGGTGATGAGAAAGTTTTCCTGTAGGAAGTTGCAGACTTCATGGTCAACATGGTGTTGGAATCCTCTAGGTGGTTGGTCCTGGGAGATTTCAATGCCTGAGTCAACGATGAACTCTTGCATTTTGGTCAAAACCTCCTCCAACTGATGAGTTGTTGGGCTTCACACAGGTAGTTACCACTGCAACCCATATTCAGGGTCACTCCCTGGACGTGGTGTTCACCCAGGGGATGGAAGCCGCTGACTTAGTGGTGGTACCAGTCGGATGGTGGGACCATCACCCTATAAGGTTCAGTTTCATGGCTCCCCCTGTGAGACCAGCCCCTTTGGGGATGGTCCGGTACTGCCTTTTGAGGGGTGTAACCCCAGAAAGTCTGTCGGAAGTACTGGACCTATCAAGTCAGCCATTGGAGTGCTTGGATTCAGGTGACCTAGTGGTACACTATAATAATATGGTGCTGAGGGCCCTGGATTAAATAGCTCCTGTCCAATTTCGCCCCCTCCCTCTCCGCAATCAGTCCCCTTGGTTTGATGGGACTTTGAGGGAGTTGAGGAGAATGGGGCGAAGGTTGGAATGTCGTTGGCGAAAATCTGGTCTGGAGGATGACAGACTTAGGTTGATAGCCCATTATGTAGACTACCAATCAGAAATCTCCCATAAGAAGGCAGAGTTCCTGTCCAGGGAGATAGCTGCAGCAAGGAATCAACCAGTTCAGCTCTTCCAGACCATGGAGAGGCTGTTCAATAAAGCCTGCCTTTGGGGCCAGAAAGCCTTTTCACAATCTAAGCGTGACGAGTTCACTCAGTTCTTTGCTGATAAGGTGTCCTCAATCAGATTGGAGATCAGCTTAACGCTTTCAAATGAGTACGGCAGTGGTCGATGCGAGGGCACAGGCACCCGGTCTGTCTGGACAGATTTTGACCAGCCAGCGATCGTAGATATCATGAAGATTGTTCGGGGCTTATGACTGACTTACTGTAGTTTGGACCTGGTCCAATGCACCTCCTGGTGGGGTGTTTGGATGTGATTGCACTGGTCCTTGCTGAGATAGTCTGGTGTTCGCTGGATCAGGGGGTGTTTCCCGATCCCCTGTAGGAGGCTGTTGTGACAACCCTATTAAAGAAACCTTCCTGCGACCCAGACTGTCTGAGAACTACAGACCGGTCTCTAACCTGCCCTTTTTGGGCAAGGTTATTGAGAAGGTAGTAGCGTTGCAGCTTGAGAACTTTCTTACCACCCATGAGATCTATGATCCTCTCCAGTCCGGTTTCAGGAAGAGGCATAGTACCGAGACGGCATTGGTTCGGGTACTTAATGATCTCCTAATAGCAAGAGATCGGAGGAGTCATTCGATCTTGATCCTCCTTGATCTTTCTGCAGCATTTGACACCATGGACCATGGGGTGTTGCTGGAATGCCTGCGGCTACTGTGTGGATTGTTGGGGACAGTCCTCAGGTGGTTCCGTTCTTTCCTTACAGGCAGGACTCAGAGGGTGGTGTCAGGAATTTTTTCCTTGGCCCCCTTTGCCCTGCCTTGTGGGGTGCCACAGGGTTCTGTGCTGTCCCTCATGTTGTTCACAGTGTACATGTTGCTGCTGGGAGACATTATAAGGCAGTATGGGCTCAGTTTTCAGTGTTATGCAGATGATACTCAGCTCTAGATGTCCTTTGTGCCTGAACAAAATAGTGCGACCTCGGTCTTTAACAACTGCCTCACTGAGATCCAGGACTGGATGGGTGCTAACTGGTTGAGACTAAATCCGGACAAGACTGAGGTGTTGGTGGTGGACCCAGGTCACTGTGTAGAGAAGTTGACTCCTGGGCAACCGTCTGGCCTTGTGTTAGGGGGTAACCAGTTGAGACCTTCTGAACGGGTGCGGAATCTAGGCGTAATGCTTGACAATGAACTAACCTAAAAGTACAGGTGTCAGCAGTTGTCAAGTCCTCATTTTATCATTTGAGGAACATCACCCAGATTAAGCACCTTGTTCCTCACGATGACCTTCAGATATTGGTTCACGCCTTTGTGTTCTCTCGTCTTAATTACTGCAATGCTCTATACTTAGGGTTACCGGGGTTACGAACATACAAACATACGAAATTTGCTAGCAGATAAAGGCCTAGATGTCTATGAAGTCTGCTCGAATGTGCAGCTAGCATCCCTTATTCTGCAGCTGCCCCTCCCTTCCACCCTTCCCCTTCATTAACCCTCCCCCTTGTCCTGTCCCATCCTCATTTGAAGCAGTCCACTGTTCTGCTGCATACCACTTCAGCAGGTAACACATTCCACCCAGCCACCACCCTCTCTGTAAAAAAGTGTCTCCTCATCTCCCTCCTGAGCCTTCCTTGCTCCAGTCTCATATCATGGCCCTTGGTGGCCCTCCCCTCCCTTACTTTGAACAGCCCTTCTGTACCCATCTTGTTTATTTCTTTCATGTATTTAAAGGTTTCAATCATGTCACCCGTCTCTCCTCTCCTCCAGTGAGTACATGTTCAACTACTTCAACCTCCTCTCGTATGATAAGTCCCCCAGCCCCTTGATCATCTTTGTCGCTCTGCGCTGCACCCCCTCCAGTAACGTAATGTCCCTCTTCAGATACGGATGCCAGTACTGTACGCAGTACTCCAGGTGTGGTCTAACTAATGACCTACACAGTGGCTGAATCACCTCCTCCCTCCTCGAGGATATACCCCTTGCAATACAACCCAGCATTTTGTCGGCCTTTGTAGCTGCCTTCTTACATTGTGCCGAGTTGTTCATTGATCCTGTAATGAACACACCCAGATCCTTCTCCTCCTCTGTCTGGGCTAGCTGCACTCCCCCTAGCTGGTAACTCCTCCTTGGGTTCTTCATCCCAAAATGCAGCACCTTGCACTTTTTGGCATTAAAGCCCAGTTGCCAGGTGTCTGACCAGGTTTCAAGCGTTGCGAGATCATCCTGCAACCCCTGCCAGACCCCTAGGTCATCCACCACCGCGCCTACCTTGGTATCATCAGCAAACAGACTGATCTTGCTCTTGATGTCCCATGATATGTCTGCAATGAATATCCCAAACAACACTGGTCCCAACACTGAGCCCTGTGGAACACCGCTCGTCACTGCCCTTGGGTGTGAGAGCTCCCCACCCACCACCCCCCCTCTGTTGCCTTCCCTGCAGCCAGTTTCCTACCCATCTCACCAGCTTTGCACCCGCCCCTGTGCCTACTAACTTCTACTAACTTGGATCTCTGTCGCCTGCAGCTGGTGCAGAACGCGGCAGCTAGGTTGTTGACTGGGTTGTCAAGAACTTGCCATGTCACGCCTGTGCTACACGAACTGCACTGGCTGCTGGTGCATTGAAGGATCACCTTCAAGGTCGCGTTGCTGGCCTATAAGACCCTACATGGACAGGGACAGAGCTATTTGCAAGACCTTTATCAGCCCTATCGCCCCTCCGTCCACTTCTCTCCACCGAAGAGGGATTGCTAGAAGTTCCCAGGGTATGTCTTCAATCATCACATCAGGTGCCAGGGCTTTTTCTTTTGTGGCCCCCGACCTTGTGGAACACTCTATCTCATTGGATTAGAGAGTGCTTGTCCACCGAGACTTTTAAAGCCTCACTGAAAACTTATTTATTTAACTTGGCTTTTGGAGAGAATATTTAGTTTTATTTCTGCTGCCTTTTTATCTTTTTATATATTTTATTGATTGAATGTTTGTTTGTGTTTTTACAATGTACACGCACTTTGGTTTTTGAAAAGCTCGTTATAAATAAAAGCTGATTTGATTTGATTTGATATACTGTCTCCCCAAAGTGAATAAGAGCCTTGAATTACCCCCAGCTCCCCTTTTATATTGGGGATTAATTCGTCTGAACCCCTCTCACAGTATGTGGACAATTATGTTTGTCCTTTCGTGAGTGTCTACAGGTTGTACACAAAGGATTTCAAGGAGGTTTTGCAAGTGTTGTGGGGCATCATCATTGAGGAAACATCTTTTTGTTACACGCTTTGTGGAGTCCCTCTATATGAACATCCCTCAGGAGGACAGACTGGAGTCTCTGGCACACTACCTAAGCCAAATGTCTACAGATTGTCCACCCACTGATTTCCTAATAAGTCTATCCCAGTTCAGACTTATATGTAATGCCTTTCTGTTTTTAGGAGAATGTTTTCTCCAGATCAGCAGTGCTGCAATGGGTGTGACTTTCACCCCTCATTTTGTAAACATGTACATGGGTTTATGGGAGGAAAAGTTTGTATACTGTAGAACAATGCAGCAAACACATTCTTACATCAGATTGTACTTTGGAGGCATCATATAGATAACATCTTGATGGAGTGGCAGGGGACAGTAACAGAACTGGAATCCTATGTCAGATAATTTCAGAGCACTAATCCCAATTTGCATTTTGCAGTCAATTACAGTATAGAACCATATAATTTGATGGCAGATAAGGACCTCTGGCCCATCCACTTTGCCTGTTTTTCCTACCTATAGTACAAAACCTCTTGACACTACTTGATCACCAGCTTAAAGGACTCATAAACATGGACTGCTGAATCCCCTCCCCCACCACCACCAAAAGCACAGCATCATAGATCAGGGGCTTAGCTATGTAATCCTGCCATCCATTTTCATCTAAAAGTGTATAAATCAAGAGTTGCTAATCAATAAATGTTTTGGAGAAATGTAAACAAACCTGCGGCTCCTGTTTAATCTCCCCGTCACAGTAGCTCCCTAAGATGTTGAATACGTCACTACACGATGACATCACCGTTGTAACAAAGCCCTGAAGTTATATTGCAGGCTGAATGGGGATTTAAGAATAACATACAAAATAACCTTACTGAAGCGATTCCCCTTCAAATCCTTTACCTGTGTAGGTGTGGCCACTGATTTCACACCTGCACAGGTAAAGGACTTTGAGGGGAAGCGCTTCATTAAGGTTATTTCATATGTTATTCTTAAGTCCCCATTCAGCCTACTATAAAGCTTCGGGGCTCTGTCATTATGATGATGCCATTGTGCAGTGATGTATCCACCATCTTAGGGAGCTACCGAGGTGGGGAGCTTAAACAGGAGCAGCAGGTTTGTTTACATTTCGCCAAAAGGTTTATTGAAAGGTTTAGTGACTCTGGATTTATACACTTTTAGACAAAAATAGATGACAGGATTATGTAGGTAAGCCCTGGACCTACCGATGCTGTGCTTTTGGGGGGAAATTCATCAGTCCATGTTTAACCATCTCCCTTCTAACGTTAGTGTTCCTTTATTCCTATCCCATGCATTTTTTATTTCCCCCACTGCTTGCCCAACCACCTCTGCAGGGAGGCTGTTCCATGCATACATAGATACATAGATACATAGACAGTGTCGGCAGATAAGGGCCTATGGCCCACCCAGTCTGCCCATTTGAGCTTGTAAGTTCAGTTTATGTTTTCCTACAAGTCTGTTGCCCCTTACCCCTGACCTCCAGAATTCCTTTATGTCTATCCCATGCATTCTTAAATCCCATGATTGTTGCAGCCCCCACCACTTCCTCTGGCAGGGTGTTCCACTTGTCCACCACCCATTCTGTGAAGAAATTCTTCCTCACGTTTCCTCTGAATCATCCTCCCTCCAACTTCATCCCATGCCCTCTAGTCCTGGAACATCTTTTTCGCTTAAAAATAGTGTATTCCTGCACCCTGTTCCTCCCTGTAAGATACTTGTATGTCTGTATCATATCCCCTCTCTCCCTCCTCTCCTCCAGGGAGTTCATGTTCAGTTCCTTCAACCTGTCTTCATAGGACTTGTGATGCAATCCATGCACCATCTTTGTTGCCCTCCTCTGAACCTTCTCTACCCTGTCTATGTCCTTACGTAGGTATGGTCTCCAGAACTGTTCACTGTACTCCAGGTGGGGCCTCACTAGTGTCTTGTATAGTGGAATTATGACCTCCCTTTTCCTGCTGGTGATGCTCCTGCCTATAGATCCCAGCATCCTATTTGCTTCACCTGCTGCCTTGTCACACTGTTTTCCTACCTTGAGGTCATCAGAGATGATAACCCCAAGATCCCTTTCCTGCTTGGTGCATGCTATATCCTCACCCCCCAACTGATATATTGTGCCAGGGTTTTTGTGCCCCATATGCATTATCTTGCACTTCTTTGCATTGAATTTCAATTGCCAAACCCCTGACCATTCTTCAAGTTTCTGCAGGTCCCTTCTAATTTTGTCTTCACCCTCTGGTGTGTCTACTCTGTTACAGAGCTTTGTGTCATCAGCAAACAGTGAGATTCTGCCTTCTAGGTCCTGCGCAATGTCACTGATGAAGATGTTGAATAGGACCGGTCCCAGCACTGATCCCTGTGGTACCCCACTGGTCACTCTTCCCTCTGTGGAGTGACAGCCATTTACCACCACCCTCTGTGTCCTGCCACCCAGCCAGTTACCTACCCACCACACTACTGTCCTGCCCACACCCATATTCCCAGTTTGTGTAATAGTCTTCTGTGTGGCACAGTGTCAAAGGCCTTGCTGAAGTCCAGATAGGCCATGTCCACTGCCCTCCCCTGATCCACCTCCTAGTCACCCAGTCAAAAATTCAACGAGGTGGACTGACATGACCTCCCTGGTGAAACCATGCTGCCTTGGGTCCTGTAGTCCATTGACAACCAGATGTTCCACCAATCTCCTTCAGTAGTGTTTCCATGATCTTCCCACTACCGAGGTGAGGCTGACTGGTCTGTAGTTCCTGCTTCCTCTTTGTTCCCACTTTTGTATAAGGGGACTACATCTGCTGTCCTCCAGTCTTTGGGTACCTCTCCTGTTTCCAGTGATCGGCTAAACAGGATAGCCAGAGGTTCAGCCACCACCTCTTTAGTTCTTTAAGGACCCTGGGTGCACCCCATCTGGCCCCATTGCTTTATCAACTCTTATTACTTCCAGTTCCTTCAGGACCCTTTCTGTGTAAAGGGACTTGTGTCCATTTTTGCACCATTCTCACCCGTTGTACTCCCTTCAGACCCATTACCCTCCTCTTCCTCAGTAAAGACTGAGCAGAAATACCTGTTCAATATGTCAGCTTTACTGTTGTCATCCTCCACGTGGCCTCCATCCTCCCCCTTCAGTCTCACTATCCTCTCTTTGTCTTTCTTTTTCACTTATGTACCTGTAAAGGTTTTGTCCCCTCTACCCACTGATTTTGCAATGTGTTCTTCTGTCTGAGCTTTGGTTTCCCTTACTGACCTCCCTGCCTCCCTTTGCTTCTCCTGGTACTTCTCCCTATCCCCTTCTGCGTGTGTCTTTTTGTATTGCCTGAATGCAATCTTTTTGGCTTTCACTTTCTTTGCTACCTCTTTGGAAAACCATAATGGTCTCCTCTTCCTTTTCCTCTTGCTAACCTGCTTAATGCATAATTCTGTTGTTCTTGTAATCCCCATTTTAAATACTGCCCACTGTTTCTCAACCCCTGATTCCTGTCCCATTCCCCTTAATGCCTCTTTCAAGTATCTCCCCATTTCCCAAAGTCTGCCCCCCTAAAATCCAGGATACGTGTTTTTGTGTGGTTTGGTTCTGCTCTTTCTGTGATTTCAAACCACAATGACTGGTGGTCACTGTTCCCAGGTGCTCCCCACTGTTACCCCCATCACACTATCCCTGTTTGTGAGCACAAGGTCCAGTATTGCCTTCTGCCGAGTTGGTTCCATGACCAGTTGCTTGAGGAAGGCACCCTGAAGGGAGTCCAGGATAAATCTGCTCCTAGTTGAAGCTGCTGCTGGGATGCTCCAGTCCACGTTTGGAATATTGAAGTCTCCAACCAGTACTACCTCACCCTTGTCGGCCATCCTTTGGATGGCTAGCATCAGCTCCCTATCTGTTTCTTCCTCATGGGCTGGTGCTCTATAGACCACACCTGTGCGGATGGCTGTCCCCATTTTCCTTTCCAGCTTAACCCACAGTATCTCTCCCCCATTTTGTTCCTCCTGGATCTCTGTGGCCCTTATGCTATTTTTCACATACAGTGCCACTCCTCCTCCCTTCCTGTCTGCTCTGTCTCTTCTGAATATGTTGTAGCCAGGTATGGCCATCTCCCAGTCATGGTTATCATTACACCAGGTTTCAGTGATGGCCACAATGTCCAGGTCTGACTGCACCATGACAGCCTCAGATCTTCCATCTTGTTGCTAAGGCTCCTGGTATTTGCACACATGGCTTTCCATGATTTGACCTCCCTAGACTGTTTCTGGCTGTTCTACTCCAGCCCTTCCTTGGTTGTCCTTTATCCCTGGTTCTCCTTGCTGTCTGCTCTTCTGCTGAATTTTGCCCCTTTTCTGCTTATCCACCTCTTGGGCACTAATCTTCATCTTTTGCACACTGCTTTGCAGAGATAGCCACTCCTCTGGTTCACTGGTTCCACTGCTAGCTGTGGGGGGTGAGCAAGTAGGTACCCTCCTTGCTGGCCTGCCAGCCCCATTTGCTATTTTAAATGCTTGTCAATGTAGTATTTAAACTTATCATTGAGTGCTTGGATTCCCCTCCAGGATGGATGCAGGCCGTCAGGCTTGAACAAACCTCCATCCCTCCAGGTGGGTCCCCAGTCACCAATGAATCCAAACCCTTCCTCACAGCACAAGTTCTTCAACCATGAATTAAAGTTCCTGGTGCATGCACTCCTATGCTCTCCCTTGCCTCTCGCAGGAAGTACTGAGAAAGTGACAGAAGTAGCTACTTGCTTGAGACCCCTCCCCAATTTCCTAAACTCTTCCTGAACTTCGTTTGGCTCCCTATTTGCCATGTCATTAGTACCTAGGTGGATAATGACATCCAGCTCACCCTCCCATCTTGCCTTCCCAGTGATCCCCAGGATCTTTCTTCCATCCCTCCATGCCGTGGCACCTGGTAGGCACCTCACCTCTCTGTCCTCCCCCTCCTGTGTTCCTAGCTGGATCCCTCTTATGATGGAGTCCCCCACCAGGATTCGCTTCCTCCTCCTCTGGGGTCCACTGCTTTCCCCACTGAGGTCACCTCCTTGGCTAACCTCCACATCCTTTCCTTCCACTTCTCTGGGTACCTCTATTTGGTTGTCCCCATTTTCCAGTGTGGCATATGAGTTCTTGAGTGGAATAGGATCTGGGATGTGCCTCTGCCTGACCGCTCTAACCCTCCCTGAGACCACTGTCATCCAAGTGCTCCTCGTTCTCGGCATCCTTTGAGGCAGTTGCATTGGACTGGGTGGTCTCTGGATAGGGGTGATGGTACTCCTGACCCAGAACTTCCGCTCTGAGTCTGGCTACCTCATCCCACAGTCCAGAGAGATGCATGCAGATAGGGCAGCACCTCAGTGTCCAGAAGGTCTGCCTGAATATGGCTGCCCCACAGCCACTGCATTGCACCACTCCCCACATTATACTGCAATTATACTGCTATTCCACTACTTGTCTGCTACTGAAGCTCTCCTAGTTCCCTTTTTATTAATTTACTGTCCTGCCACTGATCCTCAGATAATTTTCTTTAAAAAAAAAAAGAGAAAAGAAACCAATAAATAAATAAATGAGTCAAAACACTTGTCGTGCTGAGGGTGGGCTTCTTCCACCTTATGCCCCTCCTACTTCACACCCCTTACTATACCCTGTGTTTAGATCCACCACCCTTCCCATGAAAAAATAATTCCTCACATTACCCCTTAGTCTACCTCCTTCTAATCTCATGTTGTGCCCCCTTGTTCCTGAACATCTCCTTTTCTGAAAGATACTACACTCTTGTACCTTATTTATACCTTTTAGATATTTGTAGGTTTCAATTATATCTCCACACTCCTCTCCTCCAGGATATACACATTGAGGTCCTCCAGTATCTCCTCATATGACTCTCGATGCAGGCCATGCAACATTTTTGTTGCCTTTCTTTAAACTGCCTCCACCTTATATATGTCCTTATGAAGATGTGGCCTCCTGAACCGGACACAGTATCCCAAATGAGGTCTCACCAATGTTTTGTACAGTGGCATCAACACCTCCCTTCTTCTGCTGGTGATACCCCTTCCCATGCACCCTAGCATCCCACTGACTCTCCCCACAGCCTTGTCACATTGTTTGGCCACCTTTAGGTCATCTGATATGATTCCTCCCAAATCCTTTTCCTGCTTGGTGACCATCATCCCCCCCCCCATCATGTAGTCCTCTCTTGGGCTCTCGCACCCCAAGTGCATGATTTTGCACTTCTTGGCATTGAATCTTACCTGCCATACCTCGGATCATTTTTCCAGCTTACATAGGTCCCTCCTCATATTTTCACCCCTCCTGGAGTATCCACTATGTTGCAGATCTTCGTGTCATCTGCAAAATTCACACCTTTCCTTCTAACTCCTCTGTAATGTTACTTATGAAGACATTAAACAAGACTGGCCCCAGAACTGATCTCTTTTCACCCCACTGGTTACTATCCTTTCTTCGGATTTAGCCCCATTTACCACCACCCTCTGTTTTCTATCCCTCAACCAATTTTTAACCCAGTTTGCCACCTTGTGACCCATTCCTAACCTGCCCAGCTTGCTTACAAGTCTTCTATGTGGAACAATGTTGAAGGCTTTGTTGAAATCCAGGTAGGCCCTATCCCCCATCCACTACCCTGGTCAACCAGTTAAAGAAATCTGTAACATTTTTTTGTCATGACATTCCCACTGTGAACCCATGTTGCCTCATATCCCATCTTCCAACTGATGCAAGGTGGTCCACAATCCTTTCTTTCAGGAGTAATTTAATAATCTTCCCCACTACTATGGTGAGGCTAACTTGTCTATAGTTTCCAGCCTCCTCCCTGCTCCCACTTTTGTGGAGTGGGACTACATCTGCCCTCCTCCAGTCCCCTGGAACCACCCTTGTATCTAGTGATTTGATGAACAGGGTAGCCAGTGGTGCTGCCAGCTTCCCCCTCAGTTCCTTTAATATTCTAGGATGTATCCCATCTGGTCCTATTGCCTTGTCCACTTTCAGCTTCACAAGTTCCTTTAGGACTCTCTCTTCTGTAAATGGACCAATGTCCAGTTCCCTCCCATCTCTGTTCCTGTTGCCTGTTTGTGGTCCCTAACCTTCCCCTTCTTCTGTGAATACTGAACAAAAATATTTGTTCAGTATTATTGCCTTTTTCTAGGTCACCTTCCATACACTCCCCTTCTTCACCCCTAAGTTTTATAATCACACTCCTGTTTTTTCTCCTTTCACTAATGTACCTATAAAAAGTTGTGTCCTCTTTTTTTACCACCCATGCTATTCTTTCCTCTGTTTGGGCCTTTGTGCTCCTGATTGCTTTCCTTGTCTCCATCTCTTCACCATACACTACCCTGTCCTCCTCCTTCTGTGTTTCCTTGTATTTCCTGAAAGCCAACTTTTTTGCTCTAACCTTCTCAGCCACTTCCTTTGTGAACCACAGTGGTTTCCTCTTTCTCTTGCCTTTGTTCACTTGCCTAATGCACAGGTTTGTCACGTCCACTATGGCTCTTTTTTATATAGGCCCACTATTCCTCAACTCCCCTCACCCATCCTCCCTTGCCAGGGCTTCTATGAGACATATTCCCATCTTTGCAAAGACCACCCTCCTAAAATCCAGGATCCTTTCCTTTGTGTGGCTTGTCTGTGTCATAGTACTCATATTAAACCACACTGTGTGATGATCACTGTAGCCCAGGTGCCCACCCACCTCAACTTCCTCAATTCTGTCCCTGTTGATGAGTACTAGGTCTAGGATTTTGCCCTCCCAGGTGGGCTCTAGCACTAACTGCCTGAAGCCTGCCCCCTGCATGGAGTCCAGAATGTCAAAGCTTCTGGATGAGGCAACACTGGGATGCACCAATTCAAATCTGTCAAATTAAAATCTCCCAGCAGCAGTACCTGTCCTTTCGCAGCCATCATAAGGATGGCATCCACTAGAACCATGTCCTCCTCCTCACTCTGTGCTGGAGGTCTATAGATCACAGCCGTATGAATAGCCATGCCATTACCTGTCTCAAGGGTGACCCATAGAGCCTCCACCCCCACCTTGTATTTCCACACTTCAGTAGCCTTTATGCCTTCTCGGATGTAAAGAGCCACCCATTCCCCCTTTTTACCCTCTCTGTCCCTTCTGAATAGATTATAACCTGATATAGCTATATCCCAGTCGTGGCCCCCATTATACCACATCTTGGCCACAGCTACAATGTCCAGATCAGCCTCTACCATCAAGTCCACCAGGTCTGGGATTTTATTTCCTAAAGTATGACATTGGCACACATGGCCTTCCGTGTCTTGCTGCTTACTCTCTTGTTATCTCTTCCTTTACCCTCTTGCCTCTATTGTACATCCCTGCTGCCTTTAACACCCTTCCTCTTGACCTCTGCCAATCCCCCTTTTATAAGTTTAGCTTTTTCTGGCTGTATCTTAACTTAATGGTCCTTCATGCTGGTTGCACTATCCGGTAGGGGTGGGCAGTTTGAGCCTCCCTGCTTCCATTTGTCACCCCCTCTTTGCTAGTGTAAGTGCTTGCCAATGAAGCATTTAAACTGTTCATTGAGGACAATTATCCCCTCAGTGGATGGATGTAGTCTGTCACCCTTGTACAGGCCCTCATCACTCCAGGTGGGTCCCCAGTCCCCAATGGAGCCAAATCCCATTTCTCTGCACCAGCTTCACAACCAAGTGTTGAAGTCCTTGGTGCAGAGGTTCCTATCCTCCCCTTTGTTATGAACAGGCAGCACCTCCAAGAAGGTCATGGATCTTGCTATCTGCTCAAGGAGCCTATCCAACTCCCTGACGTCCTTCTGCACACTTTCTGTTCCTACATCCTCCTAGCCAGATCATTTATCCCTAGATGGACAATGACATTCAGCTACCCCTTCTTTACCACCGCTCTGGCAATCCTCAGAATCTGCTCCCTCTCCCTCCAGGCTGTGCCTCCTGGAAGGCACTTGACCTTCCTCTTCACACTGCTGCCTGTCCCTAAATCCATTTCCTGGACTATTGAGTCCCCCACCAGGATTAGTTTCCTTTTTCTTTGGGGTCCTCTACCCTCCACCCTTGGGGGTCTGTTATGGAGGACCCACTCATCCTCCCTGGTCACAACCTCAAGTGTCCCAGTGGGACTCTCCCATTCCTCCAAAACAGTGTAGGAGTTCCTAAATTGGACCAGATGAGGGATGTGCCTCAGACCCACATTTCTCACCCTCCCTGAGTCAACCGTAGTCCATCAACTCCTCCGCTGGGCAACCAGTGAGGTAGTGGTTGGGGACTTGGCAGTCCCTGGGCAGGGGTGAAGGCCTCCTGAATTCTTACCAACTCAGCCCAGAGACTAGCAATCTCCACCCTCAGCCTAGCAAGGTGTCTGCTGATGGACAGCACTGCAGAATCCAGAACATCCTCCTGAAGACTGCTGCCCACAGCCACTGCACTGCACCACTCCCTGCATCATTTCCTCCTGCACTGCATATCTCTTCCCCCTTAATCCTATGGAAGCTCAGTTCCTGCAGCTACAGCAACCCCAGGCATCAGTGCCCATACCCTGACTTTTATTCTGATGCCTTGTATAACTCCCAAGCCTAAGTTTGTTTTGTTTTGTTTTTCTCTTAGTTCCTCCCCTTTCCTGCTTCTGTGCAGGAAGTTACAATATGCTCTCTTGTCCTATGTCTATAAAGGTAGATGAGCTTGGGGTGGGTGGATGGGGACAGTGGATGGCTACCGCGAGCTTCCTCAGTCCTAAACAAACAATCAGTAAAGTTTCTCGAGATCACTGATTACACTTCATTCCTCTGTCTACAGTCCTCTGGTACTGTGCTTTCACCCTAGAAAAGTAAAATGTAATGTAAACGTAAGTATAGCGTCCACCTCTTTCCTGACATCTACCTAACCAGGAACAGTGACAAAGATACTGATACTGATAGTTTTTCAGAAAGAGATGGACAGAAACAACATTCTGTTGGCAAACTCCTGCCAACCCCAACACACCATCAAGAATATATACCCACCAGCCAATTCTTGAAGGTATGTCATGCAAGCAGTACAGAACAATCATTTAAAATGAGTGCACAAGAACTACAGGATAGGTTCAGGCAGTGATGTTATGGTTATTTTGACACAGAGAGCTTATGAAAGAGCCAGAAGTGCAGCTAGAGATGATCTCTTACTTTCCAGACATGGTGGCAATTCAGTGCAAAACTTTAGAATGAATTTGGTTGCCACATACAGTATCACGGCTAACCAGATAGAAGAGATCCTTAGAAGTAATTGTCACATGCTAAACACTTAGCCCAGACTTTCTGAACATGTCTCAACATCCCCATGTATGATATATTGGAGGCCTCAGAACACAGTGGACATGGTTACCCAGCCATAGCCTACAACCATGCAACACTGCCTGTACTTGGTTTCCAAGTCTACTACCTGGCATGCACAAGTGCAGTAGATGTAAATATTGGAATGCCATCTTGGCCACTAATACATTTACTAACACTGACACAAGTAACCAGCTCGTAATCAGTAATCCCATAATCCCAGTAAAGGGGACACACTTTCCTTCATGATTTGCCTCGCAGTGGCTAACTGCACTGAGAAAAGAAGTTGATTTGTGTCTCAGCTCAAAAGCAGGAAGTTTCACAGTTGCTATTCCACCCATGTAGTTCACTTGGCTCCATGCACGTGCAGTGTATATTATGTAGGGAGGACTAAACATAGAATCTGACAGCAGATAAGGACCACTTAGCCCATCCAGTTTGACAATTTCTCCCTACTTACACTGTTACCATAGACCGCACCCAATCTACAGCTCTTTCTCCCTTCCTCCCTTCTTTTTTCCACTATGATTCCTTTGTGCTTATCCCATGCATTCTTGAACCCAACACTGATTTTGCCCTCACCACCTCCACTAGAAGGATATTCCAGGAATCCACCACTCTTTCTGTGAAGAAGTACTTCCTCACATCTCTCCTGAATCAACCCCCCACTTCATAGCAGTCACCTTGTTCTTGAGCATCTTTTCTTCTGAAAAAATACTTCCCTCCTGTACATTATTTACCACCAGGAGGTATTTGAAGGTCTGTGTCATATCCCCCTCCTTCCTCTTTCCAGGGTGTATGCATTAAGGTCCTTTAGTCTTTCCTCATAGGGGTTGTGATACAGAACCCATTTAATTTTGGTTGCCTTCCTCTGGATCACCTCCACAGGTCTTACCAGTGATCTATACAGAAGCAACACCACTTCCCTCTTTCTGCTGCTGATACCCCTCCCTGTGCATCCCCACATCCTACTTATCCTCCCTACTACCTTGTTGTACTGCCTGCAACCATTAGGTCATCTGCTATGATTACCCTCAAGTCTCTTTCCTGCTTGGTGGCCGTCAATACCACTCCATCATAGGTGTGCACGGGGAGGCACCCAGCCCCAGCCTCCTTGCTAAAAATCATCCTCTAACTAAATTATAATATAATTATATATGCCCCAAGACCACCCTAGCTTTGTGGGGATTCTGGCTCCCCCTTGTTCACTGGCTTGTTCACTGACTCTGCGCACTCCTCTGCACTCCATCCATTTTGTACTCTGCCCCTGAGTTTCTGTGCCCTAGTGCATTATTTTGCACTTTTTTTGCACTGAAACCCAGCTGCCATACTTGTGACCACTCTTCTAGTTTTCACAGGTCTCTACTCATCCTTTTCACCCCCCCAGATTGTCCCCCCATTGCAGATTTTGTTGTCATTCACAAAGAGGCAGACCTTCCTTTCCAGTTCCTATGCAATGTCACTTATAAAGACATTAAAGAGGACCAGCACCAACACTGACACCTGAAGCACCCCTCTGGTCACCCTCCCTTCTTCAAATTAAACTCCTTTTACCACCAACCTCTGTCACCAACACCTTAACCAATATCCTAGCTAGTTAACCACCTTTGGACCCACTCCTAAGCTACCCAGCTTGTTTACTAGTTTCTAAACACAGACTAAAAGAGAGGATTGGTGACCATATGAGGGTTATCATTAACCAAAATACTGATTCTGCTTTTGGAGTACACGTGTTGGAATCACGGCACCTGGTTCAACATAAATGGTCATTTGTGGGGGGTTGAGAGGGTTAATCTGGGTGAAAGGGAGGGAGACTTGGAAGCTCTCCTTGCCAAGATAGTCATTTTGGATATTTAAGCTGCAAGCAATGGTACCTCTGGGTCTGAACAATCACGTGGAGGTTGTGTCCTTCTCATGATTATCTGTTTTGTAAGTATGCACTGAATTGTATGTAAACTGATGAATGTTGGATGTCTCCTTTTTGTTTATTTCTGCAATTTTTTTATCTCTTTCAGTGGTATCCTGGATATCCTCAAAGAAATATTTTATTTCATGAACTACAAGATAGGCATGGGCAGGTACTAAAATACCAACCCTCAAGACTACCCAAAATTACCCTAAAAATACCTGAATGAAAAATGAGTATTTGGTTCAGGTCAGGTAGTTACTACCCAGTTCATTCTACTATTCTATTATCCAACCTGACCATAACAAAATTATGTGAAAGACTGTTTTTGACTATTACACTGTGTGTTCAGTGCCCCAAGATGTTATGCTGTACCCATGGCAGGCATTGCTGAGGCAGGTATGAGAGGTGCAGCTGCTCTTAGAGAGCCTGCTGCTGTTTCCAAAAATTATACCCATGGCTGGCATTGCTGAGGTACTTTTGAGAGGCACAGTTGCTCTGATTGAGCCTGCTGCTGTTTACAAAAATTATACCTACAGCAGGCATTGCTGAGGCAGGTACAGGAGGTGCAGACTCTATGAGTAAGCCTGCTGCTTTTTCAAAAATTATACCCATGTTGGGAATCAAAGTTACATAATATAAAACTGATGATTGACAAAAGAAAACTAAGAGTAGTGTGACGCATGTGGCTGGCATGATGGCAGTGGTGATGGTTCCATTTGTTTTGTACACAACCTAGTCATCACATTCAGTATCACTGTTTGCAAGCTGTTGCTCATATTTAAGGTCAGAATCACATAACTAATTGTTTGGGACAATTGGGAAATTGTCGGCATTAATTTTGAGAAGCCATTCTACATTTACAGTACTTAGCAGTGTTCTTTGGTCAGTGACTATTCCTCCAGCTGCACTAAATATGCATTCTGAGCATACGCTTGAAAGTAGATAACTGAGGTACATTATTGCAAGATTTGCTAGATCTGGCCATATTGTTCCCCAACAGAGTAATGGATCTTCCTCCATACCAATCATAATACTCCAAGATCATTGTGCTATGTCAGACAGTTACCAGGCTGGCAGATGAACCAGCTGCACTTTCTTTACAGGATATTAGTCCATGTTGTTGCAGGTAACTCAGAAGTGATTTGCCTTTCTGACCCTGAACATAGGATGGCCCAGGAAGTAGCAATAGATGTCCTTTTCCTCGCTGATGACACTGGTGATTGTGAATAATTTATAGATGTGCTATTGTGTGTGACAGAGGTGTACTCTGATGGTTTGGCAGGATTTGACTGCTGTACATCAGTTAATGGTGTTGGTGGGGCAATGTCATATTTGGTTAGCAGAAGATTTCTCCGGTACTCAGTGTCTTCCCCTGCAGGAAGCATAGCTTCAATGTCCCCTTAAAGTGGGGATCTAGCAACATAGCCAACACATAGGTGTCATTCTTAAATATAGCATTTATTCTTTGATCAGTTGACAGTATGAGGCTCAAGTTATCTGCCAGCATAACAGTGATGGTGTCTTCTTTTGACTGAAAGTCTTTCTTTATGTCATCAAGAAAAAATGTTAAGAAATCTTATTTGAGAAAGAATTTGATTCAGAGTTACACTGTCTGCACTGACATCATGTGTGATAGGCTCAAATGTCTCAAATAAGGTGACCAAATACTCAAGTAGAATCCTGCTGCTGGAACTGAGCATGGTCTACTTTACCTATTTGATTCTGCATGATGTAGTCATGTACAGCTTTTTTCAGTTCAAGAAGCCTTTCCAACATGTAAAATTTTGAATTCCAGTGGGCTGGAACTTCCTGCTTTAACATAAGCAGTGGTAAGCTGTTTGACATCTACATCCCTTTAGGACTTTTTGTGCTTTCACATAGTCGATGAAATGCCCACATATTTTCCTAGTAAGACCTAACAAGTTTTCAACATTTCATTTTCCATTTAAGAAACTGTGGATGAGAAGATTTAAACAACATGCAAACAAAGTATGTTCTGGTAGTTGCCATCTCTAACAGTTTTGACTACGTTGGCACCATTATCTGACACTATGAACCCTGGAGATAAGGAATATGAAGTAAGTCATTTCTTGAATTGTTGTTCCAGCTCCTGCAAAATTTTCACAGCAGTGTGGCTTTCCTCAAAAGTGGTGACACACAATACAGCCTGCTTCCTACTGCTTATGGTAGAGCGGGTGAGACTAAAATCCCACTCCCAGTCATTAAAACAAAGAGTGCCTGACATTCACCCTGTTGTTCACAAATATATGGAACAGGAGACCATGATACAGCCATCATTGTGCCCTTTGTAAATAACTACAAGGGTTATCCCTAGTGGATAGGAGAAAACTGCATCTAATAAAATTCACACAGGAATGCATAAGAAGCAAAATTCCTAGATCGTTTTTGGTTTTTTCATGGATCTGCTGCATGAGACTTGGTAACAGAACTTCAGAAGGAAGAGAACTCAAAATGACAATGAGAGTCTGTAAAGGTTAACAAGCTTTTGTCCTTAAATTGCCTAAGGCATGGATTTCACTCCCTCTAGAGATAAGACATTGCCCGAGTCCTTTAATGCTCTTACAAAATATCATTGAGTTGTTTAAGGATCAGGGAGACAACCATTGGCTCTGCTGAAGAAACACTAAATGCAGAGGATAAATAAGGGTCAGGCAAAAAATGTATGACATATAGGATAAAACTAGATAGGTGCTATTTTATGTAGCTAATTTATTAAACATTGTGTTATATGTATTCATTTATGTGTGAAATGTGTGTTACTGTTCTTGTGAAACTGCTGTAGTTTTGCTGGGACACCAATCCCTGGCAAGGATCTTTGGTTCAATGGTCTATGAACATAATCCCATTCTTAAATACATAGACATTATACTTATTGTAATGATAGGATCATTGAAGATGTTGGAGCCTGAATCAATCGAAAACTCACACTGGGCTTACAAGGAGCATTTGAGCATCCTATATTTGAGACTACACCTTTCCCATAAGCACGCAAACTGTAAATGTGTGCTACAGCAGATTTTCTACAGAATGCATGTACATCCTCTCAAGCAAAAAACACCAGAAACATAACCAATTGTTTGCCTTACAAAGGTTAAAGAGTAAGCATCTACTAAAATACCACATTTGAAACAATTAGATTTAACATGGTTGCATAGTCTTTGCTCCTACTGAAACCTGATTGGCTGAAAATTCTGTCAATCAGGTTTTACGAGAGCAACAGCATAACCATTCATTCAAGTTATGAGATGGACACTGAACAGAGCAGATGCTCTGTGCTTGGGGAACATTTTTGTTCACTGTAGGTTGTTTTTGTGGGTGCTGGTGGGGGAAGAGGGTGGTGGGAATCAGAGGGGGGAGTTGGGTGTGGTTCTTATTATGACAAGTGAGTAGTGACTCAGTGGGACTCAGGTGAGGGGAGGTGAGGGGAGTGTGCTTGGTGTGCACATGGGGGGATGGGTAGGGTTAAATCAGACTCCTACTTTTAATTAACTTGATTACTTTTAGCTGTAGCCTGCAATAAGCCAGGGTTGGGGGGAGGTGAATGAAGTTGTCAGCAGGGTTAGGGTTACCACCTTTTAAGAAGCCCAAAGTGGGACATTTCTTACTGAAATATGATTTTTCACAGGACAGGATGGAACCTCGACCAATGCAACAGACTTATTTTCTCTATATAATTAGAATTAAGGCCAAGTGTTGTAGTTTCTTAGTTGCTTCTATTGTTTCTTATCATTTTAAGATATTTTAGTTAAGGTATTGTAGTTTTCTGCAACATTTAGTGGAAAGTTAGAAAATATTTTTTCTATTATAAAATCAGGACATTTAGTATTTTTCGGGTTTTTTTGCAGGACACAGCTGTCCAAACCAAGACTGTCCTGCGAAAATAAATCAGGACAGGTGGCAACCCTAAGCAGTGTATGGGAGGGTATCATCATGAATATAATGTTTCTGGGAGGTGGGAGGGAGTGGCTTTACAGTACAGCATGTGGGGGAGTTTTTTTTAAGTTCTGTTTTTTTTCCAAGCAAAAAAAATCTTGCGGTGAAGTTAGTGAGTCTGCTGTGAAATTTGTGAATTTTACAGTTTTGTGAATTTCAGCAAATTCACTCCAACGTTGCCGGTAAATTTAAATGTCCCAAAATCTCTACATTCAAGAGCACTATGACTGTTAAGTTGGGGACAGTCACATTGTTTTGTATAAAAATTGCTAGTATATGCTACCAAAATGTGTTATAAACCCTGGAAAGGAAAAGTGAAAATTCAAGAAAATATATTCTGTAGTAAATCACATTACCTGAAGCATTATGATTATGAAGCTACACTAGAGTGGATACTGTGCTTGCTTTTTAAATAAAATAAAAATAGAGCATAATTCACAATTTAGAAGAAACTGTGGACAAAGCTCAATGATCTTAGATGGGCTGAAAAACAGTGTCTAAAATCTTCTCCCTCAGGGATGAAATGGTTGAAAATCTATTTCAACTTAACAAAAGCTCAAACTTTTTTTTATCTCTAAATAATATGCAACTGATTTTGTTTGTTTGATTGTTTGTTTACCAGGGAGATGCACTGATCCTATGGATCATTTTCAAACATGGCCCAGGCCACGAAGATGGCACAAGCTTTACACACAGTAATGAATATACTTCTTTCCCTTCATCAGTTCCAAGCCCTGGACATCAGCAGAGGGGATCCACAGTTTAGTTAAGTTGTCATTTTTGACCAGGAAAGGCACACTAAAGTATTATAGCTTGTTTTCAGGTGCATCCTGGGTATGTGTTGCATGGACCTGTTTTACTGATAGCAGGAAATGTTGCCCATGTCAGTGGGGAAACTCCCTTACTCTTCTTCAATAAGTGCCATGGGATCTTTTACTTCTGGACAGTGATCAGAGATGGCAAAGGGGCCTCGGTTTAACTTCTTGTCCAAAGGAGAGCACCTCAGCAGTGTAGAGGCCACTCTTATACCAAACTACAGTGTCATTTATGGATATTGCCCAAGTACCAGGTGTGAGGCTAGAACCCACAATCTTCTGTTCGTCCAGCCTTAGAGACAAATGTGCTAACTACTGAACCACTGCCACTGCCACAGAGAGGAATTCAAGGTGTCCATCAGATGCTTCCCTTCCAGAGTGTTGGTGGGGCAGCTCTACTTCTCTAGCAGCTCCTGGTGGTGGCTTTGCAGAGGCACCCTTGGCAGCATGAGTAATCACCACCAACATGCATCTTTGCCCCAAGGATGCCACTGCAGTGTGCATGTGCAGCTAGTGTGTGGGGCTGAAAATGGAATGTCACTCTGGGCATGCTGGATGACTGCCTCTTGGGCAGCCCCTCCCACACCACCAGTCTGGACCACTAGGAAATTGATTTAGTAACTCCAGCTGCCCCAAAAGAAAGTAGCAAAGGAATATTGCCCTTGCCCTTCATGAAGTCTAATTTACCTACTTAAATAGTGCCCATTTCAAACTTAAATATCCATGGGCCTTTGTCATGTAACTTGGTACCTGCAGCTCTTTGCAGTGCCATTTGAACACATGACATCAGTGCACAAGTAACTTGTCATGATGTGCTTTCCTATCACTGTCACATGTGATGTGCTCTGTTTTAAATCTATGGAGTAGGAATGGCATTAAAGTATAACCTTCATTGTCTATGTCCAGCTGTCAACATGCCTCATGAGCCAACATGCATAACTTGATGTACTGTATATCCTGCCAACTGGGCATAAGAGTGGTTAAAAGAGCAACACGTAAACAATAATACCTGACAGGGTGGGCTTTATTGGGAAATACTGGACTGCCCAGAGGTGTAATGAGGCCCGACGCTGCAGGCAGAGGGCCTTATAGCCCCTGGAACGTCTGGTATTTCCCAATAAAGCCTACCTCGGAGGGTATTATTGCACTTAGAAAATGGGCACTGTGAAAAAATTTAGTTTAATAAAATAAATGTTAGTAAACAAGTGCTTGAAATAAGTTTTGTAAAAAAAATAGTCCATTCACCTGCATTAGATTGAGGTTTGTTTGTTTGTTTTTTTGAGAAGTCGACCTTTGTCCTAGTGGAGACTCCTTAGTTTAAGCAAAAATAAAAAGCCATTTGCTGATGCTGACCTGGGAGATTGGGGGACTTCAGAGTAACATGGTTGTTTATTTACAGTCTTGTTAACTGTTGCTTCCCATTTTAGTTATTTTTTTTATTGTTACTGTTATGCGACGGTGGTGATGGAGATGCACTCGGTAGATATAGTGTGAGTGTGACCCAGAAGAAAGATCAGGAGCTGCACATGAGGGAGGTTAACTGAGCTGGCATTAAGAAACTCAAGTAAGCATGAGGAGAAAAGCAAACACACTTTTTTTATGTGGCAATGAATAAAAGAAGCAGTATCAGTTGGTAGGATTTGTCCGGGGAAGGGGGCTCCAGGTACTACGAATGGGACTTGGAAGGTCAGAACTGCAGACGAGGAAGGTTGACCGAGCAGTCACCGAGAAAGTAAAGTAAGCATTGGGGGAAAAAACATTCTTTTGTTTGTTTTTGGGACTGTGTGAATAAAAGAGGCAGCCAGTGAGCCAGTAGCAGTTTGTGGGATTTTTCTACAGAGTGTTGGAGGATTGGCCACTCAGTAAGCGAGGGGAGGGGGGAATGGTGGCTGGCCAGTTTAGAAATTTGGGGTGCCCAATGATAGTCTAAGTAATGGGGCACCCCGAACTGGCACTTGTTATTTAGCAAGCATCTATTGAAAATAAATGCACACTGAGCACGGCTTTCAGTCAGTCAACATGCTTTATTTTTCTAGCCCATTTTCTAAAAGACTATAAACATGTGACGCATGCAATTGATTTGACCATGACTTGCAGAAATATAATCTGTTACCTGAGGCATGCTGAATATGTAAAATAAGCTGGCCAATTATGCAGACCTCAATAACTCTCTCACTAGCTGGCAATGGCACATTTTCCTTATAATATGGTTCTTTGCTTTATACACTTACCCTTATCCTTCATATGTACTGGCCTCTTTTCCAAGTGTGAATGTGGAGACTTGGGCAATTAGGTTAAAAAAAGTAAGTCTTCCTTAGCAGTGCTTCTTGATTATTACTGTAGAATCCAATAAAAGTGCTGTGCATCCTGTGCATCTCCTGCCCCATCAATGTCTCAAGTGTTGCCAGTTTATTTATTAATGGGGGCATTACATATTTTTAATGGATGTTTTTGAGAACCCTTAAATTGAAGCATTTGCAATGGGTCTATTAGGTATGACCAGTAAACTGGAGTGAAAAATCATAGATTACTATCTTCCAGCTGATCTGGTGAACATGGTGGTCTTACAGTTTTGTGCGCTTGCCCTCAGGAACTATGAGTGAATGGACTTTCCCAGAAACTAGACAAAACAGATCCATGTAAAAGATGGCCATTTCTTTTTCATTCAAAAATGAATACTGTGATTGAACTATAGTATTTTTCTTAGTGGACTATGGATTCAGTCTGCTCACTTCTAGCCTTTGGAAGTGAGTGCTCACCCTCCACTCTGCCAAATGTGATCATACTGTACATTTCAGTGCCATGTCACTCTAGTTTCCTTTAACACAAGCTTTACAACATATAATGTCAGAACAAACTAATCAAGCCCATGATCACGTCATGACTGCTTTACTTACCCATAGAAACTGCCTACATTTAAAGTACAGTCTGCTTTGTACTGTACCTTCACACTTAGTAAGACCAATAATATAAATAATATTGACATCCAAAGTAGTCAAAGTCAGATTATAACACAGCAGACAGAAATTACTCTTGGAGAATATGCCACATTATTGGTCTTACTTTCTGTAGGAGTCAAAGAATTCTGAGTGGACAGCAATTTTGGGTCATGCACAATCCAGCAAATCCATCATTAACACACCCCTCCACCCACTACCAATTATTAAACGTTCCTTTCAATTCTGTCCATTTTCCAGGTGCAGCTGTAGGATTTAGAGGTTGATGAAAGCTCCTCTGTTGACTTGCTGCTGTTATCAGTTTCAATAACTGGCTACACTACAAAACCCTCCAGGAGAAAAACAAATAAATGGGTGGGCTGTGTAGTCCTAGTTGGCTGTTTTTGTAAAATGATATGAAGCATTCAGGGCACTGTTTTCAGGAATAAAGTATAAACCATGCAAAAAGCTGATCTGATGTAAAGAACTGGATCACTTTGGTTGGTAGATTGTCTTTTTATGCATTCTGAAAGATATGTATAAAATACAACAGCAGTCCATCATCTGACACAGTTTACATACAAAAATGACCAACAGACCACTCCTTATAAAGGTGCCACCAGTCCCTCACAGTAGTGAGTATGTACAGCAAAATAAATTGTACCCCAAATTCCTCGGCTGCAGCCCTATCGGCTCTGGCCAGAGTTTGTTTTTAATTACACAGCATCATCAGTTTCAATTTGTATATTGCCAAAGGAAATAACTTAGACTCCTTAAAAAGCAATTCAATTCAATTTCATTTTTATTTAACCAGGATATACACCATTGAGTGAGCTCATTTACAAGGCGGTCCTGTGAGGACACATGTTACAATCTCAATATATTGACAAAGTTATATACATAATCATACATTTTTGGAGCAACAACAAATGTACATTCCACAAGAGGAATAACAATAGAATATATCATGTTAACAGAGGATAAATGGGTTACAATTTCACAAAAGAAGTAATTATAGGGAAAACAATGACATTAAACACTGTATATGAAACAAGGCAGGAGTAACTGTGGAAAACAAGTGCTCTTGAGGTAGTAGTAGTAGAAGGGATTTTAGAGTGTGTATGGTAATAGTTGGAAGTGGGTCAGAGAGGAAAGCAGCAATCGCTTTAATCATGGAAATTCAGTCCACATCCTGGGTAAAGTGCACAAAAAACAGCAACTACAGGAAAAACAGAAATGGATTTATATGTTTCTTTGCTATGAGCATCTTCGCCAGAGCTAACATGTAAGCCAATTTGGTTTTGTTGGGGGGTTTTAATGCTGTTCTTCCAGTAAATTCCATTGCAAAACATGGCCACCCAGTGGTTAGGGATATGGAGAATAAAAGCAATGAGTAAAGATTGGAGGCTCTTGACATCCTGACATTGGAAAAGAAGTTGTGGAGGAACAATGCATACTCAGTGGCATTCACAGGATTGAACTAACATGCTCAACTTGAGAAGAGGCAGCAGGGGAGGAACATGATCTCTGTCCTCTGCAACTGACAGAGGTGTTTACTCTTGTGTGCTCCAGCTGGATGTAAGGACATGCCCTGTATCTCAGACGTGGTGGATTTTGGAACAGCGTTAGCAGGCACTTCTCCTAGATGGTGGTGAACCTATGGAACAGCTGTACCCAGCCTCTCTCTTTTCCAGCTCGAGGCAGGTTACCAAGGAGCACTCAAAGGGTGAAATCAGACCCTGAGGGTTGGTTTCTGCCAGGCTTTGGCTAGGAGACAGGGTGTCTGAGTGTTTGTGTTTTTTCATATCTTCTGGCTCAGTCAAAGAGCTGGAGCAGGACTATTCATGGCCCTACCTTTCCACTTTTGCTCTAAAAATTGATCAGGCTAGTTGGGCCTAATGGGGGAAGGGCCCCTGAGTTTCCAGCAAGATGGACTTGAAGCATCACCAGAGGAGAGAATGAGAAGCCCCTTCTTAACCCTACTTTTACTTGCACCTCTGGGGGTAGGAAGGGGCGCTCCAGAGAACAGCAAATGATGGTCACCCTTGTAACCTATCCAGGAAGTTGAGGGCACCATCCATCCCAGCCAAAGAGGCACCAAAGAGTAATCATAGTCCTCCTGTTTAAGTAGGTCACCAGAGTTCATGCAGATCCTCTCCCTAGTATGCAACAGAGAGAGAGAACAAGATGAGGGCCCACCTCCATATAAAACTTGAGGAGTCATAACTGGTACCAAATTAAAAAGAACACCTCATAGGTAACTAGGTTCATCAGGCAAAGGTGCCTAGCAAGATGTGGTGTCATCTTTAAATCCCACTGAGTTTGGGCCAGGCAACGGAGTCTGTAATTAAAAAAAGGTCCCTAGGACCTAGTAACATGATGCGGGAAGGCATACATGTATGAAACCCAGTGGTATAAAGGATTAAGGAGACCATAAATTGATTCCTTTATTTAATGCAATGCCACTACCTGACATAAATGCTATACGAAAGCATATGTGTCCCCCCTGGATAGTATCTCACCCTGCTGGAGAGAGTGCCCAGTGCACCCATATTGTGGGAAGTAGCACCCACAGGACCTTATAATAGGAGATAGGCTGAATTAATTGAAAATATCTGTGTTGCAGCTGTGGCCATCCTTAGTGAATGGCATAAAAAACTGTCTGGAGTTGTCCCAGATAAACTAAGGTGGAGTGTGCTGGCAAGGAGCTGTTGCCCTACAATAACCATGTGTAACAGTGTAAATGGTTAATAAATAATGACCTGCTTGATCCTAGTTCCTATGGACAATCACTTTTGGGAGTGATTTCATTTCACTGGTGCCCTATGGGTATTGTTGCCCACTGGTCTCCATTTTCCAGGCCAGTGGTGGTTACACATGAGGTACAGGTTTTAAGATGTAAAGCAGCCTCCCCTGAATGAGAAGTAAAACCCTATGGCCCTAGACACAGGGAGGGACAGGAGGGTTACACAGCCTTCTAGTGGTGGCAGTACAGGCTTTCAACATAAGCCTTGCCAAATTTTTGCTTACTAGTAGAAGTTACTTAAGAAGTGGAGTGGGCAGGGAAATCCTTATGCATAGTACATGCAGGCAATAACACCTGACAGGGTTGGCAGTGTTAGGCAATACCGGACTGTCCAGGGGCATAAAGAGGCCTGACGCCACAGGTGGAGGGCCTTATAGCCCCTGGCAGGTCCAGTATTGCCTATACCATTCACCCTTGAGGGTATTATTGCTCTTAGAAAATGGGCTTCAGTGTAACTTTTAATTAAGTAATAAAATAGTATAGGAAAAGAGTTTCAAAATGAATAGAAAGAGGACAAAGACCCTTTTTTTGGTAATGTAGTCCCTCAGTTTTTTCTTTGCTGTTCCATCTGCTGTTGCCCCCCCAACCATTCTCTTCTAAGTAACTCCTCCCCCCCACCTTGCAACATGACCTCTAGAAAAAGACATGTAGTTTGTTTTAAAGTTTCTACATATAGTGTTTTGCCATGGGTTTCTTTTGCTTAAAATAACAGTCGTCTGCCCTTCCTGAGTTTTGTGGGCAGTTTGGAAGATGGTTATGTTACGATCGCATGCCCCTGGTAAGTAAAACCCAGAAGTGGAGATGTACAAGTCCGATCAGGTACAGCAGTGTTTTACAGCTTCTAGCAGTGAAGACTTTTTTTTAAAGAAAAACATAAGACTTTGACAGTGTTAACGGGGATCGAGTGGGTGAACACCTCTGAGAAAATCATGTGGCACCGTTTGCAAGCGGTCAGATGGCAACACTGTGAAGGGAGATGAATCCCTGGGGACAAATTACTGCAATAAAAACAATGTTAAGTACATTAGGTTTTCTTTTGTAACAAAAGCATGGCAGTTGGAGGTTCTTCATATGTGTGTGTGTGTGTGTGTGTGTGTGTGTGTATATGTGTGTGTGTGTGTGTGTGGTGGGGCTCACTCATTCTTTCGTCTCACTAACTGAGTAGAAAAAACATGGTGGTTTTCTGTTTTGAATCAAAGCTGGCACATGGAGTGTTGGTTGTGTAGTATCTCTCACTAAGTGAGAGAAGAAAATGGCAGCATTTTCAAATTGAGTGGGGTGCTTTCAACCAATGGGCAGGCACAGTGGGCACAAGGCTTTTTGAATGGGCAAAGGGGCACTTGGGCTGGTACTTGTTATTCAGAGGGCTCTACCTGTAAGTTAATGTACCCCTGCCAGCCAATCAGGATTATTGGATTTTTAAGCCCATTTTCCAAGTTTGCAAATAACACTGATTCATCCCGGCTTGTGAAGTGGATTGGGGGGACTTGATGGAACTAGACTCCCATGAGATCTTAAAGTACTATCTTAACTAACAAGAAGTGCACTCATATATGCTCTGAAAGCAATGGGTTTTCTTTTTTTTTTCCTTAGGGTGTGCCTCTGGTTTTCATTTTCTGTACAAGTTCATAATCAGCTGTTTTGAGTGAAACTATATTTCTGCTCTTTCCCTAAATCTGTAGAGCCTTTCAAAGCGGTATGTATTTAAAGTACTCCGCAATTTCAAAACACATAAACGTGTTAAAAAATGGTCGATAAAGTTGGACAGAATAGGCTTTTTGATCTTTCAATCAAGGTTTTTTTTTATCCACATTAGCATCTCCTTCCTCAACCATACTGATGACTTGCAAGTCTGGACACACATGACAATTTTTATGTGTGGCACAGGATCTGAGAGCCCCAGTGGTCATCCCTCAGATGACTGTGGTGTAGATTTATTTTCACGTTTTGTACACTGGTCTCCCACCTCCCTAGCCAGTGCCACACCATGCTTGTTGCCAGACTTGCAGGCATGCTGCCTGTGTGCCCCTGTGGAGTAGATGAACCTCCCTGGCAAGTCAGTGAAGCCACAGAGCTTAGTGCTGCCATCGCCATCTGCTGGGATTCCACTGTGGCCACCATTCTTGTATCTAAAAAATAATGAAACAAGCAAGAAGAGTATGTTCTAACTAAGCCTTGTGAAACAGAAATCTGGTGTTGAACATAAGTGGCCAGATATTCATAACTTTGCCCCGGGGCTAAATTAGCACTGCCCGCGGGGCAAACTTAGCCCAGAGCACAAAGCAAGCCATATTCAAAAGGAATAGCTTGGGGCAAACAGCTTCTGAATATAGCATGGGAATGAGGCCGGGCAAACTGGGCTGGGAGTGTAGGGCAAACTTAGCCCTGGAATAAGACAGCTCTGAATATGGCAACCAAGAAGTGCAAACCACAACAGCAACACAGTGCACAGCGATGTGAAGGTAGGTAGAGGTGAACTATGTGGCCAATGTTTGTGCCAGCAAATGCGTGGACCCAGTACAGCTGCAGGCAGCAGCGTATGTGAAAGTACAGTGTGCAAAACAGTAAAATATTGCCCAAACTGTTTGCGCAGCACTAACACGTTTGTGTGGGTTTAGCGCAGGGCTAAAACCGTTAGCCCAGTGCAAACACGTTTGCCCAGCGCTAAATTTTGCCATATTCAAAAGTGACATGCAAATGAGCCTACTTAGGTAGTCTGTGGGCAAACATCCAGATTAGCATCTCATTATGCCCTGATTTGCATGCAGTTTGCACTGGGCTAACTGTTTAGCCCTGCGCTAAACCCACGCAAACATGTTAGTGCTGCGCAAACAGCTTGGGGAATATTATACAGTTTTGAACACTACTTCCACATGCGCTGCTGCCTGTAGCTATACTGGGACAACACAGCATAGGCACAGATGGTGGTGGTGCTGCATGCAACTGTCACACTGTAGGTCATGCTACAGTGCACAGCAGAAACTACAGTAGCAAGGGGCCAGTAGTGTGGACACAGCAATGCCTATGGTGTGTAGGGCAGTGATGATGACTGTACTATACACAGTGAGAGGCCCAACCTGCAGGTGTTTACTGACAATGGACATTACTGTTATGCTGTTGTGTGACCCACAGATGCTGCACCTCTGGCATGGGATGCTCACAGTGACATATACATGTCCGCTCTGTGTGCTGTGGCAGTTTACACTGCTAGCGGTATGTGGTCGGGGGCATATATTATCCGAAGGCACACTGGTGTTGGGGTATTCCCACTACTGGCCCATGTGCACTGCATGATGTGTCCCAGCCTTGTGGCCACACCTGGTCTGTGGCACAGCCTGGCCACCCATACACTCTCCCCTCAACATTCTCAATGCCCACAGTGCTGCACGTGTGTGCTGGCATCTGCTGGTGTCCACAGAAGTGTGGTCCACAGGTGTGTACCGTATGACCACACTGCCATGCTGTCCACTGGTGGCAGAGTTACCACTTACTGCCTGGCATGGCTGGGACTGGTGGCAGATGATGGCATCATTGTGATGCCATCAGTTAGCAGCATGCTTCCTCTATGTTTCGCTTTGTCTATGTGTCGTATTTATTTGTTAGGGTCACGCAAAACCCACGCAAACACTGCACAAAACCATTGTGTCATGCAAAGCTGATTTCCCAGGGTTAAGACAAGCTTTTCCTGGGCGGTACATGTGCACCGCACTAAGTGTCGTACTAAGTCACGCAAAACCACTTTGCGCGGTGCTAGTCGCTGAATATAGCATTGCGCCTGTATTCATGTCAGTTTGCCCCTTGCATACATTATGATTTTGCCTGGCACTAATGCAGTTTGGCTGTGCTATTTGGCCTTTTGAATATAGCAGACCCATGCTAATCCCGCGCTAAACCTGTTCAAACGTTTTTTGCCAGGCGCAAAGTTTTGAATATCTGGCCCAAAGGCTTTTGTTCAAACACCTTAACTCTAAATGTACATGTTTTAGATAACTTCAATTGTATGTGATATCTGATGTTGAATTTTATAATTGTCTTTGCTATGTGTAACTAATTGAACCACAGGTCATTGTTGAAAATTGGGGTAACTCCTTAACAATTGAATCCTGTACAAAAATAAATTTTATTAAATCAAATCAACTTACTCATCATGTTTGAAATCTATTATCCAGAATACAGTGTTTATTTCTCATTCCACAAGTAGCAGTCCCACCTACAGAGCCAACGTTTCAGGATCAGAACCCCTTCCTCATTGCTAGCAGTTAATATTCCTATGGAGACCTTAACCTATGTATGAATATTCCAATACTTCTTTCTGTTCATGTTGTTATTCCTTTACTTCTGTTAAACATGTTATTCCTGGTTATCTATTTTGACCTTCAAAATGGACTTCAACTCAGGGGATCTCCCTGCACGGCATCTCACAGGCCAGGTACTAACACCCAAAACATTGGCACCGTGGGTGGTACTGTTACCTATGGAATGTGAAATAAACATTGCAGGGATCAGAGAGCTAGTTCTGTGTCAGATCAGGACTTTCCCCTCAAAATGGCCCACCTCTGCTCGACTCTGGGAATCAGAGTAATTTGTGACTCAATTCTGAGTTGGCCTAATACGAAGTATTGACCAGATTCTTATCTGTCAGTGACCCGGTTCTGACCCAGTCTGGATAATGTACATAATTTTGGACTTTACGCTTGTTAAAATGGAGAAACTGGTGTGAAAAAACATAAAATAACTATTTTAAACATGAAATGACATAATGAGAATGCCTACAACGAGGCTGTAGAAGCAACCAAATTCTGTAATTTGACCAGTACAGATCTGCCTCTGACCCGGTTCTGGTTCAGTCTGGAAATATTTGCCTGTTTTGGCCAACCACAGCAAATCAGAGTAAATCAGAACCATTCTGAAACAGATCAGAGTCAAATGTAGAGCCAGGTTACAGCTGACCCTCCCATTCTTAAAATACTGTATTCTGGATAATATATTTAAAATGTGGTAAATGAGTTTATGACAAACACCAGATTTTTGCTGCTATCTCAAATCAAGGGAGTGCTGCAAAGGAAAGCACTCGCTGACCAATGTCACACAATAGTGGACATGCTGGGCTCTCTTCTAAACCTGGGTCACCAACATACTAGGATGGCATGCCACCTCTGATCCATCTGACACCAGTGCCCCTCTTGAAATTGTCTTCTACTGTTGCAGTAACCAACATAGTCAGATACTTCCTGAAACTTCTGTGTTATCTCTAGAGAAATTCCATACCTACCTGTAGTACAACTGTACGGCCCCCGGAGAGAATCTCTTTAGAAATATCATTGAATATCTGGAAATAGCTGACCATGTTTGTTACTGCAACTGTACTGGCAAAAATTAATCTTAGCTCCTCAGTTTGATAAATCATTGTCAAGGAAAAACCATTTCTACCAATATCTGTCTTAAAATATCTACTGGTAATGGAGCTTTGAAAGACGGAATCACTGAAACTGCTACATGCCAACCCTACTGAAAATTACTATAAACATAACCATTAAACTAGGGGAATGAGGGAGGAACAAAGCATGGCAGACAAGTTCTGAAGTCTAATGATCCAGTAGTGATGCTATCTCATGATTTTATGATTCTAGTAAAGCTGTTCTCATACAAGTATCATCCACACCCTGGCATAATTCAAATATAAGCTCTATTTGGGTCCAATAGTTAAAATTGCTTAGTTTTTCTGCTGCTGAAAAACCCTATGCATATTATAATGTCTGAGTCCAGCTTCAGGAAGACAGTAAGACCAGTGACCAGCATATTGGAGCTTTAAAAAAAAAGCCTTAGGAGTCATTGGGGCTAATTGAATCTACTAGAGCTGCAACCTTTTACCACAGGGGATTCTGGAACACTGCCAGAGGGGCTGTACATACAAAGTGTCAGAGCTGGGGGACAGTAGGATCAGCCAGATAAAAGACTGTATCAACACATCACTGAGCAAAGCAATGTATTGTGCACAAAGTGCATATAGAAGCCCGCCCCACACTTGAGGCTTTTTCTCATGAATGTTCCCCGAGAAACATCACTTTTTTAACCCATTAAAATTTAAGACTGTGGTGGAAGTGGATGGGTTAGGAAGGGAGAAGACTACTTAAAGATGGTGTCAGGTACTGTAGGTTGTAGGCTAGCAGGAGGTCAGATATGCAAAACTTTGCTTGCTGGGCATGGAATCTCTGCTCCCTCCACCGCTAGATCAGTAGTCAGGATTAAGACCACCTATGTATTTGTCTCATTATAATATGGTTTTGTCGTTGGGTAAGATAGAGGGCACTGAAAAGACAGTTTTGGCTGTTGGAAGGACTAGTTGGAGGTCAGATGTGGTATGTGCGGACCAGGAAGTGAGATTGGATATGAGAAGATTGAGAGAGTTGATCGTCAACACAGGCCTAACTCTAGCCACCTGTGGGCTGCAAACTGTGTTTTGTAGCAAATATGCCTCAAAACCCAGTTTAGGTTTAATAAGAAATAGTAAATACTGAATATTTTGTATTCAGTGAACACTCAATTGAAAGTATTAGCACACCCCAAGTTTTCACATACTATCACATTAAGAACCAGTACAATCTCACTGGTTTACGTTTTTTCAGTTGTTACACTGCAGCTGATGCTAGCTACGAAGCTCCTCCACTCAGCAGGTGGATGTTGGGATGGACTTGCCCTACAGATGCCTACAGTATGACTGTGCTCCAGTTTTCATATCTCTTACATTGTGCAGTTTGTTTCCAATGTGTCTTTTACTGGTGAGAGCATACTAACACTTTCTGAAATCATATGCAACACGCTCCCACCCAAAAAACATAGAAACAATATTTTGTTATTGTGTTGGTGGAGGAAAGGTTGATACATGCCTGAAATATTGTATCCACCATTATTAAACTGAATACAATTATACTTATTAAACCCTTGAATAGTACCTTGTAATCTGATTGGCAGAAATGCAGTAACAAGAGCAAACATTGTTTATGCTATAGCCTTGTTGCCTTAACAGTGGTCAATGGTCTCCACTATTGCCCTCAAACCAGTCAACAGTCTTTTGGACACGAGCAGCACATTCTGTAACTTGTCTGCTGACCTTTAAAGCTGATGTTAATTAAAAATTGTGCTGCAGTCAGCCAAAGCAGAAGCACTGCGTAGTGCTAACACTTGTTATGCTGGTGACCTGGATTCAGGAGTGGACTCAGGTAGCTTGGGGGCTGGCATGAGGAGGGAGGATCAAGTGTCCCAAAAGACAGCTCTCCTTCCTTGAATGGGGGGGGGATAGGTTGTCCTACTTGTAGACTACTATCTGGTGGAGGCCAGGTGGCAGCGCAGCAGGCATATACAGAGGGAAAATGTGCACCCACTAGGGCTGTGTGGAATGTGAAATTCCACCATCGGAATAACTGCTGAATGGCAATTTCACTTCTGAAATGCTTTACAGAATTTCATTTTATTTTCCACGGAATTTCAAAAAGCATTTCTGTGTAAACTGCAGAATAATGTTCCACAGATCATGTAAACCGTGGAATAATTTTATGCAGATTCTCGGAAAATAATCTGCGGTTTATGTGACCTGCATATTATTAATCTGCAAAAAACATTTCTCATGCGGAATGTTTAATTTCCGCAAATGATGGAAACTGGCAGAATTTTCTGAAATTCTGCAAAATTCCATTCTATCAGAAAGTCAACATTCCACACAGCCCTAGCAGCCAGCATGCGTGCATTTCATTGAATGCTGGCACCCTCACGGGAGAAAAATAGAAGGATAAAATCTTAGGTATGCCGAAGTCAATGTCAGCACCTCCCACAGGCCCTGGCATGACCAACAAGGCAGGCCATACACCTGGGTAAGAGGAGGAACAGTAAACCCTGAGAACGATGACATGGTTGAGGGGGGAGGTTTCAGCCAGAATGGAGGGTGCAGACCAGAGGCTGGAGGAAAAGTTTAATAAAGACAAACATTCTGCTGTTCAGCTGCTTGTTAACAGCCGTAGCATGTAAAGTATTGTTGCTTTTCATCAAAAGTAACTCCTGCTTATTAAATGCATTTGCTGGTTAACAGAAACTCACTCAAACAGAAACAGAAAGCTCCATTTAAGCTACACAAAAAGTTGCACAAATCTGTCATTTAAAAAATATTAATAAAACACTTAGCACTGCAGTTTGCAAATGTTTTGTTTATTTATTTAGTTAGTTTTTGTTTACCGGGTAAGTGCCATTAGCCAAGACATGACTATTTTCAGGTGTGACCCGGGAGAATTACAATAAGCAGGGTGAACAATGGAATACAATTGATTTGGGGTAGAGACGTACTACAGACAGAGCTAAACAAGGTTATACAAATATATAGAGATTCCTTTGCTAGGCAATAAACTTTAAATGCTTCATAATATCAAAACATGTTTTGTGTAGTTTAGACTATGTTATTGTTATATTTTTGGTTCTTGTTCGTTTTAATTTTTACTATTTAAAATGTTTTAAAGATATATAATTTCTGTTATGATAAATCCATTGTTTGTGTATACATCATATTTAACTGTATAGATTGCATTTATCATCTTGCTCATGTTGTACCTGTAAAGGGCCATGTGGCCCCGTGGACTCACCTGGTAAGCAATTGAAAATAAATGAGTAAATAAAAATGGAGAATAGAAAAAAGGGAAAACTTCTCACTGAGATGCCAGTTCTGCAGATCTGAGCAGGTTAAACAAGGAAGCATGTTCAGTTTCCAGACCAGTAGGATGTATCAAGAGTGTCCCTGCAGGACATACGTGACGCAGTGGTACTGATGGGTGGGGAGCCAGACCTATAGCTTGCATCAGGCAGTGCATCACATCTCTTGAGCACAACCCTGGACCTGTAGCTTGTTTTGTGTAGGGTCCTGTGAACCTCTCACAAAGCAGCATGTCACTCAGCCAGGAGTAAAACCTGACAATCCAGTGTTAAGGAGTACCAAGTACCTTGTCCTTCAAACGTGGTGTAATAATTTAAAAAAATTATAAGTGTTAGGAAAAAAAACCCGATAACAAAACTACAATATGTCAGATAAAACTAATTCACTGCATATGCACAATGCACATTTCATAGGACTTAGATGTTTTGGGGTGGAGGGGCAGTTTTCTAGAACCCACAATTTTTTGTACTTATCACCCTTCTTGTACCCACCTAATTGATAGCTTTCCACATTGTCCCTTAGCCCAGTTTTGGAACACTCTTTTTTCCTTTAACAGACCTATGTCCCAGTTTCAGGGCTTAATTTTTTTTTGTTGCTTTTTTTGGGGGGTTGTTTGTTTGTTTGTGTTACTCTTTTTTTACCTGCAGGTAGAGAGGCACATCAAGTGACACTGAGGAATCATGCCATGGGATATTGAGGAACCATGATGTGGGACATTGAGGAATCCCAGTGCAGGACACTGAGGAACAATGGTGGAGACGGGAGCACTGGTGGGGAGAGGAGTGTGGTTTGGGTGCTACAGTGTGGGCAAGGGTGGGAGGTTCTTTTTCTTACATGGGACGGTTGGGAAGATAGGGTTGGTAGGGCAACTTGTCCAGTGCATGGGAGAAGTTTTTTTTTCTAGCACCCACAACGTTTTACCTTTTAATTTCCAAATTGTGCCTTAGTCCAGTTTTGGAACACTCTTTTTCCCTTTAACAGACTTATGTCCCAGTTTCAGGGCTTATTGTTTTTTGTTACATAGAAACATAGAAGTTGACAGCAGATAAGGACCACAAGGCCCATCCAGTCTGCCCATTTTTTTCTACGTTATGAATGTGCCATAGTCCTTTACTCTGTCACTAGCCTATCTATTTACAGTATACTCATCTGTATTGCTCCTTTATGCCTGTCCCATGGCTGTTTGAAGCCCTGCACTGTATTCATATCCACCACTTTCTGAGGTAGGCTGTTCCATGCATCCACCACCCTTTCTGTGAAAAAGAACTTCATCACTTTACCTCTTAATTGGCCTCCCCCTAATCTCATGTTGTGTCCTCTTGTGCTATTTTTCTTATATTGAAACATGTTAGACTATTTCACCTTGTTAATGCCCTTAAGATGTTTGAATGTTTTGATCATATCACCTCTCTCCCTCCTTTGCTCTAGGGTAGACATATTGAGCTCCGTTAATCTGTCCTCCTATGTTTTCTGATGCAGTCCCTTCACCATTTTGGTTGCCCTTCTCTGGACTGCCTCAGTTTGGTTAATGTCCTTCTGCAGGTGCAGCCTCCAGTATTGCACACAGTACTCCAGATGGGGCCTAACCAGTGTCTTGTAAAGAGGAATTATTACCTCCCTCGTACAACTTGTGATACCCCTAGTAATACACCCCAACATCCCTCTAGCCTTACCTACTGCTTTAGTGGTCTGCTTGGATGATTTCAGGTCATCTGTGATGATGATGCCCAAGTCTCTTTCTTCTGTTTTTTTTTTGTTTTGGTGGGTTGGGGGTGTTTTTTTGTTTGTTTGTTTTTCTTTTTTTTTTACCTGCAGGCAGAGGGGCACATCAAGTGACACTGAGGAATTGTGTCATGGGACGTTGAGGAACCATGATGTGGGACATTGAGGAATCTCAGTGCAGGACATTGAGGAACAATGGTGGGGACAGGTGGGCACTGGTGGAGAGAGGAAGGTGGTTTGGGTGCTACAGTGTGGGCAAGGGTGGGAGGTTGTTTTCTTACATGGGACGGTTGGGAAGAGACTGCAGTTAGGGTGACATGTCCAGTACGTGGGAGAAGTTTTTTTCAGTAGCTGAAGTCTGGGGGAATACTGGCGGCAGGGCTCGGCACCTACTGCCAGCTCATTTGAGGTTCTTGGATGGTTGGGGGGATGCTAGAGGTGGGGTTAGGCACTCACTGTTAGGTTGTTTGATAGTCAGGTGGACAGGAAGTGGCATCAGCTATCAGCGCAGGGTCTGTGCACTCACCACTGGCTGTTTTAACATAGAAACATAGAATTTGATGGCAGATAAGGACTGCTTGGCCCACCTAGTCTGGCCATTGCCCTACTTAACGGATAAGCTGCAGATCCTGGTTAACCAGCAGCCTACTTCCTTGTACCCCCCCACTAGAATTGCCCTATGTCTGTCCCATGCATTCTTCAATTCCCCCCACTGTTTTTGACTCTACGACCTCCTCAGGAAGACTGTTCCATGTATCCACAACCCTCTCTGTGAAGAAATACTTCCTCACATTACCTCTGAGCTGTCCCCCTCTATCTTCAAATTGTGCCCCTTGTTTTTGCACATCTCTTTTCTGAAAGATGCTACCCTCTGGTGTTTGTTGATTCCTTGAAGTATTTGAAAGTTTCTATCATGTACCCCTCCTCTCTTTCCTCAAGGCTATACATCTTTAGTTCCTTTAGTCTTTCTTCATATGTCTTCTGATGCAGACCCTGCATCATTTTGGTTGCCCTCCTCTGGACACCCTCCACCCTGTCTATGTCTTTGCAGAGATGGGGTCTCCAGAACTGTACACAGTACTCCAGATGTGGTTTTACCAACTGTCTGTACAGAGGGCCAACAACTTCCTGTTTTCTACTGGTGATGCCTCTCCCTATGCATCCCAGTATCCCCTGAGTCCTCCTTACTGCCTTCTCACAATGCTGGCCCAACCTTTAGGTCATCTGATATGACTACCCCCAGGTCCCTTTCCATTTTGTTGTTGTCAGTATCTCACCCCCATTGTATACTCTTCCCCTGGGTTTTTGTTTCCCAGGTGCATTACTTTGCACTTCTTTGCATTGAATCTAAGCTGCCATACATTTGACCATTCCTCCAACCTTGCCAAGTCCCTTTTCATCCTTTCCACCCCACCCTGTGTATCAACCCTGTTGCAGATCTTTGTGTCATCTGCAAAAGACATAATTTCCTTCCAGTCCCTCTACAGGTCCTTACAAAGACATTAAAAGGACAGCCCCAGTACTGAACCCTGTGGTACCCCACTAGTAACCCTCCTTTCTTCACTGTGGACTCCTTTACTATTACCCGCTGTGTCCTGTTGTTCAACCAGTGTTTTACTCTGAGGTTACCACCCTGGGAGCCACTCCCAGGCAAGCACTTGCTTATTAATCTTTTAGCGGACTGTGTCAAATGCCTTGCTAAAGTCTAGGTAGACCATGTCCACAGCCCCTCCCTGGTCTACTGCTTTGGTCACCCAGTCAAAGAAATCAATTAGATTTGTCTGACATGACCTTCCCGCTGTAAATCCATGCTGCCTTGGGTCCTGTGCCCCACTGGCCTCTAGGTACTCAACAATTCTTTCCTTCAGAAGTGATTCCATCATTTTCCCTACCACTGAGGTCAAACTGACAGGTCTGTAGTTTCCTGCCTCTGTCTTGCTCCCACTTTTGTGAAGGGGAATCACATCTGCCCTCCTCCAGTCCTCAGGTACCACCATCCTCCCATGATTTATTAAAAAGGGTAATCAGTGGTGTTACTAGTTCTCCCCTTAGTTCTTTTAGAATTCTGGGGTGAGTCCCATCAGGCCCCATTGCTTTATCCACCTTCAGTTTTAAGAGTTCTTTCAGAATCCTTTCTTCTGTGAAAGGACTAATATCAACCCCCCATCCAGAGTGCTTCTACTGACCAGATTAGATATTTCCCCCTGCTTTTCCATTGTGAATACTGAGCAGAAATATTCATTCAGTATCCCTGCTTTTTCACTGTCGCTCTCTGCCCAGCCACCTTCCTCTTTGTTCAGCCTCAGTATCCCTGCCTTAGTCTTTTTTTGCTCCCTAATGTACATATAAAATGTTTTATCCCTCTTCTTAACCAAGTTGGCCATCTTTTCCTCGGTTTGGGCCTTTGCTATTCTGACTGTCTTACCCTCTTCCTTCCGTTTTAACTGGTACAGTTCTCTGTCCTGCTCCTTCTGTGTTTCCGTATACTTCCTGAATGCTATCTTTTTCTCCCTTACCTTCCCCGCCACTTCTTTTGAGAACCATAGTGTTTTTTTTCTTTCATTTTGATTTGTTTATTTGCTTCACACAAAGGCTTGTTGCCTCTGTGATGGTGGTTTTGATGGTTCCCCATTGTTGCTCCACCCCACCTTCTTGCCTGTTTGCTAATGCTTTTCTGAGGCACTCTCCAATTTTGACAGAATCAGCCCTCCTGAAGTCCAGTACCTTCACTTTTGTGTGGCTTGACTCTACAGCTAAGTTTATCGTGAACCACACTGTTTGGTGGTCGCTTGTTCCCAGATGGCTACCCACTTCAAGATCAGAGATCCTAGCTCCATCCCCATTTGAGAGTACCAGGTCTAAGATTGCTCTCTCCCGAGTGGGTTCCAAAACTAGCTGTCTGAGGCATGCCCCATGTAGGGCATCGAGAATGGCCCTGCTCTTGGATGTGGCTGCAGCAAAGGTGCTCCAGTCAACGTCTGGCATATTCAGGTCCCCCATCAGCAATATCTCCCCTTTCTCTGCCATCCCAAGGATGCCTTCTATCATTTCCTTGTCCATTTCCTCCCCCTGAGATGGGGGTCTGTATACAACCCCTGTGCAGATTGCGGAGCCATTTCCAGTCTCCAGGGTGACCCACAGTGCCTCCTCTCCTCCCTGTTTACCCTTTAGTTCTGTTGCTTTGATCCCTTCCCTTCCCTTACATAAAGAGTTACTCCTCCCCCTCTTCTCCCTTCCCTGTCTCTCCTGTAGGATATGTACCCTGATATGTTGACATCCCAGTCATGGTTTTCTGTGTACCATGTTTCTGTGACTGCCACAATATCCAGGCATTCCTCTTCATCATGGCCACCATTTCAGGGAGCTTTTTACCTAGACTACGGGCATTGGTACTCATTACCCTCCATTTTTTATGGCTTTATTTCTTTTTTCCCCATCCCTGTCCCTACTGCCTTTGTTATTTTCTCCATTTACCCCTGCCCTTCTCCCTATTGACTGCTCTATCTTGGTGTTTACCTCACTTATTACCCTGATTTTTTGGGGGGCTAGGATTTCCCTTCTCCTCTTCTGTGCCTCCCCCTTGGCCAGTTTAAATGCTTGCCATTGAAGCATTTAAACTGATCACCTAGGATCTTGGTTCCCCTCCAGGATAGATGCAGACCATCATGCCTGTATAGGCCTGCATTCCTCCAGGCGGAGCCCCAGTCCCCAGTGAAGCCAATGAAGTTTTACAGTCAGGCAGGCTGTAGGAGTGAAGAAATGGCAGTGGGGCTGAGCAACTGTACTGACTCATTTCACATTTGTTTGGGCAGAAAAGGGGATATCAGCTGTGACATTGTCTGCCCACTGCTGGCTTGTTTGAAGTGCAGAGGTTGGAAGGGTGTTCTGGAGGCAGGGTTGGGCACCTGCTGCCAACTCATTTAATGTTTAGGAGGACAGGTGAGAGAATGTACCAAGCAATGGAATTGGGCATGTACCGCTGGCTCATTTAAGATCTGGGCAGGCTGGAGAGGGTATCAGTTGTCGGGTGGGCACCCACCAGCACCTCATTAGAAGTTTAAGAGGGTGGGATGGTTGCATCAGTAGTGGGGTGGGGCATCCACCAGCTGTTTTTATACAGTTGAAGAGGGTGGGCAGGGTTGCTGGCAGTGTTAATGGACTCCAGACTAGGGCCACTCTATGTCCCAATGGGTAGTGCATTGTGCTTCTATGCAGGCAACCTGAATTTGGGAACAAGCTTAGGGAGCCAGTTGGGTGACTCAGGGCTGTTGTGTGGCACTGCTGTGTGGTAGTCCTCCCAGTTCAGGGAGAGGGGAGGACTCCACACTTTGCCACAAGAGTGGCAACTTGTGTTGAGCCAGGGAACTACCTCTCTGCAATGGTGCACTGTACATTGAGAGGTTGGACTTGGGACTATGTGCTGCATCACAGGAGGTGCACAGGTACAGAAAAGAGAGAAAATGGCACTGGCAGGATGATTTCCTGGATCCACAGGCTCTGCACCACTGATGTGGCACTGGGACCATTTCTGGATGTGTGTCATGGTGGGGGGACGATGGCCCCTACATGGAGGGGGTAATGCATGGCTGAATACAGGTTCCAGGTAAGTCCTTGAGAGGGTGGATGATGAAGCTAGGAGTCTTGGTTTGAAGGGGTCCACAACACTGCAACTGAGCATACAACCTCAAATGGGAAAAAAAAGGGACTCCAAACTGCCAGAGAAACTTGGGAGGTCTGGTGCAGGTGGCAGGGACAGTCCCCATCACTGGCAATCTAACTAAATTGGAGGTCATTTTTGTGACTCAAAACTGCACAAAAACAATAATTTTGAGTCATGAAAATGGGATGATCTCACAAAACTGACATATGTCAGTTTCACCAAAATACAGTTATCCCTGTACTTTAAAAAATGTTCTGTGCATGCATGAAAATGACATGTTATTTTCTAAATATTTTTTAAATCTACTTCTTTTCTAGCAAAACTGCCTATCAAACAATCATCCTTGGTCTAAATTCTACTGAACCTGATAGATTCAAGCTTCACCCGACTGCCATTTTTGTACTTTGGTGAGTAAAAAATGAGTCTTCATTTCCATATTTGGGGAAGGGGGGATTCAACATTCGAGAACTTTTGAACTGCCAAACCAACCCTTACCAAATTGTTCAGATACAGAGATCCTGGCACCAACTCCACACTTCTCAAATTTCAGGCCACTCTGTCTAGGGATGGCCATGTAATTAAGGAGCAAATATTGGTATTTAACATTAAACTGTTTACTTTACTTAACTCCAATATGGAGGCACTGCCATGTCCCTATAGTACTGATATGGTTGTACCCGTGTGTTGAGGTTGAGTTACTGTTTATGTCAACCCCCGCAATTTTTAACAGCTTAGAACTTAGCCATTTTAGGACCTAGGGATTTGAAAATTGGATTGCACTCTTTCAGTCCATGAAGCTAAGTGCATGCCAGTTTTTTTTAAAACAGTAGGTTTAGTGGTTTGGGTGATGTGAAATAGAAAATAGCAAAATTCAACTAAAAGAAGATCTTTTTCTTTGTGCACTGATAACGAAAACACAATACACCAATTTAAAATCTGAAACTTCCCATTAGTGCCTTTAGTTCATTGTACAGTGAAAACAGGTCATATTTATTGTAAAGTTCTAAATGTTTTTAGCCTGTGACTCATGCACATGGACCAACTAAAAAAAATTGAGAAGAAATACTGTATATGAAGAAATACAACCCTTTTTGGTTCATTAGTTTGACATAAAGTCAGTCATGAATAAAAACACTTTTTTGTGGGCAGAAAACAAAACAAATACACCAATTTAAAAGCTGAATGTTTCAAGCTTGTTGCATATGAGACAACAATAGGACATTTCCTTGGTTCCAGGATGAATAAAACACCAAAGGTGTGCTGGCTCAGTGTCGCAGAGGGAGGAGGAACATACGCCTAACCTGCCGCTATATTGGCGACCCTAGTTTGGGTCCGAGCCTGGGCTGCTCGGGGATCAGCTCGGGGGAGGAGGACTGAATATCCAAATGGATGCTCTTTACCTCTGGGGGTGAGGGTAGCCTGCTCTGCCACACTTCTGCTGCTTCTGTGATGTTGGTAATAACCAGAAGGTTTGGGTGGGGAACACTCTTGGCAGACAATGTCAGTACATGTCTAATGATGCGTGCATGTCAAGCCACCATCCTATCAGAGCCTCTGGTGCAAAGTGACCAGAAAATTAGGAAAACCCCTGTCAACAGGATGATGCCATCCCTCCTCACAGGACCCACACCCACCTACCAGGTGCAGTGACCCACAACTGAGCTAATCACCTCCTGGGTTTATTGGGGGATCCAGGGGGGTCTTCCATGGGGGAACTGTGGGGCTCTGCCAGGGTTGGCCAGGCAAGTCCAGAGACAGCAGGGTGATGTGGCTGGGGGACAGACAGCATATAGTGGCAGGCAGGTGGGGGAAGTGCAGTAAATAAAAAAAGAAAGGGGAAAAAAACACACCAAAGTACACAGTTATTAGTGTTTGGAGATCATGAAACATGTGCATGCACAAAGGAAAAAAACACAAAAAAATTTGGAACACACAAAATCTTTTTTTTTTTTTTTGTTGATTTGTTGGATAAGAAAGATATGGTCATTAATCTTAGTTCATGACTGATTAATGCTAAATACAAACACTTTTTTGTTCTTATTGGATGTGAAAAGCCCAGCTGTTTTCTTTTGTTCATGACTGATTTATGGTCATTTTCTTTGCAACTGAATCCTGCAAAAGTGCGGCAATAGAGGAACACTTCGTTTTTTGTTTGTGTCTGAAATGAAAAACATGACATTTTGTTTTGTTTGTGATTGATTTATGGTAAGTTAAAGTCAGTCATGAACAAAACAAAGCAATCAATCCAAATGTGCCTTCAACGGGCTTGCCTAGTAAATAGCATGCAGGTAGTCTCTGGGATCAGTTCAAAGGATTCATCAAGCATGCAAACATCAGGATAAACAGATCACAACAGCAACATTCTTTCCAAAGTGCAAAATATTTTGCCTTTTAATTTTTCAAATGCCACCTAGTTCAGAAACCAATGTTTCATCTGAATTTCTTAGGTTTTTCTGGTGATTGATGGTCTTACATCCTAAAACAACATTTAATTATATTTAGTTTTGTTGCAAAGCAAACTGGTGCATCCTAATGCCTCTTTCCTTTCAGAATGGTTGCTAGTCTAATTTCATGCTGCACACTATATAACATTTTAGAACTCTCCTGAGTAGAAACTATTTGAATTATTTCAAATGTTCCTGTTTTGGTATTGTGTAGAAAATCTTATCATTATGTTTTTTACACTGTTTCAATTGATCGTGTATTTATTATGGATGTCAAGTACTGTCATTACATATCAGTCGTGACTGAAAAAGGGCTGTACTCAGTTCATGACCAGTTCCCTCCTGGTTAAAAAATAAAATATAAAAAATTGCTTGTGTGTATGCAGTGTTTTGTATAAATGTACTTTGTATTTCTATCATCACATTGTTCCAAATTTAATTAAAAAAAAACTCTTCTGACTGAATTGAACAGTTTCAAACAGCTATCGTCCCGCCTTGGATATTCACTCCATTTGACACTGCTCTCTGGCATCTCTACAACATGGCCATCATGTCCTTATGAGTGCCTGGATTGAGCATCCTAATAGCATGACTTTAGACATACTGCATCAGCATCTGATGTTACACCGTGGCACCAAGTGCATGCATGTCAGTGATGTCATGCAATGAATATCTGTAGGGAACAGACACAACTTCCAGGGGACAGCATACCCATAGCCCAATTTAAATGGAATTCTTACAGTTTCCTTGATAATTGTTCAAATTCCAGCCATAGGAGAAACAACCTATTTGTGCTCAAAATCTATTTGGTAAACAACTCTGCAATTGTACAGAAAAATAGGTACTTAGGGGTCCCAGCTGTTCAAGATGTCAGCAAGGGAAGTCAAACATCTCACTGGTAAAAAACTTAATGGTATCATCTCACACATACTATCATGGATAAAGTGTATAGCAAAACTAACTAGTTAAATACTGAAAACAGAACAGATACAAAACTTAAGGCATATGCTGTCTATACTTTGGGAGTATAAGGGATTATTTGGGCCTTCGTCTTGAAGGCAAAACAAGACCTATTTAGATAACTGAGGTCCAATCTAGCTTTTCATTCATGCCCATCTCCCCGTCTGGTGTGCCAAATCTGTTAATTCAGTAGGCCTCCCATAGGAGGAGTTGTCTCACCCAACTGCCCCCTCTCCTTGGTTTTACAACCTTTTCAATAAAAACACTCAGGGCCGAAACCTGATGCCCCACTTCTGTAAAATGTCTTGCCACACTTGAAGATTCATCTTTTCTACAGTATGTATGACTTATGTTCTGAGATTTGCTGCCTCTGTTCTCTCCTACTTTTCCTGATATAAAAACTGTCAGAAGGATATTTAATTAGTTACACCATATACCGTATGAGCTGATGTATAAAATCCTCTGTCTGATCTTTATTGTTTCATCCTTAAATGGATTCCTCAATTTTGGTAGCCTGTATGTATTAGAGATTTGAAAATAGTTCCCACAATGGTAACTCTCAGCTGTTGAACGGCCAAAACTAAATCCCTTATCTAAAATTGCTGGTGTCATCAAATCTGTATAAAACGGTCCTTCAAAGTTTAACTAATTTTGGCTAGTATTAAAGGGGGATTTCTAATTGTTCTCCCTCTCTTTTCACTGGACTTCAGCACCCTCCATTTCTTTTCAATAACAGATTTGGTACCTCAAATGTGGTACCGAATGCTGTGGATAAACATTCTATCAGTGTTCCCTCTCCAATCGTTTTTGTTTCTCAAACGGTCTTCCTCTTTTTAGGGCCATAACTTTTTCCCTTGCACTAGATATTATTTATTTGCCATAATGCCTTGCTGCAAACCTACATGACATTCAAGTTCATTTCATTTTGTAAATCAAGTTCCCTAGTACAGTTATGTCCCACCGGTAGAAATTGTTCATATGGGATGTTCTCTAAAAGTCTTTGCAAGTGAGCACTGTCCTTCCTCTAAATGGTATTCCTGTCAGTTGGCTTCCTAAATAGTTTACTCTCAAAATGTGTGTTCATAATAGAGCTATCCAAATCAAAAAAGGAAATACACTGTGCATTGTACTCAAAAGAAAACTTCCGATTTGGCTTTCATTGGTTCAGATATTCATGAAACAGTAACAGTTCTTGTTCAGTCCCTTTCAATGTAAATTGGAAGTCATCAATGTATCTTTTGTAAACCACGATATTCTCACAAATCATATTTTCCATTCCAGAGATGGCAGTTGAAATTAAATAGACTTTAACATTCTTTTTGGGGTTAACTATCCAAAAAGATTTAGGGGGAGATTTAACTTTCACCACATACATGGTTATTAGAAGGGGACTTAGTTCACTACAAATGCAGTGCATTTTCAAGACCATGCTGCTTCTTGAAGGACATTATGTGACAAGCTCATTATAGGTCTGGAGCATTTAATGGGACTATGCACCTGCTTGGTGCACTTTGTGTGACAAGCCCACTATAGGTCGGTATGCCATCACTACGATGACAATTTGACCACAACCGACACTACAGTGACAACAGTGCCAGGTCACTGTAGTGTCAGCGTGGGACCCTGGCACTGCTTTCTGGGGGCCTTGCACCTCCTTCCCAAATTAACTCCAACTCAGAGTGGATTACTTTAGTTATGGGGGTACAGGGGGCAGAGCCCCATGGGGAATTCAGGGGGCAAAGCCCCCTGAAGAAAACACAGTCCGAAGTGACAACCTTTATGCCAACCACAAATGCGGTCGACATGAAGATGTTGCTGTAAAGTTGGTCGACAGCGAATTTGTTGACTGACTGTCATGGATCCCTATAGATCTAGTGTACTTTGTGTGCCCATGTAGCTGTGGGTCATTCAAGTCCATTGCTGTACCTGATGGGTCTAGTGCTTTGCACAGGACCTGTAGGGCCTTCTGCGAAGCAAGCTGCAGGTCCAGCAACATGCTTGATGGGTCTGCTGCTTTGTGAAAGCCCTGAATGAAGAAAGTTAAAGTTGTGAGTTATTATCTCTTTTTTCAAAAAGTAAGGAAACATATTGCAAAAAAAAGCTATGCTAATGCATATCTTAGGACTGAAGCACAAAAATAATCAAAGCGTGAATGGTAAAGCTGTACTAAGCAGCAGCCATAACCCACAGGAAATAAGCTCTGGCAACTCACTTTAGGATATAGTCTAGTATATGAAACCATTATATCTTGATGTAGCATATATATATTAGATATGCCTATAGATACAGGTGTACACTAATGTAAACATTAGAGTTGTAGAATGCAAAGCATAGAAAGAAGGAAAATGAAAAACATTAGTGATTTGGGTCTCTGGAGTACTGGTGAATCAGTGGTGGAGTCTTATTTGGAGTTGTCAACTCTAATGCCCACCCCCTCCCCCCAGCCCACAGTCTCCTGTCAAAAGCACAGCATACAGCTCCGACCTAATGTTTCATAGTAGTACAGCATGGCCAGCATAATCTGTTGGAGCTTTCTTAATGCAGGGCCCAATGGAACATGTGTTAAGACTGTACATTTGACCTGATCCGATCAGGGGAGGGGGTGGGCATTAGGGTTGACAACCCCAAGAAAGACCCCACCACTGATTTTCCTATACCCTGGAGACACAAATCCCTAATATTTTTCATTTCCTATCCTTGTGCGCTTTTTGTTCTATAACCCTAATGTCTGCATTAAAGTAGTTTTTTTTGTAGTGAATTTCCCTTCTTTTTCTGATAATGGAATAGTCTCCTCATTTGCTCAGGTCCCTTCGAGACCTGCACAGAATGAGATAAATACAATATTGGAGACTGTCCTGACCCAGTACATGGGCCCAACAGACCCAGGCACACATATTGACACTTGTGGGTGAGGTTTCCTGACCAACTACAAGGTGTGGCATCTGTGCCAAAACACTGCTCCATCCTGACCCAGGCCATGACTGGTGCTGCATGCTGCAGCACCTTCCCCATCAGCCTTGTCCCATTAAACTGAATCACTGAGTTCACATCTGAACTCAGCTCACTGGCACAGTAAGGCAGTGTGTTCCCCAGTGGTGCAATGGGCATCCCTGCAAACAATGTTACTTAATAAATTCTTGTATTTTTATATTTTTACCCCAAACTTTCAACATAGTCTTCTTATGACCCCGCCTTATGAACCTGGTAGTGGAACATTTTCAAATTCCTGCTGAAATGCCATTCCACACCACAGGTGTGAAAACATATTTGAGATAGGATGTGAAAAGTGACAGCTGTAATGTTCATCAGGCAGTGTGAAAACATGGATATGTTGAACATATGGGGTCAACATATTAAAAATTACCAAAGTTATGCATGTGCTTATTAAAATTTCAACATACGCTTGTAAGTTGGGCATTTTAGGATTTTTTTGCCATATTTTCAACATAACCATTTTGGAACCCCATCTCAAGAACACTGTCAGTGAAAGTTCATCAGCTGGGCCCAAAAGGTGATTTTGCACAGCGACCATGAAATCACCTTCCGGGTCTGATTAATGAAATGACACTGGCAGTGTTCATGAAATGGGGTCCCAAAAAGGTTATGTTGAAATTCTGATGAAAAAATTCCTAAAAATGGTGAAGGTATGAACATAAGTTCAGAACACCATTGAAATACATTATACGGCACCTTAATTCCTCAGTTCACAGTTCGGCTTTGAAGAGTGCAGACGTGTCTCGGTCCACAGAGGATGAAAGCACTCAACCTCCAGTGGTACGTATAGGGTAAAGGGGGGGTGGTGTGATAGGTATTAAGTGGGAGAGTCAGGATGGGGGAAGGGGGATGGCAGGGATGATGAAGGACGATTTATTTCTTTCACCTTTAAAAAAATAGATATTGCTGGACAGTTTTTGTACTGAAGGAAAACCAGGGACATCAATAGACTCTTATAGGACACTGGGGTGGGCTCCCCAGTGTTCCACACTGTTGGAGGGCTTGTAAATGCCGTCATGGGGACTAGGCCATCTGATGTTGGCAACTATTAATAAAACAACAGGCTGGGGGGCATCCAACACCAGGGGTGGGCATCTCTGTGTCAGATTATACAAAACAAAAAATAATATAAATAAGTAAGTAAATAAATAAATACACAGCCACTGAGGATTGGGGCCCCCAGTGTGCAGATACAGTTTATTAAGGAAGGCACAGCACAGTTAGAATGCTGTGGTTATAATGACAGTAACACTGTCCCTGATATAGAAGTCATGACACAGCAGAGGTTGCTATATGACACAGCTGTTTGTTAGCAAATGACATATAGTGCAACCGGCTGTTGCCTCAAAAATTCCGCTATCCATAGAACATTGATTTTTTGCACTGCACATGCTCACAAATGGAACTTTTTTCTTAAATATTTTAAAAACTACTTAACTGTGAGAAGTAAACAGCACAAAAGCACATATCCTGAGCCAAGCTCTATCAAACCTGAAAGTTTCAGGTTTCAAATCTTTATATTTTTTTTAGTTATTGGAGAGCAAAATAAGTCTTAAAGAGATTTTTATCTTTTTTGCACCTATATAACTTTGCCTCTACTTAACCATTCTACATGAACATTTCAGGATCAAGAGATACTGGCACAAGGGCTGCACTTTCCAAATTTCATGTAAATTGTTTGAACATGGACAAAGTTACCTTTACAGAAATATAGGTGTGCTGTGTACATACAGAATGCATGCCACATGCTTAATTGTGAAATGATTGCATGCAGTTCACATACACAAAGTGATCCTAAGCGAACCAGGTCTGAAAAGTAAATCAGGTTTGCATGCTGAAAACTTGACATGTGCATAGCAGTTAAGCTGGTGTGAACATCATTTAAACATCACATCAGGTTCACATGCTGCATGCTTGCCTTGTGTGAAACAGCTAAGCTGGTACAAATCTTATCTAAAAAAACCACATCCGTTTCTATTTCTTATACTACTGCTAGCAATTAGAGTCATTAAAATACAATTTTATTTGAATCCCCATAACAATTAGGTAAATTCATTAATTCTGATCCATTTGTAAGTTGTTTAATGGCTTTTGATTTTTATCATTAAATCACCATTAATGCATAAAGTATGTTTTGCTTACTGCTATAAGTGCCTAGTCTACAGCCAGTCAACATTCCCCATTCCAGATGTATGAAGAGAAGCCTCTGTTGTGAAGCCTATTCTTTTTGTTTTGGACCATGCAAATCCCTTATGCATATTTAGCGCTACAAATGTGTTTCTCCATGACTGTTTCATCTCTTACTTTCCCTTTGTCATTCTTTATTGAGCATATACACTATGGCCATGCTCAGCACTCTTTGTGCTGAGTAGGGTCTTGGAAGCATGCACCATGCCTCACATTTTGTCACTGAAATGAGGGACATGGACACTCAAAATGAGAGACACGTACCCATATGATGGTCAGGACACATCATGAAACATGGAGATACAGTACATCAGAACACAGTGGAAACCATTGCATTGTCACCTGAGAATGAATTTCTATCCGCCCCCCGTATTTGTGCCTAGGTTGCTCTTATGCTGTGGCAATAATGGCATTAAATTAGGATTTAATCTTTTGCACAACAAGTGCCCATCTGGCCTGTGTGTGCCCATGTTTCAGGTACTCTCTGGACTCAACTGTGTCTGCCTTGTGTTGTCCACTCTCTCTACTAGTAGCAGCAAAATCACATGTGATGTGGATGAGCTCCAGCCAAGACACAGCACATGAGTCTTGCAAGTGCGACACTGTCTTTCCTGCCACAGAGTAAACAGAATGCACACTACAGCTTGGAGGAGGCAGTGAGCACTGAACTCTCAACAGCAGTATTGTGGCAGCATATTTTTGTTGGTCTACTCTTAGTGAATCTCCATCTCCCCTGGTGGCTGAAGGGACAGAGCGTGAGTTAGAAGCTAACTCAAGACTAAGCTACCTACTTATTCTATTAGGCTCGCCTTGCAAAAAAAACAGCACAGACCCCCACGGCAGCAAGCTAGGCTTAGCAGCAGTGGTGACATCAGTGTGAATGGCCTACATTGGCCTTGATCAGTGCAGTGCAGTGCAGTGCAGTAGCAGCCAGAGCAGCAACCAAGCAAGTAGCAAGCAACCTAGGTTCCGTGGGTTTGGATAGTGAGGTGACTTGGTCACGGACTATGTTGGGGACCTGTTATAGTCGGTTCTATCATCCAGCTTCTGGTGGAAGGAGAGAGGGGAAGCAGACTGAAAACTGGGCTTATGGTACACTATGCCAGGATATAAGTTCTGGCCATATGGCCGGGTAAGTAAGAGTAAATAAGGAGGAAGGACTGAAATATTGATGTGTTTTTCATGCTTCTTCACCTTTGGGCAGCTTCATGACCCATAGAGGATGGGTGCTGAATGGAATGGAGTCAGGGAGAAAAATCAGGGCAAAGTTTTTTTGGGGTGGTCTAGAACTTCAGTCAGGAAAACAAATGGTTAGTAACTCGGTGTGTTTAAGCCCAAATCTGATGTGTTGCTCCGGGGTATATACAGATAAATACATTTGAATTTTTCCTGATTTGCATATCACTTTTCAGTCAAAACAAGTAAGTTGTACCTTTTAGAGATGTTACAGACATTCTAGAGCTGTCCCTTGCATTCACAGACAGTTAAGTGGTATGGTATGCACAGACTATTGGAGCCCCACTATAGTCACGCTTATGTCTCTCCCCCCCAGTGAAGCTGACTTCCACATCCCTATGCTCTGGCACATTATAGCAAAGGGTAAAGGAGACTGCAGGGGTGTGCACCATTGAAGTGAAGGGGGTATTTTTATATTACTATTTTATACATTATTGATGCAGAGTTGGAGATTCCTGAAGGCCACCACTCGACTAATAAGGGCCTTGTTCATAGAACAGTGGCCTTCATTATTCTCCGACTAACCATCAAAATGTATTAAATAGTACTAAAAAATAACTCCATTCAATCTAGGAGATCCCTATTGATAGAATGGAATATACTACCCTTCTCTATGCAGACGACCTTCTGGTCCTTGCAGCAGATGTGACTGAGGCACTATCCTCTATACTTAATACCTTACGCCACTTTAGAGGACTGTCAGGCCTTCAGCTTAATCCCACCAAAACAGAAATCCTCCCTCTTAACCCTAGGTGCCAACCGACAGTACTGGGTAATACTGGTCTGAAATGGATGGGGGAAAGTATCACATATCTAGGTATTTGATTCTCTGCCGAACTTTCTAAATATGGGAATACAATCTCCATCCCCTCTTATTGGACTTACAGGAGAATATGTCCAGATGGACTAAACTCCATTTAACCCTAGCAGGCAAAATAGCTGTGATTAAGATGATTTTAGCACCTAAAATTTTTTATTTCCTGACACATATTCCCCTTTCCTTACAACAGAGCTGGATCCAGAAGATAGATAAGGCAGTTGGTAGATTTTTATGGGAAGAAAAACCCCCCAGGTATAGTAGGAACAAACTTAGGGCACATTGGAGCTTAGGAGGGTGGTGTCTTCTTTGGTTCGAAGGTTACAAGTGGTCCTTTCATATGGCACAATCCCTACACTGGATGGGTATAGGAACCATTCCCCAACCTCAATAGGTTGATATAGAACAGGCTGCAAGTCAAAAGATCTCCTTATCACTTCTGGTCTATAATAACCCCCCAACAAACCTTAAAGCACACCCCACCATAGGAGCCTCCTTACAATGCTGGGTAAAAATAAGGAGGAAGTTGAAAATGAACCTGGCACCATTCAAATTAGCTCCACTGTGGGGGAACTAGAACCTGTGTATTGATAAAAGACCTGTGTATTGGAAAGGGTGGGCAGACAGCGGTATCACCAAGTTGGAAGATATACTTGCTCCATCCTTTATGGCAATAGATTGTTTTGCCAACCTGTAAGCCAGATGGTCAATTCCCACTTCTGATTTCTGGAAATACCTACAAATACGTAGTACCTCTCATAAATATATGTTCCATGTAGCAAAAGAAGGCACCAGGACTGTACCCTTTTGGTTAACAAAAGAGAGGGGGCTGGTTAGCTCCATATATGCTTCCCTCTGGTACACATTGCCCAGTCAAACTGAGAAGTCCAAGCAGAGGTGGAAGGGGGCTTTGCAACTTGAGTTTTTGGACCTACAGTGGAAAGAATGGTGGAAAGGGTCCCAAAAATATTTTACAGATGCAAGGAGCAGATTAATACAAAATAAAATTCTCCATTCATAGTACTGTACACCAGTGGTACTATATAAGGCAGGGGTACTAAACTCCAATTTGTGTTGGAGGTATAACTCCCAACCTGGAGACTTGCTCCATATCCATTGGTTCTGTTCTCTAATACAATAGGTATGGGATAATGTATGTGAGATGGGGCTAAAGTCCTGAAGAAACACATTCCTCGATCCCTCCCCCTAATTCTCCTGGGTATGAAATCAGAAGCCCCCCATCTTCGAGAGCTAGAATATAGCTGGCTAGCCCTATAGGCTATGCAAGCAAAGCAGCTCCATGTATGTAGATGGAGAACTACAGTGATCCCCAGTGTTCAAGAGCTTCTCACTTCCATGGTTCATATTGCCAGTATGGACAAACTCTCCCACCTGATAAATAATTCCATAGGAATCTACAAAAAATGTTGGACTCCCTTTACCACATATGCCACCCCCAGAACCAGAGTGGGTTGAAAGACTTTATAACCAGGATTTCTGCTAGGTAACAGGACTATGTGAATGGATTATTACACTCACTTATTCATGAATGTATGAGTATGTTGTACTGTATTGCCTTCCGTAACTATATATAAATGCACTGAATAGTATATAGAATAGTGGTTCTTTGTGTTTGTTTGTTTTTTAGCTAGGGTGTCAGAAGCCTAGACAACACCCGAAGCCACAAAGAGCCCCACGATGTAAAAATATGGAGCATGGAAGCCTTGCCTCTCCAACATCTTAAAGTTAAGAGTTGTATGTATCGGGGTAAGTACCTGTTAATAGGTAACAGTTATCCTTTATATGCTCTGATGTCGAGTTGTCTGTGTAACCAACAACTCCACAACAGTTCTCCTTTTTGGATTAAGTTGTTCTCATTATTGTAAAAGAAAATGACAATAAAAAAATTAAACAGCAAAAAAAAACTCCATTCATTTCAAGGGGGTACGCCCGCGCACACTGACCCATGGACATAATCTCTTAAAGACTCCTGTCTCCGGCTACCTAGTACTCAAGTAAGAGACTTTTTACTTTTATCTATACTTGGTGGTTGTGTATAGCAGCATGACCATACCCGCTACAGTGTGTGGGTGGGGGGCTGGCCATGTGAGAGTATGTCCAGTTATTGCTACTTTTGTGTTTGCACCTTAAAGTCTGTTTGCATGGAAGCATTCCAACTATGGAAAGAAAATAGTAGGAGTACAGTCTAGACAGAAGTAATTAAGTGGCTTTGTGGGTAAGTTTGTGTATTGGGGTGGAGAAAAACATACTTGTGTTTCCATTGGTATGTGTGCTACAATTCAACTGTGAAACTGAGATGAGTAAGAGAAGAAAACTGAAAAGCATAACGGTGGCTACAAGCATGCCACATGTGTGCAGATGTAGTCAGATACAGTTTGTATTGAAGTACAAATGAGCCATATGTGTGCAGACAGTATGGCTTAGTGGTTAAAGGCACTGAACTGCTGACTTAGAGGCATGAAGACCTCAGTTTGAATCTCATCAACTCCCACTTGTGTGTGGTGTGATCCTGAGCAAGTCACCTTAACTTTCATGTGCAGTTATCAGCGGCCACTTGTTTTTTGCACGCATATCACACACATGCAGTCTTTCCCAATTTAACGTGAAAATTATGGTTTCCACACTTGCTTGCTGCACACATGCCATGTGCATACAATTGGTTATACTTTAACATTTAAATCATAGTTGCAGCATGCATATTACTTGAGTAGTTTTATGTGTGCAGCATGAAAACATTTTATATACTTATTTCTGTAAGGGTATTATGGTACAACAATTGAGGTTTAAAGTGCCTACTCAACCCTAATATGCAGGAACTACCATGCCTGCATAATATATCTATATATGTGTTTATAGATATACTGTATGTATGTATTATTTTAACAGGTCATGCCCTGCAGCTGCTTTGCTTCATTGCAGTACAACTGCTACTGAGAGGTACTTAGCTACAATTCTCTCTTTGTCCTAATTACAGCAATCTGTTTATCAATTCCTTTAATTTTTTTCTAAATTACACCTTCTGGATTCTGGAGGGCCATACTGAGATTCAGTTTCCATAATCAGCAAAAACAGATAACAGCAAGTAAGTATCTTGAGAAACCACTACCAGCAACAGAGCACTAAAACAGTATTGGATTGGTATAAACCCTTCAAGCTTATCAATTACAGACCAGTTACAGTTGGCATGGCATGCATAAGCAGGAAAGACATTTTGCAAAAAGGACAGCATGTTAGATAATTAAACAGTACCAGAAGACAGATACTTTCCACTGTTTGTTTCTGTAATTCTATCCTATGCATGAGTGCATTCTAAAGCAAAGTCCTTTAGGGGGAGGGGGGCTATATAAGAAATCTCCTCAACAAGCATTACATTTCACTGGCCATATCCCTTCACTAAACAAAATGATTATCTTTAAAATCTGCTAAAAGAGTGTGCATGAAAACACTCATGCGCTACCATTAATCAGAGTTCAAACGGTACTGAAAGATGAAAAAGTAACCCTTCTAATTTTGCATAATATTATTTCATTATATTTTCAGTTTATAGACCCATACTGACTAACAATCTGTTTGACCCTGAACAAAGAACAGCAGTAAACCATCCACTTATGTCATCACTACCAGCCACAGTAAACCAGAGTAGTACTTGACTATATATGTGATCCTAGTGCATACCCTAGACACATCTGCCTTGGATTATTGTAATGCTCTATACCTAGGGTTATCCATGAGGTTGGTACATCGCTTGCAACTAGTCCAGAATGCAGCAGCCATCTAATTGCTGGGGCCTCCTGGTTTGAACATATCATGTCAGTTCTCTGTCCACTGCACTGGTTGTCTGATAGGTGATGCATACATTTCAAGGGTGCTTATTGATTTATAAGAACCTGCATAGTTTGGGCCCTGACTACCTAAAATACCTTCTGATCCACTTTGTCCCTGGCTGCACACATTGTTCATCTGAGGTGTTTCTCCTCCCATTTTGTAGATCCCATTTGAAGTTCTCTGGGGATCTGGCATTCAGTGTTGCAGCCCAGGTGTTATACAACACTCTTTCCCTTAAAGTGAGAGGAGCCCACTTGGTTGAAACTTTTTAAAAGCCATTTAAAAATTCATTTGTTAAACATGAGTTTTGGGTCTGGTATTGTTTTCTAATAATTTGATTGTTTATCATATTTTATATTGTTTCTATTATGACTATAAGGTGCTCAGAGGTCAGAGGCCCTGGGATCAGGTGTCCTATAAATAAAATTGCCTTGCCTTGTCTTTTATCTCCCTTCCATTTCTTTTAGAGATCATTGCAGTTGGCATGACACACATGAGATGCAAAACCAGTTTGCAAAAAGAGCTGCAAGTAGAATTTATAAACAATACTAGAAGGCTTCTAGCTATGTCCCTGCTCATACCTTACCACAGCCAACATACACGCTAATTGTAATGGTCACCTTTAAAAATCAGCACAAATCATACATGTGATTACAGTACAGTGGATATGCAAATCCTTCAGTGGAACTGTTTATGAAATCTCATCAACAGGCACTACATTCTGCTGGCCATGTTCATGCTCAGACCTTACCACAGCCAATAAAAACAAACTAAACATAATGATAACCTTTTACCTTGTAATTGCTTTTGGATGTTTGCTGTATGTACTGAACTTTATTTCTGTATTGCTGATTCACACTGGTTATTTTTAATACAAAATTAGATGTGATACAACCATTAGATATCACACAAAATGAATACAATAAATAAATCAGAAAGTCATTTGGTCCAGATATATTACATCCTAGAATGATCCATAAGTTGAGATCTTTAATAGTTCATCCATTAACCTGTATTTTTCTTTCTGACTGAAAAAAGGTGATAGTAATGCCTCTTTTTAAAAAAAAAAGGATAGGAAGAAAATGTCTATAGACCAATTAGTGTGACTGCTATACTGTGTAAGGTAGGAGAAAAATTAGTAAAAACCAAAATTGAACAAAACTTGTTAAGGTTAAACATCAATGATAAATCTCAGCATGGATTTAAAAAGAACAGAGCCTGCATAACCAACTTGCTCTGCTTTTATGAAAAGGTTGATAAATGCATTAATGATAATATTCTGGTTGACATCATAGTCCTTGACTTTCAAAAGGCCTTTGACAAAGTCTCTTATTTCATAAGATGGATAAGTCAGGTTTGGATAAACAAATTATAATGTGGGTTAATAGCTGACTGAGAGGAAGGACACATTCTGTCAATATTAAAGGAATATCATCGGGTAACAGAGGGGTTTTGAGTGGAGTCCCCCAAGGGTTGGTTTTGGGCCTGGTTTTATTCTTATTGTTTATCAGTGATATTGATGTTAACATTAATAGCTATATAGTAAAATCTGCTGATGATATTAAAATAGGAGGATCAGTGAAAAATAGGGAGGATCTTCTGAAACTGACACAGGATCTTCTCAAAATCCAACAATGGTCCTCAGACAGTAAAATGTATTTTGGGATTGAAAAAAATTCTGTATTGCATTTGGGAAAAAATAACCCCAACAAAACTTACTATTTGAATAACATTCAAATTCAACAGGTGGAGCATGAAAGGAACCTTGGAGTCATTATTGATAAAGATTTGAAATTTAGCACACACTGCACTAAGTTATTATGTAGAACCAATTACTTGGTCAACTGTGTTAAAAAGTATTTATTTCTAGGAATAAGCATTACATTATTCCTATTTTCCAAACCTTTATAAGACCACATCTGGGATATTACTGTCAGTTGCGGAGTCCTTATTTCAAGAGGGGAGCTGAGTGGAGAGGGTCCAGAGACAGTTAACAAAGTTGGTCTCAGGATTGCAGGATAAACTTTATGAGGACAGTCTAGATATATTAGGTATGTACTCATTGGAACATAGACTTACAGTGTAAGAAGAGACCTATTAATGATGTAAAATACTATGCAAGATCAGGAACTTATGGTGGAAATGGGGGATCAAGCTACAAGCCAAACCAATTGGACTGAAATCTCATAAAATGCAATGAGTGATGGAACATACAAAAAAAATGGTCAATTGTACACATTTGTCCTAAGGACAGTAAGAATGTGGAATGCATTACCTAATATCATTGTCCAAATCAGTAACACAGATATCTTTGAAAAAGACTTGATAATGATCTACTTTATACAGGGAGGAAAATGTTCCCATTGATGTGGGTGGACAGACTCAATGGGAAATTTTGCCTTTTTCTGTCCATAAAACCAAGTATGAAACCAAGTATGATATAGAACAGAAACTAAGAAACACTTGCATAATTTTATTCTCAATGTGCTTGGTTTTAAATGGGGGAAGAAACAATGGCAGCAAGATGGTGGTGCTGGTTTTACCACATGTAGAGGGGTGTAGAGAGGCATGAGGATGCAGGCTGAGCATCTTCAGCCATTGGAAGTGTGGTGAAACCAGCACAACCAACGTCCTGAAGTGTCTAATTACACTTATAAAATGGGTCCATAGGCAACTTAAAAAACACTCCAAATGTTTTAAAAGCTACAAAAAATATAATAAATTATTGCTAAAATATGTTACATAGTCCCTCCACAGATAGTTTTCACATGCCAGTCATCTGTCTTTCTACATATTCAATATATAGAATAATGTATGGTTCTGTATTGATACCAAGCATGTCTGCCATTGAGAGGTTGCCATGGTGACAGTTTAAACCTCGAGAAAGAAGCTTGAGAGGTTTTGGTCACCTTGACAACCTCAAGATGGCAAAAAACACTTGTTACCGACTGTGGACCATAAATTACCTTTTATAGTGTATGGTCAACATACAGAACAAAAAAAAGTGATCCTTACTTTTATTTTTTTGTTTTTAGTCACCGCTGCTCTGTTATGGGCCCAGTACTCACTGCCACGGTAGGTTCTGAAAGACCTTAAGTTCACGCATTGCGCATGCATGAACGCATTCTATGTTGTTGTACCATCGATGTGACGTACCCACGATGGTATAACAACATTGTGACATCACATCGAGGGTACAAAACCCTGTAAAATGCTGGATTTTTACAAATAACATTCCACCATACACTATAGTGTGATTGGTCACCATAGAATACAAGAATTCAAAACTCTGAAGTAGTAGAATTCTCTCTCCTCTCCTTCCCCTTCCCCACACACACAGAGAATAGTAATATGGAATACATGAATTCAATAATTCTGGAGAATTCAACTGTCATGCACACACGTACACACACACACACACACACACACACACACACACACACACACACACAAACACACACACATATACTCCTCACATGGAGCCAGAATCTCAGTTTCATATGTTGCAGGGTAAAGAACAGGGAGTTAGGGAGTTTTGTTACAAACTGGTAAGGATAACTGGGGGGGCATGGCCTTCAAAGAAACACCATCAATGGAAACTCTGAACAGTACTTGTTTTTTTAAATGTGTGTATGTATGTAAAGTGGGGCTCATGAGTGTAAAGAAAATTCAGTTTTCTTATTTTGTTTAATTTAATTGACTTTTATTTTAGGGTCTGGTTCAAGGTTTTTATATATAAGTAAAGGAAGCAATCATGTTTGTGATGAAAATCAGGAACGAGTGAAGTAGCTCATGAATTTTGGATGTGAGCTATCCAAATTCCATATCCAACTACCTGAACTTGTTCAAACTTGTGCAGTTTGGGAAAATTAAGATCTACATCTTAGAACTTGTTTAACCTATCAGAAAGCAGAACTCATTTTATTATGCAGGATAAGGTATGAAACAGCCCCCCCCCACACACACACACACATATACACACACACACATATATGCACACAAAGTATAGGAGGAAATGGAGAACAGTTGAAACTTTATTCACCCATATTTTAAAAAAAAATATTTCTAGTACAAGTTCCGTAACAGCAAAGAGGTTAAAATCTGCATAAAGAGTACACATGACAAGAGTCATGAACTACCATTAATTAGAGTTCAGAAGGTGGTGAGAGATGACTAAACAATCTTTCTCTTTTTGCTTTATATTTTTCATTCCATTTATGGGTTTGTAGACACATACTAACCACAAATCTGCTCTGTCACAAACAGAGAACAGCAGTGAACAAATCAGATCATGTCATCACTGCCACAAAACAGAAACCATTATAATATTTGAGAAAGGCCATTGCACTTGACATGACATGCATGAGAACACAAAGGCAGTTTGCCAAACAGGCAATATGTCGAATGCTTAAACAGAACCAGAAGACTTATAGTTTGCAATTTGTTGAGTTTTTGTAACTGACTTCAATGCATATGGAGATGGATTTTTTCAGCCCCTAGTCAATTACTTGTCTTTGGGTTACACTTGCCTATGTGCATCAGTTTGCACTTCTTTACATTAAAGTTCAGTTGCTATACCTTAGACAAAAGCTTAAAGTTGTCTATGTCCCTCTTCATGTCCTTGACTCCATCCTTGTAGTCTACCCTGCCTGAGAGATGAGTCTTGTCTGCATAAAGCATTTCTCCCCTTAATCAGTAGGAGCTTGGGTGTTTGAAGATAGAGCTCCAGTTGACATCTGTAATTAAGAAAGGGTCCAATGCCTGTGTATCTTTTACTACTTTAACTTAAAAACTTAAGTAAGCCCCCTAAAATCAACCCCTATTCCCCATCTCACTCTTTATCTGTCTCAGTCTCTTGGTGGGGTCAGCAATGCAGTCTGGCTTTCTGGAAGACCTGCCTAGGTCTGGTAGAATCAGGAGCCTCCTGTAGCCAAAAGAGCACTTGTGAGGGTTATATACCTTAGAACAGGCCACTTGTAGCTGTGGATCAGCAGTCTGGAGGGGCTTTTAAGTTATTTTAGAGACTTTGGTAAAACTCATGAAACCAGAAAGCCAGATCTGTGGCACTTCCAGTTCACCTGCATAAAGAACCAGTGCCCAGTGAGCATGACACAGTAGGAGCTGGGGTATTTGAAGGCAGAGCTGTACCTGCCATCTGTTGTTAGAAAAGGGTTCAGTGCCTGTGTAATTATTTTTACTGTTTTAAGCTAAACAATTTAAAAAGCCCCCCAAATCAATCCACTGTTCCCTATCTCACAGTCTATCTCTCTCAGTCTCTCTGTGAGGCCAGCAATGTAGTTTGGGTAAGTGGAGGACTTGTCTTGGTCTGGTTAAATCGGGACCCCCGTGTAGCCACTAGAGCACTTGTGAGGGTTATATACCCTAGAATAGCCCCCTTATAATTGTGCAGCAGCCATTTGGAGGAACTTCTATGTTGTTTTAGAAACTTTGAAACTCACAAAACTGCAAGTCCCAACCAGTGGCACTTCTGGTTCATCTGCATAAAGAGATGACACCCAGCAAACGTGGGTGGAGTTGATGCACAGCAGAGATAAGTGTGCATGTCTGCTAAGTCATTCAGAGAAGCAGGGGATCAGGCAAAGTTGCTTTAAATCACAAACAAACCACAGGTAAAAACCAGCAGTAATCTTTTATTGTTGGTTGTTTCCCTTTGCTTATTATAAAAAGGGACAAAGTCATAACTGAGGAGACAAATAATCTGAGTACTGGGGAAGAAATACAGATGGCTGAGGACTCAGTTCCCTTATACAAATGTATATCCTCTTCAGTATGGACGCACATTAAATGGAGCAACTATCCTGACAGACACATTCGTCCAAAATGGTACAAAAACATTGAACTAGAGAAACTTCATAACACATAATATGAAGGAAGAGTTAAATCAACTTGAAAGCATTCAGTAACTAAAACATTTCATTGATAAAACAATACTGGGGACAGTTGATAGGCAAAAAAAAAAATCATAAGGAAGGTGACACATGAAAAAGGAATAGGTAACAGGATAAAACAACCTTAGATGAGGGCAAAAATGATTAGACATTAATTCACTCCTCAAGAGCAACCAAGCGGGGGAGAAGGGTGGAGGTCTTCTCCGTGACAAATAAAGAGCCAGAATTCCAAACAGAGACTAGGCTTAAAGTTCTTGAAACTGTGGAAATGGAAAATATAATGAAAGAAATAAGTAAAGATCTACCAGGTAGAAATGGACAGTTGTTTGAAAATGAGCAAAATCTGGTTGTTGCCATAGGTTTCACCATAATAAAATACTGGGACACTGAAATATGTAAAACAGATGAAGAAATCTTTAAGGTATCTGTTTTCAGGGGGCAAGAGTCAACAACATTAGGACATGAATTCCAGAAATTATTAAACACTGAGGTGTAAGCCCCCTGGTAGTAGTTCACATTATGACTCATGATGTAGGTCATAAACCAATAAACCAAATTAAGACTGATTTTCCAATTCTCTTTGAAAAACTAAAACAAAGAAATTGCATAAGCGTATCAGAAATTTGGCCACTTCTGGGGGCACTGGAGCATCACTAGCATGAAATTAAACAAATATACAGATGGCTAAGGTTCCTAAGCATAAAAAAAAAAAACATGAGCTTCATCGGAACATGGGATAACGTCTGAGGTAAAAGGGAATTATTCACTAAAGATGGGCTGCATTTGCACTTCAAAGTTGCAAGATATCTTGGTAGCAAGATACATAATCATGCACTGAGTTCTTTAAACTAGGTAACAAGGGGACAAGGTTGACATCTAGAGTGGGAACAAAAACACCAAATGGCACAAAACTATTAAAAGAAAGGCCACAGAATAGAGTAACTAAACATGTTGGTATACCATGCAGACAATTAAATGCTCAAAGTATCAGAAATAAATGGGATGACATACTGGCATTAACAGGTATGAAACAACCATTAATGGTAGCCATAACCAAGCCTTGGTAGAACCAGGATGACAATTGCAACATTCGCTTTGAGGGATATACTAGGTACAGAAAGGACTGGAAACTAAAAGTGGTGGAGGAGTGGGATTATTTACAACTAGCAACATCACAAATTAAGACATATATGATAACATCAAAAAACATGATATGAATATAGAATCTAAATGGATAAAAACTGAGCCATCATCAACAAATACAAAAATACAGTGCAAATTTACTAAAGCAATATGGGGATTGTGGGAGCAGACATGAAAGCAGACATCAGAGTTTGAAGCTGCAGAGCTTAGAGGATAGAAGACCAAGGGCTGATATTTTACTGATGTATGATATTGTAAAAGACAATTCATTAATGCACTCAATTGGTATACACATAATTTAAGGGGGCATAATAAACAAATTAAGGCATTCCGATTCAAAACAGATAAAAGAAAATTCTTTTACATGCAAAGAATTGTGGGACTATGGAACTCTTTACCTGTCTCTCAAATAAACTTTGAAAATAAGGAAATATTTAAAAAACATCTGGGCATATTTATGGGACTTGTGAAAGAGGATTTCTGCCAATAAGAAGTGTGTGTGTGGGAGTCTAGGTGAGTCACTAGTCCTAATACTGCCCTACTGACAATAGTATTCATCCCTTCTACAGTGTTGCAGTAAACATAATAAAAAGTACCGATCCTAGCACCAACCCTTGTGGTAGCCCATTTGTGACCTCCCTAACCTTTGAATATTCCCCATTTAGAACTACCCTCAGGGTCCTTCCACCTAAGAAATTTTCTACACATCTTGTTAGCTTTTCCATAACTGCTAGTTTCTTGATAAATCATCTATGGGTACAGAGTCAAGTGCCTCACTAAAATCTAGATACAGCACACTGACTGCTTATCCCTTGTCCACTACTCTTTTTGCAGAGGTGAAGAAGTCAAGTCAGGTTAGTCTGGCACAATTTCCCTTCACAAAGCCATGCTGGCTCCTGTCTTGGAACTCATTTGCTTCAAATAATTCCACCAGATGTTCCTTGATGATAGTCTCCAGTAGTTTTCTCATTACAGATGTTAAACTAACTGGTCCTTCCTGCTCCCACTCTTGTACAAGGGGACCACATCTGAGGGAGGATGGCTCAGGGGCAATGCCAGGAAGTATTTTTTCACAGAAAGGGTGGTGTATGCATGGAACAGCCTTCCTGAGGAGGTCATGAGGTCAAAAACAGATGGGAAATTCAAGAATGCATGGGACAGACACAAGGCAATTCTGGTGGGGGGGGTAGGAAGTCGTAGGCTGTTGGTTAACTATGATCTGCTGCTTATCCAATAGGTAGGGAAATGGGAAGATTAGGTGGGCCAAACAGTCCTTATCTTCCATCAAAGTCTATGTTTCTATATTTCTTCTCCAATACATTGAGACTATCCCATTCTCCAGGGAGTGATTGAGCAAGACCATCAAGGACCATGCAAGTTCTTGACCCTTATTCCCCTCAGTACTGTGTGGTGTAATCCATCTTGTCATGGAGACATATACAGCCTAGGTGCCCTTAGCCCCCTTAAGTACCTAACTGCCCAACATCAGTCCCAAGTTCAGTTCCCTCTGGATCCCTCCAATAACCTGCCTACCGCATTCATGTGAATACTGAGAAAACAAATACTCATTAAAAATCATAGCTTTCTTCACATCCTCCTCTATACATACATTTTCAATTATTAATCTAACAATACCCTCCTTGGTATGCTTTTTCTTCTTTCTGATATATCTAAAGATCACCTTTATAGTTTCCTTCCCCTCAGCTATCCACAGTTCCAGGACCTTTACAGTTTCCTTTCCCCTCAGCTATCCACAGTTCCAGGACCTTTACAGTTTCCTTTCCCCCCAGCTATCCACAATTCCATCTCTGTCTTACCCTTCCTTATGTCTCTGCTCACCTCCATTTACATTAAGTACTGTATGCCTCTGTATTACCCTTAGATTGACCCCCTTATACTTTCTGAATGCAACCCTCTTTACTAAGACTGCACCTCTCTCTTCCTCAGAGAACCAGAGTGGCTTCTGGTCTTTTTTTGTTTACAGCTTCCTGCTATAGACAGCTTTTAGTAACCTCCAAAAGACTGCTCTTAATGAGTTCCCATATTTCTAATACTTCCTCAACTCTTTCCACCCCCACCCTCAATTTGCCTCAGAGGATCTCCCCATTCTATAAAATCTGCCCTACTGAAATCTAAGACTTTTGTCCTAGACTTTACCTTCTGGTCATCTATAGCCAAGGTGAACCAAACCAAGATGTTTTCACTCATCCCTAGAGGTTTCCTTATGCTACCCTCTTCCAACATGTCCTGGTTTAACAGAACCATATCTTGCAAGGCTCTAATCCTTGCGGGTTCATTCATCCACTGTACAAGAAAGACCTCTTTAAATAAATTAACAATGGCCTGGCTTCTTGCACTCCTAAATGTTGTTGTTTCTCTCAGTCCACATCTGGGAGATAAAGATTGTCCTTTTGATTTTCTTACTTAGCTACCAGTTCCATTCCTTGGACTGGTGTGGTGGCCTGTAGGCCACTCACACTCCTAGATTCTTCCTATTTTCAACTACCATCTGCACCCACAATGTTTCTATCCTCTATCCCTGCCAAGGCCCTTTGCTTTGATCACTTTAATAGTATATTGTCTCTAATATGAAGTAAGTTCAAGTTCAATTCGGTTCATTGACCGGTCATATGACCATCACAACAGATTTATAACAGACATACAATTATACATCAACATCCATCTGATTACAAATAAATTATTAATACATTCATAAAAAAATACACAAGAATATTCATATATCAACATAATTCTAAACAGAGATATAAAAACAGTTCTCAGCGTAAAAGAATCCAAGAGGGCATAAGCTTAATGGTGACAAACAAGTTCCTGTCAAAGCACGATGTCCAAAATGAAGTGCATTTTCCATAAAGTTTCAATAAGATATAAGCTATATAGAAAATCTGTTAACATAATTGGTATTATCATATTTGAAACAGAATCTAGAAATAGACTCAAGATATTGGGCAACAGCCAATATTATAACAGCATCATTTGTTGTAAAAAATAGCTTTAGCAAAACAGCCTGATCTTCAGTTTGTATAAAATCAGGTATTGGTACCAACCAACAATTCCTATGTTTAGTGTACCAAGGACAAACAAAAATCACACAATGCAAATCTTCCAACGACTGGCAAGAGCAAGAACAAAGCCTGTCCTTGAACGTAGAACTCTGTTTATATCTGGCAATAAGAATATTACCAGGAAACATTTCCATTCTGTATTTGGTGTATAAGAACCTTTGTTTATGTTCTGTAAGAATAGCTAAATAATTATGGCAATGGTGAGAAAAATCATTTTCTCTTAACCAAAAAGAAATATGAAGAGAAGAAATAAATTCCGTGTCATGAAATTTATAGTGACAAGCAATCCTTTTGGTAACATGTGCTTGATATTTTAAACTGATCTTAACACCCCTAGCCTGATAGCTTTGCAAAAAGTCTAAACCAGATTCCTGGAGAATGAAAAAGATCCTGGAAAACCATTTAGATTGCAAATGGCCTAGAGTAAGCCAAGTATATTTTTCGATTAAACCCAAGTAGGTCAGTCTCCCAGGGTCCTGTTGTAACAATCTTATCCAAACATGTGTCTTTCTAGCAGCAAACAGTGCCTGAAGACTAGAAATCACAGCTCAGCCCTAATCAGGGCAGCAGGAATGGAATTGCTCAAACCCATACTAGATCTTAACAGCCTGCATAGGGGGATCTCTAAAGAATTGCTGTTCTGAGCATCCTGGATTTCTCCATTATATAAGGCTTGAGTATTATGTTTAGCTTTTATGGCAGTTAATAAAGGTTTAATTGAATTTCTGCCATACTTTCTATTAAAAGTATTGAGAGAAGATGCAGCTTGCTTGAGCCTTATTTTTAAAGCGTTTATATGTTTTGACCATCTGCCATCCCAGGAAAGTACTAAACCCGTGTATGTATATTGTTTTACTGTTTTTAATTTATTGGGCCCAATCCTCCAAGTCTTTTTAAGAATATTTGTACCAAACGTTATCACTTGACTTTTCTCATTGTTGATCTTTACATTATAAGTGTTAGCATAATTTTCCAAAATATTTAATTTCAACCGTAACCCAGTTTAAGTAAGTGATAACAAAACTAAGTCATCAGCATATACTAAAACAGAAACATGTTTAGCCATAATTTTGGGACAATCAGACTGTGAACATTGTAACTGCACTAATAGTTTGTCAATATAAATACAAAACAGGACGGGAACAAGTACAGAATCCTGCCTACCATCAGTATTTATTGGAAAAGTAGAAGACAAATGACCATTTTTTCCCAATCTCACCTGGGTCCAAGTGTTAGTGTATAATTCTCTAATAACAGCAATTAATTCATTGGTGAATTCTTTCTCTTTCATTAAGGTCCAGAGAATACTTCTCTCAATTGTATCAAATGCTGATCGAAAATCAATAAAGGATGCATAAAGGTTTTGTTTCAAAAGCTTAACATACTTTTCGAAAAGATGCGATATAATAAAGCAGTTAGTTTATTATATCCAGGGTGAAACCCATCTTGAAGCTCTAATAGGTCACCAAAGGGTACTAATGTGAATTACTGTACCACCCCTTCCCCTTAGATATTACCCCTATCCTTTCTGAATGGGGTATATCTGGGATAGTGAAATCCCAATTGTGGTTCTAAACTGGCCATGTTTCCATGACTGCTATTAACTCCTGTTGGTGTTCTAACACCAATATCTATAAGTCCTCCATTTTGTTCCCCATACTGCCAGTATTAATTAAAGCTGCCTTCCATGAGTTAAGTGTGTCCTTCCTCTTGTGACTGTCACCCCTACCCTTCCTCCCCTTCTTGACACTGTACCCACCTTATCTTCTCCCCATGTCTATCATTTCCCAAAGGATAGACGTTTGTGTCTGTAGGGGAGAGCGATTGTGGCTCTGTGTATGTGGGTGATTTGATATCTGCTTATAAAACCCTGCGCTATTTTGTACATTTTGCTTTTGCCACAATATACTGGTGACATCTCTGCTAAGATGCTGGCTGGCAGTATAGCCTAGAGGTTAGAGGAATGAGGTGTGAATGAGCTTGGTACATCCAGCAGGCCAGACCTGAGTTTGATTCTCACAACCTCCACGTGCTTACTGTGTGACTCTGAGCAAGTCACTTAACTTCCCAGTGCTCCCAGGTCTCCCCTGAAAACAGGCACTTGTGCCTAGTGGGCCTTACCCGGTTACCAAAGACTAAAATAAAGATGCCTGCCATCCCTAGCAAACAATCAGTACTGATACCAGATGTTCCTCAGTCCCCAAGAAAGAAAAATCCCTCTTTCACACTATCTCTTTAGTAGGGATGGCAAATACAGGGTGGATTTAGATTTCGTTTTGGATTTGCTAAATCTGAGAAAAGTCTGAATTTGGATTTGTAAAGAATATGGATTTGCCTGACCAGGATCTGTAAGTACTGTATTCTACACCTCCCTTCCCACACTAAAACCGATGCTACTCTTGCCGACAGTACTGTCTCTCCGCACACCTACACACTCAGGTACTGTCTCCCCTTCCTCAGTAATGACCACGAAACAATCTGATACTTCTAGTACTGTCTTACCTCCACTCACATTCTGTTAACCCTATACTATGAACCCCCAAGGACTGGCTAAAATCTTTACATGAAATAATTTTTCTTACCATTGCCAAAGATGTCCCTCAAACCACTTTACAATGACAAACCTGTAAATAAAAATATGTACTGCCACCTTTATCACTTTAATTAAAAAAAAAAACAGCTTCTCATTTTCTCTGTTCCTTCCTTGACATTTCATTTTCTCAACAACAGAATAAATCATAACCTACAACACTGTTGTTGACTGACAGGCAACGACACCAGAGGATATTTTGCTTCAAATTCATATTTTATCACAAAACATTACACAACTGCCCTCCAGTACAAACTAAAGCAGTGCAGAGCAACTAAGATGATCCTGGATTTGTAAAGGAAATCTCATGAGGAAAGGTTGAACATGCTTAACATGTATTCCCTGGAGGAAAGAAGGGATAGCGGAGATATGATTGAGACCGTTAAGTACCTGAAGGGGATAAACAAGACTAATACAGAAGAGATATTCTGGATCAGAAGAGGAAGGGATACAGTAGGGCATCAACTGAAGTTGGAGGGAAGAAAATTGAGGAGGTAAATCAGGAGACATTTTTCCACTGAACGGGTGGTAGGCAAGTGGAACACTCTACCTGAGGAGATGGTTTCCTGTAGGACAGTGGGCTGTTTCAAGTGGTAATGTGACAGAGTGAGGGAGGGAGTGATTGTGAGGATTGGGAGGAAAGGGTGGGGCAGCTACAAGTTGAGGAGCTAGCTGCACAATCGAGCAGACTCAATAAACCGTGAGGCCTGTTTCTGCTAGCATTTTCATATGTTCATAAAGTTACCAAATGGCCAGGTGCTTGCAAAGGTAGTTTATTTAATTGCAGGTGAAAATAAAGGCATACAGCAACAAACACTTATCCAGGCACTTTGAGTCTGGATGACTCTTCATTAGCAGCCCCCCAGATGAAAAGTCATTAGAATCCAAACTAGAAGTGCTGGGGTTAGTGGATAGTATTTGTTACTGTATGCCTTTGTTTTCACTTGCAAATAAATCTAGTACATTTGCAATAATCTGGAGATCTGGTAACTGATTTTTACTTGAACTCTCCTGGGTAAATAAAATGTATTTGAATATAACCCCTCTCTCCTTCCCCTTTGAGCCAACCCCTGCCACCCAAAGCCTCCTTTTGCTGCCCCTTACTGTTTGATGTCTTCAGGGTCTTTATGTGCACCATCTTCTCCTCTGAAATCTACAGCAATGACAGGATACTGCACTGTAAAGTCTTGAGGCACAGATGTGTGTGTGTGTGTGTGTGTGTGTGTGTGTTCTCTATCCTCCATCTCAGCCCCAAATGTTCAGCAATTAGTGTGGGGCAGCATTATAAGGCCATAGTCCCTTTTTCAAAGTTCCCTCCTTGTAAACAATATAAACAGCTAGGTCCCCAAGGAGCACTGCTGTGCCTTCCCCCAGCCTCCATTTCCTGTGCGGCTGCACGTTGGGAGTAGCAGCATGATGACAGTCATGCATTGCACTTCAAAACTTGACTTTCCTGTTGAAATTTATGTCTTCTTGGAGGCACAGCTGAGTTTGCCCCATCCTCTGAACCCTCCCATCCCTGAAGTCCACAAGCTATTCCCCAATGACCCATTTTATGGGGGGATCAACAAAGGAAAATGGCCACAAGAATGACTTGGTGCGAATCACAGATAAGCATACACTATGAAGCGGAGTCCATAATGCTGCGTAGGGTTAGCGTTTGTGTAAGAAGGTAATTTGTAACTGGATGCTTTGTACAAACCCACTCCTAAGGCACCATCACTTACTGGCGACTCTCACTGATACCTGCTTGTGCCTCCCCCAACTTGCTCTTCACATAATGGGGAATTGGGGGAGCCCTAGGAAGAAAAAAAACACACACGAAAATAAATGAGCCAACTCTAGGCTGTTTAGCTTGGGCCTGCTTAAAAATGAGCCACCCAAGTTTGGGTCAGCACAGTTTCCAGGGTGAGGTTTTGCTCCATATCTTCTCTTTAGCCAAAAGTTGAACTCTGTAATCAGTAGCGGCTCTAGCCACAAATGGTCACCAGGGCACAGCTGGGGCACTGATATATTGTTACTATGGGGGAAGCTCTGCACCATATGGGGCACCAACTGGGGCACAGTATTTTTTTACCGGAGCATGTGCCCTGGCGGGCCCTTGTGTAGAGCCGCCACTGTCTGTAGTTTTTTCCTGTCTATCCTAACCCTCCCTTTGCACCAGCAGATCCTCAGAGAAGGTTACCATCCATGCATCTACACTCAACTTCATGCCCAATTCATGGAAGCAGCTTTCATCCTGTCTACACTTCTGCCTGTCAGGTCATTGGTACCTAAATGTCTTATCATATCTGGCGTCCCATCCCCTACCTTAATGTACTTGTCCAAGCAAGGGAGCACCATGTTCACTGTTTAAATCAATATGATCCCTGAAACTGAAGATGACTTTTGATATTGGGTACTTGTATGTCAACTCTAGAGCACTGTATCTCAGTTTTACATACTACTGTATATCATGTGTATAAATATTTTTGCTTTTATTGAGCCACCAAATACACAGCAGATGTTTACTGCTCCAGAACAGCGAGGAGCAGGCTGTACCTCATGTCTTTTGAATTAAGCATATTTTCAAAGAAATACAGACATTTAAGTTCTGTTACTTTGAAGAAGTGAGCCGAGTTCTGTGATACAGATTCTCTGACAAGATATAAATCAACTTAATACAGACATTGTATGACCACTGTTGTTCTGATGAAGTGACAGGGCTACAAAACATTGCTTGTGTATTTGGCGGATCATTACAAGCAAAAATTATTTTAACTATATTTTGTTATATAGTATATATAGACAACCAGAACTAAAACACAGTAACACATTTCATCATAATAAGTCATTCTGAAACAGTCTGTATCCAGTATTTCATATCTCAATTCAATAGAGGACAAAAAGGTTTTTTATCATTTTTGAAGGGATTAAAGCAGTGTCCAGTAAATAAGAATATAATCTTGAGCTCTAACAAAAAATAATTTTAAGCAACAATGTAATAACATGGTTGTGCTCCAGGCTTAGTTATCATGTCTCAAGAAAATAAAGAAATCAGTTTCATTCAAATCATTCTAAGTCCAAACAGCATCACCTACATTAAGCCACTACTAATAAACAGTATGTCATGCCACTACATTGAAATTTCAAGACAGTGACCTGAAACAGTAGTTTTACAAGAAAGCAGGGCAGTGGAGATAAATGAGTTCATCCCCTAGTTTGTACAGGGTGATATTCCATCAGTTCAGAATAATTTTCCTCAAAGTCTGAACCTGTATCAGTTGTTACTTGCACATCAGCCTCATAAAAGAACCTTGCCTTATGAGGATCTTCGAAAAACACCTGTTTGTCCTAAAATGTAACTTTGAGTCTGGCGGGGGACATTAAACAGGCAGTTACTCCTGCATCCTTAAGTTCAAACATGATGGGTACAGATCTTCTCCTATGTCTTTAAGTTTGTAGGCAGAAATCTGGATAAAGATGCAACCTTGAACCAGCATAATACCCGTTTTTTCTTCTGTGTAGTAAGTTGCAGCAGTCTATTTCTTTCAGATATAGTGGAGTATGTAATGATACTAATTCTAGCCCCCCCAGTCCCTCCCAGTTCATTACCCCAGAGGTAGGCTACCCAGTGCCAGGCTCCCCAACCTGTTTTTGTGGTTGAGGTTTCTGTGAAAGACTGGAGTCTAGCTGGAGAGGAGGGTCAATAGAAAAAACTGGTGCAAGTGCCATTTGAATCTCCCATTTTAGCTCAGAATCACGAACTGTAGCAGAAAGTCCATTTTAAGCACCAATGTATTCTCAGTCCTCTCCAATTTAGAGGACTGAGCCAACTGTTCAGGTAGTGCAGCAGTAACCACACCCTTGAAAGTAAGGGTTCTAGCAGCTAGCAACTGAATCTCCTTCTGTTTCACTGTAAACACTTTCTCGGTGACACCTCTTCTCTCCCCCAGGATGATGATGATGATGCAGCACTTTGATATGTCGGACAGAATGCTCTCCATTTTCTGGTTTGAGGAACAGACTTCAGCTTGAAAATCCACAAGCAGACCTTTGTATCGATAGTAATGTTGATTTTGCTGTTTTACCTTTATGCTCACTTTGGAGTGTCTAGAAAGGGAATTAGTGACCTCAGCCACTTCGAGGGAGCTTACTAGCTCCTGGGCAGGGACAGCCTTCCTGCTCAGCTTTGGGGATATAAACCGCTCCATAGCAGACCCCAGTTGTTGTTGTTTTTTATCTCCAACCCAATCTGTGCAATATCAATCTATCAATCTTTTCAGCAGCTTCAAAAAGTCATCATATACCACAAATTGGGATTTCAGTTTCACAGGCAAAAACACTGATAAAATGTAGTACTCCAACTCACTGTGAACAACCAGTTTGAGCACAGCAGCACCCTGCAAAAATATTTTTATACATGATGTATTAGTGGAGCTATCTGCCTTCTCTTCTTGCATGAGTTCCATGTGTGTCTTTTAAAATAAGCTCCTCCGAACTACCTGTTTTGTTTGTCTATCAAAACTGGGGGCATTTTGGCGTTCCCATTTGGTGTTTCAGGCTTATACAATATCAGAAATGTGTTCATTTTTTCACCCAGGATAACTTATCTAAAAAACAGATCTTGTACTTCAACTACAGCAGTATCTGTGGCAAAAGAAATGCCTAAGCGTTTACATCAAAGATTAGGCTTTTTTTAAAATTTCTGAAGGAAAAAAATAAGCTTAGAAAAAATCTAAACTATTCTAAATTCAGGATTTCAAGGGAAAACTGAGAGGTAGTACAATGCATCTTTTCTCAACCCTCCCAAGATCTTGACCTTATGAACTAAGACTGCATGACAGACAGCTTTTTGTTCCCTGCTAATCTGAGAGGTGTCTTTTAAAGATCAACAACATGTACCATTCAAACTGCAAGGAATTACAAGCAGAACAGTAAGAATAATACAGGACATTCAGTTCATTTCTTGTGTAGCTGCTTTCATACAAGGGCTTCACAAAATGCCTCACAGACTTGCACTTAAAATAGAGAATTGCAATTTTGGAAGTGCCACGTAGTAGCTAAAATACATGCACGGTAATCAGAAAGTAAATGAAGAAACACGGTTAAGGCCCAGAGATTTGAAGATTTGTAGAGAATTATGTAGGGGAAGAGAGATGGAAGGCACCACTCTATATGTAGGGTACAGCAGAGGAATGCAGTCCTTCCATCAATAGTGTAAAGTTACAGTATGTGATCGGAATAATGAGAAGATGAGCATCAGCGTAGAAAGAGAGCAAAGGGGAGAGTGAGAAGGCATCAGATCTGCCAGGTGATAAAGTGTGTTACAATGAAATGTTGCAAAGAAGTGCAATATTAAAAGGAACTCTGAATTGTTCAGGGAGACCATGTAGTTCTTTGAGAACTGCATGAATATGGTCATATTTTTAAGCAATTGAGGAGACAGACAGCAGCAGCATTGTGGACCACTTGAATTTTAGCTAGCTGTGTTTTTGGAAAGCATAGAGAAGGAAGTTACAATAGTCAAGGCAAGAAGAAATAAAGAGATGGATTGTCATTCCACACAGGCATTGTCAACAAAGTGAAAGTTTCTGATAAAGTTCCCATGATGCATGCTTGATGTTTTGCACACTTTATTTATATGAGAAGATAAGGTCAGTTCAGGCCAGGTAAAATAAAAACACACCAAGATTGTTTACAAAGTTGCAGTCTCAAAATCTAGACCCATTCCTGATGTGCTTGACTTAGGCAAAGAGTGGCCTCTATGCATGATCAAAACTACTGGGTTAACCCCACTTTATTCTTGCCTTGCTAACCTGATTCAGCAATTTCACATGTTTGTGAATGGCACACTGCTAAACTGTGTTAGTATGCAAGTGCAAAGCAAAATGTTGTCAGGATTTAAATTCATGTTGAACACAGGCCAGTGTCTTATCAAAAAGAAATGCTTTGGTTTGGAAAACATTGAGCTGTGAGAAGTAACTACATAATTAGGAGTTAACAGGAGTTAGACATGAGGGGAAAAGACAGTGAGAGGTATTGATTAAATCACAAGAAGCATAAGGTTTGGTACTTTAACATCAAGTAGCAATGATAGGCTAGACTAAAACTGAAGATGAGGTGACTAAATGTCAGGAGATAAACTGAGAAAAAATAGGGCCATGGATGGAGCCTTGGGGACCCCCAAATAGGAGTGGATATAGAAGTTGAAGGGAAAATCACCACCAGAAATAGTAAGGAACAAGTTAAAGGGTACAACTGAAAACAAGAGAGAAAAGGGACCTTTGACATCAGCATAGTGTTCAAGGCCAGTAAGGAGTATTGAATGCTTAACTGCATCAAAAGCAGCACTTGGATCAAGTGAAAAATAAGGGAGAAGAAACACTGTATGAGCAGTATACCTTTTGCAAGGTACAACTAGGAGGACAACAGTATCTGCACTGTGATGAGGGCAAATGTCAGATTGGAAAGGGTAAAGTGCTGTATACTGTTGCAGTTACATGCACTATGACATTACTGAATTCCATATTTTCAAGAATGTTACTTGAATTAGGTACATCAAATATACAAGGTCAGTAATTTGCAAATATGTCAAGTTGAGAAGTTTTTTTTAATTGGTGGAATCATTGCTTTGTTTGGTTTGTTACAGAACCAGTAGTAATAGACAATTGACTTGTTATCCTGACTCAGTGGCACCGGCAGTAACACATTTCACTGCCATGTACAGTATGAGTCCCAGGTTCACCTTGCAATCCTGTCTCACTTGTCCTAAACCATAAAAATCAATTACATGCTGTGGAAGCAGTGTGTTCAGGCTCCAGAGAAAGGTGTAATCCACCCCTCTACTCCAGCGCCTCCTGTGGACTGTGGGCAGCCACTGATGCTGGCAGTGACCATGGGACATTGGCTTCAAGCCAAAGGGCTGGTCTGAGCAGGTTTGACCCAGTGCTTTTGCACAAGGGAGATGGGTATTACTTATTACAGGAGAAAGAGTTCTTCATTGCCATCTCTGATGGCTGGCACATGCTACAATGTTACATGGTCTGGCACTGCATTCATCTCCCCCAAAAGTGAATATATATCTCTCCCCCAGACCAGCGGCGTTGGCCAAGGCCCCACCACAGTGGCGATGGGGTCTGCAGGGTGCCTCTGAAAGTGCAGTGGTATGATTGATGTCTTAATAGTGTTGGTTGGTGACCAGTCAGCCAGCTACAGAAGGTAGGAACTGCAAGAGAAAAGGCAAGGAGGTAGGTGACTTGGGTGGGGGGGATTGGTAAAAAAAAAAAAAAAAAGATTGATTTGTTAGGGTACGTGGTTTGACTGAAAGCATATCATGTCTATCACATTGGATAGAATAGGGTCAGGCTTAGAGGTAAATAAAGGAACAAATAACAATGATGGTTGTAACAGTTCAAGCACATAGAACTAAGAACACATTGTGTGGGTAGTTTAGTGTTTCTAATAGCAGTGTAGTCATTCAGATGTTACTTGAGAATTTTCCCTTTCTGTAGTACTGAATCCCTTTCTCTGCCTGATCTGGTAACAAATGTTCTTCTGTTTCTTGCTTCATGAGTTGGCTTCCAGCTCTCACTGCTTACAGTATGACTTGTAAATCTGTGTACATCTACTTTATTGTCCCTCATTTATAGCTGCTGTGTCCAGTTCATGGGTTCTTTTTTTGCTTTTCCATTTCTTAATACTAACATTAGGAAGCAAATATGAAAAAGTATTGCCCTAAGCAAATAACCATTGTCTTAATCTGCTGGTATTTTGGGGGGTTGGGGTGGGGGGAGACTTTGCTAAAGAGCTAGTGAAACCAAAAACAGCAGCCAGGAAAATGTTACAAATTTTAAGAAGTCTGGTGTACCTTTTTCTTTCTGAAGTATTTTTGTTTTCTTTTTGCTCATTATAAAGTTGTCTATGTCATAGTATTATGCTGGTTATATGGAATAGCACTCTGCCTGGCAGCTGACATATCTAGTTCTGTTCTTCTCACTACAATATCAGCACTGTGACTTCACTAACAGTGACACCCAGGTGACTGACCTGTAGCTGCTGATTGGCTTTTCCTGTGCAGCTGTGATGTCATCAGTGAGGTCACGATGCTGATGATGTCATGAGATGAATAGAGCAAGATATATCTTGCCAGGCAAAAGTGCTGTTCCGTCACAATTTACCAACATTAAGTAAAAAAAATCTAACGGTAAAGAAAAACGTACTTCAGAAATAATGGTCACAGCGACTCCTTTTAAACATTATTAGTTTTAAGCAGTACACTAGTTCTTTTAAGAATTTGAAGTTATAGGTGTTTTAAAACAGTAGTAAATCCAAATTTGCAATTTTTGGACAGTCCGTTTTACAGTGGCATCTTAGCTGCAATTTTCAAAATGTTTTATTTTGACTCAGCAACTATTTCACCAGTCACTTTTTCCCCTATCTGAATGGGGAAATTGTTCAGAGCTGAAATTAATCTTGCTGAAACTCCCAGCCAACATCTCTACCTGTACATCAGTTACTGCTGACTTTAGGGTCGGGTGGGGGTACTTTCAAATCATGGTCTGGGATCCAGAGAGGTTATGCCTGCACCAGTTGTATGGTGTTAGATGCTCGACAGTGGTGCATTTCTGGAGTTATGCTGAAAGTAAAACAAAGCTCATCAGATTGGCAACCAGCCACTCTGTCACCTGCCAGTTGCCTTTCTCTCAAATTCTACCAATGTGAGCCATTATAAAACATTGTTTTTCAGTCCCTTATGTTTCTTTTTTGCTTTCCATCTCACAAGTTCTGACTGTCTTTTCGCCTGTGACTTTACTGTGCAGCTGCTCCTTCTCTTCACTCACACATGGCACATTGTCCTCCTAGAATGAAGCATGTCCTTGGCCGTATTGGTACAAAGGGTATGCTGATGCTAATTTTGAAATACCTGTCCTGTCCTGGAACAGTATTACAGTGCTTGCTTGACCTCAGTGTGATTTTTCGAGCTCGTCTTACACTCTTACAACTCCAGTGTCTGTTTCATGCCCTTCTCGTTATTCTCCAATAATTCCTGCCACTCTGATGCAGACTCTGTTGTTGTAACACTGCTCTCGTTTGTCAGTCACCACTCCTCTTTTATTCCAAATCCAGGCTCTAACTTTGTGTTTCTCAGATTCTAGTTCGAGCTGTTTACACTCTTTCATATACTCATATTTCATATGTTTAAAAATTATTGTCCATAAAGCCCTGTGAAGTACAAAAGTAGCTTTTTTCCATATGTGTCCTGGGATGGCAGTAGCAGTCACAGCAATACATGATTAATTGTAAGATCCAAAAACTGTGCAAAAAAATTGAAAGGTAGGCAAATCATCCTTTAAAGTTAATAACAACTATAAAAACCAGCTCCATGGTGGAGAGTGATCAGATACTGCTCTGGCAGACTGGTGACCTGGGTATTGGGGATGAAGACCAGCAGAAAATATACAAAGCATCCAAATGGACACACTCCACCCAGGGTAAAGAGGATCTGGAAAACTAGTGTGTCAGTGACACAAGAGTACGTCTGCTAGTGATGCCAGAAATGTCACAGGTAACCAGACAAAGTCAGGCAATCTGTTTACCCAGGCCTTTGCCAGTCTAGCACCTTAACTTTAGAGTCAGCAGGAGAAACTGACAGTAATAGTTTCCCATGTCTTCAGGATGTATAAACATGCCAACTCCTCTCCCATTGCCACTGTATCCATGCCCTCTTATTCTGATTACACAGAGCACACATAATAAAGGGGGGGTCTCTGCTTTGAGGGTGATAAACTGAAGAAGTATCATTGGCATGGACAGCAGTGTCTGGGGCCAGAGGGGCACCAGCATAATTTGTGGAGTTCTGGACCAGGAAGTAAATCAGTGGCAAGGGACCAGAATCAAAGCCCAGAAAGTGGGGGCCAAACAAACAGAAGGCAAAGAAAAGCCAATAAGAAATGTGAATATCAATAACATGTAATAAAAGTATAGAATTAAACTGGCTGATGGTTGATTTATAGTAGGTCTAATATGAACTACAAGAATGTTCCAACCAAGTAATCCTCTGTACTTGATTGCTATTTTCCAAGCTCCTGTTTTCTATTTTGGAATGGAGAGTGATTTTTCAGTAACAGATCTTTATGAAAAATTATGGGAAACTGCAATGAAATACTGATGTATATGTGGACTAGCCAAAAGAAAACTAAAAAAGGACTAGTGCCTGTTTCACCTGACCTGTAGGGAAGGCCAGTTTACAAGTACATAAAAGACATAGAAACATAGAAGTTGTCAGCAGAGAAGGACCTCTTGGCCCACTTAGTTTGCCCAGTTTTTTCTGCCTACTGTGCCACTGCAGAACCTACTCAATCTCCGGTCATTTCCTCCCCTTGCCTTACTACCAAGGTCCCCATGTATCTGCCCCATGCATGCTTGAATCCCATCACCATTTTGGCACCCACCTCTTCTGCTGGAAGGCTGTTCTAGGCACCCACCACCCTCTCCATGAAGAAATATTTCCTCACATTTCCACTGAGCCCGCCCAACATCATAGCATGACCCCTTGTCCTCGAGCTTCTGTTTCTATGGAAAATGCTACCTTCCTGTACCTTATTAATAACTGCTAGTTATTTAAATGTTTCTGTCATATCCCCCTTTTCCTCTTCTCTTCCAGAGAGTACATGTTCAGTTCCATGAGTCTGTCATAGGATTTTGATGCAGGCCCTGCACCATTTTGGTAGCCCTCTTTCATACCGCCTCCACCTTATCAATGTCCGTCCAGAGGTGGGGCCTCCAGAACTGGACACAGTACTCAAGGTGGGGTCTTACCAGGGATCTGTACAGGGGTAATATTGCCTCCTTCTTCCTACTGGTGATACTCCATCCTTATGTACCCAAGCATCCTGCTAGCCTTCTCCACAGCTTTAATACACTGCTTGGCCACCTTCAGGTCATCAGAAATGATTACCCCTTTCCTGTTTGGTGGCTGCCAGTACTTCCTTTCCCAATTGGTACATAGCCCCAGAGTTTCTGTTCCCCAAGTGCATGATTTTGCACTTTTTTGCACTGAAACCCAGCTGCCAAACCCTTGACCATTTTCAAACTTTTTCAAATCATCCCTCATTTTTTCCACCCACCCTGATGTGTCTACTCTGTTGTAGGCTGACCACATGGATCCACAGAATGAACACTCAGTAACAAACACCTAAGAAATCATTAGTAATAATCTTACTGTGCATAACATAACTTTCAGTGTCTGCAAGATATTAGCAGAAGCCAGTTTGTGAAATGAATTACCAAACAAAGCTCATAGCTTCCTTCTAGAGCAGCAGGTTTTACTGTATTTCCATCAGCTTAGAATATTCTACTTACCAGCATTATATTTTATTTCAAATACAGTTTAGTCCAAGAATTCAGGGGCCAGTTGTCATTGGCAATAGAACAAAAGTCCTGAATGGCCACCAAAATTCGTTTCTGTGGCCAGACGTCTACTTGGCTTTGGGCTCCTATCTTGTATTACAGTTAAATTAAGTGGTTACATTAATGACAGGACCTTTGGCAGCTAAACATTTTGTGCAACTGATAACATAGTCCTGAGATAAAAATGTCTGCTACCCCCTTTTTAATTTTCACTTAATGTGAGAAAGAAGGTTCTTCAATAGACGACTGAAAACAAAGTTATTATTTTGAGTTGGGTTGAGGTGGGGATGGAGGACCTCTGTTTTCTGTTCACAGGTTGTGCAAGAGGGTATTGTGCAACTGCCATTCACCTGAACAAAAGTGCACACAAGGGTCCCACCCACACCCATAATTTGCTCCCACTAATACTGCTACAAGAGATCCTTCTGCAAGTTGATTGATGAGGATAGTATCAATCCAGGCAGCTCATCACTAAGGAGGTCTAAGGAGGTAGGAAAGTGCTCTCCAATGCCATATAACACAGTGGGTCAGAGAATAACAGAGTGAGAAAATGAAGAATGTTTAATGGTGCTGGTTGATTAAGTGGCACTAAGGTAATAGCAGCTGACTCAAGTTGTCTTATTTTCTGACTGTAATGGTGGGTTCTGGTAAAAGGGGTTGAAGCTGAGAGAGCCAATGATTAGTGGCAGAAGGAGACAGTTTCAATTTTCTGGGGAGGGGTGGCAGGAACCCCCCCTCCCCAGAGTTGGCAACTATGATGAGGGTAGACATCATCTAGCCCCTTCAGGCCAGCAGAAAACAGTGCACATCCTGGAGTAGACATGTTTGAGCTCTTGGTAGACCGCTTTAATCAAGCAATGGTAAAACCACTCTCTATTTATCAACCCATGGAAAGGCAGGGAAGGAAGGAAGTCTGTTTTTCTTTTTTCTTTTGTTTTTATTTGTACTGTGTGCTCCCTGTCCAGGTCAGTCCATGTTCACACCGGTCCTCCCATCCCAGTCATCCTAACTTCTCCCAGGGCTTTCTTCTCTCCTGGAGTCTCTCTCCAATGCCTTTCAATGGCAGGGGCTGGTGAGGAGTCTCTCTACCCAACAAGGCTTCAATCCAGAGTCTTGGGGCTCTTGAGTCATTGGGTGTGGGGCCTGTGGAGGCCAGTGGTTATCCAGCAAGACCAGGACCATTTTCTGATTTTCTCCCCTCTGGGATGTGGCATGTGCTGATGTTAATGTGTGCATGCTGATGTCTGCCATATCTCCACCTCTTGGAGCTCAGGCTGTCTTTCCCCCCGGCTTCCACCAGGGCACAGTCCAGCACTGAGCTCATCCCATCCTCCCCCCTGAAGGAGGAGAGCAGTCCTTGGGACACTCAATCCTCCTCTCTCTAGATGACACTGACTCTCAAGTCACTCCTGACCCCAGATCATCAGCGCCACAAGCAGTAGTGCTACCGCTGCAGCAGTGGGCTAGCTCTTGAAGTGTGGTTTTCTGCAGTATCCCTAATTATAGCTGCCCCAAACCCTTTACAAGCCATGAGCAGGAATATCAGCCTTTAGGCATGCATATGGAGATTAAGGAAGACTGAGACTGAATGAGGTTAAGGAATGCTAAATGAGGAAAGCTGATTGAGGGTAAGAAGAACAAAGAAGGAGAGAGAGAGAGATGAATGGAGAGAAAGAGGAGCTCTAATATGGGGAGGTTAAGCTCTGGAAGGTTGCATAAATGAGCATGTGGCAGTGATGGAGCTGAATCCTAGATCTCCAGTTCTAATGTGAAGACCTTGAATCACCAGCATAAAGTGCCTAAGCAGCACTGTTGGTGTTGCTTGTGGATGCTGTGCTGCTTCGCTGACCTTCCTAACTAGAAAAAGAGGTGGGAAACCCAATCCCTCACTTACAGTACATAGGAATCCAAATTCCCTGAGTCACTACTATAATGAATGGTACAGTCTGATCTGTGGCTCATGAGGCAGGGCAAACCATAGGATGCACAGCTAAAAAGGAATTAAAAAAAAAAACAAATTTATTTTGAAGTCTGGAAATATAATAACAGTAAACAGAAAATGAACCCAAAGACTTGTAATTTTGTTTGTGATGTGTTCTGTATAGATACAACAGCTGCAGTTTAACAACATGAGTCATATGTTTGTACACTTTAAAGGTCATATGAATAAAACAATCTGCTAGACCAGTGCAGCCATGGCAGACTTGATTTTCTCCTCCCACCTTGGCACTGGTAGGATTGCTGGGTGCTTTCGGGGGGAGGGGGGCTTTCTCACTGGGAGGTCACAGGCTGGCTGGCATCCACACAACATGTACTGACTAACCACAGAGTAAAGATGAGCCAATGCTGATTTTGCTTTTGGTGAATGTGAGAAAGCTTGGTGAGCTGAACACTGGCAATGTTGGTCTAAGGAACTTGGTATCCTTCTGACACTTCAGTACTTCAACATCCTTATGCAGCAGTTGCTCCAGGCAGTGCACACTGATCGTGTCTAAGTTGTTGGTGAGTCACATGGCCATGACCAACCAATCAGCAATGCAGGAGAGCAAGAACCCCTCACATTTCTCACATTTCAGTACCATGTCCATCTTTCTCTCAGAGGGGAAGGACCTGGCTACTAAAAGGAGCACCTTCTGTGTGAAATAAGTGACTTTAGAACATTTTAGAAATTGTCAGAGAAATATGTATCGTCATTCCAGTCAGCTGATTCACTACATTTAGCTGGGGTTTCAGGTAGGCTAGTGAAATAATGCTGCAGAGGAGAGTGCTCAGTGTGAGCCTGCACTGGCAGCTGCAGGCCCTACAACAGAAGCAGGGAAGAGTAAATCTAGCAGACTGAGAAAGGTGCAATAGGATATTTAAAGGATGTATTTAACAAAAAATTATTTTTCTGAGTGCTAGTGGTGTAGAGGCAATATAGACCCATCTTCCTTTTTATTTTATTGTATTGTTCCCCCCCTGAGCAGGAGACTGGAGCAGGGAAGAGTGAATTGAGCAGACACTGGGAAATGTTCCGGGTGGGGGTGTAATTTAAAGGATTTAACAAACAAACTTTTTGTACTGACTGCTGGACATGCTGGTAGTGCAGACAGGACTGCAAGGCACGAAAAACATCTTTTTTATTTCATTTTTTTTGGTTTTGTTGGTGACTCTGGGCTCAGTTTTCAAAGGACGATGCAGGGCTTGCCTCAAGCCCAGTGTCAAACCCATTCTTTGGCACAGCTGCAACAAACTCCTTTAGCTCAACTGCACCTGATATTAGTACATTGGGCCTAGCTGTGACAGTTCCCACACTTTACGGCAGCATGCACCAAATATTTGGTCAAGCCCCGTAAAAAGGATTCCCCACATGGCACAAGTTAGACCAGGAGAAAAGCTGGTCTAACTTGTGGCATGTGGCCATTGGGATTTAAAATAGGCTCTGCTGCTGCAGTGAGAAGCAGAAACGTAGAATTTGATGGCAGATAAGGACTGCTTGGCTCATCCAATCTGCCCAGTTCTCTCTCTACCTACACTATTACATCAGACCATTCCAAATCTACAGCTCATTATCCCTCCCCGTTCCTTTCCACTATGATTCCTTTGTACTTATCCCATGCATTCTTTACCCCCCCACCACTGTTTCTGCCCCCACCACCTCTGCTGGAAGGTTGTTCCAGGAATTCACTACTCTTTCTGTGAAGAAGCACTTCCTCACATCTCTCCTGAATTTACACCCCTCCAGTTTCATAGCATGTCCCTTGTTCTTGAGTACCTTTTCTTCTGAAACATACTCCCTCCCCTCCTGTACCTTATTTATCCCCATGAGGCATTTAAAGGTCTCTGACATATCTCCCCTCTCCCTCCTCTGTTCCAGGGTACACATATTGAGGTCCTTTAGTCTGTCTTCATAGGGCTTTTGATGCAGACACTGCACCATTTTAGTTGGGCCTCCTCTGGACTGCCTCCACTCTGTTTTCCAGAGATGTGGTCTCCAGAACAGGACACAATACTCTAGGTGGGATTTTACCAGTGATCTATAGAGCAGCACCACCATCTTCCTCTTTCTGCTGGTGATACCCCTCCCTATGCAAGCCAGCATCACACTTGCCTTTCCTACTGCCTTGTCACACTGCCTAGCCACCCTTAGGTCATATTAATAATACAGTCTCATTTGTCTTAAGTCCATGTCATGCATCTCTGCAATCTGTTTGAATGCATTCTAACAGTCCTACAAAGCTATTTGATATTTCCCTTCCAGGCAGATGATCCTCTCTTCCCTGTCTTCCTCCTGAATCATATTTTCATGACAAATAAATAAATAATGACTAAGGGCCCTGACTCACAAATGTCAGCGCATGCTGCACCGATGACAGCTTGCACCAACTGCCGGTGTGCAAGGGACCCTGCACCCAATTCGCTGTCAGGGAAGGTCCCAGCAGCAAAGTCCTGGATCTTGTGGCAACTATAGCTGTGTGCCTAATGGACATCACAACTGGGAGGTTTGCTGCAAGCTGCAGGGTGGTTGGGCAGTAACTGCTCCCATGGAGAACGACTGGTGGCTAGCAGTCCTCCCCAATCCCTGATCATCTTTTTATTAAACAAAACCCCATCCCTGGTGGTTAGCTGTTCCCCGTGGCCATGATTCCTTTTTATTAAATGAAATCCCATCCCTGGTGGCTAGCTGTCCCCCCAACCCTGATTCACTGTTTACTGAATGAAGTCCTGTCCCTGGTGGCTGGCAGACCCCCCCCCCAAGCCCCAATCCCTTTTTCTAAATTAAATCCCATTCCTGGTGGCTAGTGGGCCCCCTGATCTCTGATGTCCCCCATGAAATATTCATAACTCTGTCCCTGGTGGTCTAGCAGACCTCCCACCCTGTCCCTGATCTGCCCCTATAACATAACAGATAACTTTCCTTGGTGGTCTAATGGGGCCCCCACCCCAGCAGGCAGTGTCCCCCCACTCTCCCATCCCCGAGCTGGCAACTAGCACAGCCCTCCACTCTCCACCATGGCTGGCCACCGACTGAGCTGTCAAGGAGCATTTACTGTATACAGTATGCATTCCTTGACAGTTCAGTTGAGGCCGCCATGATGGAGAGTGGAGGGCTGTGCTGGTTGCCGCACGGGGTGATGGGGAGGGGTGGGGGCACTGCCTGCTGGTTTGGGGTTGGGGCTCAACTAGACCGCCAGGGAAAGTTATCTGTTATATTATAGGGCAGATCAGGGATAGGGAGGGGATCTGCTAGACCACCAGGGACAGAGTTATGAATATTTCATGGGGGAGCATTAGGGATCAGGGGGTCTGCTAGCCACCAGGGACAGGATTTCATTTAATCAAAAGGGGATCGGGGTGGGGAGGGGGAACCGTGGCACATCAGCACAAGGTTATAAACCCTCCCAGCAAACACACTTCTAAGTACCCTTAGACTAGGCCTGGCTGGTCTAACAGTGCTTGAATATTTGCTCTCTGGGAAGTTTTTAAGAATCCTGAATTAGGGGATATGGCAGTCTGCATCTACCACAAGCCCCCTTTTGCTATTCTGCAGCCCATTTTTTGCTGCAAGGATGGTGCAAGCCCCCCTTGGTGCACAGAGCCTGCATTTGCTGCAGGCTGTGTTTGTGAACTGCTCCCAGTGCATCTTTTGGCACAAGCTGCACCTTGCGCCATTCCTTGTGGCCCAAACCCCTTGTGCCATTTAGGTCCTTGTTATGCATCACTGCAGCTTGTAGGTGTCTTCCAACAGTCCTACAGAGCTTCTGAAGTATCCCATCTTGGAATGCCATCCTTCCTCTCCCACTCTTCCGCATGAATCATACTTTCATGGCAAATACATAAATATTAAGTATTTACACAATATTATACAATGGCAGTTTTCAAAAGACAATGCTGACTGGCTAACTGGGTCTTTTATGCATGAGTAAATATCAGCATAACTCATGGATAAAGACCCAGTCAACCTACTTATTAAAAGCCACACTGACAAAATCACTAAAATCCCCAAAAATTCAAAAACAAAATCAGCCATATTAGATCCCTGCTAAACTGACAACTCCCAGTGCAACAGTCAGAATAAAGTGCAATATCTTGTAGAAACACTCGAAAAACCCACATCAGAGCCAAAACAATGTTCTTCAAGTTATTCCCCTGTAACCGCTTCCACCTGACTCACCTGTCCAAGGTTTTTTACTGTCAGCTCAGCTCCATTGTCATGTTCCCCAAACCATCACAGCTGCTGAAACTGCTCGCTCCTCTCCATCACTTCTACTACAAGTGATTACTCACCATTAAAAAACCAAAAACATGTTCCCTGAGGACGCTGCTGATCACACATACATATTTCTGGCATCTGGGTTACTTGACACAAACCCTTACTTCCTCACAACCACAAAAGCAACATTCAACCTGGAACCACATGCTAAATGACACCGGCACACTCTTACCATACTGTCTCATAGCATCACTTAAACAGCTACATGTTAGTCGCAGGCTCTCTCTGTAAAAAACTTAAATAACTCATGACTCACAGGCTCTCTCTTCGAAAAACAACAAACATCACAGCATATTACTGTGTGTGTGGGGCTGGATTAGGAACTCAGTAGCACATCTACTACACACATAGGGCTCAATTCTTGAAGGGGGCATACAGCAGGGCAAGCTGTGGCAAACAGCAGTTTGCGCAGAAGTCTGATGTGCCATGGACCCTGCATCCGATTCTTTATCTGGCAGGGTCCCGGTGGCAAAGTCCAGTGGCTTGTGGCAACTGTGACTGGGTTCCAAATGGATGGTGCACCAGGAGTGTTTGCCACAAGCTGCAGAGCAGCTATGAGCTGCTCCAGACCCTGGTGGCCTAGCGGCCCCTTCCCCAAATCCTGATTGTGCCAGAAATAATAGTAAGAGAATAATACCCCTGCTGCCCTCACCAAACCCCAATGGTGCCAGAAATAATAGTAAAAGAATAATAATTCTGCCACTCTCCCCGAACCCGATGGTGCCAGAAATAATAGTAAAAGAATAATACCCCTGCTGCCCTCCCCAAATCCCAATGGTGCAGAAATAATAGTAAAAGAATAATACTCTTGCCACTCTCCCCGAACTCTGATGGCGCCAGTAATGATAGTAATTAATATTACCCCAGCCCTGGTGGTATAGTGGCCTCCCCACCCCAGCAGGCAGTGCTGACCAGCCTGCACTGCCCCCGATCCTGGTGCTGAGCCGGTGACCAGCATAGCCCACCTCACACCTCCGCTGAGTGTTCAGTTGGTGGCCGACCACAGAGGTGTGAGGTGGGCAGTGCTGATCGCTGGCTCTTCTCCAGGATCAGGGGTGGTGCAGGGTGATCAGCACTGCCTGCTGGGGTGGGGGGCCACTATACTACCAGGGCTGGGGTAATATTAATTACTATCATTACTGGCACCATCGGGGTAGGGGAGGGCAGCAGGGGTATTATTCTTTTGCTATTATTTCCAGCACCATCAGGGTTCAGGAAGGGCAGCACAGGTAGTATTCTTTTACTATTATGTCTGGCACCATCGGGATTATTATTGTACTATTATTACCGGCAGCATTGGGGTTCAGGGAGGAAGCAGGGGAATTAATTATTACTGTTTTTTCTGGCACCATCAGGGATTGGGGACCACGGCACATTGCCAAAAACAGGCACCTCTCCCAGAGGAGACATTTCGAAGTACCCTTAGACCTACTTGGAATTTCTCCTTCTGGGAAAGGTCTGTGAATACTGCTTTCAGGATTGTGGCAGCTTGCATCTGCCACATGACCCCTAGCACCATGTTGTAGCCCATATTTGTATGCAGGGGTGGTGCAAGCCCCGTTTGGGGCAGGCAGCCTGTGGTTGATGTAGGCTGCCTTCGTGAATAGCTCAGTGGGCAGTGTTTGATTCAAGGTGCTACTTGAGCCATTTATGCTTGGTGCAGGCACCTTGCATCAACCTCAGGGCTTTGAGAATCAAGCCCATATTCTGTCTAGCAACAGAGGACTATTCAATGTAGAGGAAATATATCACACTTTAAAAGCAATAAAAGAGTTTTTTGGTTTTTCTTTATAAAATCCTTTACTTCCTTCCCATTACATAATTGCAATAAACCACTCCTGGGTTTGGGTTGTGTTGGTATTTACCCACTTCTGGTTAGGGTAAATCCCAGTATAACCCATACCCCATCATGGTTTATTGCTGAAATAATAATAGTTAAAATACAGTCTCACTCATCTTAAGTCCTTGTCATGTATCATAATGGCATGTGGGCATATTCTAGCAGTCCTACGAAGCTGTTTTTAATCATTTCTATATCTACACTTTTGGAATCAATTACCCAAAATGTGGATAACTTGAACTGTAGATGTTCTGATTCCACAGATGCTTTAATTGCAAGGTTTAGATTGCAATTTATTAAAATTAATCAAGTCAAAAAATCTCTTAAACATTTGAATCCCTATAAATCAGAAGGCTTGGATTGTTAGAAGGGAAGATTACTGAAAGAGGATGCTGAGAGTATTGTCCCAGCTATTACTAAACTCATTAACTGGACTTTGGTTAAAATTAATTTTCATTCACAATGTAATTTTTCAAAAAGTATCTCAATCTAGAAGAATGAAAATTGCAATACATCTAACAAATGTAAATCTGTTGCTCTTTTACTTGATCTAAGTTATTAGAATAACAGATCCATTTTCACTTTTTGCACTGTTTGGAATCTTGTGGTATGCTCACACTGTATCATTATGGTTTTAGGCCTGGACATTCCACAGACAAGGCATTCCTTGTTTCAGTAATAGTACTTTGTCTGTCCTGGGTAAGTGGCTGATGGTTAGTATCGTATTGGTGGAGTTATCCAAGGTCTTTGATATAGTTAATATTTCTGTTTTATTAAAATGATTGAATGGCCTCCTCCTCACATTTGTTGGCTCCCTGGTGAATTGGTAGGCATGGTCCTCCCGGGGCATCCAGCTGTTAACTCATTTAATAGATGCTAAGACAGGATGCCTGAAAACCTTTGGGCAGCTTTAACTACAGTTTGGACTACAAAAGCATTGACACTGGCAGTATCTCCAGCTTCGATCTGCACTAACTCTTCTCCTTGGGCCAAAGTTCCAGCTTGGCAACATTAACATGTTCAAGAAACTCATAGCTACGCATGATGGTAGGACCCCCAAGGCCAGCCACATCTATAGACAGCTGTGAATGCTGGATACAGCTGGAATGGAAAAGCTCCTGGCAAAATGTAGTGAAGAATTGGGTATTGACCTACAACAGATTGAGTGGGTTGTCTATTGGAAGGGCTTAAAGACAACATTGAGAAACATCCGTAGTCATTTCATTCAATTCAAAATCCTGAATAGCTGGCATAGAACCCCACCAAAACTCCACCAATGGGGGCTGATACCGTCAGACACCTGCTGGAGGTGCTCCTCCACGAGGGGCGATATTTCTCACATTCTGTGGTCCTGAACCAAGCTTCAAATGTTTTGGGCTGAAGTCCAGTGCATCTGCAGAACTATTATGGGTACAGGCCTAACCCTTACACCCACCTTAGTTATACCAGTCCTCCCTCGCAACATGGAGCAACATGGAGCCAGCAGGTCCCAGCTTCAAGACTACAATGGCTCCAAGGGGCACTGGTCACAACAAAAAGAATTATACTTAGACACTGAAGTGATGTCAACCCCCCAGTTCTGTCAGAGTAGCTCCTGGAACTTGGCAAGAGTAGCTTGTTATGAGAAAGTTCTTTACTCCAGCAATCACCAACTTGACCTCTGTGATAAAATTTGGGGCCCATACCTAGCTTCTTCCTACTGCGCAATACCACAACGCTATTACAGTACATGTTTCCCAAGTGCACATGCTAGGGACTCAAGAATGATATGGGCATTACATAACTAATAGAGTCCTCCAAGACTTCCTCAGTGACTATCTCTGGCCTTCTTTCACCCTCCCATAAGAAGTGCTCTTATTCATATTGTAAGACTATTGTACTACGCACTCAGATTTCACTTGCTTAAATAATTGTTAGTTGTAGGCCACATTACTGTATTATTTGTTTTATTTATTTATTTATTTCAGTTTTGGATTAACACCTTTGAGCCAAAGGCTCATTTACAATGGCTCCAAGTCAGCAGGTACAGAACAAAAAGACAAAGTACATACAGGTGAACAAGAAATTAACATTAAGTGCTAAGTGCCAATACAGTGAGTGCAATAGTTCAAATTCACCAGTTCAATTCAGTACAGTAGAGAATATATGTTTTACAAAAATGAGCAAATTACACAAACAGCACTCCAGGAGTACGGTACAGAACTTGGGGCAGTTCATATGGCAATCCTGGACAGAGGGTCCCAGGCTACCAGGTGGTAAGAAAGGTGGAAGCAGCCAGGCAGGCCTCATAAGTAGAGAGCCAAGGGGATGGGTGAGAGAGGGTGGAGGGGTCAGGGGAAGTGATGAGAGACAAGGAGGGATAAGATTGGAAGAGAGAGGGGGGAGGGTGGAAGGGTGTCAAAGGGCTGTACTAGGGCTGGGTAAGGGGGGTAGGTTATGAGATGTGGAGTGAGGGGGAGGTAAAGGGGATAGTAGGGGGGTAGGTGGAGGTGGTGGGGGTGTGGAAGGAATAGTGGGTAGGGTTAGAGGGGTTGGTAGAGGTGGCAGGTGCAGAGTGGCGTGGAGGAAGGGTATGTAGGTAGTAGGGGCTAGGGAGCATCATCAGTTAAAGTGGCAGTGGCAGTCATTAGAGTATGTTAAATGGGTTCATAGCCTTGTTTTAAACTGAGTTTGTTGCATTCAATCAGGTCTAGAGGCAGATCATTAAACTACTTCAGGCCTCGGTAGGAAAGGGATCTCTGGGATAATGATGTGCACTTAAGGGTACTCTAAGCTCTTCCTTTGAGGCATGTCTGGTGTTACTAGCTAGTTGAGCAGATTCGAAGAAGGTGGAGGTGGATTCAGGTGTGAGCCCCTGCACTGACTTTTTCACTAGCAGGGAGATCTGGCATTGAATCCTAAGATGGAGGAGGAGCCATTCGGTCTCAATGTAAAGGGCACAGGTATGGGTTCAGTGGTGGGACTCCAGAACTAGGCAGCGGGCTTTATATAGGGTTCTGACCCTCTTCAGCATGGAGTCAGAGCCAGACCCATAGATCACTAATCTGTAGTCCAAGGCGGACAAAACTGAGTTACATGTCATGAGTTTTAAGGCTTCAGGAGTCATGGACTGTCAGTGGCTATAAAGTACCCCAAGTTTGGCATTGGCAGTTTTGACAAGTTGCTCCACATGGGTTGAGAAGGTTAGGGTGTCATCCAGTTGATCGTCTAAGTATTTAAACGTGTCTACCTGTTCAAGGGGGTCACCCTTGTGACTCAAAATTCTTAGGGGGCTGCATCTCTTCTTGTACTGGGAGGTAGAGAAGAGCATGCATTTGGTCTTTTTATAGCTGAGTAATAGTTTGTACTGAGAAAACCATGATTCAAGGCTTTGAAAGTTGACTTGCAGTTCAGAGGAGTTTGAGGTACAATCTCTGCTGAGTACTGAAATGATGGCATCATCCACATAGAGTACAAGGTGACCTGGGCAAGCAGAGGGTAGAGTATTGATGAAGAGACTGAAGAGAAGTGGGCCTAGGAAGGACCCTTGGGGAACACCTAGGCACACCTCCCAGGGTTCAGAGAGAATGTTGCTAATTCTTACATATTGTGACCTGTTAGATAGGTAACTGTTGAACCAGGCAACAGTATCTTTGGACAGACCTGTGGATAGGAGATAGTGCAGGAGCAGTTGGTGGTTAACAATGTCAAACGCCTTGGTGAGGTCTATAAAGATGGACCCCACTGCTAGCCCTCTGTCCAGGGCTCCATAGAGCCGTGAGGTGTAGTCGACCAAGGCAGTGAGTGTGGAGTGTTTTTTCTGAACCCGTGCTACTGCCTACAGAATAAATTATATTTTTCAAGGTACTCTGTGAGTTGGTCAGAGACCATCCTTTCGAGGGCTTTGGGGGGGTAGAATTGAAATGGATCAGAAGTTAGACAGGTTGGTTCTATCACCAGATTTAAAGACTGGGGTAGCCAGTGCAGCCTTCCATCTATCAGGGAACACACCAGATCTTAGGGATGCATTGAAGACCTTGGTCGTCGGATCTGCAAGTTCATTTAGGGTAAGGGCAACCAACTTCATGTCTATCTGGTCTCCTCCCATTCTTGTTTTCCATAGGACTAGTCTGGTGTACTTAATAGCCTCCGTTCTGGTGATGAGCCTAAAGTAGAAAGGTAGTGGTCCACTGTTGGGTCCAGAGAAAGAATTAAGGTTGGATAGCTGGTCAGGGGGCTATGGGTGAGGTAGTTGCTGGGTTGAACATTGCTAAGATCTGTGCAGGCAACATTGAACATATTTGCAATGTCACTTGGATCCTGCAGAGTTACAGAGGGGGTTACTATGAGGTCAGGTGGGGCTCTGGAGGTTTTGCCTGTAAGGGATTTCACCGAGTCCCAGAATTCCCTACCTCGTCCCCAGCTCCTGCCTAATAGGTCCTTGTAGTATGAGGTTTTGGTGAGTCTAATGAGCTTAGTACAGCTATTCCTAGCTGCCTTGTAAGCTATGATGTCAACCCGAGCCCCAGTTGCCCTGGCCTTGTGCCATAAGTTGTCTCTAAGACACATACACTGAAGAAGTGAGCATAAGAGCCATGGGTTATTGGACACTCTTGCTTTTTTGGTTTTATACAGTGCAAAGATGTTGCACGCTTTAGTGAAGATCTGGCAGAAGTAATCTAGGGCTTGATTCCTGTCCATAGCCATGTCCAGTGGAGACCAGTCTACCTCCTTCAGGTACTGTCTCAAGGCATCCAGATATCCAGGTCTCAGGGTTTGATTTCTGGTAGTATGGGGTGCACATTTAGTAAACTTATTTGTCCAGGTGCATTGAACTGTGGAGTGGTCACTAAGTGTGTCTGGTAAGAGCGTCACCTCAGAGATCCATTCTGGGCAGGATTCAAGTAGCCAATCGATGAGGGAGCTAGTGCCTGTATGGTAGTTCTGTGTAGTATCCTGGCTTATCATCTGTGTTAGATAGAGGTCTGATATTTGGTCTTTAACAGCAGTAGTATCTTGGGAGAGCCAGTAGATGTTGAAGTCTCCAACAGTGACATGCTCCCAGTATTGTTTATAAACTGCTGAAAGCCAATAAGGTGCTTTCCAGGTGGAAGGTAAACTGTGGAGATCAGCAGTACTTTGTTTTGCTGACCTATGGTGAGTTTTAAGGTTAGGATCTGTGCCTCCATGGTGCGGCAGCTGCTAGTTATTCAATCTTTTATATCACTTCTGTGGTAAACCAAGCATCCCCCCCGGCACTTTGACAGATGATCCTGTCTGAACAGGTTGTAGCCATCCAGGGCTACTACTTCATCTGCAACCTTAGGGGACAGCCAGGATTCCGTGAGTGTGATAATGTCAGGTTTGAGTTGTTCCACCCAGGCCTGGAATAGAGGGAGCTTGGGAAGAACACTACCTATGTTCAGAAAGACTATCTTAAGGTGGCCTGGATAAATGGAGTGGTTAGCGGTGGGTGGGCCAGGAGTGGGGTGGACATTCCCTGATAGTAAAAGCATTAAAAGAATTAACTTTCCTAGGTAGCACATGTTTGCACAGTCATGTCTGTATTCTCTTTGACTAAATGGTTTCAGCTGTTATGCATTAAATATATCATGTTCAGACCACGCTTAGGGTTGTACCTGCAAGGGGTTTACCCCAGCCAGGATTTCTACATTAATCTAACAGTGGTCATTTGTTCTGCTAATTTCCTGAAATGTAACAAATTGAAACCAAAAAAATAAAATTATTGTATTGCATCAGAGTTTCTTATGATACCCGATCATCAGTTTAAATATTATCTGGAACAGAGAGTTCACCAAGTACAAATCTTGAATGTACTATCCAACCCTATATCAGTTTCTCAAGGGTTGATATTGGGACCTTTATTGTTTCTCATGTTTATGAATTCACTTCCTGCAAATTAGACACATACCCAGATGCACCTCTATGTGACTGAAACAGTCTTTACAGCAGTATATAAAGATTTTGATACCATGAGGACAAAGTATATATAGCAGTTGAGAAAGATTTTGATACCAGGTGATAGGGGATTGCCTGGCATGCTGGGGACCCAGGTTTGCACCTGAGCCCAGGACATCAGGAGTGGAGGCCCGGTGGGGAGGGTTCAGAGCATCCAGTGGATGCTCTCCTCTGTGAAGGGGGAATAAGCTGGCACCACTGTAGAGTGGCTCCTGATTGCCTGTTGAGGCAATGCATGTTACAGCATGGGTGACCACACACCACTGTACATCCAGCCAGGACATCACGTGTATGCCACCACATTGTGTGCAGTGAGTGGGCAGGACAGGAGAAACAAAAAGGGAAAAATGCCCCCCCCGGCTGACTGGGTGATGGCTGCCGGTTCCCCCACATGCCACAATAGCCAGGATAGTGTCTGTGCGAAGCCCTGCCATGCCCGGAGTACGTGAAAACCCTAAAGGGTGAGTCTTCTCCCCGGTTGCTCCCATTGGGGTAGGGGCCCTCCCGATTAAGGGTTATGTTGTGTTACCTGGGAAAGACATGGCACTAGTAAGAGGTGGTGGATGGCATACGGGGATTGTCGGCAGAGGTAGGGGCCTTGGAGGCCCAAAGGAGTGGCTGGCTATGGAGTCGGTGGAGGAGAATAAAAAAAGATTTTGATACCATGAGGACAAACTTTCAATTAGATGTTACTATAAGTGAACTATGACTTTTTGTCTTTGAAACTGGATATGAAATAGACTCAAGTAATGGTTTTCAGTACTAGGTCCAAACCTGGAAAACCTGCAGGATCAATCTCATTGGATCAAAAATCTGTGGATGGACAAGGGATTGTCAAGACTGATCACTATAAGTATTTGGGAATCCCTTTCAACAGTTTCTTGATCTTTAAAGAGCACATTTATAACTTGTGTAAAAACTTAAATTCTTAGTTGGGTGCTCGCATATATACTACCAATTGTCTGGGTGAAAAAAACAATATTTTGCATTGCCCAATAGTTATTACTTAGTTTTGAATTTTGGGTGCATAGTTTCTAATCATGCAGTGAAATAAAGTCTTTAAAAGTTACACAGCGTTTTTTTTTAAATTAATTGCATGTTTTGTATTAGCCCATCCTTTTGATACCCAGTCTTGCAAAATGTTAGCAGCACTTGATTGGTTTCATTTATCTACGAGAGGAGAAATAATTTTGTTGACTTTATCATACAAAATTGATAAGAACAAAGGCTACAATCTCCTTAAAGAAAGTTTTTGAATGCCATCAATTTAATTCTCAGGTATATTGCTTGAGACCTATAAACAATTACTGTTGTACTGTTTCAAAAGTTAAAACTCTTTATGGTCAAGCTACTACTTTATACGATGCAAAAAAAGCCCTGTAATCACTTTAACAGCAAAGTTAGAATCACCTACTGTTTTAATCTTTTTTGAGCAAATGTGAATGTATTTCTTGTTTCTTAGTGTACCTGTTTTAAGATGTACTATTTTGATGCCTCTTTTGTATATAGCAACTCTGACAGAATAATTTGTTTGTTAACTTTTTATTTTTACCCTCGTAACCAGGTACCCATACAAGTCGGCACTGCAAATACCATAGGCTTTTGCCTAACTGTCTTCACCTGCATAAAAATAAAAACTTTTACTGCTACTATTAGCACTACCACTTCAAATTTCACTTCCTAGTGGGCCAGTCTCCCCCCTCCCTATCTTCCTCTTCAATCACATTTTCATAATAAATAATAAATATTTGTATAAAAATAGCAGTGATTATAATAATGATACTAGAAGAAAAGCACAAGCATGTTTTAACAAATCACATTTTCATGGCATCTAAGTAAAGTCAGTATGAGTAAGAAACAACTAGTATGTTCTTTCTCATGCTGAATCTACCAGTACTCCATGCACATATGCCAACAGTGACAATCTTCTACATTGGCTCAATAAAGCATAATATATTATTATAATACTGTACTAGTAGTAGTAGTAAATCTTTTTTATTCATATGAATAATGGAGGCATTCAATTGAGCATTAGCTCATTTACAATGAAGTCCCAGGATCAAAAAACAAACAAACATCAAACATCAGTTTCAAAGAACACAACAGTCAGAACAATATTAAATTGCAGTATAAAAATATACACTATACAAGGAGTAATATATGTAAGCAATCAGGATTAATAAATATTGCATTGATTACAATTAAATTGACTACTAGCCCAACCCAGGTACCATTTATTCAAATCAGAAAAAGAAATTATCTGATTCACTTCCCTTAGACACACAGGAATTTTATTCCACAAGGTTATCCCTCTAAAAGGTACCGATGACTTGCCGACATTCAAATTACATATAGAGATTAAATAATATAACCCTTGGGCAGCCCTAAGATGATCTTTCATACTTCTAGGAGAAAATAACTAAGAGGTATAAATTGGTACCCCTTTTTTCCAAATTTGGAACATTAATTTAAGGAGATGAAGATTCCTACGCTCAGAAGGCCTAAGCCAACCCAGGTTTTTACTATTTATTATTATGTCATTGTCATGCTTCAGGGGCTGGCATCTGCAAATCACTGATGGCTATTTTGAGTCATCATAGTTAGCATCTGGTGGTAGCTGCATCATGTCCTCATCTAGCTTCTCCATACATCATTCCATTCCTGTCCCATCCCAATGAATTTCATTCACATTTTCTTGGCATATAAATTTAAAAACAAATAAAATTACAATAAAATAAAACTACAGCTGTCATTTTTTTTTCTGATAACACATTCATTGTCAACACAAATCATATTTTCTTGGCATAGAAACAAAAAAATAATGTATAGCAAATAATAAAAATATTAGATTATATTAGTATCACCATCGTACTTTGTATTATCTTTCCACATCACTGTCACACGTGCTTAATCTTCTGATAAATATTGTTAAATACAAGAATGTGCTTACCATCCCTACACTTTCTCCTCAACTGTCTTTTGATGGAGCCAGTGCCAGTGCCATTTGTGTCACTGTTATAGATGGGCTGAACAAAAATTTAACGGGTGAAATTCTCGCAAAATCAGCAGTTTCACCGCATGAAACATTTCATGGAATTCAAGTATTCTGTGAAATTTTTCATGGGTGCAAAACTGGGAATTCTGCCCATGAAATGCAGTATTTCACCAAAAATGGTGGAATTTCACCCATGAGGGCAAACCTGGGAACTTTGCGCCAGGATCCTGTTGTTTTTAAATTGGGGCGCAGAGCCCTGGCATACCTGGGGTCTGCCACATCCCTATATTGCTGCAAATTGCAGTGATATAAAGGGACTTTTGAGAATCAACCCCATCTTGTGTAACCTATAACATTATTTTCCTTCAGGAATCTGTCTAGTCCTGCTTAGAAACTCCAGCTGTATTAATTTTCACAACCCTTACCAAATAGGTCATCCCATATATTAACCACCCTGGAATATTTACATTTCTTGATAGTTTAACTTGAAAATGACTTGCTGAGACCCAGAGTCTCATTTCCACTCCCCAGTGGTCTAGTGGCCCCCATCCCCAAACCCCAATCCTGCCTTATTTAATTAAATTATGAATTCTTGCATCCCTGGTGGTCTAGTGGCCCCTCCCTGAGCCCCAATGTGCCCCTATAATGAAATTAAAAATCAAACCCTCAGGGGTAGTATACTGGCCCCACCCAGATCCCTGATGTGTGTCAATAATTAAATTACAGTCAACCCCTCGGGGGTAATATAATGTTCCTCCACCTCGATCCCCAAGATGTCCCCATTATTATATCATAAGATTCAGCTCTCTCATTGGTAGTCCAGTGGCTTCCCCACCCCAGAAGGTAGTGCCCACTGTCACAGATTTGCTCAGCAGGTCATCCCTCTACTCCCAAAGTGCCAACCTGTGAGCGTAGAATTGTGAACAGTGAACAGTACAAGGTAACCCTCTTGTCTGTTTTGTGGGTTCGAGTCACCTTAGTCTCAAGTTCTGGAGGGATTCAAACTGATAACCTCTTGTTAGCATACCCAATTATCAGGCTCAGATAATTCTGTCTTCAGGGGGCCAGATATCTTTGCCTACAGGCACCTAATCAGGTATTACAAAATGAACCCTTAGAACTCTATGCAAGACCTAGAGAACTCTATCTATTTCCCAGTTTGGTATCACAATAAGCTCATACACAGTGTCAACTATAACCTTCAAAGCTTCACTTACATAAAAAAAAGAAGATTCAAGGTACACCAGGCAGTTTCTGTTTTTAAAATATATATCTTTACTTTAAAATAGGTAAATAGGAAAACAGTAAAATACAGAACAAAATATCCCAACACATACAACCTTACAACAAACAGGTTTAAAAGTGCATATTCCTACCAATAATAACACTCAGAGTAGTCTTGTCTAAGTTCTTATTTCTTAATCTTTTAGTGCTCAGATAGCTGCAGTTTTAAGCTATGTCCTGTCCTTTGAACTTATCCCTGGGGGGTTTTGATGTGTCAGTTCCAGCAAGACAGCATTTTCTCTTGACACAGTCCATCACACATATTTTTATATTTACAAAAAATGATACAAGGATCAGAACCCGCTGTCCAAGTGTGACACCCACCACCCCACTCCCTTCCATACTGAGACAGAGCCAGGGACTGGCACAGCCTTCCTTACACTTTCATGGCTAGTCCCTGACTGAACTGTCAGTGAGTGGACTGTAAAGTGTATGCAAAGTGTGTACACCTTACAGTCAGCGAAGTGAAAGTTCAGTCAGGGACCAGACATGGAGGTGTGAGGAGGGCTGTGCCAGTCCTCAGCTCTGTCTTGGGATCGGTGGAGAGCAGGGTGGTGGGCACTACCTTCTGGGGTGGGGGTTGGAGGGGGTGGCGGAGCCACTGGACTACCAATGAGAGGGCTGAATCTTATGATATAATAATGGGGACATCTTGGGGATTGGGCGGGGTCTGCTATATTACCCCCAAGTGGTTGAATGTTAATTTATTTATTGATGCACATTGGGGATCCAGGTGGGGACCACTATACTACCCTCGAGGGGCAGGGTTTTACTTTAATTATAGGGCACATTGGGGACCGGTCCTGGGGGCCACTATACTACCCCGAGAGGTTGATTTTTAATTCAGTTATAGGACCACATAGGGAATTGGGTTGGGGGACCACAGCACATTAAAAACAGGCAACTCTCCCAGGGAAAACATTTCTAAGTACCCTTAGACCAGCCCAAGCTGGTCTAAGGGTACTTAGACTTTCAGGCAAAATTCTGCATTTTGCAGGGTGAGATTCTATTGATTTTGGGTGGAATTTCGCACTGTGAAACATTTTGCGAAATGCTTGAATTTTGCAAAAATGTTCACAGAGAAAAATATGTCAGTTTTGCCCATCTCTAGTCACTGCCATAACCAACAAGACCTCACTGTAAATGGGAAGGGGATGAGTGACCATGCAAAAGGCTTGATGGGGCAGCCAACTGCTTTGCTCTCAGGAATTTGGCTACAGCAGAGTATTAAGTTACCTCCATCAAGCCTTTGCAGTTCCTTTTTGGCATTCTGGGGAAAATGTGATTAAAGGATATTAATTGTTATGGGAGGGCAAACAATTCTGAAGGTTACTTTAAGAAAGATACCAGGACTGAAATGGAATCCTTGTTTATTATGTGCATTCATAAATAAGTTTACCACTGTTTTCCTGAGGAATTGACATTTGCTACAAAGCATTTGATTGTTGAAGGTGGCTCAATAAACAAATTCCATTTTGTAGAATATAAGAGCTCAGCCTTCCTTTATTCCCCTTTTGAGCACTGTCTCTGCAGTGGAAGTGTGTTCTTCTAAACCTATATAGATTTATGTCCCAATTAGGGTAGTGGACAGCCTGGAGCAGTGCCCTGTAGAGTGCATTAAACTCTCAACCCAAACACTGAGGCCTAGGAGAGTTATCTGGCACTTGATATTTTAACTTCCTCCCTAATTAGAAGGCAGATGATAACTTCATATTACAGCTTCCTTGGGAATGTTATTCTCAGCTCAAATCATTCTCATGGATAGGCAATAGAAGTGTATAGTTTCTTGAGTTCTATGTAGGAGGATTTACAGTGATGTTCAGGGGAGTCAGAAATGGGGGTCTATTGACATTTAGAGGCTTACAAAATTATCTAGTATAAAACCATAGAAGGAATCATTAATTAAACACTGAAGATTATGGGCAGGATTTTCCAACTGTGGTGCAGGGCTTGCGTCCCACCCTTCACCAGGGGACTTAGGTTCCACCAGTGCACCGAACCACATTGCCACAACTATGCCTGATTTTCCATTCTCAGGTGCAGTTGCAGCACTTTCTGTGCTTTATGGCAACTTGTGCCACATAACTGGTGCAAGCTCCGTGTCGGAGGCCCCAGGGAGTGGCACAGGTTAGACCACAAATTTGTGGTCTAAGGACTGGCAGTCGGTGCAATGGACAGAAAATCCTGACTGCCATCAGGAGAATGCTGCAATCTCCATGCGCCATATGGTCGGCGCACCGGGGGCTTGCAGCATGTTTTACCACTTCGAAAATCCAGCCCATAATGTCATTATATATATTCCCTTTAGTAAATGTTCTTTCTATTTTTTTTTTTTTGCACTCTCTGCAGAATTCTACGATTTTTGGACACATTGTGGAAAATAGAACAAGATAAAGAATTTCCTCCTTTAGGAAGATCTGAGTAATTTTGATTTTATTTTTGCTGAATTGAAGTGGAATTCAGCATGCCAACACTAGGTACAGAACTATCATTGTGTTTGGGGCTGGATGCATTGTGGAGGAGAGAAGCTCAGCTCACTGGGAGGGAGGGAGGGAGGAGGGAGGTCATAGGCTGCCTGGCACTGACACAACCCTTACTGGCAAACAACAGAGTGGCAGACACTGGTGTCAGCTGTAGTGACAGCAATTTGCAGTAACACCTGACAGAGGGATCTATGTAGACCCGGAAATATGGACATTGTAACAATTATGTTTATTATGAATGCTGGTTCAACAAAAGTTACAAAACCATATGATGACTCACATTACCTTTCTGAAGGATCAACACAGGTATAAATGTTCTTTCCTACAAAGTCTCACAATTAAATATCTCACTCTTTCTTAGTAGTCAAAAATAAATACAAAATTTGATCCCAACTTCACTTCGAGAGTAGATCATGGTTAGTACTAATATTTAGTCATAATGTGAACTGGAGGTGGGATGGCTGAAAGTCCTGGAGCATATTGGTGTTATTTTTTTATTATGTTCTCACTTGTCCTTGTGAGAGTGTGTCCTTTTATCAGTGTATGCACAATGTCCTTCTGGAAGCAAAGAACTGAGCTGAAATTTCTGGTCCTTTTTTTAAACTAGCTAATTTGTACTCATAAGTGGACTAAGGAATAGGAACACGGATTTTGTACAGTAGATATAACACGTTCATACACCAGCCTTATTGTTGCCCTGTGTTTAGTAAGAAAGCTAGCAGGAACACTGAACTCTCAAACCAAACACAGAGGCCTAGGAGTGTCATCTGGCACTTGATGTTTTGACTTCAAGCCTAATTAAAAGACTGATGATAACATTACATGAGCACTGTCTGGGGACTGTAATTCCATGCTTATCTTCTTCTTCTGCTCTATAAGCAACAGCAGTGCATAATTTCGTTATTTCTATACGGGAGGATTTACAGTGATGTGCAGGCGAGTCAGAAATGAAGGTTTCCCTGACATCTAGACTTGATACCAAGTACAAAATCATTTAATGAATCATTAATGAACACAGAAGATTACTTAATTGTGTTTATTTTCAGAATTAAGGTTTTATTCTCCTTTTTTGTCACTCCCCATGGAATTCTCCAATTGTAGAAGACAGTGCAGAAAACAAGGCAAGATAGACAATTCCCTCTTACGTGATGATATCATGAGCCATTGTGATTTTTATGTTTGCTTGCACGCATGTGCAAGAAACATAGTACCATCATCCGAGTTTTCCAGAGGTGTGTCAGCCTCTTCCAATTCAGTCAGTGTGTTTGCAGGCATGGTCACAATGCACCAATCACTGCTCCAGCTGTCTATGACAGCTGAAAATGCAGTGGCATACAGTTGAAAGGGAGAGCTCCACTTCAGTGAGCAGAGCTCCCCCCTCAACATGCATGCACACATATTGCATGCTGATGCGCTCCCCCCCACGCACATACAGTATAACCGATGGGGTGCCCAATGCCCCATCGGCTCCATGCTGCCCCCCCCAAAAAAGCTTTCCTGGTGCCACACTGGGAGCCCACCCCAGTGTGGCCATGTCCAGAGTGGCCGACGGGGTGCCTAATCCCCCGCCGCTCCAGCCCCCAAAACAGCATTACAGCTGCCATGCTGGGAGCCCACCCCAGCGTGGCACACATCTGTATGGCTGACGGGGTGCCCAATCCCCGCCGGCTCCAGCCCCCCAAACAGCCTTACAGCTGTCATGCTGGGAGCCCACCCCAGCGTGGCACTAGCCCATATGGCCAACGGGGTGCCTAACTCCCGCCTGCTCCAGCCCCCCTAAACATCCTTTCCAGCTGCCAGGCTGGGAGCCCACTCCAGCGTGACAAATGTCCCTGCGTCATTAATAATTAAAAACCTGTAAATTAAAAAACGGTCCTCGTAGTCTCCCTGCCCCCACCCGCACCCACACATGGTGCACCCTGCATCCCCACACACACCCTCACCCCATACTTACCTCTGGAGTCCGGCGCGACGATCTTCGGTGGACCGGGAACACATCTGCACTCTTCAAAGCTGACCGCGAACTGAGGAAATGCCGGTAAGCTGTATAATGTAATAGATAGGGTTTTTACAACTTTGCTGCATATCTCGGGCATTTTTTGGAATTTTTGCACCAAATTTTTAACATGGGGTTTTTGGGACCCCTTCTCATAAATGCTGTCACTGTCATGGCATTATTCAGGCCTGAAGGGTGATTTCGCAGTCACTGTGCAAAATCACCTTTTGGGACTGATTAATGAAACAGCACTGCCAGTGTTCATAAGGTGGGCTCTCAAGAAGCCTATTTTGAAAGTTTGGTGGAAAAATTCCAAAAAATGACTGTTTTATGAGCGTGCGTTGCGCAGTTCCTATGCACGCTCATAAGTTCACGAATTTTCAATATTTTCACTCCAGATTTTCAACATTGCCATTTTACCACACCTTCTTATGAGTAGTATAGCTGTCATTTTTCACATCTCACCCAAAACATGTTTCCGTCCATGTAGCGCACAATGGCACAGTAGGTGTGCGAAATCAATGTATGGGACAAATTAAGAAAATACCAGTGACACTGTTCATGAGCAGAGGTCTTAAAATGGCTATGTTGAAAATTTGGTGAAAAAATTCTTAAAAATGACTGTTTTACGAGCATGCGTTGCAGAGTTCCTATGCAGGCTTGTAAATTTGCAAATTTTCAATATTTTTACTCCAGGTTTTCAACATTGCCATTTTACCACACCTCCTTATGAGCAGTACAGCTGTCATTTTTCACATCTTACCCAAAATGTGTTTCTGCCCATGTAGCGCACAATGGCGCAGTCGGTGTGCGAAATCAATGTATGGGACACATTAAGAAAATCACAGTGACACTGGTCATGAGCAGAGTTGTTAAAATGGCTATGTTGAAAATTTGGTGAAAAAATTCCCAAAAATGACTGTTTTAGGAATGCACGTTGCGCAGTTCCTACGCATGCTGGCAAGTTTGCGGATTTGTAATATTTGCACACCAGATTTTCAACAGTGCCCATTTTACCGCACTTCCTTATGAGCAGTACAGCTACTATTTTCATATCTGCTCCAAAATTTGTTTCCGCATATGAGCGCATAAATGGTACAGTCGGTGTGCAAAACAATGTTTGGGACAGATTAAGAAAATCACAGTGACACTGGTCATGAGCAGAGGTCTTAAAATGGCTATGTTGAAAATTTGGTGACAAAACTCCATAAAATGACTGTGTTACGAGTGAGCATTATGCAGTTTCCACGCACCCTCGTAAGTTCATGAATTTGTAATATTTTCAGTCCAAATTTTCACCAGTGGCATTTTTCCACACCTCCTTATGAACAGTATGGCTGTCATGTTCCACAACATGGCCGAAATGTGTTTTCACACTTTCAGCACAGAAATGCATGGTCGCTGTGGGAAATCATTGTTCGGGACAGATAAAGAAAATCACACTGACACTGTTCATGATCGGGGGTCCCAAAATGCCTGTGTTAACAATCTGCTGTAAAAAAATCCCCAAACTAGTTACATTATGGGTGTGCGTTGCACAGTTTCTATGCACGCTCGTGACCTCACCAGTTTTTAAGATTTCACAGATTTTCAACATTGCCATTTTACACTTCCCCATGAACAGTACCGCTGTCATTTTCACATCTTGTTTGAATGTGTTTTTGCACCTGTGGTGCCAAATGCCATAGTTACTGTGCAAAAGCAGTTTCCGGCTAACAAACTGATATTGCCACTGTTCATGAGGTGGGGGTCACAAAAAAACCATGTTGAAAATTTGGAGTGAAAATAGCAACGAATGCCTGAGGCATTAGGGTTTCCGACCATAACGCCCCATGCTGTAGAGAATGACAGGCATCAAGGGTGTGACTTGGGATTCTTGCCTGTAATGCTCATACCATTTCCACCCCCACCCTGCAGCCAGTGAGAGGCATCAAAAGTGTGCCTCAGACTCTTGAGCCCAAAGCGTTACCCCATTCTCTATAGCACCCATCTCACTGTATTTCTTGATGGAATGGGGTGCGAGCAAGGCCAAAGACCCTAGAACACCGTGACACTTGTCAGTGTCTGCAGGGTAGGGTGGTGAAATGGCGCGGTCGTTATGCCTGACGACCCAAAGGCACACCCCAATGCCTGTCACTCTCTGCAGGGTGGTGGTGGGGTTGGCTTCAGTTCAATACTTCGCTGCCATTCCTATTATGCAGCTCTGTAACTTCTACACTACCAATGCCAATGCCAGCAAGCAAACATTCAGCATTGACAAATGCTTGTTCTTTTTCTTTCTGCAGAATTTAAGTAGAATTCACTATGTCAGCACTACGTACTAAACTAAATATCACTGTCTTGAAGAATCCATAGTCAATAGTTCCATCTTGATACAAACTCTGGTTAAACTTTTGATTAAAGTCCTGGCTCTGGAGTATGAAATACAAAAAAATGTGCAGGTTCAGTCATCTGTAAGCATAGTCAACACTTCTCATGTTGCGTTTAAGAAAAGAGGCTGCAGGATCAAAAAGGTGTTCAAGTAGTCAAATTCATATTTGCAGTAGTCAACAAAACATTCTGGCAATCATGCACGGCTAGGCAACTTAATGTTAACTACATCTGACGAGAGAAAATTATTTGAAACATGACACCTAATATGAATCTCTTGCCAAATGTTTGCTAGAATAAGAAAGCAAAGCCTGCTGGTAGCAGAAAAAAAAATGCCTTTGTCATCAACTTTCAAAAGATTGTTATTATTTCTCAGTGCGGAATCTTAGACTTTGTTAGCATTTTTCAGTTCAGATGTCCACTTGAGCCAACCCCCCCTCCCCCGATGGCTTTGTGCAGTACGTCAGTTATGTGAAAATAAAAGACAAGTGAAGAAGGATATTAAGAAAAGAGGAAGAGAGCTGGGGTTAAGCAGGAACCTGCAGTACAAGTGATATGCAATCAGCTACAGTAGAAGTGAAAGCAGATGTAAGAAGTTAAAGGGAACAGTCAGCACTAAGATCCCTATACCCATGTGCAGGGCTGGTCTCAGTTTGCACTTTGTGTGCAAAAACCTTTTTTACTTACTATTTATAGTACTATAGTAGACTGTTAGACTAATGTTTCTTACTTTCAGGTTAACATTTTCTGTAATTATAAATCTCAGAATGCAGGACTGCAGCAGCTGGAGACTCAAAATCTGACAGTGGATTTTAGAGGTTTTATAAGCTCCTATCAGATGCTTTTTGACCCTGCTTTTCTTAGTACAGTACTCTGTGATTGTGCTTAGTCCCAGGAGCACAATGGGACCCACAAACAGAAAAAAAACAGAGCATATACAAATGGTAACATGCACTGCAAGCTCTTGAATTTCCCACTGTGCAACCTACTCTGATCTCAGCTGCAGGCAATTCTAGGATATGCAATTATAGAAAATGTCAGCTGGAAGTAAGCAAAATTAATTTGATACAATGTACTATACTACAGTAAACAGTAAGTAAAAAAAATGTTTTTGCACACAAAGCGCAAATTGGGACCACCTCACACTTGCTGTGGAGCTCTTAATGCTGACTGTTCCCCATTAAAACAACAGCAGCTAAATGTGTCAAATGATTGAGGAAACTGCTTATCCATAGAGTCTTCATGTCCCCAATTTTAGAACCTGACCTAAAACCTTAGTTAAGTCAAGTGCCTCACCAGTCACTTATCTACATAGCAATCAACCCTCTTCAACTAACTCCTAAAGAGGGGGTTTAACTTAATTGTAAACTTTAGAATCGGCTTGATCCAATAGCAACAAAAGTGTCCTCAGGCCAATGTGCCCATCCTTAGCAATATTGCACTATATTTTGCAACTTACTAGGAAGATCTTGCTCTGTCATTTCTCTGATCTCTTGAAGTTTTTGGTATCATACTCATCATATGTCTTTTTATTCAGAGGACATAGAAATTATAGAAAAAAATCATATTTCTGTAAATGTCATGGAAAGGGATGAGCAACTGCTAAGTTTTCCAAACTAAATCTGTCCAAACATCTGGAGTTCCAACTTGTAGTTAGAGATCTGGGCCTTTGGTGCTTTCAGCATTGGAACAAGGGTGGGTTGATGCCAAATTGGAGTTCAGTGAACATGTTAAAATCCAACACTTTTGACACTGGCTAAGTAGGTCCAAAGGGACTCTGCAGCACTTTGGTATTTAGTTTTCAGCATATGTAAATTGTTGACAAACCACATGACCTGCAGCAGCCAATTTAGCCATGCTATCATCCAGAAAATGAACCTCCTAATCACTACAGCGACATAGTACATTGTGTCACCTCAGGCACCACTCTTGCCAGACTGGACACTCTCTTCCAGTCATTCTGCTGCTACACTTTTAACGGTTCCCCTTGTACTCATCACTGCTCTATGTACCAGTCTCTCTATCCCTTCCTTCTCTTAAAGATAGGCACCGTGCTCAATGTGCAAACTTTGTAAGTTCTGGTTCGGCACTCTCCCAACCTACCTCTCAGCCTCACGCTCCAGTCCTCCACTCTACTCTACCCTCAGGAGCTCAAATGGCCATACACTAGTAATCCCTTCAGTCTCCATATCCTTCAGCCAAGCTGCGTTCAGCCACTGTCTCCCCAAAATCTGGAACTCCCTCCCTCTTGTAATTTGAAATGCCCCTTCCCCTTGGGTCCTCTCAAACCACCTCAGGGGTCTTGCTTCCCCCTCTTGCAACTGCTTCTAAATCCCTCACCATTTTGGCACAGCCTGTCCTGTCCCCACTCCCCCCCCCACTCAGCTCCCTCTCCTGACTCCCACTCTCTAAGTGGTAATACCGCAGGTATAGGCTCTTATAATGAAACTGTTTGACTTTTTAGTGACTTGTGTAATCTGTTCTTTACTCTAGTTCATGTCATGCACTATAACTATTTTTCTAAATAACACTGAATTGTAGCACTATATAGGGATAATTAACTGTCTTTCCCTCTACTCTGGTCTCATGATCTGCTGTACATCAATTTACAATTGTGTACTACTTTTGTGTTGAAATCAGTCTGCTAACATGTATTTTGTAATTGTTTCTAGAGAGTAAACCTCACTTTGTTACTGTTCTTATGACCAATTTTGTATATCAATGTAAATGAGTTCTACTAAGTGCTGTAATCTGACAGCTATCATGTATTTGTATTTGTTCTTGAATATATGACCTCATTTTGTACCACTCCCCCTTCCCCCCAAGATACATTTGGAAACAAGCTCCCAGCTCAGTGTACCTTTCCTGGTGACATTTTTCAACAAATAAAATCAGCAATGTTGAAGATCAAGTACTCCTTGTGCTGCACACAACTCTGTGCTATTTCCAACTCTCACTGAGGAGAAGGACCTGTCTCCTGAAGTCTCTTCATTTATTTGCAAAAAAGTGTAATTTGTCTGTAAACAGAAATAAATTGTCAGAGAATTGTGCATTATCTTTCTATTTAGCTAGTTTACAACATTTAACTGCAGTCTCAGGCAGAAAGGCTAGTCAAAGTGTCTGCTGCTCAGAGAAGAGGAGAGGAAAGCACAGTGTGTTTGCAGTAAGCTTTCAGCTCCAACCCCTGCGGCAGCACAGTGAGTCAATTTAGCAGACTTGGAAGGATGCAGAAAGGATTTCTGAAGGACTTATTATGCAACTGTCATTATACAATGGCAAGGAAAATCCTGGATGCTGATTGGCTGGCTGGCATGATTTACAATGTTTAAACTGTGCCACCATCCCATGGCAGGAAGTGCTGGCCACCAGTCAGCCCCAGTCTCTGAAATCACTCCAAGCCCCTCCCCCCAGCCATGTTCACAAAACAGTATTGTTGCATCCTTGCTAAACACAGGTATACAAGTACTACTGTGTAGCAGTGGGGATACTTACCATCATGTGCTGTAAAACAAATTCTTCCGAGCAGCACCATCACCATTAGACCCAGATCACTTCTCACTCTCTGGTCTGCTTCACTTCCTCTGGGTCTCCGGTTGCTCTTTCTGGTCCGTTCTTGGTCTGTGCTCCATTGCTACTTTGTATCTTGGCTACTGCCTCTCTCTCTCTCTCTGTTCCCCATAAATAGTAATTTAAAAAAAAAAAAGAAACCACGATGTAAATGGAAAGAACCCTGCAAAATAAATTCCCCCTAGAGGCACCGCACCACACCATCATACATCCTACGGCAAAGGGAAACCCCTAAACACGCAGTTTCTGACATCTCCCACCTCGCACCACACACTAACAGAGTTACTTAGTGTGACATAGACAGCCAGTTCTGAGTGCTGTATCCTTTGTTTTAATATAAAATGTATTACTGACTGTCTCTGCTGAAAATCTGATGCTCTAGGAGTGACCTCACCCCCCCCAGGTTTCAGCTGAAAGATGCAAGCCAGGAGAAAATGCTGACAGCATGTGAGTTCACACACACTCAGTTTTTAGAGACAATGTGTTACATGGAAGGCTTTAATCAAGGATCCTGTTTCTCTGAGTTTATTACAGCTGTAGTTGCTATATCATATCCATTTTTATGACGTTGGAGAGGAACCTAGGTTGTTACACAGAGGTGCAAGGTTGTAAATGCTCCTGTGAAGCCTGTGTGAGGAAGGATGCAGCATGGATCAAAAAAGATGTCATTTGAAACATGAGTCATGCTGAAGATTGCAAAATTAATACTGAAAAGACATCCTGTTTTTTTTGTATAAGATATACATTTTTTATATATAATCAGACAGAGGAGGAGCTAGCTGACCTCACACAAAAAAGAGGGTTGGCCAATACAGTTGTTTAAGGAATACTCTGTTTTACTTACACACACTTTTACCTAGACTCTGACTGAGGAAAGATCTTTGGACCACTTGTAAAGAGATATTTAGAAAAGAGTCAAATCTAAGTACTGTAAGTAGGAATTACACTGTTTAAACCTTGTTCTTTTAAAAGATTTGTATGTCTGGTGATATAACAGTTCTGTATTTTGTGCTTTACATATTTTTACCTAGTTTAGTAAAATTCTTTGGTAGAACTTACTTGGTCTGTCTTTGACTTCTTTTTAGTTGTAAGAAAAATTTATGGTTATAGCAGACAGCAGGCATAAGCTTGAATGGTGGTACCAAACTGGAAAGAGAAGCATTTTAAATCTGAGGTCTTTATTAAAGTTTTTAAGGGTTCATCTCTGTATACCTGGTTAGGTACCCATAGGCAAAGATATCTGGCCCCCAAAAGACAGAAATATTTGAGCCTGTGCATTGGGTACGCTAGCAAGAGGTTAACAGTTTGAATCCCTCCAGAACTTGAGGCCAAAGGTTGATCCAAACTCACAAAACAGACAAGAGGGTTATCTTGTTCTGTTAAACTGTTCACAAGCCTGTACTCGGAGGTTGGCACTTTGGGAGTAGAGGGCCTGACCTGCTGAGTGGGTTTGTAACAGATCAGTTGGCAGCGGTGGCATAATTTTGGTATCACAAGCTTTTATTGTTCTGTGTCAGCTGAGACCGTAAGCTCTCTTGCAAAGAAAGAAAAAGACAGAGTTTATTTTAAAAATGAAACAGAACTATACATCACTTGGTGTACAGTCAAGTTCCTACTCATTTTATTATTTTTCTAAAGTGCAGTCAGAGTAGCAGTAGTCAGGAAAGATGACTTCCAACTACAGCAGGCACACTGTAGATTACTTAAGGCAGTTGTACGGAAACAGAGGAGTCCCGTTCGAGGTGAAAGCAAGCAGGCAGAGCCTCATAGATGCCCTGATAGTAGCAGATACCAAGAGCAGCGAGTCACCAACCATGACCGGAAAGGACCAAACCTCAAGTGCGGAAGGGCTAGCGGCCAGTGAAGGGTCCAGAGCTGATGAGGAGAACAGCAGGGCCACTGTCAGTGAAGGGACACAGCAGCAGGGGAAGGTCACCAGTATCCTGAATCCAGAGGTACTCAGGCTGCAAATTGAGTTGTGCAGGATGGAACTCTAGACAGAGCGAGAACAGAGGGAGGCAGACCATGAGGAGCGTGAGCGCCAGTGAGCTGCAGAGGAGAGGAGGGAATGAGAATGCCAAGGCGCAGACTGTGAGGAATGTGAGCACCAGCAAGATGCAGAGGAGAAGAGAGAGGAGCACCAGAGGCAACAAGAACTGGAAAAGCTATGACTCCGACCAGCGGCACCAGAGCAGGTAAGTGGCTTGGGTTTAACTGGGACCTGGTTACAAATTGAACTCCAAATTAATAGCTGAATTTAAGGAGGGGGAAGATATGGACTCTTTTTTAAATTCTTTTGAAAAAGTTTGTATTCAGGCTAAAATTTCTAGAGAGTCCTGGAGATTCCAGCTATCCCCGCTACTTACTAGGAAAGCTCGGGATGCATTGGGTCAAATGGACAATGAGGACAGCAATGATTACAGCAAGCTAAAAGCTGCACTGTTAAAAAAGTTTGAATTAACTGCTGAATCATACAGAGCTAAATTCTGTAAGCTCAAGAGAAGCCCTGATATGAGCTACAAGGAGCTAGCCATGAAACAACGTCAGTTTTTAAAACATTGGTGGGAAGGAATTGAGGCAAACTCTGTTGATAAAATTGAAAATGTGATTTTATTAGAACAGTTTTATTGGGCTTGCCCAGATGAACTAAAAACCTGGCTGGAGGACCGAGATCCAAAAACAGTGCAAGAGGCTGCTAAACTCTCGGACCGCTATGCCATGAGCAGACCTGCTCTGAGAGCGAATGGGTTGGGCATGGCAGTGCAGAAAGGGAAAAGCGCACCTTCAGGGCAGCTAAAGCCCTCACTGCCTCCACTGAAACCAGTTAGCCCCAGGTTTCCAGAAAGGATTTCTCAGAAGTAAGAAAAGCCTGTTGGCTATGTAAAGAAACTGGGCATATTGCCAGACAGTCTCCCAAAAAGGCGAGCAATAATACACAACAGGGTGCTAGAAAAGAAGTGGGTTGTTTGTGTGTCCCTGGAAGCATGCCAGTGAACATGAGGGAACACATGCACCCAGTCATGGTGAATGGTGTACAGACACAGGGGTTAAGGGACACAGGGGCATCCCTGATGTTAGTAAAGGTGGATCTGGTACAGCCTGGTCAGCTTATACCCAATAAATACGTCACTGTACAAGGGTTTACTGGTGAAGAGAAAACATTGCCACTGGCTAGTGTTCTCCTAGACTGGGGTGAAACAGGGGGAACTGTGCAGCAGGTGGCTGTAGCCAAAACGTTAGCTGTGGAAGTGATCCTGGGTAACAATCTCCAGCAGGGGATGGTATGTGCAGTTACCCATAGCCAAGTGGCAAAGGAAAATTGTAGTTCCCTGCACCCCACATAAGCCATTGTGGAAACCACTGAGAGGCTGGTTCTCCAGCCTGTGTCTACTGATATGGAGATTGATAAAAAAGGGGTAGAAATTTCCCCGGTAGCAAGTGACCACACAGCTATGAAAGGTTACTCCAAAGAGGGAGAGGTGACCCATTGTCCAAGGGTTGGGATTGACAGTGATCCTGAGTGCCCTGATGCTAGTGCTAGGGACCCTAGTTTAGCGACTGAGGGGGACCTGTCCCATGTCTTGGGAATGTGTGAGGGGTTTGCAGCTGCTCAGAGGGTGACCCTAGTTTAGAGAAGCTGAGGGCTTTGGCAGACTCTGATGGAGCACAGGGAGGTGACGGCCGACATAATGTTTATTGGGAAAATGGACTTATGTATACTCAGGCAGTACAGACAGAGGGAGGCATGCTAGGCAGGCAGCTTGTTGTTCCCCAGGGGTATAGTGAGCAATTGCTCAAAATTGTACATGATATTCCTTTGTCTGGTCATCTGGGAATCACATGCACTATGCAGCAGTTAGCCCAGAATTTCAACTGGCTTAACTTCACCCAGCAGGTGAAGGAGTATTGCAGGTCTTGTCACCAGTGCCAAGAAATAGGGAAGGTGGGCAAGAAAACCCAAGCCACCCTGATTCCATTGCCCATAGTGGAGGAGCCATTCCAGAGGGTGGAAATGGATATTGTGGAGCCTTTAAATACCCCCAGCTCCTCAGGGAAGAGATTCATCCTGACTGTGGTGGATTATGCCACCCCGTATGCAGAGGCAGTGGCCCTATCCTCACTGAGGACAGACAAAGTGGCAGATGCTTTACTTGGGATTTTCTCCCGTGTTGGGTTTCCGCAGGAGGTAATCACTGATCAAAGGGGTTCCTTCATGTCGGACTTGATGAAATGTTTATGGGAGAAGTGTGGGGTGGTGCAGAGATGCACGACACTGTATCACCCACAAGCCAGTGGACTTGTGGACCGATTCAATGGTACCCTAAAGTCAATGCTCCGGGCATTTGCTGAACAGCAAGGAAGGGACTGGGAGAAATATCTTCCCCACCTGTTGTTTGCATACAGGGAGGTGTCCCAAGAGTCAATAGGATTTTCCCCCTTCAAACTCTTATATGGACCCCGGGATCATGGGCCCCTAGACTTGATCCGAGAGGACTGGGAAGGCAAGCACGCCACCCAGGGAACTCCCATTGTGGATTATGTCCTTAGGTTTAGGGAAAGGCTGAAGGAACTTATGGGGACAGCCCAGAGCAACCTAGCAGCTGCCCAACAGAAACAAAAAGTGTGATCACGACTGCAGAGCCAGAGCTCACTTTCGTACATGGTGGGTCAGGAAGTCATGGCCCTTATTCGGTCCAGAAAGACAAGCTGCAAGCTGAGTGGGCAGGACCGTAAAAGTGGTTAGGAAGGTAAATGACGTGAACTACATTGTGGAGTTACCTGACCAAGACAGACTGAAAGGATGTACCATGTAAACATGATGAAGCCATGTGCAAATAGGGCTGACATGGTGTTTGCAGTGTGTAGTCATGGGAAGGGGATGGATGAAGGAGACCCCCTTCTGGACTTGCTGGAGGAAATCAAGCAGGAGTCCTTTGTGGAGGCAGTAAAATTGTCTCCCCAGCTGGCCCCGGACCAGGTCCAGAAAGTAAGGGAGGTTTTAGAAGACTTTGCCCCCTAGTTTAGTGCTAAGCCCAGACTAACCCCCTTAGCGACACACAATGTGGAGACAGGGACGCAGACACCCATACAATGGACAGCATATCGGGTGTCAGAGGCTGTCCCAAAGGAGGGAAGTGGAGGAGATGCTGGATTTAGGGGTAATCCAGAGATCCCACAGCCCCTGGGCCTCCCCCGTAGTCCTTGTGCCCAAGCCAGATGGTTCAACTCATTTCTATGTGGTCTATCGTGGACTGAATGCAGTCATGAAGTCTGACACCCACCCGATGCCCCAGACGGATGAACTCCTGGACAAGTTGGGGGGGCAACCTACCTTACGACTATTAACCTGACCAAGGGGTATTGGCAGGTAGAATTGACTGACAGAGCTTTGGAGAAGTTGGCCTTCATCACTCCAATAGGCTTATTTGAGTTTAAAGTAATGACTTTCGGAATGAAGAATGCCCTGGTCACTTTCCAAAGGTTGGTGAATCAGGTGTTAAATGGTGCTGAGGAGTATGCCATGGCATACCTGGATGACATTGCCATCTTTAGTACCAGCTGGGAGGAACACTTATCCCACCTTAGGGAAGTGCTGGGCAGGATACAGAGGGCCGGGCTCACTGTCAAAGCCGAGAAGTACCAGGTGGCCATGGGAGAAGTGGCATACCTAGGGCATGTGGTAGGCCGAACACAGCTCCGTCCTAACCAAATAAAGATAGAGGTGATCCAGGCATGGCCCAGACCAGAAACCCAGTAGCAGGTCAGGAGCTTTGTAGGGACAGCAGGGTACTACAGGAAATTTGTACCCAATTACATTGCCCTGTCTGCTCCCTTATTTGACCTGCCAAAGAAAAAGATGCCAAAGAAAATTACCTGGGGCCCAGCCTGTGAGGAAGCATTTACCAGACTGAAGGAGGCACTGTGCAGTGCTCCTGTTTTGACAAGTCCTGACTATAGCAAAACCTTTATAGTTCAGACGGATGCCTCAGACATGGGTATTGGGGCAGTACTGAGCCAGACGTCTAGCCAAGGAGCAGATCACCCAGTAGTGTACCTGAGCAGGAAGCTACTTCTCAGGGAACAAGCATACTCCATGGTGGGAAAAGAATGTCTTGCATAGTGTGAGTCCTAAAGAAGCTAGAGCCATACTTGTATGGGCAGCATTTTGTGGTGCAGACTGACCACAACTCCTAGTTTGGCTGACGCAGATGGGGGAAAACAATGGCAGACTACTAAGATGGAGTTTTGCTTTACAAGGGTATGATCTAAAAATCGTACATAGGGCTGGAGTGAAGAACCAGATCTCAGATGGGCTGTCTAGGGTCTATGAGGAGTGAACTGATTTGGGAAGCTCATCCCATGTAGGGGATAGATCCCCCAAATTCAGTCTTGGTGAGGAGGAATTGTAACGTAGACAGCCAGTTCTGAGTGCTGCATCATTTTTTTTAATATAAAATGTATTACTGACTGTCTCTGATGAAAATCTGATGCTTTAGGAGGGATCTCACCCTTCCCCCCCAGCTTTCAGCTGAAAGATGCAAGCCAGGAGAAAATGCTGACAGCATGTGAGTTCACACACATTCAGTTTTTAGAGACAAAGTGTTACATGGAAGGCTTTAATCAAGGATCCTGTTTGTCTGAATTAATTACAGCTGTAGTTGCTATATCATATCCATTTTTATGACGTTGGAGAGGAACCTAGGTTGTTACACAGAGGTGCAAGGTTGTAAATGCTCCTGTGAAGCCTGTGTGAGGAAGGATGCAGCATGGATCAAAAAAGATGTAATTTGAAACATGAGTCATGCTGAAGATTGCAAAATTAATACTGAAAAGACATCCTGTTTTTTTGTATAAGATATACATTTTTTATATATAATCAGACAGAGGAGGAGCTGGCTGACCTCATACAAAAAAGGGGTTGGCCAATACAGTTGTTTAAGGAATACTCTGTTTTACTTACACACACTTTTGCCTAGACTCTAACCGAGGAAAGATCTTTGGAGCACTTGTAAACAGATATCTAGAAAAGAGAGTCAAATCTAAGTACTGTAAGTAGGAATTATACTGTTTAAACTGTGTTCTATTAAAAGATTTGTATGTCTGGTGATATAACAGTTCTGTATTTTGTGTTTTACATATTTTTAACTAGTTTAGTAAAAAATTATTTTTAGAACTTACTTGATCTGTCTTTGACTTCTCTTTAGTTGTAAGAAAAAAATATGATTATAGCAGACAGCAGGCATAAGCTTGAATGGTGGTACCAAACTGGAAAGAGAAGCATTTTAAATCTGAGGTCTTTATTAAAGTTTTAAAGGGTTCATCTCTGTATACCTGATTAAGTGCCCGTAGGAAAAGATATCTGGCCCCCCCGAAGACAGAAATATCTGAGCCTGTGCATTGGGTACACTAGCAGGAGGTTAACAGTTTGAATCCCTCCAGAACTTGAGACCAAAGGTTGATCCGAACTCACAAAACAGACAAGAGGGTTACCTTGTTCTGTTAAACTGTTCACAAGCCTGCGCTCGGAGGTTGGCACTTTGGAAGTAGAGGGCCTGACCTGCTGAGTGGGTTTGTGACACGTAGCACACACAGTCTGTTAGTGTAAGAAAACAAATAGCCCACAGCTTGGAGGCTGTCTCTTTAGGACCAAAAAATAATCATGGCATGTCACTATGTACATGGGGCTCTACTAGTATGAATATACAGCCACACTACAGCCCTAGTAGCCAAGGACTAATTTTTTTCTAGTGGGCTAAGAAATGCAATACAAATAAATCAAAATACCAAAAAAATATATTTTATTTATTATTTTTTTCCTTTTAAAAAAGAGGGACATTGTATAATCGCAATATGCCCTTCGAGGGTGTGGGGGATGGCAGGATTTACCCACTTCTGGTAGATGGCCTCATGACTGAACAACACACCAGGCATGGTAAATCCTGCCATTACCCATACTCTCTCATGGTATATTACTTAAGCAGTGCAGGGCATAAAATTCCATCTTATTTTGTCTGCGAGTGTGAGCCTGAAAGCCAGTCAGGAAGTGAAAGGTGAATTAGGCTGCTGTGAGGGACACAGGGTTTCTCAATGTCTCTCAGTGGGGTGGTGTGAGGGTGTGTCAGTTGGGTGTGGGCATATGGCCTGGTGGCATTGCTCTCACACATCTGCTCAATTTCCTCATGAGTCATGTGGCATTTCGGTATGTGTGTGTAGCATGCACCTCAGGTGGGCATCTAAAAATCACTAGAGTAAGTCATAACAGTTAGCATCCCTCCCTCTATCTTTCTTTCTCTGTTTTTCTGTCATCCGGTTCTGGGTTTGTTTCACTTACAATCAAGGAGGGCAGTCTGCTTACATGATCTCCTGCAGCTCACAGCATGACTTGCCTGTGTGTGCTTTTTTTCTGTGAGTTTGATCTCTGCAAGTGCATGGCTTTGTGGTGTGTGCATGCCATTTGTGAAACTGCTGCAGTTCTCAATGGGTCAGGCTTGATTTATTGAGTTGTATAATGTGAGTCATCCAGTTCACTTCATTCCATGTGAAACTGAGGGGGGGGTCATCTGTTGACTTCCCCTTCCCCCAGCTCACCACATAACTTGCCTGGTTAATTCTCTTAATGGTTGTGTTAATGTTGCCTAATTTGTAATGAACTGAGAACAGAAATTTGTCATAAAAGTAAGTTTCTGACTTCAGAAGCATTGCTTCAGTGGGTGTGTCTAGTTCATAAATTGCTTTGATGTTCCTGAGGTCAGGGCCAAATTCAGACAATGTTGCCCTGGCACAAACCTGGTTTGTGTGGAGCAAACCCAGTTTTGCGTCAAAGTGTTATTCACAAAAGCCCAGTTTGCCCTCAGAAACTGGGTTTGCACCACAGCAAAGTGTCAAGCAGGCTGCAATGCAATTGAGGGGGAGGGGACCTACTTATCAATGCTGTCCCATTCACAAAGTATTTGATCCACGCAAGGGCCTTTTGCAGGTCCCTTTGTGCAGAGCAAATACCACCAACTGAGACCTTGCTTTAATCCCCTGCAACCCTAGTGGCTGATATTGGTACTGCTGCACCCCACCCCCTACCCCATCGCCATTCGCTGGCCCAATTCCTAGTATCCAGGTGCCAGTGTTCCTCCAGCCACCGCCAATTACCACCCAATATGAAAAAGAATATTTCCTGGTGTCCAGTGGTCCCACCCCAACCCACACCCATGCCCATTCTGTATTTCATATTTCCCCTGGTGTCCTGTGTTCCTTGCCCCCACCCTCACCCACCGATCACCAGCCCGATATAAAATATGGATAATCCCTGGCAATCTAGTAGTTCCCCTCTCATCGATCACCGGCCATATATAATTAAAGCTATTCCGTGGTGGTGTAGTGTCCCCCCTCACTGACTGCCAGCCCAATCCAACATATGAAATCTATACAGATCTTTCCTGGTGGTCTAGTGGTCATTTTACATTTTGCATACATTTTATATCTTGTATCAGGTCAGCAATCGGCAAGTGGGGACCACTAGACCTCCAGGGATTATCCATGTTTTATATCGGGCCAGCAATTGGCGAACAGTGGTGGGAGGGCCACGCTACACTCCTCATAGCCTATGTAAATGTGCCCATAATTGGCATGCAAATGGCAATCTAGTGTCTTGTACACCCAATAGGCTCATTTGCATGGCTGTCTTTGTGAACTGGAAATAGCAACCCTGCGCTATTCCTTGTGGGCCCATTCTCTTGGCTGGATGTCAGGGTAACACCACTGGGGTAGTGCTGGTGGTACTGGGGTTACCACTGCTTCAGACTACCTCTATTCACAGCTGGACAGTATGATGTGCTATCTGACTGTGACTAGTAGTTCTGGATGCCTGGGCAGCTGCAAAGTGCAACACAAAATTTTGTATTGCCTTTGCAATTTTTTGTGACTCGGAGCCCAGCAATCATACAGTACCTCTTTCTGTGAGCATACACCCAAAAAACTCAAGGGTATTCTTGCCAAAAAACACATTGGTGTTTGTTTAAAGTCATTCCGTTCTCATGCAGTCCCTGAAAGGCTGCATACAGACTTGCATAAGTGATCTGCAGATACCCATTAAAACTTAAAGTACCTCTTCATGCACTTCGTATTCTCGAGGGGCATTTTAAAATACCTTAGCTGCACTTGATATATGCCAGATTTCAAACACGTGTACCTCTTCAGGCCCACACACAAGGAAAATGCTGTGCTGTAATGTGACTATGGTGTTAAATCTAGCTGGCTGTACCCCTGGTTCTGACAAGTCTGCTAGAAACATTGGCACCATTGAAATTGTTGATTACTTCACTAATAGTTGGTAACACAGTGTTCCGGTTTTGTTGCTTGGTGCATATCCACACACGTGCACACATGATGGACTTTTCCAGGGCTCTGGTGTTTTGGTACCACTCATCACTGGTGACACCCAAGGTGTTGGTCCCTTAATCTTTTTGATCACACTGAGGCATTCATGCTTCTCGAGCTCCTGGTAAATTTGGAAAGGAACTAGCCAATGCAGTTGTGTCATGGAATGCACAGTCTATTTAAAGTGTAGTTCAACCTGAAAATGATTAAGTTTATCAAGGCTATGAAATGGACCATCATACTTTATGACCAGGTTATCAATGGCTCTCCAAGCAGACTGCTATTTGCTAGATGCTAACCATTTTAATGAGATCCAAATTTTTGAGATTTTTCCAACTGAGCAGTGATCCACCTGCCTCTTTTCTCACATAAAAGTTGCTTGGCAGAATTTAATTTCTGACTCAATGACAGAATGAATTATCCCCGGGACAGGTAGTTATTTATGCACACCATATGGGTAAATATTTACTTTTGTTTTCTGCCATTAGCTGTTGGGACATGTTAGCAAATTTAGACTTGCCAACCATTTAAATAGGGTTTCCTGTCACTGGTTGGCCACAAATCAATTTATATCAAAATATGGATGCTTCTGCAACTTTATGTCACCAGGCTTAGGAATGTCAACAGTGTATGCACAGACATCCTCATCTGAGCTGTTGTAATTTTCCTCTGTGTACAATACCTTTACTTAAAGTCTACTCTTTATTTTCTATTTATTTATACTGCTTTGTCGCTTTGACCTACAACATATTGCAAAACAGTTTGACTCATTGCATCTACGGTACTCTTTTACAGAAGACAAGCATGCTGTCTTACCTCCTAGGTGAGGATAAGCACCACCACAGTTCCTGCATTTCATATTGCCCATGTTTTCATTAGGCCAATATGAATCTTGCTTGAAATGTTGCTTGCTACCAGCTGATTTGAACAGTACTATTTTATTTACATGATTATACTCAGTACCTAATGCATGTGCCTCCGTTCCACAGCATTACTTATATTAAGTAGCTATGTTAAGAACATGTCAGGGTCCCAACACCCTTTTACACAGTTTGTTAGATCAGCATGTTTGCATAATTTGGATTTTTATTTTATGAGTAATGTGTTTTTTTCACTTACTTGCTTTGCCTGTTAGAACATATATATTTCATACTCTACATTTCTTTAAGAGTAAAATAAGCAGTCAAGGCCTTTATGGCCCAATCTAGTGCATCTCACTTTTACCTTAGTTTGTATCTGGTAAGGTATCAGAAATATCATTTATCTGCTCACCAGCACAGTGCAACAAGAGCTCTGCTCACCAACATAGTGGAACAAGAGAGCCCTTTGCCTCTTGTGTTCCTCAGTGTTTAGTGCAATTAGTAGATTCTGGAATCCTGATACTCATTTTCTCCATTGTACCACCATAGCACCCATTTGTGTATTCACATCCAACATCTGGTAGTTCTGTTGCCAGTTTCTTCAGTTTAGTTTATACACAATCTGACAGGCAGTTTTCTTTCCGATTTCAGAGCACTTCACTGCAGTGCAGTATTGTCTTTAAAGCCTGTCACCATTGAATCATTCATTTTCAATGTAATGCAAGACTCGGTTGTCATGAACCCACTCCTGGAGGGTCTGGTCCACTGAGCTCACAGTGCCCACCCTTAAGTACAATCCATGATAGGAGGGAACAGGGATATCCTCCTCATCCATTTTAATGCTCGCTGAGGTCACAACTGCACCTCTGCCATTGAGTCTTATGGCCAAATATGAACCCGTCCTTGGCTATTACACATGGAAGAAGACCCAGGCATCACACTCTCTTCAGGGGTAGCAGTGTAAAGCCTGATATGCCATTCTCATTGCAGAACATGCAACAGCCTGGTTCAAAATCCCTGCAGACTCATCCCTGAGACTTTGGTATTATAACTATCCTTCCAAATCCCTTACAGACCCTTTTCTCAGTTTGGTTGCTTTTGGTGAGACCCCTTCTGGCAACAACAGTTTTCACAGATTATTAATAAACCTTCTACAGTTACACATAAATATAGAAAACTCACACAGGCAGAATTTCTTCAGAAAACAAATATTTTTACTAAAATACTTAAATTATTACAGTTACAACTAAAAAGAGAATATACTAATTTGGGTTACGGTATGCAGAAACAAAATGGGAAAATAGATACATGTAAATGCACCAACACTGTTAACTAAAAGTCTACCTTGAAATTGCAGTGAATTGAAGCCCAAAAAAGTAGACAAAAGTTTTCAGTTTCTTTAGTCCTTGTAGCCACACTGCGTTTCAGCAGTTTGGATTCTGTATGTCAGGTGGAGTTCAGATGAACAAGTGTATGTCTCAAAATGCCCTGATTTGGGGCTACTATACCTGCAGTTTCCCCTTGAAATAGTGAGTTAATATCCCACAACTTTTAGGCCAGTATATGGAACTTTTGTTCTTCCCCTAAATCTTATTTTCTTGATAACCTTTGATGGGTCAGATTCCCATAGCTAACCCAGGTTTTACAATCATAACTCCTGTAAGTGAAATTTCACACAGGTATGCTAGAAGGATGTATTCTTTGCTATTACCTCACAAAATGAAGTATACCATTAACAGTTTCCTGGGATCAAAGCATTCTGCTTTTTCTTGAAGTAAAAAGGGCTATCTCCTGACATTTTATTACTTTTGTTTCCCTTGGGTAGCTATCTTAGAGGAAGACTCTTTGATCAACTATCCACAAGCTTTTTGACAATAACTTGTCATTTTTCTGGCAAGCAAGGCTGGCCTGCAGGTTAAAAGAAGGTCAAATCTTTTTTTTTTAAATCCAGTCTTTTCTCTATGTGCCCTTGATGACACTGGCATGTACATATACAGAGGATTACATTAAAAAAACATATATACAACAGAATTATATCTACAAATAAGGGCTAGCAGCTGGGCAGCTCACCACATAGGTAACCCAAGTTAACTTAAAACAGTCAGCATTTATTCAGGAAAGCTCACAAAGTACTCTGCTCTCTTACAGTGCTCACATCACACTAGAAGCAACAGTGCTCACTGACCCCATCTAGTGGCTAGGTCAGTTTACTACAGGTTGCTACAAGTCTCAAAACAACTTTTCAAACTGATCTTGACCACTACACTGACTGTATTAATTTAGATGTTAAAACCTAGCCAGTGTGTGCTCAAGAATCCTGTCACTAGGTGTGTCACCAGTTTATCAGTATTTGTTCTTCTTAAAGATACCTTTTATTATGCGAGTTAGAAGTACTCCAAATAGAGACAGAGTGAAAGAATTCACAGTCTCCAGTGTGAGTATAGATTGTGAATAGGTCTGCTCCTTAGTGATGCAGTCCAGATACAGTACAAAACACTGATACTACAAGGCATGTTTCAGATTCAGGTAAGCAGAAATTGCTCAGATTATGACAATGATGATGATGATGATGATGATGGTGACTCCATTTACCTTGTGAAGTAAACAACTGATGCAACAGATAATCAGGATTCCTGTTGCTTTCTACAAGCCCTGCTGCTATGTTGTTCCTCAACCTGGGACTTCTCTCTGCTTCTCAGTGCTCCTGTCTATATGTCATTTTATGTGGAGGAGGGGATTTATCTTCTTTAACTGTTTATAATTTTCTTGGAATCATGTGTAACTGCTCTCTTTCTTTCATGCCTTTCTTTGTTTTATTTGGAAAGCTAGAACATCGACAATAAGAAAAAGACAATGGGCCAGATATTCAAAAGGGTTGCGCCATGCGCAATAGGGTTGCGCCTGCACAAGTCCAAACTTGCTCCATTCTGCGATATTCAGCAGGAGGCAGTTGCACCACAGAAAACATGCTGAGCAACAGCGCAATGCAAATGAATGCATGCTGAACTGGAGGGGGAGGAACCATGCATAAACTGCACAGCCCGATATTCAGCCGGGCTGTGCAGAGTTGTGCAGGAGCAACCCCAACCTGCGCCTGCAGGACTTTGAGCCAAAAAGGCTTAGTCGAGGGCCACCCACAGTGAGCTGCTGTATTGCAGGGTGCAACACAGCAGCTGCCACTCCAGGTTGGGCCCCCAACCCAGTCCCTGTGCCCCCCGTGATGTTCATTCACAAATCTGACTGTCATGTACGGTATGAGTTGCATGCCCATTGGCTCTTGCTCTGCACCAATGGGCGTGCAGCCCTACCGAACAGTAATCAATCGGCGGGCGGCGGGCAGCCCGGGGCGTGAAGCGGGTGGGATGCTGCCGCCTGCCGGCTGGGGGAGTGGGGTGGTGGGGCTTCATGGGTGGGTGGGGTGGGGACACTAGCCACCAGGGCTATGTTCGGGGGTGGTTTTATTACACATACCACCAGTGATCGGGCATTTCGGTCCACTGGACCACCAGGGATATGTCAGGGAGGAGGGTGGGATTTATCACACATACCGCCGCGATCAGGCATTTTGGTCCACTGGACCACCAGGGATATGTACGGGAGGGGTGGGATGTACACATACCGCCGCGATCAGGCATTTCGGTCCACTGGACCACCAGGATATGTGCGGGGGGCCACACTGCTGCCAGCGATCGGGCTGGTGGGGAGTACACTATGCCTGTGATCGGGCTGCAGGGGCGTCGGTCCCCGATGGCTGTTGCTTGCAGGACGCCAGGTGCAAGTCCTCGATCGGCGCACCTACATGCTAATGGCATGCAAATGGGGATAATCACATGCAAATGGCCCCCTGCACCTTGCATGAATTATAGCCCCATTTGCATGTCACCTTTTGAATATCATGATTTCTGCTGTGTGGCTAATGGTATTGACACCCATCAGTTGAATGCTCCACTTCAACAACTTGCGTGGCTAAGTTCTGACATGCTACGCACAGTGGCTGTGGGAGTTGGTGATATTCAAAGGAGTTGCTCAATAGAGCAACTCCTTTGAATATCACCCAGGACACACCCCTGTGCAACTATTTTGTGCAGCTCAAGGGCTTGCGCCTATGAATGGTGCAGTTTGTATATCCAGCCCAATATGTCCATCTAGTCTGTCCTGAGTTCTCTATTTCCCCCAGGATCTATTGTCCATACAGAGTTTTATTCTTCTCAGTTTACCCCCAGCTCCCCTCCCTGTTGCTACCAACCTGAGTAACCACTAAACCCTTCACTCTGTCCCAGCCATGCTTCAAAACACTTATGGTCTTGGCATCCACCATCTCTGCTGGCAGGTTGTTCCATGGCTCCTCCACCCTTTCCATAAAATAGAACTTCCTCACATCCCTCTTAAACCATCAGCCTACAAGTTTCTACTCTTAACTGCAGGTTCTTGACCTGTACTCCTGATAAAATAGTCTCCTGCCGTTCATCCTGCTTATTCCCTTCAGGAACTTTAAGGTCTCTATCATATCCCTTCTCTCTCACCTGGTCTCCAGTGAGTACATATTTAGTGCCTTGAGTCGATCTCTGTAAGATCTGCTGTACTGGCCCTGAATCATCTTGGTCACCCCACATTGCATGTTCTCCACTCTGTCGCTGTCCTTTCTCAGGTGTGGACTCCAGAACTGGGCACAGTATTCCAGGTGTGGCTTCACCAGTGACCTATATATGGGTAGTAGTACCTCCTTTTCCCTGTTGTCAGTACCCCTTCTGATGCACCGCAGCATCCTGTTAGCCTTACTAGGGACCTTGTTGCACTGCTTGATTGTTTGAGGGAGTCACTAATAATGACTTCCAGGTCCCCTTCCTCTGCTGTAGTGCTCAGTTTAACCCCTACCATCCAGTACTGTCTACTGTCCCCCCCCCCACAAGGTGCATAACCTTGAATTTTTTGGTGCTGAACTTCAACTTGCAATAAAAGGATCACATGGAAGAACATTGATCAGTGAGCATCACAATCTTGTTTGGAAACAGCTCATCCATTTATTTAAATGCTTCATAATTTCAGCTATGACCACTACAAACTTATCCTGATGGTGTTTCACTGGTTTGCTCCCAGTTTTATCTCTTGTGTATACAGAAAATTCAAAATAATTCAAATTATTATCAGTCATTGCATTGTGTTTCACTGGGAGGTGCTCTCTTGAGTAAACGGAGGGGCCAACTCCTGAAGATAGCTTTGGGCTTTCCCAGACTGTGACCAGTCTTCCCTGTCTGCAGCCATCAGCTCTGTGGATTTGGACCATCCTGGAAGGTACATCTTTTCCTGTATGTGAGGGAGCCAACTGTTTGGTTGAGGTTCCATTTCTATCTGGACTACTTTCCTGAAGAGAATGCGGTTGCTGATGGTGCTTCCGCATTCTTTATCTTGGGGTAAAAGGCTGCCTGGTATTGTGCTGTTTGGTGTGTTCAGGGACAATTGCTTTGCCAACATGTTGTCTGTTCATACTGCTGGCCAAGCTGACTTATAGACCATCCTAAGACCCAGGACTTTTGCCCCTGCTGGATTATAGTTAGGGGGTTGGTTGTTTGATGAACTGTGGCAATTTATCCCTGGGTTCCCAGAGCTGGTGAGAGTAGCCCTGGTGAAACCCTGAGAGTTTATCCTGTTTGTGGCATTCTGACTGATTTACACAGATGGGCTATCATTCCATGTAGAGCCTGGGGTGTTGAGAAGGCCCTTAGTCTTCAAAATGGTGGGCTGTGATACTGCTTTTGCATTTCGTTTTCTCAAGTTGCAATAACTGTGGTCTTGTCTAGTGGGACCTCTTTGTGTGAGCTGTGGACTGTGCTCTACTGAACTTGAACTCTAATCTACAAGCTTTTTGCTCCTCTTTGGCAGTGTGTGGGGGTCATGTGGGTATGGGTGGGGGTTTTTGATTTTAGCTATTGTTTGTGTGATGTGTGAATGATCTAGGCTGTTATTGTATTAGTGTGTGTTTGTGTGTGTGTGTTGGGGGGGTTGCATAGATAGAACATTGTGTGCCTGGGACATTATAGTCAGGCAGGATGTGTCTGGGGAAGTATGAGGGCCTGGGGTGGGCTAGGATTGTGTACGATGTGTCCCAGCTTCTCGACCTGTGGCCCTTCTCTGACCTCCCAGTTTCTGCCACCACAGCTCGTCACTGTTGGGAGGTTGGTATTAGGAAGAGCCGCATTGCTCGATTGTGGCAGGGTGCCTCGGGCACATTGGTTGGGGCAGGATAGTTAGTCAGGTGCAGAAGGCACCCTGGGTTTTGGTGGGTCCAAGGGAGAGGCCAAACGTGTTTGGTACCCATCCCAAGGGTTCCCACCAGACTGAGTGGGCAGGCAACCAGAGGGGCTCCATTGTGCACCAATCCTCTGAGGACAGTGCTTTGCAATGCCAGATTGATCAGAAACAAGACTGCAATTATGACGGACTTGGTTTCTTTGGTCAATCTAGCTTGCATCACAGAGACCTGGGTGGGTGATGATGCTGGCCCAGTTTTAGAGGCTGCCATCCCCCCGGGTACTCCGTAGTGCACTGCCCCAGAGTGGAATGCAGGAGCAGAGGGTGGCCATCTGTTTTAGACCTGAGGTAGGCTTCACCATGTACCCAGTGAGAACATTGTGATCCTTTAAATGTGTAGCTGTTCATGGGGGTCTGGGCACAGGTTGGAGGAATCTGCTCATTTACTGCACCGCAACCCCCCCGGGCAGTGGGAGAATTCCTGCAGGAGGTTGCCGACTTCATCGTCGGCGAAACATTGGAGGCTCCCAGATGTCTAGTGGGGGACTTTAATGTTTGGACTGATGATGAATCTTCTAGGCTTGGTTATAACCTCCTCCAGATGATGTCATCTCTGAGCATGACGCAAGAGGTTTCTTCTATGACCCACCAAGGCAGCCACATGTTGGACCTTGTCTTTTCACTGGGGCTTGAGATAAATAATCTCAAGACTGATCAGGTCTTTTGGTCTGATCATTGCACGGTGGAGTTCTTGTTCAGGCCCCCCCGAGAGCCCCCCTCGAGAGCCCTCCCCTTGCTGAAATGGTAAGCTACCACCCTTTGAGGGGTTTGATCCTTGAGGCTTTTCTGGCAGTGGCCAATCTATCTAGTGTGGGTTATGAATGCACAGGGGGTACGTGCATGGCAGTTGCCGCTTACAACAAGGCGATGTCTGATGTGTTCAACTCCCTCACACTGGTCCATGTATGATCCAAATCCTCTAACTTGAAGTCCCTGTGGTTTGATGGGGAGTGCAAGGTGATGAAGATTATGAGTCAGAGGTTAGGGCACTGCTGGTGGAAGACCAGGCTGGAGGTGGACAAACTGGCCCTGCATACTCATTATGGTGAGTATTGGTGGCAATCAACTGTAAGAAGGCAGAGTTCCTGTCCAGGGAGATTGCTGCCAGGAAAAATAGACCAACTGTGCTTTTTCAGACTGTTGACAGGCTTTTACATCATGCCTGTCTGCAGCCAAAAAACCCTTTTCTGATGCTTTATGTGTAGGGTTTGCTCGACTCTTCTCGGACAGAGTGTCCGCCATCCGGCAAGGAATTCTGCCAGTGAGCCAAGTTGTGGCCGACAGTGGTTTCCTTGGGCGCCCAGAGAGCACTCTATCTAGTCAGTGTCAGTTGTCAGTGTCAGTGGCTCAGCAGGTAGCACACTCACCTCTGAGGCCAGGAGATCAGCAGGCTGTGGGTTCTATCCCCACACCAGGCACTTGGGTTAATATCCCAATACTGACACTAGTGCAGCATGAGAGGGGTGCTGCACTCCTGAGGTGCCGTCTTTCGGATGAGACATTAAACCAATGTCCCATCTGCCTGTTCTGGTGGTAGTTCAGGTGGATGTTAAAGATCCCATGGCATGTCTCGAAAAGAGCAGGGGAGCTTCCCCAGTGCCCTGGCCAAATTTCCCCTCATTCACTAAAAATACCACCAACAACTTAATCTAGTTCAAGGTCAGTTGGAATTCATCTGTAACCCCCTCCTCGGGTCATGCCTGAAAATAGGCAGGATTTGTCTAGTGCACTTACCCGGTCAACAAAAACTAAATAAATTAAAAAAAAAAAAATAGTTGAGGCGAGTTTAGACCAGTGGAGGTGGACAAGATCATTGACGTTGTTTCCAAGCTGAGGCACACATATTATGAACTGGACCCGGTGCCGACACGGTTCTTGATGGGAGGCGTCAACTCCATTGGCCCAGTGTTTGCGTTGATTGTCCAGTGCTCTTTGTTGGAGGGTGTCTTTCCTGATGCCTTAAGGGTGGCACTGGTGAGACCCCTTCTGAAGAGACCATCTTTAGACCCTGACGTCAAGGCAAATTACCATCCTATCTCCAATCTTCCATTTTTAGGTAAAGTTGTCAAGAAAGCTGTGGCACTGCAGCTTGAGGAGCACTTCATGGCCCATGACCTCCTCAGGGCAAGATACTGAAGGGAGGGGACAATTCTCGTTCTCCTTGATCTCTCCTCAGCTTCTGACATAGTGGACCATTGTGTGTTACTCGACCACCTGAGGGAATTTTGTAGACTCACTGGCACTGTCATCTGCTGGTTTGAGTCCTATCTCGCAAATAGGAAGCAAAGGGTAGTGATGGAGATTTTCTCCTCCTCCTCCCCTAGCCTTCTGTCTTGTGGAGTACCTCAGGGTTCGGTCTTGTCACCGATGTTGTTCACCATGTACATGCTGCCCTTGGGAGAACTCATTAATAAGTGCAGTCTGGGTTTTCATTGCTATTCTGATGATACTTTTCCTTTGCCCCAGGACACCCAATGTAGTGGACATGCTAAATAATTACCTTGCTGAGATCCATGACTCGATGGCCTCCAGCTGGTTGCTACTGAACCCCAATAAGACAGAGGTACTGGTAGTGGAGTCGAACAGAGGGCGTGGTATGGTGGCCTCTGGTGCAGAGACAGAACTTTTCCTGGGTTCTGTGCCATTGAAAACCTCCTCTAGGGTGCTTGACTTGGGCATTATCCTGAGCAGTGGACTGACATTTGAATCCCAGGTGTCATCCGTTGTCCATACCAGTTTCTATTATCTGAGGAATATTGCCACGATCAAGCATCTAGCTCTGCTTACCTTGGTGCATGCCTTCATGACATTGAGGCTTGACTACTGTAATGCGCTCTTCCTCGGGGTCTCTGGATTTACCCACTACTGGCTACAGCTGGTGCAGAATGCAGATGCCAGATTGTTGATGGGGCAGCCTAAGTACTGCCGCATCACCTTGGTGCTGCATGAACTGCACTTACCGCCAGTCAGATGGAGGGTCCTCTTTAAGGTGGGCTTGTTCACCTTTAAAGCTCTACACAGTCTGGACCCTGGTTACCTGGCAGACCTTCTTACACCTGCTGCCTCAGTCTGCTTCCTCCATTCCTCCTCTAGGGGCCTCCTTGCAATTCCCAGGATGAGGTTAAAAATGTCCAGCGACATAGCTTTTAGTGTCGCCGGCCCCGTCCTGTGGAAATCGCTACCTCCAGCTATAAGGGAGGCCCCTTCAATAGAGGTATTCAAGGCCTGCCTCAAGGCCTTCTTGTTTAATCAAGCTTTCTCTGACCCTGTTCTTTAAATACTGCCTTGTTATTGACATACTGTGAAGCACCTTCTGTCCCAGGCTGCCTATTTATTTAGCTATTTATCTTTCTGATTTTATTCTATCATAACTGTCTTTTAACACTGTTTTATTTATTGGTGTGTTGTTTTTATTTATTTTTTGGCTGTATTTTTTGTGTACAGTGCCCAGAGCCTCAGGGATTGGGTGTCTTAAAATAAAATGTTTCTTTCCTTGCCTTTTGCCATTTGCACTGTACCTATGTGACTAATTTTCTTTCACTCACCAGTAAATGATTAATTTCATTTAATTTCAAACTTCTCTACAAGCATGGTACTCATGTGTTTCACCTCCTAACTTGTCCGTAATAGTGATAATAGGCCAAGGTAGTACCTTGGCATTTATCCTGTTGCTGTAGCGTCACCACATGATGATATCAATGCACCCCCTTTATTCGTAACATCAAAGCTTGATATGTACTTGCACCTGAATTGTTGCTTTTGCTATGGGTGTACATGCTAAATTGTGTGCAACATAACCTCCCATGTTCCAAATTTAATTTTTATTATTTATTTATACAAGTGTATTACAGTACCAATATCAAATAGTTCTGTACTATACATGTTAAATCGAAAAGCTCTCACTCTTTCTATCGCTTTAATTATTTTTTACAGGCATATGCGGTGTGGTGGGAGATCAACAGAAAAGTAGCTTGTGGCCACCTTTCTAGTGGGATTTGAAAAACTACACCACCCTTGTTCATGACATGGGGTCATTAGAATGCTATGTTGAAAACTGGGGGTAAAAAATGACAATGTTATGAGTGTACATTGAAAATGTTCTATGTTTGCTCATAACTTTGGTAATTTTGAATATTTTTACCCCAAATTTTTAGCATAGCCTTTTTTTAACATTATCTTATGAACGTGACAGCTGTCATTTTTCAAATCGGCCAAAATCTGTTTTCGCATCTGTGGGCACGGAAATGATGGTTCGGCAGGGATTTGAAAATTTTCAGTTACTGGGTTCATGAGATGGGGTAATAAGAAGGCTGTGCTGAAAATTTGGTGTACAAATATGGCAAAATGCCCAGGTTATGAGTGAGCATTGCAGTATTCCAACGTTCTTTCATAACTTTGCTCATTTTCAGTATTTTAACTCCAGACTTTCAATATAGCCATTTTTCCACATCACCTCATAAACATGACTAGTGTAATTTTTTCAGTCCTGCATGAGATGTGACCTGACTTTGGGAGTCAGCTCATTGACCCAACTGGATAGGTTGAGGGTGGGGAGAAGGTGCTATTATAAAAGCTGCATGAGCCCAGGTACCATATAGTGAAGACAGTTGTCCTCTTGGTATAGGGCACCACATCTCTGCACCCATGGGTGGCAGAGGGCCCTGTGCATTGGCTGACAGATAGACTCTTTGCCCTTTGCATCTGTATCTGTGGCCACATGGAAGTGCAGGGACCAGAGGGCATTGCAATTCTGCAGCCCACCAGGCAGCCCCATGAATTTTTGACACAGAACCCTGCACTTCAGAAGGCAGATGGAGTCTTCCCTTCCCATTGGATGCAGATGGCTTTGCACATCTACATCTGTTCATGCAGGTCCCGAAAATATGTGCATGCATGAGGATATGACTCCACTATCTCAAAAAGAAAGGAACTTTTTTTTTTTTTTAAACTGTGTAAATGTACAAGTTAGGGTTCAGCTTAATGCCACAAAAGTAGGGAAATGTTTGAGTCTTCCTTGGGGTTGTCAACCCTAATGCCCACCTCATTCCCAAGGTAAACAACATCAGACAGGACTCTGCATGATGAAAGCTACAGTCAATTGTGTTAGCAATGTGTGGCAAGACATACTTCTGTACCTTTGAAGACTATCACTATGAGGCAATGTCTTGGAGCTGTAATTTGTGCTTCAGACAAGAGGCCATGGGCTGGGGGGAGGGGGGAGCATTAAGTTTGACAACTTCTAGGAAGACCCCACCATGCCAGAGACCCAAAACACTAATGTTTTTTTTTCCTTTTGCTGCTTGGCAGGTGGGTGGTGGGGAGTTAGGGTTGAAAAACCTAATGACACATTTCCCTACTTTTGTGGCATTAAGTTGAACCATAACCCATAACTGGTGCATTAATGCAGTTTTTCGCAAAGGATATTATAGTAAAGGCATTCAAGCCAATGCTTCATTTAATCCTAAATGTTCATCAAGAGCTCAAAATCTTTCAATCCAGTATGTTTCATGTAGTAACAACCTCCTTTCCCAAATTCCTCCCCTGCTATGTGACTCCAGCTTTTCAATCCCATAGACAAATAATGCTGAAATTTGATGATTGATTTTCTGTTGAAAAATATCTTGCTAAACTAGATGGAATATGTTTCCTTTGTATCATCAATTTGTGAAACTTCATTCACATATTTGAGACTGTCTAGTGCAGTGTGCCCTGCAAGCACATTGGTCCACACTGTGGACCAATGGACTTACAGCCCATATTATACCTGTCATTCAGCAGGTGGCTGGGCAGTATGTGGGCAGCTTGCAGCCTCCTGCCGATGACGGGAGGAGCGGGTGGGCAAGGGGTCCAGTGGGTGGAGGGGTGGGGGTACCACTGGATCACCAGGGAAGTACGTTTCAGTGATTTACCATGATCAGAGACCTTGGGGAGGTCCACTAGACAACCAGGGACTGTCTTAATGTACATTCATCGGGGACTCAGGAGGGAGGTGGGGACCATTAGACTACCAGGGAATCATTGTATGGAGATTTACCGTATTCGCAGCTATGGGGAGGAGGATGCCCTGGGACCCCCACTGTGCACACGTCATGCTGTGCAGGGCACCAGGCACAATTTGCCAGGCTGCCACGTGCAAGGCATGCAAATGGGGCCATAATGACATGAAAATGACCCCATTTGCACCTTGCATATCTTATGGCCTCATTTGCATGCCCTCTGCTGAATATTGCAGGTGTTGCTCCCAGCACAACTGCGTTTGCACTGGCGCATCCCTGTGCTCCAGATCTGTGGCTTGTACCTTCGCAGTGCCACTGTGCCATGTGCAGTACGTGCACAGTCTGTGACATATTCAACAGTGCTGCGCCATGGTGCATTACCATTGAATATCACCTGGACCTGGCCTTGGCCCCTGCGCATCCCAGTCGTGCTGCACCCAGGCTTGTGACACTGAATTGGTGTAGTCTGACTATCTGGGCCCCTGTAAATGTCAGTGCTCCAGAACACCTCAGTTTTTTGTTTTTAGGGATTATTACTATGCTCCCTAAGGTACTTTAGCCCAATGCAGTAAGGCAAGGCAAGTTTTATTTATATGGCGCCCTTCCCAATGGCTCAGAGTGCCTCACAACAATAAAAGAAAACAAGTATAAATTAAAAAATTCTAAATCAAAAACAGCAGAATAAATACATTAAAATATAAACAAAAACAGTAAATAAGATAGAAACATCTAAAATTAATTAATAATCTGGAAAGGCTTGTATAAATAATTATGTTTTTAATCTGTGCTTAAAGGTATCAACAGTTGTGGCAGACCATACTAAATCTGTGACAGAGTTCCATAGTAAAGAGCCCACAACTCCAAAGGTCCTATCCCTGGAATGTTTTAAACAGTAACGGGAAACCAGAAGTAAACCTGTATCTGTGGACTGGAGGGAGCAAGAAGAATTGCAGGATATCAGAAGATCTTTCAGGTTGCTTGAGTCCAGTCCACACAGGGCTTTGAATATTATCAAGCAAATCTTGAAGATGATATACCATCGAACAGAAAGCCAATGCAGAGCCTGCAGCACTGGGGTGATGTGGTCACTATGAGGAAATCCCACCACCAACCAGGCCGCAGTGTTCTGGACTAACTGCAGTCATTGTACCAAACTTCCAGATAGCCCTAGGTACAGAGCATTGCAGTAATCCAATCTGGAGGTGACAAAGGCACAGACAACCGTCTCAAGGTCAGCTGGCACCAAATATGGTTTAATTCAGGTAATATTACGAAGATGGTAAAAAACATTCCTGACTACCGCTGACACCTGTTTTTTCAGATGTCAGCCTACAGTCAAGAATGATGCGAAATCCTTCATTGCATCCATGGCTCAAAGATTGTGATCATTTTAGGATGGAAAAGAAAGGTAACCATTTGTCACTGCCGACCCAAATTGCACCACTAGGGATTAAAGCCTCATCAAGAGGTTCCTTTACCATGAGGTCAAGCTCAGGGGTATCTGGAAAGGGTGGTAGTCCTGTCCTGGGACAAAGAGAGTAACAACCAAAGTCTATGTTGCATAAGCACTGAATCTATGCTGCATAAACCTTTCTTCGCATCCTTAAGTTACCAACTAACTAGTGAATTAAAAATCTAAGTCTGTGGTTCAGTGGGGCACTGGACTACTCATTATGCCCCTTCTAGGCATTATTTCAAAGAGCATGCTGCAACTTTCTTCAGACACACACTTTTCTGTGCTCCACCACGTCTCCTCCTTCTCTGTCAGGTTCCTCTTTCCATACGGGGGGTTATTACTATACTCTCTATGGTATCTTAAACCTAATGGGACCTTGTTCCTCTAGCATCTCTAGGGTTGAAACCCTCCTCGAGTGGATTCCTTTGCCTCATGGCAAAGCTCAGTGGTAGCTCAAAAGGATGGTAGCCTCTTCCTGGGAGAGAGAGAGAAATGGCCAAAGTCTACATTACATCACCAATAAACTGACACTGCATTGCCATTACTACATATACTTAAGTTGCTCACCGAATCAGTGGATTTACTTTTATAATTAAAAGTCAGAAGACTTTCTTCTTTTATTTGTGAAGCTACATTAGCATAGTTATTTGTTGCACTCTTTACATATGTTTTGACAAAGAAAAAGCATATGTGTTAGAAGAGGTCTCTTCTGGTTTCTTGTACCTTTTTGCATTAAGTTAGCAGTTTGTGGCTCCTTTTTTCTACTCTCCTAGGTCCGGTGCTATAATTTCTGATTTTAAGTGTCCCAGGTCAGTACAAATCACAGAGGTATCTATTACTGTGACATATTTTCCCCTCATATAGATGAAGTAAAGTACAATTGTTTTCCTTCATGAATCACCATGGCCGTGGAAATCCCCTATAAAAGGAGTCTGTCTAATCAACATATTAGTTGTACTCATGGCACTACATGTAAATAATATATTTTAAGAATATGTATTGATTTTGTTTTATTAACGAAACATAAAGGGCTCGATTATCAAAGCTCGGCACAAGCTGTCCCAACGGCAGCTTGTGCCCATTGCCGGTGCGCCAGGGACCCTGTACCTAATTCACTACTGGGCAGTGTCCCAGCACCAAAGTTCTGCAGCTTTCAGCAAATGTAGCATTGTAACAAATAGATGGTGCACCTGATAGATTTATCATAAGCTGCGGGATGGTCAAGCAGCATCTGTGCCCAGGGACTGAGCCCGCCCCTACTGGGAGGTTGCAGGGGTTGTGGGGGATGAGGCAGTGCATGGAGAGGGCTGATGAGACACCCATGGGTGATGGGAGTGGTGGCTCCAGCACCCCAATGAAGCTGTAGAAGGGCCACTGCAGTACCAGTGTGTTGGGGGCAGCCACATGCTGGATACCATGGGGGGGCACTGCCACACCCCAAAGTGCTCCAGATGTATATCTTTACTTAGTTTTGTTGTCTGGGTTTGTAAACCAGGCAAATACAATACCAGTGCATATACCATGCTGTTGTGGGGGTGTGGGAGACCACGAGTGAGTGAAGGCACATATGCCCTCCCACACAGGGAGGGCTCCAGTTCTGGCACACAGATTGTTAGACCAGCCCAAGATGGTCTAATGGTATTTGAATGTGTGCCCTTTCCTGAATCCCAATGTTGGGGATATGGCAGCTTGCATCTGTCCCAATCCCCTTAGTGTCCTGAAGCATCTAGCAGTTTGGCCCAGACCTGGCGCAGGTCTGGTCTGGCACACAGGGTTGTGGTTTAGTGCAGGGGGGCCTTCCTGAAATGGGATCTCTAAAAGTTTTGATGCAAGGTGCCCCTTACATCACTTGTGTGTGACACAGACACTTTGTATCAGCTTCTGAGTTTTGAGAATCAAGCACAAAATATTCTTAATAAAGCTTTTTCAAATACACCCTCCCCCTAGTTCCCTCCCATTTTAGGTGTCAAAATGTATGAATACTGTAGGCTGGAAATAATGAAGCCAGGGACATTTCCTAATGGGTTATTTTGAATTTCTGTGCCTATCACCAGGCTTTTGGTATCAAGTGTAATGTGAACTGGTGTGATACTGCAGAGTGGAGATAGCTGCTTTATGTGGTGTTAGCAAGTACTGTAGAAGCTAAAGTAGAGTCACTGCAAGGTTAAGATGATATGTATATGCTAGCATTCCTGTCAAAAAATGTATACTCCTTTATACTGGCAATATATGAAACTAGAGAGCCTTGTGATACACAAAAAACATATTTTATTGTTTTACACCTTGTAGCCATCTTTCTTGCAAAGCCTCAGGAAATGGGACTTTTAATATAGTGTTAATTAGCTATACTGGGAGTAATTGATTCCATTCATTCTTCTTCTTAAATAGCAAAAGCTACAAATTAAGCATGTATTTGTGGATGTAGTAGTGCTAAGCCACAAATGGTAACAATTACAAACGCTATCACTCCTTCCCATCTATATCACCTCAAACATGGCTTCAAGTACATGTCAAATGAAAATAAGAGAAAAGAAGGGTAATAAATGTCCTGATTAGCAGTCCAAAATTGTTTGGGTTATTATGTCCTGTGCTTTCGAGGTAACAAAGTGCTACTTCACTCTTCTCAAGAACCTTGTAAAATGATGGGCAGAATGCCAGGAAACATTAGATTAAATGTTAGTGTAACACCCCCCCCACCAGAGGAAAACATGCTGCTGTGATTTACTGTTCCCAGCTGAAATCTTGGAAATCTTACAGCAACAACCACACTGAGACTGAGATAAGGAGGTTCAATTTTAAAAGGGGCTGCAAATGTCACAAGCCCCTGGTGCACTGAACAAATGGCACAGGGGGCTTTCAGCATTCCTTTGGAGCAGATCGAGATTTTCAGTCCCCTGCGCAAATGCCGCAAGTTAAACCAGCTACCCTCTAGTCTAACTTTATGCCATTTGGGGACCCTTTTTAGGGGGCTTGCGCCAAAGCTTTGGTGCAAGCTGCTATAAATCATGGAAAATGTTGCAACTGCGCCTGATGTACTAAAATCAGGTGCAGGTTGCAGCAAACACTACAGTTGATGCAGGGCTTAACGCAAGCCTTGTTGTCAACCTTTGAAAACTCAGGCCTCAGGTCACATCACACTAAGCCAACTCATTTAGTGCTGTACAACTTTCTATCACTGGTAGTACTTTTTATCAGTGGACTCATATGGTCAAGTGTCCAGCTTGCATAATGTGACAGATGCACAGGCAAACTTAGCCAATATTTGTATTCACAATTTATTTACCCAAGATAGCCCAGCTGAGATCCAGCATATCATTTTCAGTGGAATTATTATTTCTTTCTGGGCTTTGGAGTTCTATGGTCTTGACACTAATGTCTTCTATGGTTGCAATTAAACTGCTGCAACCTAAGCAACCAATTGTTTAGAATAGTTTCTAATAACTTTATGTGAACAGTAAGCCACATGGAGATTTCATGAGTAGCTAGAGGCTCATCATTGCTAAAGAAAAGTATGTCTGGTGTGATACAGAAGTGATGGAACCAAAATATAAGAATGAACAGGAAACAACAGTGGCATCAAAGGAACTGGCAAGAGCCATACAAGACTATTCCAAGCTGGGCTACCATTTTGAATTGACACCAACACACTTTCTTTCATTTGGAAAATTCAGTGAGAGCTATCTATACTCTCTCTTCCTGTCCTTTGTCAGTGTCTGATTATAAGGCAACTTTCCACAGTTAAGTTTTTCCAAAATCAATGACTGATCATACTTCTGGTTAAGATGAGAGCAATCCCTAAGCAGAACCCATTTCCTCCAGCAGTCAGACTCTTCCTTTTACCTGAAGTTAGCAGTTTCAAAATAAAACTTATTCTTGAGTATGAACATATGTGAGTCCTCTGCTCAGCACACTTGCTAATCCACATATACCGCCATTCACAATATTTTCCATATATGATCCTGCCTTGTCTTCACCTTTGTCCCAACCTTACTGTGCCTATTCAGCACCTCCAACCAGAACTACTATAATTCCTTACTCAACATGCTACCAACCACCTTTTGGCTCCACCCTAAATGGTACAAATCTTTGCCACTTATTACTCAGATAGAAAAGAAATAGGGGTACTCTATAAGCCTAATCTATAGGAAGAAGCATTTATTTTTGTTACTTAGATAATGAATTTAAAGTTTTCTCTCCATGTCCAAAAAGTTGTTCTGTGCTGTATTCTGTTTCATCTGTCCACTCTACATTTGAATTCTTATCTGTAGCTCATTGGCTTCTTTGGCATTGTTTTTAACTTTCTACTGTCTGATTTTCCTGCTGCTGGCCATGCTTTTAATCTGATCTACAGATGTGTGACTTAATGCATACAGTCACTTCCAAACTCAGACCCCAAAAGTTACTTCTCCTAATTGGGCATCCATTGGTAATACCCCTACCATACCCAATAACTTCACTACTTTAATTCTGACACTGTCCTCACCATAATTTCATGGACTTTACCTTTACTCTTACCATATTATAAGTTTATGAAGATGGATGCAGGGAAGATGCTACCAAAAACATGAATTAAATTGTACTGAATCTCAAGTATAAATATTCTGTGCTTTCATTATACATGCTTATGCATTTTGAGACATTTGAAAGTGTACAGTAATACAGGAGGATCAGAAAATTTAATGCCAAAATGTTTCCGAATTTCAATGTCAAAAGCAAAGAACTATGAATTTAAACCCACCTTGTGGGTGTTTTGATTGATACAACTTCTGAGCTTCTGGTTTTGAGGAGTTGCCAATTTTTTCTAAATAATGTATTTAATTTCTTATTAACTGCATACTTTACCACAAGTTTCTTTTCATGCCATATTTGTAGACTTTTTTCCAGCTCAGCTTTCTGTATCACCCAACTGTACCTTTCTCATGCATCCTTTAGCCTGCCTATGTGGCACTGCAACTGACACTAACCCCTAGAGATGTCAGTAACAGCTCCAGCGCTGCTCTTCACTAGATTAGGCTCCCCTTCGTACCCCTGTGTATGCCCTTCATCAATCCTTGCAATCAGTGAAAGGATCTCCTCCCGATCTGTTCCTTTTTTTTTTGTTTGTTGCCAATTCCCCTTAAGGAGGGGTCAGGCTATGCTGAGGAGAAGGGACCCCAAGTTTGAATCTCCCATATTGACTGTCATAGGGTAAGATAAGGTCTGGTTCCCATTTTGATTTCCAGTGTCCTACCCACGACACTGCAGAAAATAATTCTCATACAATAAGAAAAAAAAGCATTCAAATTTAAAAATTTTCTCTTTAAAATTAGCCACATTCTCTGTCAATGGAGTAAAATAATGAATACAATTTCTTAAAATAAGAAAAAAAATATTCTTATTTTCAGATTCTGAGTATGTTATAAAACAAGGCAATAATTCTTAGAACAGGATTGTATAGCTCCAAACAAGATTTAATATTAAGATGCAAAGTAATAATTTAAGATGTTGACAAGATATTAAATATTTTTTTTTTAAGGTACTAAAAAAAGAAATCTCTTACATTAAGATCTAATTTATTTAAAATAGTTTTTTATTAACAAAGGATCTTCTACTATTTTTATGAATACAACTCATCCACAAGTGCTTTCAAATTCTTGGCCATTTTAGCATTATTTAGGCTTCATTACTATGGTAGAATGAGATCGCCTTCCTCTTCTCTTCAATGTAAAACAGTGCTGAACTATTATTTATAGCAGCTCAAAATAAAACTCTTTTAGCCAAGAGTGGGCATACATATTAAACATATGTTTAGTGCTCAGTTGTTTTCCCCTTCTGTTAATTATATGCAACACTCTTACATAGTAATATGGGTGTTTACTGTGATTATGTATACAAATTAATGTAGTACAAATGCATTGTGCTATGCAAACTAAGTTGCATTATGGCAGTACAAGAACATTTCTTATTTTACTTTAAATAACTGCAAAACTGATTAGCATTTTCATGAGTAAAACTGCTAATACTGACATACTAATGTACTAAAATGCCAGCAGAGTAGGCCTTATGATCTATCAAGACTGCTCAGGTCTCAGCACCCTGACTGGGTACCGTGGCCATCTACCTGGCTCCTTCCCTGTTTACCCCTACTTACCCCTACTTACCTGCTTAATCAGTTGGGATAATGCATAGCTTGTGTCTCAGTTTGTTTAGCAATGTAAACTGCTAGCAAATGCATATACCTACTTTTTCACAATTGATTACAGTGAAAGTGCTAATCAGTTTTTATTATCTTAGTTTAATTTCTTAAAAAAGGAAATACATTTTTATTTTCTAAATTTGACTGTGTTATAAAGCAAGGCAATATATATGACTCTGTTTCCTCAGATGGGCCTCACTGAGTTGTCCTCTTCTTGCAATTCCTTTTCTTGACCTCGTTCACTGTCCCTGACCCACTATCACTATGTCTGTGGGTGGCCCTCAGAGCAGCATACTGCTGTACCATACCTACACAGCCACATGATTGTTTATCGAGTTAGTGTACCTATTTGCAATTGTGGCATTATGTATTGCACCTTGTATAATCTGTACACCTCTATATTGTCTTGGGTTTGTTTAGTATATAGCCCAAATGATTCTGCTTATTCCCTAAATCATTCGGCATGCTACCTGAATTGTGTACTCTGTATATTTATCTGTATTATAGTGTTATGTTAGTGCTACTATAGTTGGGATTGAGAAGGCGCTTATATGTTAAACCCCAATTTTTGCACCTTAATATCATGGTGGTCCTTGGATGAAATAACCTGAAACTGGCATAGGCATTCTTGAGCCTAGTATCTCTGGATCCTGAAAATTTAGAAATTAACAATTCAGCAGTTTAAAAGTTCAGGATGGTTGAAAATGTGAATAAATATGGTTTTAATGGCTTTTTTATCCAAAGACATCCTGGCTGTCCTCAGTTACATAGAAAACATAGAAACATAGAATTTGACAACAGATAAGGACTACTTGGCCCACCCAGTCTGCCCATCTCCCTATCTAATGGATAAGCTGCAGATCCTAGTTAATCAACAGCCTACTTCCTCCTACTCCCACCCCCTAGAATTGCCTTATGACTGTCCCATGCATTCTTGAACTCCACCACTGTTTTTGACTCCACAGCCTCCTCAGGAAGGCTGTTCCATGCATCTACAACCCTCTCCATGACAAAATACTTCCTCACATTACCTCTGCACCGTCCCCCCTCTATCTTCAAATTGTGCCCCCTTGTTCATGTACTCCTCTTTTTCTGAAAGATGCTACCCTCTTGGGCTTTGTTGAATCCTTTGAGGTACTTGAAAGTTTCTATCATGTCCCCTCTCTCCCTCCTTTCCTTGAGGGTATACATATTAAGCTCCTTAACTCTCTCTTCATATGTCTTCTGGTGCAGACCCTGCACCATTTTAGTTGCCCTCCCCTGAACTGCCTCCATCCTGTCTATGTCTTTTCGGAGATTGGGTTTCCAGAACTGCACACAGTACTCCAGATGGGGTTTCACCAACTGTCTGTACAGAGGGATAACAACTTCCTGTTTTCTACTGGTGATGCCTCTCCCTATGCATCCCAGTATCCCCCAGCCTTCCTTATTTCCCTCTCACATTGTTTGCTAACCTTTAGGTATTCTGATATGACTACCCCCAGGTCCCTTTCCATTTTTGTTGTTCTTAGTATCTCACCCCCCATTGTGTACTCTTCCCCTGGGTTTCTGTTTCCCAGGTGCATTACTTTACACTTCTTAGCATTGAATCTAAGCTGCCATACATTGGACCATTCCTCCAACCTTGCCAAGTCCCTTCTCATCCTTTCCACCCCACCTTGTGTATCAACTCTGTTTCAGATCTTTGTGTCATCTGCAAAGAGACATACTTTTCCTTCCAGTACCTCTGCAATGTCACTTATAAAGACATTGAAGAGGACCGGTCCTAGTACTGAACTCTACAGTGCCCCACTAGTAACCCCCCTTTCTTCAGAGTGGACTCCGTTTACTGTTACCCTCTGTGTCCCGTTCTTCAGCCAATTCTTTACCCAGGCTACCATCTTGGGACCCACTCCCAGGCTGGCTAACTTGTATATCAATCTTTTGTGCGGGACTGTGTCAAATGCCTTGCTAAAGTCTAGGTAGGCCATGTCCACAGCCCCTCCCTGATCTATTACTTTGGTCACGCAGTCAAAGAAACCTATTAGATTCATCTGACATGACATAAAAGTAGAAATAGTTTCTATCTTGGGTCACCCACTTGACAGACTCATAGCACTTCAGGAAACATGGGATGAACTCCACTCATATACATCTGTTTTTGTATTCTGTTTATCATCCCATAACACAATACACTCCTGGGCAATGTTTCATAGCTGCAGTGCTACATTGGCTGGTTCCACTATACAATGTGTTTCTAGTAACTAGATTTTTCTCCTTATTCTTACCAAATTCTTTCAGTATCAATAACACATTATATGGTGCGGATCCTTTCTAGACTAGAGGACTGCATCCCTCTGTGCTATCATTAGCAGTTAGCTTATATATGCATCTTCAGGAACTTGCACCATCCTCCAGTCATCTCCTTAGGAAAAAATGTGCTGTGCTAATGCACCAGTATAAGCACAGAGTGATGTGGTCCCCTAGTCTGGAAAGGATCAATTCCATATGAGGTAGTATTGCTACAGAAAGAACTTGACAAGTGGAATCAGGTGGGATGAACAGATGTACTGGTTCATCTGCTTGGCACCTATATGAGGTGTGTGGCAAGGATAGATTACATAGATGACAGTAGTTGTGCTGGTGGTACTCATGGGGGAGATTGTGTCTGGTATGTGGGGGATACTTAGAGGGGTTTCACATTTTCAAGTTTGAAGTTACATTTTATTAGAGATAGGTCATTGAGCCAAGACTCATTTACAAGGACACTCCTACACACATACACACCACAGTTACATCATAAAAAGTACATAACATAAAAATAAAGAATTATAAAAATCGGCAATAAGTAACACAAAACTGTCATATGACAAGCTGTGCATATCATTATTTAAAATGCAATCAAAAGGCTATAACAATAGTAATTTTGATAATATGATGTAATTCCATCTCTACATGTATCACACTCTTGAGGTTGAGATGTAAACAAGAATTTTATTTTTTAGGAGTTGGAAACTAAGGGGGATGGAGGCAGATTGCAACTGTGTCCAGTGCTGGGTGGAGGTCCAGTGTGGGAAGGGTCCATAAGTTCTAGGAAGTAGCAGTAGCAACAGGATCTAGAGTACTCTGTGACCGTCACACAGCAGCCAGCTGAGGAGGTGAGCAGAGGGCTTTGCCGGCCCCATGCTGTTCTCATCAAATGGAGAGTGGTGATTAGAGTGAGGGGTGTGGGACAGGGCCCTCAGCAGTTTGGCATGTGGAGGGACCACTTGACTACCAGGGATCAAAGTATCATATGATGGATGGGCAATCAGGAGATGGGGGGACCACTAGACTGCTAAGGATAGTGCTATTTCAAGGTATACAATTAGTGAGGTGCAATGAAGAGGGCTCCAATATGTAAGCATCAGGATGAGGCCAAATGTGATGTGGGTGACTGAGATTTCTGACCATCACCTATACTGAGTTTGGGGTGGACGGGGCAATAGCTGTGGACATGTACTTTTTCATAATTTGTGCCAAGTGGGGTTTGTTTACATATATTTTCAAGGTGGGGTGTGGGAAGTGAAGTGTCCCACAGTGGGGGGTGTTAGGGTAGCGCCCCCCAAGGGAAATGATGGTGACACTGGGAGGGTGTACCACAACATGCAGTAGGTGATCTGGGGCAGCAGTGCAACTCAATTGCCTGTCACGTATCTTGCTCCCACCCTATTGCCTGCACTCTTCTTTACTGAGAATGGTTTGTTTTTGCCCTAATGTGGGTGAACCCTATTTCAATGTAGAATGGGTGATCGGGGTTGGGCGCCCACTAGACCACCACAGAAACTATGGTAGTGACAGCATGGATGCTAAGGGGCTTCTGCACTGCATGGAAATGAAGCCATAATGGGCATGCAGATGGTCTCTTAGTGCCTTGCATGCCCAATGAGTTCATTTGCATGCTCAGACTGACTATGGCCCCTGGGAGCCCTGGTGCTATCCCGTTGTTGGCAGTGCTATCTTTTGGGGGCTAAATGCAATGTTGGTCCATGTCAACACAGCACAGTGCAGACCCACTTATAGCTGTGCTAACATGGCATGACATTCAGTAAGCATGCTCCACTAGCTAATTTAATATTGCGCGCAGCTGGCCATGTGCTTTCTCAAGCGTACCGTATCACCTTGTGCTGCAGTTGCTGCTAGCTCTGAATAGGAGGCCCATAATTTAATAAGTCTTCGGTGTCATGAAACTGGAAAAAAGGAGAGAAACTTTTGTGCAAGAAAAACAAGAAAATGTGTTTTACGTTAAGTCTGAAAGTTGGGTGGTTTATAATGTAGGATGTAAGACTGATTTTTCAAGTTTTTTTTGGTTAAACAATAAATAGTTTTATAAATATTAATGAAGCTAGGCATGTTATGAAAACAGGCCCTGCTTTCATGAGTCATGAACAGTGGGCACAAAACAGAAAGAGAACACAAAACTTTGTGCATCAAAACAAGAAAATCTGTTGGAAGTGGTCTTAGATATCTGTGGTGAACATGTAGGGTGAAATTCTTCAAGTCTATTTCATTAAAAATAAAATAACTTTTGAAATATTACTGAAATTAAACTGAAGCATGTCAAGAAAACAGACCCTGCTTTCATGGCTTATGAACATGCTTTCCTGACTTGCAAAACCACTTTCATGAGATGCAACCTTACTTTTGTGACACAGTCTCATAATGAGAAATATCTATATGACTATTAGGAACATGTCTGCAAACACTCATCTGAGTCTGATACATATGTAGCTGCTTTGTGAGTGGTCTTACTTTGAAAACAATGTCCTGTGCTGAATGATGATACTCATTAAGCATTTCCATTTGAATAAGCATTTATTTAAAGGGAAGCACTTGGTGAGGATCATCGCCCAGCATGGGACATTGTTGTCAAAGGAAATACAATAAAATAAAAAGCTAGGATTATAATTTCTGAGGGAGCATGGATGGGCATTAAGCAGCTGGGTGTGGGGTTGCATTTATAAATTGGTAAAAACTGGAAACTTTCAATTTTTGGAGGAGGCAGTGAGTGAGTGAGTGAGTGACCAATTGTGTGTTTGACATACTGAAGCTACTGTAAAACAAAGGCAAGTCTTTGAACCACAGTAGCTACAATCCTATGGTGATATAAGGGCAAGTGGAGATGTATAAATGTCCATACACAGCAACCCCTAACCAGATATTATTCAGCATATGTTTACTGCTGGGAACAGAAGTTTGAATCCATATTCAGGTATCAGGCATAAAACGTTCACAACTGTCCAACTCTGGAAAAGAAGTCTATTGTTTTACCATGCATGCTGTCCCCACCATTTCACTAAGGGATTTTAAAAGTAGGTTTGGCAAAACTGCCATTTTTTTCGATCACCGAGCTTGATAAATATGGTAAAAAATTTGGTGAAATTATGCATAACTCAGAATTTTTAGCATGCAAAGAAGCATCCACAAAAAGATGAAAAACTCAAGACATGATAATAAGCAATCCTCAAAATTACTTTCCGTCATGGTATTTTAGGCAGATCAGTTTTCCCATGAAGAAAAAATAGCACAACAAGATATTTTTTGACAGTGAAGAGGTGTCAGTGCAATAAAATTGTCCACAAAATCTTTAACAATTTTCACAAAATTCCACAACAGCATAAAATGGAATTTTTGGCAAAATCAGAGGTAGAACATAAGTTTTGCCTAGCCCGAATTTAAAGCAGAAACTCCTACTAACCTATAAAGCCTAATGTTATGCTTAGATGACAGTGAACACATTAATTTGTTAGTGTTCTATGTTCCTACTGCCTATGGTACCTATATTCCTTTTTTGCTCCTCTTTACATTTGGCAGTGCAACCGAGGCTTAACATATAGAATAACACACATAATACACAGAGTAGTGTGTATAACGAGAATTTTACAGACACATCCAAGGTGTTGGGTGCTATATAAACCCCAGGAGTGAAGTCTGAGGGGATTATGCAAGTATTCAACACAGGGTGTGTGTAAAATTTGTGTTTTGCACATTCCCAAATGTCTTTTTATCTGTGACTGCTGGGTAGCATTTTCTCACCTTTAAAACACTACTCAGCAATTATAGAAAACAGCGGTTCCCATAGCACTGTCGGACTGGAGTGCAGCTTCACTTTTTTTTTTCCCACTTTTTTCGGGATTGTCCTGAAACTTGACATAAAGGAACCGAACAACTACTGTGTTTTCAAAGGAGCTTGTGGCAACACTTGCTGTGAATCCATTTACAGTGCACCAATTGAAGTGTGTGCATGTGGGAGGCAGTATTCGCATTTAGGGAGATAGGGAACCCCAATGTACTGTATGTTTACTGTTACACTGAGCTAGTTATACCAGAAAATTATAAATGGGTTTCCCTATGGGAAAAAAATGTTCCCCCCTCACCCATTATATTTTATTTACTTGGTATCTGGCTTCTACTCAGTTTAACAACTGGGAGGACTTAAGCACTGGCTGGTCATGTAACTTGTCTGTGGTTAAGCAGTATAGCGGGGGTGATTTGATATTTGAACCTGGGTTCTCCTGCTTCAGACATACAGTATGTGTTCAGACCACTCAACCACAACTTCACTATTAGTAAGCAATGAGCTACTTTTCCCAGAGACTGTTAGACAGATACCTCTCATGTGTTGGGTAACAGGATTTGTTTCAACATACAGTATGTCTAGCAGCTTCTGTTATTTGTTATAGCATTTTCAGTATAGCAGTACAGAGGGATCCCATTAGCTCAAATGGTTTTAAGACAACTTTTTTTTACGGTAATAGCTTTCCTTGTGAGAAAAAAAATGTTTTCCTGCTTTAAGTTAAAACTAACTGAACATGTTGCAACTTCAGAATGAACAGCTTTAGAATATTTATTTTAAAATGCAGATGATCTGCTAATACTTTATTTTTTTTAATTCTCAAGTCTTCTTTATACTTCATTCTCAGTTGAGATAGGTATAGTCCCTAGGGACTGGAGGATACCAGATGTCCTCCCCTGGACAAGAGAGAAGACAGGGGAGTCCTGGGGATCATAGACAACTTAGCCTGACTTCCATTGTTGGGAAGTTCCTTGTGGCCATAATCAAGGAGAAGCTGGCCAACTTCCTAGAGTTCAATAGACTCCAGAATAGCACACAATGCTGCTTTGTGTAGGGGCGGTCCTGTCAGACCTTCCTTGTGGAATTCTTCAATGATGTGTCCCAAGCATTAAATAATGGTTGAGCACTGGTTGTCCTTAACCTGGACATTAGCAAGGCCTTTGAATCTGTACCCCACAAGAGGCTGGTAAAGAAACTGGGGCACCTAGCTGTTGTGAAGACAGTCAGTAGAAGGGTGGGAAAATAGCTAGGTTGGAGAACCTAAAGAATGGTACTAAATAATGCATACAATGTTTATCTAAGGTCGGGGGGTTACAAGCAGAGTCCCACAGGGGTCAGTACTAAGAACGGTGCTCTTCAATGAGCTAATCTGTATCACTGAAGAAAGGTTCTAGGGTAAGATGTCTCTATCTGTGAATGATAAAATAATATGCAGAGTGGATAATGAGGAGTGGAGAAGGAAACTGAAAAAAGACCTGGGCAAATTAGAAAAGTGGTCCAAGATTTGGCACCTGAAAATTCATGTCCAAAACTTCATGGTTATGCAACTGGGAAGAGGAATCCGTGGACCAAATATATTGGATGGATGGAGTATGACTCGATCAGACCTCTGAAGAAAAGGTTCTGGGGGTTATAACTAGAAGCAGCTTCTAAACTACAGCCCAGAGTAACAAGGATATGAGAAAGCTTGCAGGATTCTGGGGTGCACAGGTAGGGCCTTGCAAAGCAGATGGAAGGAGATGATCCTACCCCTGTACAGGTCCTTGGTGAGGCCACACCTGGGGTACTGTGCACAGTTCTGGAACCCTTACCTAGGAAAGGAAAATAATGCCTGGAGTTGATTGAAAGGAGAGGTAATGCAATGAATCATGGCCAGCAGGGGGGACTTACAGTATGAGGAAAGACTGGGTGACATCAATATGGATTTGTTGGAGGCCAGGAGGGAGTCATGGGAGGGGAGGCATGACTGAATCATTCAAGTATCTGAAGGGCATAAACAGGTAGGACAGCCAGCAACTGCTTAAACTTAGTGAGGGGTCCATCACAAGGGGTCACAACTATAAGCTGGTAGTGGGGGACTTCAGGAGAGACATGAGGAAGTGCTTCTTTATGGAGAGGGTGGTGGAAAAGTGGAACCATCTTCCACTGGAACTGGTTAATGTCTACATGGTGGCAAGCTTTAAAGGGGGTGGATTAGACACATGGGACTGGTGAGGTTGCCAGGGGAGGGGATGGAGAAAATGGGAGAGGGTGTTAGTTCAAATGAAAATATGGGATAATTGATTCACTAGAGGCCTACACAATGGTAGGGTCCAACTAAACTGGATGCACCATGAGTCTTGTTTGTAAATATCTATGTATCTATGTATTCTGAGCTGTGCTGCACTGACATCCTATAGACCTGTCATACACTATCAGTCTGGTTTGAACAAGTAACATAATGCACAGGGCAACACAAAAAACAAGAGTGTAATTCTTTGGGAGGGCAGATTTAGTGACCTTTTGCATTCTACTTTTTTTTTTTTTTAAACAGCAGCTTCTTAGTTTATTAGTAGCTACTTCCCCTAACATATATTCACTAAAAATACCACCAACAGCTTAATCTGGCTCAAGGCCAGTTGGCATTCATCTGTACTCTCGGTCGTGCCTGAAAATAGGCAGGATTTGTCTTGTGCACTTACCCGGTCAACAAAAACTAAATAAATAAATAAATATCATAACTCACCTAGCCAGGAGTTGCTGTATAGAAATCTTTCTGTACAATTCTTCCATTTTAAAAAGTTGTTTGCCTCTTAATTGCATTAAGCTATTATTTAAAAAACTGCCCCATTATATTTCTGTTCGTCTTCTGTTATGTACACCTGGTAGGTATGTTCTGAGAAGTACTTCCTACATTTCCCTGTCTGTGTACAAGGCCAAAACATAATTAGACAGGGCAGCCATAAGCTATGTGTTACCTCAATTGTGGAGCAACTTACAAAAAACACTGAAACTAACTCACCCTATCAGCCTATCAGCTTTCAAATCACTATACCTGTGCCATAATAAGGAAACTTGTTTCTGTTTCCCTTGACTCAGGATCTTTTAATCTCCCCTTGTGCTCTGAGTCTCTTTGGTCTAAACCAAATAATCTCAGCATTGGGGCATCCCCTAAATCATTACCCTATATGCCATACCACTACCGTTATTCCTTCCCCCGCCACTATTTCACTGATGTTTGCTCATCTGTCTGGTATCATTATTCCTTCCGTATCCTTCCAGCCTTAGTTTTCCCCTAGGCTAGCTTTTTTACCAACCCTTATCATGGGTGAACTAGATACGCTGTATAGCTAATAACTGTGCCCGCACCTATCTGTTGCACTCCATGACTATAAGTATAAGTTATTTTTGTATCACACTTTACTGCTCACTCATTGTATATATTGTAACCAATGTATATTGTCCCACTGTGTATTTATTGTACATATTTGTAAATTTTTCTGTTGTTGTATTCTGTTCTTTTACTGAGAACCCAGGTCCACCTTGAAAATGAACACTGCTCAACAGTGATCGCCTGGTTAAATAAAGATTTTGATTGATTGATTGATTGATTCTCAGACCTTGCCAACAAAAATGTAGCCACTTCCTTAAACTGGAGCCATGCTCCCATGTGAGCACATGCAGCTCCATTTTGTGATGTCAATAAATGAAGGCTGCATCTGTGAGCTCCATTGATTTGAATGGGGTCTATTTTCTGATACATATTATTACTATTTAGCATTGGGATTTAAATTAATCAAAGTGACCAATCGACTAACAGGGATCCTGTTAGTCAAACTGTCTCTTTGATTAATTAAAAAAATCCCAATGCTAAATAGTAATAATATGTATCAGAAAACAGCCCCCATTCAAATCAATGGAGCTCACACACGCAGCCTTCATTTACTAACATCACAAAATGGGGCTGCATGTGCCAACATGGGGGCATGGATCTAGTTTAGGGAAGTGGCTACATTTTTGTTGCGAGGTCTGGGAATACAATTATGAGGCAAATAACTTTTGAAAATGGAAGAATTGTACGGAGAGATTTCTATACAACAACTCCGTGCCAGGTCAGTTATTATATATGTTCAGGGGAGTGGCTACTAGGAAGCTGCTCTTTAAGTCTTTCAAGATTGTCTGTAGGATAAACGGAATAGATCTTGTGCTGTACATAATCTTCAGATTCGGAAGCAACAGAATTCCACAGAATTTTGGAAATGTCTACTTAATTCCACAAAATGTCATTGGTAGCTGAATTCTAACATTTTAAAAGTTATTTTTTTTTTGTGAATTAATAACCTGTGGGTTACATAAACTGTCGATTTCTTTTCTGCAGTGCAAGGAAAATTATTCTGCGGTTTATCTAACTGTCAGAAAGTTATTCCTAGGTTTACGTAAAAATGCTTTTTGCAGTTCTGTGGAATTCAACAAGAAAGTCCTGGAAGCATCTTGGAAGTGGAACTCCCATTCACATGAATTCCAACAGCAAAATTCCACATTCCACACAGCTCTAAATAGATCCCATTATGGTAGAGCTTACAATAAATGTGATGAAGGCCATGCATTCTGGATTATTCAATTCTCCTGAACTATTAAACCACAGCATGAACATTATCCCCTATCTATAATATAAGGAGTAATGCATGGTCACCCATACACAACAAGCCTGTGTTTCCATCAAGGGGTTGAGATACCAGCATATGGACCTCGAGAGCAAAGCTCAAGAAGTACATGCTGGTATCTCAACCGCAAGATGGAAACACAAGACAAGTTGTGTATGGGCACCCATATTTTATTTGTTATAGTGAATGGTTAAAAAAAAGTGTCTGTTGCGTCTTTTTTTTTTTTTTAAACTTGGTTATCGTAATGCTGAGGTACAGTGAGCAGAGAAATGAAACCAGGTAGCGGGAGTCAGCAGAAGGGAATCACAGCTGAAGTTACTGACAGAACATGCACAATAAGGTTTTTACAACACCCTCAACAACTTTAGAATGTGCACAACAAGGTTTTTGTGCAGGCAGATTTTTACATAGAACAAAGACTAACCATATACTATAAGGTTTTTGAGCTGCTTGAATTCCATGCACAATAATCCCTAATCATACACTATAAAAATGTTGTGCTTCTCTGTGAATTAGCAGTGATTGACGCAGCAGTGAAACAGACAAAAGAAGAAGAATCCACAGTGCAGATGATGGACTATTTGCATTCAGAGTTTTTCCTTCAGACACATGTAAAAATAATCTTTATTTATTTTTGTAGGGCTGTTATCATTAAAGGAAATTATACAGGGAGCATGTGCTTTATTTAGCTAATGTTACTACAACCACATACCATGGCATGCAATACTTCAATCATGGTATGCGTAAAAGAAAATGGGGAATTTTGATTTGTAGTGTAGACTGCGCACACTTCTGAAAACTGGAATCAAACTCTCTCACCACTTTAATACAGAGAACTTTTTATTGCATATTTTAATGCTCAGACACCAATGCTTTGTGGCTGTGCCACTTCCTCCAAGTAAAACAGTGTTATATTTTTCTGCCTCAGCATTCAGCTTGTTTCTGCAATGGTTTAATATTTTAACATCAATTCTGTTCTTGGCTGTTTGCAAGCCTCTGCATTTTTATAACTTAACATTCAGCACCGTTATTATTGCTGCCTCTATGGAGGCCACTGAACAAGAGACATAGTGGAGTGGGGCAGGACAGTCAGCAACAGGACAACAGACAAAGAGCATAAGTCAACAGACAGTAGTAAAGTAGACGCTACGTAAAAAACTGCACTCAGGCCAAATAAATAAATAGTACCAACAATGATTAAGTGGATGTTTATTCCACAATCCTGGCAAATGGCCACAGTAAAGATACCGTGGCCGTTTGCCAGGGTTGTGGAATAAACATCCACTTCATCAAATTCCTTGGTTGATTCTATATTTATTTGGCCTGAGTGCAGTTTTTTACTTAGCGTATGCTTTCATGTGAAGGGCAGGCTGCCCTTTTTGAACTGCACCAGTCAACAAAGCGGGGATATTCGGTTGCAGCACCATTCTTTTTTTGCTCAGTAGTAAAGTAGGCAATGATTGGTGTATTGCAGGCAAGCAGGACTATTAAAAAAATTGATTCAGGCTGCATTTTAAAGCAGCTTGTGTTACTTAGCTAGTTATAAATTATCTAGAAATTAGGGAAGCACAGCACATTTAACCAAACTTGGGTGCACACAGCTGATCATGAAGTAGGAGAAGCAGAACGCAATAACTAAACTGCGCTAATGATCTGACAGTGCTGTGACTGCAACAATAAACATGTGAAAATGAACAGCACCACCTTTAATCTTCAACCTTGTACTCAGCCACTTGCCACTACATTATAATATATTGCCACAAGCACCGATATCTATCCTTTTCTGAACACATTTAGTCCTATTCTGCAATTTCAAATACATTAGTGTTAAGCTTTTGCTAAAAAAAAAAAATGGGGCCTTTGGTGCTCAGGCCATCAGCAGAGCAGCATTATTGTTGCTTGTGACACTGGCAATGCAGGTTTGTACCCCAAGGCCAGATTGTCTGAGGGCAGCAGGAGGAGGAGGAGGATCAGGCATCCTAGAGTATGTTATTCATCTTGAGGGAGGCAGCACTGCATCCTTCCAAGAGACTAACATACTCTAAGAGGGATGCAGTGCTGCAGGCTCCACTGTGCTACCACCACATGGGAGACCCCGGTGTTGGTGGTGATTCAGTTGGAGCAGCATGTGCAAATGGAGATGTCACTTGCCTCCACACTAGAGCCCTTGCATCAGGAAAGAGGGATAGTAGAAACATTGTAAAAAATACCAGCCAAGAAGGCCCTACACCACCACCTCAGATGATCTAATAATAGATGTACATTCTGGTGGTGCAGGCTCCGTGGAAGTTCTGCCACAGTTTGAAACATAGAAACATAAAAAAAAACACTAAAAGAAGAAGCATAGGGAAACACTGAAATCCATGACTGGGACATGGCCATACCAGGCTGTACTTTGTTCAGGAAGGACAGGGTGGGAAGGAAAGGAAGGGGTGTGGTGCTTTATGTGAAGGAAAGCATAAAAGTGACAGAGATAAAGGCGATACAGAGGGAGGCAGAGGTACTGTAGGTCACCCTGGAGATGGGGAATGGAGCCATTATTCACACTGGAGTCATCTACAGACCTCCAGCACAGAGGGAGAAATTAGATAAGGTACTGGTAGAAGCCATTGACAAGATGGCAGAAAAGGGGGAGATGCTGCTGGTGGGAATTTCAACCTGCCAGATGTAGATTGGAGCATTCCAGCAGCAGCTTCAGCTAGAAGCAGGGACAAACTGGGCTCCCTGCCAGGGACATTCCTCAGGTAACTAGTCAGTGAACTCTCTCATGATGGGACAGTACTGGACCTGGTATCACTAATAGGGACAGTGTTGCAGACATCAAGGTGGGAGACCACCTGGGGACCAGTGATCACCGTACATTGTGGTTCAATGTAAGGACATCTACGGAACTGAATCACACAAGGGTGAGGGTCTTGGGTTTCAGGAGGGCAGATTTTATAAAGATGAATGAATGTCTCTGGGACCTGGTGGGGGAGTGGCCTGGGTGAGGTGGAGGAACAGAGATGTTAAAAAGGAACACAGTAAAGGCAGCAACTCCCTGCATCAAACATGTGAGCAAAAGCAAGAGGAAAAAGAGACTGCTATGGTTCTCAAAAGAGGTGGCTGAAAAGGCAATGGCTAAAAGGGTAGCATTCAGAAGGTTTATGGAGACACAGAGAGTGAGGAGGATAGGGAAGTGTATCGGGGAAACATTAACTCAGGTGTCCCACAAGGGTCTGTCTTGGGTCCTGTCCTCTTTTCAATATTCTTAAAAGACCTACCCTCTGTATGTTCCTCTGTGTCCATTCATATGTACACTGATGACAGTTCTTTTTGCTTCTGGCTCCTCTCCCTGTGACCTTTACTCCCATCTAGTTGGATTTTGGCAGCATTCAGCACTGGTTCAGGGATAATCAGCTGTCTCTTAATGCCAAAAAAAAAAGTCTCAATGACATTTGGTACACATTAAAGGCTTGTCGAACTTACCTCTTCGCCACTATTTAATACCCTTGATGGTGCTATAATTAATGATGTCTCCTCCTTTAAGAACCTCGGGGTCTGCCTTGATTGGCATCTTGATTTGTCTGAGTACATTGATGCAGTTCACAATAAGCTTCACCCTAAGCTTGGTGCTTTGTACTGGAATAAAGCATGTGTTCCGCTAGTTGATCACTGAGAAATCATACTAAAAATTATCCTTCCAATCTTTGTCTATGGTGACTTAGTCTACAGTGGTGCCCCTAAATCCTCCCTTGCCAGACTGGACCCCTTTTTTATTCGTTCTGTTGTTTTGCTCTAGATTTCCCTTCTCATACTCACCACTGCTTTCTTACTCTGCTCCTTCTCTCCCTTGTCGTAATGCTAGGTGCCTTTCCCATTGTGTCTCTTTTTTATCCAAATTTTGGTTCAGCACCCTTCCCTCCTATCTTATATCCTTTCTTTCCCTCCTCCTTCTTCCTCATACCCTCTCTGCAGTAACTCTTTACACTCTTTCACTATTTCTTTTAGAAAGTCTGTTATTGGCCAATCTGCTTTCTCTTATCACTTTCCTAAATTCTGGTCCTCTTTTCCCCTATGTATTCATTCTGTCTCTTCTCCTTCCTACCTAAAGACTCTTCTTTCTGATTTTTGCCATCCTTCCTGCAACTGCCCTTGACCCTTCCTCTTCCTTTCTGCTCATACTCAGTGTGTTTTATTTTATATATTCCCTTCATTTGCTATTCTGCCTAATGTATTTCTAATTATGTGTATAATTACAATATTTATTGATTTTACTTTTATAGAGTAGTTAGATATTTCCTTCTCCCCTTTCCCCAGGACACTTCTGGAAATTAGCTGTTTTCAGTTTAGTATGTATTTCCTGGTTAATCTTTTAACTAAATAATTTTTATTTATTTATTCTAGGATTACAAGTACCTTTAAGCCAAGGCTCTTTTACAAAGGTTCCACATCAGAAATAACAAACAACAAGGAAGCAACAGTGAAATAACAGTAAACAATTCATGTACAACAGTGCTATTGAAAGGGGTCAATTAGGAAGAGTAAGGTGTAGAGGAGGAGGAGAGGTGTAGGTAGTTAACAGAGGCAGCTATAGTAAAATTGTGAACACAGCTAGGACTCATGTGCCCACAAGGAATGGGTAGGGTCAGGCACCCGGGGGTGGAAGAGAAACAGGGATGAGAGGAGAGAGGGAGGATGAACATGCAGCTGGAGGCATTTGTTGAAAAATAAATGAGAAGGAGTGATAGAAGAGAAAAGGGGCAGGGTGAGGGGGGAATAAGTGCTATAATGGGGCAAGGAAAGACTAAAGAGGTGGTATGTAGACCTGAGATTTGAAGTGGCGCTCAGGAGCTGGGGAGGGGACTGGGAGGCCTGGCGCAAGGCATAGGTTAGGATTAAAGCTGTAGGTCATCAGGCCAGGAGAGGCAGTCACAGCAGCTAGAGGCAATGAGATGGGCCCGGAGCCTGGTTTTGAACAGACCTAGTGTTGAGGCAGTGGAGATGGTGTGGCTGAGACCATTCATCCAAAGAGGAGCCTCATAATGAAGGAGCATTGGCCTCATGAGTTCGGCAGCAAGGAGCTTGTAGAATCTGGGTTGTCGAGCTCCTGGTGTTCTGTCGGTTGGTGTTTTGATGTAACAAGGCAGTAATACCGGGGGGGGTGTGAGGCCAAGGTTGATTTTTTCCTGCCATAGCTCATGTGAGATACTTTATATGGTTGGAGAGCTGGAGCCATCTGGATTGTTCATAAAGGGCACCGGTGTGGGTGAGGCGGTAGGCACCAGTTGTGAGTTGGCATGCTTTGTTAAGAGCAGTTGTTATATGTCGGAGAGCAGACTTCATGATGGAGCCGTAGATAATGAGGCCATAATCACTAATTGACACCACAGAGCTCTGGACGGCAATCTTCAGGGCCTCTGGGGTGAGGTGTTGCCTATGCTTGTAGAGTAATCCAAGGCGTGTGCTGGCAGCTTTAGCCATGCTGTCAATGTGAGCTGTATAGGAGAGATTGGGGTCAAGCAGAATCCCTAGGTATTTGAAAGAGTAAACTTGTTCGAGGACAGTCCCCTGCTTGGTGGAGATGGCAAGGGGGTGTTGCTTGTAACAGTTATGTGAACTACAGAATAGCAAGAACTTGGTTTTCTTGTGATTGAGGACTAGTTTGTGATTGGAGAACCATGTTTCAACGGCACTGAATCCGAGTTGGAGGCTGTGTTGTAGTGGTGACAGGTCCTTGCGCGTAGAAAAGACAACAGCATCATCCGCATACAGGATAATTTGTTCTGAGCAGGATTGTGGTAGGGAGTTTAAAAAGAGGCTGAAAAGGAGAGGGCCCAGTATGGACCCCTGAGGTACTTCGGAGCCGACAGGCAAGGTGTCCGAGATAGCATTGGCAATTTTTACTCTTTGAGAGCAGTTGTCAAGGTAGCTTCTGAACCAGCGGGCTGAGTCCAGTGCGAGGCTAGCAAGGAGTAGTTGGTCATACAGCAGCCGATGATGGATTGTGTCAAAAGCCTTTGAGAGGTCGATGAAGACAGCCCCTGTAAGAAGTCCTTTATCAAAGGAACTATGCACTGCAATGGTAAATTCAAGCAGGGCAGTGGTGGTACTATGCCCTTTTCTTAAACCGTGCTGTTGAGTGCACAGAATATTATATTTGTCCAAATAATCAGTGAGCTGGTCCGCAACAATATGCTCTAGGGCATTGGATAGTCGTGGCAATATGGAGATCAGGCGGTAGTTAGAGTGGCAGGTTTTATCCCCAGTTTTGTGGACCGGGGTCACAGTGGCAGTTTTCCACATTTCAGGGAATGTACTGGTGTGGAGAGAGAGGTTAAGAATTTTAGTTAGGGGACTGAGGACCTCGTCAAGTGTAAGTGATAGCAGCTTAAGGTCCAGGGTGTCACTGCTGATTCTGGAAGTGGAGATGGCTGAGGCGATGTGGCGGTGAGCTTCATTCATCTTAATGTCCCTGAAGTAGAAATGAGGGTGGTTTGACAGAGTGCAGGGTGAGTTAGAGGGGGTGTGACTGACTGTGAAGAAATCAGGTGGTAGAACAGTACTGAGGTCAGTAAAAGCCATGTTAAAGGTATTTGCAATGACCATAGGATCAAGGGTGGTGGACCCTTCAACAATTAACATGGCCAGAGGGGACTTTGATTGTTTCCCAGTAATGTCCTTGATATTGTCCCAGAAAGCATGACCATTTCCCCAGGTGTTGGTGAGGACGTCCTTATAATATGAGCTTTTTGTGAGACGAATGGATTTTGTGCAGGCATTATGGGCATGTTTGTATTTTTGCATGTCAGATTGTTTGCCTGTGGCTTTAGCCATTGCCCACAGGTGGTCCCTAGATTTCAGCTGGGAAAGGAGCTCCACAGTTATCCAAGGGTTGCAGAGGACTTTTGTTTTCTGTTTTTTTGAAGGAGCAAAGAGGTCACAGGCCTTATTGAAGACGGTGATGAAGTAGCCAAGGGCAAGGTTAACATCTGTCGTCTTGTAGATGGGCAGCCAGCCTTGCAAGGATAAGTACTGTTTGAGATGGGTAAGTTGACCACGGGGGAGGGCTCTGCTGGTAATTATTATAGGGGGTGGCTTTAGAAATTTATTAGACCATTCACATAGAACCGGGGAGTGGTCACTGAGACAGTCTGGGAGAACGGAGGTATGAGAGATCCTGGTAGGGTGATTGGTGAGAACCCAGTCAAGCAGGGTACTGTTGCCAGTTTTGTAATTTATCCGAGTTGGTGTGGTGACCAATTGTGACAGGTTGGCAGCTACAAGGGCATCCTTGTGAGTGTAGACATCAGGTGAGAGCCATTTTATATTGAAATCACCAAGCAGAATGTGTTCAGAGCCAGGAGGTTGGGAGCTGACGAAGTTAAGAACTTCTTTGATGCCAAGATCTTGATCTCGAGGTGCAATATATACAGAGATGATGGTGAGGGCTTTTTGATTGGGACCTAGAAGAATTTTAATGGGTAGAAGCTGGGCTGAGGAGGCAGGGACAGGGGTTGGAACAAGGTGCCCCAGGAGATTATCCTTAATGAAGATGGCACAGCCCCTTCCCCTTTTAGAGACACAGTTCAGTCTGAAAACATTGTAGCCCTGTAAGGTAATTGCCAGATCAGGAACTTTTGGTGTCAGCCATGTTTCAACTACAGCAAGGATGTCAGGATTATGTTGGCTGATAAAGGCTTGGAGTGCAATAAATAAATAGATGGGAGCAGGGAATGCAGTAAGGAGCACAAAGGTGTAAACTGAAGTGAGAATAGCCCAGGAGGTAATGACAGTGGACAAGACATTTTTTAGGTATGTAAGTGAAAATTGGAAGGCCAGGGGTGAGACCGTCAGGTCAAAAATGGAAGTGAGGGGGACTGCAGATGGAGACCAGAAAAAGGTAGACATCCTGGACAAATACTTTTGTTAGTGTTCACAGAGGAAGGAGAAGGGGAAGGGCCACAAAAAAGTAACAGAAGCTTTGGAGGAAGGAAGGAAGGTGGACACTAGTCCCTTTTTTGGAGGAGAGAGTCCTGAAGGGACTCGATAATTTGAAAGTGGACAAAGCAATGAGATCAGATGGAGTGCATCCAAGGGTATTGAGGGAACTCATTGAAATATTGGCTGCACATCTGATAGTTTTATTTAATAGCTCACTGAAAGCAAGAGTGGTCCCTGAGGACTGGAGGAGGGTGGGCACAGTCCCACTACACAGAAGTGGTAGCAGGGATGAGGCTGGCAATAATAGGTCAGTCAGCCTGACATCAGTCATGTAAAAGTTAATGGAATCACTGCTAAAGGAAAGGATTGTGGAATATCTTGAATCCAGCGGGTTACGAGACCCGAGGCAGTATGGGTTCACAAGGGGGAGGTCATGTCAAAAGAATCGGATATATTTTTTTGACTGGGTGACAGAGGATTTTGATCAGGGTGGAGTAGTGGACATGGACTACCTAGATTTCAGTAAGGCTTTAAACACCATTCCACATAGCAGACTAGTAAATAAGCTGGGTAGCTTAGCAGTGGGTCCAACTATGGTAAACTGGATAAGAAATTGGTTAGGGGACAAGCGACAGAGAGTGGTGGTAAATGGAATTCAATCAAAAGAAGGGAGGATGACCAGCAAGGTGCCTCAGGGATTGGTACTGGGTCCAGTCCTCTTTAATGTCTTTATAAGTGACATTGTAGAGGAACTGGAAGGGATGGTCTGCCTCTTTGTGTATAACACCAAAATCTGCAATAGGGTGGACACTCCATGGGGGATGAAAAGAATGAAAAGAGACCTGAGAAAACCAGAGGAGTGGTCAAGTGTATGATAGCTGAGACTAAATGTGAAAAATTGTAAGATAATACATTTAGGGCACAGAAACCCAGGGGCAGAGTAGAAAATGGGTGGAGTGGTATTGATGACCACCAAGCAGGAAAGAGACCTGGAGGTAATCATATCAGATGACCTAAAGATGGCCAGACAGTGCGACAAGACAGTGGGGAGGGCTAGTAGGATGCTGGGATGCATAGGAAAGGGTATCACCAGCAGAAAGAGGGAGGTGGTGTTGCCTCTGTATACATTGCTGGTAAGCCCCCACCTAGAGTACTTTGACCAGTTCTGGAGACTACAACTCCGGAAGGACATAGTCAGAGTGGAGACGTTCCAGAGGAGGGCAACTAAAATGGTGCATGGTCTGCATCAAAAGCACTATGAGGAGAGACGAAAGGACCTCAATACGCACACTCTGGAAGAGAGGAGGGAGAGGAGGGAATATGATAGAGACCTTTAAATACCTCATTGGATTAAATAAGGAACAGGAGGGAATATTTTTCAGAAGAAAAGGAGCTCAGGAACAAAGGGATATGCTATGAAGTTGGAGAAGAGTAGATGTAGGAAAGATGTGAGGAAGTACTTCACAGAAAGAGTGGTGGCCTTCCAGTGGAGGTGGTGGAGGTGAGAACAGTGGTGGGGTTCAAGAATGCATGGGATTAGCACCAGGGAAGCAAAGTGCAAAGCAAGGGGTGGAGGGAGAAGGAGCTATAGATCAGGTAAAATCTGCCGTAATAGTGTAGGTACAGAAGAATGGGCTGACTGGATGGGCCAAGCGATCCTTATCTGTGGTAAAATTCTTTGTTTCTTTGTGTACTTTGATATCTGTTAAGAGCTGTAGCAATCACTTTGTCTGAGACCAAAACATACTGTAGCAGTTTTATAACCAGTGAGACAGCTCTCATGGTGGAAAGCACACTAGCCACTGATATTCCTGGGTTCCACCACCTTACTGTGCAGGTCTTAGGTTCACCATTTCATCATAGATAACTTTTTTTTTGGGACCAGCCTATTTTGGGCACCGTCCCATTGTGCTTACGATGCCAGTGACCCAGGAGTGCACAGCAAGCTGATGTACACATGTTAGTCATTTAAAAGTTGCCTATACTATGGAACATTGAGTCACTCAAGGTATACATGTTTAGTATCACACACACACACACACACACACACACACACACACACATATATATTTTGGTATCTTCTTCCAACACAAAAATATTTATTTTTTGAGAGACTTCCAATGAAAGAGGTGGGAATGGATTTACCATCCTCTTCCTCCTCACCATCATTTTGTTTATACAGTGCCCTTCTGGGCAAACTCGCCCCCTGTTCCTTACACAAATAATAATTGTACATTGAAAAGCATATACAGAGTAAAGCATATTAACAATAAATGCAAAACCCTGATGTAGTAGTAGAAGCTTTATTTATCTAAGCACCTCAAAACAATAATGCTCAACATAAATGTCCACCTGGTTCAACTTGCTACCTACAGAAATCTCCAACATTGCCATGATTGGTGCTTTTAAGTGTAAACTGTGTCAACACCTCGTGGCTAGTGCCTTCTGTGATTGCTTCTTATAATCCCTTCCAGGCATACTACCTTCAAGCATCCCTCCTCACAGCCTCAGCTCCTCCTCCTCTCCTACCCCCCAATTACTGGGTATAGGATGAATCTGTTTCCTTTTCTTTTTCATCCCCCCCTTTTCTTCTCCCTTGCTGTTTCCATCTACCACATACCCAACGCAATGCCTCCCCATTTCTCCCCTCTGTCTCATACCACCCTCACCACCACTCTTCTTTCTCTTTCCCACTAACCCACCCTAACAAAGCTTCACTGAGCTGCCTATGACTTGTACTGTATAATTAACTCGCAACACAATTCCTTGACAATGCCTTTGGCTGCTATTATTGTAACCTTATTTGTCTTTTTTTTTTGTAAGTTCCATTGTAATGAACATGTTATGTTTTGTACTGTATTGTCCTTATTGCCTTGACGTGGAACCTTTGTAAAAGAGCCCTCAGCTCAAAGGTGTCATCCGAAATACAAATAAATAAATAAATAAATAAAATAAAACAATAAATATAAAAAAGCATGAAATAACAGAGCTCATAAACAGGTGTCATCATTGAGTCTTGCACTATTATGAAATTACAGCACCCCACCACTGGACATTGTGCCACTACCATTTCCACAGTACTAGATGCCTTAAAGCAATATTATCAATCTCTGTATACCCAAACTGATACCATACCTGTGGAGGAGATTACCTCCTTTTTAACACCTCTAACCCTGCCAGTGTTAATGGAGGCACAGCAGGCAGCCTTGGTCGCTCCTATAACCCCCCAGGAACCCATTATAATTTGAAAAGCCCTTAAAACAATAAAAGTCCAGGATCAGATGGTTATGGGGCCACATTTAATAAAGCTGCTTTAGCATCTGTACATGATCTCCTTCTCCGGACATTCTAACACACACACACATACACTACGACCCAATGTCCTGACACTTGGTAATATGCAAGTATATCTGCCATATTGAAACCCCAAAAGGAACCCCTTCATTTGTGACTCATACCACCCAATCTCTGTCCTAAATATGGATTGCAAATTTTTTACCAGTATTTTGACACACAGATTAGACAACATACTGCCACTATTATAAATTCAGACTAATAAGGTTTTATTTGAAACTGACAAACTGGCAACAATGTAACATAATCATCCTGATATTGGAAACGGCCCGTAAACATCAATGCCCTATCCTAATCCTAAACCTAGATGCCCAAAAGGTCTTTGACAGGATCTCATGTTTGTTTTTGTTTTTTTACACCAGACACTGCTAAAATTTAACTACCCTACAGAATTTTCTCAATGTCATTCAGGGATTATATACTTCTAAAGTTCTGGTAAGGCAAATGGAACAGTTTCAGACTTTTTCTCACTTTCTTGAGGTACTCAGCAGAGCTGTCTGCTCTTCCCATACCTCTTTTCCCTATATGTGGAACCATTGACTCAGTCCCTGAGACAAGCACAAGATCTGAAAGAATCACAGTTCACAATTACTATCACAAAGTCGCGTAATACATAAATGACTTTGCTGCTGTATATTACAGATCCAGATGCTTCCCTTCCCTTCTTAACATAGTAATTACAAACATAGGAGCCAACTTTTATTTTTCCCGGAAGGGGGTGCTTAAGAAATAGCTGGGGACCTGGGGGCCACCAAGGCACCCAGAAGCTCTGGGGTTTTTGGTGCTCTGTCGTGCATTTTGGGGATTTTACTGACAAGATAGCACAGCATAACAAGTACCATTTCAGTGTTAGCACATTACCCAAATTCTCAAATTTGCCTGTTTTTTGTTGTTACTCACCACCTCAACCTACTGCCCAGCAAGAGGTGACATCACTCACCCACCTTGCTCCCTCCCCAGCTACTGGTGGAGCCTCTGATGGTGTCACTCCCCACCTTGACCCACTCCCCAGCAAGCGTTGCAGACACTGGTGGTGTCCCTCACCTGATGACTTTTTCTGCAGTCTAAATCCCAAATCTGTTTTTAGTAAAATTAATTTGCCAAAAATATTGCCTGCTGTTTTATTAAAATGCCACCCACTTCCCACAGGCCAGCAATATCTCTTCCTGTCCTATACCTGGTCTGTGGAAAGTAGATGGCATTTAATAAAACACATATAATGTGAGCTGTCTAAAGCCCTCGGGCACACAGTAGGGGGGTGGCAGAAGCTGCTATGCAAAAATGAAGATGCATCCTGCCCTGTTGTGTAAATGAAGTAGTTCTTAATACCTAAGCACACAACAGTTTGGGAGCTTTAACTTTCTTAAAAAAAACAGATAACCACAATTAGCAAACTTCATACACAAAGCACTTAACAGTTACATAAGATACCAGCATCACATAATCTTCAAAAAACACAGATACTGTGTACTGTTTTATATTGCTGTAAACACTTTTCAGTGTCCTACAAAAAAGCAGAAAACAGTCACCCAGCCTCCCAGGTGTATGAGGTGTGATCTGCTATAGATGCCCAAACAAGTACAAAAGAAGAGCAGTTCCTATTAATCCTTGACAAGCTAAAGCAAACTTACAAGTGGGGAACCCATAAGGATCTCAGGGGTTACATTATGTTAATGTTTTTACTACTAATTGAACTAGAGTCATGCTGGCAGTGGTAGCAATCTGCTTTTCCTTGCAGCAGTCAAAAGCAAAAAGACTGTTTTATTTGCATAGGTCTCTCACAGTTGGTCTATAGTGGACAGACAGTTGATAGTCAGTGGACATACTGTACAGTACATATTGTAAATACAAGACCATGTTTTCACTAGTTTTGGCAGAAAGTGAAAAGTAGTTTTTGCAAGTTGAATAGCTTGTTTGCTCTTGTGAAATGCAACTGCTACTATGCCATGTAGTGACATATGTGGGTGTCGGCATACAGCATGTGAGACCAAACCACAGTTGCACTTATTAACATCTGGCCAGCTCAGTTGCAGGAGGTACTACACACACACACACACACACACACACACACACATACATACACAAATTTGGAGAATAGTACAGAATGACTGTGGCACAACAGCAAGCCAAAGTGACCATGTTTTGGCAACACCCCCAATTTTGACTGTGTATGGGGCCCCTTACGTCAAAAGAGTTGACGTTCTGTTCCTCTGAATAGAATTTCCATAAAGAATCTTTTTCAAACTTGGAGGATTTTAGCTATGTAACTTTGCAATGCAATCCATGTAGATTTGGACAACAAATAACACAGCATGCTTGAGTCTTACTACTTCTAACTACTTTTATTTGCTCAATGAAATATAGGCTTAAACATAAAGTAGAACTTCCATGTTAGAAGTTAGAACTGTATCATCACCACCAGTGCTCCCCACATGTCCTATCTGGAAGTCTGTTTCCTAACTTCCCCTTTTAGCTTCTCCTCTACCGATTTCTTCTTGGCTCTTTTCTGATTCTGACCACCTCCCAGTCCTGCCCGGGCTTCCAGAGCCAGCTGCTGCTGCTCCACTCATCTCTGCCACCACCCCGCTGCCTATGTCCCCGTTCCACACCATTGCTATGTGCTCACACTCCTCAGCTGTTGAGCCTGTGGAGTGCTTAGGGGGTTGATGGGGTCCATGCCATCTTGACTCCCTAGAGTGATGGGGAGGAAGCGAGCGAGGGACCCCGTGAGGGCCAAGACACAAAGGAACCCGGTCAGCACTGCGGCACTTTTCCACTAATGCTGATTGAGAAAGGAAGCCAACCACAGCACCAATCCCACCAAAACAGCATCATCTGATTGGTCCTCACTCATCCTCTGCAAAATGGTGCAACTGCACACAGATTGGTTGGGTTGGCAGGGCAGGGCAGGCAGTTAAAATTAAAGTGTTGGTGGCTGGCTGAGTGACTGATAAGGTGGAACAGCATTCTGGACTGTTATGCCTCAATTTAACGCCCACTGCAACTCTGTAAATTCTGGGGGGAGGGCACAGCCCCAACCTTATCTTCCTGGAGGCTGGCCCAGTAATCGTGTCTATGCTTACAAAAGATGGAACTTCTGACAGATTACAAAATACTGTAAATAAAGATAAGACTGAGGTTTTCCAAATAAATTATACTCCTCCTCTGATAATACAACAACAATACAAGTATCACTGGGATGGATCACACATTAAATACCTGGGAGTTTACATAGGAACCAGCCCTGTCACCGTACCTTCACAAAATGATTCTAAATTAGAACAAGAGACACGCAAAGATTTCCAGGGATGGTCAGTTTAACCTCTGGATTTTATTACCAAAATACATACCATCTGTATGAATATTTTACCAAGATTTTTTGTATTTTTTCAGGCCATACCATATGTTCCCCGACCAGAAGAATTCCAGAAATGGAACAGATGGATCTCTCGATTCTCATGGGAAGGGTGCCACCCATGAATAGCATGTTGCAAACTTCAGCTATCCAAAGCTAGAGGAGGCCTAGCCCTCCCTGATTTGCTCCTGTATGCTAAGGCAGCAGCTCTTAAATATGTCCTCACATGGTTCTCAGCTGGAACACAACCCTCTTGGGAAACCATTGGGATGGAACAGCTTGAGCATGAACCTAAGAAATATGTCTTTGGCTCACTGGAGCACTTCAAGGGAGAGCCCCTCTCTTCCAATCTACACAACAGGTCCTCTAAGTATGGCACAAATTATTCACCCAAACTAAATACACCTATAGCACAAGCTGGCTATCCATCCTGGTTTATACATCATGATTACAACCAGACAAACTTGACAGTACTTTTCAGAGGTGGGCCCGTAAAGGCCCAACTTTTGTGCTGAAGGCACGTTTAAGTCCCTCACACAACTACAAGACGAATTTCAATTAGACCACAGTGACTGCTTCAGATATTTTCAAACTCATCATTACTTTATTAAACATCTGGGCTTACAGATTAATGACACACACCTTACTCCCTCAGCTCATTTCATTTCACATATCCTAGGGGGAACCTGGCCAGACTATTTCCTTTCCCAGTGCTACCAAGCCTTACAGCAGCTCCCAGATATTTAGTTTAGTTTAGTTTAGTTTATTAGTCTAGGAATTAATACCTTTGAGCCAGAGCTCTTTTACAAAGGTTCCACGTCACAAAGAACATCTAACAAACACAATACACATTACAAGTAATACCAGACGGAAAAGTTACATAATAAATTTGTATTAACAGTTTAAGGCAGTAACGTTTAGAAGTTTCATAATAAACATGCTTTTAACAGTTTCAAGGGAGTAGACAATTTGGAAGATAAAGAAACTTCCAGGGAGAGGGCGATCATTGGGAGCCAAAGGGAGGCAAGAAAGGAGGGAAAGGTGGTGGGCAGTAGAGTAAGTGAGAGGGGACAGAAGGGGGGGGGAGAGTGAGTTGAGTGGCAGACAGGAAATAGTAGTGGTACCTGAGGGCTCATTTGACAAGGAGAGAGGCCTTGGATGTGAGGATGGACACTAGGAGTAGTAGTCTTTATCTAGTGCAATCACAGTTGCTAGTGGTAGTGAGGTGGGCATAGAGCATGGTTTTGAAAGCTTCGAGCGAGGTTGAGGATAGAGTAGGTGGACTTAGAGCATTGAACCATGTCGGGGCCCTGTATGCGAAAGATCTTTGTCCCTGTGCGGTCCAGCATCTGGGAACCAGGAAAGTTTGGTGTTCAGATCTGGTGGAGGGTCGTAAGCCAGGATTCGGTCGGAGAAGGTTTTGGATACATAATGGAGTCAGTCCCAAGATAGATTTTTTTGCCATTATGCAGGTGAGATATATAAGGCGATTTGATAGTTGCAACCAGCCTGTTTCATAGTAAAGCTCACACGTGTGTGTCAGTCTTTGAGCCCCCGTGAGGAGCCGGCAAGCCTTATTTAGAGTGATTGAGATACGCCTTAGTGCCATGGAGGTAGCTGAGCCGTAGATAATAAGGCCATAGTCAATGATAGAGATTATGGAACTCTGTATAGCTATTCTCAATGCCGCTTGGTTTAGAAATTGACGGTTATGAAATAGTATTCTAAGACATTGGTTCACTGTTTTCGCCGTGTTGTCAATGTGGGTTGCAAAGGTGAGCCCTTGGTCATGATGCCAAGGTATTTGAAAGTATTTACTTGGTCCAGTGTATTTCCTACAGAGGTTTGTATGGTGAGTGGAGTATTTCTATTATGATGTAGATGTGGATCTGACACAGTTGCATTAGGAAAGCTGTTTTATCACTCAGTCTTTCCCCAGCTGATTGGGCAGTTACCTGGTAACAACAACATAAAATAACTAACTCCTACAAATGGAGAGAGTTTATCTGGAAACAGCTATTCAATATTTTAGAACGCTGCACATAACAGCAAAATTCTCTTGCACGCACGATTACTCCTGCTGGTGGAACGGAGGAGGTGAGGTTGCCACACATACCCATATATTTTGGAGCTGCCCTATTTTTTATTCCCTCTGGCAAGTAGAAAGGGACATTCTAGCTGTTATTATGTGATTACATTATAGTTATCTTACTCTACAAGCAGGCATTCTCCTGTTATACCGCCGCACACATCACAAAAATAAGGCCTCTTTATGCCTCCTTGCCATACTCCACACCACAGCCGGACAAGTTATTACTCGCATCTGGCACCAGCCAGAGCCACCAACATTGACTCACTGGCAAGATACAATTCAGGATATTTACACAATGGAACAAATGACTTCATATCTTAAAAAAATGAAGAAGATACAGAATAGATGAAACCCAGGTCTACATTATATATCTACAATTTGGCTGAATATTGCTATCTGAATAAAGTAATTACATAAGATCCTTGCAGTAGGTGCTGGAACACCTTAGAGACTGCCACCATCAGTGGAATTGTTAAAGAAATATACGGCCACTACTCACCAAGAGAGGCAGTTACATGATATTGCTTTGAAATGCTACAGTTGCATCGATGATAGATTACTATTGGCTTCTCTCCTGCAAACTGTAATTTTCATGGAATTGTTTTAGAAACATTGAAACATAGAAATGTGCTGGCAGAAAAGGACCCCATGGCCCATCCAGTCTGTCCATTACCCCCTCTCTTACTCCCTTTATACCATACCATAGTTTTTTTTGTTTAGCCCCATGTAGTTGTCCCACGTTCTCTTTTTTATCTCTTTCTTCTTTTTTTTTTTGGTCCCTCATTCTCCCCAAAGGGAGTTCAGCCCAGACCCATGCCGCCCCCCATGACAAGACTTACCCTCCCGGGTGGGGCTGCCGGGTAGGCACCCCCTCCCCAAGGTTCGTAGTAGTGTGCTCTGGCTTACCCCCGAGGGTGGGGCCACGGGAGTGGGACCCCTCCCAGTGGACACCATAGGCAGGGGAGATGGCAACAGAATGGGACATCATGCTCAGGGGCTGGGATTTTTAGTGAATACAGCAGTGTCTTGGGGCAGGGACATGCAATGAAGACCCGGGTACACCCCACCCCGCCTCCCTCAGGTAATGGTGCCAGGACAATGGATGTCCCAGCCTCTACCAGGGGTCTGTTGTGTGCTGGACACTCTATCCCCTCCCTCCAAAGGAGAGCAGTCTTTAGGATGCTCAGTCCTTCTCCCCTGGCTGGCCCTCCAATGTCCTGAGTTGGTTTCTGAACCTGGGTCATTGCCATCGCAGACGGATGCCCTGCCTCTGCACCGGTGGGCTGGCATCCCATGTTCTCCTGAATTTGCTCACCAAATCTACTCCCACCACCCTTTCTGGCAGCCCATTCCAAGGACCCACCACTTTTTCATCAATGAAGAATTGCCTCCCTCTCATTTCCTCTAAATCTGTCCCCTCCAACTTGAACGTGTGTCCCTAGTTGATTTGTTTTTACTCATCTTGAATATGCTTCCTTCCCTCATCTTGTTTATTCCCTTCAGATATTTGAAGGTTTCTACCATATCCCTCTCTCTCTCCTTGTCTCCAGTGTGTATGAGTTTAGTTCCTCCAGTCATTCCTTGTATAACCTCCTGTGTAGTCCCTGAACCATTTTGGTTGCCCTCCTCTGGACCCTCCCCACTCTATCTCTGTCACCCTGTAAGTGAGGCCTCCAGAACTAAACCTCATACTCCAGCTGTGGTCTGACCATGGTGTTGTATAGTGGCATGATCACCTCCCTCCTACTGCTTGTAATGCCCCTCCCTATGCATGCCAACATTTTGTTTGCCCTCCCCACTGCCTTGTTGCATTGGTTCCCAACCTTCAGGCTATCTGAAATGATGAATTCCAGGTCCCTTTCCTGCTCTGTTGCCTCAAGTTCCTCCCCTCCCAGCCAGTATTTTGCCCTTGGGTTCTTTCGCCCTATGTGCATACTTTTTCATTTCTTTGCTTTAAAGTGCATCTGCCACTTCCCTGACCACTCCTTCAGTCTGGACAAGTCCTCCCTCATTCTTTCCACCCCTCCTGGTGTGTCCACCCTGTTCCAGATCTTTGTATCATCTTCAAATTGACACACCTTCCCATGCAGGCCTTCTGTAATGTCCCCAATATATATGTTAAACAGTAAGGGACCCAACACAGACCCCTGTTGAACTCCACTCATCAGCCCCCCCTTCCCTGGAGTGCACCCCATTTACCACTAAGTTCTATCTACTAGCCAATTCTTCACCTAGTTTGTTAGTTTGCTCCCTATCCCTAATCTGCCTAACTTGCTTACCGGTCTCTTGTGAGGGATGGTATTGAAGGCCTTCCTAAAGTCCAGATAGGCCACGTCCACTGTCCCTCCATGATCACTTATCTCTGTTATTCCATCAAAGAATTCAATCAGGTTGGTCTGGCATGATCTTCCACCTGTGAACCCATGCTGGTGGTCATCTATGAGCCCCCCGCCCCCTCCAGATATTGTGTCATACTTTCCTTTATAAGTGCCTTCAACAGCTTACCCACTACTGAGGTAAGACTGACAGGCCAATAGTTAGTAAGGTCTTCCTTCCCTCCCTCCCCCTTTATGCAATGGCACCACATCAGCCCTTTTCCAATCACCCGGGACCCTCCCCTTGTCTAGGGATAGATTAAGTAACTTGCTGAGTGGTGCTACAAGTTCCTCCCTCAACTCCTTGAGCACACTGGAAGGATTGCATAGGGGTCCATTGCCTTGTCCATCTGCAATTTTCCTAATTCCTCTAAAATCCAACCCTCTGTAAAGGGGCTTGTGTTCATCTCCCTGCCCACCCTTCCCCTGCTTCTTAGCTCTGGCCCCTTCCCTTCCCTTCTTCCTCAACCATGAAGACTGAGGTAAAGTATTCATTCAGCAGATTAGCCTTTTCCCCAGCCCCCTCCATCAGAGCTCCCCCCTCCCCTCTGAGTCTCATAATCCCCTGCTTGCTTTTCCTTCTCTCACTTATATACCGGAAGAATGTTTTGTCCCCCCTTTAGCCTCCATCTCTATTTTCTCCTCCTCAATAGCTGCCTTAGCCCTCCTGACTATTTTCCCGACATCCTGTAGCTTCTCCTTGTAAACTTCCCTTTCCGCCATCCCCCATGAAGATGAGTAGGTCTTGAATGCCTTCTTTTTTTCCCTGACTGCTCTTGCCACCTCTTTTGTAAACCAGAGTGGTTTCCTTCCTCATTTGTGTTTACTCAGCCTCCTGATGCACTGTTCTGTTGCCAGCAGGATTCCCCTCTTTATCATACCTCTCAACCTTCTGTCCTCCAAATGTGGAACATTGCCTCTCAAAATGTGGAACAAATGTGGAAAATGTGGAACACTTAATCAAATCTTTACCTGAGAAGTTCAGACCACTGTTAAAATCTCTACATTTATGTTCAGAAAGTCTGTTATTAATTGAATAATATATTTTTTGCATCATTTACTATAGATTTTTGCTTTAAAATGTTAACACTGAATGAGGGACAAGTCCTCCAAATGTGGAACAGGGATCTTTTGTGAAGTAAAATGAGGAACTGTTCTTCGTAATGTGGGACAATTGAGAGATATGTTCTTTATTGTTCCCCCATATCTCCTCAACTCCATCTAGGTTCTCTATCCCTTCTAGTTCCCTTTTGACAATTTCTTTCATTTTCTTAAAATCTGTTTTCCAGAAGTCCAGTACCCTAGTGGTGGTATTATTCTTTTCCAACCCCGTCCAAAGATTAAACTTGACCATTCTGTGGGCCCTATCCCCTAGATTTTCCCTGACCTCAACCTCCTCAACACTGTCCCTGTTTGTCATTACCAGATTCAGTATTGAAACAATCAAAATTAATACCTTTGAGTTAGTGACTCCTTTACAAAGGCTCCACGTCATTGAAAACAATACAGGGCATACAATGTCAGACATTACAGTATAAATAGCGGTGTGGGAAATAACACACCTAATGATTGATACAGAGTATAGTACATCAGGTAGAATGTGGTACAGAATAATTACTACAGTCATAGACAATGCGGTACAGAGGCAAAAAAGACATAAAATACATTATCTACAGGGGTAATCATACAGTAAGGTGATGTAGAAAAGTATTTATAACTGAAATGTGCAAGCAGTGCAGTCCAACGATTGTCAGCTTATCAGAGGCTAGAGTCAGACTGAAGCCAGAGATAGGCACCCTAGAGGCAGGACCAAGCGGGTCCATTGTCATGACACAGATTTAGGTAGTGGGTAGTTCAGGTACAGTCACAGGTGGAGTCACTCAGGATGTTGCTATGGAGAAGGGACTTGAACAATCCTGGGGTAGGGGCCTGGAGTGCTGGTATGGGTAGTGAATTCTGCCAACAGGGGGCGTGGTATCTGAAGGTTCTTTGCCCCATGGAGATTTTACAGCGGGGAACCTGGTAGGGTGATTTCTCAGCATGGCGTGTGCATCTGATGCTGATGGGGGGGGGGGAGCAGTGCCACAAGAGCAGGAGGCATGAAACCAGCTATGATTTTCTTGGCAACAAGGCAGATCTGGTACTTTAGGTGATCATCAAAATTAAGCCAGTTTATACTGGTATAGAGAGTACAGGTGTGCATGAGCCGGTCACATCCAGTAGCCAATCTACAGGCTTTATTCAGGGAAACCCTAATTTTGTTGAGGGAGGTGTTGTCAGCTGTACCATACAAAATAATTCCATAGTCAATGAGTGACAGGACAGAGGAGGAGATGGCTAGCTGTAGGGCTTCGGGAGGGAGACAGTACTTGTAGCGGTGGAGCAGACCAATATGCACATTCACTGCCGTATTGAGCCGGTGGATGTGTTTGTGGTAGGTTAGCCCAGAGTCTAGGGTAACCCCTAAATATTTCAAGGTAGATACTTGTTCCAAGGTCTCGTTTTGGGAGTTATGGATAAGTAGGGGGTGGTTACTGAACTTGTCTTGGGCATGGGCAAACAGCATGGACTTTGTTTTCTTATAGTTTAGAACAAGCCTATGGTCAGCAAACCAGGATTCAGCCTCATAAACTACCTTTGGAGGGCTACTTGGAGGGCAGCAGGGTAGGTGTGGGTGCTAAATAAAACCGCATCATCTGCATAAAGTAGGAGACTTCAAGAGCAGGCCTTGGGCATGGAGTTAAGGAATAGAGTGAAAAGTAGTTGGCCAAGGATTGACCCTTGAGGGACCCCGGGTGTAACCCTGAGGGGGGATGATAAGGTTTGCCCTAGTCTGACTCTCTGGGTTCTGTCAGACAGGTAGTTTGAGAACCAGCTGGTGGTATCCTGTGAGAAACCTATTTGGGTTAGCGAGGTTAGGAGAAGTGAGTGGTGAACAGTGTCAAATGCTTTGGAAAGATCTATATATACACAGCACCAGCAATCTGGCCTATGTCCAGGGTCGCATGCATAGTGATGGTATATTCCAGAAGCGCAGTTGTGGTACTATGGTTTTTACAGAAACCATGCTGTTCAGGGCAGAGGAGATTATATTGAGCAAGGTAGTCAGTGACTTGGGAGGCAACTATCTTTTCAAGAACCTTGGAGAGAGGGGGTAGAATTGAGATGAGGCAATAATTGCCGGGCTGGGTCCGGTCACCACTCTTCAGGAGAGGAGAGGAGTGATAAGGACAGTTTTCCACATGGAGGGGAATTGACCTAGGGCAAGGGAGTGATTTAGCAGCACAGTGAGGGGGTAGAGTACAGGGAGGGTGAGCCTTAGCATTTTTTTTATTAAATATGCTTTATTGATTTTCCACAGTCCACAACACAGTTTCAAATTGTAGTACAAACCGTGAAGACTGCATTAAACCATAAAAAGATAACATAAATAACAAAAGCAAAATATACATCATCACATTAATACCTCCCTCCACCCCCCTCCCCACCCTGATCCCTTGTGCCAAACACTACCGAACTAAGTTTAGACCAGAACAGTCTATCATACATTAGGGTATAAAGGCCTATTAAGGGTTCCATAAGGCAAGAAAAGTCTCCAGAGTTCCCCAAGTTGTCTGAAAAGCTTTTATCTTGTCCTGCATGGATACAATGTGTCTTTCCAACTGCAAAACAAGTAGAACCTCCCTATACCATTCAATTACAGGGGGAAGAGTATCATCTGCCCAGTGTCTCATGAAGACCAACTTGGCAGTTGCAGCAATTAGGGCCAAATGTGCCTTTCTAACTCTAGGAGTTCTGGGAGGAAAAACATTTAATAAGCAGGATTCAGGGGTAAACAAGCTATCTAAACCCAACAGAGGATCCAAGATTCCTCTAATGGATTGCCAAAAAATCTGCGCCTTAGGACAAGTCCATAACATGTGGTAAAGGAAACCGATGTCTCTTTTCCATCGTCCATAATCTGGTGAGAATAATTTATCAATTTTAAAAAGCTTTGTCGGTGTAAAATGTAGGTTATTCATAATATTAAATTGAACCAATCAAAGTCTGTCCTGCTTAATAAATTTGTAGGTAGTCTGCCAGAGTTTTCTCCATATGTCAGTGTCGGCAGAAATTCCTAGTTCCAGAGTCCAATAATAACAAATCCCAGTTGGCAAATTAGAATCTAGTGCCTGGAGATTCTTATACATGTTGGGAAACAGAATGGGAAACAATTGGCAAACATTTCAGCAACAGGAGGATCTGTCTCGGATATATTTCTGAGAAAGGAAGTGAGAGCCTATCTTACCTGAACATACTTAAAGTTATAGGTATCTGGTACCTTATTGCTTGTTTGAAAGTGAGAAAAAGGAACTGGTTTCCTGTTCAAAAAGAGCTGTTCAAAAAGAGATCAGAGATCGTATAACTATGTAACAGGGGCCAGAAGGTAGTAGATATGGGTTTATTTTCAATTTTTTAAGTGTAGGTTACAGATAATAGGCTGCTCAAGTGACTGGTGCCAGTTCACTCCAAGGTGATTTTGGAGCTGATGAAGAGCCTTAAGGGCCCATCCAATAGGAGTACTCTTAAGAGGTTTGGGTATGTAAGAAGGGGTGACATACAGGAGTGCATGTAACAAACAATGTGTTTTCGATACTAGGTGCTTCTCTATATCCAACCACAAGGGGGGAATATTCTGAATGTGTAGAAGGCCCATGGTTTTTGACCCAAAAAGCCAATTTACTTACATGATAAGCACTGTAGTATATGAAAAAAGAAGGGGCCACTAGGCCACCCTGGAGCTTGGGAGCTGTTAGCTTGAAGTAGGCCCTTCAGACTCCCTTTCCATTCCATATAAAGCCATTAAGCATTTTTTGAAGCCTGGTGAACCAAGCTTGGGGCAAAAAACATCCCAGCATCCTCACTGGGCATAAAATCTGTGGTAATACATTCATTTTGATAGTGTTAAGTCTTCCCCACAGGGAAAGAGGAAGTGACTCTCATATGTTCCTACCATATCCTGTTATGTTTAAACAATTTCTGTTCTTGATTTCTGTATATAAGTGTTTTAATTATTCATGTACATATACCAATTATTGAACCTTGATTACTGTATATAAGTCAATACGTGTTTTAAATCTTCCTATACATGTACCAATTATTGAACCTTGACCTTATCAGGTCCATCTTGTAAATGAGCTGTGATCAATGATGTTCGCCTGAATAAATAAAGATTTGATTGATTGATTGATTGATTGACTCCCATCTTTCCATATCAGAGGTTACAATTTTTAGTAAATTAGGGAGGTTTTTCTTAATCATTATTACTATATCCCTTGACACTCTGATACCCAGATACGTTAGGGAATTCGCTTCCCATGATAAGCAACAAGGTGTTAAATCCACCTGAGTTATTCTACCATTAATGAGAAGACTTTGGTTTTGGAGTGGTTCAATTTGTAGAATGATACTTTAGAGAAATCCTCAATTTCTGAGAGTAAAGAGGGGATAACGAATTGAGGATTCTCTACATGAAGTAGTATATCATCCACATTAGCAGAAAGTGCATATCTTGTGCTTCCAACTTGAATACCTGTTATTCCTTGATTGGCTAGAACTCTTCAGATCAGGGGTTCCAAATAAAAGTTAAAAAGTAGTGGGGACAATGGGCATCCCTGCCTGGTACCAAGACAAAGTTGGAATGGAGCGGAGAGTATGCCATTACATCTAATTCTAGCTGATGGAGAGGCATATAGCAGTTGCACCCATTTAAGAAATTCATCAGGCAGTCCAAATTGGGTTAAAGTGGCAAAAAGAAAGTCCCAGGAGACTCTAACAAATGCTTTTCCCGCATCCAGGGATATCAATGCCATCGGAATATTGGAGTCCCTGGACGCGGAAATCAAATGCAATAGTTTCCATGTGTGATCCCCAGACGACCTTCCTGCCATGAATCCAACCTGCTCGTAACCTATGAGGTTGCCCATTACCCTAGAGAGCCTGTTGGCCAATATTTTGGCTAGGATTTTAATATCAGAATTGAGCAGGGATCTAGGGAGATAAATTCCAAGATTTAGTGGATCCTTCCCTGGCTTTGGTATTAAGGTTATCACTGCCTCCAGGAAACTGGGGTCTGATATACCCTTGTCATACCAGAAATTAAAGACTTCGCCTAACACTGGGAGTAATATGGATTGGCAGGCCTTATATAGATTATTTGAAAGACCGTCAGGACCTGGCGACTTGTCCATAGGCAGTTGTTCTATGGCCAGCTGTATTTCTGTGGTGGAAATGCTTGCACCCAATAAAGTTGCCTCAACATTGGATATTTTAGGAAGTATTATGGAATTAAGATAGTGATTAATGTTGTTCCTAGATGGGTGTAAGAGAGGATCCACAGTGTAAAGTTCTTGGAAATATTTTCCAAAGCTCTCCACTATCTCCCTTGGGTCAGTACAGACCTGACCATCTTGTGCAAGACAAATACTGGGAATAAATTGTGATGTTTCTACTTGTCTAATTCAGAGTGCGAGTGGTTTACATGCTCTTTCTCCTGAATCCAAATACTTAAGTTTAGTTCAGTGAAGTGACTACTCAGCTTTTTGCATAATCAGGCCTGTATACTGTGCTTGTAGTTGGTACAGTCTGGCCCAATCTTCCACTGGGGAATGCCGGGTAAGGTTCTGCTCCAGGCTTTTAATAGAGCTAAGGAGAGCTGCTACCTGTGTCTTGTGTTGACGAGATTTTGTTGTCGCCATTTGAATACATTCTTCCCTTAGGGTGCATTTTAAGGCTGCCTACATCAAATCATATTTATCAACTGATCCCCTAGTAGTCTCAAGGAAAGATATAATGAACTCCTTGATGTGAGTCAGGGAAGCAGTGCCGCAGAGTTACTGATTATTCAGTCACCACTGAGAATCTCATTTGATTCCTGGCCTTAACAAATAAGTAATGCTGATGGAAGCATGGTCAGACAGAACTCTGGCATGGATACCCACATTTAATATGCCAGGTAAGACAAAGGAACTTATAAGGAAATAATCTATTTGGGAATAGATAGCATGGGGGGTGGGAGTAAAAAGTATATTGCCTCTCTGCAGGGTTCAAGACTCTCCACACATCTAGTAGACCAGCTCCCTTAAGTAAGTCTTTCAATGCCCTTTGGGCTGGGGATAAACCACACCTCTTATGATCTGATCTATCCAATTCTATTTGGGGAGCAATATTCCAATCCCCACCCAATATTGTTAGCTTAGAGGGGTTAGTAACCACAAGATTCAACAATTGTAAAAAGAAAGAGGGAGAATCTATATTTGGGCCATAGATTGCACCAAGCAGGACTGGCTGGGATTCTAACATGCCATGAAGCAAAATGTAACGCCCATCTGGGTCCCAAATCTCTTGGGTTAGTCTAAACAGGACAGTGTTTGCTACTAGAATTGCTACCCCACCTCTGCTAGTTGATACCCCAGATCCGGAAGACTTGTCCCACCCATTGCCTCTTAAAAAGGGAACTATCCTCCTGTCGCAGGTGGGTTTCTTGCAGGCAGGCTATCTCCACCTAAAGATGTAATAGATGTTTCAATATTACTTGTCTTTTACACCTATCTTTGGCCCCCTTAATATTCCAACTCGTAAAAATATATTGACTACCCAGACTCTAAGAGAACTACATTCCTGGACAGCGGAGTCAACTCCTGCAAAAAAAAACCTACCATTATATAAAACAAAGCATGGCAGCATTTGGCTTCCCCCCCACTAACAGTAAAAGACAGTATCATTAATAAAGTATGAACTCTATCCCTTAAAACATCCTCATCCCCCCAAGAAAAAAGACCCCTTAAACAAATATCCCACATCTTAAACAGCAAACCCCAGTTCAGACTAACTGCACTACTACATATACACCGCCACGTGGTGTTATAGCACAAGTCTGATAGAGACAATCTGTCCCCCGCATGCCCCCCCACCCAGCAGACCCCAACAACAGAGCCACTGTTCCTGAAGACAGTAATAGCAATTATTATTGGAACTACTTTCTAGCATGAAACAGATCCTTATAATGAACTATACTAATACGTATTCTGTACTCTGAAAACAAACAGCTTATATACAGGATTAACACTTAATGAAATAACACAGTGCCATAACAATAATTTGGTATCTATGGGGACCTATACTGCTAATTCAAACCACTGTAAATGGAATACCTAAAGCTAAAATTAAGCTAATAAATATTGGACAAAAGATCCAGTGTTATTCAAATCCAGTTAACTGTCTGGACCTCATTGCAATTGTTCACACTGGCATCAAATTAAAACTTTCCCCTATTCCATATTTAAACTGTACCCTGTAGCGAGGAGAAACGAACAAAAATTCCTTCATTTAGAAAATAATGAAATACAATTAAAGGACAAGGAAAGCTTCCAGATCCATGTTCCATCTAAGGAATGATCCCCGGTAATTAACCCAAAATCCACGCTGCATTAAGGCAACTAGCCAGAGAGCTAGTTCAGAGTCACAGAAATAGCAGACACCCGTAATTATTACACTATGGGGACGAACCTCAATATGCTTACAGTATTCAGGCGGAGAACTAAATTACCAAACATTAGTCCCTCAATCCAATGGCAACAAGTCCAGATTGCTGTCCAAATTTCAGGGCCTATATTAGGTTGAAAATCAAGTGATTTTTTGCCCTGTTACAGTTGCAGAGAAGCGATCTACCTTCTGAGCTTTCCCTCGCTTAAAGAGAAGCGAATGTCCCCCAACCCAGCACAATTCAATATTTGCCGCATTCAGAGTCAGCTACCAGGTGACAGATCGAACACTGTTGACAAGGCATTACCCCAATTAATCAGTACATATGGAATACAAAGATTAAGTACCGGGGAACATAAGCATTGTTCACAATTCGCCGTTTACCACGAAACTCACTGAAATCAACAAAAAATAACTTGCATCTGTCCAGTCCTCTTTCCAGACATTAGAACCACAAAGACTAGGGTTCAATTCTGGATTAGGCAGATTTGTCAAGCTACACCAGCCGAATTTACAATAAAGGGAAGAAATTGTAAATAGACAGATTGCTCGCCAAACAGACGATCATAATCTTCTTGTCACACCACTACAGAGCCAACTCCTCTCCACTACTTGTACAAGTCGGGGAACAAAAGTTTTAATTCTTGCACTGCCTGGTCAAGAGTGTCAAAAGAAAGCCATTGATCACTGTGCTTAACAAGCAGAATCGCTGGGTATTTAACTCAAAAAAAGGCTTACCAGCTGCCACCAACTTGGAGACCATCGGGTGTAGCTCCTGTCGCCTCACTCGCATGGAGTGTGGTAGATCTTGCGTGATGTGGATCTTCCAACCCTCCCAGGATACCTCCTGAATCTCTCTTACTTTAGCTAAAATATGCTGCTTATCAAGGAAGTTTAATAATTTGAAGATGAGCGGTCTAGGGGGCGAACTTGTAGGTAGCATGGGGCGCAGGGCACGGTGAGCCCTCTCAATGATATAGTCCCCTCCATTAGGTGAGGGCCCCACTATTTTCATGCATAATTTCTGCAAAAATAGAATCAGAGAGCTGCCTTCGTCCCACCCCGGAATGCCAATTACAAGGAGGTTATTGCGCCTACTGCGCCCCTCTAAATCCTCTAATTTGTCCTCCAATTTTTTTAAGCCTGTGTGACATATTCGAATTCTCCTGGCTGGACTTCTTGTGCTTCTTTTCTAAAGAGACTACTCTTGCTTCAGAGTCCCCGACTCGTGTTGTCAGTGTTGCCACTGAGGACTTAATTAGTTGCAGGTCATCAGTTATCATGGCAACGTTAGCTTGTAACAGCTGCATAATTTCCAAAAATCTCTCTCTTCCGAGAGAGCTGTTGGAGCTGAGGAGATTTTCAGGGAACTGGAGGCCTGCTGTTTGGCACGCTTAGCGGCCTTGTCCTTCTCTGGCGTAGGAGGCGGCGAGTGTCTTGGAGGAGCCTTTTTCATATAAACTTCCATATTAAAGTGAGTATGCAGCTCCTCTAGTGTATTATGCAGATATTCGCCTTCACAAAATCAGTGACTCAGCTTAGATTAGTAGTTTAAGAGCGTAATGTCTGTAGATGGGAAGCGGAGCTACGGGGAAAAGCTGCTTCTTCTCAAACTGCCATCATGTGACTCCGAGCCTTAGTATTTTAAGATCGAGTGTGTCGCAGCTGAAACGGGATTTGCTGAGTGCGTTTAACAGAAGGGGGGCAGCATCATGCTGGGAGATAACCTTGAAATGGAAAGGGGATACTTGGGTAGGTGTCGATGTTGTGGGGGGTACAAAAAAGTTGGCAGGGAGCACGCCCCTGAGGTCCGAGAATGAGGAGTTCAGTGCATTTGCTGTAGCGCCAGGGTCTGCTGAGATACCACCATTTACCAGCATCTGGGAGGGGGGTATTAGATTTTGCTGTTAAATTCTTTGAGGGAGTCCCAAAAATTGTGTCCCCTCCCCCATGAGGCAGTGAGGGCTGCTCTGTAGTAATTGGCCTTTGCCTGTTGGACTTGCCAGGTGCAGCGGTTCCTGGTCTCACGGTAGCACTGCCCTTCAGTGGGCCTCCCAGTCTCTAAGGCTATGTGCCAGAGATTGTCACAGTGGCCCATGAGATCCAGAAGGGACTGGGACATCCAAGGGGTGTCAGCTCCTTTAATGACCCATTTGCAGAAAGGTGCAAAAAGGTCACTGGCAGAATTGAAAGAATTGACAAAATACTACAGTGCTGAGTCAATATCAGACAAGGCAGCAATGGGGGGCCAGTTCCAGCTGACCAGTATGGCCTCTCCTGTAGTCAGTTCCCCGACCAGCTGTTGAAGAAGTGCCTCTTGCATGGACTCCAACAGCTCTCTACTCCTTTCTGATGCTGCTGTTGGAATTTCCCAGTTTGTGGCCTATATATTGTAAAGTTTTCCATAAATTGTAAGTATTAAAAAAACAGGTGGCATCAGAAAACAAGGCAATATATTAACTGGAACTAAAAGTCTCTTGAAAAAGAAAGGACTGTAGGCACCTCTTAAAGGCCCCCACAGAGGGGGGCCTTCCTCAAAGAATGAGGAAGGCTAATCCACAGGGCCAGGCCCTGTGAACAGCTTGGAGGCCCTCCTTGTAGAAGTGGAGGGGGCAGCAGTTCTGGCAGGGTGTCATTAGGTCTCGCAGGTAGCCCAGACCCAGTCCACATGTGTTATTCAAATGTAAGTGCAGAGACAATTAAACTAGGCTTTTAAGGTTCCCTTTGAAAACATTATTGCTGAGTGCATTGCACAGTGTTGTGAGGAACTCATTTTACAGACAAAGGGCAGCCACCAAAAGAGGTCGGTCCCTGGCAGATTTTTAAATAAGATTTAGGACCATCAGCTGATCCTCAGTCTGTGGACTCTGGGAAAGGGACATGGTCAGAAACACCAGGTTGTCACTAATGCAGTCTGGACCTAATCCTTATGTAAGCAATAAAACACAATGGGGTGTGGGTTGTTGCCTGATCAAAGCAAGCCCCAGGTGAACAGTGAGGCAGGAGACACTTGCATCAAGTGACTTCAGCAATGGGGAAGTGCTCTTATCAGGCAACACATATCCCTGAAGTATCTTATTTTATTTTATTTATTTATTTGAGAATTGAAACTACGTACCTTTGAGTCAGAGACTCATTTACAAAGGCTCCACATCTGAAAACAATACAAAGACAAAAAAGATAATACATGCAGAGTAAAGAATACAGTTCAATGACAAATACAGAGTAGGTAATACAGTGATGGAGAGATCACAGTTGTGCAAACCAGACAGCATGCAGCTGGCCATTACTTTTTACATGTTAAATTATACGGTTACAGTGCAGGAGGCACGGCAGTTCAGTAGGCAGGCATTTTGTCAGCTGACATAAACTGGCAAAGCATTGAGCAGGACATAGTCCATTGTCGGGGGGGGGCAGGTGTAGGTGCATGAGGCAGTGAGGTGGGAGCAGAGCAGAGATTTAAACCTGCCAATCCTAGACTCAAGGATGATGGAGGGAGGGCATTGAGCCAGGTAGGTATGGGAATGAGTGCTGGCCAAGAGAGGTTTTTTGACGCTGGACTTGGAACTTCGGAGTGAGATTGCTACGGGTGGACCTAGCAGCGGACACTGTTGTCAGGAGTGGGGAGAGACAGGGGGCAGTTAGTCCAGTAATGATTTTTTAGCCATGACGCAGGTGTGGTATTGGAGCAGGCTGTCGGAGCCCAGCCAGTTGGATTGGCTGTACAGGGAGCAGGTATGGGTGGTCCTAGGACATCCAAGGGTAAGGTGGCATATTTTATTCCGTGCAACCTTGACGCAGTGTAGGGCAGTGCTATTGGCAGCACCATAGATCAGGATGCCGTAGTCTATAATAGACAGGACAGAGGAGGTGATGGCAAGCTGAAGGGCTTCAGGCGGTAGGCAATTGCGGTGTCAGTATAGCATGCCAATGCAGGAGTTGACAGTGGTGCAAAGGAGGTAGATGTGCTCATGGAAGGTGAGGGAGGGGTCCAAGGTTACTCCAAGATATTTGAAGGTAGAGACTTGCTGCAGTGGGAGGGAAAGGGAGGTGTGGACAAGGAGGGAGGAGTGCTTTTGCTTATTCTGGTGATGGGCAAAGAGCATGACCTTAGATTTTTTGTGATTCAGGATGAGCTTGTGCTCAGCGAACCAGGATTCAGTGATGGTGAAAGTGGCTTGGGGGGAGTTTTCAAGGGAGGGAGGAAGGATTAGGGTGAGAGGAGAAGGGGACAGCATCATTGGCATAAAGTAGAATGTTCCCTGAGCAGGCATTGGGTAGGGAGTTCAAAAAGAGGCTAAATAGGAGGGGCCCGAGGATGCACCCCTGCGGGACACCAGAGTGGATGGGAAGGGGGGAGGAGAGGGGGGAGCAGATTTTCACCCTCTGAGATCGACATGACAGGTAATCTACAAACCAGGAGTTAGCTTCTAGGGAGAGGCCAAGATGAGCAATGATAAAGAGTAGGAGGTCATGATTGACAGTGTCAAAGGCCTTTGACAGATCCAGGTTGACAGCATCCGCTAGATGGCTGGCATCTACGGGCAGAGTGGATAGAATTGGAAAATTTCAGGAGGGCAGTGGTGGTGCTATGGCCCAGCTGGAAGCCATGCTGTTTGGGGGATAGAAGGTCATATTTGGCTAGGTATTCAGTGAGCTGGTCCACAGCAATGCGCTCTAGGGCTTTAGAGTGGAGGGGAGGATAAAGATGGTGTGGTAGTTCCCAGGGAAGAGTCGGTGCCCGGACTTGTGTATGGGCGTGATTGTGCCCATTTTCCATGGGGAGGGTAATCTCCCTTGCCTGAGGGAAAGGTGGAAGAGGTGGGGGGGCAGGACTTCATCGAGGACCAGGTGCAAAAGCTTCAGGTCAATTGAATGGATGCTGTTATGAGAACTGTTTAGAATCTTGAGGAGGCAGAGTTTCATCTCATGAGGTGCAGGGACCTGGAAGTGAAACAGTGGGTGGTCAAGGGGGGATGGGGTGGGAAAGGTTGGACAGGGAGAAGAAGTCAGGGGGGAGGACAGAGCTCAGGTCCGAGAAGGAAGGCGGCATTGAAGGTGTCTGCGATAGATTTAGGGTCAGTAGTGATGGATCCATTCACAGTGAGTTGCGGGGCGGTAGAATTGCTGTAGAGGGATTTCAATTTACACCAGAAATTGTGACACAACCCCACGTTGTAGTAAGGGCATCCTTATAGTGGTCAGCCTTGGCCTTGCAGATGGCCCAGGTACAGTGATTGTGGGCAGCCCAGTATGCCTGGTGATCAGCTGGCTTGCCTGAGTTGAGGGCCTTTTTCCAGAGATCATCTTTCTGCCGCATAAGGTTCAGGAGGGAGAAGGAGGTCCAAGGGGTATCCAGCCCTTTGACCATCTTTCTGGTGAGAAGGGCCAGTTTGTCACAAGCAGCATTAAATGTGTGTGTGAAGTAGTTGAGGGCAGAGTCAGGGTCCTGGGTGCAAAATAGGGGAGACCAGTCCCAACTAGCGAGACAGGATTTTAGGTGGGTGAGCATGTCTGGGCTGAGTTACCTAGTGGCTATAATTTGGGGAGGGGGTTCTTGGCCAGGTAGGACCAGGTGCAGAGAACAGGGGAATGGTCACTGAGCATGTTTGGGAGGACAGTGATATCCGTTAGCTTGCAGGGGTGATTGGATAGGACCAGGTCCAGAAGGGTGGCAGTACCGGTGGTGTGGTTAAGGCACATAAGGTAGGTAACCAGCTGGATTAGATCAAGAGCAGCTAGGGAGTCATGGTAGTGTGAGGCTGAGGGGGACAGCCAGTTTATATTCAGGTCACTCAGCAGTATGAGCTCAGACTTGGGGGGAGCTGGGAGAGGTATTCAGTGAGGGATTGGAAGGCAGACATCTGGATCTATGGGGGACTGTAGGCAGCTATGAGAGTCAGGGGGGCTTTGGAGAGGCCTGGGGAGACCTGAAGGGCAAGGGCTTGGGTACCAGCGGATAGTTGGGGGGGATAGCTTGCACCTGGAACATGTTGTGAAGACAAAAGGTACAGACCCCCCCCACACACGTTTACCCACCCTGTCATTGTGGAAGAGCGTATACCCAGGAATAGCAACAGAGGAGTCAGGGATAGATTTAAAAAGCCAGGTTTCCACTGGAGAGAGGAAATCAGGCTGGTGCTGGGCTACCCAGCACTGGAGGTCAGTGAGTTTTTTTGGGAGACTGCAGATATTGATAGAGGCCATATGCAATCTGGACCTGGAGGTGCTCAGGTGGGCAGGGGTAATGGGGGGTCCAGGGTTGAGGTGGATGTTTCTGGATAGGAGGAGGAGGAGCAGGGACATGATTCTGAGGAGCTGCCAACATATGACTTTCCTGTCTGAGGATGTAAAGAATTGAGTAATAGCAAGGCAGACGGTGTAGGTAGGGATGGGAAGGGCATGCAGTGTGGGTGTGGCAAGGAGAGTGGGCAGCAGAGCAGTGGTAGAAGTAGGGGGAGGGGGATGAGAAGAGGAGGAGGCGGGTGCTGGAGGGGTGGAACAGAGAGAGTGGTGTATGGATGAGGTATGTGAAGGGAGGGGGTAGGCAGAGCAGTTGGACAGCAGGGGGCAGGAAGGAGAGCAAAGATGAGAAGGAGCAGTAGTGGAAGCATGGCAGTTACCTGGGGCATGGTGGGAGGGTGTGGGAAGATAAAAGTAATTTGTTGGCACCAAATATTAGGGCTACCATGATGGCGCAGTGGTAGGGTGTTGGCCTGCGATACAGAAGTTGCCAGGTTTGAGTCCAGGGTGGGCGTCAGAGAGGGAGACCTTGGAGGCAGGGGATGGCAGAGGATAGAAGGGCTGGAATTGGTCAGAGAGGAATTCTGAGGGGGAGGTGGGGGTACTGCAAAAAGGGCTGGAAAAGCAGCGGTAATACTGCCTTCTAGTGACCAGGTGGCGCAAAAGCAGGAGGAGGGGGAGAGAAGAGTAGTGATCTAGTGGAAAGTGAGGGGAGATAGGTAAGGCACAGGGCCCTCTGGTGGTCAGAGAGTATAACCTGCAAATGGGAAAGCAGGCACTTAGACATGTGATGGGGGAGGAAATAGAAATCAAGGGCTTCCCTTGGGTGGGAGAGTGGCTGGGATGGGTGGGGCAGTTGATGCACAGCATTGATGGGCTAACACCTCTCACGGATGGAGCTCTGAGGGAGCCAGTTACCTTTAAGGCTCCGCAGTCCAAACACTGTCCCCAGGTCCAGGTCCTGTCTGTTGCTGTATGCACTTATGTAGCCCTTTGTAGCAAGAGAATCTACAATGGGTCTCCAAGGAACACCATTTTCCCCTATTAGGTATCAGGACCTAAAGAACCCACTAAGGTGTTAATTCCTTGGAGCCTCAGGGAGCTGGGCAGCTGGTCTGTGCTGGCTTCCTGGGGTGAGGGGTGCGGGGCAGCTGCTTGTAGCTGAAGAGGTTGCAGGAAGTTGCCTTCAGTTTTACAGAGCTGAGGAGGTGATCAACAGGCATGTGCGGCCTGGCTCCTGTAAGCCAAACTATTCTTTTCTCTGAAGGATGGCCCACAGCATCGACCAATGAAGTGGCAGAGGTGAGAGGTACACTGCTCCTATGGGGCAAAAGGCAGTTAGGAGGAGGTGGTGGGATAGTAACAGCCTTCTCCTGGCAAGAATAGGACTTTAATCCAGCAGCCCTACAGAACTGTGCAACAGACTGTAAACAACACTCGGTGCTAAACTTCCTGAAATTCATGAAGGAAAACCTTAATGGCTCTGCAGACTTGGTAATTTGGCTTTTGAGTGCTCACCCATGGGGATCAGTTCTTGGGTGAGGATTGGGGGGTTGGATCTGTGTGGCACCACGGACCCTCAGAGGTGCCAGACCCTCCTTTGTCCATTATATTGTAGCCCTGGTGGGTGGAAGATGTAAGTGGGCATGTGGACCACACTGGCCACTAGGGTCAGTTTCTTGGTCAGTGAGTGGCAGGTGCCGTCTTGTGGCACCACGACCCCCTGGAGATGGCTGCCTGCCCAAGTCATAGTAATAGTAAATTGTTCAGAGGAACTAAGGTGAGGAGCCAACCGTATTCGAGTGGAAGTCCATGGGCACTCCTCTGTGTATTGATCTGAGCAAGGGTAATTGAACTGGATGCTAAGTTCCAGTTGGGAAAAGTGAATGAGCTCCTTTATGAGTCTGAAAAGGGAGCTATGAAACTCCAGTAACTGGGGAGCTGCCAAATGCTCCTGTGCAAGTCCAAATGGCCAATGACCAGTGAAGAGAGGCTGCCAAATCCCCTTTATGAATTTACAATGGGTTCTAGAATGGAGAACCCCACCAGTGAAGACTACTAAGAGAAAGATTTTTGTTTGTTTGTTTAGTCTTTGGTAACTGGGTAAGGCCTACTAGGCACAAGTGCCTGTTTTCAGAGGTGACCTGGAAGCACTGGGGAGGTTAAGTGACATGCTCAGAGTCTCACAGTATGCAAGTGGAGGTGGTGGAAAATGAAACCCCAGTCTGCTGGATGCACCAAATCCATCAATAGCTCATTACTCTACCCTCTAGGCTATATTGCCAGCCCAGGGAGCTAGACAGCTGGAGTTTTGGGGAGTCTTGGGAGACTGAGAATATTGCTTCAGGGGGCTGCAGTCAGGAAAAATGTGCTGCAGCAGTCCAGAATTGTATTACTTATGGCCACGGAATTAGGAGCAGTGGATACTGCCTCTGGAGTTTAACTAGAGATATAACGAGTAAAGTATCTTCTGCAATATAGGTGAAATGCCTGTGACCATAAAATTTAATGCTGCTTGTTTTGGGGTATTCGGAAAGACTAACCAGTGTAAATAATGAGCTGTCTGCTATAAATAGGAACTTTGGGACTTTTGAACTGTGCCTGCAGGACCTTTCGGTCGAGAGACCTACTTTTCCTCAGTGAGACTATTGCACAATGTCTACCTCAAGCTGTCCATGGGCAAATCAAGTTAATTAAAGGTTCTGTTATTGTGGTTAATCCTGGTTTGGACTGTTTAGTGACTCCAGTATTCAAGTGTTGTCAGCTAACCCAGTTTGCCTCCTAGCCCAGCACCCTGCGGTAGAAGATCTGCACCCCAGACCAGTGGAACAAAACATAAGTCATCAAACGTGTGTCTGTGTGGTCCCTCCCCCACAGATGTTCCATCAGCATACCCCTAGACGTCCGGGGTTACACTTATAAATTGGTCTCAATTAGGAAACATTAAAAAAAAATGTGTTAAAACATGTTAGCTTAAATTATGAATTTTTTGGGGGGGGGTTCAGGATAAAGTAGTTCTGTTTTGCACTGTATGTGGATTGGATTGTATTCAGTGTAGAGTCATGCCATTAGAGGGCACTTGGTATCTGAGAAGCCCTGTTCGCACCACCACCCATCCCAAGTGTTCTACTCTTTTGCTTTGAGAGAGCCCTTCATCCACCCCACACACAAAATGTGCTGTTATGCAGCTGTGTGGATCCCTCTCTGAGTCTCTTCACTCCAGTTTTGTAAGACCATTTGAGTGAAAACCCCAATTTGATCTGTTGGTGTGTGAGCTGTCCTCCCTGCCCCACTGTGACCCATACCAAATGTGCTGCCCTTTTCTGTTGTGAGAGAGCTCCACCTCAACCCTCCCTCAAATGTGCTTTTATATGGCTGTGTGGATCCCTCACGGAGCCTGTTTACTCCGGTTTTGTTAGACAGTTTGAGTGAAAGCCATGAGGTGATTTGTTGGTGTGGTGCTTCTGGTTTTTGCAGTCGCGATTGTGATGGTTGCGTTTGCTTGCTCTGATGAATTGGAAAAAAATAAACTTTGCTTTTTGTAATTGATCCTATTCCAGTATGTGTACTGGTGTTGTGGCTTGGGGGAGGAGGGAGTGTGTGAGCGTCATGTAGGAGACCAGTGAGCGAGTGGCCAGGTGGGTGATCAGGGGCTGGCAAATGGGTAGGGCACATAGTAAGGGATGATTGGTGTGGGAAAAGATTGAATGACCATGGATTACAGGCCTTCAGAAAACAAATTAAAGAAGGAAACAAAGTGAAGGTTAGATGATGTGTTAATTTTTTTTTTTCTTTTTTTTCTTTTATGGTTCTTATGAGTGATGTGGGAGTGGGGAAGTATTTCCATGTGTTAAAAATGCAATTTTGATATTAGGGCAAGTAGTTGGTACAACAGGATTTGAATTTTCTAACATGGATGCCAGGGGGCATGGCCAACAGCCAAGCTTGGAGCAGCAATTTAGTAGAGCTCCTCTAGTGAAGGCCTAATTTGCTAATTATCTACAGGAAAAATACTTGAATCAGAACAGAAATGTAACTTGTTTGAAAGTAGATCACCTGATGAACTAACTGATCCCAGTTTGGAAGCGCTACCAGTTTGGGTCCAGAAGTTATGGGCAGAAGTAACAGAGTGGGAGCTGGAGGAGCGGGAGCCTGACCAGGAGATCTGAAGCTGTGCACCAGCAAAGACTTGAGTACGGGGCCGGGAGAAGACTCATCACCCCAACCCTCAAATGCTGCGATTCTCAAAGCCATCCAGAAGCTGGATCAATAAAGGGAAGATTTCACATCACAGTTTAAAGTACTGGATATTAAGGTGGTCATGCTGAAGAAAGAAACCAAAACCACATCAAAATCTATGGCAATGGCATTGATGGTGACAACAGGCCTGACCAGGGAAAATGTGGTGCGCCGGCGATGTCTGGAAAATTTAGAGAATGCATCCCGAGCCACTCATGTGAGGATTCTAAGGATACCCGAATGGGCCGAGGGAGAAGATCACTTCAATGTGCTTACTCAACTGGATGAGATATGAGATGATGCTTGTGTAACTTGATTTGCTTTGTGGCTTTCCACCTCTCTATCTGTGGGATATACCACCCTGTAAGGGTACGACACAAGGAACCCTAAAGGAGGGTTCTCCCCTACAGGTGCTGGGAATTAATGCATCAGCTAAAGGTAGGTTAGGAAGAAGCCCAAAAGGAATACCCAAAGATGTCAAGCTTCAAAGAGGCGAGGATGATGAATGAATTCTGTGAAGAGAAGGGCTAACTTCCTAAGGAGAGAGGGGAAAGCTGGGGCCACCATCCACCTCCACCCAACAGCAGAACCCAACTAACTAACGTGGAGAAGCACTAACTTTAACTAATATTATGACCATTGGTATGGAGGAGATGAAAATCCACTTTGAGGAGGAAACCTCTGGGGATCCAAGGCCTAGGTTGCCTTCTCTTCAGGCTGACGATGTTTGATTTGAGGATGTATGTTGTTAAAAAGAAGGGTTCAGTAATGAGAGGAATACGAGTAGGGAGGATGATGATGGAATAGGGAAAATCCCCAAAATAAAGCACAGATTGAAGAGAGAACATGAGGCTGCACGCAGATCAAAGAAGGAACATGAGGCAATAAGGAATACTTTCATTGTTGATGGGAGGTAGTAAATCCATGGAGAAATCAGAGGAGCAAGGGGTATCCAGATGTGCACACACAGAGATTCCAGATGTGCTGATGAGAAGACCGAAGACAATGCAGACTGGCTTGATGGAGTGATGCGAGTGAGCAGACACTGAGGTTGAACAAGAATGCTTGATTAGGCGATGTGAACGATTAGACTGTGAACAATTAGACCCTAAGGTTGTAGTCAATAAGGTAGCATAGGATTCAATGATAGGAATGTTCGAGGAAGCGATGTAAATAGATAAACCGCGAGGTAAGGCTGAGTGAATGATGACTGGAGTTATGGACTCAATACGTGCGCCACAATGGCTGCAGGTTGATAAGGTGGCATGGAAGTCATGATAAGTACGCCCAAAAAGAAATATCAATAGCAGGCCATGAATGGAGTGAATCCTGGATGGCTGGTATGGAATTGGAAGAGGAGGAGACAGGATGAACTTGAAATGAACTTGAATAAAGGAAGTAAAAGGAATTAGGCTCCTTGAAAGGAGGTAGACTCTGATGCCAAGAAGGTAGATCTGGAACCAGAGGCAACTCAGGTTAAGCGATCGAGGAGCAAAATTTGAGAAGTGAGCAAAATTGAACGCTATATGAAGAGGAGTGAAACTAAGAGTGGAGTGAAGCCATGATGGCTGGTACTGGAAAAGACGCTAGAACAAGGAAGGTAATTTAGGAAACGGATGAGGTACAATGATGGATTGAAGCCATGGAGGCAGGTACAGGAAAGCAAGGTATGAAAGGACGAAGGACGGAATGAACTTGAACGAAGGTATCATGACAAATGAAGGTCAATGGGATAGCATAGGACCCAGCCGATACAGGGCAAGCTGTACAATGTGGCACACAGGCCAGGTTCAATGGAAGGCCAGATGGAGGCAGCCATAGAAGGCTCAATGATGTGAATGGCAGAGCAAGCGAATAGAAAAATCGTGGCATGATGACAGACAGAAGCCAGGACTGGAGTGAATCCTTGATGGCTGATGATGGATGTAATCAGGAACCTGATACATGCGGTGTGAGGGTCGCGGAGTGATGAGGCAGCTCAGGCAGGCATATGAGTAATGATAGTTATGCCCAAAAAGAAATATTGATTGCAGCTGGTACGGGAGAAGAACCATAGGAAGAATAGGATTCATGAGAGGTCAGGAGAGGTATGCCAAAAAGATTTAGTACAAGGAGATTGAGGCCATTCGAGGTAGCAGAGACGGGTTAAAAACAGGAAGGTACAAGGATGGAGTGAAGCATTGCTTACAGGATAACTGAACTGGATGGCCACAAGTCAAAGAGGGATGGCAGCGGTTCAAGGAGGTGGCATAGGGGCCATGATAGGTAACTGGAAAGAAGTCGTGATAGCTGGCAAGAGTAAGGTAAAGAGGAAATGACCAGGTATGATGAGAGAGAGAAGCCCAGAAGACCGGTAAGGGTATGACACAAGATGGAAAACTAGGTAGGAATAGCCCGAAGCAGATCATGTACAAACAGCACTCTCCACTGGTTAGTGCAAGAATTCCCCACATTTAAGCTGTACTGCAATGCAGCAGAATAATATGCAAGGAGTACAGAATCACCATTATGGTCCTTCAAACATGAAAAACATAGGAGGCTACCAGTTCAGGGATGCTCAAAAGGCAATGGTAGAAGACAAGGGCATATGTGTCAACACACATTGATCCAAGCACCACCCAATGAGCAGAGAAGCTAGCAAGGAAACACCAAAGAAAACAGCACGGGGAAAAAGCAGACCAGGCAGAGGAACCAAGACACGAGGAAGAAGAGAGCAGGCAGCAAGGGGCTGGCACACCCAAAGCACCAGAGGGTCAAAGCGAGGACAAGTGGGCAGCGGGGAGTTCCATGAGTGAACTAGATCCTGATGTCTAGGTCGGGCAGAGGCAGGGGCGGGCAATGGACCCAGATGGAGCCCAGCCGGACAGGTCCAGAGGGCCGGAACGGAAGAAACGAGGCATGGGGGGCAAAGGAGTGCATAGAGGAAGACAGGCAGAGAGGGACTACAAAACGGCTGCAGCACGATGCAGCAGGGTGAGGAGAGGAGAGAGGAGAAGGTGAGATCCAGTGGCCGAGGGCACCGGAAGATGTGGTGGAATGGGGGAGAGAGAGAGCTGCTGCCAGTGGCAGGAAGCAGACCAGACACACTTAAAGGCTACCCGATGGTGGGCACAGGAGGCGATCCAGCAGGAACAGTATAATCAGAGGTGCGGTAAGGTGAAGGTGCAGGATAGAATGATCAGGTAGGAGCAAAATAGCGTGGCAGCTCACTGTATACCAAGGCCGGAAAGGGTAGCCCCACTGCAGGCAGATGCTAGGAACAGGAGGAAGAAGAAGGCAGGAACTGGGTAGAGAGGTGAAGGGAACACAACAAATAATGAGGCACTTAAGCCAATGTGGATTCCCAGGTTCTGATAAATTAGTTTGAAGCCAGGAATCATGAAGAAACAAGCCAAAAAGCGAAGAGGAACGAATGGGCAGCCGTAGGCTGTTGCAAAGACAGCGGGTAATCAGCAGAAACCAAAAAGGTGAAGGAGAGTAGTGCCTCCAGCTGCAACAAAAAAGAATTCTGGGGAGGCCCAAGATGTTGGAACCTTTTAAGCTCGATGGGGAAGTGATGTTGTTGCACCTACCATTGAACCTCAGGCTTAAAGCCCTCCTGTTATCATTTTAGCCACCTTTTTTGGAGAAACTTTACAACTACAAAAGACAATCATGATCTTGAAGGCATATAGAATCAGTCAAGCAGTGGGAGAAGCTGTACAGCAACCAACCAACTGCCACCCCAAACTCTTCTTGTGGTGCTAGGGACTGTCCAGGATAGAGACATGATTATTAACCAGGCAAAGAGACAGGGATTTCTGGAGTTGGAAGGCGCTAAAGTCCACGTTTTCCCAGACTTAAGTTATGCAACCAGACAATATTGGAAGAGTTTTGATGGCATTAGAGCTTGTTTGAGACAACTGGGTGTTCACCATGCGCTTCTGATGCCAGCTAGCCTGTGAATCATTTATGGAGAGAAATCATAACAATTTGCAGACCCTGGAGAGGTAACCAAACTGGTGAAATGAATAGAACAGGAATTTCAGGAGAAAGGAGAAAATTCTGAAAGTGACTCTGGGGACAGCGACTAGAAACTTATGGGACACAGTCTGTGCTTTAAATTGCATCAAGAATTCTGATTTGGGCTACCTTTACCCCTAGCCATTGAATGTGTTCTGGACAACATGTGTAGTTTTCATGCCAAGTTTATAACTTTTTGGAAATTGGCTAGAGGGTCTGGTGGACTAAGTAGGAGGTAACAAAAATGGCAACTTTTGAGAGCGTACATGTCCTACAGGCATGACACCTTTCTTCTTCAGCCTAAGGGTTGTGTTTGGTGCCATCAAGTTGCTGGACATGTGCACTGTCTAGATAAAGAAATGTATAACATAAATGATAAACACATCAAGTGACAGTCTGTTGCTTAGTGACTGACTGCTGTTAAAATCATTTATATCTGCTTTCAATTTCTGTTAAAAGGTTCATGATAAGAAAAGCTTATTGGGCTGTTTTCTATTGAGGGAGTAATGCTTTATTATATAAATGATTAACTAATGAGGATGGATTGGGGATGTTCTACCCAAGGTATAGGGTGTTTGATAGTATATGTAAATGATGTACTGGTAACCCCTGCTCATGGCAGTAAAGGCCTGTTATAACTCCAACATTTGGAAATGTTAATATAATTTTAGTAATTCCCCCAGTGATGTTTCAATGACTAGGGGCTTATCAATTCCTTACTGTGACAATGATGTATGCACATTATGTGTCACGTATATAATATTTCTGTAAGCCTGCCAAGGAGGGTATTGTATTGTATATTTAATGCAGCTAAACTAATAAAAATAAAGTTTAAAAAAAAAACATGAAATGCCAGAAATCATTCAAAAGTTTGGGTCAGGCATGGATATGTGGGCTACACTGTGTCCTGCTTGGCATTAAAAGTGCCAGCCGCAGGGCTGTTGTCCTGTAAGGGTCCTGACCAATCAGGACACAAGATTTCCTTTTTCCATTTTATAAATGGTCTTTCAGTATATACCATTATAAAAAGGATCAGAGAAATAGAGCTGTCTGATTCCTGATCAGGAGGCAGTATAGCATAGTGGTTAAGAGCACAGAGCTGCAAATCTGGAGAACTAAGTTTGAATCCCACAACCACCACTTGCATACAGTGTGACCATGAGCAAGCCCATGTACTCGCAGCATGCACCTGGAAACAAGCCTCATCTTAGTGTGTCTTTCCTGGCCAAAAATTGTAAAATAAAATAGAAAATAAATAAAAAAATTGACTGTAAACACTGTATTAGCCATATGCAAATCTGTTTTTAACACACATGTAAAACCTAATCATTTGCTGAACAAGGTTTAACCCTGTTTTAAAACATGTTTATATAATAGCAATAAGGCATTCCCATTGGATTATGTTAATGTTTAGTTAGTCATTCTCTAGGGGCATGTGGCACCCGGCTTCGTTTTGTGCCACATTACACCCCTAGAGAGTGCTTAACAGACTCATTAACATAACCCCTGGCCATGGCTTAACTCTTAGTGAGCATGACTTGAAGATCACTCAGTGTTTAATTGTTAATTACTATAGTGCAGTTTGTAGAGCAGTAGTGCTATGTGATCTCTGGGTTCTGGACCATCGAGAACCACAGCCATCACATCTTGTACTGATTATAAGCACTTGGTGAGCTTCAAAGGTAGGCTTAAACAGAGCATTTTGCAATGCTCTAATTTGTATGTGGCCAAGGCACGAATCAGTGTAGCTAGGTCCACACTTGGAAGCAGAAAGTGAAGCCTAAAAATCTGTTGAAGAGAAACAAAAGGTGCTCTGAACCACAGCTAAATAACCACGTTTCAGTTGTTAAATCCCTAATCCTGAAAAACTCCACTGCTCCACAGGTAAAGTTCTATTCACCTACTCACAACAAACCATCACTTTTAATAATTGAAAGGGTCTGAGAAAGAGACACCTATCTGATTGTCATTAAGCATTCTATTAGCTATTGTATATGTGACTCTTTTGTTAACATACATGTACAGCCTCATCACATGCTGAATAAGGTACACCTCTCGTTAAAAACATTTTTATTTTAGTTTCAATAAGGCATTTGCTGGGGTTATATTACTGGTGAATTTATCACCCTCTAGGGGCATGTGGCACTGGCAACATGTTGTGTCGCATTACACCCCTGGGGTCGAGTAACAGACCCTTAACATAACTCAAGATCATGCCTTATAGCTTAATAACTATTCCTTCCTAACATCATGCACTGGGTTTGGTGGTGCCAAGTCTTCTGCCAACCCAAATCAGTCCTTTAATGTCAATGAAGAGCTAGAATGTCTTGTCATGTTTTTCTTCTATTTGGTTGAGCTTGGCTAATGTGAAACATTTTCTACAGATATATTTTGACAGATTATAACTGCCTGCCTTTTTACTTAACAGTTCTGTAAATCAACAAATGATCACATATTGATAAAATGTCAGCACTCGTGTAGCAAAAAGTTATTTCTACATATGCTGTTTGTCAACCTACATCAAAGTGCCGCATTTATAAGAGTAAGGAAAAAATCAGAATGTGAGCATGTGTTTACAATTTTGGGCACATGTTGAATGACATCAACACAGCCTGACAAAGTAGATTGATTCCATGTAAAATGAAGGATCCAAACCATTAGTGACACCACTAAAAATTATTTAACAACATTGACCATGTTCAAAGAAATAAATATTTCCCAGAAACCACAATAGGGACAGACTTGCAGAACTTAAAGGGGTTAGGAAATTTTTGCTGCTTGGCAGCAGCTGGTGATGTTCCTGTTTACAACAATAAAATTCGTACCTCCAAATGGACCATATTTAATTGTAACTGAACAAACGCTGATGTGGAAAACTATGTCTTCATTTAGTTTCTGTTAATCACAAACATGGCTGCTACTTTTACTCGTATTTAAAAACCTTTAACTAGGCCCTAAAAATAAAAGTCTATTAAATTAAACAAAGTAAGTAAAGATTGTTATTTACACTCATAAGCCCCTCTTTACACACATACACGAATAAAAAAAAATCAAGTACTATTCAGAGTATCCATTACTGATGTTTCTTTGATAACCATGAAAAATCCTCCTCCTATCCCTACCAGTTTGCCAAAGAACTCCCTGCCCCGTACCATGCAACAGATAAAACTGAGATTCTGGCTTGACCCAAGGCCTGTGTGTGTGTCTGTGTGTGCATGCCAGTAGAACTCTGAAGAATTTTGAATTCACATATTCCATGTTACTACCATTCCTTCTGTGTGTGTGGGTGTGTGTGTGTGCGTGTGCGTGTGCGTGTGTGTGTGTGTGTGTGTGTGTGTGTGTGTGTGTGTGTGTGTTGGGGGAGAGGGTGATTCTACTACTGGAATAATGCAGAGCTTTGAATTCTTCTATTCCATGGTAAACAATCACACAACGTACTGCATGTATAGAAATATAGATGACTGATAGGTGAGAAAGATCTGTGGAGGGACTATTTAACATTATTGAGCAACATTTTATTATACTGTTTGTGACTTTTAAAACTTTCAGAATGTTCGTTTCTTAAAAATTGCCTATGAGCTCATTTTATATAAGCAATAAGGTGCTTCAGGGATGTTGGTTGTACTAGGCTTACTCCACAGTCAGGGTCTGAAGGTACTCGGCTTCACCGCATGCCTTACAATACCCCTGACCATGGGGTAAACCTAGTATAACCAACATCCTGTCATACATGTAAGCAATAACCCATGACAGGGTGTGCATTTATTGTGGATTAAGCAACACCCCGGGTGCATTGTAAGGCATGAGATCACAGACTGAGTGCCCTCACAGCACCTGGGGTGTTGACTAACCCCCAATAAATGCACACCCTGGAGTGGGTTATTGCACTTATAACATGGGCCACATATGGAGAGAAATTGAGCAAAAGTTGTGGATTAACAGGACAAAAAATGTGGGGACTACTTAGTGTTCTTCCACTAGTTTTGGCCACAGTACCACATCCATGTGTGTTCTGCCACAGGGAAATAATGTATTTTACAGACGTGTGTGGTTAACAGGCAAACACAGTAGTATCAAGGGGCACACAACTTTTTCTTCTGCTCTGTCAACTACATTGTCAGGTACTGCTGCCTCTCCTGCTCTTTGACACTGTATTATCTGATTGTTACCCAACTCTCTGTGTCCATGCTGCATTTCCTGATTAATGTATGCTTCCACAAACAAGTACATCTGTAGCACACTGACTCAGACACACTATACCGCTAAGAACTGTAAACACACATTACAGACTGCATCACCTTCCATTTACATATCTCAGTGTCTCAGTGTGGCTGACTTAATTGCAGCATCTGTCCTGGTCTCACTGTGTGGCTGACTCTTTCTCTGTGAAATTCAAATGTGGTGATGGGAGCAAACAGCCCGAATAATGCGAGTTTCACTACCGGAGCTGTGATGGTGACTCGGCCACCTGAAAATACCTTCATAGTAAAACAAGGCAAATACAAATGCGGTGACCCGAGGAAACAGAGCAAATAATGCAGTTTTCAGTACCAGACCTCTGACAGCGACTCTGCCCCCTGACAATATCTTCACTGTGAAGCATGGACTTCCACTGGGACTGGCCAGGTGGGTGGGAAGACTGTGTACTATCTTGGACACGTTTTATAACACACACACACACACACACAAACACACACACGACACTGCATGATTTTGACTTGCTGCAGCAAGTGCAAACGTGCATGGATGTTGCTCTGTGTAGCTTTCTCCATGTCGGCACAATGGACGGAGTCTCTCATTTCTACAGATTGATGTCAGATGGGTGGGTAACTTTGCTTTATTTGTTCTTTTGTGCTGTGCACTGTCATATTTCTGCTGGGAGTGACGGTGTGTGGGTGAGTGGGTTCCTTTGGTAAGTAGGAAATAAACATGGTGGTTCATGATTTCTTTAGACCCTGTTCCATAATTAGTTTGGTCACTTCAGTTCAATTTCTTCTATGTGACTTATCACCACATCCACTTACTGTGGCAATACCAGTAATTAATGAACACTTGCTGTCTGATTCCCTCTAATCCTCTTTTAGCAACCTAGATGCCTATGTTATAATATTGCTTAAACAATGCAAAATGTTGTTCTTTACTTACCTTTTTATTCAGGTACAGTTAAATATTGAGAATTTAAGGGTATAAATATAATTTCTGAGAATAAGAACTTTATAAACAGGTGCCAAATCGAAATGATGTCCTGTCCTCTTTATATTTGATTAAGCTACAGCAAATTGACTGCATTTCATTTGCAAAAACCATATGCAGAAAAAAGATGTAAAAAAAATCTAGTTATGAAAATGTTTTAATACCATTCTGTGATTATTTTGCAATGGTTTCTCTGTTAAGAATATTGGATGCATAGACATCAACAAGGTGCAGCAACAGAATTACACTGGTGCCATTTTATTGTTCCACCCAAGACACAAAGCATGGTTTTCAGCAGGTCACCAGTTCCTTCTTCAGCCAGGTGTGGAAAGGTAAAAGGTGCAGAAACCCAATCTGGTTCACAAGGAAAATGGTGGGTGCCATGACAAAAACAAATGAGGCTTTCAAGACATTTGAAAAGAGTCAAAAGAGACGGGGACAGAGACATATACCTTCTTAAGTTGAAAGAAGCCAAAAGGTTGATGCTGAAAGCTAAGGCTAACCTGGAGCTAATGACTGTGGAAGATGTTAAAGAAGGGGAAAAGGCCTTATTTTGTTACATCTGAAAAAAAGGAAGGAATTTTCAAACTGAAACGGGGGGGGGGAGGGAATGGGTGGAAGACAACAAAGGCCATCACAAATACTAAATGATTACTTCTATTCAGTATTTACCAAAGAAAGGTAAGGTCTCTGCCTCAGACAAGAAGAAAAAATTACTCACCTTAGTAATGTTGTTTTTTCTATTGGAGTCTTGCTATATTATGACATATGCAGTGAGTCCCAACCTTCGAACTGCTCAGGAGGTGAAAGAGTTAACTTTCCATGCCAGGCATGGAACGCTGAGCTCGAGCTTGGTTGAAACTCTGTCTGTTGTTCTTCAAACTCAAACCGTCAGATCTTTACAAGCTAAACTCACTGAGGTCCTGTGTGGAAGCTGTAAACCTACACTAGCCAACTGGCTACTAAACATAAGAACACACTATTTGGTCCCAAAACAAAGACTCAAGTCAGGAGACCCAAAAAATGAAAAACACAACACCAAGTCACCCCAAAAAAGGAGGGGTGAAAAACAACAAGGTGGGCACCTACTAGGTGCCAACACTGCACTGCCCACCCACATCCCAAAAACAGAGGTTCTGAGAGGGGCAGGGGGGGGAGGTCATAATATAGCAAGACTCCAATAGAAGAAACAACATTACTAAGGTGAGTAATTTTTTCTTCAAACAACATGAAGTCTTGCTATATTATGACATATGCAGACTACAAAGCAGTACCTCCATGGAGGAGGGACAGAACCTACTTGGGAAATAGGCTCTGAAGCACAGCTGTGCCAAACCGAGCATCACTCCTAGCCTGGATATCCAGGGAGTAATGCTTGGTAAAAGTATGAACTGTTTTCCAGGTAGCTGCTTGACATATCTCTAGAATAGGGATGTCCCTGGCAGCAGCCAGGGAAGCAGCTGTACCTCTGGTAGAGTGAGCCCTCAGGCCTGAGGGTGGAACCTTACCCAGTTTTTCATAACAAAATTGGATACAAGAGACAATCCACCTGGCAATGGATCTTTTAGTGGCAGGCTTCCCTTTACCAACCTCGCCATAAGTGAGGAACAGTCGGAGGGAGTCAAACCTGTGACCCTTGGTACAGTCTATGTAGTAGCTAAGGGCTCTTTTGACATCTAAACTGTGCAGCCTCCTCTCGCCAGAGGAGGAATGGTCAGTGAAGTACACAGGAAGAGACACAGATTGATTAAGGTGGAAATCTGAAACCACCTTAAGCAAGAACTTCCTGTTAGTCCTGAGGACCACGTTATCTCTATGAAAGGAGATAAAATCAGGCTCCACTGACAAAGCGTGTAATTCACTTATGTGTCTGGCAGAAGTGATGGCTACCAGAAACACAGTTTTCCAAGTCAAGTACTTAAGCTCTGCTGAAGACAAAGGCTCAAAAGGGAGTTGCATAAGCTGAGCAATGCAAACATTAAGGTCCCAAGCAGGGGCAGGGTCCCTGAATGGAGGGTTGGTGTGAAGCAATCCCTTGAAAAACTTGGAGAATACAGGGTGAGCTGAAAGAGAGAGGGCTTACCTGTTGAAATAAAGCAGACACAGCTGCCAGATGCACTTTTAGGTAGCTGGTCTCAGCCCCAAGGTATTTAAGTGGACCATGTAATCCAGGACTGTGGGTAAATCAGCAGATTCTGGGGAAATATGCTTTCCAGAGCACCATATGGAAAATCTCTTCCATTTGGAATTATAAGTAGCCCTGGTAGAAGGTTTTCTAGAAGCCTTCAGGATATCCATTACACCTTGGGAGAGGTGTAAACCAGCAAACTCTAACTCTTCAAGAGCCAGGCCTTGAGATTGAGAGATTTGAGGTTCAGGTACCAAACCCTCCCCTGAGCACAGGTTAACAGGTTGTGATTCCTGGGAAGACACAGGGGAAGATGGACTGCTAAGGACAATAGAAGTGGATACCAGGGTTGTCTGGGCCAATCTGGAGCAATCAGGATCATCTTGCAGGGTTGAGATCTGATTTTGACTAGCACTTTGAACAGAAGAAGGAAGGGGGGGAAAGCATAGAGAAACTTCTCTTCCCAATTGAGAACTAAGGCATCCAGAGGGACTGAGCCCAACACTGGGGGCCTGCAGCAAAAAAGGGGGACTTGGTGATTGTCTGGGGCTGCAAAAAGATCTATCTGCGGGGTGCCCCATCTGGCAAATACCACCTCCAGGACCAGGGGGTCCAGTGACCATTCGTGATGGCCCTGGGAAATCCTGCTGAGATCATCTGCTAGGACATTGTCCTTGCCTGGGAGGTGAACTGCCATAAGGGAGGTGTTCAGAGATAAAAGCCAGAGACCAACTCATTGCTTGAGCGCACAAGGCCATAGACCAAGTGCCCCCACCCAGCGTTGATGTACCACATTGTGGTGGTGTTGTCTGTTCTGACCTGTACAACTTTGTTCTGAACAGATTTGGAAAAAGCCTGAAGTGCTAGAAAAACTGCTCTGAGTTCCAACAGATTGATGTGGAGCAGAGACTCCTGAGGGGACCACAACCCCTGGGTGGTGAGGTCGCCCATGTGAGCTCCCCACCCCAATAGGGATGCATCTGTAGTAAGGATTAAGGAGTGAGACTGAGTGACAAAAGGAACCCCTTGTCTGAGATTGCTCTGATCCTGCCACCACTGTAGGGCCTGGATCAGGGTTCGAGTCACTGGGATCAATTTGGTTAAGGATCTTTCCTTTGAGACCAAAAGGCTCTCAAGTGGAACTGAATGTCCCTCATCTGAAATCTGACTCCCTGCACTACTGCTGTAGAGGCAGCCATGTGACCCAGGAGCTGTAGAAAACGCCTTGCTGGTCGAGACACCTGCAGGGTGAATGAGGAGGCCAGAGATACCAGGGTCCTTGCCCTGTCCAAAGGATGGAAGGCTCAGGCTTTCTTTGTGTTCAGTTCTGCGCCTATGAAGGTGAGGAGCTGGACAGGCTCTAGAACTGACTTTGAGAGATTCAGAAGGAAACCTAGAGAGGTGAGCAGTTGCTGAGTTATCTGTAGGTGTAACTTGACTTGTTCTGGGGACTGGCCCACTATGAGCCAGTCGTCCAGGTAAGGGAAGATGGCAATTCTTTGTCTTCTTAGAGAAGCAACTGCTACTGCCAGGCATTTTGTGAATACCCTTGGAACAGAGGTGAGGCCAAAGGGCATTGCTCTGAACTGGTAATGGCCTGAGGGCAGCTCGAACCTGAGGTACTTTCAATGGGAGCTTCTGATGAGAATATGGAAGTAGGCATCCTTGAGGTCCAGGGACGCTAGCCAGTCCCTGGCCTTAGAGAGGTAGAATAATTCCCAGAGTCACCATTTTGGATTTTGGTTTTAAAAGGTGCTTGTTTAAGTATCTGAGATCCAGGATGGGCCGCATTCTCCTGTCTTTTGGGGTAAGAAGTACCTGGAGTACAATCCTTTGCCCTGGTGTAGGGTGGAATCCTTTCCACAGCTCTGAGAGCCAGAAGGAAGAGACCTCTGCCTCTAGGGCAAGCGCCTCTGGTGGATTTGCAGGTGGGAAAAGATCTGGTTCTCATCTTTGAAACTTTTTGAAGCTGAGGACCAGTCCTGGCTTACTACTTCCAGGACCCACTTGTCTGATGTCAAAGACTCCCAGTCCTGGACAAAGTAAGCCAGCCTGCCCTACAGGAAGTTGAGAATCGGCCCTGGCAACCCCATCAGGGCTGCTTGGCAGGGACTTTGGGCTGAGGGTGGAAACAGGCCTGCTGGCACCCTTCTGCCCTCCCTCTAAAGAACCCCTCTGCGTAAGCAGAAGAAGGCCTGGGCTTGGTAAAAAGGCCTATGAAAAGGCCTGCCCCTGCCCCTGGGATGCTGCCTTTGAGGAGTGGCCTGCCTTTCCTTGGCTTGTGCACTCCTATAGGTGGTCCTATACTCATCCATTTTCTTCATGTAATTCTCTGTCTGCTCCCCAAACAGGGAATTACCAACAACAGGAAAATCCATGGCCTTAGTCTGGGTATCTTGTGACAGGCTAGTACATCTGAGCCAAGCCATTCTGCAAAGTGCCACAGATGTAGCTATGACTCTTGATGACACATCATTAGAGTCCACTGCAGCATGAAATTGCACCTTGGATGCCTCAATACCATCGGCAGTCACCTGCTCCAGCTCCTTGGCAAGCTGGTCAGGGACCTGTTTTGCTAGAGCCATAACAGTATCCCATCTGGATTTCTGATATCTAGCAACATAAGCCATATAATTTGCCTGTCTGAGTCCCAAGGATGCTGCCATGTATTGTTTCTTTGCCATGGCATCAATCTTCCTGGAGTCCTTGTCCGGGGTGTGAGGCCAGGGAATATTTGCTCTTGTCAGGCTGCAGCCTGCACTACCCCAACATGGCTGCATTGTTGTGAAAGAACTCCGTATCAGAGCCTGACAATGTGTACCTCTTGTTCATTCTCTTATCCACAGGAGGTATAGTGTGAGGAGTTTTAGAATTTTAAAAGTCTGTTTCCCAAAGATTTATGCAAGGAATAGACAGTCTCCTAGACTCTGGGATATCCATCATTTCCACATAGTCAGGCTCCTCTTGATCATCCACAGCTTCCTCCATAGGGAGCTGGAGGTTTCAGCCACCTTTTATAAAACATAAAATGAGAGGGACTCAGAAAGCCTGGGAGGAACACTCCTGAAGGTCTGTCTGGGGAGATGTCCGGGTCAATGGGCACATCCAGACTTTCAAATCCACATTCACTCTCCTCATACTCCTCTTCCCCCTCCTCTGGTTCATAATATTCCTCTAAATCATAGTCTTGAACCGGTGGAACCAGCTGAACCGGTGCTTACCTGATGGCACCGGTTCGGTCGGAACTGGGGAAAGCGACTGGACAATTTGAATCACTTTGGCTATCTCTTCAGCAGTTGGAGAGGAAAGTTTTGGCTCCACACCAGCTGATTTCCTAGTCCTTTTTGCTGGAACTGACCCCTCAGAGTCGGCTCTCCTTTTGCCCAAGGAAGTCTCGCCCTGGTCAGAGGGCACTCCCTCTGGTTCGGTTGGAACTGAACCGGGCTGGCCATCCGGGTCAGCGGAATTTTTGGCCTCCCTTTCCCTGAGCCTACCAACTCTCTTTTCCAGGGTAGCTGCAGGAAAATTTTTACAAATCTGGCAGTCTGCATTGAGGTGGTCAAACCCCAGACAATAAACACAGGTGGTGTGGGGGTCAGCCTTGGCAAAGGCTTCCCCACACACACTGCAGTGTTGAAACCAAGTGGGCCCGGTTTTTCTTTTGGGTTTCTCAGACATAGAGTAACCACGCTCTAAATGACAGAATAAAATATTTTAAACAACCTGATCGGTTCAAAGCGAACTGATAAACAGTTTACAAGTTCCACACAGAAGAGAATTAATGTAAACCTATCTAGTACTCACAAATACCACAGACAGAGCCTGAACCGACCGGTTGCGGTTTAAATTGATCCGAAAAAAGCGAAAACAATACTTTAACCGACAAAATGAACCGAGCAGAAGGAGAAATCTCCAGAGCGACTATTCAGTGAGGCGGGTAAAGAATCTGATGGTTTGAGTTTGAAGAACAACAGACAGAGTTTCAGCCGAGCTCGAGCTCAGCGTTCCATGCCTGGCATGGAAAGTTAACTCTTTCACCTCCGGAGCAGTTTGAAGGTTGGGACTCACTGCATATGTCATAATATAGCAAGACTTCATGTTGTTTGAAAATAACACTAGACTTGAAGTGAGGCAAAAATGTGTATGGAGCCTATTGCCTTGGACAGTGTACTACTAAGGGGGCTCAGGAAAAAGAAATTAAATAAGTCCCCAATGTCAGATGGCCCGTACCACGGGGTGCTGAGGGACATAACACAAAAGTGCCTAATGGACCTTTTCAACTGGTCTTTAGAAAATAAGGTGGCCTGATGAAAGGCATTGTGGTACTGCAGCATAAATGGTGTAGCAAAGATGGGCCAGGGAATTTCAGGCCAGTCATTTTGATGTAAATAGTCAGCAAACTCCTGGAAACCATTATAATGAGAAGACTGATGGAGTTCGGGGGGGGGGTACAGGAAGACTGACAACACGACTTTGTCGCAGAAAGATCTTGTCAAATAATTTTGATAGAGATTTTTGAGTAGGTAATGAGGGAAGTTAAGCAATCAACATACCGTACCTTGATTTTAACAAGGCTTTTGGTTCTGTCCCATATAGAAGATTAGTTAAAAAAAACTAGAAGATCTGTAAGTAGGTGAAACTAACAGGGTGGGTGGACAATTGGCTAGAGGGACAGTACAGAAGGTTGTGATTAATAGGGAATTCTTAGGAATGAAGGAAGTCATCATTGTGGTACCGCGGGCCCTTCTTAACATCTTAATTAGTGAAATAGGCAAAGGCATCAGAAGGAAAACCAAGCTCTGGGGCAGGCTTGACACTAAAGAAGACTTCTGTATATTAAGTGAGTACCTGGGGAGGCTCAAAAAGTGGTCATAAGTATGGCAGCTGGGCTTCAAAGCCAAAAATGCAAGGTCATGTACATGGGAAACAAAATCCCAAGGGCAGAATATAGGGTGGGTGGAATAACAGTTACTGCGACAGAGGAGAAGAAAGGGTTCTTGGGCTTAATGACCTCCAACAGCCTTCAGTCATCAGCTCAATGTAATACGGCAATGAGGAAGGTGAAAAGAATTCTGGGATGTATTGGTAGGGGGTTCAGCAGCAGAACAATTAGGTCACATTGCCCCTGTACAGATGCCTGGTGTGACCACACTTGGAGTACCACCTACAATTCTGGAACCTGCACTTAAAAAAAAGGATGTGCAGGTTATTAACAAAGTGGACTCCAGAGGGCTGTTCACAACCAGTGGTGATACAAATACCACAGAGAATAGCAAGAAACTGGTGGTGCTGGGGAAGGGGGGGGGAGATTCAGAGGGATGTATGGAAGTACTACTTCAAAGAGAGGGTTGTGGTGGGTGGAACAAGCTACCCAAACTACATATCAGAAAATGGTGACAAGTTTTTAGAAGGGGCAGGATAGGCATAAAGGGCTTTTCAAGGGACCAGGGGAGGGGGAGAGATCAGTTGTGGTCCCTTTGAGGGGGCATGTGCAAGCTCACAGGGCAGACTGGATAGACAGCAAGGCATTCTTCTGCCTGCAGTTTTCTATGTTTCTATGTTTACCTCCATGAAGCAGTAACAAACTACAACAATCTTGTCCAAATGGTCAGCTCATTGGTACACCTGACACCTTTTCTTTTGGCTTCTGCCATCAGCTATTGCAGACTACATGAACCTTCTGGTTTCTGACACACGCATGCTCTCAAATTTTGAAAAGCAGGCGCTATTAATAAATACAATGTCAAAATTTCCTTTATACTTTAGCAACTACCATGAATTTCTCCTGGTCTGAATCCAGAAGTTTACACAGTCATGCATTACAGGGACACTGCCACGTTGCCAGTCCTTTCTTAGCTAAACAATGGGACTAGATAAACCTTTTTTATATAGTCTACTGTCCCTTTATTTGATCTCCCCTATACTACCCTGGGATTTTAGACAGCATATATTTCTTTTCTAGTCAAAAGCTGGCCCATAAATCAATCAATTCATTCTGTATCTAAAACTATCCACTATAAGTACTGTATACTACACTGGCCATACTTACAAATTACATTTTGTTTCCTCGTAGTAACAAAGGGGAACTCAAGGATAAGTAGTGGTATATAGTTCGATATATCAGTGTAAAAATCCCATTTCAAAGGGATTACTTCAAGTTGTGATATTTTAATTTTTCTTTATTTCATCAAATTATTTACCCATAATTGCCCTGTTGAGGTGCATTCTTATTTCTAATGGAGTCCTACCAATATATGCAATTGTGTGAACTGGAGAACTTAGAGCTTTAGTGACTTGCACAAGCTTACACAATGAGAACTTGGCTTTATTGGGGTTTGAATCTGTGATCTACTGGCTCCCAAGCCAGTGCTCTAACCACTACACAACACAATCTCTTAATGTAGATATATATCTAGATATAATAACTTGTGACCCCCTATAATGACTGTATATCCAGTCCTGATAAAATGCTGTAATAACCTGCTGAAATCTGTAATAACTCAATAGCGGGTTATTACAGCATTTTCTTCCTCGTGCTCTCACTTCACTGAAGTGTGAAAGAAAGCACACTGTGTGACTATGGTGGCTGCTCTGAGACTGCTTGCTCACACATATACAGCTTACAGTTCATGTCTTTGTCTAAACCTTGCACCAGTCATTATAAAAAATAATGCCTATACAAGCTTTGTCTCATGAGGATTTTTCACACACTCTCGGTGTGTGATGATCTCATAAACTCCTCAAGCTTCACTCATGGTTTATTATCACTAGGGCTGGGCATAATTTGTCTTCACCAGTGGAATTCTGGTGGTGTCGATTTCGCTTCTGTAAAATTTTGCAAAATTTCCACAAGCATTTTGTGAACTTTTGCCAAAATTGCAATTTCAGTTATTCCCATCTAATGTAAAAGTATTTGTCCAAATTGCACCACATTTGACATGTTGACTTTGTCAATGCCCATACAGAAGTGTACTACATTTCAAATCTCTATCTTTAAAGCTGACTGAGGTATATGCCTTCAAACATTCAGACATTTTAAAATTACAGTTAACAACTATGCAAACTAAAGGAGTTTGTCCAAATTGCACCAAATTTGGTATGGTGACTTTGCCAATGCCTATACATATATGTGCTTCATCCAGGATTTAAAACTTAATCCACACAAAGTAACACTGTCCCTGGTTTAGGTTTACATAGTAATGTGCCTGTACATCAAGTTTAAGAAACATAATTAGCAAAAATCAAGTTGCAAATTTCTCGTCAATTTTTCCTAACCACAGGTACTGCAGTGTTTTCCTCTTGACAGCCAAGAACCTTACTTGTCTTTCTTAAAATATGTCCAAAATTCAGTGTACTCAAAACATCTATTGGGTAATTGCTTGTAATGTATTGTTTAAAAAAAAAAAAACACTAAGAACACTAATAATAATACCTTCATAAAATGAGGGCTTTAAAATCATCCCTTGGTCCAAGAGTAGTGGCAGTTACAGTTTACTTTCAGTGCAAACAGATTGTGACCGCAAATAACTCAGTGCAGGAGCTATGGGTGGCTAGCCCAGCTATGGAAACAAAACCCAAAGAAGCCTGTACTCAGTAGTAAAATAAATCACACTCCACAAACAAATCAAACTGCAGTGATTTAATGCTCATTTTAAGTGAAGTGTGTAAATGGACATCAAACCGCACATAGAGTGTAGCTATACAGCTACCCCCAAAGTGCGGTTTGATGTCTGTTTACACACTTCATGTGACGCGTGTTTGTAATAGCCAAAGCGTTTGTTAAACTGGGATTCGTAATAGCAAGGAAAGACTATGTAAACTGCTGAATTTTAAGCCCCTGTGACTTTAAAGCTAGAAAACAAAATATCACCAATGACGTCAGGTTAATTGACCCTAAATTTTGGGCTTTAAGGCAACCCCCATGCCCCAGCATCAGAGCGTCATGCTGCCATGATGATGACCCACATTCAGAAGCGAGTCCGGGAAATCATGTCGGGAGGCAGGTCATGGCTAAAAACTTACAATTTACATAACCAGTACTTCTCTGTTTAGCAGTTTCTATGACTCTTCCAAGAAAGTATGCATCTAAGTTTTCAATTATCTAGTTCCAAAGGTGACTAACTAGTAAGCACAGAAATATTTTCAGAAATGTTCACATGAATATTAAATTGCCAGACTTTGAGCCCCTATAACTTCTCCACCCTTCATCCAAATGTTATGCATCTTGGCATACATTTAGGGCCCATACCAGACAATATGCATGGCAAATTACAGACTTCTAGCTGTAAAACAGAGTTATAGCCATTTAAAGAATTTAAGAACATTCCAAAATAAATTCATGAAATTCAGAGGAATTTCATGAAAATGCCTCAAATTCAGAATTTGCTAATTTCACCCAGCTATAATTATTACACACCTCAGTCGTGTGAAATATCCTCATAACACACACTTGCAGAGGCATTATTCTCTATATATACCACTACTTCTAACTGGCTACAGCTGTATGCCACAGAACAGTTTGGAAGTCCATTCTGTGGTCATTTAGTTCCATGTATTACCACCACATTTGCCAGTAATGTTAACTACTTAATTTACTCCTTGGTATTATGATTTATTTCATTTCAGTTGTTTGGTAACTATATAAGCATATTGGAACAAGCATTCCTTTTCAGAAGTGACCTAGAGTCAATAAAACTTTACAAATGCAAATGTACAAAGATACACATACTACATAGCCATGACTGGGAACGCAATAGTTCAAATAAAACATAATCAAGTACGCTGAGTTTTATAGTAGGAACAGCAGCTGAGAAACATTTTTTGTTGGGGAGACACCTCATGTTCAGAGGCAATGCAATCAAGACAGAGAAGACACTAAATATTAATGAATGTAACTCTGCTGCAATTTGAACCAGAGGTATCATTAACATGCTAAAATGTATAGAATGTGACTCAAAATTGTTGGGATACAGAATGAGTTGTTCTTTCAAACAGTTGGGATTTCGGTATTGCACAATTTTACACAGAATGAGATAGTGCAATCTTACAATTCAGTTATACTGGAAGCCAATTGAGCAGGAGCAAAACACCACAGTTATCAGCCCCATAGGACTCCTTCAGGGTGAAGTTCACAATTTTAATTAACAAAAAAGACTTTTTAAATAAAGTTGAAACTGGAGCCAGATAAGCACAGTAGTAATATTTATTTATTAATTAGATTATCGATTTACAGACCTTTGAGTCAAAGACTCATTTACAAAGGCACCTCGTCAGGAGAGAAATACATCACAGCAAACAAAACAGTACAGTACATAATGCTTAGATTAAAAAAGCAACCAGTGTTACAGGCATTCACTGGTGGTACAAGCTTGGTAATAGGTAGATCACAGTCGTCATAATATAGGTACATGAGTATATAATTTAATGTTGGCAATATGTTTTGTGTTGCGATGGCTATCTGAGTATCCTGGGTTATAAAATTGCTTCTTCTATAAAGAGCACCAAGTTTAGAATACATTTTAGCAGTGATCTGGTTCAAATGAGGTGCACAGCTTGGAGCAGGGTCTAACACCATGCCTGAATACTTAAATGTAGATACACCATTTAGGCATAAGCCATCTATTTTTTTTTTTTTTTTTTTTAATTTTATTTATTGAGTTCTAGGATTACAAATACCTTTGAGCCAAGGCTCTTTTACAAAGGTTCCACATCATGAGTTACAACTAGACAGAACATAACAGGCAAAAGAGTACATGGATGTACATACAAAATTGCATTCGAGGAACATAGATTGATGCATCTTTAAAGAAGAAAGGAAAAGAGTCAAAAAGAAAAAGAAATGAAAGGGGTTGGGGCAGAGGAAGTGTGGGGGGCAGCAAGGGAAATTTGGTGGGGCAGAGGGGGAAAACATTAGGTTGGGGAGGAGGAGGGGGGTGCAGCCTGGGGGCATTGTCAGAGAACACGAGAAGTGTAAGAGTTGGGCAGGGTAGTGTCGGATAAGTGCTAAGAGGCTGTGGCCATCGTAGATGTAGACAGAACAATGGGAGCCACGATGTTGGGATCTGTTCATAATCCGTGAGGCCAGACTGTGGTGATTTCGTTGTTAGTCATTACAGTCACAGGTGCTGGAGGCAATGAGTGAGTGGCGGAGCCTGGTTTTGAAGTCACCGAGCATGGGGGCAGTGGTGATATCACTAGAGAGTCCATTTAGCCAGCTTGCAGCCTGGTAGGCAAAAGCTCTTTGACCTTGCATTGTGCAGCAGCAGGGGATTTGGAACTGCTGCGGTTTGGACCCCCGGGTGCACCAGCTGCTTTTGTTAGGTTGTAGGAGAGTAGCAACACCAGGTGGGGTGATGCCCATCAGAATTTTCTTTGCCACTATGCAGGTTTGGTATTTAATATGCTTGTCAAGTTGCAGCCAGCTGGTTTGGGAGTAGAGGTCACAGGTGTGTGTGCAACATTGAGCGCCAGTGATGAGACGACAAGCCTTGTTGAGGGAGGTGGTTACCTGTTTGAGCGTGGTAACAGTAGCTGAGCCATAGATGATAAGGCCATAGTCATTTGTGGCAATGATGGAACACTGGACAGCAGCAGCCTGGGCTGCAGGGGGAAGATGTCTCCTGTGGTTGGACAGCAGGCCTAGTCTGGAGTTGGCAGCTCTGGTGACGTTGTTTATGTGGTCAGTGTAGGAGAGGTGAGAGTGTAGGGTGATCCCAAGGTATTTAAAAGTGTGGACCTGTTCAAGTAGGCTGCCATGACTGGTATAAATGGAGAGATGATGGTGTTTATGTTTATTGTGGGAGCTACTGAAGATCACGGTCTTAGTTTTTTTCCTGATTGAGAATCAGTTTGTGCTGAGTGAACCAGTTCTCAACAGTGGAGAAGCAATGCTGGAGGTTGCCTTGTAGCTGGTTTGGATCCTGGTGTGAGGCTAGGATTACCGCATCATCAGTGTAGAGTACGATTTGTTGAGAGCAGGAGGTTGGCAGTGTATTCAAGAACAGGCTGAAAAGGAGTGGTCCCAAGATGAATCCCTGTGGGACACCGGAGCAAACAGGTTTGGCTTCTGAGAGTGCATCCGCCATTTTTACACACTGAGACCTGTTTGCAAGGTAGCTTTTGAACCAAGATATAGAATCGGGGGAGAGCCAAGCCTTTTGAAGCTGGGCGAGAAGAAAGCAGTGGTGGACAGTATCAAATGCCTTGGTTAGGTCAATATAGATAGTGCCAGTGAGTTGTCCTTTGTCCAGGGAGCTGTGGATTGCCTCGGTGACTTCAAATAATGCGGAAGCAGTACTATGGCCTTTCCTGAAACCATGTTGATGCCTGCAGAGGATATTGTGCTTGTCCAGGTATTCAGTAAGCTGGTCTGATACTATGCATTCCAGAGCTTTTGAGAGGGGTGGTAAGATTGAGATCAGGCGGTAGTTCTCGTGGTCAGTCTTGTCACCACTTTTGTGGATTGGGGTGACAGTGGCTGACTTCCATTTTTCTGGGCATTGGTTGAGTGTAAGGGAGAGGTTAAAAATCTTGGTAAGAGGCGCCAATACCTCTTCTAGGGTGAGGGACAGCACCTTAAGGTCGAGTGTATCATTGCTAGATCTAGATTTGCTTATGACTTTGGTGACATACTTACGGACAACGTTCTTATGTACTTCTTTAAAGTAGAAGGGAGGGTGACTGCTGGGAGTTGTGGAGTTGGGGGTTTCAGGAGCATCATCATCATTAAAGAAATTTGGGGGAAGGACACTGCTGGGATCAGTGAAAGCGGTGTTGAAAGTATCAGCAATGATTTTTGGGTCAAGTGTGGTATTCCGGTTCACCTTTAGCATGGCCGGCAGGGATTTGGGTTGCTTCCCAGTGATTTCTTTTAGGTTGTTCCAGAAGTCTCTCCCATTACCCCAGGAGTCAGTGAGTGCTTTCTTGTAGTAGTCAGATTTCTGTGTCCAGATGGTTTTTGTGCAGTCATTTCATGCTCGTTTATAACTTTGGAAGTCACCTTGTTTCCCGGTGGATCTAGCTAGTTCCCATATGTGGTCCCTGGATTTTGGCTTTTTTTAGGAGGTCACCAGTTAGCCAAGGGTTGCAGAGGGTTTCAACTTTGTGCTTTTTTATGAGTGCAAATAGGTTGCAGGCTTTATTAAAGATGTGGATGAAGTGGTCCAATGCAAAGTTTGTATCTGACACCAGGAAGATAGGAGTCTAGTCTTGTTGGGGGAGGTGGGATTTGAGGTGAGTTAACTGGCCATGGGGGAGTACTCTGCTGTAGATGATTTTAGGAGGTGGTTTGTGGAATTTGTTAGACCAGGTACAGCTGATGAGGGAATTGTCACTGAGTGAGTCAGGAAGGATGGCGGAGTTTGAGATCCAAGAGTGGTGGCTAGTCAGAATCCAGTCGAGCAGGGTGCTGGTCCCTGTTTTATAATTTTTTCTGATTGGTGAGTCCAGCATCTGTGTTAGGTTGGCCAATTGGACAGAGTCCTTAAAAGTACCCACATCGGCCGAGAGCCAGTTGATATTGAAGTCTCCAAGA